>BSYR01000027.1:20170000-21420000 GCA_030270665.1 Hibiscus trionum
TCCTCCACCACCTCTACCTGGAGGTGAGGAGCAAGGACAACATGAGTAAGCTGGGCCTGTGTTGGGTGATTTGACGCCTTTAGTTCAGGCGATGACTGGAGCATTTCAGCCTGTTATTGCTGGAGTGCAAGTGCAAGCACCAACTATTGGGCAAACGAGATTGCTGTTAGAATGCTTGCGTAGTTTGGACAGTGTTAAGTATCGTGGTTTGTTGCCCGAGGCATCCGAGGCTTGGATGGCTAGTACGATTCAGATTTTGAATCAAATGGGTTGCAATGATACACATAAGCTAGGATGTGTTGTTTTGTTTTTGCAATGCGATGCATACAGTTGGTGGATGGCTATAATTGCGGCTTTGGAGCCTAATGAAGTTAATTGGGAGTTCTTCCAAGATGCCATCAAGAAGAAGTATCTAGGAGTTAGATACTTGGATCTAAAGAAACGTGAATTCATGTCTTTGGTTCAGGGTAGCATGATTGTGGCTGAGTATGAGGTTCAGCTTGTTCGTTTAACCCAATATGCTCATGAGTTGGTGCCAAGTGATAGGTATCATTGTGACTATTTCTGTTATGGTCTGGTGCAAGAAGTGAAGACTTTCATGTTGGCCTCTGATTACACAGATTTTGATGTGTTGGTAACGTGAGCTAAGGATATTGAGCAGAGTTTAGGTTTTTCTTCTCAAGTAGGTGGTTCTAGCTCGGGTAAGAGAGCTACAGATTTCGTCTCTGGTGGTGGGTAGTATAAGAGACACTATGAATGTAGGTATCGACTTGAGCAGAGACGAGGTGTTGTTGGGCGTGGTGCGCCAGTTTAGGGTAATCGGGTGAGGTCCGAGAAAACTGCTTGTTGGGTTTGCGGATCGTGTAACCATTTGAGGCGGGATTGTCCTTATTTAGCTCGAGAAAAGCAGGCTCCTACGGTTGTGGCGGAAAACTCTTGTTGGTGTTGTGGATCGACTAATCATTTGAGATGTGATTGTCCGTTGTTGGGTGGAGGTGGTCATGTTAGGGCACCTGTTGTTGCACCACAGCGAGGCTGTGGGCATGGTCATGGTAATTTCCAGCGTAGGGAGGATGGTCAGAAGTCTGTAGAACATGTAGTGGCAGTTCAACCTGAGGGTGGTGGTCCTGCGAGGGTGTACGCACATCACGAGGGACGTAATGATACCGATGTGATTACAGGTACATTCACTTTGCAACCTTTTTCCTTATTATCTTTAATTGATTCTGGATCTACTCATTCTTACATCTTGAGTGAGCATGCATATTTTCTTGATATTCCTGTTGAGGTGTTAGATGTGGGAATACAAGTAAATAGTTCTTTTGGTGAAACGATTATTACAATAAAGTTGTTTAGGAGATGTCCTTTATCTGTTCAAGGTCATGTGTTTGCGGTTGATTTAATGAAATTGCCTTTCTATGGTTTTGATGTAATCCTTGGGATGGATTGGTTGACCAAGCACAGAGCTGTGGTTGATTTTGATACCAAGCGAGTTACCTTGAAACTTGGTGATGATTATGAAGTGGTAATCGTGGGTAATAATGTTTAATTCTTGTCTAATGTTGTTTCGGCTCTTGAAGTGAGTCGTTTGATGGAATTGGGTTGCGAGGCTTTCTTAGCTTACGTTATAAATCCAGGATCGAAGAAAGTGCATTTACAAGACATACGTACGATATGTGTGTTTCCGAGTGTATTTCCGGAAGAGTTGACTGGGTTGCCGCCGAATAGAGAGGTTGAGTTTGGAATTGAGTTGTATGAAAATACGACTCTAGTGTTTATTGCTCCCTATCGAATGGCTCCAAAGGAGTTGAAGACGCAACTTTAGGAGTTTCTTGATCGAGGGTTCATTAGGCCTAGTGTTTCACCTTGGGGGGCATCGGTCTTGTTTGTGAAGAAAAAGGATGGCTTGATGCGAATGTGTATAGATTATCGGTAATAGAACAAGAAGACGATTAAGAATAAATATCCTTTGCCAAGGATTGATGATTTGTTTGATCAGTTTCGAGGTGCTTTAGTGTTTTCTAAGATTTATTTGAGGTCTGGGTATTATCAATTGAAAGTGAAGGATATAGATGTGCCTAAGACTACTTTCCGTACGAGGTACGGGCATTATGAGTTTTTGGTGATGTTTGGTTTGACGGATGCACCTGATGTATTCATGAACATGATAAATTGTGTGTTTCATGAATTCTTGGATCAGTTTGTGGTTGTGTTTAATGATGATATTCTCGTGTACTCTCGTACCGAGGAAGATCATAATAAACACTTGCGGATTGTGATGCAAGTTTTGTTGGAAAATTAGCTTTACACCAAGTTGAGTAAATGTGAGTTTTGGCTTAGGGAAGTTGTCTTTCTTGGACATGTTGTGTCGGCCGAGGGTATACGGGTTGATCCACATAAGATCGAGGCGGTGATGAGTTGAAAGACGCCTAAATCTGTGACAGAAGTTTGTAGTTTTCTCGGATTGGCGGGTTATTACCATAGATTTGTGGATGGCTTTTCAAAGTTTGCTGCTCTGTTAACCAATTTATTGCAAAAGGATGTTCTCTTTGAGTGGATGGATGTTAGACAACAAGCTTTTGAGAAGTTGAAGGAAGCTTTGACGCAAGCTTCTATCTTGATTCAAACTAATTCGGGTAAGGAGTTTGTGGTTTATAGTGATGCATCATATGTTGGTTTGGGTTGTGTGTTGATGCAAGGCGGGAAGGTGGTGGTGTATACATCTAGGCAATTGAAGGTGCACGAGCACAACTATCCTACTCATGATCTTGAGCTTGCCGTGGTTGTATTTGCTTTAAAAATTTGGAGGCATTACCTTTATGGTGAGAAGTGTGTTGTTTATACGGATCATAAGAGTTTGAAGTACTTGATGACACAAAAGGACTTGAATCTTAGGCAACGTAGATGGTTAGAGTTGCTTAGGATTATGACTTGATGATTGAGTATCACCCTGGTAAGGCCAATATTGTGGCTGATGCTTTGAGTAGGAAGGTAGTTGTGGAGTTCAAAGCCATTTTTGCATGATTGAGTGTGTCGCGGGATGGTGGATTGATAGCTGAGTTGCAAGTGAAACCTTCCTTGGTTCAATTGATTAAGGAGAAGCAGTTGCTTGATGATTTGTTGGTACCGCATGTTCAGGATATAGCGGATGGTAATTCGACGGACTTTTGTTTTAAAGATGATGGTGTTTTATGTTTTAAGAGTCGAATAGTTGTGTCCGGTGATGTTGGGTTGAGGCGCACTATTTTGATTAAGGCACATAGTATTCCTTTTGCTATACACCCTGGTAGTACTAAGATGTACCATGGATTGAAGGATGAGTATTTTTGGGTTGGGTTGAAGAAGGATGTTGCTGATTTTGTGAGTAAGTATATGGTTTGCCAGCGCGTGAAAGCTGAGATCAGTTTCTTTCCGGGCTGTTGCAACCTTTGAAGATACCATAATGGAAATGTGAGAGGATTATGATGGATTTCGTGTAGGGTTTGCCATTGAACCCATCAAAGAAGAACTCTATTTGGGTGATTGTTTATCGTCTTACGAAGTGTGCGCATTTCATAGCTGTGCATACTACGTATACGTTTGATAAGTTGGAAGAGTTGTATACTGCGGAAATTGTGAGGTTCCATGGTGTACCTAAATCTATAGTTTTAGATAGAGATCTGAGGTTTACAGCAAGGTTTTGGGAGTGTTTGCATAGAGCTTTGGGTACACAACTCAATTTTAGTACCTCGTATCATCCTCAGACGGATGGTCAGTCTGATCTAGTTATCCAAATGCTTGAGGATATGTTGTGGTGTCGTGTTATAGATTTCTAAGGTTCTTGGGAGAAACAATCGTCTTTGGTGCAGTTTGCTTATAATAATAGCTATCAAGAAAGTATACAAATGGCTCCATATGAAGCCTTGTATGGTAGGAAGTGTAGGACGCCTCTTTGTTGGGCCGAAGCGGGGCAAAATTTAGTTTCTTTGCTGGATTTGCTTAAAGGAACGATGGAGAAGGTGAAGCTTATTTGTGATCGTCTAAAGGGTACCTCGGATCTTTAGAAATCCTACATGGATTTGAAGTGTAGGGAGATTGAGTTTGCAGTTGGTTATCGCGTGTTTCTGAAAGTGTCACCTTGGAAGAAGGTGATAAGGTTTAGATGTAAGGGTAAGCTTAGTCCAAGGTTTATTGGACCATATGAAGTTTTGGAGCGTGTTGGTCCTGTTGCATATCGGTTGAGGTTGCCTCCCGAGTTGGAGAAAAACCATGATGTGCTTCATGTGTCGATGTTGTGAAGGTATAGATCGGATCCGTCTCATGTTATGCCAGTTGAGGATATTGAGTTGCGACCAGATTTGTCTTATTATGAGGAACCTGTTGAGATTCCTTGATTCTAGTAGCGAAGTTCTTCGTGGTAAGACGATTGAACTTGTGAATGTGTTGTGGCGACATCGAGGAGTGAAGAAGGCCACGTGTGAAAGCAAGGCGAACATGTTGAAGTAGTTTCCGCACCTTTTTCCTCCAAGTAAAATTTCGAGGACGAAATTTCCTAAGTGGGGGAGAGTTGTAACCCCCCGATTTTGGGCCTAGGAGTTTGTAGGTTGGGTTTAGAGTTTGTTGGACCAAGATTAGAGATTTGGGTTAGTTCGAGATTGGTTTAGGGAAAACCTAGTTCGGGAAGTGATAAAAATATGAGAAAATTTTCTAAAATCCTTTTAAAATATACATATAAGGGTTTGGTGAAGTCAATTTTGAAAAATGACATGTGGAAAGTAGACATTTCAGTTTAGTGACTAAATTGTAAAATTGGAAAACTATTTTTAAATGGCTATTTTGTAAAGGAGCCAAAACTTAGAATATTTAGGGAGCTAATCTATTATAATGAGCTATTCCTTAATTTGCCATGTTTTTATCGTGATTTAATTAAAGAGATTAAAAAGGGTTTTGATTAAAAGGGAATTAAGCTTTACAAATTCATTTTGACGTAACTTCCATTTTCTCTCTTTTCTCATCAGCCAACCATTCATTTTATTTCAAAACTTCCAGAGATCTTTCCTTTTTTATTTTAATTTGATTTCCAAATGATTTCTATGGAGTTTCCTCAATTTATCTCAATGGATTCTTGAAGATTTTCCATCAAATCTTGTCAATTGAAGAAATAGCAAAGGATTAGAGGTAATTTTTGTGCTTCTCCTCTAATCAAGGATCTTTAATGAAATTCCAAAGTATTTGACTCTTTAATTGTGTTTCTTAAAAATGTTTCATTATTGATTTAAAGAAAGTGGCTAAATCAAGCTTTAAATGATGATTTAGTGTAATTTTCGTAATGGATTTATTTTGGCTAGTTTAGGATTGATTTTAATCATGTTTTGGAAGTTTATTAATGTTTAGATTGAGATTTAAGCATAGTAATCTCGAAAGTATTTGGATCTCTAGTTGGTTAGGTTGTTAGAATTTGGTTTTTGTGGTGTTAATGTGTTTTTGTGAATGCTGGAGGTATAAGGTTGATGTTAGGATGATTTTGGACGTTAATCAATGATTATAAATGGTTGGAGGTGTTAGGTTTTGGTTGGATTGAGTTTGTAGAGTAATCGATGGTGTTTTTGGTTGTTTCGGATGAGTGTTTTGGTGGTTTTGGGCAAAGCAGTGTGGTAGGATTGCTTGCTAGAGTTTTGAATGCATTGAGATGCATTAATCCTCTGTTCTTATGTGGTTAAAACATGAGAGAATGTTTCGGAAGCAGCCGACGAAGTTTTGGGAGCTTCGAACGCTTAGTTTCGCGTCGGCTCGTCAAGGTTTCGCGTGTCTGTGAGTGAGAATGTGGATTTCAGCTTTGAAATGATATAAAGGTGGTTTTGGGAACTTAGATGTAAGCTTGAAACGCTTGCCTAAGTTTTGGAAGTAAGTATAAGAAATTTCTCTCTCGGTTGTGCTATTTACGAAATGGTTCTTATGCACTTGGTTTTGAATACATGTTTACCTACTGTTAAAGCATGATTACTATAGGGCGTGTAGGTGTTCCCTTTTTGTGAGAGCGCAAGTGCACACTCCTGCCAAGATATAGTATAAAAGTTATCGTCTCCCACAGGGATTGGAACAGCTCCTGTGAATGCTTTCCAGCATAAGAATTTAGTAAATTTCATAATTAAATTTCTGAATGTGGAAATGTAGAGTGTCCAGGAGTTCTATATTTTATACACATTCCTGCCCTTATTATTGCTATTCTTGAGCAAATATAGGCATATTTAGGTGCATTGCATGCATTATAACAACATATTCTCTTTTACCATGCTTTTATTGAATATCTTGTGTTTGGTGAAGTAAAGTTACTATTTTAGTTTAGTTTTTGTTTTCAGGTGCTAAAGCTAGGAGAGGACAGGACAGGACAGGACTGGACGAGAATGCTGGAACCAAAGGAGCTGTACTGAAGCAACTCTAGTTCCCGCCAAGGATACTGCCGGAGCAGCATTGCCGCAAAGTGTCGCCCGAGCAGGACTTACACCGACTTAGCCAAGATGGATCTCGATTTCAAGAGGGCAATTTCCTAAGCCCAATGAGCCCAGCCTTGCAATTTCCTGAAGCATGTAGCGGCCGGTGGAGCTAATCCAAGACTGATAAGAAGGAGCACTTATCCTTACTTGTGGAAGAAGGCAACGTCCAAAGAGTCTTTATTTAAAGTATAAAGGAGTTGTAATAAATGTAAATATACTTTAAGAACCTCTACTTTAAGGAGGACTCGAACTTAGGTCATTAGCCCTATATATACCCAATGTATGTAAGGGTATAGGGGCATATCACATAGCATGCCATATCTCGCATAACGAGAGGGTAGATGGGGAGAAAACTAGATAGGTTGGAGTGTTGGGGGTTGCGGCCCAACTCTCATAGGGTTTAAGCGTGTGTATGTAAAGTAATTTGGGAAACGGTTGTATAGTTTTGAGATGTTTTCAATAAAATTCTGAGTTTGCTTAATCTATGTTCTTCGTTCTTTCAATCTTTCTACACCAGTCGTTTGAAGAGAAAATCCATTTGTCGGGCACAAAAGTGCAAGGCTCACGAAAGGGTTAAGCACGGTAAAAATAGGAGGCGTGACTAACTTGGTTCCACACTAGTCCACAAGTTTCAGCGGCTAAAAGGGATTACTAACCGAGTTGATCAATTTGGTCCCATAGTATCCACCGCGTGACAGGCGGGGATACTCAAGTTAAGCAATCTCAAGCATCCTAACTTAGAAATAAGAGGGAACAATATCGACTATCCTGACGAACTAAGAATGACTGCCAGACTTGCCACCATGACTTCTTTCCGTTCCACCTGTCGTGACAGTACACACCCCTGCAGAGGCAGTAACCTGTTGCGGCCGCGTGGCAGGGTCGTAGTTTACCGCTTGCTATACCCGCCAAGGCAGCAATTCATGGCAGTGCAAAGCATACTAAAAACCTTACAATACAGTCCACAAGCCACTAAGCTGCACTTGTCTTACCCAGCTTATCGCCCAAACTCTCCCTATCATTCCTCTCATCACTATCCTTATCTTTACTTGTGTTTTTATATTTCTACATCATGAGATTTAATGGAGCTTTTAATAAATCTTTGTGCAGGAAACCATTCATAGGAGATATTCCAATCCATGTGGAGACGATATCTTCTATACTATAACTTGACAGAGTGTGCACTTGCGCTCACAAATAGAGAACACCCTAACGCTCTAAAGGGAAAATAAAGATAAAGATAGTGATGATAGGGATGATAAGGAGAGATAAGGTCGGTAGATTGGGTAAGGTAATTTGCAGCTCAGTAACGTGTAGACTGCATTGTAAAGCCTAAGTTTGTTTTATGCTTCCACGATCTGTTGCCTCGGCGGGTAACGGCAGACGGCAGCTATGACCCTGTCACGTGGCCGCAGCGGGTCTCTGCGCTCGCAACTTTTGCTATCTCGACAGGTGGAATGGAAATACATCCTGGCGGCAAGTCTGGCAGATACTCCAAGTTCGGCAGAGCAATTCTTAAGTGATCCTTCCTATGTCTAGGCAAGGATTCTGTCACCACGTGATGTAGGCAATACCTAGCAATCTCAGCGTAAACCTAACACAGGCAGTCGATGTTTGGTTGCTCCTTTTATCCGCTTAAACTCCAACTTATGTCTAAGCCGAATTAGTCAACACCTCGACATGATGAGACTGTACTTAATTCTTTCGTGAGTCTTACACTTTCGTGCCCGACAAATGGATTTCCTCAACTGTACTTTTGGAACTAATTAAAGACTTGAAGAACATGAATTAAGCAAACTTGAGAATATTTTATTGAAAACACACTTAAACTGTTACAACCGTTTCTCACAACTACTTTACGTAAAAAAACCTAAACCCTATGAGAGTTGGGTTGCGACCTCCAACACCTCCAATCTACCTATCTACCTCTCCACTAAGCATCCATCTATCCATGCATCTAAGCATAAGCATGCCACTATACCCTCGCATACATTGGGTATATATAGGGCTCATGGCCTAAGTTTGAGTCCTCTTTGAAGTAGAAGTCCTAAAAGTAGCTTTACATTAAATGATGACTCCTTTTTGACTTGAATGTGGACTCTTCGGACGTTGCCTTCTCCCGCAAGTAAGGATAAGTACTCCTACTTATCAGACTTGGATCAGCTCTACAGGTTGCTATAGGCTTAAGAAAATTGCAAGATTGGTCTCATTAGACTCAAGGAATTGTCCTCTTTCAATCGCAACCCATCTTGGCTAAGTCGGTTTAACTCATGCCTGGGCGGTACTCGGCGGCAGTGCTGCTACGGCGGCGTCCTTGGCGGCACCTGGTACTGCTTCAGTACAGCTCCTTTTTGCTCCCAGCCTTCCTATCCTCTCTTGTCCTCTTCAGTCCTCTCCACAGCTACCATCTATAGCACCTGAAAATAAAAACTAAACTAAAACAATATCTTTTCTTAACCAAACATGAAATATTCAATAAAAGCATGGTGAAAGAGAAAATATTGTTATTATGCATATAATGCACCTAAATATGCCTAAATGAGCTTAAGAACAACAATAATAAGGGCAGGAATGTGTACAAAATATAGAACTCTTGGACACTCTACACACCCCCAAACTCTAACTATTGCTTGTCCTTAAGCAATGCAACCTAACTAGTAAACCCACCCTTTTGCACAAAATTAATAGAAACTTAGCCTTTGACTTGATTTCTTACCTCAAGGTTGTGGCACCTATTTAATGTTAGTGATAGAGAACGTCATTAAATAACTGAGATTTTAATTTTTCCTATTTCCAGTGCAGTGTGTGCAGGTCTATGTCCATGTTAAACATGCTGAGATAACTAAGTTAACAAAGAAAGCTAAAAATAATTAAATTACTAAAAAGGATACAAGTTGTTGCCTTGGCAGCACAATTAAGCACTTATTTTCCTCTTTTCTTTTTCTCTAATCATGGCTTTAAGGGCTTCAGCTCATCACAACTATTCTCTAGGTCTGAAGTTAAGATAGGTGCACTCTACGAAACTTCGAACCCTTTGAATAGAGTCATCCCGTGAAGGCTTTCATTCACTATTGCTAATTTGTCCGTCACTTGGTTTAGATACTTGGACATTGATAGCAACGAAGTGTCCTTGCTCATTATCCTTCCTAGAGCTTGTTTCGGGCACCTTTAGGATATTAAACATCCTTCTTAGAGCCTGTTTCGGGCACCTCTAGGGTATTAAACATCCTTCCTATAGCCTGTTTCGGGCACCTCTAGGGTTTTCACCATCTTTCTGTTGTTGCCCTATGTTGCCACGGCGGCAAACATGTATTCAATTAAGAAGTTTTTATTAAGTAAAACACGCAATGTTAAACTTAGAACTCAAACAAAAATTCAGCATTTAACAGACAATGTATGAATATTTGGCAAAAAAAAAATTCTAAGTATTTTTCATGCTTCATCCCATTTTTAAGTCAAATTTTAAGTATGGTGTGAATATAAGTAGTCGGCTAACTAACATAGGCACAAGTTTTAAGTTTTACGCTAAGAATTTCTATTTCATTAAGTGTTTAGGGCAGAATTTACATATGTTCCTATATGCTACTAAATGAACCTAAAGACAAAGAAAACAAAGAGGACTATTCCCCTCAAACTCAAGGTTGGCATTGTCCTCAATGCCTTAAAATATAAAATAAAAATAACAAAGAAATAAAAACAGAAAAAGAAAAAAACAGAAAAAAAAACAGAAAAATTAAAAGAAAACATAACAATAAAGAAAAAGTAACGAAAAAAGATAAAGGTGCTATAGACGAGGGGATTTCCCCTCTGTTGCTGCTGCGTCGGAGGAGGATTCTGAGGAGGCGGGCAGGACTAGGTGACGTGTGGAAGAAGGTCTGGCAGCTGTGCTCTTCTTCGTGCCTCGTGGCGGCTGGATGCGACTAGGGGTGGGTTTCTTGGATGGTCCTTCTGGCTGGGGCGGCTGGAGTGGCAGCTGGTCTAGGTGTGATCTGTGTTGGTTTGGGCACTGCTAGCTCCGATGGAAAGGTAGGCAACTGTGGGTCGGCGTCATGGTACTTGTCAAGCAAGTAGGCCACAAAGGCCTCTTGCACCTCCGCAATGTATTTGGTGAAGATCACCTATTTTTGCTCGATCCTCTAGCAGCTCTCCACAAGGCTGCGCAGCAGGGGGACTACGATGGAGGCAAGGGCAGCATCAGTACTGCCCGCTGCGGCTGGGGTGGTAGCAGGTTGGGATGGCGGCTGGGCGGTTGTCAGCGTTTCATGCTCCGGCTTCTGCATCATCTGGAGGTGCGCCTTCCTTGTCCACCCTTCTTTGGCGGCAATGATTGTATCTTTGGGGTGCGGTGGCACGCGAAAGTTGGCGCATAGGCCTGTGATGAGTGCAGGGAAGACGAGGGGTCCTTTGGCATTGGGCTTGTCAGCATGGGCATAGATTTCTTCAAGAATCACTTCGCCAACATTGATTGGCCGCCCCTTCATAATGATGTGGATAAGGGCCAGTCGCGGCCTGTTGAATGTTGATCCGTGCGAGGTAGGCATCAGGCGGCGTTGGACGAAGTTGCTCCAAAGATTGGCATCCGGCAGCATATCACAGCGGTTGACTAAACCGTTGTTCTTACAGGTTAACCACTTGGTGTTGGGCCAGCAGGTCTCTTTCTTGATCTTTTCGTAGTCAGCTACCGTTAGATAGGACCTCCACTCTTCATACGGATTCCCGTTGATTTCTATGTCGTAGTATCTATTGATGGTCTCCGCCGTGAACTTGACTCCTTCGCCGCGGACAAAGACGAAAGGGTTTCCCAGGGTAGGCTTGTGGGCATAGAATTCTCGCACCTGTTTGCTGTTTATTTCCTCTGGCTGTCGTGCGAAAATATCCCAACCTAAGTTGTGAACCATCTCGAATATGGTGGGTTCAAGGCCAAAATCCCCATCTGGTCTGGTGTATTGGAACCCTATTTCTTCCCAGAGTTGCGGCTTTGTGAAATGTTGCTTGTAAGTTGCCGCGATAGCAAGGTTTAAGAACCTTTGGAAGGTAGGCTTGGAGGTGGAGGCGGGTTGTTTTGATGTGGCCATAACTATGAAAACGGTTGTGTTTTCCTAAAGAAAGAAAAAGAAATTGCAAGAAAGTAAAGCAGACAAAATCTTGAAAGCAAATATTGAAATGAAGAATTGAGAGTAAAAGAGAGAGCAAAGTGAAGAATGAGGAGAGAATAGTTGGCTTTATATAGCCGCTTCTCTCCGTTGCCTTGGCTGGCACGCTGCAACGGACGAAAATGATTGCAGCATGATTTCCGCGCTTCTAGCCGTTACACAGATATCTGTTCCGCTAGCTGTTGCAAATATAGCCGTTGGGGCTAGCTGTTATGAAGCCGCTAGCCGTTATGCTCATCTGCCATGGGCTTCCTTGGCCGCTGGATTGGGATTCTCATTTATTCTTTCATCCTTCTTGGTCTTGTCTTCATTCCTAACCTGAAATAAATTAAATGCAAAAAATTAAATAACTAAAAATTAAATCTAATCCTAATACATAAAAATAAATTAAAGATAAAAATAAAAATAAAAAATAGGTTATGTTGGGTTGTGCATTTCCCAAACATAACCACTTCTTGAGGGCTTTGCGTATGGCTTTTCGTCCGGGCATGTCCTTCCCCTCCTCAGGTGGATGTTGGTTGCCATCTTTGCCGCCCTGGCAGGACATACACCAAAGAAAACAAAGAAGCATAATTTTTTTATAAAAATAAAATAAACAAAAATTTAATGTACAAAAACTAAAGTCGAAGTGCAGAAATTCAAACGCAGTTGCTGTTGCCAATCCCCGGAAACGGCGCCAAAAACTTGTAGGGTGTGTAGGTGTTCCCTTTTTGTGAGAGCGCAAGTGCACACTCCTGCCAAGTTATAGTATAAAAGATATCGTCTCCCACAGGGATTGGAACGGCTCCTGTAAATGCTTTCCTGCACAAGAATTTAGTAAATTTCATAATTAAATTTCTGAATATGGAAAAATAAAGACACAATAAAGATAAAGATAAGGATGATAGGGAGAGATAAGGTTTATAGATTGGGTAAGGTAATTTGCAGCTCGGTAGCGTGTAGACTACATTATAAAGCCTAAGTGTGTTTTACGCTGCCACGATCTGCTGCCTTGGCGGGTAATGGCGAACGGCAGCTACGACCCTATCACGCGACCACAACGGGTCTCTGTGCTTGCAACTTTCGTTGTCTCGGTAGGTGGAATGGAAATACGTCCTAGCGGCAAGTCTGTCAGATACTCCAAGTTTGGCAGAGCAATTCTTAAGTGATCCTTCCTATGTCTAGGCAAGGATTCTGTCACCACATGATGTAGGCAATACCTAGCAATCTCAGCGTAAACCTAACACAAGCAGTCGACGTTTTGTTGCTCCTTTTAGCCGCTTAAACTCGAACTTATGTCTAAGCCGAATTAGTCAACGCCTCGACATGATGAGACCGTACTTAATTCTTTCGTGAGTCTTACACTTTCGTGCCCGACAAATGGATTTCCTCAACTGGACTTTTGGAACTAATTGAAGACTTGAAGAACATGAATTAAGCAAACTTGAGAATATTTTATTGAAAACACACTTAAACTGTTACAACCGTTTCTCAAAACTACTTTACATACAAAAACCTAAACCCTAGGAGAGTTGGGTCGCGACCTCCAACACCTCTTATCTACCTATCTACCTCACCGCTAAGCATCCATCTATATGTGCATCTAAGCATAAGCATGCCCTTATACCCTCGCATACATTGGGTATATATAGGGCTCATGGCCTAGGTTTGAGTCCTCTTTAAAGTAGAAGTCCTAAAAGTAGCTTTACATTAAATGCCGACTCCTTTTTGACTTGAATGTGGACTCTTCGGACGTTGCCTTCTCCCGCAAGTAAGGATAAGTACTCCTACTTATCATACTTGGATCAGCTCTACAGGCTGCTATAGGCTTCAGAAAATTGCAAGACTGGGCTTATTGGACTCAGGGAATTGTCCTCTTTCATTCAAAACCCATCTTGGCTAAGTCGGTTTAACTCCTGCCTGGGCGGCACTCGGCGGCAGTGCTGCTACGGCGGCGTCCTTAGCGGCACTTGGAATTGCTTCAGTTCAGCTCCTTTTTGCTCCCAGCTTTCCTATTCTCTCCTGTCCTCTTCGGTCCTCTCCACATGTACAATCTACAGCATTTGAAAATAAAAACTAAACTAAAACAATATCTTTTCTTAACCAAACATGAAATATTCAATAAAAGCATGGTGAAAGAGCAAATATTGTTATTATGCATGTAATGCACCTAAATATACCTAAATGGGCTTAAGAACAGCAATAATAAGGGCAGGAATGTGTACAAAATATAGAACTCGTGGACACTCTACAATTATAGCATGTGGTTTGATGTTTTAAATGGTGTGATGATGAAGGATGCACATGGTGAGTGATCCTTGTAAGTATATGTTTTATACTTGTGATTTAAAGCATGGTTTAATGCTTTGGAAAATAATTTATTCATGATGCTTTGAAAACAGTGAAGTATGTGGTTAAATGTGAATTATATTGGCAAGTGATGTTATGAAAATAGTTTATAAATGTTATCAGATATAGTTAGCCAGCTATAGGATTGAGTGCACTATAAACAAGTCGCCTTGGATGTTGAGGGGTTTATACGGTGTACCGAATACTCTATCCAAGTATCCTAACGATTGAGGAATGTATGTGATGTCTCGTCTCTCGTTAGTGGGGTTATACATCTACCGATAAGTGGTGTGGAGGGGTTTATATGGTGTACCGAATACTCCACAACGAGTGTCACAACGGTGGAGGGTAGCTCCTGTGTGTGAACCTTGAGATGCCGATGAGAATATATGAATTGTTGGGAAAACACTTGTGAATCCTTGTATCCAATGTTGTGTTTTGTGGAAAGAACTTGTTAATGATCACTTATAAGCCAATATAATTGATGATGTATTATGAAATGGTTTATGTTGAATAATGTGGTTTATACATGTTTTGCTCTTTAAGTTTTGGTTATGGTAGTTATGCATGAAAAGGCTTAAATTGAGTGTTAGCAATGGGATTTGATGTTGTTTCATGATACATGTTGCATAAGGTATATTATGCTGATTTTTTATTAAGGAATGTGCATGGTTTTAAAGGCATGATGGTTTTCAAATGATGATTTGAGAAATTGAAATGAGAATTCAATGTGAACTTGGAAAATGGTTTTAATGCATTGATGGTGTTTTGTTTTTAGCACTCCTCACTAAGTCTTGTGTGCTTACGCTCTAATTTGTCCATCAATGCAGGGAATTGAGGCTCGGAAAGGCAATGTGGAGCAAGGGATCACAAGAGACTTTATTTGAGAAAGTATGTTTTGGTTTAGATTATAAATAATAAGGGCAATGGGGGATCCATTGTGTTTTTGGGAGATTTGTGTAAACTCCCTATTTGAGCAAGTGTTCATTGTTGTTTTAGACTTGTAAATGGCCTTTGGTTTATGATTTATGCTTTGCTATGCATAAGGGTATCTTACTTGGCTTATTTACTAGGTTGCATGCCTATAATTTACCTTTGATGCAAAATGCCATGATATTATGTTGAATATGCCATGAATGATTGAGGTTTGATGTTTAGATATGTTATATATATGTTGGAAGCATGCTTGACTGGTATTGAGTGCAATAAAGTATGAAAAACTAGCAAAATGTGACATTACGGACCCAAGCGTATCGATACGCGGGCTACCGTGTCGGTATGTTATAGCCAAAACAGGCATACCATATCAGTACAGGGTCAACCGTATCGATACTGTTAAAGGGTAAAATGAGAAATCGTACCGGTACACGAGGCCATATCGATACTCTTTTGTGCTACTCGAAATCTGAGAAATTGATGAGATAATGACGTATCAATAGGGGCTGAAGGGTATCGATACGCTCGGCTGGTAAGTTGGTTAATTAAAGCTTTTGATGTTTTGTTTCTTTACGTTTTAGTCCTTGAATGTTGTGGATGCAGTTAAACGTGTTTGAATGATCGGATCGAGCTGAGATTTGACACAATGGCATGTAATGTGACTAATTAAAGGACGGTAACCTAAAATTTGAAGGAGCTCTTGTAATTTGTGAAATTTAAAAGTTGGTCCCTATCACATGTTTGTAATCAATTGAATACCAACTCGATGTTCGATTGAGTTGATGTTTCTTCCGCTGCGAGTCTTTAACACTTAGGGTAACAATGTGCATCTAGACAAGATAAAAAAAATAGGGTCGTTTATTGAGGTAAACCTTCCCTGTTTACTTCAATATTCTCCGTGTGACTCGTTTAGTTCGGCCTTTCACCCAGGCAGGGTCGAGGGGGTTACATAAAATTTGATCCCTAAATTGCAAATTCGTACAATCAGATGTCGATTCGATGTCCGATTCAGACGCAAATTTAACCGCTGCAATTTTAAACACTCTAGGTTCTAATGATGCATCTAGATAAGATAAGAAAATAGATATAATTTGAGATATTTGGTTCAGATTTGCTACGACAAACCTAATGTAGCTCGCTCAGTTCGGCCTAGTTCCTAGGCCGGGTCAAAGGGGTTACACTTTGGAATGAATCCGTTCATTCGTTTTGATGTAAACCAAATAGTGAAAATAATTATTACACAAAGAAAAAATAATAATCATTCATCCTTGACGAATGACCCGTGGTCACGTTACATTTTCACAAATCATTACAATGCCATTGAGAGGATATCATTCTTTTTAATCGAGCTATGATTCCGCATCTATATGCATCTATTTCATGTACGAGTCACATACCCAACATTATCATCCACGAGCTTACTATTTCAGGACGCAACGGATATTGATATATCAAAGTATGCAAGTCACACACACATGGCCCTATATTTACTCAGGATTAAGGTAAATATATTTTGAACGTCACAAGTGAGTTTAATATTCAAACGAATTTAAGATCTTAATTCATCTTGGGTCTAGTCCAATATGTTGTCTATCCAGACAAACACATCTACGTCTCTACTAGGGAGTCAATCGCTCTAATAGCCACGACAAACTATCTCTCTATTTGGACTTCAGACAACGTAATAGTTCTTCCGAATTATTTGCTAAGAGGATTCTATGCACTACGGACATGTTTAGATTACCAACAAATATAAGTTATCTTATGTATTATAATCAACCTTATAATACAACTTATATTTAGTTAAACCATAATTAATGAGTCGATATTTGCTTATTACTTCATCGCTTTACATGCAATATCAAGTTTGAGAACAATGTACATAATAAAGTAATCTATAAATAACATATAGAAATTTTATTTATTTTATTTTAGTTCAAATAATTTAGTAATTACATAAATTACTTCACTTAGGGCATAAAACTCCAACGGGTGGTGGTGAGAGAAGAAGCGAAGGGTTGGTAAATATGGAAATGGGTATTCTGGCTTTCAACACAGGATTGTTGTCATGTTGGAGCTAGAAAGATAGCTTCATCTCTTTTGAGTCACTGTTTTCTGTTTGTGTTGGTTGGTTGGTTTTGGAAGGAAAGAGTGAAGTGAAGAAAAGGAGAAATCGATGAATTTGAACGGGACTCTAGCACGACAAGATTGTAGGAACGAGTCCAACGCACGATTTATCTTTGTAGTGTGCCAATCTTGAATCTCCCCCACAGAAAAAAGCGTGTCAACTGTCATATTCCGTGACTATAGATGTGCCTAAATTGTTGTCTTAATTTGTACAAATAAGGAAAACAGCATATTGATTAAAGTCCAAGAGAATAGCTGTTTTAAGCAAATTAACATACTGCAATTTACAACGAGATGCAACCATTCTACTCATTAAAAAAAGGTTAGGATCACATGTGAACTCCTGTCCTCTGCTCTCCGACCCAACATCTAGGACAATAAATCCGTGTTAAAGTGGAGGGAATTCAAGAGAGTTGAGAAGAAAATTGATTTCTCTTTCGGAATTCCTCACTTAGGCCTTCAAATTCTCGACAAGATGTTGGTGACTAACCTTTTCTACCAATTTCCTCGTTATTCTTCCAATCTATAATGTTATTCATATGTTTTAGCATGGGTATGTAGGATCTCACAGTTTAAAGCTAAGCTTGCTCATCAATATTTTTGGCAGTTTTTCCTTCCAGCTTGATATTCTTGTACCACCTGGCGCATGCTATATAGACAATCAAATCAATTGTTGTTAGAGCAGCTAAGAGGAAGTAAAACCGATCTAAGTGACCCTTGTTGAGGTTGCCCGGTATCCATCCTGGCATGTGATCTTCAGTTGAGATCTTCATAACCGTTGTTACTAACAAGCTGCTCACGTAGTTCCCTAGTGATATCGATGTCATGCAAAGTGCACTTCCGAAGCTTTTCAATCTGTCCGGAGTCTGCGCGTTGAAGAACTCGAGCTGACTCACGTACATGAAAACTTCAGATGCTCCTATAAATGCGTATTGGGGAACTTGCCAAAAGATGCTCAAGGAGCTTGAGCCTTCACAATGCACGCAGTCTTTGTTGGCATATTTTAGTCTGTAGCATTCCACAATCCCGGCTGAAACCATTGCCAATACGGCTATGACAAGGCCAATGCCCATCCTCTGAAGTTCGGTAAGTCCCCTGGATCCCTTTTTCCTAATACTTGCAACCAATGGATCGAGAACTTGTCGGTAAAGAAATATGAAAAGTGCAACACTGAGAATATCAAAGCTGGACATGCTTGCTGGTGGAACCCGGAAATTCGAGACAGTAGTTTGCATTGCAGCACCTTGCTCGACAAATAGGGAGGCCATTTGTGTGAAGACCACGGAGTAAATTATGGTGCAAAGCCAAATGGGGAGTAGTCTTAGTATGCATTTAACTTCTTCCACTTGTGTAACTGGGCAGAGACGCCATGTTCTCTGAATGCCCTTCTTCTCCTCTTCAACATCCCTCGTACTTATGTATGCTGCTCTGTCCAAGAACCTATAAAACATCTTCAATTAATAATTATCATGTAATAACCTATTTAATTTCAAGATCAGATTATGCTTCGATGTTTACTTGAATTCGTCGGTGTGGAGAATGTTTCTGTTGCCATTCATGGACGAATCGTTTCCATCGACACCATACAATTCATCCGCATCTGGTGGCATACTGACATTGCATTTCCTTATTGAAGCCACTAGGACTTGAGAGAACCTGGAGAGTGGATTTCCGCTGGGTTTGAAGTGCCTGTACCTAGTGGTTCCTGCCAGAAACAAAACAAGTGCTGCCAAGGCAGAGCCTGCGGACACCCAGAATCCAAGCGTCCACATCCCTTCATCCTCAAAATACCCCAAAAAGGTGTTGGAGAAAAGGGAACCCAGGTTCAAAGCTAGGTAAAAGTAGCTAAAGAATGCAACCTTAGAGTGCCCTTCCTTAGGGTCTTCTTCATCAAACTGATCAGCCCCAAACGTAGCAATGTTAGGTTGATACCCTCCATTCCCTAGTGCAACCAAGTAGATGGAGAGGTAAAACAGTGTAATCTCCATGCCTGAATGTGAACCGCACGACATTTCTTGATTCCCACAGCCTTTTGGTTTAATCAAGAAAATGTATGATGACAGTGACAGCGACACCATGCCCTGAATCAGATATGTTTTCATGGCACACACAATTAGAACAACTCCCGAGAGCTTGAAAATTTAAGCAAACATCCAAGTACTTTGAGAGATGGATTGCTTACAATAACAAATATGAGTTGGAAGATGGCACATGTTTTGTACCTTCCCCAGTAGGAATCACTGAGTAAAGCACCGACCAGGGAAAAGATATAGACGGTGCCGGTCCATTTGCTGACATTGTTAGCAGCATCAGAATTGTTTTGGCCTAATACTCTTGTCAGGAAAATCACCAAGTTCACCCCGACCCCAAAGAACGCTAGGGTTGCCAGACCTTGGTTCACTGGTTAATTCATTGGGAAAACACAAAACAGAAAACATTAACGAGACGTGCAAGAAATAAAAAAGACCTAGAACCTTAATAATCTTAGAAAGGTTGCTTTCGAAAACCTCTTGCACATTAGCATTCAATTATTATTAGTCATATATACAGCAACCAATGTTAATATCAAACAACCAACTAAATCAGATATGGCGGGTGGCCTCTTGTTTTAAATTATATATATGAATGATTGATGGCCTCTCGTTTTCTCTGCATGTGATGTATTTCTGGAAATCTTCAGTCTTTCTATTTATGCCTCTATACTCAAAACTAGGTTTAACGTTTAGGGATTAGTGTTTATAATTAGGGTGTATTTTTAGGGTATAAGGTGTAGGGTTTAGGATTTATAATTTAGGGTTAGGGCTTGAAATTTAATTTTTTTAATATTTTTTAGTGTTAGGACATATATAGGGCACTGAAAAGGGGCAGAAGATTTTTATTCGTGAAGTATGGACTCTCTTTGTATTCTCCTCCCACAAAAAAAAAGAATAGAAATTCATTGCACCTTTTCGGTGCCCCTAACTTCATAAACTCTAACTTTAAACCCTAAACCCACTTTTTTAAAGTGGTGCACCAAAAGGGACATAATTAAGGGGCAAACGATTTCCATAGGAGCTTATTTGATAAGATTTTTAAATGATCATGTGCATTTATACCATAAGTTGAATAAAAATCTTATGCACTTTCTCGGTGCCCCTACTTATGCTCCAATACTAAAAAAACACTATAAAATTAAATTTTAAGTCCTAACACTAAATTCTACATCTTAAACTCTACACCCTATACCTTAAAAAATACACCCTACCCTAAATTCCCTAAACACTAACTATAAAGTCTAAACCTAATTTTAAACGTATAACATAAATAAGGGCACCGAAAAGGGACAGAGGATTTCCATCCTAAGTTTAGCAACTTGAAAAGTCATTAGGGGCATATAAAGAAAAGGAGAATAAAGCAATTACAAGAAACGTGTCCATCTTCATCCTAAATACATACAATTAAATAACTTTGGTCGAGTGTGACATTAAAATCAATAGTGTGATGTATGTTTTGATTCAAAAATAATTTATTTAAGTAAGCATATTTTGTTAGTTGGTTAAGTTCTTCATCTTTGTTCTTATATTTTTTATAGTCTCTTTTCTTTCCCCACTAAGTAGGATAATGATTAGAATCAAATCAAAAAAATTATCCTCTTTAGATAAACAATAATGATGAAAAAGAAAAATGATTTATTAAGGACAATAAATTATGAGTAAATTTTTTATACGTGTGTTATATAACAAAAATTATATAAGCATGTCTATTTACTCTTTAAAAATTAAAATTAAAATTTCTTAACATTAAAACCTAAATTCAAACAACTCTTAATTCTAAACCCTAAACTAATTTTATAACTCTTAATACATAAAGAATTATCTAGTTCAAAAACTAGACAACATGTATATTGAATATTTTTCATAGATTATTATATCAAAATGAATTATTAAAATTATATTGGTATTATTGTAATGAATCCTTCCATTTCTCAAGTTATTATAATTATGGATTTGAATTAATTTATAGGTTTTATTATAAAACAAGTGTCTAAACTATATTATTTTTTGGTTTAAATATCTAAACATTTTTTTCTTATATGTGCCTAATATTTTATTTCATAACCATTTCAAGTCTAAATTCTTCCTTTCTCCCTTGATTTTTTAGGCAAAGAAACAGAAAAAACAAAGGGAACACTCAAAATAAAAATATTCCCATTTGAGAATCAATCCATCCTAAGTTTCAAAGTATACTTTAATTTTGAAAACTAATTTATTTTCAATAAATTAATTTGGATCAATGAGTTTTCATTCTTTTTTTTTTTTTTGCGAAATATAAATACACTAAGTCTAAAAGATTTATCCTAAAACACTTTAATTGTAAAAGTTTATCTATGCGAAAGTGAAATCAAGATCCATAGTCTACAAAATTAGTCTTGAAACATTTGAGTTTTGCTTTTTATAACGAATGGGGTTAAAAAGTTTAGAGCTTGAATAACTAATCAATAAAAGACAACAATTTTTTTAACAGACAACTGTAAATAATTACGAAATGAAATATTATGTGTACTATGACAAAAAAATTAGGCATCTAAAGCAAGAAAACAACATGATTTAAACATTTATTTTATAGTGAAGTCTGATTTATATTCAGGGGTGAACCATCAAGGGCGGAAGGTAGTAGGGACTAGGGGGTCATGACCCTCAAATTTTTTGAAAAATAGAATATGGCCCTTAAACTTTTTTAAAAATTTAATTTGCCCCTCAAGATTTTTAAAAATTCATATGAAGCCTTAAAATTTGAATATTTTTAATTGGACCCATTCATAATTTTAAAAGTTCTTATTAAATCTCTTAAAATTATTAAATTTTTTAGTTAAACCTTTAAATTTTTTTAAAATTTTACTTTATGTCTCCATTTTTTTAAAATTTAAGTTGACCCTCTAAAGTTTTATCCCAAGTTCCATGCACCATTGCAAATGATTATAGCCAGTGGGGCTCTAGCCCCCAAAGTTTTAAAAATCAATGTTTTTCCTTTAAAAATTAAAAATTTTATTATGTTTTATTTTTGAATATTTATAATTAATTTACCTACTAAAATTTCAAAAGTTCTTATTTAAGTATAATACTTTTAAAAGTTAAACCTCATAGTTTTTATATTTTTAAATTTAACGCTTCAAAACTTCAAAAGTTTTAATTTGAACCTTCAATATTTTTCAAAATTCGATAAACTTTCTCAAACTAGGTCATCAAATATGCGTAGATTTATATTGGTGTTATTAGAGAGAGTGAGAGCATTCAATTTTTGCGATTGAATTTGTTGCATGAATAAAGTCTAATATTATTAATCACAGTCCACAGAGGCAGCTGAGGATTTTCTTTTGCAGTGAGGTGGGGGATTTTATAAGCAGGTAAAGGTTGGAAGACGATATATAAATATTTAAAATTAAGAGATGAATTAATAATTTATCAAACTTTTTACATGGGGACAAGAATCTCTCTCAGTTGCAAGTTGCAACTCGTAACGCAAATCCGTCCCGGTATGTTAGTAATATTAGACAGGTGGGACACGTGGAAAGAACACAACTCATGAGGGTGGAAAGATGGTTACGTGTCACACTCGTCTAATTAATTTAAGATTGCGAGAAATTATATCATAAGTTCTAGTCATGTTTTTTATGAGATCAACTAATAAAATACATCTATTTTACTAATTTTTATACTATTTTTTTACCAATTAAATTTTTACTTTGAAAAAAATAAAATAAAAGAGAGAATATCAAAGTGTAATAATTAAAATCATATGATTTGCTTTGTTTTGCGAGTGAGAATAGAAGAGAGCTTACAGAGAATGATAGTTCCAGCAGTCCATCGTCCAGACTTTGCTTTGATAGCAGGGCGGCCATGCCAATCAACACTTCCATCTCCACTGCATTCTCCCTCTTTCAACTTCCCCTGTTTTTTCCCATTAATTTTGAAACCATAAAAGGGGTATTAATCATATGGAAACAGTAAAAAAGGCAATGAATGATGTTATGTACAAAATGGGAAGAGAAATAGGACTGACCACATCTAAGCAAGCCATTGATGTTTCTCAACAAATTTTGTGCAGAAGAGGAGAGAGCTGTGAAGAACGGGAGGAGGAGAGGAAGGTGTATAAATACTAAATAGTGGGTGGGGAAGCTGATTCCAACGGTGGAAATTGCATGAAAAAAAGAGGGGGAGGACACATGGGCCAAATCATATGTAAATTGTATGGACTGAAACGGTATGGAGTTAGGGAGGGTGTGTTTTTAACATTAACTCCAATAGTTTGGAAGTGGGATTGATGAACAAACTGGGTTTCCTCCTTGCTGTCACTTTCCATGTGTCTCTTCTTCAGCTTTCTATTTGATTTTGACACATTTCAGACACTTTTCTTAAATGGTTTTCCAACTATTAGGTGCACATAACAACAACTCTATGCTATCTTCGAAACTTATTATAAATAGTTAATTTCTCAAAACTATAACTCTCGTTCTAAATTAGTTATTAGATTTTTCAATGTTTTAATTTCATCCTCAAAGTAATGATTTTTATTCTAAATTGGTCCTCTAAATTTTTTATTGTTCTAGTTTCTTCCTCAAGCTACGGCCCCTATTCTAAATTGGTCCCTGAAATTTTTATCGTTATAGTTTCATTCACAAATTATCAGTATATGCTAATCATGACCCATGTTAATAAAATTGTTAACATTCATGTAAACATTTATGTATATTATGTAATAGTATGATGTCACATAAACGATGATTTGATGATGAAATTGAAATATTAAAAAAATTTGAGAACCAAATTCTAACAAGGGTTATAGTTTGAGGGATGAAACTGTAATGATTAAAAGTTTAAAGACCAATTTAAAATATATGCCAAATATTAAAAATTTAGAGACTGAATTAAAATAAAGATCATAGTTTGAGAACTTGTGTTATAATTAACAATATGGTAAATGAAATTTATCATACAATTGTAATTATCACCAAGGATATCATTCCGACGCATCAAAATCTCATTTTACAACCCCAAAACGCAGTAGTTTCTTCCCATATTGTGGATACGAGGAATGCAATACCAAGCTGAAGTAATATATTCCTTGAATTATTTTCTAATTAATATCCCCTTGGTCACATCACATTCTTACTATGATTTCTGCTCAACCCTAGCTTTATTCGTTTCCATTGCATAATTGCAGCTTCTTTGTCCCCAAATATTCTACTGGGATCAATCCACGAATAATGGAATCCAGAAATATTAGGCACCACCTTACATGCAATTTGGATATTGAAAGACGGAATTGAGCAACATTTGCATTATGCTGCTAAGGGTAGAAATTTGATTCTACGTTGATAATTGTGGACTTTGTCACCCACATGCATGTTCGTTGCAACTTAACGACTAAGAGATACGGGTAGGGGGGATTCAAAGGTTTATGAAGCTCTGTGCAATTTATTAAAACGAAGCCCTTTAATTTATAATCTTAAAGATATATAAGATGTTTATTAAAGATATTTTTATCTTGATAAAAAATATTATGTGGCCCTCTTTAAAGCTATTTTTTAATTTTTCTTGTAATTTATTGAACCAATATATTTTATTTTCCCCTTTATAAACATTTAAATCAACTCATTTGGGTCTCTCTTTTCTTGGGGCCATGTGTGATCGCTCATCTTACACCCCCACTGGATATGGAGTATATGCCGTTTTTCGTTTAAGATTCTTCCCTTAAGTTCGTTATATAATATGAGTTATTATTCCTATTTTTTTTTGCTTAGCAAATTCTTGATTTTATTATGAAAATCCTAGCTGAGAGCCTCGTTAAAAACCTCCCTAATCCTAGTTGGGGGAAAAGAGTACTCCACAGCTAGCTAAAGATTACAAGAAGTCCAAAAACTAACCATATGATCACCTATTCGATAAAGCAATAAAGCTGAAAATTAAAAATTCTTAAAACAACATTACCACCATGCTTTGAACAGATTTCTTCTTTGCAATCCTTCTTTGGCAAGGTAAACCGCCATCGAGTTGAGGCTCCTGGAGACGTAAGAGTATTTTACCTATGCAATGTCTCTTTCTAATGAATCCAATTCATCGAACTGGTTCAACCAACGCCATGGCCTCATTAGAGTAGTTGCTATCTAGTTTAACACAACCTGAGAATCCGATTCGATAACCAACTCAAACTTGTGTTTTAAGCCTGTTTCTTGGAAGACTTTCAATGTCGTTATTGCTGCCAGCTCTGAGAAATCTGAACCCAAATCTTCTATTGGTCTAGAAAAAAGTGCGATCACATCCCCTTTTTCATTTCTGAGAACTCCGCCACAACCTCCCTCGCCATCTTTATATGCTCTGTCAACGTTAAATTTTACAGTGCCTACCAAAGGAGGAGTCCAAGCTTGCCCTTCAAGTTTTTCTTTATTTACCAGGATGCAATCAAGAGGGTTTTCCCACCAGTTTTTCTCATTCAGCACAATACTATCATTCACTGACTTAATCCAAACGAAAGCCCTCATTTTTGAGAAAAAAAGAATGTCCTTCATTGTGGTCTTCTTTTCCTTGAAGACTAACTCATTCCGTGCCAACCATAAGCTCCAAAGAGCATATGATATTGTAATAAGCCACACTGATTTTGTAATTCTGCAACCATGTTGTACCAAACAGAACTCGAAAAAATCTTCAACATTTCCAGCTTTCGGCCAGGGAATTGCCCACCATTTACAAAACAAATCCCAAAAGCATTGAACCACTCTGCATTCTACAAAGAGGTGATCTGCAGTTTCCAAACTTAAATCGCACCAAGGGCATTCCCTTTTAAAATTTTCAAGTTTCAAGCCTCTGTCTAACAAGAAACCTTTAGTTGGGATTTTGTTGATCTTAAGCATCCAAAGAAAGGATTTCACCTTGGGAGGAACTTTAATTCCCCAAAGTGATTTATAATCAAAACGATCGGTGTCAATAACACTATTTTTCAGTAATTCAGTCAGCTTCTTTACTGAGAAAATTACAGCCATGTCGTGTAACCAGATTAACCTATCTGGTATATCATGCTTGAATACTTCAGCCGAGATATCCCTTTTCAAGTTTCCCAGCACATCTTTTTCCCTATTCATCAAGGGCCTGCTAAAGTGAGAATTCCATTCAATTTCCTACAAAGAAACAGAGCCAGCTAAAAAAGAAATTGTTAAGCCCTTATTGTTACAAAGCTTATATAATCTTGGATATTTTGTTTTCAATGGAGCATCACCAATCCACCAATCTTCCCAAAACAATACTACTTTTCCATCTTCTATTTTCCATTTGAATGCAGCCTCCTCCATCCATTGATTTACTCCATCGCTCTTGAGGTTTTTTGTGATGCCTTTCCAGATCGTAGAGGTCTCCTCCATCCACTTGTCCTTGACCACATACCTTCATTTTCACCATATTTCGTTGCAATAATTCTTCTCCACATAGCCTTTTTTTCCTTCACGAATCTCCATTTCCATTTTTCCAGTAAAGCTCTATTTTTATTGTAGAGATTCATTACTCCAGCTCCTCCCAAATGTCTTGGCTTGCATATTCGACCCCAATTTACCCTAGCCATCTTCTTTGATCCATCCATCTCCCCCACAGAAAATTTCTTCTAATTTTATCTATTTTTCCAATCACTGCTTTAGGGGCTTCAAACATAGACATATAATAGAGAGGTAGGGCGGAAAGGACATCGTTGATCAGTACCACTCTCCCTGCAAAACTAAGAGTTCTGCTCTTCCAGCTTGGTAATTTCTTTAAGTATCTGTCAACTACTGGATCCCAGGTGCTTATTTTTCTCGGATCTGCACCTAAAGGCATGCCTAGATAAGTGAAAGGGAGCTTATTTACCTGGCAGCCACAAATTCTAGCAAGGGATTTTACTTTCTCATCTTCCATTTTTATTCCAACAAGGCCCGATTTTCTAAAATTGATGCTTAGTCCAGAGCATAGTTCAAAACAACGCAATATCCTTTTCACATAAGCTAAATTTTGTTCACCTGGTCTTAGGAATAAAATAGTATCGTCCGCAAATTGTAAATGTGACACTATTGAACATGGCAACAAATTCTGAATCCCTTTCAGTTTCCCTAACTGAGTTGCCTTTTCAAGCAATAGGTGGAGTACTTCAGTTACGAGAATGAACAATAGTAGGGATAATGGGTCACCCTGTCTCAACCCCCTGTGCAATCTAATCTCTTTTGTTGGCAAACCATTTAAAAGGACTGAAACCCGCGTTGTAGATATACACTCCTGAATCCATCCCTTCCATTTGGAACCAAAACACATTCTGTCTAGTATCATTGAGATAAAACTCCACCTTACGCAATCGTAGGCTTTAGTGAAGTCCAACTTTAGTACAACACTACCTTCCTTTGAATCTTCTTCTTGCAGAAAATGAATTACTTCATTTGCAATTAATACTTCATCGAAGATTTGCCTCCCCTTTACGAATGCACATTGAGTGTCACTGACTAGATTTTTCAGTACACCACTCAAACGACCGGCTAGGACTTTTGCGAATATCTTATAGATTGAACCCACGATGCTTATAGGCCTTAGATCCGAGATGTTTTTAGGGCAAGCTTTCTTAGGGATCAAGGCAATAAACACAGTGTTGACATTCTTCTGTAGCTTTCCACTTGAATGGAATTCTTCAAAAGCTCGTAACAGATCATCTTTCACTGAGCTCCAACACTTTTTGAAGAAGAGAACATTAAATCTGTCAGGTCCTGGCGATTTGGTGTCATCACAGTCCGATGCTGCAGCTTTTATTTCCTCTATAGAGAAAGGCTTCTCCATTTCTGTCGCTTCTTGAGTGGAGATTTCCTTGAAATTCAAATCGAAAATTGCATCCCAGTTTCTTGTCTTACAACTGAAGTGCTTTACAAATTGGTTGAAAATAAATGTTCTTAGTGTCTTTGGATCCTTCTCACCTTTAATTCCCAAGTTTATTCCTCTAGTTGTGTTTCTCTTCGCGCGGAACTTTACTGCTTTGTGGAAGAAAGCAGTGTTAATATCCCCTTTTTGTAACCAATTTATCTTCGAATTTTGCCTCCATAGATCCTCTTGGGCTTTCAGAGTATCCCAAAGCTGTTCTTTGTACAATTTCAATTCCTCCAATTTTTCAGACTCTAATTCTCCTAAATTCCCTGCTTCTTCAATGGCATTAATTTTACTTTCTAGGATTGTTGCCTTTTTTTCTAAAATCTGTGTTGTTCACCAAGTTCAATTTCTTCAGTGCCTCTTTCACTTTCTTAGTTTCCCAGGTAAATTCCCCTCCTTTAAATTCGAACTCGCCAAGGCTTCTTTGATTAATTCAACACACTCATTTTTTTGACAGCTATGACTTTATCATTTTGAATGGCCTGGGTCCCCAGTCTATATCCTCCCCCGTCAACAAAATTGGAATGTGATTTGAGACTGTTTTGTTCAATCCCCATACACATAAATTCGGTTTATCTTTGAACCAATCTTCATCTATAAGGGATCTATCCAATTTGCTTCTTCTATTTAATGAACCAAACCATGTGAATTTTTTCCCCAATAGGGGAATTTCAATCAAGCTGCACTCTTCTATAAACGAATTGAATTCAACCATACCTGAGTTGATTTTACTGCACCCACTTCTTTCGCTTCTATTTCTTACCGCGTTAAAATCCCCTCCCATGATCCATGCTTTTTTCTCATTATTCTAAAGCTGCTTGATTTCATTCCACAAGCTAGTTTGAGTTTTTTTATCACATGGGGCGTATATGTTCAAGCAGATTGTGTTTTCTCCATTTTCAACCCAAGTTCCTTCCACCAAAATGAATATGGAATTCACCATCTTCCTCTCCATCTTGAATTTTTGTTTATCCCATACTGTTAACACACCTCACGAGTTTCCATCTGCTTGAGCTTCAACAAAGTCAAAGTCATCATCAACCCAGAGTTTCCTCACCTTTTTTACCTCTACGGAACACCATTTCGTTTCGTGAATAAAAAGCATTTCAACCTTTTTTCATTGTACAAATATCCTGATTTCCGTAGCCTTTACTTCTGATCCCAATCCCCTTATGTTCCATGAAAGGATTCTCATTGAAATGAACAGGATTAATAGCTATTAGATCCCGTCTAAGTCTGTGTTGCTCTATCAACTTCTTCCAAAATAGTTAGTTCTTGAATTAAGCCACGTTCATCTCCCCTAAAATTGATCCCTAGCTCTTTCCCTACTTCAATAGTTTGAATCACCTCTCTTGTACCGAAATCCCATCTGGCTTGTAGGTCTGAATCGGATAATGATATGCCTTGTAATTCAGTCTCATGCCTAGAAATTCCATTCTTTTTGTTTCTTTTTCGAGCCTTTTCCAGCTTCTTTCTTTCTTTTTCCGTAAGCGCCTTATCCTGAAAATCCCTGAGTGAGGCGTATCTCCTCACTCTAGTCTTCTTGGGATTTTGCTCCAATTCCGATACATCAAAGCGAAGATCGTCTGTCTGAAGTGCTCCCGTCTCACAATCCTCACTATCCTTTAGGAATTCTGGAGTTTCATCTTCTATGTTTTCACCATTTAGATCCTTTCTGAATGCAGTTTTGCCTGCCTCTTCTTTACTCTTGTCGAAACTAATCCCAGCCTCCTCTTAGATTATCTCACGTTCTTGTGGGTTTACAATGTTTATCTGTTGAGGAGTAAATCACATCGCCAAATAGTCTTCACTAGCCCTATTGGTTGGGCTTTTCTCCGGGCTTGGAGACACTATTTCGACCCATCTAGGTTTTATTGGGTCAGTAGTGGGATTGGAGAGTGCCACATTAGATAGACGTGGCTGATCATTCCCCCCATTAAATCCTCTTCATAAAGACGTCTGTTTTCCTCCCTAGAAATTGTTGAAAGGGGTCTCTTTGGAGACATTCCTTTAAGGATCTCATTAATTGCTTCATCGTAATCCACATATTTTCCAACCGAGGCTGCAGATTTTTGTTTTTTCCACGAAGAGCTCAAAGAATCTGACGAGCTAACCTCTTCGACTTCCTCTTTTCTTTGTGCATGTTTCTTTCCTTCTTCTTCACCAGGAAGGTTTGAATTAGAACTGGTTGTGGTTGTTTCTACAATTGAGATTTTGATGACCTGACTGCCCACCTCAATTTCCACTATTTCTTCGATTCGACTCAGTTGTTTAGTGTTTATAGGTAACTCTATTTTCTCACAACCTTTAATCTGATTAAAATTTTCACCCACCGCAACCAATGATCCCCATAGATTTGAAATCCTATTAAAGGTTATGTGATTCCAGCAATGTAGTGGAATTCCTGACGCCTCCACCCATATTGTTCTTTCTTGTAAGTGAAATGACTCCGACCAAAAGCATACATCTTGGAAAACTTCCTTGAGCAGAGACCAGTTTTGTTGTTCCATGAGACTCAAGAGCTCACCGTCTTCTATTTTTAGAAGGAAATGGCGACTTCCCAAATGATTTACTTCGACATTACCTAAGCCCCACGCATGTAGTCTATCTCTCACACTATTCGAGCTACAGTCAGCAGCAGTCGTTCCAATCAAACTTTTGTTAAGTTTCCACATGGTTTCTTCGTCCACATGACCTTGTATCTTCCTTATTTTTCTTTTCTGATCACTCATAGCCCCAGTTTCATCTTTTTCAAGGATCCTTTCAACATTCCTCGAAGATCATGTACCTTGATCATTTGCCCTTTCTACTTTAGTATTATCCTTTCTATCTTTTGAATCTTGAGCGTCAATGTTCTTTTCCTTAGCATTTGACTCCGGTGGCCGAGTCTTTCTCCAGAATGAAGTTCTTGTCCTGTATTTTGCATAGTTAAATTGAATGATGGAACCATAGAGTCTAAATCCATTCAATCTCTCAATCGCCCTGTCGACATCCGGCTTGTTAGAAAACCTGACGAATCCGAATCTTCTGCTAGTTTTGCTCAGCTTCGAAGCAACAAAAGAATCAATCATGTCACCGTGTCTTCCAAAAGCTTGTCTCAGTCTTGCCCAGTGAAGGTTCTTCGACAGATTATTGACAAAAAGTGTTATTGTTCCATTGCCAAAACTCCTACCGCTTTTGTTGTTCCGTGCTTCGGCGTCGTTGTTCTGTCCTTCGTATCTCCTCCCTTTTTCGATGCCTTCGTGCCTCCCGTTGCTATAGTTTCCGCTAGTTCTATTCCATTTCCTCCAGTTCGCCATATTCGTGCTTTCCCTTTTACATTTTCTTTTTAGTTGACATCAATAGTTATTATTCCTATTACTGACAGTGCCAAAAAAAGAATCCATAAACATATCTAATTTTAATTCCAAAACTAAAATTTACATTCTTAATTTTAAAACCTTAAATTATAATATAAGCCTTAAGCTTTAAACCATAAATTAGAAGTGAGATTGATGAACAAACTGGGTTTCCTCCATTGAGTCATTTTTCATGTGTCTCTTGTTGAGCTTTCGATTTAATTTTGACAATTTCAGACACTTATCTTAAATGTTTTTCCATCTATTAGGTGCACTTAATTACAACTCTCTGCTATCTTTCAAATCCAACTTTAGTAATGGAAGACTCAGTTTCCCCTCCCAAGTTCAAGACTTATGTATGTTTTTTTACCATTCCAATCTATATGAAATCTTAGATATCGGTGTTGATTATGTATGGTCAATTAATCTCATAGTTCATTTAGTAATTTAATTATATTCCGTGATTTTTTCTCACTAGTGGACTTCTAGAGTTGTCATATATCTTATTTATAATTTAAGATTTAAATTTAAGATTTAGGGTTTAGAGTTTAGAAGTTAATATTTATGGTTTATGGTTATTTAAAAAGGGTTAAAAATAACCTAACTTGTGAAATTTTGTTTTAACCGTCGAGTATCAAATAATAACTCTAGTTATAATAACTTATTGTAAAGAGTTAATTACATCACATGTCACCAAACTATAACCCTCGTTCTAAACTAGTCCTTAAACTTTTGAATGTTCTAATTTTTCCTCAAACTATGAACCTTTATTTTAAATTGATCCCTAAACTTTTAAATGCCCTAGTTTAATCCTCAAGCTATGTCCCCTATTCTAAATTGGTGTAACGACCCAGCTTTTGGAATCCGAGGGTCAGTTTTTACCTGAAGCTTGGGCTCCGCGTTTGGGTTGAAAGTGTGGGCTTTTCTGTGGACTTGTCTTGTTGTTGGGTTTGGTGCCTTGGGCTGGGTTGTGTTTAAGGGGATGAGGGATGGGCAAATGTGTATTTTTCTCCCTTTTGGAGAGTGAAGGGTTGATCTCCCATTTAATTTCTGCAGAAAAGAAATGTAGGTGAGATCATCTTGTTCCCCTATGCTCCATCTATCCCTTATTCATTATTTCACCTTGCACCCATGTTAAAGGTCCAATCTTTGTTAATTTGAAGCAATTTTCGGAATCAAGGGTTTAGGATAAGTTCCTCTTCATCCAACGATCTACAAGTCAAGATAAGGATTGATAGTTTTGGTGGAGGTTAGAAAATGAGTGTTGATGAGGTTGTGGAGGATGAACGAGAATGCGGATTTTGAATCCATTTTCTATTATAAAGCTTCTTTTTTATGTTTCTTAACTTCCTAGTAATGTTGTAACCCGTTTTACAAAATCACCTTGTAGTGAAAGAGGTGGGAGGACTGTCCAAGGATATTGGGAAGAAGAAGGGTTGAGGAGCTTGCTTTGGAGGCTTCTTTCTTAACAAGGAATCAATGTTAGTACACTACTAACTCCTTTTTATTTCTAGAAATCATAAAATTAGATTGTTTGTTGCTTGGTTTCATGTTTTAGATGGTTGTGAGCTTTAAACCCCATCAATGGTAAAATCCGGATTTGTTATCAAAATGGTGTAAAAATGATAGAAAACCACTTAAACTACCTTCCATAATCTGTAGGTTTAATTTGGGGCTTATTCATCAAGGTTTGGAACTGCTAAGGGTGATTTACGAGCTCCAGAATTTGAATCATGGGCTCGCGTACCGATATTGGATGAACTGGTATCGGTACCCCCTTGTTTGGATGGCTAACTAAGACAGATTTTAAAGGGCGTATTGGTACGCCTTCAGGGGTATCGATACCCCATGATCTATTCAAATTCCAGTAGAAAAAAATAGGGATAGTTACGCTTGGGAGGCATATCAATACTCATTGAGTATCGGTACACGACCCCGTGTACTAGTACAAGGATTTAGTTAATAAGGAAGCATATCGATACACCTATGCGAGTATCGGTACTCGCTGGGCATTCTTCCTAAAAAATACAATTTTTAGTTTGAAGGAACTATAATTTGAGGACTAAGACCCAATGGGCTTCTATTGTCGTAAAATGAATAGTAAAACTGAGAAACCGAGATTTAAACTTCCTCTACTAGCATAATGAGTAATAACTTGGTAAAACCTTGGATGACTTGTTTGTAATAGTAACCATAGGGATCCTTGGTGGATCATATGATATTTCATGCCAAGTAAGGGTGAGTCACCAAGTTTAGTGGGATCCGGATGCCTAGTGAGAGTGTTGAAACAATAAGGGTAAGCTTTCAGGTGTACGATCCTGAGGCTGTGTGTCACTGGGCCTCATCCGATGATACTCGATGAGAGATTGCAAGTATGAGTGCACGTTCCCGAAGCTGTGTGACATCGCGTTTCATTTTGAGTCTATGTCCCTAAGGTTGTATGACACCGGGCCTCACTCCAAGTTTGTAGGTATGGTACACGTGTTCTGTGTGAGATTATTTCATTGGTTGTTGCTATGTGTTTAGGTAGGTAGAGGCAGCGTCACATGTATTATAATGCCATGTATCATTCTTTAGCTACATGTTCTCTTATTTATGATTTGGGTGAAACATAGTTGAGTGGAGGTGTATCAACTGAGCTTTGTTAGCTCAGCGTTCGAAATTGTTGTTTCCGTTCGCAGGTTAGTAGGTTAACGTGCATCGTCGGAGCACCATCGGAGTAGGACTTCAGCATCGACCTGTGTCCGAGTACAGTACTTAGATATTTGGGCTATGTATTCGTAGGACCCTATGTTTTTATTGTAACTCTTATTTTGGATTTTAACTTATGCGTTGAATGCTTTTAATTATGTATTTTAAATGGAGCTCTCATGTAACATTTTTATTGGTTTATTAACTTTGAAATATTCAAACTTAATGGATTTTGTGAAAATGTATTGGGCTAAATCTAGTTGTGAAATTTTATAGTGTTTGGTTTGGGCTTGAGGCCCAATTTGTGACATCCGAGTTGGGGGTGTTACAACAATGGTATCAGAGCCTAGGTTGAGCCGGTTCTAACAAGCCTCGGGGTTGTATAGAGTGTTGAATAGGTGTCTAGCGAATACGTTGGCCATAGGTCGGAGTTGTACTTGTTTAAACTGAATATTCGATGGTGTAACCTTAATTGTTTGCTTGTGCAAAAAAGGAATCATGCCAAGAAGGGCACGCGATCACAAGGAGAGTTAGGGCTCTCGAGAGGAGAGCTATGACAAGGATTATGTCCGCAGCTCGGAGGAGATGTCGGAGGACGATGGAGGTTGAGTGGCCAATTATTTCTCTCATCTGCACAGGACCTTTCATTGGATTGTGAGGGCCATACCAGGCTTTTAGCTACCCTCGCGAGGCACCGATTGAGAGGGTGCGTCTTCATGGTGCTACAGAATTTATTGGGTCGGGAAAAGATAACTCAGTTAGGGTAGATCAGTGGTTGAGGGACACTCGTTGGATCATGCTTTAGATGAGGTTGAGATTTGAGGACAAGTTGACATGTGTTCTTTCCCTGTTAAAGGAGAATGCATGAGAATGGTAGGATACCATAGAGTTGGGTTGGTATCCTAACCAACCTAATTGGGATAATTTCTTGGATGAATTCGAAAAGAACTATGTAGGAGAAGCCCACATTGACAGTTTGAGGGATCAGTTCAATCATTTGGTCCAAAGGAACTGGTCAGTCTTTGAATATGAACAAGAATTCCTACAATTGAGTAGGTATGCCTCTGAGTTGGTTGCTACCGAGAAAATGAGATGCAAGAAGTTTCTAAAGGGTTTGAGGAAAGAAATTCATACATACTTGACTACTTCCCAATGAAAGTGTTTTCAGAGTTGAGTAGAAGTGCCAAGTCGCTTGAGCAAGTCCAAGGTTTGACCTATGGCCCGTTTGGTGGGCAAGGGAGATCGAGTGGGAGAAGTCGGAACTTCTCCAACAACTCACAATCTTATTCTGAAAGTAATAGAAATCGTTGGAATCAAGAGAGAGGTGCTTCGAACCAGAATTCGAGATCAGACCATAGGTCAGAGTCTGCTAGCCGTAGAAGACCTTTATCATCTTCAGCCATGATGAGTCCGGAGGGCTCACAGAGGAGTACGGGCGAACCAGTTTTTGATCAGTGTGGGCATAGGCATAAAGGCGAGTGTTGGGGGACGTCCAGAGTTTGCTTTGAGTGTGGATCACCAAACCATTTTTTGAGGGATTGTTTGACAGTTGCTAACACCACTTAGAGTGAGGGTATGGTCCAGTCCACTATTAGGGAACCATCGAGGCAGTATGCAATCAAGGCCCAGAAAGACTGTGGGGCTACTGATGTTATCTCAAGTACATTTACCTTGTTCTCAGTTCCTATTGTTGCTGTTGTGGATTCGAGGTCTACTCATGCCAAGGATCTTGAGATAGGGGTTTGTGTGTCGAGTCCTTTGGGGTATAATGTTTTGGTGGATAAGGTGTATCGGAGGTGTCCGATTGGGGTTTGGGGTTCAATCTTTCTAACAATTTTGATGGTGTTACCATTCCAAGAATTTGATGCTATCCTAGGGATGGATTGGTTGTTTGAGGATGATGCATGTTTGGGTTGTATAGCGAATAGTCTTAAGCTTCACGGTTTGGATGGGGCGAAGTTGGTAGTGAAGGGTAAGAGGAATCCTTGCCTCTCCAATGTGGTGTCGGCCTTGGAGGCACAAAGAATGATCCAAAAAGCATGCGAGGCTCTCTTGGCTCGCGTGGTTGACACAAGTGTTGAGAGTCTTCGGATTGTTAGAGAGTTTGTTGATTTGTTTTCGAAAGAGTTACCCGGACATCCTCCAGATCATAAGTTAGAGTGTCAGATAAATGTAATGCCTGGCACGACACCAGTTTCCATTGCACCGTATCGCATGGTACCGACAAAATTTAGAGAGCTAACGAATCAGATCCAAGAGTTGTTGGAAAGAGATTTCATCCAACCAAGTATTTCACCTTGGGGTGCATCGGTCTTATTTGATAAGAAGAAGGATAGGTCAATGAGGATGTGCATTGATTACTGTCAGCTCAACAAGGTAACAATGAAGAACCGTTACCCCTTACCGAGGATAGATGACCTATTCGATCAGTTGAGAGGTGTCCGTGTGTTCTCGAAGATCGACTTGTGATCAGAATAATACTAGTTGAAGGTAGTAGAAGAGGATGCTCAGAACACCGCTTTTAGGACGCGATATGGACATCATGAGTTCTTAGTAATGCCTTTTGGGCATACTAATGCACCAGAAGCTTTCATAGACTTGATGAACAAGATTTTCCAATCTTATCTAGATTAGTTTGTGGTGGTCTTCATTGATGACATCTATTGGTTTACTCGAGCTCGGAGGAGGAGCATGATTATCATCTTCATATTGTTCTTCAAGCCTTGAAGGAAAGGCATGTTTTTGCTAAGTGCAGTAAATGTGAATTTTGGCACTCTTAGGTGGCATTTTTGGGCCACATTGTTGCAGTGATTCAAGTAGTGGTGGAGTGGAAACCACTTAGGAATATCGCGAAAGTCCGTAGTTTCCTTGGGCTTACCAGATATTATATCTGTTTTGTTAAAAACTTCTCCATCATAGCATCACATATGACCAAGTTTTTACAAAAAGAAGTTTCGTTTGAGTGAAACGAGAAAATATAACAAAGCTTCGAGTAATTGAAGGTTTTTCTTACGGAGGCCTCGATATAGACGCAACCCGAACTGGGAAAGGATTATATCGTGTTTAGTAATGCTTCGTTGAATTGGCTTGGTTGTGTAATTATGCAAGAAGGTAAGGTGGTTGCTTATGTAACACCCCAAAACCGGTCTAGTAGAAATTAGGTTCAAAACCTAGTTATTCGGTTAAGATTATTATTATTGTTATTATTATTATTATTATTATTATTATTATTATTATTATTATTATTATTATGGCATGGGACCCACGGGTTAACTCCTTCACGATGAAGAGATTTCCCATGGATTTCCCACGTTTGGGATGATGCGGCAAGCCCTTAATTACCTTTTCACCACGTGGGCACAAGGTGGCCATATTGCCTTTCACCACGTGGGCATTATGCCCCAAGGATTTGCCACCTCTCCAACAATGCGTGGAGCATGGAGAGACCAACAAGGACTGGTGATTGTTTGGTATATAAAGGATGGGATGTTGTGAAATGAAAAGGGAAAACTAGGAAGAGGGAAAGCATTCATCCAGTATGAAGAAAAAGGGGAAATAGGTTCGAAGCAAAAACAAGAGTAAGAAAATTATTAAGGGAAATTGGTGAGAAATAATTAGGTGGGTTCAATATTAGATGGGTGGTTCGATATTTTCGATATAATAATATCGAATTTCTGCTGACGTCGGGGTAAGCTCAAATACTTTGCTGGTCTAAGTTTTGGTATCGAGTCTGATTAATATTTTCATATTTATTCGATATTGTCTTGTCGGTCCTAACTGATTCCTATTTAATCTAGTTTAAGAAGTCGAGAAAGAACAACCATTAACCAAGGAAAAAGACGTCGTTATTCGGGAACCCTAGTATCGAGGTGAGTGTAGTCGGAGTCTTGAAATTAGGCGAGGAGCCTTTTCGAATTCATCGTTATTGATTTAGGTTGTTTACTAACCATTGGAGTAAAGGGGTTTTTTCATAAAACCTTATCGGAAGCTATATTGGTAAGTCTTGGTAAGTATTTCATCGAAATATTATCCGAGGCACTGTTATTGTATCATAAAAATCATTGAAGTATTGACATATATAATCATTGACATGTATTTATTGCTATTGCTTATTGCTATGACCGTATGATTATTGCGCTATTGATATTGATTCATTGATATCGAACTATTGATTATTGTTCCTTGGGATCGAAGTATTTAATACAATTGGCATACCATAGAATTCATGAGCTCAGTGTACAGGTGGACTACAGTCCTAGGGCTACGACCTATATTGATTTGGCGAGGCGGAGGGATGTATTGTGTATTAGTCTTATTGGTGATGTCGGCGGGTTGACCATTCATTGATTTGGTGAGGAGGTGGAATTCATGTATCCATATACCGTGAATCAATCCAAGGGAACCATTGGTTAATGATATTGCTTTTTTATGAAATCGTGATATTGCCATTGACGATATGATATTATGTTTTTATTATGAATATGGAGCATGCCATGTTTATTGCATAATTGATATTATAATTGTCATCAAAGCATGATAAATGGCATAACATGTTCATTCATTGTTATTGGCTACCTCACTTAGATTATATAAGTCTAACGCATTCATTTACATAACATTTCAGGTTAGGAAAGTAACGGATCGAGATCGGGATCAATTGGAAGATCAGCAAGTCACTACAAGTAATGAGTAATGTATTTTGTCCTTATGAACTCCTAGTATGGTGGCAAAGTAGTTAAATCGACTTTAGTTATTTTGATATGTGTATATCGGTTGTAATGACATATTTGACAATAAAATATTGATTAAAAGTTTAAGATTTATGTCTCTGATCTCCGTATCGCTCATCGGTAACACGCCCCGACCCGGTTCTCGACTAGGCCGGGAATGGGTGTTGTAACACCCTCTTCCCGGCCTGGTAGGGAACCGGGTCGAAGTATGTTACCGATGTACAACATAGTGATCGATGCAGCTTTTAATCAATAACTGATAACATGTTACGATACTATGCAGTAAGAAAAGGTCGGTAACTCTATGCGAAGCCATGATTACCAATTTAGGACCCATTTTAAACTTTTACAATGTTTAAGGGACTAATCTGTAATTTTATTATCTTAAAGGTTCATTACTGGAATTAGACTTATTTCCATGAGATTCCATAAGGGATGAGGGGCATGCAAAATTTCATGTCATCCCAAGTTCAACTACCCATTCAATTAGTCTAATTAACAATCAGTGACCAATATGCAATTTTTTCAAAAATTAACCAGAAAACTAGTTGGTAACCAAGAAAACCAGTTGGTAGCCAAGAAAACCAGTTGCTAGCCAAGAAAACCAGCTGGTAACCAAGAGAACCAGTTGCTAGCCAAGAAAACCAGTTGGTAACCATGAAAACCAGTTGCTATCCAAGAAAACCAGTTGGTAGCAAAGAAAACTAGTTGCTAGCAAAGAAAACCAATTGGTAACCAAGAAAGCCAGTTGCTAGCCAAGAAAACCAGTTGGTAACCATGAAAATAAGTTGCTAGACAAGAAAACTAGTTGCTAGCCAAGAAAACCAGTTGCTAGCCAAGAAAATCAGTTGGTAACCATAGAAACCAGTTGCTAGCCAAGAAAACCAGTTGGTAACTATGAAAATCATATACAAATTTCATAGTCACATGAATCTGTTTACTAAGTTTCCACTTTTAAGAGCCAAGTATGCAAATTTAGCCGCTTTTAGCCAACTTTAAACTAGCATTTAGACCTTTAAGACTTATATAAAGCATAGGCAATGCTTACACAACAAGAGAACTAAGAGTAACTAGTTTATCCACTTTGCCACCATTCTAGGAATTCGTAGGGGTAATATACATTACTTAGACTTGTAGTGACTTGCCAAAACCTTCGACTTCCCCGATCTCGCGACGGTAATTCCTTTAACCTGAAATGCATGGGGTGGAATGCATTAGACATATAATGTCTAGTGAGGTTGACATAAAGAAAAATAAATGCGTTGGTTTGCAATTCAAAATCATGCTAAGACGATGACAATTTTATATCAATATCAAGGCTATATTAGTGTCAATGATATGACCATACCAATGCTTTGTCATTACCAATACTATGACAATAACTATTACATGACTATATCAATGCTATGACATTATCAATACTATGACAATGACTATATGTAAAATCTAATTTGATTTTGATATAAAAATTTCCCTAAAGACTTATTTGCAAATATAAATTTTTAAGTATTCCAAAGTCTCACAAAATTGACAAGCATTTGAACAAAAACTGATTTTAAGTCAAAATTTTCAAACCAAACAATTTGTTCTAAGTATTTTTCAAGCCAAAATTAAACAGTTATGCTATGGCATATCGATACACTCTACTCGTATCGATACTGTTTTATGTTATTAGAATTTCAATCGCCTAAAGTGTACCGATACTGTTAACACCGTATCGATACAATTTTTAAACTGAGTTTATTTTTAAGGCGTAACTTACCGATACGGTTGTCCCCATATCGATACGGTTTGGTTTGATTCGATAAATCTTTGCATTTAAAGATATAGTCATTGGTTGTCAGTTATGAAATCAAAAAATTTCCAAACGGTCGTTGGACCGTATTGATACGCCCTTATAGTGTATCGATACACTTTTTGCTTAACTTCCACTTAGATTTCCAGTGAGCAAAATGTGTATCAATAAGGTCTTTGAGTATCGATACGACCCTTATTTTACACTATAATCGTACCGATACGCCTATACGCGTATCGATACACCCCTCTTAAATGTACACAATGACTCTTTCTTTTTTGAGACAAGTATCGATACGGTTGTTCGTGTATTGATACGTTAGGTTGTAGAAGTGTATTTATTGCGAGAAAAATGGAGCCCAACGACTCCATTGATGATCTCAACCACAAGAACGGCTACAAAATCAATGCAATTGTATAAAAGCAAGCCTCCAAAGCTACAACAACAACTATTGAACCTATTTGCAACAACCCATGCATATATCCAAACCCTTGAGCTTAAAGAGTCAATTTTTTGTAACCCCACTTGTGTAATTTTCATTGTATCATTTTCTTTCAAGTTTGGGGAGTGATTACTTGTAATTGGTCAATATATCAACCTTATGAGAGGTATTTCAAATTGCCATTCCTTCTTTGTATTGAGAGTCTTGGTTAATCTTTGGGTAGAAAGATTAACCGATTTGTAAATGTTACTTCCTAAGCCTAGAAAAGGGGAAGAATATCTAATGGAAATTGTTCAAAATCCTTAGTGGGAGCTAAGGTAGTGGATGTAGAGCTTGTTCGAAGCTTTAACCACTATAAATTGCCTTGTCTTCGATTTTCATATTTTTAATTTGCTTCTTTCAAATTTAAAAAAAAGTCAATTCACCACTTCTTGGTCAATTTCGATTCGATTGATCCACTCAACAATTGGTATCAGAGCCTAACTCTTTGAGAGATTTACATCCAAAAGAGGAGATCCTAGAAGAAGATCAATCGACCACAAATTAAAGCCATGTCAACTACCTCCGGCCAAAACCTCTCCGAGTAACAATCGATCACCAAGCCGCCTTATTTCAATGGGAACAACTATCCTTATTGGAAGAATGGAATGAGGCTCTTCATCAGGTCAAAGGACTACGTCCTTTAGGATGTGGTAGAAGATAGACCAACCATTCTTATAAAGAGAGATGAAGAAGGAAGGCTCATTTTGAAAACAAGAGCGAAGATGACCGGTGAAGATCGTAGGAGGCTTCAAATCAATGACAAGGTTCTACACATCATCTTTTGTGCACTTGGACCCGATATGTATGCAAGGATGTTTTCTTGCACAAGTGCTTAGGAGGTGTTGAACAAGCTAGAGACCACCTATAAGGGCACCAACGATGTAAAGGAGACCAAGATTGAGATCCTTAATTTAAGTTACAAGAACTTCAAGATGGAGCCGTATGAGAACGTCTCCAAAATGTTTGATCGCTTTTCCATCATAATAAATGGTCTCAAGGGCTTCGGTGAGATCATTCCTGAAGACAAGCTAGCTTGGAAACTTCTCTATTCTCTTCCTGAATCATGGGATAAGAAGAGAACCGCAATCATCGAGGCCAAGAACTTGAAGACATTGAAGCTCAATGAGTTGGTGTGATATCTCCTTACTCGTGAGATCATGAACTAAGGAAGGGAAGAAGAAAAGAAGAGAGAAGAGAAAAGAGTGAAGAAGAAAGAGATAGAAAAGAAGAAGCAAGGAATTGCTCTCAAGGCGTTTCAAGAGGAAAGAAATTCTACAGAGGATGAATTTGAGGAATTGTCTATGATAGCCAAGAAATTCTCCCAGTTCATGAAGTCCAACCGAGGAAGAAAGTTTCAAAGAAGAAGAGACTTCAAGAACAAGAACAAAGAAGAGGAGAATGACCAACTCAATTGTTATGAGTGCAAGAAGCCGGGGCAAAAAAAGATCTGATTGTCCTCAACTCAAGAAGAAGGGCTTTGAGAAAAAGAAGAAGCACAAAGCCCACGTTGCTACTTGGAGCGATGAAGAATCATCATCCGATGAAGAGGAGCACGAAGTGTCTAATCTTTGCCTTATGGCTATTGATGATGATCCTAAGGTAAACCCTAACGCATCTACTTTCGATTTCATGTTTGATGAACTTCAACATGCATGTGATGAGTTGCAAGAGGTTTACGATGAGTTGGTGGAAAAGTACAAGCAATCAGTTTTAAAAACACGAAAATGATTTCTGATTTGAAAAATTAAAACAAATTCCTTTCCAAAACCAACTCGGAGCTTGAAAAGAAAATTGTGGTTTTACAAGATGATCTAAAATATTTGAACAATCTTCTTTCATAAGTTCATGATGATCAGCACAAAGTGATGAATGAGCTTAAAGTTTCTCTTAACGTAGTTGGGAAACAAGATTTTGAAAAAGCAAGAATCAAACTATGTGAAGAGGAACTTTAATGGCTACAAACAAATAAGCTCTCAAAGGCTTTCTAAAGGTAAAAGAGTTAGAAATGTATGGGTTCCTAAGGAAGTAGTAGTTTCTAATAATATTCATGTTAATGCTTCTTGGATTTATACGGGAACCAAGTATTTGAGAGCTAACTCACATGGACCCAAAATGATTTGAGTACCAAAAATCAAGAACTAATCTTTGTTTGTAGAGGGAGCATTGCTACAAGGCCAAAGCTTCAAGTCAAAACACTTGGTACCTTGATAATGGATGCCCAAGACACATGACCGACGACATGAGTAGATTCATGGAGCTAAAGCCAAATAGTGGTGGAGTGGTGATATTTGGTGACAACTCCAAAGGCCACATTGAGAGTATTGGTTCCATTGGTAATCTCTCTTCTATTCTCATTGAATATGTGTTATATATCAATGGTCTTAAACAAAATTTGTTGATCATTAGTGAATTGTGTGATAAGGGTTTTAATGTTCTTTTTTATATTAATGGTTGCAAAATTGTAGACATTAAAACAAATAAAATAATGCTCATTGGTCATCGCATATGTAACATATACATGGTGCATTTAGATGACATTCATACATCCCATGCATGTTTTGTTGCTCAAAATGAAAATGATGCATGGTTATGGCATAGGAAACTAGGACATGCTAGCATAAGTGTTTTAGAGAAATTGGTTTCCCAACATCTAGTTAGAGGTTTACCTGAGCTAAAATTCTCCTTAAATAAAATTTGTAATGCTTGTGCTAAGGGTAAACAAAAACGAACTTCATTTAAATCCATTAATGATGTTTCAACTAGTAGGGTATTACAATTGATTCATATGAATCTCTTTGGGCCTATTAGGACAACTAGCTTGGGTGGAAAATCATATGCTTATGTTTTAGTTGATGATTTTCTCTAGATACACTTGAGTTCTCTTTGTAAGTACAAAAGACGAGGCTTTAGAAAAATTCATCACCTTTTCAAAAATTACTCAAAATGACCTTGGTCAAAACATTTCTCATTTTATAAGTGACCATGGAATAGAATTTCAAAATCTAGGTTTTGAGGATTTTTGTAACACTAATTGTATTAGCCACAATTTTTCCGCACCTCACACTCCTCAACAAAATGGGTAGTTGAGAGAAAAATCGTACTTTAGAAGAAATGGCTATAACCATGCTTTGTGAAAACAATTTACTTAAGTATTTTTTGGCGGAAGCCACAAAAATTGCTTGTTATATTATAAATTGAGTAATGATTAGACCAATTTTAAAGAAAACTCCTTATGAGATTTTAAAATAAAAAAAGTCTAACATTAGCTATTTTCATCCTTTTGGATGCAAGTGTTTTGTTTTAAACAATGGAAAAGACCATTTAGGTAAATTTGATGCAAAAAGAGATGAAACTATTTTCCTAGGTTATTCCTTAAACTCTAAAGCCTATCGAGTGTTAAACAAAAGAACCTTAGTTGTAGAAGAGTCTATACACGTGGTTTTCGATGATAACCTCCTTCCTAGGAAGGATTCTTGTGATGATGATGATGTGGGATCATTGAAGCCAATGAAGATGGACAATCATCAAAGGTGGATGAGGTTCCAACCAAAGAAGAAGAAGCACAAGATCCTCTCATAGAAACCTTGAAGAACATTAATCTTGCTGAAAATGAAGTGAGCTACCCAAAGGAACTCAACTACGTCAAAGATGGTGAAATCTTGGGTGATCCATCCAAGGGGTAACCACTAGATCCTTTCTTAAATTGCTTAATAATGTTGCATTCATTTCATGCATTTAGCCCAAAATTATCAAAGAAGCATTAAAAGATGATTTTTGGATATTTTCCATGCAATAAGAGCTTAATCAATTTGAGATGAGTAAAGTTTGGACATTAGTTGATGGGCCTAGTAATAAGTCTACTATAGGAACTAAATGAGTCTTTTGAAACAAACTAGATGAGAGTGATAACATAGTGAGAAACAAGGCTAGACTTGTTGCTCAAGGTTATACTCAAGAAGAGGGATTCAATTTTGATGAAACCTATGCACCCGTAGCTAGAACAGAAGCAATTAGGATGCTTCTTGCATTTGCATGTTATCATGAATTCAAGCTTTTTCAAATGGATGTTAAAAGTACATTTTTAATTGATTTTATTAATGAAGAAGTATATGTTGAACAACTACTCGGTTTTGAAGATCCAATTTTTCTAAACCATGTTTTTAAACTAACTAAAGCTTTATATGGTTTGAAACAAGCTTCTAGAGCTTGGTATGAAAGGCTTTCAAACGTTTTGGTTGAAAATGTTTTGAAAAAGGAAAGGTGGACACTACAATTTTCATTAAAAGAAATGACAATGACATCTTAGTAGTACAAATTTATGTTGATGATATAATCTTTTGTTCTACTAATGAACTTTATTGCCAAGAATTCTCTAAGCTAATGCAAGGTGAGTTTGAGATGAGCATGATGGGGGAGCTCTCATTCTTCTTGGGGCCCCAAATCAAGCAAAGGAAGGATGGCATCTTCATCAATCAAGCTAAGCACATCAAGGATATGCTCAAGAAGTTTGGCTTGGAGAATGTGAAGCCTAAAGCCACTGAAAAGATCTCATCAATTAAGCTTGACAAAGATAAAGGAGGTAAGTGTGTTGATTCTAAGCTTTATCATTCAATGACTGGTTCTTTGCTTTACCTTATTGCAAGTAGACCCGATATTATGTTTAGTATTTGCTTGTGTGCTAGGTTTCAAGCTAGTCCTAGAGAATCACACCTTATAGCCATTAAGAGAATCTTTAGATACCTTAGAGACACACCTTGTTTAGGCCTTTGGTATCCTAGAGACTCTTCCTTTAACCTACATGCATATTCTGATGCAGATTATGGGTTTGTAAGATACATAGAACAAGTACCTCCGACACTTGCCAATTCCTAGGTAGTATGCTCATATCTTGGTCCTTTAAGAAACAAAATATTGTAGGTCTATCTACCACCGAAGTAGAATATATATCGGTCGGAAGTTTTTGTGCTCAAGTCCTTTGGATGAATCAACAACTTCTAGACTATGGAATTGATGTAGGTACCATACCCCTTAAGTGTGATAACACTAGTGCCTTATGTCTCACCAAGAATCCCATCCAACATTCTAGAACTAAGCACAAAGAGATAAGACATCATTTCATTAAGGATCATGTTTTAAAGAATGATGTTGTTCTAGAGTATGTTGATACCTCAATCCAACTAGCGGATATATTTACAAAAAATTGCTTCTTGATGCATCTATGCTTGTTGCTAGGGGGAGTATGTATCTGTTTTAGTTCATAAACTTTGCTCATTCATCATACACATGCATTTAGGATCGATTAAAATCCAATTTTTGAACTCTATTCAGTTCAAAAATGCATTTCTGGCAAAGAGGTATCGATACGAGTAACATCGTATCGACACAGGTTGCAAAACGGGCTTCGATATAGTCTTAACTACATCGATACGGTCACCCGTATCGATACAATATGAAAACCGCACTGATACGGTGGATCGATATGCATAGTCAGCGTATCGATATGGCATGCCGCTGGAGCTTTAAATGGCCATTAAAAAAATGTTTTACTCTAATTAAAACTCATCTTCATTTTTCTCTCAAACCCTAGCCGGTTTTGGGCTATAAGAACCCCCTCAAACCCTTTGATTTTGCATACCAAACCTAAAATTCTTTGAGGGTTTTTCATCAACACATCAAGGCTAAGCTTTGCTATCAATTTGGTGCATTCTTCATCCTTCATTCATCCAATTTCATATTTCAAGGTATAAAACCTCTTTTCTTTCTTTTTAATTTTCGCTTACTTTTATTTATTGTTTTCAGTCAATTTTTGTATACAAAAGTATATTTATAGTATATGTTTTAAAGATTTTGCAAAAACTCTTTGAAATATGAATTTTTTTATTCGTATATAAAAATATATCATATATTTTAGAACATTGTTTTTCAAAATTCTTTTTACCAAAATTTATTTTTATACTTGTATATATTTTTAACTTAGAAAATATAGTGTTTTTCAAAATACATTGAATTATTAGAATATTTATTGGATCAAATGTGATTATAATTGCATACATTTTCTTTGAATTGTTTTGAAGTTTTCAAGTTTACCACGAGACTTAAAAATAGACCAAGAAAAGAATTGTCTTCTAGTTCATTAAATCATAATCCGGAAAATGAGAGTATTACTAACCGAACCTTGGTTTTATTTTCCAACATAGTTTTCAATCACCCTCGGCTTTAGCCCATTACAAACAATATCAAGCTTTTTCTATTCGGGATGAAAGAGTTGTATCAACCATTTTTCTAAACTCCGAACGTTTTAAGTTCAAATATTTTGGGTTATTACAACAATGTAAATTCATGAATTTTCTAAGTACACCCCCGGTTTTATATCGTAACCTTGTTTTAATTGTCTATGCTAATGCTTGTTGCATTCAAGATCAAGCAAGGGAACATGTAATTGCCATTGAATCCTATCTCATGGGGAAGAAATTTCGAATTGATCAAAACCGTTTTATGCAATGTTTTTGGTTTTGAAAATTTGGGGATTGATGATGAATATTCTTTGGGACATTCTCAACTTGGCTCAATAACCGTTCTTGACGCATATGACCATATCCTCCACCTTATCATCTTTTGGTGGCTTCGTCCTTCCGGTGGGAAATTTTCTACTATCCGCCAAGTGGATGTTTTTTGGTTTTGTTGTTTCCGTGAGGGTAAGCGCCCAAACCTTTGTCAAATTATGTTTGCCGACTTGGTCTATCTTGTTCAACACCATCACACTGATCAAGTCAAACCTTTGGCATGATGCCGCCGAGCCTCTTGGCAAACCGATCGATGAACACTCCCTTACTCGTGCCCACTTTGAATACATTGACCATGAATAAGTTCGTGTTAATTGACCTCCTCCTCAAGATGATCAACCTCCTATGGTAGCTCCTACTACAGCAAAACATGTTTTTATCGGCAGTTTTAGAGCAAACATCGCTAATTTTGTATCTTTAGTGGCATTTTTTTGTAAAACGCCGCGATAAACAATATAAGGTGGCGTTTTGAAAAGAAACGCCGCTAAAACTCATACGTTAGAGGCGTTTTTATGAACAAATGCGGCTATAGGATTCACATTAGTAGCATTTTGTCGCACGAATGCCACAAAAGATGATATTTAGTGGCATTTTTGAAAACAAACGCCACAATAAGTTTGAATCACGTGTTTTATAATTTATTTTTCTCAATCCCTCAGCCGCCTCGCACCTTGACATTCTCTCAAATTAAAATCTCAAACCCTAGCTTATTCCCTTCTCCCCACCAGCAACGCTCCCTCCTCCGACCACCTTGTTCCCGCCTCTAAATCCTCCCCCAGATACTATTTTAAACTGTGAATGATAGCATAGAAATTGCTTTAGTGGCATTTTCGAATTGTTTACAAGAACAAGAACCATCATAGAAGGTCATCATATTTCCAGTATCCTTTAAAGGTTAGCTTTGTTTCTCTTAATTTCGGGTTTTAGTTTTATGGGTTTTGTTTGGATGATGAGAAAGTTGAGGGAGTGAAATAAATGATAAATTTATGTAAGTTTTTGGTTATATATGGTTCTTGTTGTTAGAACGGATAAATCCCCAGTTTGAGAAATTAGCTGTTTGGTTCCCGAGAAAACTGAATGGAGAAAAGAAAAGGACTTTAGAAATTAGAACGATGAGTTCTGAACTTTTCTATATGCTGTTTTATTTGAGGAACGAATTAAAATCCATGTTTACTAGGAAAATGATTTATTTAACCAATTTAATTCTAGAGAATTATGCTAATTCTATTTCTTCCTATGCTTGTCAATTGTTTTTGAAAGGTAAGGAGGAACTTGAGATTGTTGAAATCTGCTAATTTGGAGGAATTACGAAATTCATGCTTTCTGGTTATCACTGGAAATAGACCTAAACAAAAGGTGCAACTTTTAGAAAGGTAAGCATGTATGTTTCTATTCTGTTTGGTTAATGCATCTTTTGCAAAAATGAGGCGATACTAGAATAGGTTGCTATATTGTGTAAAACTCACTTTAATCATGTCTTCTGTTACGATAAGATATTGACACGTATTTATCTGATACTAAGTTTAGGAGTTCATTCATTTTGTTTTCTTTGCAGTTTGAAGAGGAGAAAAATTGACGTTGGGAAACCTAATTTTATGGAACGAATCTCGGGGGTAGCACGCTTACCATCACAATTCACAAGTACATATTTTGTTCTCTTCTCTTTCTATTCCTATATTGTGGCTACTACCATTCTACAGCAGACTTTGCCCCTAATCCCAAAATCTAGTGTTGATTCCTACATTCTTAGATTTATCATATTTAGAGTTCTTTGTTTTGCATTATTGTTTCTTTACCCCTCTCATCTGTATGTATTCTTGTTGTTGGTAAAGGTATCTTTTATGGTTTTAGATTTTTCTTGTTTGTTATTGAGAATGATTAGATTCAAACTCGACTGAACTCTAGAGTGTAAACAGACCATAAATTTTTTTCCTAAAAATCTGTAGTTAGGATAGTCGAATCTACATTGTGCAGGAGGCTAAAATTGAGTGCCAGGGCAATTTTTATATCCCACTCACTGATGTTTCTGAAAAGAAACTAGAAAAAGTTGATGAGGTAATTCACTAATTTGCTAATTTTACGATGATTTTAAGGGGAAGGTTGGATGAATTTAATTTGTATTCTCTTTGATTTGCTTCTTAATTTTGACTACTTGCAGAACTTACAATGTGAATGTTTGTTTACTGATTAAATGTTAGTAGTCTTCATGTGTTAATATATGTGTTTATCTTCCATTTCTAATTATATTTGCTTTTATTGTTTTGTAATTTGTAAACCAGGGTAGATGCTGAGCATCTTTCATTTCTGATTTCTAAACAGTGAGCAGTTATGAAGTAGATTCTAAATTTAAGTGCGAATTCGATCTGAATTTCAAGCATTTTAAGGGTTTAATCATGTTTTTTCAGCTGTAGGTACTGGTTGATCATGGCTTGAACTGACATTAGTTCCATAGGCTTGTAAAGTTATTATCATTCCCTATGTTTGTTGTTTTGGTGTTCATAATTCAAAGTCTCCTCTACCATTTTCTTATACAAGAAGTGGTTGTTGAAAGTGGTTGGAAAAATATCGACCATAGAAACCAACTCCAAGTAGACGCATCTGTATATTTAAAAGTCTCCTCTATTTATTGACGAACAACGCCTTCTCAAATACATCATTTCTGGTCTATAACCCCAAAATTGTTACCTTGGAAATTTGATCTGTGTTGATACATTGTTAATGATGTCCAGTTACAAGGTTTGTATAAGCCATCGCCTTGTTATGGAACTGTTGGATAATTCATGTGCCCAACGTTGTTAACATGGTGCTCTTTGCTGCCAAAGTTTATGCCATGAAAACCCCAAATAAATTACACTATCCAATCAGAAAGAAACGAATGCAGCCCGTCGTAAGTTTATTATTACTTTGCTCTTCACTCCAATTTCTATGCTCTTGGCTCCAATATAAACTTATGTTTCATCATGGTAAATGGACATTGTGTATTAACAAAGCGCGACAATCTAGGGTATCATTGTTTTTGCTTCAGTTATGGCAACTTTAGGTTTACAAATATTGCTGGAGTCTGTCAGGGAACTTGTTGCCAAGGTGTGCCAATTCAATTCAGTTAGACATAGCTAGAATCAAATACATTTATGGTGGTCATGTTTCTTCATATATGAGGGTAAGATTTAAGAGTTTTAAGTTGTTAGAATAAAGTAATAATGGTGTTGAAAGTACTCTCCACGATGTAATAAGGGGCAGTCTGCCGAAACGGACTATCCTCGTTTGTTACGGATTTAGGAGTGTTATAGGCACGTTCCTGCAATAAAAACAACAAGGAAACAACAAAAATTTTATGACATATTTATGTTAAATAGGGACTTAAAGATGAACAAAATAAAAATAATAATAATATAGAGTAATATGGTAATTTTGGCGTTTTGAAAAGAACTTCAACGATGGTGAAGAAGGCTTCAAAAACGACCGATGTTGGAAACGCTAAACTCGAAAGAACCTGCACAATCTACTGAGCAAACCCGAATCGAATCTGTTTAACGTCGAAGGACTTGGACCCGCTAAATAGCAATTTAGGAACCCGAAGTATCAATGACAAACAAACAAGTTTGAGTGTCGAATATTTCTAAAAAGAACCGAAAAGAGAAAATTCTCTCAAGTGTAATTTTATTTCAAAGTTGGTAACCTTTTACAAGTAATTTCGGTCTACTTAAATAGGCAGAAAGGTGGTTGGCCGAGCCTTACACTTGTGGTTGTTATTTAAGTGTTTGAAAATTAATTTTAAACACATTATAAACCACCATGGGCGGCATTCAATTGTGGCCACATATTTGACAAGTAAGTGGCGGCAATGCACATTTAACATGTGCATAAAAAGTATTTGAAATGCAAAGAACAATCTGCTTGTTCTTATCTCATGGACTTTGCCGCACCAAATGAGTGAATACCGGTTGCATGTAGATTTGAAGGAGCACGTGGCTGCACTTAAATGTAAAGCACATGCAAAATTATGCATGCATTTAAACTTCAAAGATGGAAGCTGCTTGCTGATTCACGCATGGTTGTTTGATTCTTTGATGTCCGAATGTGCATGGCTCACGTATGGGCTGCTGCACACATGCAAAACATTATTATAAGTTACATTATCAAATTATTCCAAACATATATATCATATTATAAACGTATTTAAACATACCTAATAAATAGTATAACCTAAATAAGTCACATATCAGCATGCAACATATTAAAAGTCCTATTGTTTAATGCACAAATATTATCAAATGATTCAGAAATATTAGCACAAGTAAGGAAAAGAGCTTCCCTGAAAGTTTGAAGTTACATCGTTGGGTGGCATAAACGTGCTCACATCACGATGGGGTTGATCGTTCAGAAAGATAGAGGTCTCTAACTTTACCGTATTTAATATGTGTGTAAGTCTCTAACTTTATCTAGTTAACAGACTTCGATGGAAGATGAGCTAGAGAAGTATCAGTCTCACTTCAGTGAGTACATAAAGAGAGGTATTGATGCTGACAGCTTGGAGGGAATGTACAAAAAGGTTCATGCTGCAATTCGTGCAGATCCAGCAACAAAGAAATATGGGAAACCTGGTAAATGTGTACGCACATTAAATTTTACAACTCAACATATTTACACTAGTCGATGACATGTAGTTTTGTTGATTTTATTTGTATTTATATGTAAGGAACCATGTTGTACTCCCTTCACATTTCAATTTCTTTTCTTTGGATGTTCAAATAACTTGGTGCAACATTTGTTAATTTAACAACACTGACCGTTTATTATATAATAATAGTATTATTTTTATTTGAGCTTTTTTTGAAGCATGGTGTTATTCGCGGTGTTTGTAATATCAAACACCACTACATAACAGTTTTTAGCGACGTTTGTAAAATTAAACGTCACTACAGAATAATTTTTTGCGACGTTTGTAAAATCAAACGCCATTACAAAACAGTTTTTCATGGCGTTTGTAAAAGCAAACGCCGCTATAGATTTTGACCTTTTGCGGCATTTTTTTACCCAAAAACGCGGTGAACTGTTGCAGCGCTGGTTTTAGCGGCACTTCTTACGACACCTTTTTAAGCGCCGAGAAAGTTTTTAGCGACCCTAAAAACGCCACTAAAGACCTATTTTATTGTACTGTCCACAAGGTCTACAAGTTAACCAAGGTCAATCTTACATGGATGGACTCATGGCATATCTAAATGAGCAATTCACCTCCTTAGGTACTAATATTGCTTCTTTAGATACAACCATGAATGCGGGATTTGCGGCCATTGAGACACACTTTACCGCGTTGGAAGATCGAGTTAAGGCCATTGAGCAACAACAAGCCTCCATGGATGTATCTCTCACCGCTTTTCATGGTGCTTGGCTTAATGCTCGGAACTCTCAAGCCAATCGCAATGATGAAGATGAAGAGGAGTATTCTTTGAGCATCTCATTACATATCATATCATTTAGGATTTCTATTTTTTTATGCACCTATGTTCTATGTTTAAGAAACCTATGCTTTGATTTATGTTTTGTTTTTAAGATTTGAGTTTGGATTTTAAGTTTGAAGTTTAATGATATTTTGTTGCTTTAATTATGCTTTGGATATTAATTTGAAGTTTAATGATATTTTGCTGCTTTAATTATGTTTTACTTTGTGCTTTATTGTTTTATATCTTGTTTATATCCCTTATTATATGCATTGATTTTGATCTAACAAAAAGGGGGAGTGTAAAAACCTAAATGTTAACAAACTTTTGAAAACCAATCATAAATTAAGGGGAAGTAAACTTTTCAAAGTTTTCAAAATACTTAAAAATTTACTTTGGTTTTGTTATATCAAAAGGGGAGATTGTAAAACCTAATTTGATTTTGTTATAACAAATTTACTTTGAAGGATATGCTACAGTGTTGTATCATTGACTTCGAAACGAGTTAGGAAGAGCAGTTACCGCTAGTAGAGTTTGCCTATAACAACAACTTCCAGTCGAGTAACAAGATGACTCCTTTTGTAACCCCCTTGACCCGGTCTGGACAAAAGATCGAATCAAACGAGTTACACGGGGAATATTGTGGTAAACAGAGAAGTTTACTCTAATAAACGACCCTATTTTTTCATTTTATCTTGTCTAGATGCTCATCATTATCCTAAGTGCTAAACTTCGCAACAGAGCAATTTGTAACTCAATCAGGCAACGTTTAGGGACTCAATTGCATTCAAACCCATTTTAGGGACTACTTTGTAATTTTAATAATTTATAGAGACTTCTTCCAATTTTAGATTACCAACCTTTAATTAGTCACATTACATGCCTCTCTATCAAATCACAGCTCAAAACAATCATTCAAGCTCATTTAATTGCAACCACATAACAACACTTCAAAACAATCATCCAACCTTCAGGGACTAAAACGTAAAGAAACAGAACTTCAAAAGATTCCAATAACCAACATAACAGCAAGGTGTTTCAGAACAAGAAGCCCTATATCGAAACACCTTGTTTCGGAACGGGTCTTGGTGTTTCGGTACACATCATTCCAGTAGCCAAAATAAACAAACCCATATTGAAACGACCCTTCATGTTTCGAAACACCTAGGCCATTTTGGGCTCATCGTCGGTACATCATTGGGCGTACTGAAATGTCTGGGCATGTAATGACACTTTTTGATGGTTTTCACACTTTAATGCACTCAAAAACATTCCAGCATGTTTCCAACATGCATACAACTTAACTAAACATCAAACCTCAATCATACATGGCAATTTCAACATCATAGCATGCCAATATGCATTAATGAAATATATAGGCATGCTACCTATGAAAAATGACCACTCAAGAGCCAAAACACAAACCAAAGCAAATATCAACAAGTAAAGGCCATTTACAAGTCATCAAGGGCAATACAAACTTGCCACAAAAAGGGAGTTTCCAAAGCACACTCTCCCAAAACATAAAGGCATTCTCCCATTGTCGATTATTACTAATAGGTAAGCATAAAACCGTACTTGAGCTAAGTCTCACTCCTTGGGTTCCTTCTTGCCTTTTTGCTGCCCAAAAGATGCTATTTCTCTACATTGTTGGAAAAAGATAGCGTAAGCAATAATGCCTAGTGAGGGATGCTCAAAATAAACCAACAACAACAATGCATTTTAAAACCATTTCTCAATTAAAGGGAAGTGCCATAGCTAACTTTTTGGCAAGTCGGGCTTGTGATGATTATGAGGCATTAAATTTTAATTTCCCTAATGGGGATCTGATGTGCATCTTAGAAGATGATGAGGCTCCGGTGAAATCTTGGGTCATGAACTTTGACGGTGCAAAAAATGCATTAGGACGAGGAATCGGGGCAGTTTTAGTTTCGCCAAAAGGAAATTACTACCCTTTCACTACTCGATTGAAGTTCTTCTGCACTAATAACATGGCAAAATACGAGGCATGTATAATGGGTCTAAGGGAGGCCATTGAAAGGAAAATACGTAACTTGAAGGTATTTGGAGATTCAACGTTGGTTATTTACCAAATACGAGAAGAATGGGAGACGAAGGATGCGAAGTTGGTAGAATACCACTAGTTGGTTCTCGAATTGAACAAAGAATTCGATGAAATCACCTTTAAGTATCAACCCAGAGAAGATAGCCAGATGGCTGACGTTTTAGCTACTTTAGCCGCCATATTTAAAGCAAGTGAAGGTTCTGAGATGATGCCCATCAGGCTGCAAATGCTAGATTCCCCAGCTCACTGTTATGACGTGGAAGAGGAAGCAGATGGCTCGCCCTGGTACTATGATATCTTGCGGTATGTAAAACTCCAGCAATACCCACCACAAGATATAGAGAGTGAAAAGAAAATGATCAGGTACGTCCTGGATGAAGAAATCTTATACAATAAGAGTCGAGATCAGGTGCTCCTAAGATGTGTAGACATGAAAGAAGCTCAATTGATTTTAGAAGAAGTTCACGAGGGAGTTTGTGGAACTCACCCTAGTGGTTTCACCATGGCCAGAAGAATCGTGCGCTTTGGATATTACTGGTCAGCCATGGAAGGTGACTGCATCAATTACTTTGGCAAATGCCACAACTGTCAAATTTATGCTGATAAGGTTCATACACCCCCTCAATCTCTCCATGTCATGTCAGCTCTTTGGCCTTTTTCCATGTGGGGCATAGATGACATCGGTCAAATTCACCCAAAGGCGTCAAATGGGCATCGTTTTATTTTGGTATCCATTGATTATTTCACGAAGTGGGTGGAAGCAGCTTCGTATGCAAACGTTACTAGGTCAAATTCTTGAAACCCTAATGATTTGGGAATTTAATTAAAAAAACTCTATTTGAGTTTGAGGGTTAAGTTGAGAAAAATCCAGATTTATAATTATTAATATAGAAATTTGGGGTCAATTTGTAAATCATGAAAAGATTAGGTGCTCGTTTGCAAACCCCATTTAATTCAATGGCTTCCCTTGTGATTAACCTTTTCATCAATTTGAATTTTAATTTCCTTTGGTTTCTGTCACCGTCCCCTTTTTTTCTTTCTTAATTGTTTAATTTATTTTTTAAAACTTGTTAATTCAAATTGAATTCTAATTTTTTTTTTTTCATGACTAAATTGAGTCTCCTTTTTCAACTTAAATTCTTGTTTTATTATTATTATTATTATTATTATTATTATTATTATTATTATTATTATTATTATTATTATTATTATTCTAAACCTAATTTGTTTAGATTACCAACTCTCAACTCTCTCTATATATAGTCATAGTTATTACGTACAGAAATAAACCTAAGCCTTAAGTTTTAAAGTGTTGGCCCTCTTAGTTATTCCTATGTTTTATAAATTCTTCTCGAATTGACGTTGTCATCACCTTACATCGAAGTCGCAACCTCCCTTTGTTCGTCGTTAGAGTTATTGCCGGTTAAGGTGTGTTTCTTCCGGTGCTATAAATAAACTATTTTGTGTGTTCTTTTTCCGTGCTACATACTTTGTTTTGTGACTGTGATTTTACGCTTGAATGATTTTCAACTGTGTTGTGATTTTACATTATGTTTTTCGTGCATACTATTTTCAGACTGTGAATAAAATTGTGATTTAAAATATATGAGTTGTGAATCTCAGATTTATTATCGGACTGTGTTGAGACTGTGAAAACTCTGATATCTTTTTATTGTGCTATCATGGGTTGGGATTGTACAGAGGAAGTTCAGTGGTTTATACCACTTGCGTTGGTGACTATGTAACGAGAGGTTATGGGGAACCTTCTCTTTTTGGTGACTATGGAGTATGGGTGCATTACTTTGTGTTTTCATAAAATCGTATTTAAATGTGCTTTGTGTCTTTTAAATATTTATGTGAAAATTTATTATTGTGAAACTGAGTTTGTGATTGTCTACACTTTAGAGACACACTGAGCTTAATAGCTGACTCCCCCTTAGCTTCTATTCCAGATTCTCAGACATAGGCTTTCGGTACTTGGAGGATCACAATTTATCAGATTTATTTCAGTTTTCAGTATAGACATTTCGGATTTACAGAACTATTTTATTTTAGTTATTATTTTGGGATTTATGTAATTTCGGTTACTTATACATTTATTTTGGATTTTTAACTGTTTTAGCACGCATGAGAATTTTTATTTGGATATTTGAATAATTTATTATATTATATTATTATTTTTACGGCCGCGTTTTTTTAAAAAGAACTTATTGTGGAACGACACCGTTTTCAATAAATAACTTATTTTTTGTTTTATAAATTATTTAAACCTAAAATTTATTACTTGAGGGAAAAGTTTTCAATGGTGACTTCCTAAATTCGATCTTTTCTTCAAGGCCGGGTTTAGGGGGTTACAGTATCCACTGAGCTTTGTTAGCTCAGTGTTAGGAATTGTTGTTTCCGTTTGCAGGTTAGTAGGTTGACATGCATCGTCGGAGCACCATCGGAGTAGGACTTCAGCATTGACTTGTGTCCGAGTACAGTACTTAGATATTTAGGCTATGTATTCGTAGGACCCTATGTTTGTATTGTAACTCTTATTATGAATTTTAACTTATTTGTTGAATGCTTTTAATTATGTATTTTAAATAGATCTCTCGTGTAACGTTTTAATTGGTTTATCAACTTTGAAATATTCAAACTTAATAGATTTTGTGAAATGAATGTGTTGGGCTAAATCTAGTTGCTAAAATTTAGAGTTGGGTTTGGGCTTGAGGCCCAATTTGTGACATCTAGGTTGGGGATGTTACAATGGGTCCCTGAACTTTTGATCATTATAGTTTCATTCTCAAATTATCAGTATATGTTAATCATGACCCACATTAATAAAATTGTTATGAAAATTGTTAATAGTCATGTAAACACTGACATATATTATGTAATAGTATGATGTGACATAATCGATGATTTGATGATAAAATTGAAATGTTCAAAATTTTGAGGATCAAATTCTAATGAGGGTTATAGTTTGGGGATGAAACTGTAACGATTGAAAGTTTAAAGATCAATTTAGAATAAAGATAAAATATTTAAAAATTTAGAGACCAAAATAAAATAAAAATCATAATTTGAAAATGTGTGTTACAATTAACTATATCATAAATGAAATTTATCATACAATTATAATTATTACCAAGGATATGATTCAGAGGCATCAAAATCTCATTTTACAACCCAAAAACGCAATAGTTTCTCCCCATATTGTGGATACGAGGGAATGCAATACCAAACTGAAGTAATATATTCCTTGAATTATTTGCTAATAATTAATACACCTTTTATTCTTTTCCATTGCATAATTGCAGCTTCTTTGTCCCCAAATATTCTACTGGGATCAATCCACGAATAATGGAATCCAGAAATATTAGGCACCACCTTACATGCAATTTGGATATTGAAAGACGGAATTGAGCAACATTTGCATTATGCTGCTAAGGGTAGAGATTTGATTCTGCGTTGATAATTGTGAACTTTGTCACCAACATGCACGTACGTTGCAACTTAACGACTAAGAGATACGGAGTATATGCCGTTTTTCAATTAAGATTTTTCCCTTAAGTTCGTTATATATAATGAGTTATTATTCCAAGTACAGATAGTGATACAAAAAATACTCCATAAAATATCTAATTTTACTTTAAAAAATTAAAATCTACCTTCTTAATTCTAAAACCTTAAATTATAACACAATTCCTAAAGCCTAAACCCTAAATTTTAATTACAGACACTAAATTATATACCCTAAAAACTAAACATTTAAACCCCTAAACTACACATATAATCCTTAAATTAGACTCACTTGTAAAAAAACAAAATTTCTACCGTCATTTTTTTCTTAAATTAAACTAGCATGGAAGAATTGCTACCAGTTGATAGAAATTGACAACTTAAATTCTTAAGCATTTGGGGAGCGATTTTAGACTTGAATAAAAAATGTGTCATGTTCTATATATATATATTGATCATCTGGATAATTCAATTTGGTTTGTTTGTGGAATATCTTGCTCCAATGGACATAATCCAAGGGCATTAATCGCGTGTGTTTACAACTAATCATAATTATTTAATGTATATTTCCACCATCTTTTCTTTATTAATACCCCACGGCTTCAATATAATATAAATCAGTCCTAACTGTGAGAATATAGATGAAGGAGAGAAAGATTGAAGAATAAGAAAGAAAGATTGAAGAAGAAGATGTGAAATGTTATTAATCTTTGTATGAATCAAGCTTACAAATACAGACTGTGATTACATCTTTATATACAAGGAGAGAGGAGTTTAACAGAGTTTAACAACCTCTTTAACAACCTTTAACAGACTAACTACTAACAGCTAATAGTAACAGTTAGGATAACCATATATGCTAACACTAACCCTATCACTAATCTCTTTATTCTAGTTCACAAAAAAGGGTATACACATGGTCGTTATTGTTGGAAAAGATAAAAAGAACTTATTTCCATGGAAAACAACTTCTATTTATGTTGAAATCAGAGAGTAAAGAATTTTTAGGGTTTAGTCGAATAAGGGAAAAGAGGAATTTTATTAATTGGGTAAAAGAATATACGAAGTACTTTTAACTTTACAAAATAATAACCTATATACTAGAAAAGAAATTTAAACAAGAAAAGTACAACTAGAAATAAACTAACTTAAAACTAACTCTAAACAAACTCTACTTAACTAATTATAAAACTTATATTTTAACAGCCCCACAAATTAGAGCATAGATATTGTGGATGCCCAACTTGAAAACTACTGGAAGAAAGGATGAAGGTTGTAGAGGCTTTGTGAAACAATCAGCTAGCTGATGATGAGTGGAGACATGCAACAAAGTAAATAGTCCTTGACTGATCTTCTCCCGAATCAAATGGCAGTCAATCTCAATGTGCTTAGTGCGTTCATGCTGAATAGGATTCTCTGTAATTTTGATAGCAGATAGATTATCACAATATAAATTTGCAGGAGAATGAACTGAAACTTGTAAATTAGATAAAAGATATAGAAGCCATTGAATTTCACAAGATACTGAAGCTAAAGCTCTATATTCAGCTTCACTTAATGACCTGAAAATTGTTTGTTGCTTCTTTGATTTCCATGAGACTAAGGCAGAACCAATGAATACACAGAAACCAGTAACAGACTTTCTTGAATCAAGACAAGAGGCCCAATCTGAATCAGAAAAGACATTGAGCTTGATTTTATTTTCTGCAGAAAAGAAAAGGCCTTGTCCTAGGGTACCCTTAAGGTATCGAAGGATTCTAAGAGCTGCAGTAAGATGAACATCAGTAGGACAAGAAATAAATTGTGAAAGCTGTTGAACAACAAAAGATATATCTGGCCTAGTATTAGTAAGGTATAGCAGTTTACCAAGAATCAACGACGTGTTTTCGTTAGGATGGATATAAAACTCGCTGGCAGGGTCGTCGTTCTTGAAAGCCCGGCCGTCGGCAGAGGAGACGAAAGAACCATCTGATACCATGTTAAAATCAGAGAGTAAAAAATTTCTAGGTTTAGTCGAATAAGGGAAAAGAGGAATTTTATTAATTGGGTAAAAGAATATACAAAGTACTTTTAACTTTACAAAATAATAACCTATATACTAGAAAAGAAATTAAAACAAGAAAAGTACAGCTGGAAATAAACTGACTTAAAACTAACTCTAAACAAACTCTACTTAACTAATTATAAAACTTATATTTTAACAATTTAGCCCATTACCTAACATATCTTCCACCCCCTAATTCCTTAGAGCAATATGACAAGAAGTCTGTTACTGTCCAAGCCATGCTAGTGCCGAATACTATTTCTCGTCGTTGATCATCAAGCTTGTCTTGCAAAGGATGGAATGGCTCGATTTTCTGTTTTTTAGGCATGGTTCCTTCCTTTTTGGTGCTGCAGTGTCCCTTTTGAATTGGAATGTGTTGCAGCATGTGGAGAATTTAACATGGAGTGTATTAGTCTTTTATTGGATGATGTTAATTGGTTGGTCACAGTTGCGTGAATGGTAATTTTTGTTGCATTTTTGGGCAGTACAGGCTTCTAAGCTGCCAGGTGTGGATTTTGTAGATCTTTACTTTCTTGCTTGTGGTTTGTAAGCGTGATGATCGTGTTTTTCAGGATGTAAGTTTTTGTTTTCGTTGTACATCTAAATATGTTGTACTCTTTTCCTCCATTTAGGTTTAGAAAGTTTTTAATAAGACATGCAATTTGGGTTAGGGGTTTATGATTAACCAATAATAAAACATATTGTAGAGCAAAAAACAACAGAAGAACCTTTCTGTTTGGCTCACAAAGTTCCAGCACAAATCCACCAACTAAAGTAGGCAAAGAGAGTGGATTTTACTACAGCAATATGTATTATTGTTTTTGAAAAAGCAATATATATTATTGTTAGAGAATAGTGTAACTAGTGGTTTAATTATTGTTATTAGTTTGTTAGCAATTGAGTTAATTGGTTAAACAATCTGTTATGGCTTTGGGTTATATAAGCTCATCATTTGTATTGAGCAAAATATCGTAATTTTATTCAAGTTTAATGAAATAATTTTTATATATAATTTTTCTGTAACTTTTCCAAAAGCACAAACCACCTTTCATTATTTACTCCGGGGACCACCATGAGTACATTCTCACAATTATATGTGTACACTCAAAGCGATATCTGATGCTGAAAAGTTTCCTCGTATTTTGTCCCATGCACCAACTTACCAATGATGAAACCCTAAATCTTACAATGGTTTTCTTACGTAGGCACACGACATTTTCATAGCTAAAAAGTTTGTCTTAATTCTAATATATATGATTTCTTATTATATGGACACGATGCTTACTAGGGCAGGTGGTCATTTCGTCAACTATTATTAAGTTTAAAATTAAAATAAGATTGCTCCCAAGATTCAGATTCCATTTATTTTAAATTTAAGAAAATAAAAAAAACATCAACATCTTTAACAAATTAATTAATGGGAATATCCATTTATTTTATTGATTAAGTGATGATCCATCATCAGCTGTTATTGAGGCAGACAATGACCTGATTTAATCCATGCTTCTCTGCATTTTTCTAAGACATGGTTGATTTGGTGTCGCATCGATGACGCCATTCTTCTTCGAATCAACTCTTTGTTCTTTTTTATGATATCCATGGATTTTCACATGTTTTCACCATATCAACAATATATCTGTACCTAAAATCATTTAATGATTGAAAACTGGTATGAAGGTGGGAATATAGCTAGGAGAGGATTTAATTCTGGTCTTTTTTTTTGAAAGATAAGTTTTGTACGATTGTATTTAACGAAATCATACAAAGCAAGACACGAACATGAGTCTCATTAAAACACCTCCTTAAACTTAAATGAAAGAAAAATAGTGCACCGCGTTCATGCCAATATACATCAGCCATTGAAATCCACAAAACACGAGAAGAAATCCTAATCCTAAGCCACTTCACACTGCAAAACCAAAACATGGTCACATGCTTTCACTACCAAATCTCTAAATTTTGTGACAGCCCCAAGGCATCTCCTAGCTAGTTGGCTGAAGACGACCGAAACACCCGATCAATCCAATTTCCACACGTTCAGTCCCCTCTTAGCAGAATCAGCTTCTGTATCACTAATATCCCTAAAAACCAACACCAACTTGTATGCTTTTAACCCCAGGATCGTCACATGAAAAAGAAACCCTGCCTATTTGGAGCATCGCATCAAGGCTTCGATCCACACTAACAAGAAACTCCAGAAACATAATAAAAATCAGCAGAATCTCAATTAGTTGAAACTAAAATCATATCAGATTGTCGATTAATGCCCCTTTTAGCCAAGTTGTCAACTAAGGAGTTAAGTTCCCTGAAAATGTGTTGGATGCTGCACTCTAAACCTGCACAAAAATTCAGGCAAGATAACCCCAAGTTTTTAACATAAAAGGGAGCAAGATGGGGATTCTTAATCCAATAGACCGTGTTGCTGCTGTCCCTCTCGATGATTAAGCTGAAGGATTTGTTCCATTTTGAAGAGATGAACAGTAAGCAAGCCTCTCTAATTGCCAGCAACTCCGCAGAGGAGACGTCCCTAATGTTGAAAGTGGCTTGAAATTGCCAACCAAAAAGCCACCGAAAGCCACCTAATATTGGGTGGAAAATTAGGTGGAAAAGTGGTTGGAAAAGTGACATGGGAAAATTAATTTTTGGTCCCTAAACTTTAAAGCTCAACTATAAATAGGCCTAACATTTGTCATTTGAAATCATCCCAACATCCATCTCTCTCATTTGTTTCTCTTCTCTCATATTTGGGAATTCTTAGGAATTCCATTTGTTTGTACCATTTTGGTATTAGTGAAGTTATCATCCGGTGGTGGTGCCCGAGGAGTAGACGACATTTTTCGTCGAACCTCGTAAATTCGGTGTGTTCTCTCCATTATTTATTTCGGTTGATTATTATTGGGTTTTTCCATTAGGTTTCAATATTCAATAGTTGACGGGTTTGTCCGCTGTGCAAATTTCGGTAGTTTCGATCTCGACATTTCAGCTCAGATTTGAAGCTACGTTCGTGTGGGAAATAACCCGGTTTCCCCAACAATTGGCATCAGAGCTTCGGTTAAGGCTATCCCGGTCGCTCGGTTGCTGCAAAGAAGTGTGGTGTTGTGACAGTGCATGTCTAGGAAAGTTCTGGCTAGGAAAGACTGGGTATTTAAGCGATCCGTGTGATCCACCTCTCTTTCCTGGGAACTTACCTGGTGCAGTGTTTCAATATCCAGTTCGTGCTGTTGAATATTATTCTTTGCCATGGCAAAAGACGGATCAGATGGGACATCAAGCTCTTCCTCTATACCGGTGAGGAGGATAATGTCAAATGCAAACTTCTCGGTGGAGTTGTTCGATGGATCCGGTCACTTCGACATGTGGCAAGGCGAGGTGCTAGACTCTTTATTTCAACAAGGTCTAGACATTGCCATTGAGGAAGAAAAACCCGTAGATATGGTGGAGAAAGATTGGAGAACAATCAACCGTATGGCGTGCAGTACGATTCGATCTTGTCTTTCCAGGGAGCAGAAGTATGCCTACAAGAACGAGACTTCTGCAAGCAAACTGTGGAAAGCGTTGGAGGAAAAATTCCTAAAGAAAAGCTCTCAGAATCGTCTTCACATGAAGAAAAGATTGTTCAGATTTGAATATCAACCAGGCACCAATATGAATGAACACATCACTACCTTCAATGAGTTAGTGGCAGATCTGTTAGGCATGGATGAAACTTTCAAAGATGAAGATTTGGCTTTAATGTTGTTGTCATCTCTTCCAGATGAATTTGAGCACCTTGAAACAACGTTACTTCATGGAAAGGATGAGGTGACCCTTAAAGAAGTAACTGTTGCTCTGTATAGTTACGAGCTCAGAAAGAAAACCAAGATGGAGAGCAAGTACAATGCAGCGGAGGCCATGGTGGTAAGAGGTCGCTCGAAAATCCAAAAGCCAAAAATGAGAGGGAGATCAAAGTCAAAGTCCAGACTTGAGAAAGATGAATGTGCCTTTTGTCATGAGAAAGGTCATTGGAAGAAAGATTGTCCGAAGCTGAAGAAGAAAGGAAAAGTTGCTCCAGATGTATGTGTTGCAGAGCATGATACTAGTGACTCTGAAATATCACTGGTTGCTTCATCGTCAGCATTCCGCTCAGACGAGTGGATATTGGATTCGGGTTGTACCTATCATATGTCCCCTAATCGGGAGTGGTTCTTCGATTTAGTAGAACTAAATGGAGGAGTTGTTTATATGGGCAATGACAACGCCTGTAAAACGATTGGGATAAGTTCAATCCGATTGAAGAATCAAGATGGATCAACCAGAGTTTTGACTGATGTCCGATACGTGCCTAGTTTGAAGAAAAATCTCATCTCGTTGGGAGCTTTGGAATCCAAAGGCTCGATTGTCACTATGAGAGATGGAATTTTGAAAGTCACATCAGGCGCACTCGTGATAATGAAAGGCATCAGGAAAAATAACTTGTATTACTACCAAGGTAGTACAGTTATTGGAGCAGTAGCAGCAGCTTCCGGTGAAGACAAATTGGATTCTTCTCAGTTGTGGCACATGCGGTTGGGACACGCTGGTGAGAAATCCTTGCAAATTTTGGCAAAGCAAGGATTGTTGAAAGGTTCAAAGGCTTGCAAGTTAAATTTTTGTGAGCATTGTGTTCTGGGAAAGCAGAAGAGAGTGAAATTCGGCACCGCTATCCATAATACGAAAGGTATTTTGGATTATGTTCACTCAGATGTGTGGAGTCCTTCCAAAACAACGTCGCTGGGAGGAAAACACTATTTTGTAACTTTTGTTGATGACTTTTCCAGAAGAGTTTCGGTGTATACAATGAAGTCTAAAGATGAAGTGCTCAAAGTTTTCCTGAAGTGGAAAAATATGATCGAGAACCAGACTGGCAAGAAGATCAAATGGCTTAGGACGGACAATGGAGGGGAATATAGAAGTGATCCGCTCTTTGACGTTTGTCAGGAGCATGGTATTGTTCGACACTTCACTGTTAGACATACACCACAGCAGAATGGGGTGGCAGAGCGTATGAATCGAACACTACTTGAGAAAGTTCGATGTATGTTGTCCAATGCTGGGTTGGGCAAACCATTTTGGGCTGAGGCTGTGACATATGCTGGCCATCTCATCAATCGTCTACCGTCATCGGCGATTGGAGGAAAAACACCGTTGGAGGTATGGTCTGGAGTACCCGCTACAGATTATGATTCCTTACATGTATTTGGATCCACTGCGTATTATCATGTGAAGGAGTCAAAACTTGATCCTAGAGCCAAGAAGGCTATCTTCATGGGAATCACTCATGGAGTGAAGGGATTTCGACTTTGGTGCTTAGACACAAAGAAGATAATTTGTAGCAGAGATGTTACCTTTGATTAATCTGTCATGTTGAAGAAGGTAACAAATGGAGCTGTTCAGACAAGTAGTACTCCACAACAGGTGGAGTATACTCCAAACCAAGTGGAGTTTCAAGAGACGATGATTAGTCCAGCAATTGATGTTACTGATTCTCCAACTCCAATGGAGGAATCAGAAGATGAAGAGGTTCAAACCCAAGAACCATTGGAGACACCAGAACCACTTGCAGTTACAAGGCCAAGGAGAGAAATTCGTAGACCTGCTCGATTTACAGATACAGTGGCCTATGCCCTTCCAGTTGTTGATGATGATATCCCTGTCACTTATCAAGAAGCAATGCAAAGCTTAGAAAGTGACAAGTGGAAAAGTGCCATAGATGAAGAAATGCAATCTCTCCAGAAGAACAACACCTGGGATTTGGCATATTTACCAGAAGGTAAAAGGGCAATTGGATGCAAGTGGGTGTTTGCAAAGAAAGACGGATCTCCCAGCAAGAAAGATGTTCGCTGCAAGGAAAGGTTGGTAGCTAAAGGCTACGCTCAGAAGGAGGGAATCGACTACAACGAAGTATTTTCCCCTGTTGTGAAGCATTCCTCCATTAGAACATTGTTGGCCTTGGTAGCACAGTTGAATTTGGAGCTAGCTCAACTCGATGTAAAGACGGCTTTCTTGCATGGTGATTTGGAAGAGGAGATCTATATGACTCAGCCAGAAGGATATGTAGATGCTGGTGGTAAGAAATGGGTTTGTAAGCTGAACAAATCGCTATATGGATTGAAGCAATCTCCGAGGCAGTGGTACAAGCGATTTGATAGCTTTATGAGGAGGCAGAAGTACACAAGAAGCAAATATGACCATTGCGTGTATTTGCGAAAGCTACAAGATGGATCTTTCATTTATCTTCTCTTGTATGTTGATGATATGCTGATCGCTTCAAAGAGTCAACAAGAGATAGACAAATTGAAGGCTCAGTTGAATCAAGAGTTTGAGATGAAAGATCTAGGTGAGGCCAAGAAGATTCTCGGCATGGAGATAAGTAGAGACAGACGGAGAGGCAAGCTTTGTTTGACTCAGAAGCAATATCTGAAAAAGGTATTACAATGTTTTGGCATGAATGAAAGCACAAAACATGTAAGTACCCCACTTGCTTCTCATTTGAAACTCAATTCTCAATTATCTCCTAAAACTGATGAAGAGCGAGAATATATGGCAAAAGTTCCATATGCTAATGCAGTAGGGAGCTTGATGTATGCGATGGTGTGTACGAGGCCTGACATTTCACAAGCAGTTGGAGTTGTGAGCAGGTACATGCATGATCCTGGAAAAGGACATTGGCAAGCTGTGAAATGGATTCTACGGTATCTCCAACAAACCGTAGATATTGGTTTAGTGTTTGAGCAAGATGAAACACTTGGTCAGTTTGTGGTTGGATATGTTGATTCCGACTATACTGGTGATTTGGACAAGCGTCGGTCTACTACTGGGTATTTGTTTGCTTTAGCAAAAGCCCCAGTTAGTTGGAGGTCTACTTTACAGTCAACAGTGGCTTTGTCAACTACAGAGGCAGAGTACATGACAGTTGCAGAGGCTGTTAAGGAGGCGATTTGGCTTAACGGATTGTTGGAAGACTTGGGAGTTGTTCAAAGTCACATTAGTCTCTATTGTGACAGTCAGAGTGCTATTCATTTAGCGAAAAATCAAGTCTACCATTCAAGAACTAAGCACATCGACGTGAGGTATCACTTTGTGCGGGAGATCTTTGAAGAAGGAAAGATTCTGCTTCAGAAGATTGCGACAGCAGAAAATCCTGCAGATATGTTGACCAAGGTGGTAACATCAATCAAGTTCAATCATTGTTTGAACTTGATTAACATCTTGCAAGTTTGAGCACCTTCGGGTGTATGGCGCTCGTGGGCGCATTTGGAGGCACTACAAAGGATAACGTTTGGGGAGAAGAAATTTTGAAAAGCTTGGTGAAATTTCAAGCCAAGGTGGAGATTTGTTGAAAGTGGCTTGAAATTGCCAACCAAAAAGCCACCGAAAGCCACCGAATATTGGGTGGAAAATTAGGTGGAAAAGTGGTTGGAAAAGTGGCATGGGAAAATTAATTTTTGGTCCCTAAACTTTAGGCTATTTACAAGTTTAGTCCTTAAAGCTCAACTATAAATAGGCCTAGCATTTGTCATTTGAAATCATCCCAACATCCATCTCTCCCATTTGTTTCTCTTCTCTCATATTTGGGAATTCTTAGGAATTCCATTTGTTTGTACCATTTTGGTATTAGTGAAGTTATCATCCGGTGGTGGTGCCCGAGGAGTAGACGACATTTTTCGTCGAACCTCGTAAATTCGGTGTGTTCTTCCATTATTTATTTCGGTTGATTATTATTGGGTTTTTCCATTAGGTTTCAATATTCAATAGTTGACGGGTTTGTCCGCTGTGCAAATTTCGGTAGTTTCGATCTCGACATTTCAGCTCAGATTTGAAGCTACGTTCGTGTGGGAAATAACCCGGTTTCCCCAACACCTAATACCCACCGATTTCGAAAATGAGATGAGAGAACAACCATTGTGGTCTCTCAACATTCCCCCAATATCAGCATCTCCATGGCTACCGACCACAGTCCCATCAACATTAAATTTGAGATAACCTAACCCAGGAGGAATCCACGAACAAGGGCTTATCTTATGGGCAGCAACATTAACAAATTTTAGGATGAACGGGGAACACATGAAATCATTAACATTTTAAAAATGGATTCTAGGCCATTTAGCTTTAGCCCACCAAACGATTCTCGCGACAGTAGTATCAAATAGATTATTCACATCCAGTCTCGACCCTCTAAATATAATCTTATTTCTACAAAGCCATACAGACCAAACAATTCCAAACAATAACATCATCTAGATGGGTTTATTACTGAAGCCTCGACCACAATTTTCCCAAGAGAGGAGCAACGATTCTGGATTATTTGGAATAATGAAGTGAACTCCCCAGATAGCACACCATCTTTGCCAAATGCTCCAATAGACCGAGCATTCACAAAACAAATGAATGGGAGTCTCTGTAAAGTAGGAACACAATGGGCAGCTTCGCGAGCTTCGGTGACTAATTCCACGTTTTGCAAGCTCAAACGAGATAGGGATGCAGCCAAGAACAAGTTTCCACACAAACCACTCCACATTAGGTGGAGCCAAATTAGACCAGACCAACTGCCACAAGGATTGGGGAGCAGAATTTTGAGACGAACTCAGTAACTGAACCCTACTTTATTGTCGACAAAGCAAAAATTCTCGGAAAGACACCTTTAGCGGAGACGGACCTGCCCAACAATCCTACCAGAAATTAATACGGTGACCATGTCCTGGCTGAAACGAATATTACAAGTAAATGTATCTTGTGTCGAGGCAATAGGAGAAGTGATATTTCTCCAAGTTCAGGATTTTCTATGGGGGTTATTTGAGCTTGGAAATAACCTTTTTAGTCTAAATAACCTTGCGCCAAAGGCTGTTAGGTTCAAGTACATAATGCCACACCCCACTTTTTGAGTAAGCCCCTATTTTCCCACTTCAGAACCGAGGCCCCAACCTTTTTAGTCTTACACAGGATTTTCCATTTGACAAGTGATTTTTTTTCTTCTTGTCAACGGATCCCCAAAGGAAATTAGCTATTAGTCGATTTAGCTTAGATCTGACCGAGGCTAGCATTTTAAAGACTGATAAGTAGAAAACTAGCAGTTTAGATAGAACCGATCTGACCAATGTTAGTCGACCCCCAAACGAGAGTGTTTTCACCCGCCAACCCGATAATCTTAACTTGAGTTTCTCAATAACATGATTCCATATCGAAATAGAATTTTTGGGACTACCAAGAGGAAGACCAAGGTAAAGAGTTGGAAACTTCTTAGTACCACAGTTGAAAGATGACACCCAGCTATTAATCACATTCTCATCAACGTTGATGCCTAGAAGTTTCGATTTTCTAAGATTCAGCTTAAGCTCAGAGGCAATCTCGAAGCCCCTTAAAATTCTAACAACATTTCTTAACTTGAGACTCACTATTGTCACAGAAAACAATGAGGTCGTCGGCAAATTGAAGATGCGAGATCGATATGGGATCATTGCTGATCGAGACGCCATGGTAGAACCCTATTTCCACTACCTTATAGAGAAGAGAGATAAGAGACTCGACCACTAAATTGAAAAGCAGCAGGGAGAGCGGGCATCCACGACTGATCTTGAAAGGGTTAGAAGGGGATCAATTAACCATTACCGAAATCAATGCCGAGGACATGCACTATTCTATCCACTTGCACCATTTAGATTCGAATCCCATCTCTTTCAAAAAGATTATCAAAAAATCTCGATCTACCGTGTCGTACGCCTTACTGAAATCCACTTTGAACACCACACTCGCAAGTCCTCTTCTTTTGACAAGGTCAACAATAAAGGAGTTTATTAATAGATTTTTTAGGGAGGGAGCCATTATAGAGAAGAGAGATAAGAGACTCGGCAACTAGATTGAAAATCAAATTGAGTTTCTCTTATGAGATTTGCCAAAACACTACCAAGTCTAACTGATAGCACCTTAGCAAGGAGTTTATAAATACACCCAGCCAAACTTATCGGCCTGTAATCCTTCATTGCGACAGGGTTTGCGTTTTTTGGAATGATGACAATAAAGGAGTGATTAATAGATTTTTCGTGGAGGGAGCCATTATAAAAACTCAAAAAAGAAGCACATGATATCATTCTCCGAATGATTCTAGTAGCGTTTGACAAAACCTATATGAAACCCGTCTGGCCTACGGGCCCTGGAATCGTCCATTGAAAATAAAACTGATTGGACTTCGTCAACTGAGAATCCATGTTCAATAAAACAAGCAGTATTGGAGTCAAAAGATTTAAGATTGCAATCCATGCTTTCTACAAGAATGGTTTTAGACGAGTTGTAAATAGACTTGAAGTGAGTTTCCAAAGCTGACTTAATTTCAATTGGGCTCTGTAGCATTGAATTACCAACTTTAAGGGATGTAATGGTGTTGATGAAGCATTGAGAAAGCAACAAAATTGAAATACTTTGAGTTTCGATCACCTGCCACAAACCATTTCAACCTTCTGTACTGCTCCCATAGTTTGGTTCTGGTAGCTGTGAGTTCCATAGCTTTCGATGTGTCGAATTGACCATCCTATATTGACTTCTCCAGCTCTTAACAGTACAGTTCCAATGCTTGCATATACTCCTGGGTTTTCAACCATAATTTATATTTAGATTTACAGGATCTTAGAATAGAGCCAATACCTTTGCCGTTGAAATAACATTCTCATATCCCTTTTCATCACCCCAGAAATCAAACCATTCAAAAGGCTTAGGGCCCCAGTCTATGGTTGACAGCCCCAAGTGTATAGTATTATGATTCGATAAGCTTTTCGGTAAAATACTTTGGGATAAATCAGGCCAACAAGCCAGAAACTCTGGGAAGAAGGAATGTATCGAGCCTACTACATGCAGGATTCTCCCTAAAGTTTCCCCCATTGAGATTGATATCTACCAGTTCTAGAGAATCAGTAAAGGAAGAGAAAGAGGACATAGCTGCACGATTAAAGGACACTCCCACTATTTCCTCTAAACACTTAACAATATTGAAATCACCCCTGATCAAGATGGGAGGACTTGAAGCAACTCATCAAAAATGGAATGTCTCGCATAACAGTTATTTGGGGAGTAAATGTTAACCAAAACGCACTTCAAGTTTAAAGGAATGATCGTTACACGCAATATTATATATCTCTCCTAGATTTTTGATTGATCCAAATCGAAGAAGGAATTAACCCAAACTGAAAATAAACAATACTAATTAATCAATTAATTCAGAAAGATTTAAATTATTAATTGTAAAAATATATACATCTATGTATTTTAGTATGCCTTAGAAGAAAGAAGTTAAAATAAACAATATCAAATCAAATTAGTATGACTTAAAAAATATATATTATATATTTTAGTATGCCTTATTATTAAATTTGTCTATATATGCCTTAGTAAAAATTCTATATGTACTATGTATTTTAGTATATATTAGATTTTTATTTATTAAAAATAAATATTTTTATTTATCAAGTTTATATTTATTTTTACTAATTACTTATTAAACAAATCTTTTATTTATTAAAAATAAATCTTTTAATTATCAAACCAGGTCAATATCAGTTCAGGTACAAAACAGGTTGAGTTAAAAACAGGTCGAGTCCAAAACAAGTCGGGTCTAATAACAGGTCAGGTTCAAAACAGGTCGGGTTCAAAACAAGTCGGTTTCAAAACAGGTCGGGTTCAAAACAGGTCAGGTTCAAAACAAGTCGGGTAAAATCGGATCTCGGGTCGATTCAGTCATGTAATATGAGGTAATTTGCTAGGTCGGTCTCGGGTTCGGGTTCGTTTCAGTCGGACACAGATCGGGTTCGGTTGCTACAGTAACAGGTTCAACTCGGGTTGGGGTCAGCAACAATTAGTTACAGTTCGAGTTCGGATCATCAAATTCTCGGGTTAAATCAGGTTCTGACTCGAGCAAGTTTCAGGCAGGTTTTCAGGTCGGGTCAACTTTTTACATCCCTAGATTCAATGCATGGGGTTGATACTTTGCAAGTAGAGACTTAGTGCTTTAACCCTGGTCATGATGCAAGAACGTGAGATGTTAGCTTGTGATGAGGTAGCAAGAATGACGGATGATGGTGGAACTTATTGGGCTTTGGTGGACGTTAGGTCGATGGGTGCTGGAAGTCTCAATACTAATTCTATTCCTAGTGAGTCTTAGGCCGATCGCGTAGATAAGGCTAACAACATTGGTGTGTACCCTATCTGTAGAAAGTCAAGTTTAGGTGCAGCCAAATTAGAAAATGGAAAATTTCAATTTGGCTGCTGCAGCCAAGGTGGAAAAATGGCATGGGAAAATCACAATTTTGGTCCCTAAACTTTAGGTTATTTATAAGTTAGTCCCTAAAGCTCAACTATAAATAGCCTAGCCATTTGCCATTCTTACACATCCCAAATCATTCTAACCTCCTCCCAATACTAGAGAAATTAGAGAGTTTTCATAGAGTTGTTTTCTCCTTTTTATCAAGAGAGAATTGTCATTGTTTTCTCCTTGTTAGATTGAGAGAAGTTGTAATTCCTATTTTCTCATAGTGAAATTCTTCTACCTTTGTCCGTGGTTTTTACCCTATATTATTTAGGGGTTTTCCACGTAAAATCTGTGTCTCCTTTATCTTCATTGTTATTTTCTCAAATTATCAGTTGCGTTTTTGCTCTATCCGACGATCGTATTCCGCAACAATTGGCATCAGAGCCAGATTTGGGTGCGTATATCTACTTACCGTATTCTCTGTTGGTTGCCACTGAAAAGTGGATCCTCCATCATAAGAAAGTAAGTTAGATATTACTCATTCATTGAAGGTGGTGGGCACTATTCACGTCAAAAAGGTGAAATAGTGGGAGCTATCTGAAATAGAAGCTATGGCAACGAAATTTGATATTGAAAAGTTCAATGGGAGAAATTTCTCACTGTGGAAATTGAAGATAAAGGCCATCCTAAGAAAAAACGGATGTCTAGCGGCTATCAGCGAAAGGCCGGTAGATTTTACAGATAACAAGAAATGGAATGAGATGGACGAGAATGCTATTGCAGACCTTCATTTAGCATTAGCAGATGAAGTACTATCAAGCATCGAGGAGAAGAAGACGGCCAAGGAGATTTGGGATCACCTCGCAAAATTATACGAGGTCAAATCGTTGCACAATAAAATTTTCCTTAAGAGGAAATTGTACACTCTTCGGATGTCAGAATCTACTTCAGTGACAGAGCACTTAAACACGTTGAATACTCTATTTTCTCAGCTTACATCCCTAAGCTATAAAATAGAGTCACAAGAACGTGCTGAACTTCTGCTTCAAAGTCTACCTGATTCGTATGATCAACTCATCATCAACTTGACGAACAACAACCTTACAAGTGATCTAGTCTTCGATGACGTTGCAGCTGTTGTTCTGGAAGAAGAAAATCGGCGCAAGAACAAGGAAGACAGACAAGGAAATCTGCAACAAGCAGAGGCCTTAACGGTGATGAGAGGAAGATCAACAGAACGTGGCCAAAGTAGCAGTCACAATCATGGTAGATCAAAGTTAAGGAGTAAGAAGAATTTAAAGTGCTACAACTGCGGAAAGAAGGGTCACATGAAGAAGGATTGTTGGAGTTTACCTAAAAACTCCAATCCTCAAGGAAATATGGCAAACACTTCAGATGATGGAGATGCTCTCTGTTGTGAAGCAGCAACAGCCATGGAAGGCAGAAAAAGATTTGCAGACATATGGCTTATTGACTCAGGAGCCACATATCACATGACCTCAAGAAGAGAATGGTTCTATAATTATGAACCTATCTCAGGAGGATCTGTGTACAGCTGCAATAATCATGCCTTGGAAATTGTTGGCGTTGGAACCATCAAATTGAAGATGTATGACGGGACAACCAAAGTTGTTCGAGATGTGCGACACGTGAAAGGCTTGAAGAAAAACTTATTATCCTACGGATTGTTGGATAATAATGCAAGCAAAATTGAAACACAGAAAGGAATCATGAAGGTGTTCCATGGAGCGCTTGTGGTGATGAAAGGTGAAAAGATAGCGGCAAATTTGTACATGCTGAAGGGAGAGACTTTGCTAGAAGCTGAAGCCTCTGTTGCCTCATGTAGTTCAGATTCTACCATGTTATGGCATCGGAAACTTGGACACATGTCAGAACAGGGAATGAAAGTCCTTGTGGAGCAAAAGCTACTTCCGGGTTTAACAAATGTATCACTTCCTTTGTGTGAACATTGTATTACAAGTAAGCAGCATCGATTAAAATTCAACACATCAAATTCTAGAGGCAAGGCTGTTCTAGAATTGGTTCACTCTGATGTATGGCAAGCACCGGTTACATCCCTAGGCGGAGCAAAGTATTTTGTCTCCTTCATTGATGACTACTCTAGGAGATGTTGGGTGTATCCTATCAAGAGGAAGGCAGATGTGTTTTCAACCTTCAAAGTTTTCAAAGCGCGGGTGGAACTTGATTCTGGAAATAAGATCAAGTGTTTCAGATCAGATAATGGAGGTGAATATACAAGTGATGAATTTGATGACTTTTGCAGAAAAGAAGGCATCAAAAGACAGTTCACAACAGTATACACTCCTCAACAAAATGGAGTGGCAGAGCGGATGAACAGAACTCTGTTAGAAAGAACACGAGCAATGTTGAGAGCTGCAGGGCTAGAAAAAGCTTTCTGGGCAGAAGCAGTCAATACCGCCTGTTATTTGGTGAATCGGGCTCCATCAACTGCAATTGAGTTGAAGACACCGATGGAAATGTGGACTGGTAAACCAGTTGATTATTCAAACCTCCATATATTTGGAAGTATTGTGTACGTGATGTACAATGCCCAAGAAATTTCAAAGTTAGATCCAAAATCCAGAAAATGTAAATTCTTGGGGTATGCTGATGGAGTAAAGGGGTATCGCTTGTGGGATCCCACTGCCCGCAAAGTGATTATCAGCAGGGATGTTATCTTTGTAGAAGATAAGCTACAAAGAAAAGAAGAAGATGATAGCACTGATAAAGAAAAGTCAGAGACTACACAGATACATGTTGAAAATGAGTTTGAACAGAGAGATTGTTCTGAAGCAGAACCAGAGCTCGAGGAATCAGAACCAGAGAATTCTGAAGCTCCAACAACTCGTCAATCAGATCGTGTGAGAAGACGCCCCAATTGGCACTCAGATTATGTTATAGAAGGTAATGTTGCATACTGCCTTTTAACGGAGGACGGTGAGCCATCATCATTCGAGGAGGCAATGAACAACTCAGATGCTTCGCAGTGGATGGCGACAATGCAAGAAGAAATCGAAGCCCTTCATAAAAATAATACATGGGAACTTGTGCCACTACCACAAGGAAGGAAGCCAATTGGTAACAAATGGGTCTTCAAAATCAAGAGAAATGGTGACGATCAAGTGGAGAGGTATCGTGCAAGACTGGTGGTCAAAGGATATGCTCAGAAAGAAGGTATTGATTTCAATGAAATCTTTTCTCCTGTGGTTAGACTAACAACAGTTCGAGTTGTCCTGGCAATGTGTGCTACATTGAATTTACATCTAGAGCAGCTAGATGTTAAAACAGCTTTTCTTCATGGAGATCTTGAAGAAGAGATTTACATGCTCCAGCCTGAAGGTTTTGAAGAAAAAGAAAAGAAGAACTTGGTTTGTAGGTTGAACAAATCTCTGTACGGTTTAAAGCAGGCGCCGAGGTGTTGGTACAAGAGATTTGACTCCTTCATCATGAGCCTTGGATACAACAGACTTAATGCAGACCCTTGTGCTTACTTCAAGAGGTTTGGTGAAAACGAATTTGTTATATTGCTGTTGTATGTAGATGACATGTTGGTTGCAGGCCCCAACAAAGATCATATTGAAGAATTAAAGGCACGACTGGCTAGGGAATTTGAAATGAAGGACTTGGGACCAGCAAACAAGATTCTAGGGATGCAAATTCACCGAGACAGAAGTAATAGGAAGATTTGGCTTTCACAAAAGAATTACTTGAAAAAGATCTTGTCACGATTCAGCATGCAAGATTGTAAGCCAATTTCTACCCCTCTTCCTATTAACTTTAAATTATCCTCCAGTATGAGTCCTAGCAGTGAAGAAGAGAGGATGGAGATGTCTCGAGTACCGTATGCATCAGCAGTGGGAAGTTTAATGTTCGCTATGATTTGTACAAGACCAGACATTGCACAAGCAGTGGGAGTGGTTAGTCGGTACATGGCGAATCCAGGCAGAGAGCATTGGAATGCTGTGAAAAGGATCCTGAGATACATCAAAGGGACCTTAAATGTTGCATTATGTTACGGGGGATCAGACTTTCTTATCAGCGGGTATGTCGATTCTGACTATGCAGGAGATTTGGATAAAAGCAAATCTACAACAGGGTATGTGTTTACACTTGCTGGTGGAGCTGTAAGCTGGGTTTCAAAACTGCAATCGGTTGTGGCTACGTCAACAATGGAGGCAGAATATGTAGCAGCTACACAAGCCAGTAAAGAAGCAATATGGTTGAAAATGCTATTGGAGGAGCTCGGGCACAAACAAAAGAATGTCTCTTTGTTTTGTGACAGTCAGAGCGCCTTGCATCTTGCAAGGAATCCTGCTTTTCACTCAAGAACAAAACACATTCGGGTCCAATACCACTTCATTCGTGAGAAAGTGGAAGAAGGGACGATAGATATGCAGAAGATCCATACCGATGACAACATAGCAGATTTCATGACAAAAGCAATCAACACTGATAAGTTTACTTGGTGTCGATCCTCTTGTGGCTTGTTAGAGACGTAAGCAACATGGAAAATACGAGGTAGAAAGAATGGTGTGAAGATATGATTGTTCCAATCAAATCTTCAAGTGGGAGATTGTAGAAAGTCAAGTTTAGGTGCAGCCAAATTAGAAAATGGAAAATTTCAATTTGGCTGCTGCAGCCAAGGTGGAAAAATGGCATGGGAAAATCACAATTTTGGTCCCTAAACTTTAGGTTATTTATAAGTTAGTCCCTAAAGCTCAACTATAAATAGCCTAGCCATTTGCCATTCTTACACATCCCAAATCATTCTAACCTCCTCCCAATACTAGAGAAATTAGAGAGTTTTCATAGAGTTGTTTTCTCCTTTTTATCAAGAGAGAATTGTCATTGTTTTCTCCTTGTTAGATTGAGAGAAGTTGTAATTCCTATTTTCTCATAGTGAAATTCTTCTACCTTTGTCCGTGGTTTTTACCCTATATTATTTAGGGGTTTTCCACGTAAAATCTGTGTCTCCTTTATCTTCATTGTTATTTTCTCAAATTATCAGTTGCGTTTTTGCTCTATCCGACGATCGTATTCCGCAACACTATCATCAATAGTGGCGACTAACTCGAGTGATCTTTTTTTCTTTCTAAAATTCTATATCTTCGTCCTAAAGATGGTATGAAATATACCTCTTTGTATGAATCTCAAGAGAAGCATAGACGTAGCCAGGAATTAAAAGTTAAGGGGTGAAAATAAAATCTTACTATACGAGTTATAGAGAAATTCGAAAAAAATAAGACTAAAAATGCCAATAGTAGGATTTGATATGTTGACTTCAAGTAAAGAAAATTTACTTTCACTTATACATTTTACTACTATTAAAAGAACTATATTATGATATCAAAGTAAGTAAAATAAATTATAATTTAATATTTTTATAGGGGCCAAATTAAAAAATTAGACCGTAAGAATAAAAAATAGATCAAAAGGGTGAGCCGTGGGGGCCAGTCCTCTGCAAGCCCCCTATGCGGCTTTGCTCATGAAGAAGGCACTCTCTGATAAAGAGAAAAAAAAGGGATCATGCGTTGAAAATGTAAGCGATTGAGTAAGTTGAATGAAAATTTAGAGATTGTCGATACATCTCCCTCATATTCCGATATGCAAGGAAACAAATCTTAACCTAAGGAGCAAGGAAAGCATTGGCATTGAGGAAACGATTAAGGACTCATGTCGAAGGTTGTGATGGAGATGTTATCGAAGATTAGGGGTAGATGAGAGGATCAGCATTAGAAATTTTCGGGGTTGATCTAAGTTACTATTATGTAAGGAATAATATTACCTTAGAAATATTTTTTTCTGAGTTTTGTGGTAGGTATTAAAATGGACTCCTATTTTGTAGTTTGCACTATTTGGATTTTGGAGCGGTGCCAAGGGTTCTTCTTCGGGTTGGGTATTATAACAACCTTAAGGTTAGGGAGGTGTGTTGGTAGAAGTTATTCTAGTCTTTGGAGGTTTTTTAGTAAACATGTTTTGAAGTTAGAGTAGTTGTAACCCCTCGACCCGGTCTGGATGGGAGACCGAACCGAACGAGTCACACAGGGAATATTGAAGTAAATCGGGAAGGTTTACCACAATAAACGACCATATTTTTTCTTCTTATCTTGTCTAGATGCACTTTGTTACCCTAAGTGATAAGACTCACAGCGGAAGAAACATCAACTCAATCAGACATCGATTTGGCATTCAATTGAATACGAACATGTGTTATGGACCAATTTGTAAATTTAATAAATTACAAGGGCTTCATCCAATTTTATATTACCATCCTTTAATTAGTCACTTTTCATGCCTCTCTGTCAAATCTCATCTCAATTCGATCATGCAAACTCATTTAATTGCATCAACAACATTCATGGACTAAAACGTAAGAATCAAAAACTTCAAATGTCACTTTAACCATAATAACGGCTACCCGTATTGATACTCAAGCAGGTTTATCGGTAGACTTTTACTTGGTTCAAATTCCAGATTTCAGTAGCTCAAATCGTACCAATACAGTCTCCCGCGTATCGATACGCCTTGCCAAATACACTAAGGTTGTACCGGTATACTAACTCCTGTACCGATACACTATGCCAATACACTAAGGTCGTACCGATACACTAACCCATATACTGATATGCTATGCCTGGATTAGCTTACCTGTACCGATACAATAGTAAGTGTACCGATATGCCTGGGCCTGAAATACCCAAATTTGCTGGTTTAACACTCTTTGATGCTACTTAAACAAACTAAACATGCTTCTAACATATACACAACATATTCAAGGAACAATTCTCAACCAAACATGATATTATCAACATCAAAACATACTTCAATTGGAAATCTATAGGCACGCTTCCTAAAAACCAAGTCAAGCAAAAACTAAAAACTATGTCAAAGCAAATACCAACCAATAAAAGCCATTTACAAAACAAAAACAACAATAGAAACTTGCTCAAGCAGGAAGTTTACACATATCTCCAAAAACACAACAGATCCCCCATTTCCCTGATTACTTATAGTCTAAACCAAAACATACTTTTAAGAATGAAGTCTCTCTTGATCCTTGCTCCTCGTTGCCTTCCGCACCTCAATTCTCTGCATTGATGGACAACATAGAGCGTAAGCACACAAGGCTTAATGAGGAGTGCTAAAAAATAAAACACCATCAGTGCATTTAAAACCATTTTCCAAATCCACTTTGAAATCTCATTTCAATTACTTTCAAATCATCATTGAAAACCATCATGCCCTTAAAACCATGCACTTTAACTAATAAAAACCAACATAATAAACCATATGCATCATGTAATCATGAACCAACAACAAGTTCCATTGCTAACAATCAATTTAACTCTTCCCATGTATAACTACCATATGTAAAGCTTAAAGAGTAAACATATATAAATCACATTTTACCACACAAACCATTTCATGATACATCATAAATTATATTGGCTTACAAGTGACCGTTAACCATATTCCATTCTCAAAATATCATATCGGATACGTGGATTCAACAAGTGTTTTCATAACAAATCATCCATAAATCTATGTGATTAAATAAGTATTTAAATAAGTTCACAAAATAGGAGCTCCAAGTTCGAAACATCGTATATCAAAATAATGTTTCAAATAAAGATACTGACTCAATAGTGGTAAGGTCCTATGAATACATCAACCCAAACTAAAATAACAAGTATTGTACTTTGAAGCCATCGCGGTGTTGGGAAGTCGTCGTCGATGTGCTAATCTCAGGGGTGACCTGTCAACCTACGCACGAAAAAACAACATATCCGCACGCTGAGCTAACAAAGCTCAATGGTACATTTCTACTCTACCACAATTCGTGATTATCATAAAATAAGCATGCAAGATAATATAGTTTAGAGAGCATAGATAAGGCTTTACTATCTATGAGTTATCATCTAGCCTACACTAGCTAGGGTTTTTAGGTCACCTATCTCAAGGCATCATTAAGTCTACAACAAGTCTTACATGTTTCTACAAGGCTTTGTCATACTCGAGGTCACATAGCCAATCAAGTTACTCGAGCTCACTCAGCCCATCGAGTTAATGCATATCGCACCCTGATCACTCAACCATCGGGTGCAAAAGCTATCATCTATAGCATCCACATAATATACATCCATACAACATATACATAAAGGCTAATGAAGCCCTACTTTAACTGTGCTCACATAATCGTCAGGTTACCCGTGTTCACATAGTCGTCGAGTTAAATGGACCATACCTGGATCACCATAGTCATAGATATGTCCTAGACATACTTGAATCACATTAGCCACAAGTAGTCTTTACTAGAGGTCACTCAGCTTATCAGGTTACTCGAGCTCACTCAGCCTATTGAGTTTATTACCTTATCCGGATCACCATAGCCACGAATAGATTTGTAACCACACCCAGATCACTCAACCCGCAGGTACGTCATATGTACTTGATCAATCAGCCTGGAGTACGCATCCCCTTGTATAAGTACCGTAGTACTGACTCTAGGATATCCAAATTCCTTTACCATAACATAAGATAACACATGCTCCTCGAGCATTCATACACCTCACCCCAGAGGTAAGTGGCACAAAGCCAAGCCATCAACAAATGCCCCAAGGCATGACACTAACCACCAAGGTTATTTCGAGTAATCATTTACCAAGTTATTACACGTTATTCTTATCTTTGAGGTTTAAACCTCGGTTTCTCAATTTTACAACTCATTTTACTACCATAGAATCCCATTGGACCATAGTCCTTGAATTATCAACCCCTCGAACTCAACTTCATATTTTTCGGGTAAATTGCCCAAACAGTACTAGTACACGCCCTTGCGTACCATTATGGTACAACGGGAACCGGTACTCGCCCTTCGCGTATCGACACGTAGTACCAGTACTCGATATTCGAGTATCGATATGCCTCCAGTACCGATACACCCTTAAGCGTACTGGTACACATTCTACTCGCTAGAAATTCAATGGAACATGGGGTACCGATACGACTCTAGCCCGTACCGATACTCCCTTTAAATTTTGCATGTGTTTATTGTTTAAACCACTGGGTATTGGTACATGCTCACCATGTACCGATACTAAAGACCAAAATGGCTTCCAAGGCTTGGGAAATAATTCCCCAAGCCCCCAAAATGTAACTGTTAAGTGTGTAAAAGTACTATATTTTCTACCATTTTTACTCATATTATTGTTAGACTTAGGCTCATTTTAGTTGCATTGTTAGGTATTCATGTATAGTTTTCTTTGTCTATCGAGCTTGGTGTTACGTTTTATTGGTTTTTACGGAGAAATCGCTGCTATTTTGCCTTATTTTGTGCAGGACGAATTGTCAAACCAATTGCCGAGAGATGCTTCAGCAAGTGAGGATAAGGATGAAGAAATTTTCGTGTAACCCCCTCGACCCAGCCTAGGCGATAGACCGAACCGAACGGGTCACATAGGGAAAATTGAAGTAAACCGGGAACTTTAATCCAATAAACGATGCCATTTTTTCATTTTATCTTATCTAGATGCTCGTTAGGTTCCTAAGTGATAGACAACGTAGCGGAACCATTTGCAACACGATCAAACATCAATTAGGGGTTCAATTGCATGCAAGCACAATTTAAGGACCATTTCATAAATTAAGCAAATTATGAGGGTTTCATCTAATTTCAAATTACCGACCTTTAATTAATCATATTACATACCATTTTGTCAAATACCAGCTCCAAACAATCATACAAACTCATTTAATTTGCATTCATAACAATTAATGACTAAAACGTAAAGAAACAGAACAACCAAAGATACTTTTATCTAACATAACAACTGACCGTATCGATACCTTAAAGATGGTATCGATACGCCCTCGACGATCAAGATTCCAATTTCAACAGCAACGAACTTGTACCCATACCCTCTAGGACCGTACCGATACACAACTTTCCAGCAGCTAAAACCTGTATCAGTACGCTCCCGTGCATCGATACTCCCCTTCATTTTTGTAAAGACCGTATTGGTACTCTTTCTACCGTACCGGTAGGCCAAGCCCAAAATGGCTTACCTGTAGCGATACTGTTTCCCGAGTATCAATACACTTGTACTAAATATGCATTCTTTTGTTGGTTTTTCATACTTTAATCCATTCAAACACATTCTAACATACTTCTAACAAGCATCCAACTTAATTAAACATCAAACCTCAGACAAACATTGCAATTTCATCAACTAGGCATAGAGATAAGCAACAAATAAAATTTATAGGCATGCTTCCTATGTAAAAGACCATTAAAGAGTCAAAACTCAAACCAAAGCAAAAACCATAAAGCAAATGCCATTTACAAGTTATAAAGGGCATCCCAAACTTGCCCAAAAACAGGGAGTTCCAAAACACAATATCCCAAACACAAAGCATCCTCCCATTGTCAATTTATTACTAATGTATTAACGTAAAATCATACTTGAGCAAAGGGTCACTCCTCGGTAATTCTTCCTTGCTTTCTTGCTGCCCCAAAAGCTATTTCTCTGCATTGTTGAAAAAAGAGAGCGTAAGCCATGATGCTTAGTGAGGGACGCTCAAAACAAACCAACAACAACAATGCATTTTAAAACCATTTCTCATTTAGGAATCTCTAAATCATCATGCTCTTTCTATCATATGCTTGAAATCATTTTCAAAGGAAAATCCACATCATTTAAACACCACATGTACCATCTATCTCACACATTAGCCAAAATGCAAAGTCTTAAGGCAAAGCCTTACATGCTTGTTTCATTATAAGCATTTCTCAAAACATGATCTCATATGCATCTCATTTCATAAAAGCATTTACATTAAGGTACATGTGAATCTCACAATCAATCTTATATATTGGCATTTTAGCAACATTACTCGGATATGCAGATAGCTTGACTAAATGTCAAGTCCTACCCTGGTGGAATCTCACGTCACCGGACTCTCATGGCGGCATCTCTCATCGCCACAAAGCTTGGATGTTTAACCAAGACCTATCGTAGTGGAATCTCTTATCACCACACTCTCACTTTGGAATAAGATGGCACTACCCCTATTGCCCGAATCAAAGAACATGTACAAATTTTGTATATTATAGTGCATTTCTCATCCTATTGGTCGACCAATTATATCCGGTAACAAAAATCTCATTTTATGCCAATATACAACATTTTAACATCAAATATCCATTGTTTTCAATACATCAACATAAAGCAATCTCATCCCAAAACAAATGCATAGTTAAAACATAGCATTTTCTCAACATCTCAACTTTTATAAAATCAACATTCTATCTCATGGAATTAATTAAGCCATCAAAACAATTCTCAAATCATGCATAAATAATGGATTATCATCTATCTTTAAAACAAGAGCATGAACATGAAAACCAATGGGACAAAAGCTGAGAAATGAGAGTGAAACAACTCCAACTTACTTCCGGGTTTAGATTAGCGTTTCAAAATCAATCTAAACCCCCAAACCTTGCTTTCAAGTCTTTGAGAACACTTTCAAACCAATTCCACTCACCGATCACACCTCGCTTGCTTTGCCGAAACGAAATCAAGCTTCCGAAACTTCACCTAATCTGTCTGAAACAAACTCCCCTATTTATACCACACAAAAACAGAGGATTAATGTTTCTCAATGCATTAAAACCACTAGCAACCCATGATACCTCGTTGCACTGCCCAAGAACACCAAAACGCCTATCCGAAACAATCGAAAACACCTTCGATTGCTTCCTAAACTTGACCCAGCCAAAATCTAACACTTCCATCCAATTTTAATCATCAATTAACATCTAAAAACAACCTAATTGCATCCATAAAGTTCCAGCAACACCAAAACAACATTATCAAGCCAAAAACCCAAATCTAATAACCTAAACAACTAGGGATCCAACCTATTTCGGGATTGTTATGATAAAACATTTATTTTAACATCATTTAACATTGAAGTTTTGATTAAAATAAATCTAAAATCACTCAAAATAGTACTCATTCGAAAATCTTGAGAAATTATCATTTAAAGCTAGATTTATTCATTTTCAACAATTAAAACTCAAAACATTGTTATTCAACATATTAAGAGAGCCAGAGACTTGAGAATTTCATTAAAGAACCATGATTAGAGGAGTTGAATGAAATTTACCTCTAATATTTTCCATTTTCCTTCAAATGACAAGATTTGATGAAAGCTCTTCAAGATTGCTTTGAGGTAAATGATGTAGAAGCCAAGGAAATCATTTGTAAAACAAAATGAAGTTGAAAGATAAAGATCAATTGATTTTTAGAGAGAAAATAGAGTGTTTGGCTATTTGGGAAAATGAGAGAAATGAAGTTTATGTCAAATCTCTTTTGGATGATAAAATCCCTTTTTATTAAAAGTGTCTTTTAAATTCCTTTTTAATAAATCATTTAAAAATGGTCAAATTTAAGGAAATGGTTCCTTAATTAAGTGGGAGCTCACTAAAGATTTTAAGTCTAGGCCCTCTTTCAATACAGTCCTTAAAAACCAATTTTTCACATTTTACAAAATGGTCACTAAACCGAAATCTCGATCTTCCCAAAATCATTTTCCAAAATTGGCTTCACTTTTCCTCAATATATATTTAAAGAGGATTTTAGAAATTTTTCGCATAATTATATCATATCCCAAACTACGTTTTCCCTGAAGCGCTCCCGAAAACTCAGATCTCTAGTTTAGGTTCTACTAACACCGTACCAACGCTAAAAGCCTCTAGGACCAAAACCCGGGAATTACAACTCTCCCCCACTTAGGAAATTTCGTCCTCGAAATTTTACCTGATGGAAAAAAGATGAGGGAACTGCTTCTTCACGCCATCCTTCCTCTCCCACATGGCTTCCTCAACACCACGATGACGCTACAAGACCTTGACCAACTTAATGGTCTTACCACGAAAAACCTTGTTGTCCGAATCCAAGATCTCGACCGGTTCTTCACCATAGGACAAATCTAGATTCAGCTCAATCACTTCAACAAGCATAACATGAGACGTATCCGATCTATACCTACGAAGCATGGATACATGGAAGACATCATGTATCTTCTCCAACTCAGAAGTCAACCTCAACTTATAAGCAACAGACCCAACACGCTCTAGCACCTTATATGGTCCAATAAACCTCGGACTCGACTTTCCCTTCCGACCAAACCTCATCACCTTCTTCCAAGGTGAGACCTTCAAAAACACCTTATCTCTTACAACATACTCAACCTCTTTACGTTTCAAATCTGCATAAGACTTTTGCCGGTCTGAAGCCGCTTTCAACCTTTCACTCACAAGCTTCACTTTTTCTATAGTGCCCTTCAACACATTAGGTAAAGAGACAAACTTCTGCCCCGTTTCCGCCTAACAAAGAGGCGTTCTACACTTCCTTCCATACAATGCCTTATAAGGAGCCATTTGGATACTCGCTAAAGGTAGCTGTTTCTCCCAAGAACCTTAAAAATCAATGATGCAACACCTCAACATGTCTTCCAACACTTGGATAACTCTTTCAGACTGACCATCTGTTTGAGGATGATACGAAGTACTGAAATTCAAACGTGTACCCAACGCTTGATGTAGACACTCCCAAAACCTTACTATGAAACGCGGATCTCAATCCGAAACAATGGACTTAGGCACCCCATGTAACCTCACAATCTTAGAAATGTACAAATCCGCCAACTTATCTAACATATACGTAGTATCCACCGCTAAGAAATGTGCACACTTCGTAAAATGATCAACAATCACCCAAATGGAATTCTTTTTGGATGGTGTCAAAGGCAAACCCGTCACAAAATCCATGGTGATTCTCTCCCATTTCCATTTTGGAATATTCAAAGGTTGCAACAATCTAGAAGAAAATTGATGCTCAGCATTAACACGTTGGCAAACCATACACTTACTAACAAAATCAGCCACATCTTTCTTTAAACCAACCCAATAGTACTCATCCTTCAGCCCATGATACATCTTTGTACTACTAGGATGCATAGCAAAAGGGCTACTATGCGCTTCAGCCAAAATAGTGCGCCTCAACTCAACATCCTCCGGCACAACTATTCGACTCTTAAAACACAAAACACCATCATCATTGAAACAAAAGTCCGTTGGATTTCCTTCTGCAATGTCCTGAACATGTGGTACCAACGAATCATCTAACAACTGTTTCTCCTTAATCAACTCCACCAACGATGGTTTCATTTGCCACTCAGCTACCAAACCACCATCTTATGATATACTCAATTGAGCAAATAGCGCTCTCAACTCTACAGCCACCTTCATACTCAAGGCATCAACTACAACATTGGTTTTCCCTGGATGGTACTCGATTGTCAAATCGTAATCTTTAAGCAACTCTAACCATCTTCGTTGCCTAAGATTAAACTCTTTTTGCGTCATTAGATATTTCAAACTCTTATGGTCTGTGTAAATCGTACACTTTTCACCATAAAGATAATGCCTCTAAATTTTCAAAGAAAACACTACCGTAGCTGATACAGGTCCACACGTACCGATACGATAAGCTGCAAAAGTGCATTTATGGTGGAAAGAGAGGGTCCCAATGGCTATAATCAATACCCTAACCACCCAAACGGCTAGAATTGATAGAGAATGTATAAATTGAAGCTAATTGAAGACCAACAACAACTATTGCATCAAAGATAAACATCCAAGCAAAAATCCAAGCTCAAAGTGCTTATTTTCCAATCTCTTGTAAAACCCCAAATTATGTAGTGTTCAATTCTGATCTTATGATCAAATTTGGGTTGGGTGTTTGTACTTAAAAGGGCAATCTTGTATTGAGAGATATCTTTCTTACCTTTAATTCTTTTTTGTACTCTTGTGAGGGTTTGGTCAAATTTTGGGTGAAAAATTTGACCGGTTGTGTAAAGGTTACCTCCTAAGCCTTGAAAAGGGGAAGAACAAATTAGTGCATTGTTGGAAATCCTTAGTGGTAGCTAAGGTAGTGGATGTAGAATTCATTTGGAACTTGAACCACTCTAAAATTCTTTGTTCTTATTTTTTAGCCATTCCATTTACTCCAACAACTTTTAAAAACTCAATTCACCCCTCTTGGTTTTGATCAATCCTTTGATCCACTCAACAGTTTAGATCTCTGGGAGTGGTGCTATCGCTTTGGTAAGGTGGTTTTGTTTCTTTGTTTTTGATTGCTCATAGCTTTTGGCTTAGGTGCTTTTTCTTTCATGTTTTTGGCCTTTATTATTTTTTAAAATATTATAATAAGTGTACTATTTTTCTCTAACTTACTATTAAGGAGGTTTTTAATGAGCACATATTATATAATTTGATGCTTAATAAAATTATACCATTTTCTGATAAAAAAATATTACATATTATATTTAATGCTTGAACTTTTGATAACCTTTGTCTTTGAAACTCGAAAGAACTTTCACGATATCACACTTATCTCTTTAAATGTTCTATTTAGGAGTGAGCGTTCGATCGAGTCGACTCAAAAAATTTCGAGTTATTCGAGTTGACGCGTCATATTTTACAACTCAAACTTTATTTGATTTTTTCTCGATTCGAGTCAAGTTTATGAAATTAGAGTCGAGTCGAGTTTTCGAGTTCCTATACAAATTTAATTGTAATTATTTATCATGTTAAAGTACGATTTGATTCTAATTCAACGATTTTCTCTAATCATATACGATATGCATATATATTTCATCATATTTTTTTCATATGTGGCATATATTTCTTCATATTTTTTATATTGGTATATATATATTAGGAAAAATTGAGGAACTTGACTCGAACTTAAAAATCAATCCACTAACTACTAAAAATTTTGAGTTATTCGAATTTTCATTTTACAACTCAAACTTTATTTGAAATTTTTTCGTGTCGAGTAGAGTTTATGTAATTTAGAGTCGAGTCTTTTCGCCTTGAGTCAAGTTGAAAATTTTAGTTTTTTTGAGTCGAGTTTTGTTGACCTCTAGTTCTATTTGACAAGAAAAAACGGTTGATCCTAAATTTCTCTACTCATCCCTTTATCAATTCAACTTTCTTGTCACTTTTATCAATTGGGGGATGTTATTATTTTTAATTTTTTTTTTCAAGTAGCGATTTCATTAACAGAATGTATTTTTTTATGCTTATTTAGGATGTTGTAGTCAAATTGATTTTCTGGAGAAATTCAAAGCCTTAAACATTTGAATAAGATAAATAGGTGAACCACCAAACTTAAATTCCTAGATCCGCCCCGGTTGACATCGACAAATAACTAAAGCTTAAAATCTAAATTTTCATCTTCTAAATTTAGACAGAGTTTTAAGAATAATATTACAGGGTTGTCTCATACCTAAAGCATTTGAAAGTTCAATTGAAAAACCCGGATTTCCTTTTATGCAACAATATCTAAGCTAGGTAACGTTAGTTTACTATGAGGAAGTTGCATTAAAAGTGTTTGATGTGAGGTTTTGTTAAGAGTTTTAGCCGATTTCTTCTAACAAAATATGTAAAATGTGGTTCATTGAAATTGTGGTGTGAGTTCATAAAATCTTGACATATATATTTTATATTTTATACAATAAATGATATTGATATTTGACGAACAACACAAAACTTGTTTTCAGAATTTACTAGAGCCACACATTAACAAAAGGCGATTTTGAGAAATGAGCAATGAGTGCTTTAAAGTGAACATCCTGCTGGTGCTTTTAAACTAGTGAAACAAAACCAATCCCCTTTGTCTGTTTCATGCTTTAAGATAATAACATAACGGTAGCTGGATACTTGAATCCTTCAATGATATCTATGAATCGTGTAAACCACCTAAGAACCAGAGATTTAGCGCATTTAATCACACATATCTAGAATTTTTCTGTGCCCCTGTTTATATCTATGTTGCAATACGGGGACGGGAACAAAAAAACGGCTATATCTAAAATTACAGGGTATGGGGACGGCAAGGGTATGGCATATAAAAAAATTAAAATTATATATAAATACCAAAAATCATAAATAAAGTCAATAATACTTCATAGAAAATTAGAAAGTAAAATCCATAAATAAATCACAATATTAAAGCATCGAATCTCAAGACTCAAACAATAAATTAAGTCTAAAACATATCTAAATAAACTCTAAATCACATATCCAATCACACGTGTTCCTTAATTTTTTTAATACATTCCAATAGCTTGCTTTATTTCTGTTTTTTCAGTCGAACTGTATCGAACAACAGTACTACAATATAAAGTACAAACTACAAACTACAAACCATGTAACTTAATTTAACATAAAACATGTAATTCCAGCAGCTTGTATTAGATATTATACTATATTATATTATTTTCTTTAAAAAAATTTGTTGTATGAAGCAAAGTGCAAACAAATTAGAAAGAAAAAAAAGAATAACATTGAACTGGAAAAGTAGAAAATTATAAATAAAGGGCGAAATGTAGGAAAAAGTTAGGCAAAATCAAAGCAAAATGTTAAGAAAAACATTAGGATATAACATAAAAATCAAAATAATTTCGCCGGAGTCCAAATATCAAAGCAAAATGCTAAAGTAGATGAGAAATCAAATCAAAATGTATGAAAATACTTACATGGAGAAGAAGACATACCTAAAAGCAAAGACCGGACTTTTAAACGTGCCGAAGTTTAAATATCTCGCCGGCGTTGGACTTTTGAATTGGTGTTGTCCTCTTTTCTTCTCTAATGGTGCTTAAGAAAACAAGTGAGATATTTTGAAACAGAGTAGTCAAGAGTCAAACAGCAATATTAAGTTTAGTTTAAAAAAAAAATTATAATAAAAATGACAAAATTACCCTAGGGACGCATGCCATAGTCACATGCCGTCCCCGAAACATCCCCAACTAAGCATCAGACGTCCCCAGGTCCCTTCAACCGTACCCTGCCACCGTGGCACATCCCCGAGACGTCCCCCAGTGGTCTCCGTGCTGTCCCCGTGTCGGGGACGTTCGGGTACTTGAAACGTAGTTCATTCCCCGTCCCCGTGCTTCATAGGTTTATATCCCCACACTAAAAATTTAAGTTTAGGGTTTATAGTTAAGGTTAGGGTTAAGATTTATGGAATTAGAGGTAGAGCGTATATTTTAGGGCGTAAGATTTATGGTTTAGGATTTAAAAATAGAGTTTATAATTTAATTTTTTAGTGTTAGGCATAAAAAGGTACCGAAAAAGGGACAAAATAATTTTTGTCCACGTATCCATCTCCTCGTACAAAATTTTCAGCATAGTTTCAGAAAATGAGGTTATATATATATATATATGTATGTATACATTCTAGATAACATCTAGCCATAACATTATAACAATGTTAAAGAGAAACGAAGATCCTCTTTTGTTACTTCAAACAGTTTTATGGTTATCATGCATTTGATTTAATTAATAGGACAAACCGCTTGTGTTTACTTTCATTTTTCAATAATAAGGGACAAAAGGTGAGGAGAAGAATTTATAAACCAAGCTAGATAGGGCCAAGTGTGTGCGGATCAAAGGCACCACATGGCAAAAATCTGAGCTACAAATGTAGAACTTGAGAGTGCACGAAATCAAGCACAGGTGTTGGAGAGTCATGAAAAATGTTATCCGATGTTGACGTTAAATCTTGGCTAATGTGGTTACCCCTACTTTTTCTACCAAGTTAATTTTCAACGCTTAGCTTGCTGCACCTGCACATAGCCCGTGATTCTAGCTTTACCAATGCCACTTTTAGAGCAAAACAAAGCTAATTAACTTTACACTTGCTGCTCCTATTGATAATCTCTTGTTGCAGTCCTTTATCGGTTACTGGTTATTGAGCCACAAATTTATGTGTCAACGATGGTTACTGGTTGCACGAAATGAAAATTTGCAGCTTGTTTGAGTTATGAAAATGAAATTTGCCTAAAATGACATTGAATCCTGCAGCATCTGAACCTGAGTAATGCCAGGTGTTGTTTGATTCATCTTATTGTTGACTTCGACCTCTTTTTAATACAATGTCTAAACTTATAAACGACCAGCTTTTTCCACTTTATAATGGAAAGCATGTGATTTCAGAAGCAACATCGCCGGTCTCCATCCCAGTTCATATGTTGGGGTTCTGAATAAAACAACAAAATCTCCTCACCAGCCAGTCACAAAAAGATCAGCTTTTTGTCCTGGTCCGTGTAGTTTCAATTACTATAAGTAAATAGATACTCCCCTTTAGTCAGAGCATCCATACATTGTGTAGGTCAATTTATCCCAGCTTGTTTGTTTCCTCTCAGGAAATGGCTACCATAATTCATGAGGGAATGGAGACTGAAATGAATGGGAATGAACCAAACGGTGTTCTTGAAAAGGTTAAGACAAATTGGAAGAGATGCATGATTGAGTTGTCTAGGAAATCGAAAACATTTCCAGGTTGTTTATGGCGAACAATTTGGAAGGCTGGTCGAGAAGACCCTAGAAGGATGATTCATGCTTTCAAAGTTGGGATATCTTTGACACTAGTCTCCCTGTTGTATTTGATTGAGCCCTTGTTCAAAGATTTCGGAACAGGTGCCATTTGGGCTCTCATGACTGTGGTGGTTGTTCTAGAATTCACTGCAGGTTGTGTTTTCTTGTTGAAATTCCTCATGGTCTAATCCTAGTTATTGAATTTGTTACCAGAGATTATCTTTCTTGATAATCAAGCAATATTCAACGTTGTTTCTGTTTTAACAGGAGCAACGTTATGCAAAGGACTCAATAGAGGATTAGGAACAGTCTTAGCAGGGTCATTGGCATTCTTCATTAACTATATTGCAACCAAATCCGGAAGCGTGGTTCGTGCTGTTTTCATAGGAGCTGCTGTGTTTCTGATCGGTAAGTCTCTTGACTTCAAAGGGAATTCTACTTTTCAACTCCAACCACTTAGGCTTGTTCCTTCTATCTTATTCAACAGGAACCGCAGCTACATATGTGAGGTTCTTTCCCTATATAAAGAAAAACTATGACTATGGTGTTGTTATATTCCTCTTGACCTTCAATTTGATCACCGTGTCAAGCTACCGAGTTGAGAACGTGATAAAGATAGCACATGATCGCTTCTACGCCATATCCATCGGTTGTGCCATTTGTCTTTTCATGAGTCTTGTAGTATTTCCAATTTGGTCAGGTGAAGACCTCCATAACTCCACCATAGGCAAGCTCGAAGGGCTAGCTAAATCTATAGAAGGTACATAAATTTGAGAACAGTGATCAAATTTAATCTTTTCCAATGCTTTTTGCGTTGATAAACGCTAGTCACTAATGTAACTTTTACTGCAAAATGATGCAGCTTGTGTTAATGAGTACTTTAATGATTCCGGGATAAAAGAAAACCAAGAAAAATCAGAAGAAGATCCAATCTACAACGGTTATAGGGCAGTTCTGGATTCCAAATCTATCGACGAAACTCTGGTTAGTTCTTTACATGTTCCATTAATATGCTATCTACATGTTCCATTCACATGCTATCTAACATAACGAGATATTTTGTTTTTTGCAGGCATTATATGCAAGTTGGGAGCCAAGGCATTCAAGGCACTGTTACAGATTTCCATGGCAGCAATATGTGAAAGTGGGAGCTGTTCTTCGCCAATTTGGATACACAGTTGTAGCTTTGCACGGATGCTTGCAAACTGAAATTCAGGTAGTCTTCAAACACATCTCGTCTTTCTTAGAGAAAAAAATAAACAAATGACATAATTGCAAGTTATGGGAATGGTTTTATTTCATTGTCTCATGTGACTGATGTCCATTATTAATTAAGATATGATCATTCAATAATTTGTAATACGGTAGTAAATAACAGAACAAGTGCTATATAGTTTGTTTTCATTGTATTTTTTAGACCCCAAGATCAGTTCGTGCACGCTTCAAAGATCCCTGTATTCGACTTGCCGGAGAAGTAACCAAAGCACTTATGGAACTTGCCAACAGCATCAGAAGACGTCGCCATTGCTCCCCTGAGATACTCTCCGACCATCTTCATGAAGCCTTGAAAGACCTCAACACTGCCATAAAATCCCAACCAAGGCTATTCCTAGGCTCCAAAAAGAACCAGGCGGCAACCAACATGCTAGCGCTAGCAGCTGCACACGCGGCTCGCTGTAAGCAAGAAAAGGACCACGGCATTTCATTAGCAAGTGTGAAAACAGACTCATCTGCATTTTTGGAATGGAAAAGAAAGAGGGTGGTCAGTGAAAAAGCTAAAGAGAATGAAAGAAAAGCTTTGAGACCACAGTTGAGCAAAATTGCAATAACAAGCTTAGAGTTCTCGGAAGCACTTCCATTTGCAGCTTTTGCGTCTTTGCTGGTCGAGATTGTGGCAAGGCTTGATAATGTGATTGAAGAAGTTGAAGAATTGGGGAGGATAGCTTGCTACAAGGAGTTCGATCCTGATGATGATGAAATTATTGTGACATGCAGAAAACCAGCAGTGGATGTTACTAAGAATCAGCTGCCATCCCATGCATTTTAAGAGGGACAAACCGTGCGTGATGATTGGATACACAAACAAGTTTGGTGCATTTAATTAACCCTGAATGGTATAGGAGCACAGATGATTACTGTGACACATTCCAAGCGTTCCTCTTTTAGTGGACTCATAATGCTGAAATAAGAAGTAAACATTCACCCGTTGCCAAATTATTTGGCCTTGCATTACACCTCATAGTTTTTTTTTTTCTCTTTCCAGAACTGTTTATTTAGCATTTTGTTGAAGATTCACAAGTATGGACTTTCCTATAAATGTTGCCAGACATTATGAAATTTCAGCACTTTGAAATGGAATAATACACAATGGATCACTTCCATTAAAATAGCTTATTTCAACCACCAGGGAGTCATTTTTGTACAGAAAAAAACATAAAACAGAAACTTTGCTGCTTTCATTGCAGCCCCAATACAGAATATAACAAAGATGCAGCAATATTAATGAACCTGATAGCAAATTAGGGTTTGTTCTTTCTACTTATTACTGCTCCAAGAACCAACCACTACAAAAAAAACAAGTTTTTAATTAGACCTATAGCGGCGTTTTTAAGCGCCGCTAAAAATCCTCCGAGCGCTAAAAAGAGCGCCGCAAGAAGCTCCGGTAAATCAAATACCGCAACAGTTAGCGGTTTTTGTGAACAAAAAACACTACAAAAGATCAGGTTATATAGCGGCATTTATTACTCCAAATGCCACTAAATACCTTGTCCTTAGTAGCGTTTGTTCCACTAAACGGATTAGACCCGAGTGACAAATGTCACATTAGTTCACTGAAGTGAACCCAATAATACGGACTAAAATACGGGTAATTTAAAACTTTGCCAATCATAAACAAAATCTAGATGCATCATGTTGTCCTATAACATATGATCAACCAGCGTATCAAATTTTATTAAAACGGATATTGATAACGTGCTCAATTGTACTAATACCAAATCAGGGACCAAAACACATGACAGAAATTGATACGGAATATGAATTTGAGTTAACATATATGCAATTCAACACTAAACATTCTTGCATGGCAAAAATGAGCTCAAACAGAACATAGTGTCCACAGAATGCTGGTTGGTAAAAGGTTAAGGATTCAGTGTAATATGTTAGTAAAATAATGTCAAGAATATGTTTTTTTGCGTGCAAGTATACACTGTCAACAAGTAATTTAGTACTGAGTTGAGTATCCACATAAATTGTCTAGGAATTAATTATTACGATTAATACTTGTGAACTGAAAAATAAAGGTGGTTGTAATTGATTAAAAGAACGAGTAAAATAAAAGAATTATGAAAATAAAAATGATAAAGAAATTGAAGTAAAGATCCAGATAGATTGTAAAACAACTAGTATAATGGTGATTGGAAGGCTTGGCAAAGGATGTTTAGATTTCACGCTAGTAAAGGCAACAACTAATAACACTAAATTTTAGTTTTAATGGCGAGCAAATTTTTAAATTAGTATTACCTCTGTCGATGGTAATACCCAAAGTTTATTACTTTTAACACACCTATATGTCTATAGCGAGTTTTCAAACAATTAGCTTGGTGAAGATTCAATCTTTACTCTTAAGGGGTAAAATCAATTCAGGTGTAATTCACCTACTTGAATATCATTTGTCGAAGTTTCTCTCTTACACTATAGCAAAATAAATTTTTAGCGGCGTTTTTAGCCCTATAACGATATTTTTTAGCACTGCTAAAAACTCTCCCGGCATTAAAAAATGACACAAGTAATGCTGCTGAAATCAACGCCGCAATAGTTGTGGCGTTTGTGTAGAGAAAAAGGCGCAATATGTCAAGATATATAGCGGCGTTTGATTATCAGAATGCCGCTAAAAGTTATGGGTTATAGACGCTTGTGAAAAAAACGTCGCAAAAACATGTTCTATAGTGGCGTTTATGTTTACAAACGCCGCAAAATGTTGTTCTGTGTCTACAAACGCCGCAAAAAACCTGTTCTTTAGTGACGTTTTTATTTTTTTAAATAAAAAAGGCACAAATAACACATTGTTTTCACACAAAAAAAAAAACTCAAATTAAAAGCATACTATATTATCAATAATCTAAAATGCATTAGTCATTAGTCAAAAGAAATAGATGAAGCACATATTCAAATCAACCTATACATATAGATTCTTTGTTCTTAATTACTAAGAAAAAAGAACTAAAGTTGTAAAACTTGCTCAGCCAATGTAAGGCTCCTTTGGCTTGAACTTGTTAACCACAACACCTTCATTTTTCTTGGATTCCTTCACAACTTTTGCAGGAGCTTCAGTTGCAACCTGGGATCGAACCGAAACCACTCTCCCTCCACTCGACACATCCCTGTAGTAAACCGAAACCTAAACAAACAAGCAAAAGAAATTGCTCAACAACTATTATTAGCAAAATTCTTAAAACTATAAATCATTTTTAGCTCTAATAACTCAATAATTAAAAATAGAATAGTAATAACCAATAAATAAGAGCATAATATTTTTACAAAATGCGACATCAACTGCATCATCAATGTCATTAAAAACTAAAAGAATACAAGAAAAAGATAATTCAAAAAGAAACATCTCAACACGTTCATTACCTTGGATTTTGGCATAAATAAATATACAATAAGATTTTGAACTTACTTCAGTAGATGTAAGAAACTTAAAATGAAATAATAAAGGCAATACTGACATAAAATCTGACCCCACAGCATCAGCATCAGCATGACAATAAAATCTGACCCTAAGCTTGGACTATATCATCCATCAATACTTGAATGAAAGACCCCAAGAGACCTGATGTTGATCTATACAAAACTATCCTTCAACCATTGGGGGAAATAATCTTTGGCAGGAACCAAAACAACCCAATCTAAATCTACCGCTTACTTTTTCAATCTAATAACTCCCCACTTCCCCTTCACTAACAATTCATAAATCCTCCTAAAAACTGGTCACGTCTGTTCACCATTACATGCTAATTTTCTCTTTCATTGCCATTCATCCCCCCACACATATTAACTCAACCAATGCCATCTTATTGGGAAATAAAATGCATTTGGAGGCACAAGTGTCAAAAATCAAAACTAACTTCATGGTCTTCTGTTTTTCTGATTTCCTCAATTTTCAAGAAAATATATTCGTTACTGTAGATTGTAGAAATTGCAGAAAGTTAGATATTCAGGATTTTATCAATAAATAGGAGCAGATTTGTAGTTGCTGATTTTTGTGTAATTATTCCTTAGATTAGCCTATCTTGTAAACTATAAATAGGAGTTGTTGTTATCAATAAAATATCAAGAAAAAACAGAGAAAAACATTATTCTCTGCCTCAAAATCACTATTGTTCACATGGTATCAGATTAGGTTTTCGATTCTCCACATAAATCTTAAAGAGATGCATCCCATTTCTTCATCAGCAATCAGTTCTGGAACTGATTTGAATTCTTGTCCAGAAAATTCTGATGTTTCCTCCACAAGTCATAATGGTAGTCTTTCGTTTCTTTCCACAACTACTAAGATACGTTGGATAGTAGATTCTGGTGCCACTGACCATATGACAGGAAACAAGAGTTTATTTTTATCTCTTACAAAACAGAATAATCAGAGACAAGTGAAAACTGCTGATGGCTCCTTGGTTGAAGGGGACTGGAACAGTTTTTATTAATAAGGATCTTGTGCTTCACTCTGTTCTACATGTCCCTAATCTCCAATGCAATCTCTTGTCAATTAGTAGATTTTGTATTGACCTTCAGTGTTATACTAAATTTAGTTCCCTTGGCTGTGTTTTTCAGGAAATGGATTCGGGGAAGGTAATTGGCAATGCTGAGCTGTGTAGTGGCCTCTATCTCATTGACGGTCAACCTCTTCCTAAGGGACAAGTCCTACCAAGTTGCACCTTTAATTTTGTGTGTTTATCTTCCAACACTCCCAATTTCAATTCTAATGAGATTATGTTATGGCATTTTCGTCTTGGACATCCTAGTTTCTTTTATCTTCAGAAGTTGTTTCCAAAACTTTTTTCCAATAACAATCCAGCATTATTTTCTTGTGATATATGTCAGCTTTCCAAGCATAAGCGAAATCCATATCCTCCATCTTGTTATAAACCATCTCAACCTTTTTCTCTCATCCATAGTGACATTTGGGGTCCTTCTAAGGTTAAGAATATTACTGGAGCTAGGTGGTTTATTTCTTTTATTGATGATCACACTCGAACTACTTAGACGTATTTAATGAAGGAAAAGTCTGAAACAGAAGGAATCTTTAAGAAATTTTATTTGATGATTGAAACCCAATTTCGCTGCAAAATTCGAATCATAAAAAGTGACAATGGGAGTGAATTCTTTACAAATACTTTGGGCAATTTTCTTAAGGAAAAAGGTGTTATACACATTAGCTCTTGTGTAGATACTCCTCAGCAAAATGGAGTGGCTAAAAGAAAAAATAAACATCTCTTAGAGGTTACACGATCTTTGTTATTTTCTTCCAATGTTCCTAAAATGTTTTGGGGAGAAGCTTTACTTACGGCTACCTACCTTATCAATAGATTACCTAGTCGAGTTTTGGGATTTAAAACACCTAAGGAAGTCTTTCTTCAAACTTTTCCTTTCTTTAAACCAATGTCTTATACAATGCCTGTTAAAATATTTGGTTTTTGTGCCTTTGTTCATGTTCACAAGCATTCGAAGCAAATTAGATCCTAGGGCCATCAAATGTGTTTTCCTAGGATATTCTTCTCTAAAGAAGAGCTTTAAATGTTATTACCCTGTCACTCGAAAGTTCTATATATCTATGGATGTTACCTTTCATGAATTACAACCTTTTTTTCTCAAATTCTGAAATCCAGGGGGAGTGTTGGGATGAATTTCAGCCTTAACCTCAATACATTAAACTTCCTCTTGATGACCCTAGTGTTATACCAGATTCGGTTTCCATTTCCATACCAACTTCAACTCCTTTGTTTCAGCCTGAACCTATGTCGCATATACCTGAATCACTACCTAAAACTCCGCAAAACCTTCCTTCAAAAATTCAAGTTGGAACAAAGGAACTTAGTGTCTACACAAGGAAGAAAAGGAGGCCTATTCCACAAGAAACTACACAGCCTAGGACTGTTCAAGAACTGGAACCCATTCCATTATCCTTAGAAGATGAAAAAGGTACGAAATCTTTGAATAATGACATTGTTCCTCTAATTGATACATCTGACTTACCTATTGCTCAAAGAAAAGGTGTCAGAAAATGTACAAGTCATCCAATACAAAAATATGTGGCCTATGGGAAGCTAATGCCTTCATTCAAAACCTTTACTGCTAAACTTGATAAGGTGTACATTCCTCAATCTGTGCATGAAGCCTTGAAAGATCCTAAGTGGAAAAAGGCTGTAGAAGATGAAATCAAGGCACTGGAAGCAAACAAGACCTGGGTTATGACTAATTTACCTACAGGAAAGAAGGCAGTGAGCTGTAATGGATATTTACAGTCAAATACAATGCAGATGGGAGCATCGAAAGGTTCAAGGCTAGGCTGGTGGCAAGAGGATTTACTCAATCCTATGGAATTGACTACCAGGAGACATTTGCTCCAGTAGCAAAGCTCAACTCAGTAAGAATTATGTTATCTCTTGCTGCAAATTTGGATTGGCCATTGCATCAACTTGACATCAATAATGCATTCTTAAATGGAAACTTAGAAGAGGAGGTATACATGCAAACACCACCTGGTCTAAATGGAAACTCAAATTCTGGTGAGGTATGCAAATTACTGAAATCTCTTTATGGATTTAAGCAGATCAAAAAATTCAAGAGCAACAATATAACTCCAGTCTAAGGTCATGAAGTGCAAGCAATATGCATCAAATATCCTTTTACTTCCTTAGTCAAATTTATTACCCAAACTCAGAAATATTTTTCCCTTTTTTCATTTTTTACCAAGGATTTCTGCTGCCAATATTTTCAAGCTTGCTTTGTAATACTATTTGGCATGAGAAGTAAGAGGGAGCATACCACAAACCCCCTGCGTTAATTCAGACATCACTAGGATTACTCATCATACTCATACCCAAAAGTTTTTAGCTTGAGAACTAAGAGGGAGCATACCACGAAGCCCCAAGCTACTTATTATCTCTAAGGCAGAGGAGAGTTCTATATTTTTCTTGCCTTTGGCAAAACATTGTTGCCTTATTTCTTCTTTTTATCCTAGCATCGTTTTTTTCTTCTTCTCTTTTTTTTTTATTTTTCATATTTTTTTTATTTTGAGTTTAGTTTCAAGAATCCTAAGTTTGTTTTGGGAACTAGATGTATACTACGTGTTAAGTGAGACTTCAGTTTTTTAAACTAGAGATCAATTGCCAAGCAATCTTGGCATTATTAATCTGCTGGCTCATTCTAACTAAAGATTCTAATTTTATCATCGGACGAAGTATGCTAATACAAACTCTAACTATGCTAGCAGTTCTGTTAATCAGATCAATCAAGCCTTGGCAAAAAAGAATTTAACGGTTTGGTATGCATGGTTCTACCTAATCTACATGGCAATAACAGAATACAAATAGAAACATAAAATGCATGTCATGACAATAAATGCGAGGTGACACACCACCCCATACTTAAGGTGGGCATTGTCCTCAATGCATGAAAACACATATATACAAATACAATGCATGTTGAAAAAAAAAACATGAATGTAAGGAGTTAAGGGGGTGAGGACTCCCATGAGGAATATTTTGGTGAGTGGAGTGAGTCTTTCTTTTGAGTCATGGCATCATCTACAAGTACTTCATCATCAAACACAACGTCAACAGGTTAGGTCTCGTACTTGGCAAAATCCTCATGGGCAGGTAACACTAGTACAGTGACATAAGATTGTTGGGTTGGAGTATGATTAAACTGAAGGCTAGCTGTCATTTGTTTTGTTGCACGGAGCTCAGGTGGGAACTCCAGATATCATGGAAAAGGATTGGCGGACACTATTTCAAGATTTGTTCTTAGGGCATAGTCTCTGGCCCTAATTTATTGCCAGAATGCCAGGTTTTGTTCCTTGGCCTTTTGAAACTTTTAGAGGAGGAGTTCTTGGTGTTGATAGATCTAGGATAGTGATGCCGCAACATTAGCTGACATTTGAGTGGTCGATTCAACCTTGGGTGTTTTGGCATCAGAACTCGGCATAGTTTCTTGGCAATATTTCTAGTGCTAAGAATCAAAGAAACCTTTCAAAATAGAAAAAGAAATAAAACGAAAAGCTAAAAATTTAAACTGAGAAATCCTATGTACAGAAAATAAAATAACTCTCATAAATTATTTACAATGACCATACCGGGTTGGCAAAAAGTTATTGAATTTTCGTAAGGAGAATGATCTCCTTGTCATTATTCTGACTTCTGTTGCGACCATCTTTAAAATCGTGTGTAAAAAATAGCCTGGCGATTAGAAATTTGAAATCGGGGTTTTACCACTTTTAATTAAACTTGAAATTATGGTTTTTCATATTAAATCGGGTTACCTTTTATTTATTCTTGAAAATCAATTTGGAGTCGCCACCGATCACTTTGGTAGATTGAACACTATAAAAACGGACCAAAGATTCGTTTCTTTAAAATTTGGGTTCGAGAGTCGGTTACGTGTGGGGAAGGATTAGAACCACAGACACCCGTTATCGGTACCTTATTAATTCCATGTGGCATATTGTCATTTCGAGCAATAATTCGAATTTAATCAAATATTTAATTGTTAAATGAATTATATTCCGAATGGAGATATCCTTTTGTAAGAAAATATATTTTAAACGAATATAAACTTTGAAACATCCAATTACTTTAGGACATTTCAATTTGTATTCAAAATGTAACTCAACACAAAATGTTTAATGCATGTCCAATTATTTTCTTGTCATATTTAAGTAGAATCCTAATTAGGGCTCCATTGATTTAATTAATTAAGAAAACTATGAATATTATCAAGTTTAGGGTTTATGAGATAACACCCAAATAATTGGACACTAGACATTTTTGACCCTAAATTAATAATATTCCTAATCATTTAATGTTGCTAACTACTTATGTCCTATCTTAAAACTAACTATATATGATTACATGTTCTAAGTTTAAATGAGATGCTAAATATTCAACTAAAATATTCTCTTGATTAACATCTCATTACATTGAGACATTAATCAAATTAGAATATTAAAGTTTTTATTTAGTACTCATTTATTTTCTACAATTATCTTCCTATTTATATTGTTTAATTAATTAGTTAAAGAACCTAGGGATTAAGGCTCAAATATTTTTACTAAGTGATTAAAATTACCTAACCAATATATTATATGCTTAATATTAAACATGCCACAAATAAACAATTAAGACATTAAATTAAACTAAACTATTAAGAAACAGGGACCAAAATTGCATTAATATCAAAATTAGGTGCCAAATTACAAAGAAATAGTGATCAAATTGAAATGAAAACAAAACTTAACACCCAAAATGCGAAAATTCAATAGTAGGGCGCGAATCCATTTGACCCGCCCTGAGTCGATTCGCGGGTTCGCCCAGACCCGGTGCCAAAACATCACCGTTTTGGGCCGAGTATAAATAACTCAACCAAGTCAAACTCGGTCATAATCTCCATTTCCCTACTCTCTCTTACTCTCTCTCTATCCCAAATCCTCTCAACTTAAAACCCAAACCAGTCGACCTCCGCCGTTGGCCGGCCGCCACCGCCAAAGCTCTGATTATCCCCTTTCTTGCTCCAGCCGACGTTCGCGATTTCCGGTCACCGTCCGATCACCGTGCTCCGCCACTATTCGAACCCTAAAAACTCCTCCTTTTTTGATTTCAACCCCTTAAATCCCTAAAACTACCTCGATCCGATTGGATCTATCCCGAACTTCCCCAAAAATCGCGCCTAAACTAACCGGATTCAAGAGAACCCACCCATTCTTCCCCGATCTAGCCTAAACTACCCAAAACTCTAACCTCTTCGATTTCAACGTTAACTAAGCACCAGTCGTCACCTTTGATTTCAGGATTTCTCTTTTTATTCTATTTTTATTTTGATATATATGTATTTGTGAACTGATTTTCTGTTACCATTTTGCAGGAATCAGAAAAACGAGAAAATGTTACCTTCTCAACAACGTTAATGGCGATTCCGACAACGTGCTGGTGTCCGATCAGATTCTCGGGACCATTTCTGGCGTCGAACCAGCTTTCTCCGGTGGTGACTGAGTCTCCAGACAGTTCAACTTCCGAGGTAAACCCTCTCTACCCATTTAATTATCATTATATTTATTACTTTTATTTATAGTATTAATTGTGGTAGTTAATGGTTATTCTTATATGACAACTCTCTCTTCCCTTTTATAGGTAGTGGAAGATGACGCAATGATAACATCAGCCGAAAAAGTACAGTCCGTATGAGGTGAAACGGACCAGTGACGTGCTCCCACGTGTCCCTTGGGAGCTGGATTTAGACGGGAATCCGAATTTAAGGCCTTTTTTGTATTTGTTTGGGTGTTAATAGCTTGTAGATTAGGAATTTGGGCTTGTCACACCCCTCACTCGGGTTAGGCACGAGGAGTGTCGGATGCAAGAATCGAAACAAGACATATAAATTTGAGACAAATTTAAAAATTTTGACTTCATACATAAATAGAGCATATAAATCATATTATTAACAAATTTCATTTCATGATTACCAACATTTTTGTTCAAACAAATTACCGTTGCTCATTCTATACGTACTCATTCAAATCCCAAAACAATATATAAACAAGATACAATTAAATTCAATTGGATTAATCGGCTAACATGATAGTTCCTATGTCATTAGAACATAACACATTTAAACCATGAAATCAATTGAACAAGCATTCCATAACAAGGTATCATTCGAACATCAAGGTTAATTAACAAGGGAGTAATTCGAACAACATGATTAATTGGAAAGGAACAATTTAATCATCATGCTTAAGGATCAAGATGACATTCAAATTCATGTTCATTCTACAAGGCTCAATTTCTAACAATTTCCTATTTGAGTTACCTATGATGTTCAACAATCACATTTATACATGTACATGTTAATCCAATAACGAAGCAATCGAGAGATATACCAATAAAACAAGACAATTAAATATAACCTCAAACCATTAGCCTTTGCATATATACATAACCAAAGGTGGCTAATAACCTTAAGTTCATACTTCCATATCCATACTTATTTACATACCAAAATACCCCAAAACACTACCATCCATTCATTAAGTCCTTACAAACATCTCAAACACATTTTCAATATGAGCCAAATGCATGAGACTTGAATAACTAGACACAACACTAAGCCACCAACTAGGAGTGCAACATAAACAAGACAAGCTATACTCTCTCAATTCTTCACTTGTGTATGCTCGGTTCGAGATCGGGAAGCTTTGGTCACTTCACACCTGATTTTGGGAAGAATAAAAGACAAGAGTGATAAGTACGTTGAGTACTTAGTGAGGTAACAACTACCTAACATGTTCAAGATCATGAACATTATGAATTAATTATCATTAAGGATTATTTCACAATTAAAGGAACTTTAACCTAGCTAGTCTTTCCATGATCTATTCGAATACATGCCTAGGAAGCAAGGAATCATTCAAGCTCATCACAATTGAATCAATCAAACAATCTCAATTAAGGTGACAATAAGTCCTAGTCGAATAGGTTCCATGTAACATGTGAATTATTTTCCAAATCATAAGTAATTAAGGTAGCATACATTTCAATTCAATCACAAAATTTCATTTCATATCAAGTACATTATCAAGAGTCACATAACTCATTCTTTATTTATGACTCCAAGTCTTCCTTTCAAGCTTCTTATAATCAAGCTTGCCTTGGTAGATAGTAGGGCTAGGTAATCAAGTCTCAAGCAAGTACACAAAGTACAATAACAAGCAGGTACACTAAGTACCAGAACAAGAAGGTGTCTGCTAAACCACACAAGAGGGTACACTAAGTACCTAGCAAGATGATACCCAAGGTATCCAATAAGAAGGTGCCTATAACACCAACCAAGCAGGTACACAAGTATCATAACAAATTGAGCTCTAGACTCTAAGGCATGCCGTTCTACCTAAGCCAACTAGCAACCAAGGTCTTGTTACTTCTTTTATTTTGCAAACAATTGTACATCAATTGATTAAGTAGCAAGCATCTCAAGATCAATTTCCTTTAAAGTTTATCAAGCCATATAATCCATAGTTCAATTCATAGAAAATCAAACATCACAAGAGCAATCAATCTTTCAAAGCATTCGAACAACTCATCATACATGGGAGCATTCGATCATAATTTAATCCATAGAGAATCAAACATCACAAGAGCATCCAATTTATCAAAGCATTCATGCATGTTTAACGTACCTTGCATCCAAATAAGCTAGCATGCCATTACATACCTTTGGCATAAGCAATGCATATGTGAACATGAAAATTAGACATGAAATTATCATAATGTAATCAAGATAAGCAATTCAATTCAAATCACCACTCAACATGGCATCAAGCAAGTTTTCAATTAAATGTATTCTTCCCTTAATTACCAAATATATATTTTAGTCATTTTACATGGCATCCATACAAGAAAAGAGATTGGTTAGGACCTAAGTCCTAACCCTAAGTGGAGTTACACTCACTATACTCCAAGCTAGTCTTGTAGTGCTATTCCCTTTTGTCTATCTTTTGATGATCCTCCTTTATATCCTTCAGCCACTTCCTCTATCCTTTGCTCTAGCAAGCCATATATAACATAAAGAAATCATTACAATAATTACATTAGCAATTTAAGCCCATTTGAACTATACTATATAAAATAGTTTTGCCCTGGCAGTTTGCACACTGCTTACTAATCTGTCTATAACTTTTAATCTACACATTGGATTTTCAATTGGTTTATACCACAGTAACGCTAATTCAATTATCTATTTAACCATATAAGGCTCATAGTTTTATCCTTTCTAGTTCAATATAGTTAATTAATTAAAGTTGGGTCAATTTTACAGTTTTGAAACTACCATATTGTATCTAGGTCCACTTTAGTGAGCTGTTTAACACATGTCCTTTATTAGTTCATTTAGCCCTTTTTACCATAATTCCCCTGTTTTCCCTTGTATTTTCATATCAAGATTATCCCTTAGTAAATCCAGTTAAGTCGTCGACATAATAGATTTTTCAGATTAGTCCAGATTTCATTAATGTGTCAATGAACACAACTAAACAACCTATTCAGCCACAATTCATGCAATTTAGTTTATCTAGTATTCATTCTAGTACCTCCCTTGTTTTTAACTAACATTTCCAGCCCCTAAACTTATCCAATTCAATCCTGAATTTACAAATTTGTTCAAAACAATCACTAATTTTATCAATTAAGCTTTCTATGTGACCATTTCCACTTTTAGGTGAAATTCCATCAATTTAATAGCAATTTCACTTGTTCTTCACTTTGAGTCACTGGTAAAATTAATTTCTAACAATTTTTTCCTACATCAATTTTTCCAGTTCAATACCTATCTTTCTCAAATACTCAATATAGTAACAAAAGTCTATAATGCATCCAGTTATCACCTTCAATGTGGTAACCCATAGTTTGCTCAATTCCAACAAATTTCCTAGTTATATAAACTTAATCTAACATAGTTACCATCAAATTCAAGTATCATGCAAGCTATCAACATGAATTAGACCAAATAAAACAACAACAATTCCATTTTGTGAACCTAACAACATATTTGAATAGAGTGAGAAGATTGGGAGCTTACATTGCTTTGTTAAATCAATTCCTATGGCAAAAATATCCACATGCAAGCTTAAATCCCTCCTCCAATGGATTTCTCTCTCAAATTTTCCCTCTCTCTTTTCTTTCTTCAATTTGGTAGAATTGAAATGAAGGAGATGATGATGTTGCATGTGTTAATAGTGGAATTTAGCTTTTACCATATTATCCCTTAATTAGTTATTAATCCTAATTTAATCAAGGGTAATTTTGGGCTTTTAGAGAGTTTATCATGCATCCCTTAACTTTCGTTCACCATTTGATTAGGTCACTATAATTTGGTCACCAATTTGATTTAATCTTTCAATTAAGTCCTTAATTCAATTATCTCTTAATTCCTTTAAGATTAGGCATCTAGGCTTCTTTTTTTCTTGTATTTTGGTCCTTAATTACATCCTATTCACTATGTCTCATTTCACTAGTAACAGATTTTGAATTGATAGCAAAATTACTAGGCTCAGTTTTAGGGTGTTAAAGGGCTCGTGTTGGGCTTTTGGGATTTTTATGATGTAAATGGGTTCTAAGTATGTACATGGACATTTATAGACTACATATGGACCATTTCATATCTATTTATTTATTATATATTTTGGTTTTATTTATATCGAACTATTAATATAGGACTATCCCCGGACAAAATACGGGTATTACAACTGCCCCTCTTTGCTCATTGCTTTGGAACAGGAATAAGGTAAAGACTGAAAAGACACGGATTTTGTCCGAACTTGTCGGCTGTTTCTCTGAGCTGCAAGGTCTTATTCTCACGAACTTTCTTTTCTCCTCCCCCTCTAGAAACTTGAACAAGTTCTTCTCATTTGGAAACTCCCAATACTCCTGTGAAGGGTAACCGCAGGGTCTGAACTGGCACTTCTCATTAAGATCCCTATCTTCGCTAGGGATGAACTCTTCAAATTAGGAGTTCTATCTTTGCTGAGCGAATTCATCACTTTAGGAGCTCTAGGTGAACTCTTCTCATTGGGAGTTTTTCAGTCTTCTTGAAATATTGATCCACCTATCTACAAATGGGTTGAACAAACGAACTCTTCTCATTAGGAACCCCTCGTTCTTCTTGAAAATGTTGATATGACCTGCAAAAGTTGAAACCATCGTTAATCTTTTAGTATTAATCATTAGGAAAAAACGAATAAAAATTTGAATTCTCCTCCGACAAGCGACGCTGAAAATTTTGCCTCCTTTGAATCTTGAACAAGCTCTTCTTTTTACAAACTTGACAATCTTTCTGCATAGGAAATATGTTATGTCTGAACCAGTTCTTCTTATTACGAACATCATTCATTCTTTTTGGAAGTGTTGAATCATCTCTTAGTGAGTTCTTCTTATTAGGAACCCTAAATTCTTTACTGCGAGCATAAATTCATCTTTCTTCTAGAGAACATCTGAACTTGAAGCACCAAGATTCTTAGTGTCGATATTCTTCTTCCTAAAATGTCCTGAGCTTCAATCTAAAAATCATATAAAATCTCATCTCTTTTGTTTCTCTATTGATCAATTTTGTACAGGGAATGTACGTGACTAATGGAATTCAATTTTATAGCCCGTCTCTGTGAAAGAAAGATTTGTTAAAACCTGCCCCTACAATCGTGATAACTTGAGATCCTCCTCTGTAAACAAAAAATTTGAAGAAATCCGCCTCTGTAAATGAAGTATCTTGAGATATGCTTCTGTAAATAGAATGTCTTAAAATCTGCCTCTGTAAACGAAATGTCTTGAAATCTGCCTCTGTAAACAAAATGTCTCTGCCTCTGTAAATGAAGTATCTTGAGATCTGCTTCTGTAAACAGAATGTCTTGAAATCTGCCTCTATAAATGGAATGTCTTGAAATCCGCCTCTGTAAATAAAGTATCTTGAGATCTGCTTCTGTAAACAGAATGTCTTGAAATCCGCCTATGTAAACAGAATGTCTTGAAATCCGCCTCTGTAAACGGAATGTCTTCGCCTCCGTAAACGGAATGTCTTCGCCTCTGTAAATTGAATGTCTTCAAATCTGCCTCTGTAAACGGGATGACTTGAAATCAAATGCTGCCTTGGGTCTCTAGTAGGTGATCCATCAAATTGACCAACATTCATTAGCATTTGAATCATTATTGGTTTAAGCTCAAAGTTAGCCATATTTACCTCTAGAACGATCGGTCCTGGCATCAAATTATCGATGGTGGGTGCTAGGTGTTCTCTGATGGGTCGATTATGTAACCCCATCGACCCGGCCTAGCCACCAGACCGTATCAAGTGGATTACACGGGACTAATCGAAGAAAGACCCAAAGATTTCCCTCCGATTAGCAACCCAAGATGCGTTGCTTAATATCTTTTCTAGATGCTCAAAGTTAAACTTAAGTTATCGAACACACAGCGGAAGACAAAACAACAAACGAGCATCGATTCAAACCAAAAGGGCAACCAGGGACAAAAATGCAAAATTAGAATAATATGAGGACCTAAAACGCAATTAAGGTGACCTCTGAGAAATTTAGTTCATTTCATGCTTCCATGATGAAAAACAACTTAAAACATGCACACGATCAACCACAATTGATAGCCGCAAAAGCTAGGACCAAAACACAAGAAAAATAACTTCCAAGATGCCTTTAACTAACTCCAACGACTCCCGTTTCGAAACTGGTATCAGAACGGTGCTTCACAGTAGCTAAAACGTTCCGAAACGGCTTGAGACCGTTCCGGCCCTGCTTAGCCCGTTTCGGTACCCGTTCCGAAACGCCAAGGCAAAATTTAGAGGAAAGTAAGGGCTGTTTCGGAACGGTCGAGCCCGTTCCGAAACACCCTGCTGTAGAAACATCAAAACAACAGTTTTAAGCATCTTCAAGGTATTTTACTTGGTTCTAATCATCACATACAACAGATAAACCACCAGGCCAACATAAACACATTATCATCAACCGTCCAACATGCTTAAGATCAAAAGGAACACAAACATGTTTTACATATATATAAAAGAGCTACAAGAATCTACAAAAGAGGAAACAAGGTCCAGAACAAGATCACAAAACAAAAGGTAAGCACAACAACCAAAACTAACAGCATGTCCTCAAACAAGAGTTTACAAACTCTCCAAAGACATAACAAGATTCACCCTCATTGCCACACACACTATTATCTAAGCAAAGGCATACTTGAGCTAAGAGCGGACACTTGGATCACCTCCCTTGCACTGTTGCTTTCCAAAGTGACTAGCAGTAATTTTGTCACAAATATTAAACTTCTGTGACATATTTTTTGTACGACACTATTAGCACAAGTAATTGTGATGTATTTTTATTTGGTCACTATTATAGTAGTAATTGTGATGATTACATTTTTCACAATTAAATTCTCACTGTAAGTCTATAACTGTGACACAAATTTCATTGCCACTAAAACTTTGACACATGATAGTGATGATATATAAAGTGGTCACTATACTTTAATATTTGTCGTGACAATGCAATTGTTTGTCACTTAAAATTTTACTTTTGTTGTGATAAATTTTGTCACCAATAAAAAAATAAACTTAATGACAAGTTATATATTGTCACAATAATAAATTTATTTTTATAATTATAGTAATAATAACAATTATAAAAAAATTGAAGTTACCATAAAGGCATAAACTAGTTTATCAAAAGGTAAAATAATTCTTTTAGTCTCTACACTATGTGTAAATTGTTGTTTTAGTCATTCTATTTTGATCAATTTTAGTCCCTATGTTTTTGAAAATTTAAAACTTCAATCCTAATCCAAACGGGACAACGACAATATGATTAAATTACAATGACTAAAAATGATTGAACAAAAGAATAAAAATCAAAAGTTTTATTTAACATATTTAAAGACTATCATTCATGTCAAGATCGAAATTTCAAATTTTAAAAAGTACATATTTTTAATAGAAAGTACATAAACTTAAAGTGAACAAATTAAAGTAAAAAGACTAATATGTAATTTTGGCATAATATGTGATAGCAAAATTTTACCTTGTGAAAAATTTTACACTTGATATTTGTTTTAATTTTTCTTGTGGAGGTAAAATTTGCATTGTCAGTTTAGTAAATAATTATCACATAAAGGATAATTCTATCAATAATTTAGGTGTAAATCTTAATATTCATATGTTTATATTTTAAAACCAACTCAATTATTTTTATATATTTTCTTCAACAAACGTATTTCGTATAGGAAACCATATAAAAATTAATTAAATTATTATTATATTAATTATTGTTATAATTAATACATACTTTTAAAATAAAAAAATAATTTCAATTACAATTTAACTTAAATAATATTTTACTTTCAAAATAATATTAAATTTCTTGCCTAGCCTAGTGGATAGACATTGCACTCTTCCCCTAAAGGTTTCAGGTTTGATCCCCCACGAAACCATACATTGTATTTATTTATATTAAAAATTGATATATAAATATGTCACATCATCTATAATTAACCCTCTCGCCATGGGCTAGCAGCCGAGCTACCTTGGTGTAAGTGACCTTCTCTTAGGCTCATGTGGGCCCTAGGTGTATGGGTCATTGGGACCAAGTGGATGACCTTTTAGGGACCAGTTTGGGGGCAGAGTGCCTCATATCGCGCTCGTTGTAGAAGTCAAGGGTTGGTATCTAGCACATTCGCTATGCCCCGCGAGAGAGATATTCAGTGTGTGTGTTGCTTGACGGATCATGAGACGACGCTATCGAGATAAGTCCTTGGATAATGGACACGCGATGAAGGCTAACTTGTCTATGGGATGAGTCCCTTCGAGTGCAGTACGGCATGCCCGATCCGGGCCTGAATAAGATGGTTGCAACTAAAAAAATATAATTATTTTATTCATTATTGAAAGTGACAATGTATTTTCGACACTATTTTAATATGTATTTGTGATAAAATGTTTGTCACTAACAAGAAATAGTATTAGTGTCTAAATTTTAGTCACTGTTATTAATCTTTTGTGTCAAAAAATATAGTCATAAAAAATAGAACTTATTGTGACAAAATGCATAAAAGTTATCACTAATATATTAGTGACGGAGTTATTAGTGACGACAGGTGACGACTCAGAAAAATAGTCACTGTAAATTTCAGTGACAAAATTTAATACTTTTAGAGACTACTTTTGATGTCACTAAAAATCTATTTTCTTGTAGTGATTGTTGGAAAAAGAGAGCGTAAGCTATAAAGCTTAGTGAGCAGAGCTCAAAACCAACTACAACAATGCAGTTTTGAAAACCACCAACATTTGGGAAATCAAAACCATTTCTTGAAATTACTTTCACAAATCATTTCCAAACCATTTCCTTTTCAACATGCTAACTTGCAACAAGTTTAAGCAAATGCAACAACACATGCCATAGGCACTAAACATGCATCAACCATGCTTAAACCATATATGCAAACCAAGCCCACCGGCTCTTTTACCATGCACATGCTTCAAACATAAGCATAACCATATGAGTTTACCAAGCTCATAATGGAACCAATAGGCGATTGAGTATATCAGCATCATTGACACGTTGCTCGGATAAGCGGACACCTTGATGATACAACCCCATCAAGTCACATGGTGAAACAACCCTCACCACAAACACACTTCGGCCGGGATGCCACAACCCGCATTGCCCGTTGGTGATAGCACAACCCCTACCACTCGCATCACAATAGCACAACCCCTATTATGAAACCGAAGGATTTCTCACGCGCGGATTTTATAATTAGTGCACTTCACATCCTATTGATCGATCAATCTATCCTATATAACCCACGTGTCAATATACTCACCGCAACACCATAAACCATTGATTTTCACCGGGGATAACCACTTCCCCACAACACATCCCAAAAACCATGATCACAAGCTCAAGGATAGCAAGAGCTCAACCAACCTCCAAAATACAACATGGCATTCATATGGGACCACAACAACATGCATTTAATGCATAATAACAGCAGAGGAAACATCATTTAAAAATGATATGCACATGATCCAAAATATGGTCAAAATATGAAGGCGAAAAGCCGAAACAAAAAAAATCTTACCATTGAGCTTGGATTGGCCTAATGGCTCAACCCAAACCCTTAAAACATCTCTTCAACCTTGATAAAACAGAAAAAATCATTTCCACTCACCAGTGATTACCACAACAAGCCAAAACCCCTTTTCTAGCTTTCCGGTTCGCCCACAAAAGCGTTCAACAAATCCGGGTCTTCAATCCTTGCCTCTAACCAACCCAAAACAGAGAATTTAGTGACATTTACAACACACAAATTTGCTGGAAAGCAGAGATTTCAACAACTCAACCAAAACACCTATAGAATAAATCTGATACAAGCCGTAACCAACAAAAGACCCAACTCGGATAGTCACCAGCAAAGCCCAGCATTAAATAACATCAAAACACATAGATAAACATCTAAAAACATCATCCAATCATCAGATCAACACCATCTAATGATTCACTCCAAAATCCACCCAAAAACCCACTTTTTCATACTTCAAAAATCAACACTCAACCCTATTTCGGGATTCTTGTCATTCTCCCATCATCTCAACACAACAATCACCTCAAAACTAAGGTAACAACATCATCAAACCCAGCATAAAGAGATCTTTCCCAAAAATCTTACCAAAAGCTCATTTTCATCAATTTTAGCCAATTTACATTAGGATTAAGACAAGAGATTAAAACCTTGATATTTAAAAGAATCAAAGCATGAGAATTTCATTAAAGAACCTTACATTAGCGGAGAATCACGTTGCTCACCCCCAATGCTAGCTATTACCCCTTGTTTGACAAAAATCCTTGAAGAAAACAATGAAATAGACTTGGGTTTTAGGAAACCAAAGTAAGAAAACTATTTAGAGATTAAAGATTAACAAGGAAATACTTTTACCTTGAGGAAATCAAGCTCAAATGCTGTTTTGTTGAAAAGACGAGACGAGGAAGCTTGGAAATGGATTTTAACGTGAAATAAGATTTTGAATGAACCATTGTTTTAATTAAATCATAAAAGCTATTTTAAAATATTTGAATAGTAAAAATGAAAGGGGATAATAACCTATTTGGCCCAGCCAAGATAGCTCCTTAAAGATTCAATGTTTTGACTCTTTTACAAAATGGTCACTAAAACATATTTTTACAAACTTTACATTTTGGTCACCAACCAAAATGTCACGGTCGGAAAGCATTTTTCCAAAATTGTTTTTACCAAAACCTTTTACATATTTAAAAAGGATTTTAAAGATTTATTCCATATTTTTCTCAACCCTCGAAGACCTCATTCCCTGAACTTACTCAAAACATCCAACACCGGTCTTTCGGACTTCGGAAACTCATCGTATCTCCTAGACCCTAATCCGGGATGTTACAGATTATCTCCTAACTCCACATTCCCATTTTGCGCCATCTCTTGGCGTGCTCTCCTTAGAATGCGTAGAGTTCTCTCAAATTTTAGGATCTTGCTCAAGTTCTTCCCTTGTAGTGATGCTCCTGTTCATAAACTAAATAAAATTAATAAAAAAAACAAGTAAAATTAAAAACAATCAATTTCGTTGCAATCCCCGACAACGAAGCCAAAAAGTTGTCGACAGAATACTGATTGGAAAAAGATTGAGGATCCAGTGTAATATGCAAGTAAAATAATGCCAAGAATACGTCTGTAGCACCCTTCGCCTGGGTTAGAAGCGAAGAGCGTTACGACGTGCAGTAGACAAATTCGGAATACAATTCATGTAAACAATTCGATCCTTTTAATGATACTTAACATAAAGTTGGCTAACAAAAACTTTAAACAATCATATCATACATGTTACTACTATAATCATTCAAGCATACTTTTCGATTTAAATAAATAAGATTACCTAATTAGAACCAAACACCTATCTATCATAACACGATGACATTTCATGCTCCTCAATTAAACAACAAACAAGCATAGCAAACTTATTTGCAAATATCATATAAACATGCTCCCAAACCACTTTCTTTATTCTACCCTATTCGAACAAGCATGGAATCCTATTCGAACTAGCATATAAACATTCGAACCAAACATGGGCATTTACATTTCAATCCATTCGATTAAAGTATGTATATATACAAGAGATTTACATACCAATTCAAATTCTATAATTCATGTACTTAACACTCTTCATATGAGACTATTCGAACATTACACATATATATAGGAAACATTTTTAAATTCATAATTACACATACAAGGCATAGCATTCGAAAGGAATTAACAAAACAACAACCATATTTATATACATATCAAAAGAGTCTTACATATTTCATGACATGCTTAGTGAACTATTACATACAAAACACTAAGCCATATATTTACAAGACAAAATGTTCCTATTGTTAAAAGAACCTATTTACATACTAGGTCCATACATAACCAACCACACTTAAGTTCACACACACTTCAAATACATACGTAAAATCAACCAAATGCACTCAACTTGGATGACTAAACAAGATATTAAGCCACCAACCAGGAGTACTAGCATAATGAAACAAGGCATACTTGTCTTGGCTTGTGAAGGCTTCGAATCAAGATGGAGATAGCTTTCGAAAGAGAGGGCATGTTGGTTTGGGAAGAAGAAAACAAAAGAGTGATAAGTACTATAAGTACTTAGTGAAGTAGTTCTTATCATATTAACTATCCATTTATTTCATTAGGTGTATTATTTCTTTTATACAAGTTTACCTAACTAGGCTTCGAACCAAAGGAGTATGACCTAGTTAGTCTTAATCAATTTGCTAACATAATAACATATAAACACCACGTATCAAGGAACAACAAATCATATAACATATTCATGTAACCAAACTTCTAAAGCCAATCATATAGGTCAATTAAGATTAACAAACACATAGATCACATTCATGACACACTCGAATTAGGGCCTTGACCCAAGCATCACTTATGCATAATAAACATTTTTCAATTGATCATTCCATCTATGATCACATTCCCAATTGCACTCATTCATACATCATATTACGCATTTCATGGTACATGTGACAAGTTTTATTCATGAATTTTTAAGTGTTTTGCCTTGGTAGATTAGTGGGACTAGGTAATCGAGTCACAATGGGTACAAAGTACCGAATCAGAGGATGCTCGCAGCATCAAATGATGAGTTATCAAATATGACATATTTCATTTGCTATTTTTCTAGTTATTTGGACTTCTTGCTGCTTAATACATGCTGTTTTCATTATATTTTGTGCAGGGATCCGATTATGGAAATAGCAGTGAAAATGGGGCATTTCTGCAGCTTTTATTATAATTCTGTCATGACTGGCATCATGGGCACGACACCGAGCATGACGCGTCTGACGTGGCAGTGACGTGGCAATGACATGGCGACTTCTAGAAGCTTCTGGAACGTTCTGAGAGATCTTATCAGCTTATCCGATTAGATTTCCTGCATTTAAATTTCAAAATATTTGAATTGTTTTATCTTTTGTTTATTATTTTAAATTATCTCATCACCTTATCTTTGTAAATCTAAGCCTATAAATACCACCCTTGGTAAAGGCTTAGATGATCATTCATTTTATTTTTTCATCTTCTAGCTTGAAACGTTTTTAGCTTTAATAAAAGTTCTTTTACTTTATTTTCTTGTTCCATTTTTATGCTATTTAATTATTTTCCAAAAACCAAGTTAAGTACGATAATTAATATCATGCTTAGCTAAATTTCTTGAGCCAAGAGCTAGCCAAATCAATTCTAATCGTGAGAATTGAACATTGCCTAAATTCCTTCGGGAATACATTTTTATCTTTCTGTTTAGATAGTTTGGCAATCGGCCTTACTAAAGGTTTTAATCGTTTTTCAAATCAAAAAGAGCTCGTTGGTCTGGAATCGTTTAAAGACATAGTTGGGAGGAAGGATCGGCCTGTGGCAATTTCGACTTCCTGTGAACACTCTTAGCGGCGGTCCGCTAAGGAAAGATAAAATCAGAAGCGATTCTTTTTTAGACAATTTCTGAGTTGGGCTTTTCCTGCTTTCAAAACTAAATATTTTAACGGCGATAGACGTGGTTAATTTGTTTAAGAATCAACCTTCGAAGATAGTCTTGGGAGGATTGGTTACTCGAGAGAGAAGCAAGTTGCGACGGGTTGGGCCTCGCAGACTGTAACCGACATGATCCCCGGAGTAAAAATCTATTTCAATGATCGAGGGAATTGATAAGGCTAGCTCGAGGCTAATTTGCATATTTGGTTTTTCCTACTATTTTCTTTAACTCTTGCATTTTATCTTATTACTTCACTCAATATCAGATCACCCCCTTTTTTATTTCCTTGTTTTGCAGATATTCCTGGGAATTCAAATCCGACAAAATTCAAGTCAAGAATTTCGACTAATCTCCCTGTGGATCGACCCTCTTTCCTTATACTACTTAATTTCTTTATTTTATTAATTGTTGAAAGAGGTTAAATATTTATTTATTTTTGACCGGTTAAACGACGACTTGTCATCAAATCAGAGGATACACAATGTATCAAAATGTCAACAGATGATGTACAAGGCATCAAGTTCACTAGGTGTTATTGACACCAAAACAGAGAGTACTCAAGGTACTAAATTAGAGGAGCTCTAGACTCTAAGGCATGCCGTGCTACCTAAGACCAACTACTCAACCGAGGGCTTTCATTGTCTTTTAGATTAAACAAACATCATACATGTATTTAATAATCAACATTGCAAGTTACTTAGAACATTATAAGCTATTAGCATATAATACCCAACTTCTAATCGTGGTCTCATAGTTTCCAGCATATAAGCATCAAGTAGACATACTTAAGTATCATATATCACCCAAAATCAGTAGCATATCAATCTTATCATGCTCATAATCATCATCCATATATCCATCAAAGCAAAACAAACCATGTTACATGTCAAACCAAGGTAACAACTAACAATGTAGATCACATCATCAACTTCCCTTTTTAAACCTTCTTCCCTTCAAACAATTACCAAGTTTAGATTAGGTTCATTTCATGCTTTCAACTAGAAACATAAATTTAAGCATAAACATTGGTTAAGACACTAGTCTTAACCCTAAGTTAACTACACTTACAATACTCCAAGCTTTTCTACTAGTCTTGCTCCTTGATGACTATTCCTTTGTTCTTTCTATTTGGATGAAAAGCCCTTGCTTCTTCCAAATTCTCCTCAATTCCTTGGTCTAGAAATTCATGTATGAACACATAGAAAACATATAAACATCCAATTCAAACATATAAGTTCAATCACATAAGTACAACTCAATACACTCAAAATTGTTTTCCAATTCTGGCGGCTTGCACTCCTGTTACTATTCTGATCATATCTCTCAATCCGTACGTTGGAATTTTAATTACTTTATATCGTTTTAAATCTAACAAAATTGTCTTTAAGACCATATTAAGCTTGCATTTTAATTCTTATCCAATTAGTACAGTTTATTTTCTAAAGACACAACATTTACATTGCCTGGTTAGTTTGCGCTACTTATGAGTTTTCATCTCCAGATTTCACTACATAAGTTAGAATCCTATGCCGTCTGTTCCTGATTAAAGTAGACATTTCAAGGTACATTCTATAAAAATTTTAGCTTATAATTCGATTCCTAGAATTTATACTGATTTTTCAAAAACACTGTCCAAAACAAGGTTCTAGGCAGATTCATTAGAATTTGCTTCTAATTATTCAATTATACTAATTTGTTACTTATTTTCATTTTAGGACTTAACAAACATTTTCAATCGATTTCCCCCTTTTTTAACCATCATTTCAAGTATTCCATACTTTTCCAATTTACTACCAAAATTTCTAATTTTCACAAAACAATCTTGATTTACACACTAGACATTCTAAGTCACCAGTTTTGATTCCAATGGATTTTTCAACAATCCTAACAACATTTTCGATCATACAGGACCTCAATCTAACAATAAACATCATTTTAAACAATTTATTCCTACATCAATTTTTTCCAGAATTACCAAATTTTCAAGTTAAATTAGAATTTACACATGAATATCGAAAACATGTCAATTAGGTCACTGCTTCATTTCGGTTACCTTACAAACCATGTTTCCAATGCAATTTCATTAAGACTTTAAATTTAAAAACATCTCTACATAATTTCCAGCAACCAAAAATTAACATAACATCATCACAATCAAGCAAAAATGAAAATCTAACCACACAATCATCTCAGCTTAAGGAGAGGAGCTTACCGAGCTTCTTAAATTTGACTTCCTAGTTAAATTTCCCAACCATGCAAAGCTTCAAGCTCTCAACAATGGCTTTTTTTTTTCTCTCAAATTCTCTCTCTCTTTGTTTCTTAGTGTAGCCAGGTAGAGTGGTTGAAGGAGATGACTTAGTGTCATCATATTTGGACAAGAAATTGTCCAAATTATCCTTTTAATTAACTCGCATAATTAAATTAGTGGAGGGGCAGCCTAGGAAATCTTTGCTTTTGGCATGCAACTCCTTATTCTTTTGTTTCATCTGATTTGGCCACTTAAATTACCCTAGTCAGCAATTGTAATTTTACTCAATTAAGCCCCTAATTATCTTAATCGATTTAGGATAATGTTTAATTTAAATTGAGATCTGATTTAATAATTCAACTTCTACTAAGCTCAATTTTAGGGTATTACAACGTCTTTTTGCGTGCAAGTATACATTGTCAGCAAGTAATACAATACTGAGTTAAGTATCATTTCCACAAGGGTTGTCTAGGAATTAATTGCCACGATTAATGCTTGTGAACTGAAAAATATAGGTGGTGGTAATTGATTGAGAGAGCGAGTAAAATAAAATAATTAAAGAAATAAAAAAGATAAAGAAACTGAAGTAAAGATCCAAGTAGATTGGCAAACAACTAGTGTAATGATTATTGTAAGGCTTGGGAAAGGATGTTTGGATTTCACGCTAGCAAAGTCAACAACTAATAACACTCAACTATGGTTTTAATGCCAATCAGATTTTTAAATTAGTATTGCCTCTGTCGATGGCAATACCCAAAGTTAATTACTTTTAACACCTACATGTCTATAGTGAGTTTTCAAACAATTAACTTGGCGAAGATTCAATATTTACTCTTAAGACGTAGAATCATTTTAGGTGTAAGTTCATCTAGTTGAATATCTTCTGTCGAAGTTTCTCTCCTTAGTTTTTGGCAATTAATCCTTATCTCCTAAGTCTGTTAAGATATTAGAGGATAACGAGCATTCAATGCCAACTATCACAATACAAAAAATATATGAAATGTAGGTACATGTGAAATAGACAATAATACCAAAGCGTGTAATTATTAAAAACTGAAAATACTAAGCGTTCATCACAAACACCCCTAGCCAATCTAAAAGATTAGTTCATGGCTGGGGAAACCAACAATAAATTATCGTTTTGATTTATCATCACAAAAACCAGAAATAAATTCAAGAGATACTAAACAAAGAAGGAGTTCTTTGGATGCAACCTTTCAATGGACCTAGAGCTCTAAGTCTTGGACTGGGTGAACCACGATATGCTCTCTACCTTCATTCTTCACCACGGTGCATCCTCCTTGATCGATCTCTTTGGTTAATCGTTAGGCTTCCTTTAAGTAAGCACTCTGGAAAACCTAGATTGGGTTTGATTTTGAAAGTTTGTTACGCAGCAAGATAGGTGCGTTATCTTTTTATCCTCTTTTGAATTTGAACTGATCTAGTTTTAACTAGGGCTGACATCATCGTTCTTTATTATTTTGCCAACCGAGCTTTGCAATTCTCGTCCTACTTTTGCCAACGGTGCTCAGCATTTCTTTTCTAGTCCTCTTACTTTCTGCTCGGCTCATGTCTAGCTTTTGCCAATGCTATCCTACTCCTAACCTGCCTAAAATACTATAACCCCCTCGACCCATCCTAGACGCTCGACCGAACCAAACGAGCTACATTGAGTTTTCCGAAGCAAACTCGTGACAAAGTTACTTAGATTACGTCTAATTTTCCCTTTTATCTTATCTAGATACAATTAATTAACATGTGGTGTACATGCTGGCAAAGGTTCAATTCCCATTCAACCCGGATATCGATAAGGCATTAAATTGCAAACATGAACATTAAGGGACCAAATTGCAAAACTGTTAAATTACGAGGACTCAGCCCAATTTTAAGTTACCAATCCTCAATTAATCAAGTTTCATGCTTCCATATCAAATTTCAACTCAAAATGATCATCCAAACTCATATGATTGCATTCACAATAATCAAGGACCGAAATGTATGAATCAAGAACTTCAAATAACACTTTAACCATAAAAATGGCTATCTGTATCGATACACGAGCAAGTGTATCGGTACACTTAAACATTCATGTATTGCTACAAAGCAACATAAACCATACTTGAGCAAATTTCAGCTCAAAACCGTACCGATACAGTCCCTCGCGTATCGATACGCCCAACCAAATACACTAAGGTCGTACCGAAACACTAGACCAAATTCATCTTACCTGTATCGGTACAAAAACCCGTGTACCAATACGCCTAGACCTAAAATGTCCCAAACTGCTGGTTTTTTCATGCTTACAAGGATCCAAATACATTCCAACATGCCTCAAACATATATACATCTATTCTCAAGATTTAACCACATCAAAACATCACAGAAATAGGATCATAACGTGGCATCACACTTCATTCATGTTTCTATAGGCATGCTTCCTAAAACCATTCCATAAAGACGCTAAAATGCAAAACCATTCAAAGACCAATCAAGAAAGGTTATTAACAAGTCCACAACAGAAATATAAACTTGATCAATAAGGGAGTTCAACAAATAACCCTCCCCAAATACAACTTGGTCATATTGCCCTTTATTACTACAAAGCAACTAAAACCATACTTGAGCAAAACTTAGCATTTGGCTCTCTTCCTTGCTTGCTAGCTGCCTCAGTCGCTTATTTCTCTGCATTGATGAGAAAAGAGAGCGTAAGCATAAATGCTTAGTGAGAGATGCTCAAGAAAACACTCATCAATGCATTAAAACCATTTATATCAAAACATGTGTTTCAACATCATGACAAAACATCTCATTCTTCTCAAACCCATTTAAATCTATGCATAAAACCATTGTTAAACATTTATAATGATTCTCTAGCATACTCATACGCTAACCTCAATTTAAGCCTTAACATGCTTAACCAACTAAAGCTAAGCTTAAAGAGAAAACATGTATAAATCTCATTATACAAAACACAACCATTTCCCATGATACATCATCTCATATATTGGCATTAAAATGACCCAGAACCAGATTCTTCTGTTACAAGAACACATAGATCGGATACACGAATTTCCCAAGTGGTTACTTTTCCCACTTAACATACATCCTCAACCGGAACATGACTTACTCTTCGCCCCTCAACGGTTAACCGGAGCATGGCTTACTCTTTGCCCCTCAACGATCAATGTATACATCCACACGAGGGGAGCATGGCTTACTCTTTGCCCCTCAACCGTCGGGGTACTCATGTTGGAGAATGGTTTACTCTTCACCCCTCGACAAACATGAGGCGACTTATTATAGTGCACTTTAAACCCTATGGCTAGCCAACTATATCTGATAACATTAGAACGCTAGTCACTTGCCAATGTATACCAACAAACCACGTTACCTTACTGTTTCACATATGCATCAAAACAAACTATACCTCAATACATTAAATGTGTATTTTAGCTTTCTTAAAAACCTTTCACAAATTATTTCTCATAGTCATGTATCACCAACATAAGCTCATTTGCAAGCTCTGTCAAAGCTAAACATGCATATAATAGTAGGTAAACAAAATTAAAACATTTGTATGAGATTTACATTTATGAAACCGAAAATGAGAGTGAGAAAATCCTTTACTTACTTCCGAGCTTAGTAAAACATTTCAAGCTTAAACTAAACCCCCATAAACACTTTAGAGCCTTTGTAAAGCTTTAAAACTTGTTTCCACTCACCGACTACGCAAAACATCCATGCTGATGCGAAAATCAAACGTCCTATGCTTCCAAAACTTCACCTCATGCTACCAGATTATCCTCTTTTGTTTTATCGACATACAACCAGAGGATTAATGCCTCAAAGTGCATCAAAAAATCTCAGCAACAACAATCTTCCACTTCACTTCACTAAATCTCATCAAACTCCTCCCAAAACAACCGAAAACACCAACAAACACCACTCTAATCAAACCCATCCATAACCAAACAATTCGAACAACACATCAACATCAATTAACACTTAAAACACCCTAATATCAACCTTATACCTCCAGCATTCATTAATCACCCACAACTCCTCAAAAACACAAATCTAGCAACCTAGAAAATTGGATATTCACCTAGTTTCAGGATTACAATATTAAAACCAACTTATTAGCATTACAAATCATCAATATCATGTTCTAATTTGATCAAGAACCCCAAAAAACATATCAAAAAACGAATCTCAATCAATTTCACCAATTAAATCTCAATTAAACCAAATTTCAACAATTAAATCACCAAAACCCATTAGAAAACATATGTAAAGGATTGAGAAATTGGGAATTTCACCATTCATTAAAGGATAAGAACAAACCCCACCTCCAATGATTGAAATCCCTCTCAATTGGATAATTTACTCTTGAAAAAACAAAGGCAGTCAATATGATATTGTAAAAACAAGTGAAGAAAATCATTAGCTTAGGAAAACAAGATCATTACCTCAAATATTTTCTGGAAAAATGAGTATTTGGCTTAATAGATTTTGAGAGAAAACTTTAGGAGAGAAAAGATACGTCAAAATTGTTTTAAGAAATAACTACATTCTTTTTAATAAATCACTTTTAATCCTTTAATTAAAACATGTTAAAACTAATCCAATGGAGAGAAAAATATGATAAAAACTTTCAGGTATATTAGCTCCTTAAAGATTCAAAGTTTTGACCCTTTTACAAAATAGTCACTAAAAAAAGTTTTACACTTTTACATTTTGGTCAGTAGTCCCAAAATGTAAAATCTCCAAAACTCATTTCCCAAAATTGATTTTGCCAAAATCATTAATATATTAAATGAGGATTTTAGAACATTTTTCCATATTTTTATCATTCTCAAAAATATTTATTCAAATTTAATCCCAAAACTAACTCAAATCTCTAATCCAGTTCCCCCGAACAGTCCAACCTTCCCGGTTAACATTTAAGCCCAAAATCAGGGCGTTACAAATACACATTTACTCTGTCAAAAGAAACGTTCCGTAACTCTTTAATGCAAATGCATGATTCTACTAGCTAAATGCACAAATATGTACTCAAAGTCAAGCAAAAGCATAGCAATATATATGAAAATAGTACTTTTGAGGAGTTAACACATGGAAACTCATTTAATTCACACATGAGGCTTAAGGGACCAAACTGTAAAATCCACATAAATATAGGGACCCACTCGGAATTATTTACATTGCGAGCTTACATGCCAATTTTTAGGTCAAACAAGCTTCAATAGCGTGCTTAATTGATGCATGAACATACGGTGATGAGAATGCAAGACACCAAAGTTCAGAAAGCATCTTAATAAACTTAACTACCATCTATACCGGTACTCATTAATGCACGTATCGGTTCTCAGGATTTTTCCCAAAATTCCAGAACCTTCAATTCGTATCGGTACGGGGGACCGCACCGGTACTCAAGGGGTGTAATACCGATACACGGAACATAGTGTATCGGTAGGCCCTGCAAAATATTTAGGTTTATAGTAAGCCGTATCGATACCCTCTAAACACCGTACCGGTATGCTCTGAACGAAAATGTAGATTTGAACCTGCAAATTCGATCTAAAACCCCTAAAACCACATCCAAACACCATAGACATGCTCCTAATATAGATAACCATAAAAGACATATGATGAGGCATATACAACACAACCTTTAGCATCTTTCATGGATAAATAAATCATCTAGTGGCATAGCCCTATAAATGCAAAATATGGAATAGCTTAAGGCATATATGAAGCATGACTCAGAACCAATGCCTTAAAGACATATATACAACTACATATGACCCAAAAGATACAACACACATGAGTACCAACATGGAATCCACCAAGCAAAATATGAGCTATTAAACAAAATAGATATTCATGCTTCCAAAGCAAACATTCATAAAAAAATCCAAGCATAAACACCATTAACAATTCATCTATAAACACCCATTTGAGCCCATGTCATATACTTTCTGATTGTTTTATGGTCGTTTCGGGCATAATTTAGGCACTAACAACGATGCCCTCAACGTGTTTGATTTTATGCTTGAATAAGTCAATTTTTTCGTAAATTAAATTTAATCCAGTCATGAGATCAGTGATTGAAGTTAGGAGGTTGTGAACTCTGTTTGTTACAAATCTCTTGCAACAGATTCACTGGACAAGCTTGTGGTAAGTATATGATAGACATGGAGTTGTAGCCGATGTGTTCATCCCCACAAAGAGAAAGAAGGATGAATCTATATATGACTTCGTGAGAATAGAATCAAAGATAGATTCAAATCATGTTATTAAGAGATTGAATGGGGCACATATTTATGGATCATGCATTCGAGTATCGATGGCGAGATGGGATACGCATGAGGCGTATTGGTGGCGAAAGCGGGATCATGCTTCACAAAATGTTTCAAAGCTAACCGATAGAGAGAAAACTGCTAATCTGGGGCCGATCCCAAAGAAGCCAATCAAGACGCATGTGGTTGGTGTGGTGGATGACAGTAATTTGGATATCTTGTGATGCAGCACCCTCGAACAATGCTTACGGGTAACAACAATGGTTGAGTTGTCATGTAAATTCTCTAGGGAAAAAATTACAGGGCTTATCTATTATGAGGATAACATGCCCGTTTATCTTATTCATGTTCAATGATATTGAATCTCGAATGAAAACTTTAGAGTCAAGAATCTTGTTGCAATGGTTTGAGACGGTACAAGTTTGGTCCCCGTATATAAATATGGATAGGAGGCATGTATTGTTGGCTTTAGGTGGAGTTCCAATACAGGCTTGGTCGAAACCCACATTCAAAAATATTAGGGAGGTATGGTGTTCCTTTGTGAGCATTGCTAAAGATACGAATGCACCAAAATCGTTTGAACAAGGTCGCATCCTGATCAAAACAACAATGTGGATTAGAATTAATGATATGGTGGAATTGGTGGTGGATGGAATGGTGTATCCGGTTCATGTTCAAGAAATTGAGATCTTGTTCCGGTATGTGCATGATGAAGAAGTTGAGTCTGATGATGGAGTGAGGACAATGAAGGCAGGTGAAAACTCAAGATGGTTTTCATGATCAAGACACTGAGATAGTAATTAAGAAGAAACCGATTGATAGTGTTGGCATGGTTGATGTGGTGTTGAACAATAATACTGCTATCGATAGTCAAAATGCAAAAAAATTGTTGTGAATGTAAATAAAGTTAGTTTCAAAGATTAGTTAGCTGTTAGAGGTTGTTAGCAGTAGTTAGTTATTTGTTAATTTCTTGTTGATTAACCTTTGACTTTGGCTATATAAAGCCTCTTGTAAACTTATTTTTAATCAATGAGAATGATTAAATTTTTCAACATGGTATCAGGAGTCCACATCTGATCCATTTCTGTTGGGCCGTTTTTTTCCTTGGCCTGTTTTTCGTTTTCCCTTTTCCCGGCTTGTCATTCTTTTCATTGTCATTTTCCCTTTTCTTTGATTTCCCCCCTTTCTTCGTTCTTCGTTTCCGATGGCCACAACGATTGATCTGAATCATGTTCTTTACCTTCACCCTTCAGATACGTCCGGCGCTCCGATCGTCTCTTTGCAGTTGACCGGCATCGACAATTACGGCGTCTGGAGCCGTTCGATGCGTCTTGCGCTGCTCGTGAAGAACAAACTAAGGTTTGTTACCGGCGATTGCAAGCGTGATAGCTTTGTTGAGACTCTCCGTTCGCAATGGGACCGTTGTGATGCGGCTGTTATCTCTTGGATCTTGAACTCTGTCAGTCGTGATTTGTCTACCGGTGTTGTTTTTGCTTCGAACGCCGCCCTCATCTGGAAGGATCTTCATGAGCGATTTGATAAGATCGACGATGCTCGCATTTTCTTTCTTCATCGGGAGGTTGCTACGACTGTCCAAGGTGATCTCTCTGACTCTTCTTATTTCACTCGCTTAAAACTTCTGTGGGATAAGCTTGCGGTGCTTGTTCCTTTTTCGACATGCGAGTGCACCGCTTCTGAAGATAATCTGGCGATACATCTTCAGCAGCAGCTTTTTCAGTTTCTTATGGGTCTCAATGAGACGTTCTCTGCTTTGCGAAGCCAAATATTGCTCATGAAGCCTCTCCCGTATGTTAACCAGGCTTATTCGATGGTTCTCCAAGAAGAATCCCAACGGACTCATCTTCATGGTGTTTCATCGGTTTCTTTACCTTCTGATCCCACTGCGCTTTATGCTTCTGGTGGTGCCAGTTCTCGCTGCCGTTTCATTGGGACGTGTGATCAATGTAAGGTCCGGGGTCACAAAAAAGACCAATGCTATCGTTTAATTGGTTTTCCGGCTGATTTTAAGTTCAGTAAGAAGAGGGATGTTCAAGCTGCTCTGGTCATTGATACTCTTGGGGTTTCTGGTTCTTCGTCCTCTGCTTCTTCTGGTTCTTCATTTCCCCCTGCGTTCACACCTTCGCAGTACCAGCAGTTGTTGGAATTGATTAATCGTGCTCCACCTTCTTCTGCTGAGTCTTCCGTTAATCTGGCAGGTGATGTTTCTTATTCCTCTGCTCGCTCAAGTTCTCTATGGATTTTAGATACTGGTGCTACGGATCACATGTGTTGTGATTTCATTTTTCTGAATAATCCTCTTTCATGTTCATCCACTTCTCGATCTGTGTTTTTGCCTAATGGAAAGCATGCTGCTATTACCCATACTGGTTCTGTTTTATTTGCTGATTTACATTTATCCAATGTTCTTTACATCCTTGATTTTACACACAATCTCATTTCCGTTTCCAAATTAACCTCCGAGTTGAGTTGTACTGTGATTTTTTCCCCTGATTTCTGTTTGATTCAGGGACTCTCCAGTGGCAAGATGTTGGGGATTGGTAAACTGTATGGGGGACTTTATGTCTTCATTTCTCCATCTTCTGTGCCTGGTTTGTCTTTGTCTTTTCCTTCTTTTTTCCTTTCTCTGCTGTTAAAAATTCAGTTCCATGTTGTATGCATTCTGAGCTTAATAAAAGTTTGTTGTGGCATGCTCGTTTGGGTCATGCACCCTATACTACTATATCTAAATTGTCCCTCTCTGGCCGTATTTCTGGTAGCTCTAAGCCTCATTGTCCTGTTTGTCCTCTAGCCAAACAGTCTAGGCTTCCTTTCCCTTCTAGCTCTACTCAGTCTACTCTTCCTTTCGAACTTTTACATATGGATCTTTGGGGACCATATAGAACATCCACTGTTCATGGTCAGAGATACTTTCTCACTGTTGTTGATGATTTTTCCAGGATGACATGGGTGTTTCTGTTGAGGTTAAAGTCTGATACTGTTTTATTCATCAAATCTTTTATTTCCTATGTTCAAAATCACTTCTCAGCCTCTGTTAAATTTGTTCGTACAGATAATGGATCTGAATTTTTTAACTCTTCTTGTTCTGATTTTTTTTCTTCCCTTGGCATTGTCCATCAAAGTAGTTGCATCCATACACCACAACAAAATGGTATAGCTGCGCGTAAGCATAGGCACCTATTAGAGGTTGCTCGTGCTCTGAAGTTTCATGCCAAAATACCTGTTAAATTTTGGGGTTATTGTGTCACAGCTGCTTGTTATCTGATTAATCGTCTCCCTTCTTCAGTCTTACACTGGAAAACACCTTATGAAATGCTTTACCATCGCCCTCCTTCTCTTTCCCACCTTCGTGTGTTTGGATGCCTTAGTTATGCTACCAATACAAATTCCTCTGACAAATTTTCTCCTCGAGCTTTTCCATTTGTTTTTTTTGTTATTCTGAGGTTCAAAAAGGGTACATCTTGTTTAACTTGGATTCCAAGTCTTTTTTTGTCAGCAGAGATGTAGTTTTTCATGAGGAAATTTTTCCTTTTCATTTGGCCACCTCTGATGTTTCTCCTTGGTTTTTTCCTTCTAATGGCTCTGCTACTGATGATGATTTTCTTAATCTTCAGTCTCCTCATATCTCAACAGATTCTACCCATGTTTCATCTGCTCCTTCCATTCCTACTGATTCTTCTATTCCTTCAGTTGATTCTATTCCTTATGTTCCCCCTGTTTTATCTATTGATCCACCTGCTTCTGTTCCTGTTTCTGTTCGAAGATTTGTTCGAACTGTTCGTCCCCCTCAGTGACTTAATGATTTTGCCTCTGCTTGTCATTCCTCTGCTATTAAATATCCCATTTCATCTTCTTTGTCTTATGATCATCTTCCTTCTTCCACTCGTTCTTTTCTTTCTCACACATCCATTGTTGAACCCAAAACCTATTCTGAAGCTAGTAAAAACCCTTTGTGGGTTGAAGCCATGAAAGAGGAAATTCAGGCTCTTGAAATCAATCACACTTGGTCCTTGGTTCCTCTTCCATCTGGTAAATTTCCATTGGTTGTAAATGGGTCTTTCGCGTCAAGTATAATTCCTCTGGTGTTGTTGAAAGATACAAAGCACGTCTCGTGGCCAATGGTTATAATCAAAAGGCTGGAGTTGATTACATTGAAACATTCTCTCCTGTAGCTAAAATGGTCACTGTTCGAACCATTTTGGCTCTTGCTGCTGCCCACAATTGGCCTCTTTACCAGATGGATGTCTACAATGCCTTTCTTCAAGGTGACTTGCAAGAGGAGGTTTATATGGAGATGCCTCCTGGATTTTGCAGCCAGGGGGAGTCTAGGGTTTGTAGGCTGCATAAATCCCTTTATGGTCTGAAGCAAGCTTCAAGACAATGGAAAGGAGAGGAATATGAAGTTCACAACAGCAGTTTATGATAATGCTGATTTATAGGCTGCATTATTAAGTGCTGGTTACTATCAAAGTAGATCAGATTATTCCATTTTACAAAAAGGAAAGGAGATGCAGTTGTGATAATGCTGATTTATGTAGATGATTTACTTATCACTGGAAATGATAGTAGTTTGATTTCAGAATTGAAATTTTTGTTGAATCAGAATTTCAGAATGAAAGATCTAGGGGATTTGAAGTTTTTTTTTTGGGATTTGAAGTAATGAGATCCAAGGAAGGTATTCTGTTGAACCAAAGGAAATATGTTATAGAATTAATTGAAGATCTGGGTCTTGGTGGTTCTAAACCAGCATCTACTCCTTTGGAGCAGAATATGAAGTTCACAACAGCAGTTTATGATAAAGAACTTGAGCTTAATGTTGAAGACAAACTCTTAGAGGATGTTTCTGTTTTTCAGAGGTTAATTGGGAGACTCATCTATCTTACACATACTAGACCAGACATAATGTTTGCTGTGCAGAATTTGAGTCAATTCATGCATCAACCGAAGGATTCTCATATGTTGGCTGCGTTGAGAATTGTTAAGTATATAAAAAAGAATCCTGGTCAAGGGTTATTGTTTGAGACATCAAACGAAGAGCAGATTTCTGCATATTGTGATTCAGATTGGGCATCTTGCCCAATATCAAGAAAGTCGGTGATTCGATATTGCATCAAAATTGGGAAATCCTTAGTTTCCTGGAAATAAAAAAAACAAAATACAATAGCCAGATCTTCAGCAGAGGCCGAATATCGTAGCATGGCAGTTGTGGTATCTGAAATAGTTTGGTTGACTGGATTTCTAAAGGAACTTGGGTTGTATAAATCTGGTCCAGTGAAGCTCTTTTGTGACAACAAAGCAGCACTTCAGATTGCAACTAATCCGGTGTTTCACGAAAGAACTAAGCACATATAAATATATCTTCATTTTGTGAGAGAGAAGATACAAATGGGGTTGATTCAAACACAACATATTTCTTCTTCAGAGCAACTGGCAGACATTATGACAAAGGCTCTTGGAGTGCAACAACATGAGTACCTTCTAAGCAAGTTGGGAGTTAAAGATGTCTTTCAACTACCAACTTGAGGGGGAGTGTTGTGAATGTAAATAAAGTTAGTTTCAAAGATTAGTTAGCTGTTAGAGGTTGTTAGCAGTAGTTAGTTATTTGTTCTTGTAAACTTATTTTTAATCAATGAGTGATTAAATTTTTCAACAAAAATGGAATCAACAAAATGAGGAATTGGATACGGGGCTTTCAATTGGAAGAGATGGGATATCAAATGGTTCCTTGAGTAGTGGGCATCACGATTTCAGTAACGAAGCTGAGATATAAAGGGGGACGGTAGTACCAGATTCGATTGATGAGAAGGTGCCGAGTAAAGAAGATCGGCTCTTGGAGGTGACCCGCTGATTAGATTTGTCTGTGAAGGAGGCTAATGAAATGCTTGATCTTGGCAAATTGATAGGGATAGTAACAAACAGCAATGTAAAAGCAATAGTCATGTATATAGCAAAAATCATTGAGGCTAGAGAGGGGGGTCAAAAGCGCTATGAGATGTAATTTTCCATGGCTTCCTTAGCCTCGAAGGATTTTGTCGTGAATGGAGAATGGTATGGTTGTTTCAAATTTGGCCTTGATGCTTTGTCTTTCTATTTAATTTTTGAGTGGTTGTGAATGCGTGTTACCGTATTAGTGTTTGGGCCTTTCTAGATGAATTTTGGCTGCTATGTAAAGGGCATCTTTTGGTTTTGTATTATCGTATTGGGGGTGTTCATATATTTTAGGTTGGGCTAGTTTGGTTGTCTTCATGTGTATGTAAAAATGGCGAGGTTGCTTTTCATTTACCACAATCTGCTTGAGTATTGCTAAGTCATTTCGGCTTGAGAGTTGGAGAGTCCTAGCTGTTTTGTTCAATTGGAAAGGTGGGTGGTTGTGGCTTGTTTTTGAATTTGCAAAGGGAATGGTTATAGGGTTCTACTCTGAACATGGAAATTAGTAAGTGTTTAGTTGGGGATAATTGTTTGCAGCGTACTTTGTTGGATTTAGATTGTCTCTTGTAGTGTTGTGGTTGTTTTTAGTGGATGGATGTTGTTTGTAGGGTTATAGGGGTCTCGATTAGTTGACCATATGGACTATGGTGTAGAGATCGAGTAGATGCAATCTCGGATGTTTGTTTAAGCATTAATTGTGAGCCTTGTGATTTATAGCGTGTCCTCGCCATTGTCTGGCTTCGTGCTGCTCGGAGTTGGTTATAATCCAATGATTATGATGTAGCTGTGTTGTTTAAGAATTTACTGTAAGTTTGGAATGTGAGTTATATTTGATTAAGCAAGAGATGCACTCGGGGGTGCAGTTGTACTCTTTTGAGCAGTGATGATGGTCTATATTGGGGTATGCTCGATTTTGTATGGGGTGTTGATTTTTTTTACTCTTATTCCTTGTTTGGATGTTATTTCTATTTTATTGTTAACTGTATTAATTTCTTTCAATTTATGTTTAGAGAATTTTTAACGAGGCCTTTGATAATATTTGATTTTGTATGATTCTTTTTCAATAAAATCATACATGTGCTGATAAGAAATTCAACATAAATAGCATCACCAAATTCATCATATATCTACCCCAAATAAATAGCCAACATTGAAATATTACACTTGGTAAAACCAAAACACATACTTAATCTCTTAGATTGTCTTAGATTGCAGCTTTGCCTCTTTCAACAGCCCATGATCATCATATTTACTGTATTAACAGAATAAAACGAGCGTAAGCTTTATAGCTTAGTGAGTGCATCGCATTAAAACTTCCATTAATGCATTTAAAAAAAAAACCAAGTGAACATATCAGGTTCCAATGTATTCCTTTCCATATGTAAATGAATCAAAGCACAATTCAAAAGCTTTCCAGTAGTTTCATATCAAAGTCATACTTGCTCATTTTCATATCATATCAAATATAGACATATTGGCATTTACTGAGCGTGATTACTCATTATTCAAAACCATTAGATACACAGATTGGTATTTCAAAACACGAGCTTAGGTCCCCGCCCCCTTTAAACATATCCATGTCTCATAATCATTAGCCATCAACCCTCCCCTCTACACCCAAATGGAGTGGAAAGAACTATTTATAAGACACTATCTATATCCCATAACTATTAGCCACCGGCCATCCCTTCAACACCCAACAAATGAGTGGAGAAGTTGTTATAGCCACCAGCTCTTAGGATACTTTTTGATGTGACGATCGATCGATTAGACTTGAAGAGCTCATTAACGGTGTTTTACAAATATAACGACTACTCTTATCATATGGTATGCCAACTATATTTGACCTTAATCTTTATTTGTCACAAGCTAATATATCAATTCAAATCTCATTTACTTACTATTTTTCTTATGTATCTAACAAATCAGTAACATATTCAGTAACAAAATTGGTTACATATTCGGTAGAGTTGCAGTTGGCAACTAAAGCATTTCTCTTTGGAAACTTATATTCAAATGCATAGACATTCTCATGCTTGATAAATCATGGCACTTCAATTAATGATGCATAAAAACAGTATGTTCATCATATTAAATTTGCCAATAAGAAAATCATATATTCATAAACCTTTCGTTAATTAAAAGCGAGATTAAAGCGAATATAGAAAAAGCTTACTCTTGAGTTTAACTTAGCTTTCTAGGCTAAAGTTAAACTCTCATAAAAGATTTTAAACCTTGCGGAATAGCACTTCTTAGAATTCACACTCACCAACACACGTTCGCTTGATGCTGAACATTGCCAAAAATTGTTCAAACAATCTCCAAGCTCCTTATAACGATTCACTCTACAACTTAACCACAATATAATTTCTCATCAAAATTTATCCAAAAACCCCAGCAAGCTAAACATTGCTGATTCCATAGCCGAAATCCCTCCTAACAACCGAAAATCATCCAAAATACACTTCTATCATTCTCAAATTTATTATTCCCATTTCTTTCACCATTTTTAATTCAATTCCATCAAGGTTATCATTAATTAACTCCTCATAATAGTAAATAACATCAAAGTACCCATAAAAACATAATCTTAACCAAAATCCTCTAGAACACTAACTCCAAATTAACCAATTAGATTAATTCTGAGACTAAACTCATTAAATTGACATTAGATTGTCAAAAACCATTAAGATTACATTGAAACCCAATAGATACCTTTAGGTTTAACCAAAGAAGTCATGATTCACCATTAAATCCTCCGAAATTCTCATTTACCCAATTAATTCCCGTTTTAATTTCAAAAGCCAATAGAAACATTAGTTTAGAGACATAAAACATGCGGAATTTCAATAAGAACCTTAGCCACCTTGATTGATGAAGAAACCAACTTGAGGTGAACTCCCCTCTTGATTTTCAACGTGAAAACAAATAAAAAAGATTTAGAAGTCAAAATCCATGTTTAATGATTTTTTAGAAATTAACGGGGAAAGATTTGAAGAAGATTAGATTAGGAAATCAAGAAATCTATAAATTGTGTTAGGAAGAAATTGAGAGAAAGTTAGAGAAAACTTTTGAGAAAATTCTCTTACAATAGAGAATGATTACTCGTAATTAGTTTAGAAAATAAGAGGGAGAATAGATATCAAAACATAAGAGGGGTGAATAGCTTCTTAAGGATTCTTAGTTTGTACCTCCTTGTAATCTATTCACCAAAAATTCATTTATCTAATATTTACAAAATAATCAACATGATTGTGTATGATGGACTGCAAAAAATGCTCTGGAACGCGCTCCACGCGCCTCCCAAAATTTCTCTTTCTCCAACCCCCTCGTCCCTCAGACGGTGTTTTGTCTTGTCCGTTCCGGTCTTCGCGTTTGGTGCCGCGCGAGGGTGGATCTCACCCTACAAGGGCCGACGGTCGCCGGTGCAACGGGGAGCGACTCTAACTGGTGGTTTGGACCAGTGGAACGGAGCGAGGAAGGGTGGAAGAACGTCTGGTTTCGTCGCCTCCAGGTGCGACTTGAGGTTATCAACGCCGCTGCGTTCTGTTTCTTGCCGGAGCACCAGTGAGAGCAAAGGAGGTTCCGATCGTTGGTGGTCCCGAAATACTGAAATGGTCCTGCCGGGAACTATTTCCAGTTTGCCTCAGTCATCTCTCTCGGTCTTGGTCCAGTAGGGATCCGCTCCTCCCCCGGTGCCGCCGTCTGTTCTGTTCACCGTTTTGGGTCTCATCACGTCGGCGCCAGGCCTCCAATCTCCCTTATGCGTTGTCTCGACTCCTTCTCTATGGGTGGTTCGCTATTCCCGTTTGGAGTTTCCAGAATAAAGGTGTTGAAGACAATTGTTTTTCAGTAGTCGACGCACTCTTGGAACCAAGCTTTACCTCCGTTGCCGGAAAATGTTCGGAAACCGACCTCTTCGCTGCCGGAGGGGAAGAGGTTTTTCGATCTATACCAGCTGGTGCTATTTCTATTTTTGGGCAAACCAAGAGGGAGCTTATCTCTTCACGTATTTCCATTCCTAGAAATTACAGGCTGTGCAATTGGTTGGCATGTGCTCATAAAGTCAACTATTGGTGGCTTTTCAAAGATTTCTGGGGCCCACCTTACTTTCTCTATTTGGGAATGAAAACTCTACCATGCTTCTTTAATTGCTGAGCCTTTACATTGGGTGTCGGCCCCACCTTGACATCAAGCTTTATCCTTTTAGTTTATTGGGGCTTTTGTTCGATCCAGATTCGTTTTGTGCAGGTTTTTACGGATAACTCCGGTGAGAGTTATCCGATCACACCATGAGTTCCTGTGGTTCGGGCACCAAGATTGAGGAGGTGCTTGGGTGCCTTATGGTTTGCTCACCTCCACCATGTAGTTTCTGTTTCTTTTGGTGTTTTAATTATGTGTTTAGGTCTGTTTAGTGTATTGTTTTAGTGTGGTTCGAGTTTGCGGTTGATGCTCTTGGAGAGCAACAGATGTCCTGGTTTTCGAATCGGCGTTTGGACGATAATTACTGTACCGCTTGCCGTGATAAGGACCGTTACCGATGGAACGGAAGCCTGCCTCTGGATAGAGCTCTCCGGCGAAGGAATGGTGGTGCCGGTCGTCTCTGCCCGATGGAAAAGTCGTTTTGGCATCAGAGTAAGTCTCTCGAGCATGTCTCGGTTAGCCGTTGGATCCTCTCTGAGGTTGATGGAAACGGCCAGTTCCTGCTTTGCTGTGGTGGGATGTTTGATTGTGGCTCTTATGGACCTTTGGAGTTTGTTTTATCGTTAGGCTTTGTGCTTCTTTGTTTGGTTGTTTCTGTCCCTGCCCGATGGCCTAGAAGGCTGGGTTCATGAGTGTCGTTTTATGTTTCTATCGAGTCTGTTATCCTTCCGCTTTGGTAATGAAAGTCCTACTTTGAACAAAAAAAATATTTACAAAATAATCATTTCCCGTTTAAAACCAAATTAACTTTATCAAAAGCTTTCTGAACAATATCTCATTATTTAACATAATTGTTAAATAACCTTTAGAATATTCGAGTTTATCGAAAAATCAATTTATTAAGAACTAGTTAATTTCTAGGAATTAATTAGTTAGTCAAATTCCTCAATTAATCCTAACTGAACCACGTCCAGCACATAAAAACTTCTGACCCGGTTTTCAGGATGTTGCAGAAACATGAATTAGTCTGATCATGGTTGTTGCATAATTTAATTGCTACATGATAGCTCTCTAAAGAGAATATATTTCCTCCTTATTTATTGATTAATTTGTCCTTACATTAGTGTCTCATGCATTTTTTATTATTATTTATATTTTCTATAACTCTAGTCATCTTTGCTCTTTTTATGTAAAATTCCGCCTTTCTGATGCTTTCTCGTTGTAATGCTAATGTCCCTGCATATGAATTTTATTCACTGCAGACGCCAACTGTCCAGATCTTTAAAGATAAGGATGACGCGACCACCTATCTCGTCTGTTATAACAGACTGTACACGACATTCCTTCACTCAATTGGCATGAAGGACATGTGTCCTTATTAGACCGGCCAATAAAAAGGATATTTTGAGGAGAGAGAAGAGAACAAACTGAATTATCATTTTTTTCTTCATCCTTTGAGGAGAACGAAGTTTGAGCCCTCTGAGCTCATCATGGAGGACGACGAAGGCCTCATACGGACAACCAACTCCGACCTACAGTCTAATCTCGAATTCTGGTTTAAAGCTCCTCTGCCTTCGTTCCAACGGTTTCTATTCCTCCCAGAATAAGACTACGAGTTGTTGGAGAATTTCTGAGTTCTCCCTCTAGAGCTCCCTTGCCCACCAAACTGACCATAGGTCAAACCTTTCAATTGCTCAAGCAACTTGGCACTAGTAGTCAATTCTGAAAACACTTTTGGTGCGGCAGTAGTCAAATAGGTCTAAATTTCCTTCCTTAATCCCTTTAGAAACTTCTTGCACCTCATTTTTCAGTAGCAACCAATTCAGGGGCATACCTACTCAACTGTAGAAATTCTTGCTCAAATTCAAAGACTGGCTGATTCTCTTGGACCAAATGGTTGAATCGATCCCTTAAACTATATATGTGGGCTTCTCCCACATGTTTCTTCTCAAATTCATCCAAGAAGTTGTCCCATGAAGGTTGGTTGGGATACCACCCCAACTCCACAGTCTCCCACCACTCTCGAGCATTCTCCTTCAACAGGGAGAGAACACATGACAACTTGTCCTCGGGTTTCAACCTCATTTGTTGCATAATCCAACGAGTGTCCCTCAACCACTAATCTGCCTTAACTACATTGGCTTGTCCTGATCCAAGAAAGTTCGTAGCACCATGGCGACACACCTTCTCAGTAGGTGCCTCACGAGGGGTAGCCGAACGCCTAGGTATGACTCTCAAAATCTGGTGAAGGGCATGGTGTAGATGAGAGAAATAATTGGCCCTCGGACCCATATCATCTTTTGATATCTCCTCCAAACCGGGGACGTAATCCTCATCATAGCTCCCTTCTTGAGAACCCCAACTCTCGTGACGATCACGTGCTCTACTTGGTATGATCACTTTCTGCACAAGGAAGCAAATAGGGTTACACCATTGAATATTCAGCTTAAACAAGTATGACTTCAACTTATGGGCAACATATTCGCTAGACACCTATACAACACTCTTTAGACAACCTCAGGGGTTCCTAGAACCAGCTAAACCTAGGCTCTGAGACTGTAACCCCCTCGACTCGGTCTGGGCAAAAGACCGAACCGAACGGATCACACGAGGAATATTGAAGTAAACCGAAAGGTTTACCTAAAAAAACAACCCTATTTTTTTATCTTGTCTAGATGCTCATTAGGATCCTAAGTGTTTAACATCACAACGGAACAATTTGCATCTCGATCAAACAACGAATTGAAACTCAATTGCATTCAAATATGTTTTAGGGACCATTTTGTAATTTTATCATAATACAAGGTCTTATCCACTTTTATAGTTACTAACCTTTAATTAAACATATTTCATGCTTCCCTGCCAAAACTAAGCTTAAAATAATCATTCACGTTCATTTAATTGCATACACAACGTTCAGGGACTAAAACATAAGGATTCAGAATTTTAGAATATTCCAACAACTAACATAACAGCTTTCTATTTCGGTACATGCTAGCCCTGTATAGAAATAGGTGTATCGAAACAGGTTTTCATGGCTCGAAACACGGACCCGTATCGAAACACCCTTTGAGGTGTTTCGAAACAGAGGCTTCCAGTAGTAAAATTTACCGGAACAGACCTCCATGTTTCGAAACCCTTATACCATTTCAGGCTCGCTGTTTCGGTACAGGCTCGAGTGTACTGAAGCACCTGGTCCTGTAATGATACTTTTTGCTGGTTTTTCACACTTGAACCCGTACTAAACCATTCCAACATGCTTCCAACATGCAAACACATATTTAGAACATCAAACCACAACATACTTGGCAGAAACAACATCATAGCAAGTCCATAGGCATCAAGGGAATCTATATGCATGCAACCTATGCACAAATAGCCACTTAGAAGTCAAAACACAAACCAAGGCATAAACCAAACATTAAAGGTCATTTACAAGTCATTAAGGGCATTCAAAACATGCCACAAACCATGAAGTTTCAAAACACATCTCCCAAACAACATGGTATCCTCCCATTGCCAACTCTTATTACTAATAAGCAAATGTAAAACCATACTTGAGCTTAACCACACTTCTTGGAATTCTTCTTGCCTCTTTGCTGCCCAAGCAAGCTAATTCTCTACATTGTTGGAAAAAGAGAGCGTAAGCACAACTGCTTAGTGAGGGATGCTCAAAACAAACCAACACAACAATGCATTTTGTAACACCCCGGTTTTGGGCTTAGAAGTTTTGGGCGTTGACCGGTTCGGTCAAAGTGCTGATCGAATATATAAGAGTGAATTTAGGAAAGCCTAGTTCGGGTTGCATTAAAAATATGGAAAAATGTTCTAAAATCATATTTTATTATATAAAAGTAAACTGTGAAATCAATTTTGGAAAATGAGGTTTGGAAGGTTGACATTTTGGCTAGTGACCAAAATGTAATTTTTGAAAGTTGCGGGACAGTTTTATAAAGGATTGAAACTTTGAATCTTTAAGGAGCTATTATTCCAAAAAGGATTTCTCCAGATTTTTCTAAGATATTTTAAGGCTTTATTCTGATTTTAAAGATTAAGAAAAGGAGGGAAATCATTTTAACCAATTTCCTAACTACTTTTTCATTTTCTCTCCATTTTCCTTTTCTCTTATTTTCTCTCAACCCAAACAAAATTCTCCAGATTTCTTTCTCTGATTTTGGCATCTAAATATCTCATTTCAACTCTCACTTGATTCCTAATCATCTCATCAACAAAACCTCTCAATTTGCAAGTTGTTTCATCATGCTTTTTGGCTCTAAAAAGGAGAAATTCAAGTTTGGAGGTAAGAACGTCTCTCTCCTCTAAACTATCAGTTCTTTACTGAAATTCCCAAGTTCTCAATCCTTGATTTGTGATTTGTTAATGGTTTTTCAAATGAGATCTTGATTTTTGGCTAAAATGCAAGATTTGGTGATTTTGGTGGAATTTTCGTGTGATCTGTTTGGGCAGTGTTTTGAAGTGTCAAAATGATGTTAAATGAATGCTAAGTTGATTAGAAATTGATGTTTAATGAATGCAATCCCGGATAGGTTGAATTTCCTAAGTTTCGCTTGAGTTTTTGGTTGTTTTTGGAGTGTTTTTGGTGATCTGTTATACCTGGAGGTATAAGGATGTGTTTGTATTCATTTTGGATGTTAATTGGTGTATAAAAATGGTTAGAAGTGATGGATCTTGGCTGGGTTAAGTTTTGGTAATGTTTGGAGGTGATTTCGGTTGTGTTTTGTAGCCGAATTGTTGGATTTGTGTTGAGCAGCGAGTTTGGTTGTGTGGCTGCTGTTCTTAATGCATAATGATGCATTAATGTGCTGTTTTTGTGTGCTTGAAACAGGGGAGTTTGATCCTTGAGCTTTGAAGGTGTTTGCGGAAGGTTTCGGAAGCTTGGGAGGCTTGTTGGCTAGTCTTGTTTGGTCATCGGTGAGTGAAGTTGGGTTTTCGGCTTTTAATCAAAGGTTTGAAGGTTTTGGGAGCTTAGTTTAAGTCTAAACAACTTTGCTAAGCTCAAGAGTAAGTAAATGGATTTCTTACTTGATTTGTGATATGAAGTGGTTTTTAGGCAATTGTGGTTGATGATTGAAATGCATGTGTTTTGCATGGTTTAGTTCTGTTTTGAAAGCATGTTTAAGCATGGTTTAATGCTGGTTGTGAAAGCCATATGTGAAGGATGCTCTAGGTAGGAGATCCTTGGTTTTATTCATTGAAAATGTGGTTTTGATGCATGATGTTGCATGTTGTTCAATGGCTTTGTTTAATGCTTTAAAACAGTGAGTTGATGATGATAAATGATGGTTTTTGCATATTGGTTATGCATGTGAATCATTTGATTAATGTGGTAATGGTTTTGCATATTGGTTATGCATGTGAATCATTGGTTTATAATGAAATGGTTTTGGCATATTGGCTATGCATGTGAAACATTGGATTAATGTGGCAAGATGGTTATGTTGGCAAGTGATGTAAGTGGTTCTTGGTTCTTTGATCGGATATAGTTAGCCGGCTATAGGATTGGGTGCACCGTGAATAAAGTCGCCTTGGAGGTGGAGTGGTCAAGAGTGGACCGGATAAGCTCCCTTCAAGTTTCCTAACGAGATGAGGTCATAGTGGAGGTGTTGCCCACTCGAGGACCTTGGTTATTTGAGGTCATAATGGAGGTGTTGCCCATTCGAGGACCTTGGTTAAGCAAAGGTTATATGGTGTTTTAAAGTCCATATGTGAGGACCTTGTGCTTGTTGAGATCACAATGGCGGTGTTAAGTCCATGTGTGGATCTTGTATAGGGTGTCCCGGATCTCGTTAGTGATTTCTACAACTACCAATCGGTTATGCAAAGGTTGTATGGTGGTTCAAAGTCCATACGGGAGAACCTTGTGCATGTTGAGGTTGTATGGTTGTCCATACATGGGAACCTCGGGAAAAGCTAAGGTTGTATGGTGTTTAAAAGTCCATGCATGGGAACTTTAGGCTTGTAAGGTCATAATGGAGGTGTTGCCCATTCGAGGACCTTGGATTGGGTAGGGTGTAGGGAGCGTAGGGACAACGCTCGGAAATCCGCGTATCCGATCGGGTGTTGAGTTGGAAAGTGGATGTGATTGATTACTTGAAGGCCAATATGATGTTCTTAAATATAAAGAAGCATGAGATGCTTGAAATGGTGCATGGTTGCATGTGAAGCATGAGATGCTTGAAATGATGCATGGTTGCATGTGAAGCATGAGTTGCTTGGAAAGATGCATTGTTGCATGAAAGGTGTATGATGCATGTGAATGCATGTTTACTTGTTAGGTTGAGCAAGTGTTGATTATCATTTGGTAAATGATGTATGTGAGCATGAATATCTTTAATGCATTGAAGTCTTGTAGGACTTGTTTTGAAAGGCATGTGAATATGTTTGTATGGTATATATGTTGCCTTGGTGTAATGCAAGTGTTGGTTGGCTTGTGAAATGGTTTTAAAGGTTTCTTGTTTGAAATGGCTTTCAAGTTTATGAAAGGTATGTTGTGAAACGGAAGTGTTTCCATGGTTTTGTTTTAGCTTTGCATATGGTATTTATGCATGGATGATGCTTGTGATTGAAAAGGATTTCAAACATGGTTTTGGTAAACAAATCGGGTTCGTTTTACAAGTGTTTTATGACCCGCTGCATTGATGGTGTTTTGGTTTTGAGCATTCCTCACTAAGCATTATGTGCTTACGCTCTCTTTGTCCATCAATGCAGATCTTTGAAGTTTGGACAGCAAGGAGCAAGGGATTCAAGGTGGACTCCAAGTGAGATGTATGTCTCGGTGAATAGCTATAGTTAATAAAGGCAATGGGGGTAGAATCTCTTGGGATTATTGTGTTTGTGATCGTTTATGTTGTTCAAGAATGTTTTAATGTTGTTAAAGTTGTTGGAACATGATTTGGCTTAATTGAGTTTGTTTTGGAAGGTTTGTGCCTTAATGGTTGCTTGTGTAGGGAGCATGCCTATAGATTTGGGGCTTTTTGCATGTGATGTGTTTCTGACGAATTGTTGATGCAAGCATGTCTCATTTATGCTGAATTGCATGCTGGTAAAGTTTGGTGGCTTTTGGAGCATGTTTGGATGGTCAATTGTGTGTTTGGGTGAGCAAAATGCAGCTTTCTGGGCTAGGCGTTTCGGAACAGGAGACACCGTTTCGGAACGGGTGCCCTGCATGAACCCAGGCGTCCGAAACGGGTGAGACCGTTCCGAAACGGAAAGGCCTCTGCCCGACCCCCGTTTCGAAACGGGCTATGCCTGTTTCGGAACGGCCCCGCGTTTCGGAACGGGCTGTCTCCCGTTTCGGAACGGTTGACCGTTGGGGGCTGACAGTGGCAGTTATGTGTTTCAAAATGTTGCATTTTGGTCCTGAATCTTGTTTGTGCAATTGTATGAGTTTGGGATGTCCGTTTGAGCTGAAATTTGGCCGAGATGCATGAAACATGATTAATTTTAAGTTGGTAACTTAAAATCTGGTTAAGGCCTCAAAGTTTTCAAAATTTACAATTTGGTCCCTAAAGTTGTGTTTTGTGCAATTGGGTCCCTGAATGATCTCTGATGGCTGTGATCTTTGAGTATGTTGTTTGTGTGACCACATATAGGTCTAATGTGCATATAGATAAGATTAAAAAGAAAAAAAAAGGGTCGTTAATCAAGGTTGACTTTCGGGTTGACTTTGGTTTTCCCCGTGTAATCTTCGTAGTTCGGGTCAACCGTCTAGGCCGGGCTACGGGGGTTACATTTGGTGGTATCAGAGCTGTGTTGCGAATGCTTGGGGAAACGGTAAGTTGTTGTGATGTGTGCTTGTTGTTTACCCTGATGTGTGGTTGAATGTTGGTTGAAACACGTGTTTCTGGGCATGGTGTTGATGTTTCTGAACATGTTGATGATGTTTTCAAGCATGTTTTATGGTTATGAATCTTGGATTGAGCTAATGTGGATATGTGCTGATGTTGTGAGCTGGTCTTATGCTTGTGTTATGCTTGATGGAAGTGTAAGTTGTATGTTATGTTGCTAGTATGCTGTGGCAAGTGGATGCTGTTTGATGTAAGCATGATCAAAGTATGTTGTTTGATATGCTTGATGTTGTGATATCCATGTTGTGTTGACTGTTATGTCATGTAAAGGGGAGGATTTGGGATACCCATTGCCTTATTAATATAGCTATTGTGTTATTTTGGAGTTGGAATTTGAATCCTTGCTAATGCTGGTCTAACTGGTTTGTTTGTTTGTTGTGATTGTATGTTTGTTGTTGTTAGTGGTATGGCAAAGTCAATGGAGGATTGGCGGTTGAGGGAGATGGTTGCTGCCTTGGGGCAGGTTGTTAAGGCAAGGAATTCACCCTTTGGTAGTGGAGTTTTGTCTCAGTCTTCTGTGCCTAGTGTTGAGGTGGTAAGGCAAGGGGAAGAAGCTGGTTCTGTGGTGAAGAGTTCATCACTTGTTGAGCAGGAGGTGTTGGGAGCATCTCAGGCTATTGTTGAGGTAAAGTCAGTAGATGTGCTGGCTGTGGGATGTGAGGGTTTGCCAAAGCAGTGTTTGCTTGATTTGGGTGCTGTGGAGTATCATGGTACTTCCCCGGAGATGTTTGAGGCCTGGTTGGCCAGTGTGGTTCAGATTTTGGATCGGGAAGGCTGTGATTATGCCTGTAAGCTGGGGAGCGTTGTTTCTTTGATGTTGGGAGATGCGTGTGCCTGGTGGACATCTGTGGCAGTTGCGTCACATATCCATGATATTGATTGGGATTTCTTTGTATCTGCTTTTTATGAAAGATATCTTGGAAGGAAGTTCCTAAGGGTTAAGCAAGGCGCGGGTAGTGCTGTTGTTGAGCAAGTATTGCTTGAGCAAGGAGTGGAAGCTCAGTCATCTGTGTGTGACCGTTGTGAAAGGCAACATGTTGGAAATTGTTGGGGCGCAGGTGTTTGTTGGAATTGTGGTTCCAAAGTACATGTTAAGCGTGATTGTCCTCATGGAGCGAGGTTAGCTTTGGTGTTAGCCAAAGAGTTTCAGAAAGGTCGTGGGCATGGCCGAGGCAAAGTTCAGAGGTGGCAGAAAGAGCAGAAAGTTGTGAAGAGTGTGGGAAAGGAGAATTGCTGGAAATGTGGGTCTGCTGGACACAAGAGGCGTGATTGTTTGATGTTGGCTCGGAATAGCCAAGGTTCTTTGCCGCAAGGAGTTGGTGGTGACCCTAGTGTGTTAGCTGGTGCTGCAGTGGTGTGGCAGGAGGGTGGTGGTTCCGCAAGGAAGAGAGCTCGTCTGATGAAGCCTCAGGGTGGTGTTGTGCTTTCAGGTAATCTTGTTTAGTAATCTTTGCTCTAGTTGCCTTAGTTTGGTTTCTGTTGGTTTTCCTTGCGTGGTAAGTCTAGTCTTGTTGATAGCATGTTGGGGTAATAGTTGTAGTTTGGAAATGTCTTGGGTGTGAAGAGGCTTGGTAAGTATCTTGTGGTTAATGGTTGTTGGTATGGTGGAGTTAGATGAGTTAGAAGTGAGGTGGGAGGTTGTTCTTAGACGGATTTGAGGATGTTATTGGAGGGTGTGAATTGGCATTCATGCACAGTTAAAATCATTGTTATATACTATATTATGTATGTTGGTCCATGCATACATGTGGCATGACATTAGAGGTTTTGCATACATGTACATCAGGCATTGATAGGGCATGTTGGTGATCATGCATACGAGGTTCACACTCGCTAATAATTAATCGAATCTATTAGTGTGTTGGATTAGGTTGGATGATGGGTTTTTGGAGGTTGTTTTGGTGCTGGGTGAGAGTTAGTAGTGGGGTATATCAAGCTAGCTGCTAGTAGAAGGATAGTGTTCGATGCTCAAGGAGTTTAGTGGTTTGGTGTTGGACGGTACGGTTGAGTTTAGAATCGGTTTAGTGGTTTGAATAGCTAAGTGGAAGGGGTAGTTCCTTGGTGCTAAGTGATGTTGCAGCTTAGTGGTTGTGTTCCCCAGTTCTGAAGTAGCTTAGCTTTTAAGTTGTTGTGGAAGAGTTGTGTTTGTAAGTGCTGGTTCTTAGTAACCTTTGGGGAGTTAAGAAGATGGTTTGTATGTTTAAGCTGGGCGATGTTTTAGTATGGTAAGTGTTATGGTTGAAGTTGAAGTGGAAGGTCAATGAAAGATTGAAGTTTTTGTTGGTTGTTGGGTTCTTGTGATAATTGGTTGGTGGTGTGTGGAATGGCTGACGGAGTCAAGTTGGGATTGTGATGTAATTTTTGGAATCTGGGTGAGTTTTCCTGATGAGCTGTTATGGTAATGTTAGCAACAGTTGTGAGGGTTTATCAGTTTTCGTTGAGGGGTTTGAGTAAGCAGTTGATGCTTAAGGATTTTTGTTTGTTGGGTAATTTTTGGAAGAGGTTTGGGAGTTTGCAAGGGTTTTAGAAGCAGAGAAGGTTGCTTAGTGGCTGAATCGGATTGGTTGTTGTCTTTGTGTAAACAGGTTTTGGGTATGGTGTATTGTAGTGATGTCTGCTGTAAGGGCTGAAGTTCTTCAGGATGATGTTGGGACTGTGTACAGTCCGGTTATGTGAAAGGTTAAGTTGTGGCTATCTTTGTGTTTTCTGGATTCTGTGAACAGCATGTGGTGGTGCTAGGTTTGGTGGAGGTTTTGTGTGGAAAGTGTTCAGTGTTGGTCGAGGCTTTTGTGTTGCCTTGTGTGTTGGTTTGGGAAGGTTGTGGTTTTCTTTCGCCGGTTAAATTTCGAGGACGAAATTTCCTAAGGAGGGGAGAGTTGTAACACCCCGGTTTTGGGCTTAGAAGTTTTGGGCGTTGACCGGTTCGGTCAAAGTGCTGATCGAATATATAAGAGTGAATTTAGGAAAGCCTAGTTCGGGTTGCATTAAAAATATGGAAAAATGTTCTAAAATCATATTTTATTATATAAAAGTAAACTGTGAAATCAATTTTGGAAAATGAGGTTTGGAAGGTTGACATTTTGGCTAGTGACCAAAATGTAATTTTTGAAAGTTGCGGGATAGTTTTATAAAGGATTGAAACTTTGAATCTTTAAGGAGCTATTATTCCAAAAAGGATTTCTCCAGATTTTTCTAAGATATTTTAAGGCTTTATTCTGATTTTAAAGATTAAGAAAAGGAGGGAAATCATTTTAACCAATTTCCTAACTACTTTTTCATTTTCTCTCCATTTTCCTTTTCTCTTATTTTCTCTCAACCCAAACAAAATTCTCCAGATTTCTTTCTCTGATTTTGGCATCTAAATATCTCATTTCAACTCTCACTTGATTCCTAATCATCTCATCAACAAAACCTCTCAATTTGCAAGTTGTTTCATCATGCTTTTTGGCTCTAAAAAGGAGAAATTCAAGTTTGGAGGTAAGAACGTCTCTCTCCTCTAAACTATCAGTTCTTTACTGAAATTCCCAAGTTCTCAATCCTTGATTTGTGATTTGTTAATGGTTTTTCAATTGAGATCTTGATTTTTGGCTAAAATGCAAGATTTGGTGATTTTGGTGGAATTTTCGTGTGATCTGTTTGGGCAGTGTTTTGAAGTGTCAAAATGATGTTAAATGAATGCTAAGTTGATTAGAAATTGATGTTTAATGAATGCAATCCCGGATAGGTTGAATTTCCTAAGTTTCGCTTGAGTTTTTGGTTGTTTTTGGAGTGTTTTTGGTGATCTGTTATACCTGGAGGTATAAGGATGTGTTTGTATTCATTTTGGATGTTAATTGGTGTATAAAAATGGTTAGAAGTGATGGATCTTGGCTGGGTTAAGTTTTGGTAATGTTTGGAGGTGATTTCGGTTGTGTTTTGTAGCCGAATTGTTGGATTTGTGTTGAGCAGCGAGTTTGGTTGTGTGGCTGCTGTTCTTAATGCATAATGATGCATTAATGTGCTATTTTTGTGTGCTTGAAACAGGGGAGTTTGATCCTTGAGCTTTGAAGGTGTTTGCGGAAGGTTTCGGAAGCTTGGGAGGCTTGTTGGCTAGTCTTGTTTGGTCATCGGTGAGTGAAGTTGGGTTTTCGGCTTTTAATCAAAGGTTTGAAGGTTTTGGGAGCTTAGTTTAAGTCTAAACAACTTTGCTAAGCTCAAGAGTAAGTAAATGGATTTCTTACTTGATTTGTGATATGAAGTGGTTTTTAGGCAATTGTGGTTGATGATTGAAATGCATGTGTTTTGCATGGTTTAGTTCTGTTTTGAAAGCATGTTTAAGCATGGTTTAATGCTGGTTGTGAAAGCCATATGTGAAGGATGCTCTAGGTAGGAGATCCTTGGTTTTATTCATTGAAAATGTGGTTTTGATGCATGATGTTGCATGTTGTTCAATGGCTTTGTTTAATGCTTTAAAACAGTGAGTTGATGATGATAAATGATGGTTTTTGCATATTGGTTATGCATGTGAATCATTTGATTAATGTGGTAATGGTTTTGCATATTGGTTATGCATGTGAATCATTGGTTTATAATGAAATGGTTTTGGCATATTGGCTATGCATGTGAAACATTGGATTAATGTGGCAAGATGGTTATGTTGGCAAGTGATGTAAGTGGTTCTTGGTTCTTTGATCGGATATAGTTAGCCGGCTATAGGATTGGGTGCACCGTGAATAAAGTCGCCTTGGAGGTGGAGTGGTCAAGAGTGGACCGGATAAGCTCCCTTCAAGTTTCCTAACGAGATGAGGTCATAGTGGAGGTGTTGCCCACTCGAGGACCTTGGTTATTTGAGGTCATAATGGAGGTGTTGCCCATTCGAGGACCTTGGTTAAGCAAAGGTTATATGGTGTTTTAAAGTCCATATGTGAGGACCTTGTGCTTGTTGAGATCACAATGGCGGTGTTAAGTCCATGTGTGGATCTTGTATAGGGTGTCCCGGATCTCGTTAGTGATTTCTACAACCACCAATCGGTTATGCAAAGGTTGTATGGTGGTTCAAAGTCCATACGGGAGAACCTTGTGCATGTTGAGGTTGTATGGTTGTCCATACATGGGAACCTCGGGAAAAGCTAAGGTTGTATGGTGTTTAAAAGTCCATGCATGGGAACTTTAGGCTTGTAAGGTCATAATGGAGGTGTTGCCCATTCGAGGACCTTGGATTGGGTAGGGTGTAGGGAGCGTAGGGACAACGCTCGGAAATCCGCGTATCCGATCGGGTGTTGAGTTGGAAAGTGGATGTGATTGATTACTTGAAGGCCAATATGATGTTCTTAAATATAAAGAAGCATGAGATGCTTGAAATGGTGCATGGTTGCATGTGAAGCATGAGATGCTTGAAATGATGCATGGTTGCATGTGAAGCATGAGTTGCTTGGAAAGATGCATTGTTGCATGAAAGGTGTATGATGCATGTGAATGCATGTTTACTTGTTAGGTTGAGCAAGTGTTGATTATCATTTGGTAAATGATGTATGTGAGCATGAATATCTTTAATGCATTGAAGTCTTGTAGGACTTGTTTTGAAAGGCATGTGAATATGTTTGTATGGTATATATGTTGCCTTGGTGTAATGCAAGTGTTGGTTGGCTTGTGAAATGGTTTTAAAGGTTTCTTGTTTGAAATGGCTTTCAAGTTTATGAAAGGTATGTTGTGAAACGGAAGTGTTTCCATGGTTTTGTTTTAGCTTTGCATATGGTATTTATGCATGGATGATGCTTGTGATTGAAAAGGATTTCAAACATGGTTTTGGTAAACAAATCGGGTTCGTTTTACAAGTGTTTTATGACCCGCTGCATTGATGGTGTTTTGGTTTTGAGCATTCCTCACTAAGCATTATGTGCTTACGCTCTCTTTGTCCATCAATGCAGATCTTTGAAGTTTGGACAGCAAGGAGCAAGGGATTCAAGGTGGACTCCAAGTGAGATGTATGTCTCGGTGAATAGCTATAGTTAATAAAGGCAATGGGGGTAGAATCTCTTGGGATTATTGTGTTTGTGATCGTTTATGTTGTTCAAGAATGTTTTAATGTTGTTAAAGTTGTTGGAACATGATTTGGCTTAATTGAGTTTGTTTTGGAAGGTTTGTGCCTTAATGGTTGCTTGTGTAGGGAGCATGCCTATAGATTTGGGGCTTTTTGCATGTGATGTGTTTCTGACGAATTGTTGATGCAAGCATGTCTCATTTATGCTGAATTGCATGCTGGTAAAGTTTGGTGGCTTTTGGAGCATGTTTGGATGGTCAATTGTGTGTTTGGGTGAGCAAAATGCAGCTTTCTGGGCTAGGCGTTTCGGAACAGGAGACACCGTTTCGGAACGGGTGCCCTGCATGAACCCAGGCGTCCGAAACGGGTGAGACCGTTCCGAAACGGAAAGGCCTCTGCCCGACCCCCGTTTCGAAACGGGCTATGCCTGTTTCGGAACGGCCCCGCGTTTCGGAACGGGCTGTCTCCCGTTTCGGAACGGTTGACCGTTGGGGGCTGACAGTGGCAGTTATGTGTTTCAAAATGTTGCATTTTGGTCCTGAATCTTGTTTGTGCAATTGTATGAGTTTGGGATGTCCGTTTGAGCTGAAATTTGGCCGAGATGCATGAAACATGATTAATTTTAAGTTGGTAACTTAAAATCTGGTTAAGGCCTCAAAGTTTTCAAAATTTACAATTTGGTCCCTAAAGTTGTGTTTTGTGCAATTGGGTCCCTGAATGATCTCTGATGGCTGTGATCTTTGAGTATGTTGTTTGTGTGACCACATATAGGTCTAATGTGCATCTAGATAAGATTAAAAAGAAAAAAAAAGGGTCGTTAATCAAGGTTGACTTTCGGGTTGACTTTGGTTTTCCCCGTGTAATCTTCGTAGTTCGGGTCAACCGTCTAGGCCGGGCTACGGGGGTTACACATTTTTAAATCATTTCTCATTTAGAAAACTCTATCTCATCATGCTCATTCTATCTCATGCTTGAAATCATTTTCAAAGCAAAACCACATCATTTACATCACATGTACCATCTATTTCATGCATTCAACAAATGCGTAGTTTCAAGATAAAGCCTTACATGCTTAAATCTCATAAAGCGTTTATCAAGTCATATTCTCATATGCAAAACACAATGCATAAAATCATTTATAAACAAGGTACATGTGAATCTCATAATCAATCTCATATATTGGTATTTTAACAACATTACTCGGATATGTGGATAGCTTGACTAAATGTCAAGTCCTACCCTGGTCGAATCTCACATCACCGGACTCTCATGGCGGCATCTCTCTTCGCCACAAAGCTTGGGTGTTTCACCAAGACCTACCGCAGTGGAATCTCTCATCACCACACTCTCACTTTGGAACGGGATGACACTACCCTCATTGCCCGAACCAAAGAGCACGTACGAATTTTGTATATTATAGTGCACTTCTCATCCTATTGGTCGACCAATTATATCCGGTAACAATAATCTCATCTCATGCCAATATATTCATTTTAACATCATTACCTACTGTTTTCAATGCACCAATCTAAAACATTCTCATCCCATTTCAAAAGCATGCACAATGCATATCATTTTCGCAAATAGTTATATCTCATTGAATTATCAATTCTATCTCATGGGATCATTAAAGTCATCATTTCATTTCTCAAAACATGCATAAAACAGTAGGTATAAATCTATCTTTAAAACAAGAGCATGATCATAAAACCAATGGGACAATAACCGAGAAACGAGAGTGAATCATCTCATACTTACTTCTGGATTTAGATTAGTGTTTCAAACTCAACCTAAACCCCCCTGTAACCCCCTTAACCCGGCCCAGACGGTTGAACCGAATTAAGAAGTTTACACGGGGAAAACCAAAGTCAACCCGAAAGTTAACCTTGATTAACGACCCATTTTTTTCTTTTTAATCTTGTCTAGATGCTTATTAACCCTAGATATGTTCACAAGAATAGCACACACCAAGATCATACCAATCAGAGAACATTCAGGGACTCAATTGCACAAATTAAGGAATTAGGGACCAAATTGTAAATTCTAAGAATTACAGGGACTTAACCCAATTAAAAGTTACCAGTATGAAATTAGTCATGTTTCATGCTTCACTGCCAAAACAGATCATACGAAATCTTACCAAAAATCAATCAAATCTTGCATTTAAAGCCAAGATCAAGATTAAAATTGTAAAACCTTTAATAAATCACAAATCAAGGATTGAGAACTTGGGAATTTCAGTAAAGAACTGAGAGTTTAGAGGAGAAGGACGTTCTTACCTCCAAACTTGAGTTTCTCCCTTTTTGGAACCAAATTCTTGAAAATCCACTTAGCAAATGCAAAGGTTTTGTTGAAGAGATGATTGAAGATCAAAAGAGAATTGAAATGAGTTATTTAGGTGACAAAATCAGAGGGAAAAGCTCTGGAGAAAATGTGTTTGGTTTGAGAGAAAGATGAGAGAAAAATGGAAATGAAACTTTAGGAAAAGTTAGTTGGAAAATGCCAAAATATCTTCCCTCCTTTTTAGTTTTATTTAAAAACCTTTAATTAATCATTTAATATCTTAGAAAAATCTAGAGAAACTCCCATTGGGTAAATAGCTCCTTAAAGATTCAAAGTTTCAATCCTTTTTAAAACAGTCACACAGTTTTCAAAAATTACATTTTGGTCACTAACCCAAAATGTCACTCTTCCAAACCTCATTTTACAAAATTGATTTCACCAAACTCTTATATATAATAAAATACGATTTTAAGACATTTTTCCATATTTTTAATGCAACCCGAACTAGGCTTTCCTAAAAATCACCTTTTATATTCGAACCGCAACCCGACCGGTCCGGTCCAAAACCCAAAACTTCTAAGCCCAAAATTGGGGTGTTACAACTCTCCCCCTCTTAGGAAATTTCGTCCTCGAAATTTCAACTGGCGAAAAGAGCACAACCAAACTTCTCAAAGCAACACACAAGGCAACACAGGAGACTTAACCACCACTGAACACTCTCCTCACAAAACTCCACCCAAACTCAACACCACCACATACTGCTCACGAATTCCAAAACACTCAAAGTTAACCACAACTTAACCTTTCACACTTCCGAACCGCACATAGCCCCAACAACAACCTGAAGAACCTCAAACTTTTACAGCATACTCCACCTTAACACACAACTCCCAAAACTTGTTCACACAGTGACACCAACCAATCCAGTTCCGCCGCTATGTACCCACAACCTTCACTGCTTCTAAAACTCTTTGCAAACTCCCCAACCTCCTTCAAAGATTTTCCCAACAAGCAAAAATTCTTAAGCATCAACTGCTTACCCAACCCTCTCAACGTAATGCTGACATTCCTTCACATTCGCCGCTATCATTACCATATCGACTCACCAGGACTACTCATCCAATATCCAAAAATCACATCACAAAACCCCAATCTTGACTCCGCCAGCCGTTCCATACACCACCAGCTGACTTCAGAAGGAATTTACTTATTCACAACCAGCCAACCACTTCTCACAAGAACCCGTCCAACCAACAATGGCCTTCGATCTTACATTGCCTTTCCACTTCAAGCTTTGACCACAACACTTACCCTACTAGAACATCGCCCAATCTATACATACATCTCTAGATTACAAAACTTCTATTCTCCCAGGCTAACCCTTTTCTACAACCCACAACGAAAAACCCTCCATTACTTCTAACATTCTCCTAGCACCAAAACAACCTCTAAAACCCATCATCCAACCTAACCCTATCACAACACTAACAGACTCGATTAGCTATTAGTGAGTGTGAACGTTCGTATGCATGGTCACCAATATGCCCTATCAATGCCTGATGTACATGTATGCAAAACCTCTAATGTCATGCCATATGTATGCATGGACCAGCACATATATAATATAGCATATAACAAATGATTTAACTGTGCATGTATGTCAGTTCACACCCACCAATAACATCCTCAGAATCTGTCTAAGAACAACCTCCTAACTCACTTCTAACTTGTCTAACTCCATCATTCTAGCAACCATTATCCACAAGATACTCACTAAAGCCCTCTTCACGCTAAAGTTGTTTTCAAAACATCAACAACTACTACCCCATCACGCTAGCAACAAGACCATACCCGCAACGCAAGGGAAACCAAACCAAAACCAAACTAAGATAACTAGGCAAAGGTTACTTAACAAGGTTACCTGAAAATACCTCACTGCCCCGGAGCTTCAACAGTCTAGCTCTCTTCCTCGCAGAACCATCATTTTCCAGCCGCACCACTGTAGCATCAGCTAACACACTAAGGTCACCACCATCTCCTTGCGGCAAAGCTCTCTGACTATCCCGAGCCAACTTCAAACAATTACGTCTCATATGCCCAACAGACCCACAATTCCAGCAGATCCCATTTCCCAAACTCTTCACAACTTTCTGCTCTTCCTGCCACCTTCGAACTTCGTCTCGGCCGTGCCCACGACCCTTCAGAGACCCTTTTGCTACTACTGAAGCTGATCTCACCACATGAGGACAATCTCGCTTCACATGCTCTTTAGAACCACAGTTCCAACAGGCACCTGTGCTCCAACAACCTCCAACATGGCGCCTCCCACAACGGTCACACACCGGTAGCTGAGCTTCCACTCCTTGATCAAGCAGCACTTGCCCCAGATTTGCACTACCATCCAAGCTTCGATCCAAGCAAAACTTCCTATCACGTCGCCTTTTACGCTGACCGCTCCCGAAGTCAATACCCGCAACTCTCTTACTTAAACTTTTCTCACCTTCACCAACTGAAACCACACCCTCACATTGCTTAACCCTTGGGAATTTCTCTCCAAGATACCTTTCATAAAAGGCAGACACAAAGAAGTCCCAATCTATCGTGGATGTGTGATGCCACCGCCACAGATGTCCACCAGGCACATGCGTCCTCCAGCATCAGTGAGACAACACTCCCCAGCTTACAGGCATAGTCACAACCTTCCTGATCCAAAATCAGAATTACACTAGCCAACCAGGCCTCAAACGTCTCAGGTGACGAACCATGATACTCCACAGCTCCCAAAACATGAAAACGCTGTTTCGACAAACCCACACATCCCACTGCCAGTACGTCTACAGACTTTACTTTTGCCACAGCCTGAGATGTTCCCAACACCTCTTGAACAACAGGTGATGAACTCTTCATCACAGAACCAACTTCTTCCTCCTGCCTTACTACCTCAACTCTAGGCACAGAAGGCTGAAACGAAACACCTCCATTAAAAGGTGAATTCCACGCCTTAACAACCTGCTCTAAAGCAGCAACCATCTCACCTAACTGCCATTCTTTCATCGATTTCACCATGCTATTAACAACAAACAATAACAACAAAACAAACAAATCAATTAGACCAACTTTAAGCAAGGATTCAAACTCCAACTCCAAAATAACACAATAGCTATAATAATAAGGCAATGGGTATCCCGAAATCTCCCCTTTTACATGGCATAACAGTCAACAAAAACATAAATATCACCACATCAAGCCTATCAAACAACATATTCGATCATGCTTTCATCAAACAGCATCCACTCGCAACAGCATAATATCAACATATCATACCCATTACACTTTCATCATTCATAAAAAAAATCAGCTCACATCACCAGCATAACATCAGCACAAATCCACATTAGCTCAGCGAAGATTCATAACCAGAAAGCATGTTAAAAAAAACATCAACAATTCGCTCAGAAACACGTGTTTCAACCGGCTTTCATCCACACATTAGGATATACATCAAACACATATTACAACAATTTACCGTTTTCCCCAAGCATTCGCAACTCAGCTCTGATACCACCAAATGTAACCCCCTTAACCCGGCCCAGACGGTTGAACCGAATTAAGAAGTTTACACGGGGAAAACCAAAGTCAACCCGAAAGTCAACCTTGATTAACGACCCATTTTTTTTCTTTTTAATCTTGTCTAGATGCTTATTAACCCTAGATATGTTCACAAGAATAGCACACACCAAGATCATACCAATCAGAGAACATTTAGGGACTCAATTGCACAAATTAAGGAATTAGGGACCAAATTGTAAATTCTGAGAATTACAGGGACTTAACCCAATTAAAAGTTACCAGTATGAAATTAGTCATGTTTCATGCTTCACTGCCAAAACAGATCATACGAAATCTTACCAAAAATCAATCAAATCTTGCATTTAAAGCCAAGATCAAGATTAAAATTGTAAAACCTTTAATAAATCACAAATCAAGGATTGAGAACTTGGGAATTTCAGTAAAGAACTGAGAGTTTAGAGGAGAAGGACGTTCTTACCTCCAAACTTGAGTTTCTCCCTTTTTGGAACCAAATTCTTGAAAATCCACTTAGCAAATGAAAAGGTTTTGTTGAAGAGATGATTGAAGATCAAAAGAGAATTGAAATGAGTTATTTAGGTGACAAAATCAGAGGGAAAAGCTCTGGAGAAAATGTGTTTGGTTTGAGAGAAAGATGAGAGAAAAATGGAAATGAAACTTTAGGAAAAGTTAGTTGGAAAATGCCAAAATATCTTCCCTCCTTTTTAGTTTTATTTAAAAACCTTTAATTAATCATTTAATATCTTAGAAAAATCTGGAGAAACTCCCATTGGGTAAATAGCTCCTTAAAGATTCAAAGTTTCAATCCTTTTTAAAACAGTCACACAGTTTTCAAAAATTACATTTTGGTCACTAACCCAAAATGTCACTCTTCCAAACCTCATTTTACAAAATTGATTTCACCAAACTCTTATATATAATAAAAGAAGATTTTAAGACATTTTTCCATATTTTTAATGCAACCCAAACTAGGCTTTCCTAAAAATCACCTTTTATATTCGAACCGCAACCCGACCGGTCCGGTCCAGAACCCAAAACTTCTAAGCCCAAAATTGGGGTGTTACACCCCCAAACCTTGCTTTCAAGCCTTTGAAAGACTTTTAAAACCAATTCCACTCACCAACAACACCACGCTCAGTTTGCCGAAGCGTAATAAAGCTTCCAGAGCTCCCGGAACTTCACTAATCTCGTCCTATGTATTCTTGTAACACCCTAAAATCTGGTCTAGTCAGAATTGGGTTCCGATGATCGGAAATCTCACATCAAAAAAAGTTTAAATAATGTATCGACTTATTAATTATTTGAAATTGAACTCTAATTGAGTCGATTTAATGAATATGGACTTTATTGAATAGTATCGAAACCGTTTAGAGGCTAAATTGTGGAAATCGAGAGTTTGGGGTAAAAACTATAAGGAATCGAGAGTTGAGGGACTAACCTTGCGATTATCCCCTCCTCAATTTAATCTCCCAAACGTGGGATAATCTGATGAAATTGCTTCACCTTAAGGAAAGCCTATTAAGTGAGTAATAAAAAAGGGAGAGGAATTAAAAAGAGATAGAATTGTTACCTGAAACCTTATCAAGCAAGCACCTCCCTATTTCTTCATCTTCATCATCTTCCTCTAAGCACACACCTCTATTGGGGAGAGACTTAAGTTTAGTTTTTCTTCGATTTATTGATATCGAATCGTTGCTATCGTTCGAATAAGAAATACTCCCCAATCGATCATTGGATTCCATAGATGTATCAAGCTTAATCTCAAGCTAGGGTTTTGATCATCCATGGATAATCTATTGTTGTTGTTTATATTGAATTCGAATATCGATTTTCATATCGTTATATTGATTTTGATAACGTAATATCGATCCTAATAATCTCCCTATTGATTTTCTAACTCAAGAAGTGGAGAGAGAGGTTTCTCCATCTCCATCGAAAGCTAGAAACAAGGGTGTTGTCATCCGAGAGCAGTAAGATCTTCGGATATCAAGGTGAGTGTAGTCGGAGTCTGAGGATTAGGCGAGGAGCCTTCCCGAATTCATTATTGTTGATTTAGATCAAATAGCTAACATGTCTTTTAAGGAAGTTGCATCAGATGGTTAAACGGATCCATTGGTAAGCATCGGTAGGTTTGGTATGAATATCGGACATAGTTATTGATATCATCATTGTGCACTGTTAACGATATAGTCATTGTTATTAAAACATTGTAAATGAATCATCGGACATTGACAATGTGTAGAGCGTTTGGGTGTTCTCTAAATATGAGCGCAAGTGCACACTCTTGTCAAGTTATAGTATAAAAGATATCATCTCCCACAATGATTGGACAACTTACTCGAATTGTAATTCCTGCACAAGAAAATTAAATGCACAAGTAAGTTTAGTTTATAAAAGAATTAAAAGTAAATAAAACACAAGTAATTGAAGAAAAAATCAGGGTGATAGGATGAGTCAGATTATGTTGCTCCCTAGTGTGAAACTGCATTGAATAGGTTAAGTTGCTTTGCGTTGCCAGACTTTGCTGCCTCGGAGGAGGATGGCAGATTGGTTGCTTTGCTGCTTTTGCTACCTTGGCAGTGGAACAAACGATTAGCTCGGCGGCAAACTCGACAGACCTTCAAGGCTCGACAGAACGCTTCGATATTGATCTCGCTTATGTCTAAGTCAGAATGCTATTGTTGCCCACTGCAAATAATACCCGTCACACCATGAATCTTGCAAAGACAACAACCTTAGTTCGTCCTCTTTTAGCCACCTTAAACACATACCTATATCTAGTCCGAATTGATCAACACCTGATTAGGATGAGGATCGTACTTATCCCTTTCGTGAGTTCGACTCTCTCGATATCGAACAAATAGATAGTTGACAACTAATCTTTCAAACTTAATTGAAAACTATGAAGAGCATGGAATAAGAAAGCCTTGAAGTTTTATTGCAAAAACAAACTTAATTCCTAAACAAACGTTCTCACACTAGTTTACAACATAACCCAAACCCAAGAAAGAATTTAGAACATAATGGCGGCAAGAAAACCTAAGCTATGCCCAAAGGAAAACCTAAGTTGTCTACAATTACAAAATATGTCAAGTATATATAGGCATTAGCTAGGTCAAGTCCTCATTGGAGTAGAAGTCTTCAAATTAGCTTTTGCATTAAATGCAACCTTTAATTCTGACTTATTTGAGTTGAATGTGGACTTCTTCTTGTTGCATTGCACCACAAGCAAGCCTTGATCTTGTCCTTTGGCGGCTCTGTCTGTTGTTTCTCGCATTAGTAAATTGAGTGGATGGGCTCAATGGACTCAAAAAATTATGCTCTATCTGTAACCCCCTTAACCCGGCCTAGACGGTTGACCCGAATTAAGAAAGTCACACGGGGAAAACCAAAGTCAACCCGAAAGTCAACCTTGATTAACGACCCTTTTTTTTTTCTTTTTAATCTTGTCTAGATGCACATTACACCTATGTGTGACCATACAACCAACATACTAAAAGATCACAAACATCAGAGATCAAACAGGGACCCAATTGAACAAATTACAACTTTAGGGACCAAATTGTAATTTCTGATAAATTAGAGGACTTAGTCCAAATTAAAGTTACCAACTTGTAATTAGTCAGATTTCATACTTCTCTGTGAAATTTCAGCTCAAAAGGACATCCACAGCTCATACAATTGCACATACAAGATTCAGGACCAAAATGCAAACAATTCAGAACACATAACCGCCAGTGTCAGCCCCCAACGGTCAACCGTTCCGAAACGGGGGACAGCCCGTTCCGAAACGCGGGGCCGTTCCGAAACAGGCATAGCCCGTTTCGAAACGGGGGTCTGGCAGAGGCTTACTCGTTCCGAAACAGCCCTCCCCGTTTCGGACCCCTGGGTTCATGCAAGGCACCCGTTCCGGAACGGGGCACCCAGTTCCGAAACGCCTGCACCAGAATGCTTCAAAACTCAGCTTAAATCATGCAATTACACAACCAAACATGCTCCAAACATCACCAAATTTTACCAGCATACAAGTAAGCATATAAACAACATACTAGCAACATCAATTCATCCAATTAACATCATATGCAAAAAGCCCCAATTCTATAGGCATGCTTCCTACACAAGCTAGCTATTCCAAACACCAAACTTCCAAAGCAAGCATATAAGGTTTCAATCCAAAAACCAGCAACCACATCAACATTTAACAAGCTTAGGGAGTCTCAAACACCTCCCAAAACACATACATTGGTCCCCCATTGCCAAATCACACAAAAGCTAAATGTTTAACAAAACCTTCCATACATTGAGCTTCACTTGAACTTGATTGCTTGACCCACTTTGCTGCCCTCAAGTTACTCTAATGCTCTGCATTATTGAATTCAGAAAACGAAGAGAGCGTAAGCAAAGGCTTAGTGAGGAAAGCTCTTAAAAACCATTCAATAATGCAATTCAAAACATTTACAAAACATGCTTTAAAATCAACCATTTTCACATGCTCAAAAGCATTCTTAACAAGCAATCTCATGCTTAAACATAAACATTAAAACAAGCATCTCATGCTTCTCAATATTCTCAACATGTCATATTGGCTCAAGTGATACATTTCCATTTATTAAAACAAGTTCATCAACTTCCCAAGGACTTTTAAACACCTTGGCCCCAAGGACTTTTAAACACCTTGGCCTATGGACTTTTAAACACCATAGAAGTAACCCATCAAGGACTTTTAAACACCTTGATCCCAAGGACTTTTAAACACCTTGGCCATGGACTTTTAAACACCATGAATGAAACACATCAAGGACTTTTAAACACCTTGATCCCAAGGACTTTTAAACACCTTGGCCTATGGACTTTTAAACACCATAGAAAGGATCACCTAAGGACTTTTAAACACCTTAGTGTCCGCAACATGAACCATCCAAGGACTTTTAACCACCTTGATGTTCATAAGTAACAAGGCTCACTCAAGGACTTTTAACCACCTTAGTGACCTTAACATTTTCAAAACATCACTTGCCAATATACATCATTTTCATCATTTACATCACTGTTTTTAAGCATAAAACCAAGCCATATTCATCATGCACTTTAAAGCATAAAACCACATCATTTCAAAGTATAAAAGCAAGGCACTCCTACCTAGAGCTACCTTCAACATATGGCTTACAACAACAGCAAATACCATGCTAAAACATGCTTCCAAAACAGTATGTAAAACATGCAAATCATCATTTTGCAATACATCAAAACCATGGCCACCACTAAAGAGAAAATCCGAAAACTTACACTCGAGCTTAGCAAAGTTGTTTAGACTTAGACTAAGCTCCCAAGACATTGGTTTCAAAGCCGAAAACCCAATTTCACTCACCGATTCCACTTCGCCTCTTGCCGAAGCACGAATTCAAGCTTCCGGATCAACGATTCTTGGATCCAAAGATGCCTCCCCTGCTTCAACACATCAAAGCAGTAAATTAATGCATCATCATGCATCAATTACCTCAACGAAAGCATTCAAACTCGCTGCTCTCATCCATCCTCCATTTTCGGCCACCAAACACAACCGAAAATGCATCAAAACTACTTCTAAACATAACCCAGCCATAAACCAGCAAAACCTCACTTCTATTAACATCAAACAACACCTAAAAACAACCTACAAACATCCTTATACCTCCAGCAACAACAGATCCACAAGATCACCACAAAAACAACCTTAAAACACAAGCTAAACTTAGGAATCTTAACCTATCCGGGATTGCATCAATCAAGACTCACTTCCATATCAGTTTAATGATCAAATAACATCAAAAACACTTCTCAAAACCCAGATTTAACAGATCAAACGAAAATCAATTGAAATCATCAAAATCTTGCTCAATTAGCCAAGATTCTCAAATCAACTTACAAACCTTTAATTAAACATATATTTAGGATTGAAAACTTTAGGAATTTCATTAAAGAACTTAAAGTTCAGAGGAGAATCGTTCATACCTCCAAACTTGTGATTTCTCCACTTTTTGGAATGAAAATCTTGTTGAAACTTGTAACAAATGAGTAGGTTTTGAAGATATGTTGATTTGCAATCAAATGAAAGTTGAAAGGAAGAATTTAGGTGAGGAAATCAGATTAAAATCTCTGGAAATGGTGATGTTTGGTTGGAGAGAAAAGGAAAAGAGAAAATAGGAAGTTAGTTGAGAAAATAGTGAAAATGAAACTTCCCTCCACTTTGATATCTTTAAAATCAGATTTTAGGATTAAAATATCTTAGAAAAATCTGGAGAATTCAATTTTGGGCAAATAGCTCCTTAAAGATTCAAAGTTTCAATCCTTTTTAAAACAGCCACCAAATTTGCGAAAATTACATTTTGGTCACTAGCCAAAATGTCAACCTTCCAAAACTCATTTTCCAAAATTGTTTTCACAGTTCATCAATATACACTAAAAGATGATTTTAGAACATTTTTCCATATTTTTAATGCAACCCGAACTAGGTTTTCCTAAATTAGCCACTTACGATTCGAACAGCACTTTGACCAAACCGGTCAACGCTCAAAACTTCTAAGCCCAAAACCGGGGCGTTACAACTCTCCCCCCCTTAAGAAATTTCGTCCTCGAAATTTACCTGAAGGAAAGAGATAAGGAAACTGCTTCAGCATGTCTTCCTTCCGCTCCCACGTGGCTTCCTCAACACCGCGATGCTTCCACAGCACCTTTACCAACTCAATGGTCTTGCCACGAAGAACCTTACTATCTGAATCCAGAACCTTCACCGGTTCCTCATCATAGGTCAAATCCGGATTCAAAACCACATCCTCAACAGGCATCACATGCGAAGGATCAGATCTATACTTCCGGAGCATAGAAACATGGAACACATCATGAATCTTCTCCAGTTCCTGAGGTAACCGCAACCGATAAGCAACAGGACCTACTCGCTCGACAACCTCATACGGTCCGATGTACCTAGGGCTCAACTTACCCTTCCGGCCAAACCTCATCACCTTCTTCCAAGGCGAAACCTTCAAGAACACACGGTCACCCACTGCATACTCTATCTCCTTACGCTTCAAATCCGCGTAAGATTTCTGCCGATCAGAGGCAGCCTTCAACCGCTCACAGATGAGCTTCACCTTCTCGGTGGTCCCTTTCAACAAAGCAGGCATCGAAACCAACTTTTGACCAGATTCAGCCCAACAAAGAGGAGTCCTACACTTCCTCCCGTACAAAGCCTCATAAGGTGCCATCTGTATACTCGCCTGATAACTATTGTTATAAGCGAACTCAACCAAAGGCAGATGCTTCTCCCAAGAACCTTGGAACTCAATCACGCAGCATCTCAACATATCCTCCAAAATCTGAATAACCCGCTCAGACTGACCATCCGACTGAGGATGATAGGATGTACTGTAATGCAATCTCGTACCCAAAGCTTGATGCAAACACTGCCAGAAACGCGATGTGAACCTCGGATCTCTATCCGACACAATCGACTTAGGCACTCCATGCAGTCTCACCACCTCAGCAATGTACAGCTCTGCCAGCTTATCCAAAGAAAACGTAGTATGCACAGGCAAGAAATGCGCACACTTCGTTAATCGATCTACAATCACCCAGACCGAATTCTTCTTTGATGGAGACAAAGGTAAACCAGATACAAAATCCATGGTAACCCTCTCCCACTTCCATTCAGGGATTTTCAACGGTTGCAACAAACCAGAAGGAAACTGATGCTCAGCCTTAACTCGCTGACACACCAAACACTTACTCACAAACTCTGCAACATCCTTCTTCAAACCAACCCAATAGTACTCATCACGAAGATCACGATACATCTTAGTACTACCAGGGTGCATAGCAAAAGGACTACTATGACCTTCAGTCAGAATAGCACGCCTCAACTCAGCATCAGCAGGCACTACTATTCGACTCCCAAAACACAGCACACCATCATCATTAAAACAGAAATCCGAAGGCCTACCCTCCGCAATATCCTGAACATGAGACACCAAGGAATCATCCAACAACTGCTTTTCCTTGATCAACTGAACCAAAGATGGTTTCACCTGCAACTCAGCAACAAGACCACCATCTCGAGATATGCTCAAGCTAGCAAACATCGCCCTCAGCTCAACAGCTACCTTCCTACTCAAGGCATCCGCAACAACATTAGCCTTTCCAGGATGATACTCAATCGTCAGATCATAATCCTTGAGCAACTCCAACCAACGTCGCTGCCTAAGATTCAACTCCTTCTGAGACATCAGGTACCTCAAACTCTTGTGATCCGTGTACACAGTACACTTCTCACCATACAGATAATGCCTCCAGATCTTCAGAGCAAAAACCACTGCAGCCAACTCGATGTCATGCGTAGGATAATTGCGCTCATGCACCTTCAACTGCCGCGACGCATAAGCCACTACCTTACCCTCTTGCATCAGCACACATCCCAACCCAACATAGGACGCATCACTGTAGACCACAAACTCTTTCCCTGATTCAGGCTGAATCAAGATAGGAGCTTGCGTCAAAGCCGCCTTCAGCTTCTCAAAAGCTTGCTGCCTCGCTTCTGTCCACTCATACTTAACATCCTTCTGCAACAACTTCGTCAAAGGAGCAGCAATCTTGGAAAAACCATCCACAAACCTCCGGTAGTATCCCGCCAAACCAAGGAAACTACGGACCTCATGAACAGTCTTAGGAACCTTCCAGCTCATCACCGCCTCAATCTTCTGAGGATCAACACGAATCCCCTCAGCTGAGACCACATGCCCAAGAAACACCACCTCCTTCAGCCAGAACTCACACTTGCTCAACTTAGCATACAGCTGGTTTTCCAACAAAGCTTGCAAAACAACCCTCAAATGCTCTTCGTGCTCCTCCTCAGTACGCGAGTACACGAGGATATCATCAATGAACACCACAACGAACTTGTCCAGGTATTCATGAAAAACACGATTCATCATGTCCATGAAAGCAGCAGGAGCATTTGTCAACCCAAACGGCATCACAAGGAACTCATAATGCCCATACCTTGTCCTGAAGGCTGTCTTAGGCACATCCACATCCTTCACCTTCAACTGGTAATACCCTGACCTCAAGTCAATCTTAGAGAACACAGCAGCTCCCCGAAATTGATCAAAGAGATCATCGATCCTCGGCAAAGGATACCGATTCTTGATAGTCAACTTGTTCAGCTGACGGTAATCAATGCACATCCTCATAGTGCCATCCTTCTTCTTCACAAACAAGACAGGAGCACCCCAAGGCGACACACTCGGCCGGATAAAACCACGATCAAGCAACTCTTGCAACTGCGTCTTCAGCTCCTTCAGTTCCTTAGGTGCCATTCTATAGGGAGTAATGGATACAGGAGTGGTATTCTCATACAGCTCAATACCAAACTCCACCTCACGACTAGGAGGTAGACCAGGCAACTCCTCAGGGAAAACACCAGGAAACTCCTTCACCACGCGGATATCTTGCACTCTCAACTCCTTAGTGCTAGGATTCATCACAAAAGCTAGGTAAGCTTCGCAACCTTGCCTCAGCATCCTGCTCGCCTCCAAAGAAGATACAACATTGGCAAGAAACTTCACATTCTCACCAACCACCACAACTTCATAATCATCCGCAACCTTAAGCGACACCCGCTTATTCTCACAATCCACAACAGCACGATGCTCAGCAAGCCAATCCATTCCAAGGATCACATCAAAACCATAAAAGGGCAACTCCATAAGATCAACAAGAAAAACATGCTCTTGAACAACCAAAGGGCACCTTCTATACAGCTTACGAGTCACAACAGTTTCACCAAAAGAACTAGTGACTCTAACACCAACATCCAAAGACTCAACAGGCAAACCAAGCAACTCAGCATGCTCACGAAGAATATATGAATGCGTAGATCCAGAATCAATCAAAGAAAGCAATGACAAGGACTGCAAAGTAAAGGTACCTGCAATCACATCAGCATCATTCCTTCCCTCGCGCTGAGCATACACCCTCGCTTGGCCTCCACCCTCAGGTTGAATAGCCACAACATGAGCTACTCCACGGCCACCTTCCTCACGCCTCTGAAAATTACCACGGCCGCGCCCACGACCTCTCTGCGGTACCGCAACAGCAGGAGCACGCTCTTGACCACCAGCCATTCTCGGACAATCACGTCTCAAGTGATCAGAAGAACCACAATTCCAGCACTCGTAACCAGCATTACCAGCTGCCACAACAGGAGCCTGCATCTCCCTACCAGCACGAGGACAGTCACGCCTCTTGTGACCATGCGAACCACAGTTCCAGCAAGCACTAGGCTCAGCCCTAGCATAACCTCCTCTAGCAGGTACACCACCCCCTCTCTTGGCTGAGGACTGATACTTCTGATCGCGTCCTCTCTTGTTCCGTCCACCTCCGGAACTATACTCCGCAGCTCTCTTCCCAGAACTAGCTCCAGCACCCTTCGCAGACAAGCTCAGATTCATCTCGATGTCCTCGGATCGACCAACCAACACATCAAAGTCATTATACTCAGCTGCCAACATATAGGTCTTAACATCCGGCACTAAGCCATAACGAAACCTTTCGCACCTCTCTCGCTCATCAGGTACTAGCTCCGGTGCATACTGTCTAAGGCGTACAAACTGTACCTCATACTCAGCCACACTCATGCTCCCCTGGGTCAAAGACATGAATTCACGCTTCTTTTCATCCAGATATCTCACTCCCAGATATCTCCTCTTGAACGCATTCAGGAAGAATGTCCAAGTGATGTCAGCTTCAACCATTCCAGAAATTGTGGTCGTCCACCACGTATAAGCATCACCTTGCAACAAAGATACCACACAGCCCAACTTTTGCACATCTGTGCAACTCATCTGTCCCAGAACACGCTTGGTGCTCTCTAACCAGGCTTCCGACCTCTCAGCTGACGAACCTCTAAACTCAGTCCCTCCAAGACTGCGCAGACGCTCCAAAGGCAATCTGACTCCAGCATCTCCCTGATGCCCAGCTCCCTGAGCTCCAGCTACTGCTGCTCGAAAAGCACCCGCAATAGCTTGTACCAAAGCAGACATATCAGGCACAGCTTGCCCCTGACCAACCTCTGGTCCAGCAGCTCCAGCACCAGCATCAGCTGCAGCTTCAGCTCTCGCACCTCCAGCACCACCACCAGGCGGAGGAGGGGGTAACACAGCACTATCAGCGTGCTCTTCATTCTCATTCTCATTGGGAGCCGTAGCTCGCACACTACCTCTCAACTCTCTACGTGGTGCCATACTTTACCATGCAACAACAATGCAAAATAAAACAAGTCAGGCCCAGCAAGGTAAGCAATCCAAGTATTCAAGCTCAATTTCATTTCAAAACAACATCTTTCCTTTAGCTTTTGTTTGGCAATGGGTACCCTCAGCATGCAACATCAAACATACATCTCAAATGCATCAATAATTCGAACCACTGAACATGCTTTCAAACAACTAGCATACAAAGCATACAAACTTCAATCATGCACACATACCTTCCCAATTACTCGAGAACCTGGCTCTGATACCACCAAATGTAACCCCCTTAACCCGGCCTAGACGGTTGACCCGAATTAAGAAAGTCACACGGGGAAAACCAAAGTCAACCCGAAAGTCAACCTTGATTAACGACCCTTTTTTTTTCTTTTTAATCTTGTCTAGATGCACATTACACCTATGTGTGACCATACAACCAACATACTAAAAGATCACAAACATCAGAGATCAAACAGGGACCCAATTGAACAAATTACAACTTTAGGGACCAAATTGTAATTTCTGATAAATTAGAGGACTTAGTCCAAATTAAAGTTACCAACTTGTAATTAGTCAGATTTCATACTTCTCTGTGAAATTTCAGCTCAAAAGGACATCCACAGCTCATACAATTGCACATACAAGATTCAGGACCAAAATGCAAACAATTCAGAACACATAACCGCCAGTGTCAGCCCCCAACGGTCAACCGTTCCGAAACGGGGGACAGCCCGTTCCGAAACGCGGGGCCATTCCGAAACAGGCATAGCCCGTTTCGAAACGGGGGTCTGGCAGAGGCTTACTCGTTCCGAAACAGCCCTCCCCGTTTCGGACCCCTGGGTTCATGCAAGGCACCCGTTCCGGAACGGGGCACCCAGTTCCGAAACGCCTGCACCAGAATGCTTCAAAACTCAGCTTAAATCATGCAATTACACAACCAAACATGCTCCAAACATCACCAAATTTTACCAGCATACAAGTAAGCATATAAACAACATACTAGCAACATCAATTCATCCAATTAACATCATATGCAAAAAGCCCCAATTCTATAGGCATGCTTCCTACACAAGCTAGCTATTCCAAACACCAAACTTCCAAAGCAAGCATATAAGGTTTCAATCCAAAAACCAGCAACCACATCAACATTTAACAAGCTTAGGGAGTCTCAAACACCTCCCAAAACACATACATTGGTCCCCCATTGCCAAATCACACAAAAGCTAAATGTTTAACAAAACCTTCCATACATTGAGCTTCACTTGAACTTGATTGCTTGACCCACTTTGCTGCCCTCAAGTTACTCTAATGCTCTGCATTATTGAATTCAGAAAACGAAGAGAGCGTAAGCAAAGGCTTAGTGAGGAAAGCTCTTAAAAACCATTCAATAATGCAATTCAAAACATTTACAAAACATGCTTTAAAATCAACCATTTTCACATGCTCAAAAGCATTCTTAACAAGCAATCTCATGCTTAAACATAAACATTAAAACAAGCATCTCATGCTTCTCAATATTCTCAACATGTCATATTGGCTCAAGTGATACATTTCCATTTATTAAAACAAGTTCATCAACTTCCCAAGGACTTTTAAACACCTTGGCCCCAAGGACTTTTAAACACCTTGGCCTATGGACTTTTAAACACCATAGAAGTAACCCATCAAGGACTTTTAAACACCTTGATCCCAAGGACTTTTAAACACCTTGGCCATGGACTTTTAAACACCATGAATGAAACACATCAAGGACTTTTAAACACCTTGATCCCAAGGACTTTTAAACACCTTGGCCTATGGACTTTTAAACACCATAGAAAGGATCACCTAAGGACTTTTAAACACCTTAGTGTCCGCAACATGAACCATCCAAGGACTTTTAACCACCTTGATGTTCATAAGTAACAAGGCTCACTCAAGGACTTTTAACCACCTTAGTGACCTTAACATTTTCAAAACATCACTTGCCAATATACATCATTTTCATCATTTACATCACTGTTTTTAAGCATAAAACCAAGCCATATTCATCATGCACTTTAAAGCATAAAACCACATCATTTCAAAGTATAAAAGCAAGGCACTCCTACCTAGAGCTACCTTCAACATATGGCTTACAACAACAGCAAATACCATGCTAAAACATGCTTCCAAAACAGTATGTAAAACATGCAAATCATCATTTTGCAATACATCAAAACCATGGCCACCACTAAAGAGAAAATCCGAAAACTTACACTCGAGCTTAGCAAAGTTGTTTAGACTTAGACTAAGCTCCCAAGACATTGGTTTCAAAGCCGAAAACCCAATTTCACTCACCGATTCCACTTCGCCTCTTGCCGAAGCACGAATTCAAGCTTCCGGATCAACGATTCTTGGATCCAAAGATGCCTCCCCTGCTTCAACACATCAAAGCAGTAAATTAATGCATCATCATGCATCAATTACCTCAACGAAAGCATTCAAACTCGCTGCTCTCATCCATCCTCCATTTTCGGCCACCAAACACAACCGAAAATGCATCAAAACTACTTCTAAACATAACCCAGCCATAAACCAGCAAAACCTCACTTCTATTAACATCAAACAACACCTAAAAACAACCTACAAACATCCTTATACCTCCAGCAACAACAGATCCACAAGATCACCACAAAAACAACCTTAAAACACAAGCTAAACTTAGGAATCTTAACCTATCCGGGATTGCATCAATCAAGACTCACTTCCATATCAGTTTAATGATCAAATAACATCAAAAACACTTCTCAAAACCCAGATTTAACAGATCAAACGAAAATCAATTGAAATCATCAAAATCTTGCTCAATTAGCCAAGATTCTCAAATCAACTTACAAACCTTTAATTAAACATATATTTAGGATTGAAAACTTTAGGAATTTCATTAAAGAACTTAAAGTTCAGAGGAGAATCGTTCATACCTCCAAACTTGTGATTTCTCCACTTTTTGGAATGAAAATCTTGTTGAAACTTGTAACAAATGAGTAGGTTTTGAAGATATGTTGATTTGCAATCAAATGAAAGTTGAAAGGAAGAATTTAGGTGAGGAAATCAGATTAAAATCTCTGGAAATGGTGATGTTTGGTTGGAGAGAAAAGGAAAAGAGAAAATAGGAAGTTAGTTGAGAAAATAGTGAAAATGAAACTTCCCTCCACTTTGATATCTTTAAAATCAGATTTTAGGATTAAAATATCTTAGAAAAATCTGGAGAATTCAATTTTGGGCAAATAGCTCCTTAAAGATTCAAAGTTTCAATCCTTTTTAAAACAGCCACCAAATTTGCGAAAATTACATTTTGGTCACTAGCCAAAATGTCAACCTTCCAAAACTCATTTTCCAAAATTGTTTTCACAGTTCATCAATATACACTAAAAGATGATTTTAGAACATTTTTCCATATTTTTAATGCAACCCGAACTAGGTTTTCCTAAATTAGCCACTTACGATTCGAACAGCACTTTGACCAAACCGGTCAACGCTCAAAACTTCTAAGCCCAAAACCGGGGCGTTACACTATCAATCGCACTCCAATTCACCAATTCCTCAAGTTGCTGCCCTAATATTTTTCCTCATTTTGATCATTCTTCTCCCCTACTGTCGCGGTGGGTTCTGACGGCACCCTACTGTCGCGGCGAGTTCCGGCGGCACCTTGCTGCCCCGGAGGGTTCCGGCGGCACTTTGCTGTCGTAGCGAGTTTCAGCGGGCAATTTTCCTGCATGCACCAAAATACATACCAAAATAGCACCTTTTCCACAAAATACACTAAAATATGTAATCAAGCTTAATGGTGAAGGAAATTATGAGAATATGTATTAATGCTTAATTATGTAACTAAAATGTGCATAAGTCTAACAATAATATGAGTAAAAAGGGTAAATAAAATTAGACTTTTAGACACTTTACATACCCCAAACTCGAACTATTGCTTGTCCTCAAGCAATGCAATCTAACAATAACATGCCAAAATTTAAAATCATATGTAAACTTAGTCGATAAAGCATCTTGAGCAACCTTTACATACCGTGTAGATTTAGCCTAATTAGCAATCTTTCGAATGACAATGGACTTACTCGAAACCGAACTATGTATCTCGTGAGTGTGTACGGTCCTTGTGATAAGAATGATTCTTCAGCTTCTAAGTAGTCTTTCGATAAACACATTAATTACGTTGGGTTTCCCTCTAGTTTTTTTCTTCAATTTAACCAGTAGTGCCGGTAATAGGCATCTCTAATGATTTCATTCTCTCTTTTTTTCTAGAGCCGGTTTCGGGCACCTCTAGCTTATCCTAGAGCCAGTTTCGGGCACCTCTAGGACGTTTCTATTTTTTTTCTTTCTAAACTTCGAGTTCTACCCAAGTTGTACTAGGTGAAATACCTAAGTTTCCTAGAAGTACTAAAATTAAACTAGTCACAAGAAGTGTTTTCTTTAAGTTCAGACCATAGTAGGATTCTAAGTCAATCTAAAGTCATGTTAAGGTTGCCGCCCAAGCGGGTCATCTGCCGCGGCGGGTAAAAGGTACTGAAGAATTTTCCTCAAATTATGAATTCATTAGACTTTAAATAAAGGCATGTTACATTAGAACCTAACTGCAAAACAAAACAGAAAAATAAAGACAAAAAAACTAGAAAATAAAAGAAAAACAAAAGAAAAAAAGAAAAAAAATTAGAGGACTAATTTTCCCCCAAACTCGAGAGGAGCATTGTCCTCAATGCATGAGAAAAAATAAATGAGTTAGTCGGAAAGGTCTTTAGCTTGCATGATGAATTTCCTTCGAGCCATGGTTGCTTGTGTGGTTATCGAATGTGTGTATCTGCTAGTCGAACCACGTGCAATCGTTACCTTGACATCCCTGGGAAGTTGTAGTTGCAATTGTCGTGGCGTCGATTTGGGTTGCCAGGGTGGGTGATGGCGGGGAAGTATTTCAGTAGGAAATGTGGGGAACCGGATTGCACTGTCAGGGAACATCCCTGGTGTATTGCATAAATCGGAGCTCCTGCCTTTCCATCCTATTGAGCTGGTTTCGAAGATGATGGAGGAGTACTGCTGGTATTGTGGTCTGTTTGGCAGCTTTAGTACTACCGAACAGCGGGAGCTGGGCGGTAGCATCAGTACTACCGAGCGGCGGGAGCTGGGCGGTAGCATCAGTACTGTCGGGCGACAGGAGCTAGGCGACAACATCAGTACTTCCGGGTGGCAAACTTTCATTGATGATGTTGCTCGACTGCCTCTGTCAAAATTCTCTGGAAGGTTGGTTGGTTGCTGGTTGTGGCCATTGATAGGTTGTGAGACGGTTGAATTTTATTTGCAAGACGATGAAAAAAAAACAAAATAAAATAATAAAATGTAGAAAGAAATAAAAACTGAAAATTTAAAAATTATAAGTCTACGAAAGCATAAAAATGTGGAAGATAAAAATAAAAATTATGTTACTCTAGGAGTGCATTGACATGCATCTCCTAAAGTAACTACTCCCTTGTCGATTAAGAGGGTCGTTTCCGATAATTCTTGTAATCCACCCGCACCCTCCATCGAGTGATTATTCTCATGGTGGAGGAGTCATGCTTCGTCGTTCCCTTGTAGTCCACGTGAACCTTCTTCCTTGTTTCTATTCCTGAAGGCATGAACATGTGATTAGGAAAATATATATCACTATCTAACCATGTACTTGTCTCATCTTTGTCGAAGTTCGTTATGGTGGAAATTTGCTTTTGCTGCCGAGGCAGCTGCGGCGACAACCAGTTGTTGCGACAATCTTCTGTCATGCTGCTATGCACGTCAAGGGAAAACTCAATTTTTAGAAAAGCTTCATGACTCCCAACACCGTTTTCTTTATGCCCTTCGAAAATCTCCATTAGTAGAGATTTTAATGGCTTTAAAGTTGTCAACACCGTCTCCTCTCGATATATATAGTCCATAGTTGTCGAGGCTTCTGTCGAAGCAGTCATCGTTGTTGAGGCTTCTGTCTTGGCGGGCCTATTTGCCGAAGTATGTGATGTTATCGTGGCATCATCAATTCCTTGGTCGGCCTCACTAGGTGTTGCTGTGGCATTGCTTTGTTCAGGTACTGCCCTTTCACTGCTCAGTTCGTCTCTTGGGCAAGGTTCTAGGTAGCTGCCAAACCAGCTGTCAATCTTTCTGTTTGAGCAATGTTTCTCATCCTCTTGGCTTGGAGGTTCTAATTGTTCCTCACACATCGGAGATCTTTCTTCGCATTGCTCTTCGTCCTCTTGTCCTGGGACATCAGTATCCCCCAGACTTAATTGTTTGGGATCACTAGTTGCCGAGGCAGAAGTTGCTAAGACATCGTGTTCAGGTTCATCTATGGCATTAATGAGGACAGAATTGCTCAGAAGTGCATACATCTTTGTGATGTTGGCGTCCATAGCAGTTGACATTTTATGTGTGAGTGCCAGGAAAGTTTGAAGTGTGTCCTCCAAGGATTTTGATTGCTCTTGAGGATAACTATATTGCCGGGGCAATTCGATTTCTGCAACAAAACTGTTATGGTAATTTTTTTTTTGAGATTCTTGATTATACCATGAAGAATCTTGCTACTGCGGCGGCAACTGCGGCAACGGCATCTACTGTTCGTATTCAGACATCCACTCCCGAGTGGTTTTTCTCGACATGTCTACTGCAAAAAGATGAGGTCAACTTTCGAACGCATGATTTCCTTTACAATAATCGCAAGAACATTCCCACATGTTGATGCCCTTGACTTGTAGTGCACCCGAATATATTTTTTTTGAAAAAAAATGAAAAATAAAAACTAAAATTAAATGCAATAAAATAAAAGTGACGAATTTACTGTTGCCAATCCCCAGCAATGGTTCCAAAAACTTGTAGAGCGTTTGGGTGTTCTCTAAATATGAGCGCAAGTGCACACTCTTGTTAAGTTATAGTATAAAAGATATCGTCTCCCACATGGATTGAAAAACTTACTCGAATTGTAATTCCAGCATGGGAAAATTAAATGCACAAGTAAGTTTAGTTTATAAAAGAATTAAAAGTAAATAAAACACAGGTAATTGAAGAAAAGATTAGGGTGATAGGATGGGTCAGATTATGCTGCTCCCTAGTGTGAAACTGCATTGAATAGGTAAAGTGCTTTGCGCTGCCAGACTTTGCTGCCTCGGCGGAGGATGGCATATTGACTGCTTTGACGCTTTCGCTGCCTCGGTAATGGAACAAAGGATTGGCTCGGTGGCAAAGTCGACAGAACTTCAAGGCTCGACAAAACGCTTCGATATTGATCCTGCTTATGTGTAAGTCAGAATGCTGTTGTTGCCCACTGCATATAATACCTGTCACAGCGTGAATCTTGCAAAGACAACAACCTTAGTTCGTCCTCTTCTAGCCGCCTTAAACTCGTACCTATGTCTAGGCCGAATTGATCAACACCTGATTAGGATGAGGATCGTACTTATCCCTTTCGTGAGTTCGACTCTCTCGATACCAAACAAATAGATAGTTGACAACTAATCTTTCGAACTTAATTGAAACCTATGAAGAGCATAGAATAAGCAAACCTTGAAGTTTTATTGCAAAAACAAACTTAATTCCTAAAAAACTGTTCTCACCCTAGTTTACAACATAACTCAAACCCAAGAAAGAATTTAGAACATAATGGCGGCAAGAAAACCTAAGCTATGCCCAAAGGAAAACCTAAGTTTTCTACAATTACAAAATATGTGAAGTATATATAGGCATTAGCTAGGTCAAGTCCTCTTTGGAGTAGAAGTCTTCAAAGTAGCTTTTGTATTAAATGCAACCTTTAATTCTGACTTCTTTTAGTTGAATGTGGACTTCTTCTCATTGCCTTGCACCGCAAGCAAGCCTTGATCTTCTCCTTTGGCGGCTCTGTCTGCTTTTTTCGGCATTAGTAAATTGAGTGGATGGGCTCAATGGACTCAAAAAATTATGCTTTGTCAATCGCACTCCAATTCACAGATTCCTCAAGTTGCTGCCCTAAACGGAAGATATGGCGGCGGCAAGCACTCGTCAGCGTCTTTCTCTAAATTGAACTGCTTCAGTACATCTCCTTGGTTTGCTGCCTCCGCATCAGCTCCTCATATTTCTCCTCCTTTTGATCATTCTTCTCCCCTGCTGCCGCGGCGGGTTCCGGCGGCACCCCGTTGTCGCGGCAGGTTCCGGCAGCGCCCCGTTGTCGCGGCAGGCTCCGGCGGCACCCCGTTGCCACGACGGGTTCAGGTGACACCTTGTTGTCGCGGCGGGTTCTAGCGGCACATTCTTGTTGCGGCAGGTTCTGGAGGCACCTTGTTGTTGTGGCGGGTTCCGATGGGCAATTTTCTTGCATGCATCAAAATACATACAAAAACAACACCTTTTCCACAAAATACACTAAAATATGTAATCAAGCTTAATGGTGAAGGAAATTATGAGAATGTGCGTTAATGCTTAATTATGTAACTAAAATGTGCCTAAGTCTAACAATAATATGAGTAAAAAGGGTAAATAAAATAAGACTTTTATACACTACACAATGACATTGAAATCATGAAATATTGACATTGAAAACATGGTTACTAATAATAATAACGTTGAAGTAATTGGTCATTAGATCATCATTGAATATTGAATATAGGCATTTTCATTGAAACCTTGGATTTGGACGGACATTGGATACAATAGGCAATCCATAGAATTCATGAGCTCAGTGTACGAGTGGTCTACGATCCTAAGGCTACAACTTATATTGATTTGGCGAGGCGGAGGGATGTGTTTTGCTATTGGTCATAGTGGCGAGGCGGAGGGATGTGTTTTGGTATTGGCCATAGTGGCGAGGCGGAGGGACTAGACCATTTATTGATTTGGCGAGGCGTAGGAATTTGTGTATCCACTATCTCCTTTCAATCCAAGGGTTAATAATGAATATGAGATGTTGAACATAGTATATTGTAGCATAATATTGATATTGATATGCATGAGGATATGTATATGCATCATTCATTGTTATTTACATTGTTTGTGACTAACTCACTAGGCAATGTATGCCTATTGTGACTCATCTCATGCATTTCAGGTTAAGGAATCGACCCCTTTTGGAAGATCGGAAAAGTCGAGGCAAGACAAGTCACTACAAGCCAAAGTAATGTATTTTGAATTTATGAACTCCTGGGAAGGTGGCAAAGTAGTTGAACTAGTCGTTTGTGCCCATTTAGGTATGTTTGTAATATGTATAAGTTAAAATGTTATTAAAGGTCCTAAAATGACTTCTGGTATGGCTAAAAGTTGGTAAAAATGGCATATATGGCTTACATAGGTGAAAACCTAGTAAACATATTCGAATGATCATGTAATTTGGCATGCCATTAGTTTATAATGTTGAAATAATGTGTATAAAGTTTCATTGCATTTGAACAACAATTGTTAGGTCAATTTGATTAAAAACCAGAAAAATCTGTCTTTACAGGTAAGGCCGTATTGATACTGGGTAATAGCGTATCGATACGGTTAAGCATAATTGAACCTAAGAAACAGGGCGTATCGGTACGATTTGGGACTGTATCGGAACATTATGCCACTGGAATTCCTTGTTCGATACGGGCCTAACCTGTATCGGAACGGGTCAAAAGTCAAAGTCAATGAAAGTCAACCCATACCGAAACATGGCCTACCTGTATCGATACGGGTAATGGGCAAAGTCAACCCAGGATTGCCATCGTACACTAGTATCGAAGCGGTATCAAGGTGTTTCGATACAGGGTTAGTTAAGTTGGTTAAAAGGCAGAAATTGAAGGTTTACAATGTTCACAGATTGGTCACTGAATTTAGGACGAATCAATTGGATGAGTAAATGAACTCCAAACTGTATGAAAATTTACAAACTTGTTATTATTGTACTGAATTTCATTATGATATAAGCAATTGCATCGAAGAACCTCTAAATTATTAGATTTACAATTTAGTCCTTAAAACTTATAATAGTTTAAGAATTGGTCCTAAATGATTAATTATCGTTTCATATTGGGTAAATTGGACTGAGTTGTATATTCAGTAATGTTTTATAGTTTAACATTGCTTATTTATTGTTTATGAATTGAAATTTTATTGCACCGATCATCATACTGTTCACCGATAGCACACTCCGACCCGGTTCTCGGCTAGGCCGGGAAGGGGGTGTTACATTTGTGGTAGTAGAGAGATAGAGTTTAGTCAATTCTAGGACTAAACCGAAGTTTATTGCATTGTTATTGTGTTACTTTGCCACTTATGAGTTATATATTATGTATATTGTGACTTGTCAATTAATCCGATCTTTTATATAGATATGTCTGAAACTAACAAAGCTCACATTGACAAGATTCCCACCGGCTCCTCAACTCATGGTGAGGAGATAAGAGGAGGAAACCCTCCGAACCCTCCAAATCCGCAGGACCCTCCTGCGCAGAACATTGAGCCTGTAGCACCTACCGCTCAGGCTGAATGTTATAAGAACATGGCTGACATGTTCAAGCAGTTTATGACTGCAATGAGGGCTGAGCAAGTTATTCAACCCATCGCTCATGTTGTCCAACATACTCGAACTCCTATTGATAAGCTATCACAATATCAAGCGTATACCTTTACCGATTAGGATGATGATAATCCTTAAATTGCCGAGTATTAGTTGAACAACACTCTTCGAATCCTAAAAAAGTAATTGCAGTCCTCGGAAGAGCACAAACTCGAGTGTGCCCTCGCATTGCTGGCTGACAAGGCACTTCATTGGTGGGAGAATACTACTTTGACAGTCTCCGAGGATACTGTAACTTGGGAGTTCTTTCTTAAAAAATTCCGCAAGAAGTACATCAGTGAGTTCTACCTCGCTGAAAGAAGAAATATCTTCCTCCATCTCAAGCAAGGCGGACGACCGATCGAACAGTACATCCATGACTTTTTCAAGTACTGTAGATACGGTGTTGAATATATCAAGAAGGAGGAAGAGAAATGTCGGATGTTCATCGCAGGGCTCGATGATGAGTTATGCCCTATGTTTACTACATTGAGCATCATTAATTTCCAAGATCTGGTGAACCGAGTTAAGGCCACCAAAGCTGCACAGAGAGATCAACGGGCCGATGAGTTCGGTAAATCTGAGAAGAGGTTTAGGGATGATTCACGACTTCCAAAATGGATCAAGAAAGGAAAATATCAAGGCCCTAAGCAGAATGTTTATTCGTAGCCCTCCCGTTCCGGTAATATTGATAAGCCTCAATCTGTAACACAGTCTTTTTCTAAGGCATCATCTATTGATAGCGCTGGAGGTTCGAATCGTAGCAACCAACATCCAGTTTGCAACTACTGTCAGAACAAGCACCCAGTGGGTCAATGCCACAAGTAGACTGGAGCTTGTTATTACTGTGGTGAGCAAGGTCACTTCATTCGTGACTGCCCATTGAATGCAACCAAGTATACAACCACCCCGACTATTGTTGCCTCTTCTGCTCAATCCTTTCGAGGTAAGGGATCAAAAAAGGATCAACGGGAAACTAAGGAAGATCGAGTTGTTCGGGGAAACCATTCAATAAGCAAGATTCTAAAGCCCCTACCCAGATGTATCATGTGAGGAGCAGGGAAGAGGAGGACAAGTTTGATGTCATTGTAGGCACCGTTGAGTTATATTCGCATCCTTTACATGCATTGATTAATCCTGGTTCTACCCACTCTTTTATAAGTACCATCGTAGTTAAGAAGTGTAGCATGTCTTCCGAACCAATAGCATCGAGAATCTATGTAACCAATCCCTTAGAAGATTGTGTCACCGTAAGGGTAGTGTGCAAGGACTGGCCCTTATTGATTCAAGGAATTGTGTTCCCGACCATTTTGTTAGCTTTATTGATCCATGAGTTCGATGTTATCCTAGGTTTAGATTGGCTTAGTGAGCATCAAGCCTAGGTAGATTGTTGTAAGATGAAGTTGTATCTTCGGGGTCTTGGCAAAGAGAGAGTTGTCTTGATGAACGCGAGGAATCCTTCATTGTGTGCTTTGACGTTAGAAGCGAGAGGTGAGACTCACTTACGAGACATTGACACTGTATGTGAATTCCCTGATGTCTTTTCTGATGAACGTTCGAGATTACCCCTAATCCGTGAAGTGGAGTTTGGTATTGAGGTGCAACCTAGGACTGTGGAGTTTGATATTGAGGTGCAACCTGGGACTGTGGAGTTTGATATTGAGGTGCAACCTGGGACTGGTCCAGTTTCCATTGCACCATATTGGATGGCAGCCGTGGAGTTAAAGGAGTTGAAAGCTCAAATTCAAGAATTGTTAAGCAAAGGCTTTATTCAACCGAGCTCTTCACCTCGGGGAACTCCGGTCTTCTTTGTAAAGAAGAAAGATGGTTCAATGTGATTGTGTATTGACTACCGACAATTGAACAAGGTAACCATCAAGAACAAGTATCCATTGCCTAGAATAGACGACATGTTCGATCAACTGAAAGATGCCTCTGTGTTTCCCAAGATCGATTTAAGGTCGGGCTACTATCAAATGAGAGTGAAGGAATGTGATGTACCAAAAGCTGCTTTCCGTACAAGATATGGACACTACGAATTCTTGGTAATGCCCTTTGGGTTAACCAATACACCGGTAGCTTTTATGGATTTGATGAATCGGGTCTTTAGACCCTATTTAGATAAATTCGTAGTGGTATTTATAGATGACATATTAATCTATTCCAAGAGTGTTGCGGAACATCGAGATCATCTTCGCATCGTGCTTTAAACCTTACGGGAGAAGCAGCTGTATGAAAAATTCTCCAAGTGTGAGTTTTGGCTCACCGAAGTTACTTTTCTTTGACATATTATGTCGACTTCGGGTATTCAAGTGGACCCAAAGAAAATTCAAGCCATCGTGGATTGGCATCCACCGAAGAACATTGGTGAAGTCAGAAGCTTCCTTGGGCTTGCTGGCTATTAAAGAAGATTCGTAAAAGGGTTCTCTATGATAGACACTCCTTTGACTAAGTTATTGAGGAAAGAAGCTCCTTTTGCTTGGATTGAGGATCAACAATGGAATTCCGATCAATTGAAACAAGTACTGACTCATGCACCAGTCTTGACCCAACCCGAGTCCGGAAGAGACTACACAGTTTATAGTGATGCATCGCATCTCGGGTTAGGATGTGTATTTATGCAATAAGGCAAAGTTATCGCTTATGCTTCGAGACAACTTAAGCCGCACGAAATGAATTACCCTACTCATGACCTTGAGTTTGATGCAGTTGTCTTTAAATTGAAAATCTGGAGACATTATCTCTACAGAGAAAAATGTTATCTCTTCACTGATCATAAAAGCCTTAAGTACCTATTGACCCAAAAAGAGTTGAATCTTCGACAACGAAGGTGGATGGAACTCCTTAAAGACTACGACCTTGTGAAAGATTATCATCCGGGCAAGGCCAACGTTGTAGCTGATGCACTCAACCGCAAACATTTGTATGGTAAGTATTAACTGTGAATTTAGAGTTATAAGTATCGAATGACACATTGACTCGTTATAATATCGTTGCCTTGTTGCCCTCGGGCAATTAATGCTCACTTTTGGCTTCGGAAGCATTGTTGTCTTGTAATTGAACTTTATGTTCAGTCTACCATCGTTTCACAAATTAAGGTTTTAAAAGAGCGAGATCATGAGCTTCAATCCATTGTCTCTAAGTTATCAAATAATCATGACTTCAACATTAATTTTGAAAGGCTCTTGTGTTTCCATGATCGGGTTTGTATACCTAATGATGAATCTCTCCGTACTGATATTTTCTCTGAAGCTCATTCAAGTTCTTTTTCTATTCACCCCAGGTCTGTGAAGATGTATAAGGACCTTCGTGAACTCTATTGGTAGCCGGGCATGAAGCATGCCATAGTCGATTACATATCTAAATGTCTCACGTGACAACGTGTTAAAGCAGAACATTGTGTTCCTACTGGAATGTTGCAACCTATTGATCCACCGTAATGGAAGAAAGAGAAGATTACTATGAATTTTGTTAGTGGTCTACCTTTAACTCCCACGAAACATGATGCCATATGGGTCATTGTAGATCATTTCACCAAGTCAGCTCATTTCATACCGGTTAGAATGGACTACGATCTCCCTAAGTTAGCTGACTTGTACATCAAGGAAGTGATCCGACTCTATAGAGTACCCAAGTCTATTATCTTCGATCGAGACCCCCGATTTGCATCTCGATTGTGGAGCACCTTACAAGGAGCTCTGGGCACCAGAGTTAATCTTAGCACAGCCTTTCACCCTCAATCTAACGGCCAGTTAGAAAGGGTAATTCAGATTTTGGAAGATATGCTTCGAGCATGCATCATCGACTTTGGTGGAACTTGGGAGAAATCCCTACCCCTTATTGAATTTGCCTACAATAATAGCTATTAGGCTTCAATCCAAATGGCTCCATATGAGGCAATGTATGAAAAACGATGTCGAACTCCATTGTGTTGGTCTAAACTTGGTGAAGGCAAAATGTTGGGTCCGGATTTACTTCAGGAAATTGAAGAACGAGTTACCAACATTCATGATCTCTTGAAAGCTGCCTTTGATCGGCAGAAGGCCTATGCCAACCTTAAAAGAAGAGATATTGAATATGAAATTGGTGAAAAAGCCTTTCTTAAAGTATCACCGTGGAAGAAAGTTCTGAGGTTTGGCAAGAAGGGAAAATTGAGTCCTCGATTTATTGGACCCTTTGAGGTCATTGAAAGAGTTGGCCCCGTGACATATCGATTATTATTACCCTCTAAATAGAGTAAAATCCATGATGTTTTTCATGTATCGATGCTCCAAAAATACCGTTCTGATCCTTCACACATTGTGAAACCTGAGTCTGTAGAAATTCAACCAAATCTGTCCTATGAAGAAGAACCGGTTCAGATTCTTGCAAGAGAAGTCAAGAGGCTTCGCAACAAAACTGTACCATTAGTTAAAGTGCTCTGGAGGAGCCACACCGTTGAAGAAGCTACATGGGAACCTAAAGAGACCAAGAAACAAAAATATCCCTATCTCTTCGGTTCAGGTAAAATTCGATGACGAATTTTTCTTAAGGGGGGAGATTTGTAACACCCCAAAATCCGGTCTAGTCGGAATTGGGTTTCGGTGATCAGAAATCTCACATTGAAAAAGATTAAATGTTGTATTGGCTTGTTAATTATTTGAAATTGAACTCTAATTGAGTCGATTTATTGAATATGGACTTTATTGAATAGTATCGAAATAGTTTAGAGGCTAAATTGTGGAAATAAGGAGTTTTGGGTCTAAACTATAGAGAATCGAGAGTTGAGGGACTAACCTTACGATTAGCCCCTCCTCAATTTAATCTCCCAAGCATGGGATAAGCTGGTGAAATTGCTTCACCTTAAGGAAAACCTATTAAGTGAGTAATAAAAAAAGATAGAGAAATTAAAAAGTGAAAGAAGTTTTACCCGAAACCTTATCAAGCAAGCACCTCATTATTTCTTCATCTTCCTCTAAGCACACACCTCCATTGGAGGGAGACTTACGTTTAGTTTTTCTTCAGTTTATTGATATCGAATCGTTTCTATCGTTCGAGTAAGCAATACTCCTCAATCGATCATTGGATTCCATGGATTTATCAAGCTTAATCTCAAGCTAGGGTTTTGACCATCCATGGATAATCCATCGTTGTTGTTTATATTGAATTCGAATATTGTAAAGTGCTCATTAGTCCTATATTTTATATGCATTCCATCTCATATTAGTGTTGTTCTTGAGTACATTTTAGGCATATTTAGGTTCATGCATTGCAAATTTACAGTATTCTTTACTTTGCCATGATTTTATTGATTATATTTTATTTGGTAAGGAAAAAATGTTGTTTTAGTTTAGTTTGCATTTCGAGGCTAGAAGTTGTTAGGAGGAGGACAAACCAGAGGAGAGGATGTAGAGGCAGCAGACTAGGGAGCAGTACTGATGTAGTTCCAAGCAGAGAAAGCCGCTACCATGAACCTGCCACAGCCGTACCTGCTGCCCAAGGCAGCGAGCTGAGGAATTGAAGAATTGGAGTGCGATCTGTAGAGCAGAAAATCCTGATTCCAACGATGCCATCCACTCAATTTTCTGACGCATGGAGCAGCGAACAAAGCCGCCAAAGAAGGAGATCAAGATAACTTGTAGTGCAAGGCAACGAGAAGAAGTCCACATTCAACTCAAAGAAGTCAGAATTAAAGGTTGCATTTAATGCAAAAGCTACTTTGAAGACTTCTACTCCAAGGAGGACTTGACCTAGCTAATGCCTATATATATACTTGACATATTTTGTGAACAACTTAGGTTTTCCTTTGGGCATAGTTTAGGTTTTCTTGCCGCCATTATGTTCTAAATTCTCTCTTGTGTTTGGGTTATGTTGTAAACTAGTGTAAGAACGTTTATTTAGGAATTAAGTTTGTTTTTGCAATAAAACTTCAAGGTTTGCTTATTCCATGCTCTTCATAGTTTTCAATTAAGTTCGAAAGATTAGTTTTCAACTATCTATTTGTTCGAAATTGAGAGAGTCAAACTCACGAAAGGGATAAGTACGATCCTCATCCTAATCAGGTGTTGATTAATTCGGCCTAGACATAGGTGCGAGTTTAAGGCAGCTAAAAGAGGATGAACCAATGTTGTTGTCTTTGCAAGATTCACGTTGTGACGTGTATCATCTGCAGTGGGCAACAACAACATTCTGACTTAGACATAAACGGGATCAATATCGAAGCATTCTACCGAGCCTTGAAGTTTTGTCAAGTTTTCCGCCGAGCCAATCGTCCGTTCCACTACCGAGGTAGCGAAAGCGTCGAAACAGCCAATCTGCCATCCTCCGCCGAGGCAGCAAAGTTTGGCAGCGCAAAGCAACTTAAACTATTCAACGCAGTTTCACACTACTAAGCAGCATAACCTGGCCCATTCTATCACCCTGATCTTTTCTTCAATTACTTGTGTTTTATTTACTTTTAATTCTTCCATAAACTAAAATTATTTGTGCATTTAATTTTCTTTTCGCAGGAATTACAATTCGAGTAAGATTTCCAATCCCTGTGTGAGACAATATCTTTTATACTATATCTTGACAGGAGTGTGCACTTGCGCTCATATTTAGAGTACACCCAAACGCTCTACAAGTTTTTGGCGTCGTTGCCGAGGATTGACAACAATAAATTCGTTTTTATATTTCTGCACTTTTATTTCTATTTGCATTTAATATTTAGTTTTTATTTTTCAATTATATTCGGGAAAAGAAGAATTTTACAATTTTCTTGTTTAGTGCATGACCAGGGCAAACCCAAAGGGAGAAATCGTTTTCTTTGACAATATCAAACGAAGAGCAAGAAAAATTAAGAAAGAAGCCAGAGAAGCCCTTGGGAAAGCCAAGAAAGAGGGAAAAGCAGAAGAAACCATGCATAACGGGAAAAAAGACAACCCTACCATTGATGCTCAAAACGGCAGGAATGGGCAGTATGATCCGCCGCCCAGACAGCATTAGCAAAATCCACTTAGGCAGCAACCCCTAATTCTGCCCAGGCAGCAACAGTATGTACGAACCACCAAGGACTACTTAGAGCATGACTTCGGGGGATTTGACCCAACTTTTGCAGAGCCTTAAATCGAAGGGGATCACTTTGAATTAAATCCCGTGATGTTCAATATGATCAACACATTGGGACAATTTGGAGGAACTGCCACAGAAGATGCTCGGTAGTACTTGAGAGGATTCCTAGATATATGTAGAGCTTTCGAGATACATAGAATCCATCAAGACGTGTTGAAGCTGAGATTATTCCCCTATTCACTAAGGGATAGGGCAAAATAATGGCTGAATAATCAACCGGCATGATCATTCAATACTTGGACGGAGCTGTGCAAGGACTTTCTAGATCGTTTCAGTCCTTCAAACGTCACAGACAGATTGAGAAACGATATCACTACCTTCCGCCAAGGGGATGACGAACCAATGTATTAAGCTTGGGAGAGGTACCAACAGATGCTGAACAACCGCCCACATCATGGTTTCCCATCCTGGACGCAAGTGTTGATGTTCTACAACGAAGTAAACCAACCAACACGAATGATGCTCGATGCCTCAGCCAATGGAATCATCCTGGATAGACCACCTGAGGAGGCACTGCAAATTCTGAATAGAATTGCTAAAAACGACTACAAGTTCCCTACAGCCCGCCGCGACGACATAAGGCGGCCAACAGTTGTGAATGAGGTAGAGGCCGCATAATCTATTAATATCCGCTTGGATAAAATGAAGGAGTTGGTGATGAATATTGCCAAGGGAAAGACATATGAGGCCAAGGCTGTGGAGCCTTTTTGTGATGAATGTGGGGGCAACCACGATTCCTCTGAGTGCAGCGAATATGCCAACTTCATGGGAACCTACAAAAGGAATATAAGACCCTACACCAACACATACAACCCAGGCTGGAAGACGAATCCAAACTTCTCTTGAAGCAATCCAAACACAGCTGCAAATCCAACTTAGCAGCCAGAAGGATACCAACAGAATCTGTCTAGACAGCCGCCTCAGCAGCAACAGAATATGAGCAATAACTCACTTGAAAATACTTTACATACCTTTATGTCTTGAACTAGTGATTTTATTGTTCGTACTAATAAATTTATTGATAAGACTGGGTCGTTTATGGACAGGACTGAGATCAGGATGAACAATCAGGAGACAGCAATAAAGAACCTAGAGACCCAGTTTGGGCAATTCACGGAGATCATAAGTAACAGGACAAAGGGTGCAGCGTCTAGCGGCACAGAGGTAGCAACCAAACCCACCTATGAACAATGTAAAGCCATATCAACCAGAAGTGGGAGACAACTGGAAGAACCTAGAACTGAGCAGCCAATAGACCAACAGCCTGCCGCAGCAGCATCAAAACCAGCCGCCCCGGCAGATGAGGCTGACAGCAGCCCTGAGGCAGATGATCCTCCACATATCAAGTTCCCATGCAAGGAGCGTATAGAGGACATCCGCTTGTCGCCACCTTTCCTCCAAAGGCTTAAGCAACAAAAGTAGGTTCACCAGTTCCAGAAATTCCTGGATATTCTAAAACAGGTGCACATAAATATCCCTCTCATCGAGACCATCCAGGACATGCCCAATTATGCAAAATACCTAAGGGACATAGTTTCTAGGAGGAAGAGAATTGGGGAGTTCGAAACCGTAGCTGTGACAGAGGAGTGCATGGCTATGCTGCACAACAAGCTGCCAGTCAAAAAGATAGATCCAGGCAGTTTTGTTATACCATGTAGAATCGGCCCTGTGCGACTTAGAAGCCAGCATCAACCTGATGCCCAAGGCAGTTTTCAACAAGCTAGGTAATGGGCAAGCCAAACCTACCTCCATTATGCTAAAACTTGCTGATCACTCATTCGTACAACCGGAGGGTAAGATCGAAGACATCTTAGTTCGAGTGGGCATCTTATTTTTTCTAGCAGACTTCCTCATCTTAGACTGCGAGGCCTATGAAAACGCCCCTATCATCCTTGGGCAACCATTCTCGGCCACAGGCAGAACGTTAATAGATGTGGAGCATGGGGAGCTGATAATGAAGGTAGACAATCAAAGCATCAAGCTAAATGTTTTATATCCCTAAGGAAAGGAAAAAGCAGGATGTCCAGATGCACGTGCTTCTAAGGTTAGCACTGAGACAGAGCTAGACAATAGCCGCCAGGGCAGGCAGCAGGACAGACAGAAGAACCCCAAAGAATAAGAGGACCCCCAGGAGGGAGAACAACATATCACCTCAGGAAGTGGTTATGTCTGGGAGATGCACCCCAATGCACTCCCAACATAACTTAATTAATTTTTTATTTATTTATTTTCTAGTTTTATGAATAGAATTTAATTTATTGCAATTTATTTTCTTTCTTTTAGGATTAGATTTTAAATTAAGTTAAAATTATTCTCCACATTTTTATTTTTCAGAATTTATTTTATTATTTTATTATTTTTATTTCGGGTTTTAGGAATAAAAGAGTTGGGCCAAGAAGAAGGCCCAACAAGGAGCCCGCCCACCATCCCGCCAAGACAGTTGAGGGCAGCCCAGCGTAGAAACAGTGTAACGACTAGTTGACCGCTAACGGCTAGCTGCCAACGGCTACAAAAGTAACGGACAGAAAACTCGTAACGTGCACGAAGAAATATGCCCGTTGGACATTTAATGCCGCCACGACATCTCTCGACGCCAACTATATAAACCCCACTTCTCCCATTCATTTACTTTACATTCATCTCCTTGTTAACCTATTCTTGAATCCACTGCTCTCTTTCTCATTATCTTCTTTTAAGTTTCAGATTACAAAAACCGTCTCACACATGGCATTAACATCACACGCCAAACCCACCTTCCAAAGTATCTTCTCCCATGAAGATGCAAAACGGCACAGAACCCAGTTCGCAAAGCAAGCTATATGGGAGGAACAAGGGTTCCATTACTCACAGAAAACAGGGGATCTCGGCCTTGAGCCCGCCCTATTTGAGAAAATCCACAGTAAGGATTGGGAGATATTTGCATGACAGCCGGAGGCGGAAAACATCACGTTGGTTAGAGAATTATATGCCCACCACCCCGCCCTGAGCTTTCGTTCGTATTTGTTCGAGGAGAACCCGTCAAGCTCAACGCGGCAGTGATAAACATCTTTTATGGGCTCGAGATGGACGACAACCTACATGAAGAATGGAAGCAATCACTGACGGCTGCCGACTATGACAGAATCAAGGCCCGGCTGTGCGAACCCAACACTCCTTGGTTGGCAGGCAAGCATGGTGGCTTAGTACAACGCCGCCGCCTGCTGCCTGAACCGATGATGTGAAACACATTCATTAAGAGGCGTCTGCTGCCCACTTCCTATAATTCCACAGTCGATCGGCCGCGTCTCGCTATCATTCACTCCATCATGGTGAACAGACCGATAATTGTTGGGGAAATCATCTGCAAGGAGATCCACAACTACTTCCGAAAATCAAAAGGTTGGCTTTACTTCCCATCACTCATCACAGGCTTATATGCCAATTTCAACGTCCCGACCGATCCAAACGACGAAATCACATCTGCCAAGGAGGGATAGACCAGAAAGGTCCGCATGCAAATGATGCAGGCGCAAGAGACAGAACCAATCACTCCGAGCCAGCCCTCCGCCGCCCAGCCAGCTACACTGATAGCTCTAGGCAGTACTGATGTTGCCAAGAACAATGAAGTCATTGCCCTGTTGTGCACTCTTATCTATAACAACAAGCGCATAGCGCAACAGCAATTGACGTTCATGAAATACGTGGGGGAAGTCCAAGAGGCCTTTGTGGCTTACCTTCTTCAGAAATTCCCAAATGACGGCCCCTCCCTGCCTACTTTCCCTGCAGACCTAGCCGACGCAGCCGAACCCAGAGAAGGAACACCATCAGAAATAGCTACCTGCCACGACGCTTTCCGCCTCCAGATGCCATCTCTGATGCACTATCCATCCTACTCCGCCTCCAACACGGTGGCAGACACTCCCGAGAGTCATCAACAACATCTCTCTCATGCCCACATAGTGGAAACAATGGCAAATAGCTCCCAGTCCAATGAAGTTGAGCAGCAGACGGCAGCAACAGCGGAACCCATGGCAACAGAGGATCCACCGGCAGAAGCCCTGGCAGAAGAAACAAGAAAAAGAAAACGACACATCATCTCCGTTGAGCCAGAGGAAGAGGAGTCTGAATCTGAGCCAGACCAAAGTGCAGCTCCTCGCCCCACTCCTAAGAGAGTTCAGTCGCCGCGGACAGCAAAGATTTCACCTGCCAAGTCTGCCGCCTGGACACCTGCCAGTCGCCACCTTGTCGTCCAGTCTTCATCCTCTTCCTCCTCTACCGAAAAGACCCCAGCTTCTTCTCAGCCCTCCGCCAACTTCTAGCGTTATTTCTTTTCTTTCCTTTAGTTTATTGCTTATTTTTATGTTTTAATTATCTTACTTGTATTTACTTTTTCTGTTTTTCTTTTGTACTTTATTTTGTGTATTGAGGGCAATGCCCATCTTGAGTTTAGGGGGTTAGCTCTCATATTTTTGTTTAGGCATATTCTAGTAGCATATAGATTGCAAAGTACTTGCCTTAAAAAAATTAGTCAAAAGAAAAATTTTGTTAGAACTTGTGCCTATGATAGGATAGCTGACTTTAAATTTTTCGCACCAATTAAAAAGACCTTAATTTTTGGGAAAACATGAAGTAAACTTAGAATTTTTCTATTAATGCCAAAAATTAAAAACACTATTTTTACTTGCTGAATTTGTTAGAATTTCTTATAAACATTGCCTACTTGAATTATTTGTACAATTCTAACACTGGTTGCAGGAAGCTGCCGCGGCAGGCAACAAATAGCAAAAGAAAAGCACTACCATGGCAGGAAAGAAAATTTTATGTTGTCTTTCCCTAAAGGTGCCCAAAACCGGCTCTAGGAAGAATCATGGGCAAGGACACTCCGCTGCTATCAAAGTCCATGAATCTAAAAGTCCTTGAAGTGGCAGACAAATTAGCATAAGTGAATGAAAGTCTTCACGGGATGACTATACTCCAAGGGTTTAGGGTTTTGTATTTTGCTCTTATCTTTATTTCAAACCTAGAAGAGTAGTTGTGATAAGATGAAGCCCTTACTGCCATGATTAAATAAATGTGCTTAATTATGCTGCCTCGGCAGCAACCTTATATACCATGACAGCATCCTTGTTTACTTAGAATGTTCTTCAGATTCAGCATGTACATAGTTTCTGCACGCATTGCACTGCGTTGTAGTTTAATTTTGAGGTAATTTATGCTCTTCTCCTTTCACTAATATAATGTAGGTGCCACGGCCTTGAGGTGCTAAATCAAGTTTAAAACAGGTTTTTCTTTCTGATTAAGATTAAGGGCAAGTATGTTTAGGTTTGCATTGCTTGAGGACAAGCAATAGTTCGAGTTTGGGGTGTGTAAAGTGCTCATTAGTCCTATATTTTATATGCATTCCATCTCATATTATTGTTGTTGTTAAGTACATTTTAGGCATATTTAGGTTCATGCATTGCATATTTACATTATTCTTTACTTTGCCATGATTTTGTTGATTATCTTTTATTTGGTAAGGAAAAGACGTTGTTTTAGTTTAGTTTGAATTTTAGAGCCAAAAGTTGTTAGGAGGAGGACAGACCAGAGGAGAGGATGCAGAGGCAGCAGACCAGGGAGCTATACTGATGCAGTTCCAAGCAGAGAAAGCCGCTGCCAAGAACTTGTCGTTGTCGTACTTGCCGCCCAGGGCAACGAGCTGAGGAATTGGAGAATTGGAGTGTGATCTGTAGAGCAGAAAATCCTGATTCCAACAATGCCATCCACTCAATTTTCAGATGCCTGGAGCAGTGAACAGAGCCGCTAAAGAAGGAGATCAAGATAACTTGTGGTGCAAGGCAACGAGAAGAAGTCCATATTCAACTCAAAGAAGTCAGAATTAAAGGTTGCATTTAATGCAAAAGCTACTTTAAAGACTTCTACTCCAAGGAGGACTTGACCTAGCTAATGCCTATATATATACTTGACATATTTTGTGAACAACTTAGGTTTTCCTTTGGGCATAGTTTAGGTTTTCTTGTCGCCATTATGTTCTAAATTCTCTCTTGGGTTTTGGTTATGTTGTAAACTGGTGTAAGAACGTTTGTTTAGGAATTAAGTTTATTTTTGCAATAAAACTTCAAGGTTTGCTTATTCCATGCTCTTCATAGTTTTCAATTAAGTTCGAAAGATTAGTTTTCAACTATCTATTTGTTCGGTATCGAGAGAGTCGAACTCACGAAAGGGATAAGTACGATCCTCATCCTAATCAGGTGTTGATCAATTCGGCCTAGACATAGGTGCGAGTTTAAGGCGACTAAAAGAGGACGAACCAAGGTTGCTTTCTTTGCAAGATTCACGTTGTGACGGGTATCATCTGCAGTGGGCAACAACAACATTCTAACTTAAACATAAGCGGGATCAATATCGAAGCGTTCTGCCGAGCCTTGAAGGTCTGTCGAGTTTGACGCCGAGCCAATCTTCTATTCCACTGCCGAGGCAGCAAAAGCGTCGAAGCAACCTATCTGCCATCCTCCGTCGAGGTAGCAAAGTCTGGCAGCGCAAAGCAACTTAACCTATTCAACGCAGTTTCACACTACTAAGATGCATAACCTGACCCATTCTATCACCCTGATCTTTTCTTCAATTACTTGTGTTTTATTTACTTTTAATTCTTTCATAAACTAAAAATATTTTTTCATTTAATTTTCTTTGTACAAGAATTACAATTCGAGTAAGCTGTCCAATCTCTGTGGGAGACGATATATTTTATACTTTAACTTGACAAGAGTGTGCACTTGCGCTCATATTTAGAGAACACCCCAAACGCTCTACAGATATCGATTTTGATATTGTTATATTTATTTTGATAATGTAATATCGATCCTAATAATCTCCCTATTGATTTTCTAGCTCAAGAAGTGGAGAGAGAGGTTTCGCCATCTCCGTCGAAAGCTAGAAACAAGGGCGTTGTCATCCGAGAGCCGTAAGAGCTTCGGATATCAAGGTGAATGTAGTCGGAGTCTTAGGATTAGGCGAGGAACCTTCTCGGATTCATTATTGTTGATTTAGATCAAATAGCTAATATGTATTTTAAGGAAGTTGCATCAGATGGTTAAATGGATCCATTGGTAAGCATAGGTAAGTTTGGTATGAATATCGGACATAGTTATTGACATCATCATTGTGCATTGTTAGCGATATAGTCATTGTTATTGAAACATTGTAAATGAACCATCGGACATTGACAATGACATTGACATTGAAATCATTAAATATTGACATTGAAAACATGGTTACTAATAATAATAACATTGAAGTCATTGGTCATTGGATCATCATTGAATATTGAATATAGGCATTATCATTGAAACCTTGGATTTGGACGGATATTGGATACAATTGGCATGCCATAGAATTCATGAGCTCAGTGTATGGGTGGACTACGGTCCTAAGGCTACGGTCTATATTGATTTGGCGAGGCGGATGGATGTTTTTTGGTATTTTTCATATTGGCGAGGCGGAGGGACTAGACCATTTATTGATTTGGCGAGGCGTAGGAATTAACGTATCCACTATCTTCATTCAATCCAAGGGTTAATAATGAATATGAGATGTTGAACATAGTATATTGTAGCATAATATGGATATTGATAAGCATGAGGATATGTATATGCATCAATCATTTTTATTTACATTGTTTGTGACTACCTCACTAGGAAATGTATGTCTAATGTGTCTCTTATCTCATGCATTTCATGTTAAGGAATCGACCCCCTTTTCGAAGATCGGAAAAGTCGAGGCAAGACAAGTCACTACAAGCCAAAGTAATGTATTTTGACTTTATGAACTCCTAGGAAGGTGACAAAGTAGTTGAACTAGTCGTTTGTGCCCATTTTGGTATGTTTGTAATGTGTATAAGTTAAAATGGCAAAGTAGTTAAAATGACTTTTGGTATGGCTAAAAGTTGGTAAAAATGGCATATATGGCTCACATAGGTGAAAACCTAGTAAACGTATTCGAATGATCATGAAATTTGGACTGCCAGTAGTTTATAGTATTGAAATATTGTGTATAAAGTTTCATTGCATTTGAACACCAATTGTAGGTCAATTTGATTAAAAACCAACAATAATCTAGCATTACATGCCAGGCCGTATCGATACGGGGTAATGGCGTATCGATACGGTTAAGAATAATTGAACCTAAGGAACAGGGTGTATCGATATGGTTTGGGACTGTATCGGAATGTTTTGCCACTAGAATTCCATGTTTCGATATGGGCCTAACCTGTATCGGAATAGGTCAAAAGTCAAAGTCAATGAAAGTCAACCCGTACCGAAACATGGCTTACCTGTATCGATACAAGTAATGGGAAAGGTCAACCCAGTTTGACCATCGTACACTCGTATCAAAATGGCATCAAGGTGTTTCGATACAGGGTTAGTTAAGTTGGTTAAAAGGCAGAAATTGAAGATTTACAATGTTCACAAATTGGTCACTAAATTTAGGACGAATCAATTGGATGGGTAAATGAACTCCAAATTGTATGAAAATTTACAGACATGTTATTATTGTATTGAATTTCATTATGGTATAATAAATTGCATTGAAGAACCTCTAAATTATCATATTTACAGTTTAGTCCCTAAAACTTGTAATAGTTTAAGAATTGGTCTTAAATGATTAATTATCGTTTCATATTGGGTAAATTGGACCGAGTTGTATAATAGGTAATGTTTTATAGTTTAACATTGATTATGTATTGTTTATGAATTGAAATTTTATTGCACCAAATGTAACCCCCTCGACCCGGCCTAGCCGATTGACCGAACTAAACGGGTCACACGGGGAATATTTAAGCAAACTGGGAAAGTTTACCCCAATAATCGACCCTTATTTTTTTTCTTTTTATCTTGTCTAGATGCAAGTTAGGTTCCTATGTGTTCAACCAAAGCAGCGAATCAAACGATAACACGAACGCTCAACGATTAACACCAATTTCGGGTTTGGAGACCATTTCATAAATTTGACAATTAGTAAGGGTTTTTACCAAATTAGGATTACCAACCTTTAATTAGGTTCATTACATGCTTCTCTGCAAAAACTCAGCTCAAGACTACCTTTGGAACTCATCTAATTGCTTACACAAGAAACATGGACTAAAATGCATAAAAACAGAAACTCGGAATTTTCGAAAAACTGAATTAACAACCTACGTTTCGGAACAGTGGGCCCTGTATCGGAACGGGCGTATCGAAACAGTGATATCCTGTTTCAAAACGCGAGATTGTTTCGAAACCATTTTGGACCCGTTTCGGAACAGGGTTTCATAGAGGCAAAATGTATCGAAATAGGGTTCATCGTTTGGAAACCTCAAGGCAATTTCAAGTCCCCGTTTCAAAATAATCGAGGATGTTTCGAAACACATGGGCCTGAAACGCTTTACTTTGCTGGTTTAACTCGATTTTAACCATCTGAAACTAACCCAACATATGACTAAACATGCTTGAAACTAAAATACATTCCAACAATCAAGGATTCATGGCAGAACTATCAGCATAGCATCATTCTCAATATCAAAGAGACTAAAGGCATGCTTCTTAAGAGAAATATGCACCAAAAGCTCAAAGCTCAACCCAAGCAGAAACCAACACTTAAAAGGCCTTTCACATAACCAAAAATGCATATCAAACTTGCACCAAACCAGAAAATACCAAACAATCAATATTCATAGCATTGGACATCCCCATTGCCTTTATACACTAGTTAAAAACCTCAACATACATTTAGAGAAGTCCCTTGGAAAAGCCCTTGTAGAATGCTGCCTCCAAACGCCTAATTATCTGCATTGATGAACAAAGAGAGCATAAGCATACAAGCTTAGTGAGGATTGCTCAAAACCAAAAACATCAACAATGCACAAAACTATTTTTCACTCTTTTCAAGACCTTCATGCCTTTTTCACAAACCATGCACCTTGCCTTTAAAATCAGCATGTTAAGCATCATGCAACATGATTCATACATTTTCCAGCAATTAAACCATTTCTACACATCATCAAGCCTTCCAAGCATAAACACCATTATGCTAAGCTTAAAGTAAAACATGCATTTTTCATAATGTGCATCATCAACATTTCCATAGCATTTCATTCCATTATATTGGCTCGCAAGTGATTAACAACATTCTCAAAACACATCAGATACACGGATTACCAAGGGTTGTCCCAAACCCTTCATACACTCTACCGGCGTCTCAAGGCTAACATACGGGAGCAACCCTCCACCGTTGTGACACCCGTGGTGGAGTATTCGGTACAATTACAACCCCTCAACACCACTTATTGGTATATGTATAACCCACTAACGAGAGACGCAATACACACAAGGTTCGCACTCAGAAGCTACCCTCAACCGTTGCAACCTTAAACAATCCTCAATCGTTAGGCTACTTGGATAGAGTTTTCGGTACAATCACAACCCCTCAACATCCAAGACGACTTGTTTATAGTGCACTCAATCCTATAGTCGGCTAACTATATCCGATTTCATTTATAAAACACTTTATACAACATCACTTGCCAATATAATCCACATTTCATGCACACCTCACTGTTTTTACAAAGAATTCATGATAGCCATAACTCAAGCATTAAACCATGCTTCAAAAACTCATTCATCAACACATGCATACAACGATCACTTACCTAGTGCATCCTTAAACCATATGGCATCATCAAACATGTTTTATATACTCAAAACATGCTTTAAAACAGTAGGTAAACGCATTTAAAATCAAGTGCAACCAAAGGCTCAAACTAGCACAATCTGGGAGAGAATTCACTTTACTTACTTCTGAACTTAGTAAAGCATCTCAAGCTCTTACTAAGTTCCCAAAACCTTTTCTAAAACGTTTCCATGTTGGAAAACCAAGTTCCACTCACCGACTTGCGAAACCACACTAGCCGACGCACAAATCACCCGTCTGAAGCCTCCAAAGTCACTTCGTTTGATTCTGGAACACTATCTCATATTTTCAACACATTAAAATAGAGGTTCAATGCATTAAAATGCATCCAAAACACCAGCACTCAAAAGGAAACCCGCAGCTCTACTCTAAAGCATCAATTTACCCAGTCGATACAACCGAAAACTCAATCGACTGAACTCTAAACTCAGCCCAGCAATCTACCAACACACCCAATACATTTTAAGCATCAATCAACATCCTAAAGAAACCTAAAACCATCCTTATACCTCCAACAACTCGGATTCCACATTACACCCCAAAAATCCAACTATAAACACCTTAAAAACCAAAGATCTCAAGGATTTCGGGATTAATTTGATTTAGGCTATATTTCAACATCATTAACCTTTCAAAACTCATTTAGAAATCATCTCAAACAAATCAAATCAACTCAACTCCGAAAATCACATTAAAACCACTTTTCTACCAAGATTTCATCCTTTTTTCAAATCAATAACAAAACCTTAGTCAAAAACATGAATAAAGAGTCAAATATCTTTGGAATTTCATTAAAGAACCTTGATTAGAGGGTTAGCACGGAATTTACCTCCAATCCTTGCTTCTCTTCTAATTTGGCAAGTTTAGCTTTCAAGAATCTTGGAGGAAATTGAGAGAAATCACAAAGATGAAGTTGGAAATCAAGAGAGAATTTGAGAGAGAAGAAAATCTGGAATTTGAGAGAAAATGGAAAGTATTTGGCTGAAGTGAAAGCAAGAGAATGAAAATGATCGTCAAAATCTTTTAACCAATTAACTAACTCCTCAATTATATTAATTAAAGCCATTTAAATATTTAATAAACCATTTAAAACACATGCCAAATTAGAGAAAAGGCTTAATTGCAAATTAGCTCCCTAAAGATTCTAAGATCTTGACTCTTTTTGAAAAACACACTTTTTCCACAACTTTAAAACTTTACATTTTGGTCACTGCCCAAAATGTTTACTTTCAAAAACCTGTTTTGCAAAATTGATTTAACCAACCTCTTAAATATTATTTTAGAGGTTTTAGGAATTTTTATCATATTTTTATCCCATCTCGAACCTTGATTTCCCTAAATCACCCTTTAATGATTAGAACAATCGATTACTTGTTCCACCGGCCCAACCCGACTTGCAAAACACCTAGGCCGAAAACCGGGGCATTACACCGATCACTGAACTGCTCATCGGTAGCACACTTCGACCCGGTTCTCGGCCAAGCCGGGAAGGGGGTGTTACAATTCTCCCATGTTTATAACACATAAGAACAAAGGATTAATGCATCTATATGCATTAAAATCACCAGCAAGCTAAGCTACCTCGTTGCTCTATCCAAAAACACCAAAACGGCTATCTGAAACAACCGAAAACACCTTCGATTATTCTCCAAAATTTACCCAACTAAAATCTAACACTTCAAACCACTTTTAACCATCAATTAACATTTAAAAACAACCCAATCCCATCCATAAACCTCCAGCAACACCAGAACCTCAAAACTACTTCACCAAAACCCCAAATATAGCCATCTAAAACTAAAGATCCAAACCAATTCGGGATTATTACGATAAAACCTTTATTTCAACATCATTTAACATCCAAATCTTGATTAATAACAGCCTTAAATCAAGGAAAATAGTAGCATTACGAAAATCACAAAATCTCAACATTAAACTTCAATTTAACCAAATTTCCATGATTAATCCATCAAAATAGCTTAGAAAACATATGTAAAGGATTGGTAACTTGGTAATTTCAGTAAAGAACTGATCATTAGAGGAGAAGAACGAACCTTACCTCTAATGGGTGAAATCTCTCTCAATTGGATGTTGTGTTCTTAAAAATTAAAGGAAAATTATAAGGATTTGTAAATCAAGATTGAAGAATCCTTTTGAAATCATAAACTCAGAAAATCAAGAGCATTACCTCAAGCTTCTTGAAAATAGAGAGTGTTTGGCTAAAGAAAATCTTTGAGAGAAAATAGAATGAGAGAAAATGACGTAAATAGGTTTTAATGAAAAAGTCAATTCGCCTTTATTAAAGCTATTAATCTTTAATAAAAACCCTTTTAAAATGTCCCAAATTAAGAGAGAAATCTGATAAAAACAATTAGATAAATTAGCTCCTTAAAGATTCAAAGTTTCAATCCTTTTACAAAACAGTCACTAAAACAACTTTCCAAAAATCACATTTTGGTTACTAACTCAAAATGTCGTACTTCCAAAATCTTTTTCTTAAAATTGATTTTACCAAAATCATTTATATAATGAATAATGATTCTTAAGCATTTTCTCATATTTTTATCTTAACCTGAACCTTGATTTCTCTGAATCACTCCCGAAAACTCGGATCTCTAGTCTAAGCTCTACGAACCTCGAATTGACCTCAAATTATTCTAGGCCCAAAATCGGGGCGTTACAACTCTCCCCCACTTAGGAAATTTCGTCATCGAAATTTTTACCTGGAGGAAAATGATGAGGAAACTGTTTCTTCATGTCATCCTTTCTTTCCCACTTGGCTTCTTCAACACCACAATGTCACCACAAGACCTTGACCAACTTAATGGTCTTACCACGAAGAACCTTGCTGTCCGAATCCAAGATCTCAACTGGTTATTCATCATAGGACAAATTCGGATTCAACTCAAATTCTTCAACAGGCATAACATGAGATAGATCTGATCTATACTTACGAAGCATGGATACATGGAAAACATCATGTATCTTCTCTAACTCAGAAGGCAACCTCAACCTATAAGCAACAGGTCCAACACGTTCTAACACCTCATACGATTCAATAAACCTTGGACTCAACTTGCCATTCCGGCCAAATCTCATCACCTTTTTCCAAGGTGAAACCTTTAGAAAAACTTTATCTCCCACAACATACTCAATCTCCTTATGCTTCAAATCCGCATAAGACTTTTTATGATCCGAAGCCGCTTTCAACCTCACGCTAATGAGCTTCACTTTATATGTGGTGCCCTTAAGCACATTAGGCAAAGAAACCAACTTCTGCCCTGCTTCCGCCCAACAAAGAGGCGTTCTACACTTCCTTCCATACAAGGCCATATAAGGAGCCATTTGAATACCCGCTTGATAACTATTATTGTAAGCAAACTCCACCAAAGGTAATTGTTTCTCCCAAGAACCTTGGAAATCAATGATGCAACATCTCAACATATTCTCCAACACTTGGATAACTCGTTCGGACTGACCATCCGTCTGAGAATGATACGATGTACTGAAATTCAAACGCGTGCCCAACGCTTGATGAAGACACTCCCAAAACCTTGCTGTGAAACGCGGATCTTGATCCAAAACAATGGACTTAGGCACTCCATGTAACCTCACAATCTCAGAGATGTACAATTCTGCCAACTTTTCTAACGTATACGTAGTATGCAGCACCAAGAAATGTGCACACTTCGTAAAACGATCAACAATCACCCAAACGGAATTCTTTTTGGACGATGTCAAAGGCAAACCCGTCACGAAATACATGGTGATTCTCTCCCATTTCCATTATGGAATCTTCAAAGGGTGCAACAATCCAGAAGGAAATTGATGCTCAGCTTTTACTCATTGACAAACCATGCACTTACTAACAAAATCAGCAACGTCTCTCTTCAAACCATCCCAATAGTACTCATCCTTCAACCCACGATACACCTTTGTACTACCAGGATGCATAGCAAAAGGACTATTATGAGCCTCAGTCAAAATAGTGCGCCTTAGCTCAACATCCTCCAGCACAACTATTAGACTCTTAAAACACAAAACACCATCATCATTGAAACAAAAGTCCGTTGGATTTGCTTCCGTAATGTCCTGAACATGCGGTACCAAAGAATCATCTAACAGTTGTTTCTCTTTAATCAACTCTACCAACGAGGGTTTCACTTGCAATTCAGCCACTAAACCACCATCTCGTGATACACTCAACCGAGCAAACATAGCCCTTAACTCAACAGCCACCTTCCTACTCAAGGCATCGACTACAACATTAGTCTTCCCCGGATAGTACTTTATCGTCAAGTCATAATCTTTCAGCAACTCAAGCCACCTTCGTTGCCTAAAATTCAACTCTTTTTGGGACATCAAGTACTTCAAACTTTACATCCTTTCGCAACAACTTTGTCAAAGGAGCAACAATCCTTGAAAAACCATCCACGAACCTACGATAGTATCCCGCCAAACCAAGGAAACTACGCACTTCATGAACCAACTTAGGTGACTTCCAATTCATCACTGCTTCAACCTTTTCAGGATCAACTCTAATCCCTTCGGCCGACACCACATGACCAAGGAGAACAACTTTTCTAAGCCAAAACTCACACTTGCTCAACTTAGTATAAAGCTGATTTTCCAACAAAACTTGCAACACAATCCGCAAATGGTTATCATGATCATCCTCGATACGAGAGTACACTAGAGTATCATCGATAAACACAACCACAAACCTATCCAAGAACTCATGAAACACACGATTCATCATGTCCATGAATGCAGCAGGGGCATTAGTCAAACCAAAAGGCATCACCAAAAACTCATTATGCCCATACCTTGTGCGAAAATCAGTCTTAGGCACATCCACATCTTTTACCTTCAACTGGTGGTATCCGGATCTCAGATCAATCTTAGAAAACACTGAAGTACCTCGAAACTAATCAAAAAGATCATCAATCCTTGGCAAATGATACTTGTTCTCGATTGTTAACTTGTTCAATTGATGATAATCTATACACATTCTGATCGTGCCATCATTCTTTTTCACAAACAAGACCGGTGCACCCCATGGTGAAACACTAGGCCGAATGAAACCTCGATCAAGCAACTCCTTAAGTTACGACTTCAACTCTTTAAGTGCCATTGGATAGGGAGCAATAGACACCGGAGTCGTATTTTCATACAACTCAATGTCAAACTCAACCTCTCTGTTTGGTGGCAAACCAGGCAACTCTTCAGGAAATACACCCAGAAACTCATATATTGTACATATATCTTGTACTCGAACCTTCTTTATACTAGGATTCATCATATAAGCTAGGAAAGCTTCACATCCTGAACGCATCAAATGACCCGCTTCAAGAGCCGAAACCATATTAGATAAGAATTTCATATTCTCACCTACAACCACCACCTCATAATTATCGGCAAGTTTCAACGAAGCTCGCTTGGTCTCAAAATCAAATACTAAGAATTACATCAAAACCATAGAAAGGCAATTTCATAAGATCAACCTCAAACACATTTCCTTGATCAGACAAAGGACATCTCCTAAACAACTTCCTTGTAACAATTGTCTCACCAAAAGAACTGATTACACGCATACCAACATATTACAACTCAACAGGAAAACCAAGCACTTGTGCATGCTCACACAAAATATGTGAATGAGTAGAACAAGAATCAATCAAAGCAAGTAATGATAAGGATTGCGAATTAAAGGTACCTGTGATCACATCCGTGTCATTCTTTCCCTCATGGTGCGCATACACTCTAGCCTGTCCACCTCCCTTAGGCTGAACAACAAGCATATGTACGACATTCCTCTGATCATCATCCCTACGCTAAAAATTGCCACGACCGTGCCCACGGCCTCTCTGTGACTCAGCAGCTCTCACCAGAGCTTGTCCATCCCTAACGGGTTGTTGACAATCACGCTTCATATGTCCTCGCAATCCACAGTTCCAGTACGTACCCAAATTACCCCAACATTCTCTCGTGTGCCTTCTACCGCATCGGTTACAATCTAGAGTACGAATGAAAGTATTCTAACCTTGATGACCACGACCAGGGTTACCACCACCCCGCCTAGGATCTGGTTGATACCTCTAATCCTTATGCTTCTTATAACAATCCTTTCCACCATCATACTCAGCAGCACTCTTTCCAGAGCTAGAACCACCTAAACGAGCAGCCAGACCCAAATTTTGTTTAATGTACTTAGCTCGAGTGACTAAGACATCAAAATCGGTGTAGTCCAAAGCAAACATGTAGGTCTTAACATCCTTCACTAGCCCATAGCGAAAATGATCGCATCTCTTCTGTTCATCGAGAACCAGCTTAGGAGCATATTGGCTAAACCGAACAAACTGAACTTCGTACTTAGAAACAGTCATGTTTCCTTGCACCAAGGACATGAATTCTCTCTTCTTCTCATCTAGATAACGATCACCCAAATACTTCTTCTTGAAAGCATTTACAAAGAATGTCCAATTAACCTCGGCAGGTTCCATACCCGAAGTGATGGTCATCCACCACGTATAAGCATCTCCGTAAAGCAAGGAGACAACACAACCCAACTTCTGCACATCATTGCAACTCATCTGACCCAGAATCCTTTTGGTACTCTCAAACCAAGCCTCAAAACTCTCAGGAGATAGGCCTCTAAACTCAGTTCCACCCAAACTGCGCAAACGTTCCAAAGGTAAACCAACATTAGCACCAGGCTGGGGTGCATCCACATGCATCCCCGTTATTGCTGCCTGAAAAGCCCCAGCTATAGCCTGAATCAAAGGTGTCATATCAGCAGCAGCTTGTCCTTACGCTGCTTGAGGTCTAACACCTCCAACACCAGCTACCACTCCAGCTCCTTCACCACCAGGAAGAGGAGGCGGCGGTAAATTCTCATCATTCTCATGAATCTCATTCTCAACCACATTGCGTACATTGCCTCTAAGCTCTCGTCTCGTTCCCATTTCAAAACAGTATGGCTATAAAGAATGCAACAATAAAAACAATCAATCTAGCCAAAGCAAGAATCCAAAGTGCTCAAGTTCTACTTTTCAAAACCAAAGTTCTCTTTACATTAGTAATAATATGGCAATGGGTACCCTTACTTTCTTCTCCAACAGCATATAACAATCACAATTCATGTTTTCAAACACCGTGCATCTCACACAAGTCAAACAAAGATTCAAAACATTGTATAATCAATCATCGTGCATAGCATTCATCAAGAATTCAACCAAACAACAATATCACATCAACCTTACCTCCCAATTCTTTCGAAACTTGGCTCTGATACCATCAAATATAACCCTCTCGACCTTGTCTGGGCGAAAGACCAAACTGAACGGATCACACGGGGCATATTGAAGTAAACCGAAATGTTTACTTCAATAACAACCCTATTTATTTATCTTCCCTAGATGCTCATTAGGATCCTAAGTCTTTAACATCGCAGCGGAACAATTTGCAACTTGATCAAACAACGAATTGAAACTCAATTGCATTCAAATATGTTTTAGGGACCATTTTGTAATTTTATCATAATACAGGGACTTATCCACTTTTATAGTTACCAACCTCTAATTAAACATATTTTATGCTTCCCTGACAAAACTCATCTCAAAATAATCATTCATGTTCATTTAATTGCATACAAAACGCTCAAGGACTAAAACATAAGGAATCATAATTTTAGAATATTCCAACAACTAACATAACAGCTTGATGTTTCGGTACAGGCTAGCCCTGTATCAAAACAGGCGTACCAAAATAGGATCTCGTTTCTCAGAACACAGGCCCGTATCGATACACCCTTTGAGGTGTTTCGAAACAGAGGATTCTAGTGGCAAAATATATCGGAACAGACCTTCCTGTTTTGAAACCCTTAGGCCATTTCAGGCTCACTATTTTGGTACAGGCTCGAGTGTACCGAAACACCTGGGCCTGTAATGACACTTTTTGCTATGTTTTCACACTTGAATCCATACTAAACCATTCCAACATGCTTGCAACATGCCTACAACATATTTAGAACATCAAACCACAACATACATGGCAGAAACAACGTCATAGCAAGTCTATAGGCATCAAGGGAATCTATATGCATGCAACCCATGCACAAATAGCCACTAAGAAGTCAAAACACAAACCAATGCATAAACCAAACATTAAAGGCCGTTTACAAGACATTAAGGGCATTCAAAACTTGCCACGAACCAGGGAGTTTCAAAACACATCTCCCAAACAACATGGTACCCTCTCATTGCCAACTATTATTACTAATAAGCAAATGTAAAACCATACTTGAGCTTAATCACACTTCTTGGAATTCTTCTTGCCTCTTTGCTGCACAAGCAAGATAATTATCTACTATTGAGTTGATCGCACAATTGCAAATGGCCAAGAGGAGGGTGAATTGGCGATAAAAATTTTGGTGGGTGAAAATATAGAAAAATTAAAATGTGACACAAGGCAATTAGAGTGGTTCAAGTTCTCCAAACGAACTCTACATCCACTACCTTAGTTCCCACTAAGGATTTTCAACCAATTCACTACTTGAATTCTTCCTCTTTTCTTGGATGAGGAGGGAACCTTACAATTTGATTAAGCTTTCTACCCAAAGCTTAATCCACTCACTTTTACAAAGAAAAGTATTTGGTAAACTCTAAAAGTTCCTCTCAAAAGATGATTGTTTACTCAATTACAATTTCACACTCCCCAAACTCACAATAAAAGATTACAATGAGAATACAAGAGTTGGGTACAAGAATTTGACTCTAAAGGTACAAAGTTTGGATTTGAGTGCTTTGATGTTGCTTGTAGGTTCAATAGTTGTTGCTAGTTCAATTGAGGCTTGTTTTTATACCCTTTCATTGAATTCTATCCGTTTGGGTAGTTAGGATCATCAATAGAGCCGTTGGGATGCAATTTCCCGCAATAAATGCAGCTCAGCTGCCTACCGTATCGGTAAGGCTCGGGGGCGTATCGGTACCTGTCTCAAAGAAGAAAGAGCTGTTGTGACTGAAAATAGTGTGTATCGATACGCTTAGAGGGCGTATCGGTACGGTTTTTAAGGGGCGTATCGATACAGAATTTGCTCACTGGAATCCCAACTTTGGTTTTGATAAAAAGCGTATCGGTATGGATACTTAGCGTATCGGTACGGTATAACGGTCATTTAAATTTTGGGATACCAACTAACTGACAAGCCAACGGTCGAAAATTAAATGCAAAGATTTTGTAAAGATAAGCGAATCGTATCGATACGGTTGCAATCTGTATCAGTGCGGTATCATATAAAGTGCTACCCATATGAATATCATATCGATACGGGGTAATACTGTATGGTACGCTATGGTCTATTAAAATTCCAGTGACTAAAAACCTTATCGACACGCCTAAGGATATCGATACGCCTAGGCGTTTTAGTGAAGTTTGGCTTGAAAATACATAGAAAAACTTAGAAGATTTTTATCATTTAAGAAAGATTTGTCTTGAGATATAGTTTGGTTCAAAAAGACTTGTCAATAGTGAGACTTTGAAGAGTACTTAAAAATTTATTGTTTTGCAAATTAGTATATAAGTCTAGGTGTTATAACAAAATCAATTTTGGTTTCACAATCTCCCCCTTTTTGATATAACAAAACCACATATAAATTTTTAAGTTTTTGAAAAGCTTTCTCCCCCTTAATTTAAGATGGATTTTCAAAATCAATTTTAAGTTTTTTTAAAAAATGGCTCTATAATCCTTCTCCCCCTTTTTGTTAGATCAAACATAAGCACAAGGATAATAGCAACAATAATATGATAAACTTCAAAGCAAACTTAAAATTAAAAGTAACTTAATAGTTCAAAGAAAACTTTAAAAGGAAAAGCAACATAATAGTCCAAACTTAGATCCTAAAACATAATAAAAGGCATAAAGTACTAAACATAGGTGCAAAAGCTAAAGAAACTAAATGACATGAGATGATATGCAAAAAGCTACTCGTCCCCGTCATCATCTTCTTATTCGTCCTCTTCATCCTCATCGTCTCGAGTAGGTTGATTCCTCCTCTTTTGGTTAAGCCAAGCACCATGGAAGGCGATGAGAGAGACATCCATGGAGTTTTGTTGAAGAGCGATGGCTTTCATTTGATCCTCCAATGATGTGAAACGAGTGTCAAAGCCCTTGACTTGATCTTCCAAAGAAGTGAATCGAGTGTTAATGGTGGCAAACTCGGCTTCCATGTTTGTGAACTTCTCATTGAGGAATGTCATTAGGTTGTCCATGGAGGAAGACGCAATCGGAGCTCGTTGAGAGCATGAATGAGCATGTGGAGAATCAACCGGAGCATCTTGTTGAGGAGCATGAGGGATATGAACCCATTCATTGTTAACATAGGAGAAATGAGCACGAGATAGGGAACGTTCATTGATAGGTTGGCCAAGGGTTTCAGGAAAATCATGTGAACAATCAATTTCAAGGGAATGGAATAGGAAACTCAACGCCGTAGAATAGTAAAAGGATTTGACTTGGTCAGTGTGACGGTGTTGAACGAGATAGACAAGGTCGGCAAACATAATTTGACAAAGGTTTGGACAGTGACCCTCCCTAAAGCACCTAAGCCAAAAAATCATCGACTTGACAAATTGTGGAAAATTTCCCTCCTGATGGACGCAAAAACCATGTAATGATAAGTTGAAGGACACGGTCCTGAACATTTAAGACTTTGACGGACCCTAAGGGACATTGACCTAAGCAATTTTAAACATCAATTCCTACGTTTTCAAAACCAAAAGCCTTGCAAAGAACATCTTGATCAATTTTAATGGTTTTTCCCATTACATATGACTCGATTGCAATGACATGTTCTCTAGCCTCGTCATGAATACATATAGCATTTGAAAAGAAGATGATGACCAAGTTCCTATAGAGAACGGGAGGAAGATTTAAAAAGTTGATAAATTTCCATTGCCTAATCAAAGTGAGGTATTGAAATTTAAAACGGGCAGAGTTTAAAAATGGTAGAGACACAACACGCTCTTCCCTAAGAGTGAAACCATGAAAGAGTTTGTAACGAGACATATCCGAAGGGTTTGGAAAACTATATTGGAGAATATAAGGGAGATTTGGTTTAGGGTTACCCTCTTCGTTATCAATAGGATCGGAAGTGGCAAGGTGACGTTTAGCTCTCTTTTTCGGTGCGATAATCCTGAAAAACACATCAAAACGATTCGAATATGTATGCAATTAACATCTTATCCAAATCAATAAATTCTAATAGTTCAAGGTAATTTTAAAAGACAATTTTATAGTTAAAAAATATATATACATATACTAGAAAGGATTTGTAAAAAAATTGGAAAAACAGATTAAAAATACGATGAGAAAATATATTCGAATAAAAAAATTTGATTTTGAAAAAATTTGGTAAAAAGTTTGAAACATGTGTTTTAAAAATATGTTTTGTACAAAAACTAAGTTGAAACAATTATAAAAAACAAACGAAAATAAAAAAAATAAAAGAGAAAAAGGTTATACCTTGAATTGTTAGATTGGATGAATGTGTTGATGTGAATGCACTTAGATTGTTGACAAAGCTTAGCTTTGATGTGGAGATCAAAAACCCTCAACGAATTTTTAAGTTTGATGGAAAAAATTGAAGGATTGAGGGGGGTTTTATAAAGAGGTGCGGCTAGGGTTTGTAGAGAAAAAGAAGGGTTTTTAATTTTTTGAAGTGTTTTGTAAAATCAGCCTTATATAAACTCTCTGTCGAGACCGTATCAGTATGCTTGTAGAGCATATCGATACGTGTTTGCTCTAATTTTTAATTCGACGTTATTATCGTATCGATACGCGGGACCATATCGGTACATTTTAACCTGGATTACTTCCCTTGACTTATCTGTATTGATACGCGGGGTCGTATCGATATGCATTTAGCTTTTAAGATTTCCCTTTGATGAACTCGTATCGATACGCGTCAGCAGTATCGATACGCCTTTACTAGATGAGGCATTTTTGACAGTTTTAAGATAAAAAAATCCAACTTCAAACGTTCCTAAATGCATGTATATGACATAAGAACAAGTTTCAATGGCTATAATTAATGCATTCTCCCCCTAGCAACATGTATAGAAGCAAAAAGAAACAATTCAACATAAGCATGGATATCAATCAATTTCAAGCAAATTTTGACCATTTGGGACCTAAAAAGGGTCAAGAAAGGCTAGTTAATCCTAACTCTCTCCTAAGGGTCCAAAACACTCTTTATCTAAAGGCTTTGTGAATATATCCGCTAATTGGTTCAATGTATCAACATACTCTAGAATAACATCATTTTTCAACACATGGTCTCTAATGAAATGATGTCTAATTTCTATGTGTTTGGTTCTAGAGTGTTGGATGGGATTCTTAGTGAGACAAATGGCACTAGTGTTGTCACACCTAAGGGGTATAGTTTCTACTTCAACACCATAATCTAAGAGTTGTTGTTTCATCCAAAGGACTTGAGCACAAAAACTCCCTAAGGATATGTACTCCGCTTCGGTGGTAGATAAGGTTACGCTATTTTGTTTCTTAGAGAACCAAGATACGAGCATACTACCTAAGAATTGGCATGTCCCGGAGGTACTTTTCCTATCTATCTTACACCCCAATAATCCACATCAGAATAAGCATGAAGGCTAAAGGAAGAATCCTTAGGATACCAAAGGCCTAAGTTAGGTGTGTCTCTAAGGTATCTAAAAATTCTCTTAATGGCAACTAAGTGTGATTCTCTAGGACTAGATTTAAACCTAGCACACAAGCAAACACTAAACATGATATTCAGTCTACTTGCGGTAAGGTAAAGCAAAGAACCTATCATGGATCTATAAAGCTTAGAATCAACACATTTACCTCCTTCATCTTTGTCAAGCTTTATGGAAGAGCTCATAGGTGTGGCTTGAGGCTTTACATTCTCCAAGCCGAACTTTTTGAGCATATCGTTCACGTACTTAGCTTGATTTATGAAGGTGCCATCTTTCCTTTGTTTGATTTGGAGTCCCAAAAAGAATGAGAGCTCCCCCATCATGCTCATCTCGAACTCACCTTGCATTAGCTTAGAAAATTCTTTGCAATAACATTCATTAGTAGAACCAAAAATGATATCATCAACATAGATTTGTACTAATAATATGTCATTATTATATCTTTTTATGGAAAGTGTAGTGTCCACCTTACCTTTTTCAAAACCCTTTTCAATTAAAAAGTTTGAAAGTCTTTCATACCAAGCTCTAGGAGCTTGTTTTAAACCATAAAGTGCTTTAGTTAGTTTGAACACATGATTTGGAAATTTTGAATCCTCAAACCCGGTGGTTGTTCAACATACACTTCTTTATTTATAAAACCGTTTAGAAAATCACTTTTCACATCCATTTGAAAAAGCTTGAAATCATGGTAACATGCAAATGCCAAAAGCATCCTAATGGCTTCCATCATAGCTATGGGTGCATATGTTTCATCAAAAGCAATTCCCTCTTCTTGAGTGTAACCATGAGCAACAAGCCTAGCCTTGTTTCTCACTATATTACCATTTTCATCTAGTTTATTCCTAAAGACCCATTTAGTTCCTATATTAGATTGATTACTAGGCCTTTCAACTAATGTCCAAACTTTACTTCTCTCAAATTGATTTAATTCCTCTTGCATGGCCAAAATCCAAAAATCATCTTTTAATGCTTCTTTGATATTTTTAGGCTCAATGCATGAAAGAAATGCAACATGGTTCATTAATTTGATAGAGGATCTAGTAGTTACCTCCTTGGATGGATCACCCAAGATTTCACCACCTTTGACATAGTTGAACTCCCTTGGGTAAGATACCTCTTTTTTCCTCAAGAGCCAAATCCTTCAAGGCTTCAAGAGGTTGATCTTTTGCATCTTCATCTTTAGTTGGAATATCATCCACCTTTGACGTTTGTCCTCCATCAATGGCATCAGGAATCCCTATATCATCATCATCACAAGATTTCTTCCTCGGAAGGAGGTTATCATCGAAAACAACATGTATAGACTCTTCTACTACTAAAGTTCTTTTATTAAATACATGATAGGCTTTAGAGTTTAAAGAATACCCCAAGAAAATAGTTTCATCACTTTTAGCATCAAATTTACCTAAGTTGTCTTTTCCATTATTTAAAACAAAACACTTGCAACCAAATGGATGAAAATAGCTAATGTTAGGCTTTTAGATTTTAAAATCTCATATGGTGTTTTCTTCAAAATTGGCCTAATCATTACTCGATTTATAATGTTGCAAGTGGTATTTGTGGCTTCCGCCCAAAAATATTTAGGTAAATTATTTTCACAAAGCATGGTTCTAGCCATTTCTTCTAAAGTTCAATTTTTCCTCTCAACTACCCCATTTTGTTGAGGAGTGCGAGGTGCGGAAAAATTATGGCTAATCCCATTTTCATTTAAAAACTCTTCAAAACCTAGATTTTGAAACTCGGTTCCATGATCACTTCTAATGTGAGAAATTTTAAGTTCAAGATCATTTTGAGTTATTTTAGAAAATGTGATGAATTTTTCTAAAGCCTCATCTTTTGTACTTAAGAATAGAACCCAAGTAAACCTAGAATAGTCATCAACAAGTACAAAGGCATATGATTTACCACACAAGCTCATAGTCCTAATAGGCCAAAAATATCCATATGAATTAGTTGTAAGGTTCTATGTTGTTTACCCTTAGAGCATGCATCACAAATTTTATCATTAGAGAATTTAAGTTTGGGTAAACCACTAACTAGATTAAGGGAAATCATTTTTTCTAAAACACTCATGCTAGCATGTCCTAATTTTCTATGGCAAAGTCGTGAGTCATGTTTATCATGTGCAACTAAACATGTATGAGATGTATGGATGTCATCTAAATGCACTATGTAAATATTGTCTATTCTATTCCCTATGAGCATCAATTGATTTGTTTTAATGTTCACAATTTTGCAACCACTTTTATCAAATAAAACATTAAAACCCTTATCACACAATTGTCTAATGCTCAATAAATTGTGTTTAAGACCGTTGACATACAAAACATTTTCAATGAAAATAGAAGAGTGATTACCAATGGAGCCTATTCCTTCAATGTGGCCTTTGGAGTTGTCACCGAAAGTTACCACTCCACCACTCTTTGGCTTCAGTTCCACGAATCTACTCTTGTCACCGGTCATACGTCTTGAGCATCCACTATCAAGGTACCTTGAGTTTTGGCTTGAAGCTTTGGCCGTGTAGCAATGCTCCCCCTACAAACAAAGAAATTAGGCTTTGATTTTTGGTACCCAAATCATTTTGGGTCCATGTATGTTAGCCCTCAAAACCTTGGTTCCCTTAGGAATCCAAGAAGCAATAGCATTCGTGTTATTAGAAATAATGAGTTCCTTAGGGACCCAAACACTCCTGATCCTTTTACCTCTAGATTGCTTAGGAAAATTTCTTTGTTTCGGAACAAAAGTTTTTCTTTTTACATATTGGAATTTAGAAGACTTTCCCTTTTCAAAATGGTTTTTCCCAATAGCAATAAATGTTTTAAGATTATCCACTTCCTTTGTGTGATAATCTTGAAAATCGGAAAGAAGTTTTTTAAGATCAAAGTTTTTCTTTTTAAGATCATTTGAAAGATTTACTAAGTACAAAACCTTCTTTTCCAATTCCGAGTTAGTTTTTGAAATATATTCATTTTGAGTTTTTAAATCGGAAATGTTTTTCTTGTTTCTCAAAATAGACTCCTTATATTTTCCAACTAACTCATCATAAACCTCTTGCAATTCATCATAAGCATCTTGAAGTTCATCATGGGTAAAATAAAAAATTAGATGAGTTAAGGTTTACCTTTGGTTCATCATCAATGGCCATGAGACAAAGATTAGCCACTTCCTCCTCCTCCTCGGATGACTCCTCGTCACTCCAAGTTGCTACTTGAGCTTTGAGCTTGTTCTTCTTCCCAAAGCTCTCCCTCTTGAATTAAGGACACTCGAAACGGATATGGTCGGATTTTTTGCATTCATAGCAAATGATTTGGTCCTTCTCTTCTTCTTTACTCTTGCTCTTGAAGTCTCCTTTTCTATTGAAATTTCTTCCATGGTTGGACTTCATAAAGCGAGTGAATCGTTTGGCCAACATGGCCATCTCCTCATCTTCATCTTCACTAGAAACGCTTTCATGATATGAAGCTTTAAGAGCGATTCCAATCTTCTTCTTCTCAACATCCTTCTTCTCAACCTTCTTCTCCTCCATTTTCTTTTCTTTTTCTCTTCCCTTCTTTATGATTTCATGGGTGAGTAGAGATCCAGCAAGAGCATCTAGCTTGAGAGTCTTCAAATCTCGAGCTTCAATAATAGCCATTCTCTTGCTATCCCATGATTCCGGAAGAGAGTACAACAATTTCCTCACTAGCTTGTCTTTGGGGATGATCTCACTAAAACCCTTCAATCTATTGACGATGACCGAGAATCGATCAAACATCTTGGAAACACTCTCATCGGGATCCATTTTGAAATTTTCGTAGCTTAGATTGAGTAGCCCGATTTTTGTTTCCTTGACAACACTAGTTCCCTCATATATTATCTCGAGGGTGTCCCAAACTTCCTTGCCATTCTCGATCGAAGACGCCTTGGAGTAGATATCCGGACCAAGCGCACAAAAGATGACATGAAGAGCTTTATCATTTACTTGCATCCTTCTTCGATCATCTTCGGTCATTTCGGCTTTGACCTTTGGAACAAGTCTTCCTTCACCTTCTCTCTTCATCGGTATGAATGGACCTTCTTCAACCACATCCCACGCCATGTAGTCGGTAGACTTGATGAAGAGCTTCATCCTATTCTTCCAATATGGGTAGTTATCCCCATTGAAGAATGGTGGCTTGGTGGTAGATTGAGACTCGTAGAGGTTGGAAATGGAGGTGGATGCCATTGCTTGACTAGTTGTTGATCAAACTCTCCTAGAATGGACTTAAGAGGGTTGTAATCCTTCCAATGAGTGTAGCTCTGATACTAATTGTTGAGTTGATCACACAATTGCAAATGGCCAAGAGGGGTGAATTGGCGATAAAAAATTTGGTGGGTGAAAATATAGAAAAATTAAAATGTGACACAAGGCAATTAGAGTGGTTCAAGTTCTCCAAACGAACTCTACATCCACTAACTTAGTTCCCACTAAGGATTTTCAACAAATTCACTACTTGAATTCTTCCCCTTTTCTTGGATGAGGAGGGAACCTTGCAATTTGATTAAGCTTTCTACCCAAAGCTTAATCCACTCACTTTTACAAAGAAAAGTATTTGGTAAACTCTAAAAGTTCCTCTCAAAGGATGATTGTTTACCCAATTAGAATTTCACACTCCCCAAACTCACAATAAAAGATTACAATGAGAATACAAGAGAGTTGGGTACAAGAATTTGACTCTAAAGGTACAAAGTTTGGATTTGAGTGCTTTGATGTTGCTTGTAGGTTCAATAGTTGTTGCTAGTTCAATTGAGACTTGTTTTATACCCTTGCATTGAATTCTAGCTGTTTGGGTAGTTGGGATCATCAATAGAGCCGTTGGGATACAATTTCCCGCAATAAATGTAGCTCAGCTGCCTACCGTATCGGTACGGCTCGAGGGCGTATCGGTACCTGTCTCAAAGAAGAAAGAGTCGTTGTGACTGAAAACAGCGCGTATCGATACGCTTAGAGGGCATATCGGTACAGTTTTTAAGGGGCGTATCGATACGGAATTTGCTCACTGGAATCTCAACTTTGGTTTTGATAAAAAGCGTATCGATACGGTATAACGGTCATTTAAATTTTGGGATACCGACTGACTGACAAGTTAACGGTCGAAAATTAAATGCAAAGATTTTGCAAAGATAAGAAAATCGCATCGATACGGTTGCAATGCGTATCGGCACGGTATCATTTAAAGTGTTGCACAGATGAATATCGTATCGATATGGAGTAATACCGTATCGGTACGCTATGGTCTATTAAAATTCCAGTGACTAAAAATTGTATCGATAAGCCTAAGGGTATCGATACGCCTGGGCGTTTTAGTGAAGTTTGGCTTGAAAATACATATAAAAACTTAGAAGATTTTTATAATTTAAGAAAGATTTGTATTGATATATAGTTTGTTTCAAAAAGACTTGTCAATAGTGAGACTTTGAAGAGTACTTAAAAATTTATTGGTTTGCAAATTAGTCCATAAGTCTAGGTGTTATATCAAAATCAATTTTGGTTTCACATCTACATTGTTAGAATAAGATAGCGTAAGCACAATTGATTAGTGAGTGATGCTCAAAACAAACCAACACAACAATGCATTTTTAAATCATTTCTCATTTAGAAAAATCTATCTCATCATGCTCATTCTATCTCATGCTTGAAATCATTTTCAAAGCAAAACCACATCATTTACATCACATGTACCATCTATCTCATGCATTCAACAAATGCATAGTCTCAAGACAAAGCCTCACATGCTTTAATCTCATAAAGTGTTTCTCAAATCATATTCTCATTTGCAAAACACAAAGCATAAGATCATTTATAAACAAGGTACATGTGAATCTCATAATCAATCTCATATATTGGCATTTTAACAACATTACTCGTATATGCGGATAGTTTAACTAAATGTCAAGTCCTACCCTAGTGGAATCTCACATCACCGGAATCTCATGGCAGCATCTCTCATCGCCACAAAGCTTAGGTGTTTCACCAAGACCTACTGTGGTGGAATCTCTCATCACCACACTCTCACTTTGGAATGGGATGGCACTACCCCTATTGCCTGAACCAAAGAGCACGTACAAATTTTGTATATTATAATGCACTTCTCATCCTATTAGTCGACCAATTATATTCGGTAACAATAATCTCATCTCATGCCAATATATTCATTTTAACATCATTACCTAATGTTTTTCAATGCATCAATCTAAAACATTCTCATCCCATTTCCAAAGCATGTACAATGCATAGCATTTTCTCAAATAGTTCTATCTCATTGACTTATCAATTCTATCTCATGGGATCATTAAAGTCATCATTTCATTTCTCAAAACATGTATAAAACAGTAGGTATAAATCTATCTTCAAAACAAGAGCATGATCATAAAACCAATGGGACAATAACCGAGAAACGAGAGCGAAACATCTCATACTTACTTCCGGATTTAGGTTAGTGTTTCAAACTGAACCTAAACCCCCCAAACCTTGCTTTCAATCCTTTGAAAGACTTTTAAAACCAATTCCACTCACCGGCAACGCCACGCCCGTTTTGTCGAAGCATAATCAAGCTTCCGGAGCTCCCGGAACTTCACCAATCTCGTCCGATGTATTCTCCCATGTTTATAACACACAATAACAGAGGATTAATGCATCTCTATGCATTAAAATCACCAGAAAGCTAAGCTACCTCGCTACTCTGTCCAAAAACACCAAAATGGCTATCCGAAACAACCGAAAACACCTTCGATTACTCTCCAAACTTTACCCAGCCAAAATCTAACACTTCTAACCACTTTTGACCATCAATTAACATTTACAAACAACCTAATCCCATCCATAAACCTCCAACAACACCAGAACCTCAAAACTTCACCAAAAACCCCTAAACCTAGCCATCTACAACTAGAGATCCAAACCAATTCGGGATTATTATGATAAAACCATTATTTCAACATCATTTAACATCCAAACCTTGATTAATAACAGCCTTAAATCAAGGAAAACAATAGCATTACGAAAATCACAAAATCTTAACATTAAACTTCAATTTAACCAAATTTCCATGATTAATAATCCATCAAAACAACTTAGAAAACATATGTAAAGGATTGATAACTTGGAAATTTCAGTAAAGAATTGATCATTACATGAGGAGAACGAATATTACCTCTAATGGGTGAAATCTCTCTCAATTGGATGTGATGTTCTTGAAAAATCAAAGGAAAATTATAAGGATTTGTAAATCAATATTGAAGAATCCTTTTGAAATCATAAACTCAGCAAATCAAGAGCATTACCTTAAGTTTCTTGAAAATGAAGAGTGTTTGGCTGAAGAAAATCTTTGAGAGAAAATAGAATGAGAGAAAGTGACGTAAAATATATTTTAATGAAAAAGTCAATTCTCCTTTATTAAACCTTTTAATCTTTAATAAAAACCCTTTTAAAATGTCCCAAATTAAGAGTGAAATCTGATAAAAACAATTAGGTAAATTAGCTCCTTAAAGATTCAAAGTTTCAATCCTTTTACAAAACAATCACTAAAATAACTTTGCAAAAATCACATTTTGGTCACTAACTCAAAATGTCGCACTTCCAAAATAATTTTCTTAAAATTGATTTTACCAAAATAATTTATATAATTAATAATAATTTTTAAGCATTTTTTCATATTTTTATCTTAACCCGAACCTTGATTTCCCTGAACCACTCCTGAAAACTCAGATCTCTAGTCTACGCTCTACGAACCACTAATTGACCTCAAAATCTTATAGGCCCAAAATCAGGGCATTACAGATACCACTAAATGTGAAACTCTCGATCTGGATATCACATTCGGGCCTCAAGCCCAACCCGTTACCATAAAACTTTGCATCTAGATTAAGCCCAAATCTCATTCATTCATATATCCATAGAGTTTAAATATTTCAAGTAGATAAAATACATTAAAATATTACATGAGGAGCTCCATTTAAAATACATAGTTAAAAGCATTCGACAGTTAAGTTAAAATCCCGAAATATGAGTTACAATAAAATCATAGGGTCCTACAAATACATAGCCCAAATAATCTTAGTACTATACTCGGACAATAAGTCGATGCTAAGGCCCTACTCCGATGGTGCTCCAACGATGCACGCCAACCTACTAACCTACGAACGGAAACAAAAATTTTGAACGTTGAGCTAACGAAGCTTAGTGGATACACTTCCACTCAACCATGCTTCACGCAAATCATCAATAAGAGCATACAACAAGAGATGATATCATGGCAATATGATCATATTAATATGGCGCTACCATTAGTCGCCTAAACATATATCAAACAATAAGAATGTAAATAGTCTCACATAGTAACCATACGTATAATACCAACAAACCTAGAATGAGGCCTTGTTCCACTAAGAATCGGATTCATACATTGATGCTCGGAAATCTCTCATCAAGTATCTTCGAATGAGTCCCGGTCCCACTAAACATTTGAAAATCTTTAACCATGGTGTTGTAACACGCTCTTTCTCACATTGGGTATTCTGGAATCCCATCAATCAAGGTGACTCGACCATAATAATGCCCTTACGTGGCATACAACCATTATCCGATCCACCAAGGATCCTTATTATTACAACACAAGAAGTCACCCAAGGTTTTAAATAAGTTATTACTCATTAAGCTCGTATATGAGGTTTAAATCCCAGTTTCTCAGTTTTACTATTCATTTTACCACTTTAGAAGCCAGTCGGGTCTTAGTCCTTGAATTATAGGTCCCTCGATCTCAAAACGTATTTTTCGGGTAGATTGCCCAGCGCGTATCAATACGTACCAACGCATACCGATACGCCTCTTTGGGTACCGATACTCATCCTAAGCGTATTGATACTCAGCTACCACTGAAAGGGGGTTTAACCTGTAACTCCGGATTGATACATGGGGCCATGTATTGATACCCCTATGGTACCGATACGCTCAAATGCGTACCGGTACACTTTTTTTCCACACGAATTTTGGATGGAACAGGGGGTACCGATACCCCCTTATGCGTACCAATACGCCCTTCGAAAATGGCTTGATTTCAGCCGATAAAACACAGGGTATCGATACGCGTTCAACCCGTATCGGTACTCGAACCCAGAATTCATTTTCTAGAGTTCGCAGTTCACCTCATATGCCTCCAAAACCCAAAGTTAAGACCTCAAAACGAATCTACTAGTTATGGGAAGTGGTTTAAGTGGTTTCCTACCATTTTTATACTATTTTAACACCAAATTCGGGTTTAGCAAATATAGAGGTCTCTAACATTCAAACAACCAAAACAACAACCAACCAATAAGGCAATCAAATTTATGATTTCCAGGAACACACAGGAGTTAGTAGTGTACTAACCTTGATCCTAAAGATGAAAAGGAAGCCTCCTACCCAAGCCCTTCAAGCTTTCTTCTTCCCAAGCTCCTTGAAAGAATTTCCCACTTCTTTAACTACAAGGAAACGTTGTAAAACAAGTTACAACATTGTGGGAAGATTAAAATAGACTAAAAGAATGATTTCACTACAAGGAATGGAGTCAAAGCTCCCATTCCCGCTCTCCTTCTTCAACCCCCACGAAAAACTCACCTCCCACCAAGCTTGGTTATTCTTACCCAAAATGTAGATCCTTGAAAGAAGATTCTAACACCTTTGACTCAAAATCCAAGAATCCAATTCAAAACTACAAAGTTTCAACCTTTGTTTGGGTGTTGGAGTTGGGAAAATGAAGGATGGCTAAACGAAGAAGACAAGGGGGACAATGGTGATAACACCATCCCCTTTTCGTCAGAGGAAAATTAAAACCCTCTTTCCCATTCTTCAAAAGAAGGCAAACTACCACAATACCCTTCCCACACCATCCTAACTCATTGGCCTATCCAAAGCCCAAACCTAACAACTAACCACAAGCCCTCAAAGGCTCTCAAGGCCCAAACATCTAGACCCAAACGTGAAGCCAACGCTTCGATTTAAACCGAACCTCGGATTCTAAAATCTGGGTCGTTACACGAAAATTTTGGGTGTAACAACCATTAAATCAAGTATAATTTTAAGTGTACTTAAATTCTTGGTCTCCCGAAAATATTAATCGCATTAAGATTAATACGTTAAAATATGATTTTTTGAATTCTAATTAATATTGTGATTTTAACCGGATTATGAATGCTTTAATATTTATTAGTTAGTGATGTAAATATTTTATTAGAGTTAAATACGTTAAATTTATGAAATAGTAATTTTATTTTTTACATTGAATTACTTGCCAAGAAAAAGTAGAGAAAAAAAAAGACGAATGTGAATATCAAATGGGTAATTATTTGATGCACTGTCAATATTTTTTTTTTTGCATAAACAAGCTTCTAAAGATGCCACATGTCACTTTTAGGGGTCTTAAACCCTAACACCTAAATTCTAACATTAAACTCTAAACTTTAAACAATAAAATATATTCTCAAACCTTAAAACCTAACCACATATGGTAAAACTCTAACAATAAACTCTAAATCCTAAAAACTAAACACTTGTAGAAAATAAGTTCTACACCGCTAGTGCATAGAATATCTCAAGAATTTCGCTATTTCGATTTTGCCAATCATTTTCGATTCTTTTTTCGTCTTAGCTTCTGCCTTTATGAATGAAAACAAAAGACAAATGAAAGGAGTCTCCCATTATGAATGATCTGGATTTCATTTCTATTTCGAATTCGAAGATAATTTGAATTTTTTAGTCTAAAAAAAGACATAGCTTGCTTCTTTTTAGGTGTGAAGTAGTGTCAAACCAAAATACCCAACAAACAAATCAAACAAAATAAAAAAAATGAAAATAAAAAATATATAAAAATAACAAGATAAAAAATATAATATATATAATAATAACAATATATATAATATAATAATAATGATATATCTAAAATAGATATAATATCGAAATCAATTGAATAGCTTCCATTGAGTTTATGCACCTATTATTTTCTTTATTATTATTATTATTATTATTATTATTATTATTATTATTATTATTATTATTATTCTTGCTTGCTTAACTTTTGTTTATGTTTATTTTCGTAAAATAATAAGAAATTATTTGGCCTTGAATAAGGGTATTTAGGAAAAAAAAGAACTTGGTTTTTTAGTCTATCTAAAATAAAATAGAAGATCATATGAAAAATGTAACTGGTTCTTTCGATTCTTTAGGTCACTGGCCATCCGCCGGGAGTTAATCGAACAATAAATCTTTATTGGATTTACCTTTTTTTTTTTAAAATGAATTTTTTATCCAAGGATAAAAAAAGTTTTCATACCAAATTATTCAATTAATAAATTTTAACATAAATTAAAAAAAAAAACTGTCGTACTTACTGGTTGTTAAAGTCTTAAAGAGACAAAGCAAGAAATCGGTTGTACTTCGTTAAACCCAATGTCGAGGTAGGTAAGTAAAACCAAACCGTCGTTGGAGACTTGGAGCAATGCGGTCGTTACGTTAACGCGCACGGTACGAGCGTGGGGTCTGCGTCCCCTATTGACGTTAGAATATCGAAGCCCGGGGCCCTGTTTTTGAATACTCCATTTTCTCACAAAAATACGAGTGACCTTCCAAACCTTTTCTCACCCCTTCTTCTTTCGCAAATCACCAAATTGCCATTGTGTTTTCATCATCCGCAATTCATTATGTTATATTTGAGCACGGCCGAGTTATGAGTTTATTTAACGGGTGTAATTTTCTTAAACGATATTTAAGAGGAGTTAACTATTTATAAAGGGTGTTAATTATATATGTTTTTTATTTTTTAAATACAAATTATGTATAAAAATATATATTTAAAAAAAAAATTGAGGTGTCAATAAACACTTCAATAGTGGGTGTGGCTCCTCCCATGTATTTAAGGGTTCTTTTATATTATGACTCGTCGTGGGTACTTTCACTAAAAGATTAATGGTTGGTCATGAATTGTAATTCATTCCTATGGGTAAGAATCAAAACCTTAACCTCATGGTTAAATAATGAGACATGTTAACTATAACCCCCTCGACCCGGCCTAGCCGATAGACCGAACCGAATGAGTAACACGAGGAATATTGAAGTAAACCGGGAAAGTTTACCTCAATAAACAATCCTATTTTTTTTCTTTTTATCTTCTCTAGATGCAAATTAGGTTCTTATGTGATCAACGAACAACGGATTAAACAACTACTCGAACGCTCCTCGATGCCACCAAATGTAACCCCCTCGGCCCGGCCTAGCCGATAGACCGAACCGAACGGGTCACATGAGGAATATTGAAGTAAACCGGAAGGTTTACCTCAATAAAAAACCCTACTTTTTATCTTCTCTAGATGCAAATTAGGTTCCTATGTGATCAACAAACAGCGGGTTAAGCAACAACTCGAACGCTCCTCGATTATTACCGAAATTCAGATTTAAGGACCACTTTGTAAACTTAAAAAATTGCAAGGGTTATTCACAAATTTGGTTTACCAATATTTAATTAAACTCATTTCATGCATCTTTGTATAAACTCAGCTCAAATGAACCACAAAAGCACATTTAATTGCATCCATGAAAATAGGGACTAAAACGTAAAAATTCAGAACGTTCAAAGAGGTCATCCAACTAATTTAACTAACAGCGTATCGGTACCCTTAGGGAGGGTATCGATACGCCCCCGATGATCAGCCACCAAAACCCAGCAATACAAGAACCGCACTGGTACGCTTGGTCATCGTACCGATACACCCTCGTCCAAAGACTAAAGAGGGTATCGATACGCCCCCGTGTATCGGTACGCCCCTCTATTTCATGAAGGCCATATCGATACACTACAGAGTGTACCGATACTCTGCAGCCTGCACTTGCCCAAAATACAGCTTTAACATTCTTAAAACCAACTCAAATCATTCAAACAAGCAATTATTCAAACATACGACACAAATACATCTCAACCAATCAAGAACACATGGAAGGAACATCATCAAAGCAACACTATCAACAACATTGAGTTCTACATGCATGCTTCCTATGAAAATCAAGCATCAAAAGGTCAATTCTCAAATCCAAGCATAAACAAACATTTAAAGGCCATTTACAAACTAAAATATGCATACCAAACTTGTACCAAACTAGAAAAATACCAAAACAACTAACATTCATAGCATTAGACACCCCCATTGCCTTTATTACACTAGTCCAAAAATGAAGACATGCATTCAATGAAGTCTCTTGAAAATTCTTGGAAAGTTGTTGCCTCCAATCACTTAATTATCTGCATTGATGAGCAAAAGAGAGCATAAGCATACAAGCTTAGTGAGGAATGCTCAAAACCATTTTCACTCTTTTAAAAAACATCACGCCTTCTTTGAAAATCCATGCACTTCATCATTAAAATCAGCATGCTAAACACCATGCAACAAGTATCACAAACTTCACAACAATTAAACCATTGCTAAACAAAAATCAAGCCTTCCATGCATACTCACTAATATGCTAAGCTTAAGGTAAAACATGTATTTTCCACAATATACATCATCAACATTTCCATAACATTTCAATCCATTATATTGGCTTACAAGTGATTAACAACAATTTCATTTCTCAAAAAGCATATCAGATACACGGATTACCAAGTGTTGTCCCAGACACTTCATATACTCTATCGTCATCTCAAGGCTCACACACGGGAGAAACCCTCCACCGTTGTGACACCCGTGGTGGAGTATTCTGTACAATTACAACCCCTCAACACCACTCATCGGTAGATGTATAGCCCACTAACGAGAGACGGGACACAAACAAGGTTCGCACCTAGGAGCTACCCTCTACCGTTGCAACCTTAAACATTCCTCAATCGTTAGGGTACTTGGATGGAGTTTTCGATACAATCACAACCCCTAGACATCCAAGGCGACTTGTTTAAAGTGCACTCAATCCTATAGCCAGCTAACTATATCCGATTTCATTTACACAACATCAATTGCCAATATAATCCACATTTCATGCATACCTCACAGTTTTTCCAAAGCATTCATAATAAACCATATCTCAAGCATTGAACCATGCTTCAAAAACTCATGCATAAACACATGCATACAAGGATTGCTTACCTAGTGCATCCTTATACCATATGGCATCATCAACCACATTTTATAAACTCAAAACATACTTTAAAAAGTAGGTTAAAACAATTAAAATAAGGGCATCCAAAAGCTCATAATAGCACAATCCGAGGGAGAAAATCACTTTACTTACTTCCGAACTTAGTAAAGCGTTTCAAGATTTCACTAAGTTCCCAAAACCTCTTTTATGAAGTTTCAAAGCTGGAAATCTCATTTCCACTCACCTACTTTCGAAACTACACTCGCCGACGCAACAATCAACCGTCTGAAGCCTCTAAAACCACTTCGATCGGTTCTGGAACACTATCCCTATTTTCAACACATTAAAAACAAATATTCAATGCACCATAATGCATCCAAACACCAGCACTTACTTACATACTCGCTGCCCTGCTCTAAAGCATCAAATTACCCATCCAAAACAACCGAAATCTCAATCGATTGATCTCTAAACTCAGCCCAGTCATCAATCAACACTTCCAACACATTTTACTCATAAATCAACATCCAAAGACAACCTAAAACCATCCTTATATCTCCAGCAACTCAGATCTCACATAACACCCCAAAAATCTAACCATAAACACCTTAAATACAAAATATCTCAAGGATTTCGAGATTAATATGATTAAGACTCTATTTCAACATCATAAACCTTTCAAAACTCTATTAGAAACCATCTTAAACAAATCAAATCAAAACAACTCCGAAAATCACATTAAATCATCTTTTTCAACAAGATTTCATCATTTTATCAAAACCACAATGAAACTTCAATCAAAAACCTAAATAAAGAATCAAATATCTTTGGAATTTCATTAAAGAACCTTGATTAGAGGGTTAGCACGAAATTTACCTCCAACCCTTGCTTTTCTTCTAATTTGGTAAGTTTGCTTTCAAGAATCTTGAAGAGATTTGAGAGAAATCACAAGAAAGAAGTTGAAAATCAAGAGAGGAAATGAAAGTGAAAGAAATCTGGAAAATGAGAGAATTGAGAGAGTGTTTGGCTGATGTGAAATGAAGAAAATGAAGATGACGTCAATTTTGTTTAACTAAAATAACTACCTTTTAATTAAATCAATAAAAGTCCGTTTTAAAATTTAATAAACCATTTAAAACACATGCCAAATTAGAGAAAATGCTTAATTGCTATTAAGCTCCCTAGAGATTCTAAGATTTTGACTCTTTTTGAAAACACAATTTTCCACAGTTTTTAAACTTTACATTTTGGTCACTACCCAACATGTACACTTCCCAAAACTCGTTTTGCAAAATCGATTTAACCAATCTCTTAAATATAATTTTAGAGTATTTTAGAAATTTTTACCACATTTTTATCCCATCTCGAACCTTGATTTCCTTGAACCACCTTTAACGTCTCAAACAACCGATTACCGATTCCACTAGCCTAACCCGACGCACAAAACATCTACGCCCAAAACCGGGCCGTTACAACTCTCTCCCACTTAGAAAATTTCATCCTCAAAATTTTACCCGAGGAAAAAGATGCGGAAACTGCTTCAACATATCCGTCTTGCTCTCCCACGTGGCCTCCTCAACTCCTTGATGTCACCACAATACCTTCACCAGTTCAATCGGCTTACCACGAAGAACTTTGCTACTCGAATCCATGATCCCCACTGGTTTCTCATCATAGGATAAATCTGGATTCAACTCGATCTCCTCAATAGGGATCATATGAGATGGATCCGATCTATACCTCCGTAACATAGAAACATGAAACACATCATGGAACTTTTCCAACTCGGGAGGCAACCTCAACTTATATGCAACAGGACCAACTCGCTCCACAACCTCATAAGGTCCAAAAAACCTCGGATTAAGCTTACCCTTACGTCCGAACCTCATCACCTTCTTCCAAGGCGATACCTTTAGGAACACGCGATCTCCAATCGCAAACTCAATCTCCCTACGCTTTAAATTCGCGAAAGACTTCTGACGATTCGAAGCAGCTTTCAACCGCTCATATATGAGTTTAACTTTATCAGTCGTTCCCTTGAGCATATCTGGCAAGGAAATCAACTTTTTCCCCGCCTCTACCCAACAAAGAGGCGTTCTACACTTTCTCCCATATAAGGCCTCATACGGAGCCATTTGAATACTCACCTGAAAACTGTTTTTGTAGGCAAACTCAACCAAAGGCAACAACTTTTCCTAAGAACCTTGGAAATCTATCACACAACATCGCAACATGTCCTCCAACGCCTTAATAACTCGCTCCGACTGTCCATCCGTCTGAGGATAATACAAAGTGCTGAAATTCAAACGCGTACCCAGCGCCTGGTGTAAACATTCCCAAAATCTCACTGTAAACCTCGAATCTCTATCCGACACTATGGACTTAAGCATACCATGCAAACGCACAATCTCAGCAATATACAACTCTGCCAACCGATCCAACGTATACGTAGTATGCACAGCCAAGAAATACGCACACTTTGTAAGACGATCCACAATCACCCAAATAGAGTTCTTCTTAGACGGTGTCAAAGGTAGACCGGACACAAAATCCATCGTAATCCTCTCTCACTTCCATTCCGGTATCCTCAAAGGTTGTAGCAAACCAGAAGGAAACTGATGCTCATCTTTCACACTTTGACAAACCATACACTTGCTTACGAAATCAGCAACATCCTTTTTCAACCCCACCCAATAGTACTCATCCTTCAAACCACGATACATCTTAGTACTACCAGGGTGCATAGCAAAAGGAATACTATGAGCTTTAGTCAAAATAGTGCGCCTCAACTCAACATCTTCCGGCACAACTATTCAACTTTTGAAACATAAAACTCCATCATCATTGAAACAGAAGTCCGTTGCATTACCATCAGCTATATCCTGAACATGAGGCACCAACGAAACATCAAGCAATTGTTTCTCCTTGATTAGCTGAATCAAGGAAGGCTTTACCTGCAACTCAGCTATCAACCCAGCATCACGCGATATACTCAATCGAGCAAACTTCGCTCTCAGCTCAACAGCTACCTTCCTACTCATGGCATCGACCACAACATTGGCCTTTCCAAGATGATACTCAATCGTCAGATCATAATCTTTAAGCAACACCAACCATCTTCGTTGGCTAAGATTCAACTCAAGAAAACTACGCACTTCCGTCACCAATTTAGGCGTTTTCCCACTCATCACCGCCTCGATCTTGTGTGCATCAACCCGAATACCTTCGGCTGATACCACATGTCCAAGAAAAACCACTTCCTTGAGCTAAAACTCACACTTGCTTAGTTTAGCAGAAGGCTGATTCTCCAACAGCACCTGCAACACAATCCTCAAATGCTTATCATGATCCTTCTCGTTACGTAAGTACACGAGAATATCATCGATATACACTACCATGAACTGATCTAAGAACTCATGGAACACCCGATTCATCATATCCATGAATGCAGCCGGTGCATTTTTCAACCCAAACGTCATCACCAAGAACTCATAATGGCCATACCTTGTTCGAAAAGTTGTCTTAGGTACATCCACATCCTTAACCTTTGGTTAATAATACTCAGACCTCAAATCAATCTTTGAAAATACCGAAGCACCCCGAAACTGATCAAACAAATCATCAATCATTGGCAAAGGATACTTTTTCTTAATCGTCAACTTGTTCAGTTGCCGATAATTTATACGCATACTTATTGTACCATCCTTTTTCACAAACAAGACCGGTGCACCCCATAGTGAAACACTTGGCCTTATGAACCCTCGATCAAGAAACTCTTGAAGTTGCGTTTTCAACTCCTTCAATTCCTTAGGTTCCATCCAATAAGGAGAAATGGACACTTGAGTCGTATTTTCACACATCTCATTTCCAAACTCAACTTCTCTGTTAGGTGGTAACCATGCAACTCTTCTGGAAAAACACCCAGAAATTCACATACAGTTCGTATGTCTTGCACTCGCACTTCCTTCGTACCAAGGTTCATCACATAAGCTAAGAAAGCTTCGCAACCCAACTCCATCACCCGACTCGCTTCAAGAGCCGAAATTGCATTAGATAAGAACTTCACATTCTCGCCTACAATTACTACTTTGTAATCATCAGCAAGTTTCAAGGTAACTCGCTTAACATCAAAATCAACTACCGCTCGATGCTCAAACAACCGATCCATTCCAAGAATCACATCAAAACCATAGAAAGGTAATTCCATCAAATCAACTAAAAATACATGGCCTTGAACAGACAAATGACATCTCCTATACAGTTTTCTTGTAACAACAGTTTCACCAAAAGAGCTTGTTACTTGCATTCCTACATCTAGCATCTCAACAGGAATATCAAGCAAATGCACATGCTCACTCAAGATGTATGAATGCGTAGATCCAGAATCAATCAATGCTAACAGAGACAAGGATTGCAAGGCGAAGGTACCTGCAATCACGTCGGTGTCATTATGTCCCTCGCGATGTGCATACACTCTCGCAGGACCACCACCCTCCAATTGAACAACAACAACATGAGCCACACCTCTCTGCCCATCCTCCCTCCTTTGAAAGTTACCATGGCCGTGCCCACGACCTCTCTGTGGTGCAACAACAGGTGCACGACCCTGACCACCTCCTGCTAACAAGGGACACTCACGTCTCATGTGATCAGAAGATCCACAGTTCCAACAAGAATTAGCCCCAACAACAGGAGCCTGCTCCTCACGAGCCACACGAGGACAATCTCGCCTCAAGTGCTCGCGCGATCCACATGACCAGCAAGTATTATGCTCAAACCTGGCTCGGTTACCCTGAGCTGGCGTATCTCGCCCAAAATTACCTCGCCTCGCCTCAGGCTGGTACCTACGGTCACGATTACTCTTGTTCTGTCCACCACTAAGGCCAACATCAGCATCTCTCTTACTCGAACCAGATCCACCCATGCGAGATGTCAGTCCCAAACTTTTCTCCATGTCCTTGGCTCGCGTCACCAGCACATCGGAATCCGTGTAATCAGATATGAGCATGAACATCTTCACGTCCTGTACCAAACCATACTAGAAGCGATCATATCGATGCCTATCACTCGGCACAAACTTCGGAGCATACTGGCTTAGACATACGAACTGGACCTCTTACTCAGCCACCGTCATGTTCCCTTGCACTAAGGACATGAACTCCCGCTTTTTATCATCCAAGTATCTGACTCCTAGATACTTTCTTTTAAAGGCATCCTGGAAGAAGTCCCAATCCACCTCGCTGGATTCCATGGCCGCAGTCACAGTCGTCCACCATGCATAAGCATCACCATGCAACAACGGCACAGCACATCCCAGCTTTCGTGCGTCATTGCACCCTATCTGATCCAAAATTCAAATCGTACTGACCATCCAAGCCTCGGATGCCTCAGGAGACAAACAACAATATTCCACGCCTCCCAAACTTCGCAAGCGCTCCAATGGCAAACTTGTTTGCCCAGCAGCATGCGCTTGCACTTGCACTCCAGCAACAGTAGCCTGGAATGCTTCAGTCATCGCTTGTACCAAAGGCGTCAAATCACTCAACGTCGGACCATCCTGTTCGTGTTGCTCTTGCTCCTCACCCCTAGGTGGTGGTGGTGGAAGAGGTAAATTCACACAATGCAGAACTTCATTCTCCTAATTTCTCTGCTCGTCACCCGGAGCAACTGCCCCAAAACGTAGCTCTCTCCTCGGTCCCATTATGCTATTAACATTACGGCATGAATATAAAACAAAACAAAAGATCAGGCTAGCTTCTAGCAAGGATCCAAGACTTCAAATTCAATTTAAAATATTTCACTATAGTAATAATGCAATGGGCATTTCAATTTTCCACCAAAATAACATAACACATACAACATACACGTCACAACCATCATGCATCACAAGCATTAAGAATTAGCCCAATCTAACATCACCTATAACAGCTCACATCCATGTTACAATCACCATACATAGCATCACCCTCACATAATCAACATTAGCATGCTTATGACATTCACCGAGTAAAACAAACATCGCCAAGTACACATATTCACATCACAATTACTTACCATCAACTTACCATCATCCCAATCTTTCGTAACATGGCTCTGATGCCACCAAATGTAACCCCCTCGACCCGACCTAGACGATAGACCGAACCGAACGGGTCACACGGGGAATATTGAAGTAAACCATGAAGGTTTACCTCAATAAACAACCCTACTTTTTATCTTCTCTAGCTGCAAATTAGGTTCCTATGTGATCAACGAACAATGGATTAAACAAAAACTCGAACACTCCTCGATTATTACCAAAATTCAGATTTAAGGACCACTTTGTAAACTTAAAAAATTGCAAGGGTTTTTCACAAATTTGGTTTACCAATCTTTAATTAAACTCATTTCATGCATCTCTGTATAAACTCAGCTCAAATGAACCACTAAAGCACATTTAATTGCATCCATGAAAACATGGACTAAAACGTAAAAATTCAGAACGTTCAAAGAGGTCATCCAACTAATTTAACTAACAGCGTATCGGTACCCTTAGGGAGGGTATCGATACGCCCCCGATGATCAGCTATCAAAACCCAGCATTACAAGAACCGCGCCGGTACGCTTGGTCACCGTACCAATACACCCTCGTCCAGAGACTAAAGAGGGTATTGATACGCCCTCGTGCATCGGTACGCCCCTCTGTTTCATGAAGGCCATATCGATACACTACAGAGTGTACTGATACTCTGCATCCTGCACTTGCCCAAAATGTTGCTTTAACATTCTTAAAACCAACTCAAATCATTCAAACAAGCAATTATTCAAACATACGACACAAATACATCTCAACCAATCAAGAACACATGGCAGAAACATCATCAAAGCAACACTATCAACAACATTGAGTTCTACATGCATGCTTCCTATGAAAATCAAGCATCAAAAGGTCAATTCTCAAATCCAAGCATAAACAAACATTTAAAGGCCATTTACAAACTAAAATATGCATACCAAACTTGTACCAAACCAGAAAATACCAAAACAACTAACATTCATAACATTGAACACCCTCATTGCCTTTATTACACTAGTCCAAAAACGAAGACATACATTCAATGAAGTCTCTTGGAAATCCTTGGAAAGTTGCTACCTTCAATCACTTAATTATCTGCATTGATGAGCAAAGGAGAGCATAAGCATACAAGCTTAGTGAAGAATGCTCAAAACCAAAACACCATCAATGCTCAAAACCATTTTCACTCTTTTGAAAACCATCATGCCCTCTTTGAAAATCCATGCACTTCATCATTAAAATCAACATGCTAAACACCATGCAACAAGTATCACAAACTTCCCAGCAATTAAACCATTGCTAAACAAAAATCAAGCCTTCCATACATATTCACCAATATTCTAAGCTTAAGGTAAAACATACATTTTCCACAATATACATCATCAACATTTCCATAACATTTCAATCCATTATATTGGCTTACAATTGATTAACAACAATATTATTTCTTAAAAAGCATATTGGATACACGAATTACCAAGTGTTGTCCTAAAAACTTCATACACTCTACTAGCATCTCAAGGCTCACACACGGGAGCAACCCTCCACCGTTGTGACACCCGTGGTGGAGTATTCGGTAAAATTACAACCCATCAACACCACTCATCGATATATGTATATCCTACTAACGGGAGACGGAACACAAATAAGGTCTGCACCCAGAAGCTACCCTCTGCCGTTGCAACCTTAAACATTCCTCAATCGTTAGGGTACTTGGATGGAGTTTTCGGTACAATCACAACCGCTCAACATCCAAGGCGACTTGTTTATAGTGCACTCAATCCTATAGCTGGCCAACTATATCTGATTTCATTTACAAAACACTTTACACAACATCACTTGCCAATATAATCCACATTTCATGCATACGTCACTGTTTTTCCAAAACATTCATAATAAGCCATATCTCAAGCATTAAACCATGCTTCAAAAACTCATGCATCAACACATGCATACAAGGATCGCTTACCTAGTGCATCCTTAAACCATATGGCATCATCAACCACATTTTATAAACTCAAAACATGCTTTAAAATAGTAGGTTAACACAATTAAAACAAGTGCATCCAAAAGCTCATAATAGCACAATCCGAGGGAGAAAATCACTTTACTTCTTCCGAACTTAGTAAAGTGTTTCAGGCTTACACTAAGTTCCCAAAACCTCTTTTATGAAGTTTCAAAGCTGGAAATAGGGGTGATAATGAGCCTAACCGGCTCGCGAGCTACTCGGGCTCGGCTTGGTCAAAGCTCGGCTCGAGTGAGCTCGACTCGGGCTCGGGCTCGGCTCAAGACCATAACAAGCCGACCCAAGCTCGGCTTGAAAGCTCGTGAACAGGCTCAAAATAATTATATATGTATATATGTATGCACTAAAAGTAATATGTTTAGCAAAAGATACAACAATTAAGAAAAAGTCACTTCTAAATTATAGTTGTAATTATTTAAATTCACTTCTAATAATTTTTAGATAGTTTTCTAACACTTCTAAATTGAATTAAAGTAAACTTTACAATATAAATTAAGAAAAGATCAAGGACTAAAATAATAAAACTAAAAAGTAACATGGCTGAAATGGGTATTTACCTATCCTTATAAAGCTTGAGGGGGAGAAACAGCTTTACAATATACACCAATATCCTACATCTTTAACATACAAAAAGTAAGGAGAGCAAGCAGCCTATAAATAGGTGCTTAAACTTAGAACAATAAGCTAATTTACTCTTGGCCTTTCGATTGAGATCAAGTAAACATGGGCATTTTGTGCCCATGAGTTTTTAGTTGAGATGGCTTTAAATTTGAGTTTGTGAAGTTTGGATTACTTTAATGATCCTTGAGCTTAGAATGATTTATTTTGAGCCGAGCTTGAGCCGAGCCTGACGAGCTCGAGCTGAGCTCAATACTATTGTTTCCGAGCCGAGCTTGAGCCTAAAATTTTGAGCTCGACAGCCTCAAGCCGAGCCTAGTTAAGCTCGGGCTCGGCTTGGTTCGTTAGCACCCCTAGCTGGAAATCTCATTTCCACTCACTGACTTGCGAAACCACACTCGCTGACGCAACAATCAACCGTCTGAAGCCTCCAAAACCACTTCGATCGGTTCCAGAACACTATCCTTTGTTTTTAACACATTAAAAACAGAGATTCAATGCACCATAATACATCCAAACACCAGCACTTAATTAGAAACCTGTTGCCCTGCTCTAAAGCATCAAATAACCCATCCAAAACAATCGAAATCTCAATTGATTGATCTCTAAACTCAGCCCAGCCAGCAATCAACACTTCCAACACATTTTACCCATAAATCAACATCCAAAGACAACCTAAAACCATCCTTATATCTCCAGCAACTCAGATCTCACATAACACCCCAAAAACCCAACCATAAACACCTTAAATACCAAAGATATCAAGGATTTCAGGATTAATATGATTAAGACTCTATTTCAACATCATAAACCTTTCAAAACTCTATTAGAAACATCTCAAACAAAGCAAATCAAAACAACTCCGAAAATCACATTAAATCATTTTTTCAACAAGATTTCATCATTTTATCAAAACCACAATGAAACCTTAATCAAAAACATAAATAAAGAGTCAAATATCTTTGGAATTTCATTAAATAACCTTGATTAGAGGGTTAGCATGGAATTTACCTCCAATCCTTGCTTCTATTCTAATTTGGCAAGTTTGCTTTCAAGAATCTTGAAAAGATTTGAGAGAAATCACAAGAAAGAAGTTGAAAATCAAGAGAGGAAATGAAAGTGAAAGAAATCTGGAAAATGAGAGAATTGAGAGAGTGATTGGCTGATGTGAAATAAAGAAGATGAAAATGACGTCAATTTTATTTAACCAAAATAACTACCTTTTAATTAAATCAATAAAAGCCACTTTTAAAATTTAATAAACCATTTAAAATGCATGCCAAATTAGAGAAAAGGCTTAACTGCCATTAAGCTCCCTAAAGATTCTAAGATTTTGACTCTTTTTGAAAACACCCTTTTCCACAATTTTAAAACTTTACATTTTGGCCACTACCCAAAATGTACACTTCCCAAAACTCGTTTTGCAAAATCAATTTAACCAACCTCTTAACTATAATTTTATAGGATTTTAGAAATTTTTACCACATTTTTATCCCATCCCGAACCTTGATTTCCCTGAACCACCTTTAACATCTCGAACAACCGATTACCGGTTCCACTAGCCTAACCCGACGCACAAAACACATAGGCCCAAAACCGGGGCGTTACATTAACTTTTTTTTGGAAAACTACATATTTAGTACTCCAACTATGATTGTGTTACTATTTTAGTACCCACAACTATTATTTTTAGCAAAATGGTACCTAACATTTTGTTTTTGTTCTATTTTTGTACCCCGGCCGTTAAAAAATCAAGGAGATGATGATGTGGCTTGGTCTAATCACAATTTTAGTTCAAAACACCTATATATATTATTAATTTAGTCCAAAATCCATCAATTTAAAACATCATTTGAATTTTGATTGAATTTTTTCTCATCACTTTTCCACCCCCTCATATTCTCATCGGTATAGAGATCGTGCAGTTTGGGTCCTCCAATGAACCCCGTATTATCCCCCATTAACCCGTAAATCGTAAAATTTGGATTGTCCCTAGCGTATTTTTTAAACTCCAAAAAACCAAAAGAATGTTTGACTAGAAGTAGAAGAAAAATGAAGAATTTACAATATTAATCCAAAAATTAAAATAATTTTTAAATTGATAGAGCTTTAGACTAAAGTGATAGATTGCATAAGTTTTTGGACTAAAACTGTTATTAATCCAAGCCACGTCACTATCTTCGTTAATTTTAAACGGAAAAAGATATCAAAACAGAACAAAAACGTAATGTTAGGTATCATTTTGCCAAAAATAATAGATGAGGTACCAAAATAGTAACACAAGCATAGTTAGGGTACTAAATATGTAGTTTTCCTATTTTTTATATTCTTGTTACATCAAATCAGATCAGTAATGAGACTTGAATATTGATTCTCATAAAAGTGCTAATGAGTACTCAACTAATTGAATCAACCCATGTTGGTTGTTAATTATTCCAATTGCAGGGCTGGAAAAATTTAACTCGACTCAAAAAATTCAAAATTTTCAAGTTGACTTCGCACAGAAATTTTTTAACTTTACTCGAATTTTAATATATAACTCGACTCGACTGCAAAAAAAATTAAATAAAGTTTTGAGTTATAAAATGAGACTCAAATAAATATAACTTTTTATAATTAATGGATCGATTTTCAAGTTCGACTCGAGTCCCTAACTATTCTTTATGTTTATCACATTATGCGATTTGTATATGATACATATACTCCCTCCGTCCCATAAAATATGTCCCTTATTGACTTTTTGAAAGTCAAAATTTTTAAACTTTGACTATTATTATATTAAATATTTTAAATAATTAAATTTTATAAAATATATATTTGAAAACTAGTCGATTAGATGTTTTAAAAATATATTTTTTCATATTTTTATCAATGATACATTTTAAATAATTATGAGTCAAAGTTGAAAAAAATTGACCAAAAAAAAGTCAATAAGGGACAAAAATTATGGGACGGAGGGAGTATTATATATGATTATAGAATGTCGTTATATTGAAACCAATTAATACAATAATATTATAAATATTTACAATTAAATTTAAATAAAAACTCAAACAACACGAATCAAAAAAATTCAAATAAAATTTGTGTTATAAAATATGACTCATCAATTCTTTTAACTCTAAATTTTTTAACTTAACTCGATCAAATAGTCACATTTAATAAATTGTGTAAATTCATTTGTTTATTTTTTATTAAATTGGTTTTCATAACAATTTATTTATTAGTTATGTTTATCAAAATCAATGGCATTTTTGTATTTAAAGTCCAAACGAATGGTAATAAAACATGAAGGGCGTGCGACATACAAAGCGGAAGTAATATGGAAGTTAGAGACGCAGGTATTTGTACGCCAATTGATTCACCTGCACGGATTCTTGAAACCTGCTGTTTGTTTGTAATCTTTTTCTCAACAAAGAACAAAGCTTTTCCCTATAAGAATTCTAACCGTCATCTCTTCACCCACTCATCATTCTCTTTACTCTTCACCCTCTTCCTTCAAACACACCAAAATAAAACTTCCTAAACTACCGAATGGAGTATTCCGGTTGTTCAAGGAGGCCTTGTTTTAGCGAAGAAGATGATGGGTTGGCTTCTCTTGCAGATATGGAAGCTGGATATTCAGGAACCCATTACCGGAATGGGTTTTTCTCAATGCCTCTTTTTCGTTACTCAAGGAGGACTAGTTTGGGGAATTTGACATCATCGTCTCATTGTTCTTCAGTTTCGTCCCCGAGGTCTGCCAGGTTTTACGATGGCGGATTCGAAGATCATCGGCCCCATTTCTTGGATGCTTGCTTTCTTTGCAAGAGGCCACTCGGGGCTAACCGAGACATTTTTATGTACAGGTTAGTCGATATTTATTGTTTTACAAGGATACCCTGAATCTTAGAAACCAAGATTGGTTTTCTTTTTTGGGTTTGAAATCTATAGCAAATGTAGATTTGGTTTGCTGATTTTGTATTATTATTGTTGAAACGTTGCAGAGGGGACACGCCTTTCTGTAGTGAAGAGTGCAGACAAGAAGAAATAGAGATGGATGAAGCCATGGAAAAGAACCGGAACCTTCCTTCCTCAATGAAGGCGTTGAGAAATAAGAAACAAAGGAAACCGAAATCTTCGAACCAAGCTCAAGACTACCCTTTCATTACTGGCACCGTTGCAGCTGCTTGAATCTCCTCAACATCTCCACCATACTTACAGAGTTGCAGGAAAAGAAAGAGAAGGAAAATCGCAAGAAGATACATGAAGAAATGCAGAAAAACAAAAGCATATATACTAGTAGATTGAATTGTGAATGCATCATTGATGGGAACTTTTCTTAGCTCTTGGTTTATTTTCAGTATCACTGATGTTGATTGTTAAATGAGAATCGAAGCTGTTTTCTTGTATTGCTTATTTTCCTGGTGAGATTATCAGGGATTCATGGGGTTCCTGTAAACAGCTTTTCCAGCTAGGAAACAATGAGTAATTGCCATGTTAGGCTTCATCATCAATCAATCCTCCACTCAGCTGCCCTCTAGACTATAGTATTGTTTCAGAAGCTTGTTGCATTTACAGGCTTAATGGGAAATGAATTGTTCTCTTTTGTTTTCTCAATTTTTTATTTCAGTATATTAGTTCAACGGTCTCCTTTTTTTAATATAACAAAATTTCTTGAAAATTTGTTTTTAAAAATATTAATTTAAAAAATATTATTATGAAAAAATGATTTATTCGAATAATATTTAAGTTCATTCTTTTCTTCAGAAAAATAACTTTTTCACATACTTTATTTTCTTTTATGTTATATAAAAAATAATTAAAATTTTACTAGTACAAAATAATAATTGAGAGTACGTTAAAAAAGAGTTTAAGCTCATTTAAAAAAAAATCTTCCCCTTAATAAAGCATTCCCATTTAGATTTATAGGAGAAACACGTTTGACACTGAAGAAAAATATTGATTTTCAATATATAAATAATAAAATTACAAAAATCATGAAATTCAATAAATCATGCAAGGTAAAAGAATATATTCATGAAGTACACTATGCATGATCTAGATATGCATAGGAACATAAATTCAATTATAAAGTAAATCTATTGTTATCAATTTTCTTATGATTCCACATTACTTAGAGATCTCAAGAAAAATGGCTTTTAAAAATAAAACTTACGGGATGCCAATTGTTGAAATAAAACACTTTTAGAAAATGATACCAAATGATATTTGAGATAAAACAAAAAAGTTATGATATCAATTCTGATACAAGGATGCCTTGACACGTTGGAACCTTCAATTGTTTGATTGGAAGCAAACATAGCGCCATAGACTCAAGGAAGAAGAGTTAGACATGAATCTAGAAATTCAAAAGAAACTTGTTTGGAATTTTTTGAAAATTTTGAAATTAGGATTGAAAAATCAAAGAAACAATGACAAGATGAAGGATTAGAAAAGTATTAATAAGAATAAAAGCAAAAGGATAAAAAAATAATTATAAAGATAAATAAAACAAATTCGAAAAATTTCAGCTTTGTTTATAAAGATGGCGTCAAAGGAGGTTGATGAAGAAGATAACTATGGCGTGCAGAATTGATAGATGTCTCGCGAAATCTTCTAGCCACAATTGATTAAGCAACTTCCGTGATATGACTCTAACTGACCCTCCTACCCACAATTAGATAGGCAACCCGAAGTGTGAAGATCCTCCATCGCACAAACTAGTTGAAACATTGAAGAAGATTTCGAAGGTACAAATTTATCGACAGTTGCAAGCTTGTACTCAAAAGAATACTTTTATTAAACTCTCAAAACTGAAAAATAAGGAAGAAGTCTTCATCTTTTTATAGGGAAATGATGCCCAAGAAGAATAAGCTACTAGTGATTAAAATAACAAATAATCAACATTAGAACTCTTAAAGTTAGTTTCAGCAATAAGTAGTGGCAGATCCAGAAATATTTTTGAAGTTGGGTCATGTAATATCTTGACATTTCAAGGTGGACACAACACATTAAGATTAAAAGATTGAAAGAAAAATTTATAAAAAATAAAAAATTTGAAGTCAAACGTACAAAATTTAAAAGTTGAGGGTAAGATTGCCCCACTCTAACATAGCCCTGCATCCACTTGGATGAGATTCAATTTAATGGTTGAGATGAATTTGAGGAGTCTTGGAATGGGCTGGAAGAATAGGGTGTATAATCTTGTCCCTTGAATTTGAAGTTGATCTGACAGTTTGTATGCTTCAAGATGAAGGTGGCCGATAGTTCCTAACTTATAAAAACCCTAAAAGATCAATTTAATTGATATTAAATACATTAGATAATTTTAATTCGTCTAAAACTTTATATATTAGTTTTTGGGTTGGATTTACAAAATTCTGTAATAAATTTCGTATCCAATTTTCTGCATGCACAGTCTTTATTTTTATGAATGTTTCTTGAGCTCTTGACATCGGATTGATGTGTTTCAAGATTTGTTGAAAAGGTAACTAAATGAAGATCAATTCATCATACGACATCTCGGCCTAAAAATGCTCAAATCTCATTCAAAAGCCGTCTCAAATCGACTGATTTTTTAGACTTAAAAAATAATTTTAACTTCTTGTCCAAGATGTATTGTTTTAGCACTTCCATGCATGTGTCCAATTCTATACGCGGAGGGTGCCAAAGAAAGATATATGTAAGAGTTATTTTGAAAATTACTTGCATATGCGACATTTGAAAATGATACCTACCGAAAGAGATTTAAAAATATTGATATGTTTCTGGTTCAGACAAAAAATGGTTTTCAACAAGAAGCACATTAAGGTTAAGGATTTTTCATGAAAGATAAAAAAAAATGAAATTCGAGTCTTGACCTAAACATTATGATGAACTAAATTGAGATAAAAACATTTAACTTTAAAATAAGTCATCAAAATTACTTTTACCATGCATGAGACAATAAATATAAATTTATATATACATTTGACTTTAAGAAACTCGTCAAGACATTTCAATATGTACTTAAACATACAATGAATAATGTGTGAAATCATGGTTATAAGACCAAATAAATGGAGCAACTTTGTGAAAAAAAAATCATTTTGAAATAAATTTAAGGATTTCTCATTTAAAGGACATTTGAACAAGTTCATAGATATATGAAATTTTAATCCAACTTGTTTTTGCCACAAAATGCAATATAAGTCAAATCATGCATGTTCTAAAAGTGGTTAATCAATCAAAGCTTAGTTTTGAACTTTAAAACTCATTTCCTCTGGAAAAATGACTATTAAGGTAGTAAAAATTTGATAAAAAAACATTTGTATGAACTTGAACATTTTCAAAACTTTCAAATGATCGATAAAACCAAATTGTTCAGGTGATCATTTGACTTTAATAGCAAGAAAATTCTAAATTAAATTTGTTGAACTAATATTTTAATATAATAAATTAAAAAAATTTAGACTGAATCGAATATACTCAGTTTCTTAAAAATAATTCAAAGTTCGAACAAAAACCAAATTGGTTTTTAATTCTTTGAATTTATAATATTTATGTTGTTTAATTATCTTTGGAGTTATATTGCTTTGTACTTGTGTCTATTTTTGCCTTATTGATTTTGATTCAACAAAAAAAAAAGAGAAATGGGATATAATTTTTTTTTCAAAGTGTTTCAAAAACAAATTGTCTTTTAGCCTTAAAGAAAGGGGGTGAAGTAAAAATTTGTTTTGGTTTTATTATATTAAAAAAAGGAGATTGCTAAACTTATAATTGATTCTGATATAACAAGGACTAATTTAGAAAAAGAAATGAACGTTTTAATGTACTCAATTTAGTCACTAAATTGACAAGCATTACAACTTAAATATTTTTTAAGTCAAAACTTAAATCCTCAAACTTTTCTAAGAGTTTTGGTACTTAAAATAACCAATTTGGTAAAGGAGTATCGATATGACCTATGGCTAATCGGTATCGGTTTTCGCTACTAGAAACCAAGCTTGTGTTTACTGGCTATAGGGTACCAGTACAGTTATACACGTATCAATATGCCTTTTTGAAACTGGAAACCAAGTTGTTTTTGGGTGTCGGTACGACTTGTAGCGTACTGGTACGAGGTTAAAGGTTTTTTTCAAATCTTTAATTTAATGATTCGACCGCTGCCTTGTCAATTTTATATGAATCATAACTTTTGAAAATCAAATACTCATACCGATACCCCTATAGGCAAATCGATACAATATTTTAAGCAAGTGTACTAAAGATTCCAGTGACCAAACTAAGTAGCGGTACGGTACGGTACGGACAATATCGATACCTTTTGTAAAATTCACACTCCGTAATGATACGCCTCCTTATGTACCGGTACGCCTTTGATGCAACGACTCTTTCATCTTATGGCAGTACCGATACGACTTCACGCGTACCGATAATCAATATTGCCAGACAACATTTATTGCGAGAAAAATACAGCCCAACGGCTATAATCAATATCCCAACTACCCAAACGGCTAGAATCAGGTCTTCAAAGCTTTTTCAACAACCATTCATTAAGTCTAAAGCATTCAAGTACATATCCAACATCTTTGAGCTCTATTTGACAAATCTTGTAAACCAACTTGAATGTTTTTAATTGTAATCTTTTTATTCAAATTTTTAGGATTGAGTGAGCTTTAAATTGTGCAAACATATTGTCTTATATATGAGGTGTCTTATTAAGGTTTTGGGGTGTCAACCTTAAAGGAGTTGTAAGGTTATCTTTTTGAGCCTCAAAAGAAAAGCAAATCTAATAGATTTGAGAAATCGTTAGTGTAGTTAGTTAAGGTAGTAAATGTAAATTTTATTGAGAATGTTAAACCATTCTAAATTTTTTTATGTCAATTTTCTTTTACGTCTCAAAATATTAATGACCAATTTACTCCCTCTTGGTCATTTGCAATTAAATGTTCATCCCAACACAAGTTATGTTAAAAAGGAGAGAAATATGAAAAATCCCTAATTTGTTGTAGCTTGATTTGAGAATATCTTGGAATCCTTTACAGTGTTCTTCAACTCATATCAAACCCTGAAAAAAAATTCTCTGCTATTTACAGACCAAGCACTAATGGAAGGTTAATTTACCGCTGCGTTCCTAAAATTTCAAGGTAATGTACGCTAAATCCAAAATGTGATTTCAAGAAGCCTAAAAGCTGAAAAATCTAGTATTTTCCGTTTAGCACTATTCAGTGATGTAGACAAACACTTTCCATCTAAAAGACAAACGTTTAGCTTTTTTTTTTTAGGAAACGGTTGGTTTGCGAAAAAGTTAAGGTAAACTACATAAATGACCATTATATTATTAAAAAAGTCGTGATTTGACTATTTTTTTTTTAAATAATTAAACAATTATATTATTAAATTGGATGCAATTTGACCACCAACCGTTAAAGGTTAACAGAAGGGTGACGTGGCAGTTAAAAAAAATAAAAGGTATAATTACACATTTGGTCCTCGTTAGTTATACACTCTATTAATTTGATCCTAATTTTAATTTAATAAAATAAATTAATTATTTAATTATTTGGTGACACATGTCACCACTTTATTGGAAGACTTTAATTTTTTTATTTCTCCAATAAGGTGGTGACACGTGTCACATGATTGGAGAAGGAAAATTAAAAACAAAGAATTGGGGGTGGGAGGATTTAAACCAAGGTTGGATTGGTGGGAGGCTGGTTGCCACTAGACCAAGCTTACTTTTATGATATAAAGTACCACATATAGTATATGTTTATATTGTTATTAATGCCTGAAAAAATTGAAAGTAACAAAATTGGGGCTAAGGGGATTCAAACCAAGGCTCCCTTGGTGGAAAGAAGCATGTGCTTGCCACTAGGTCAAACTTATTTTTGTGATATGAAGTACAATATATAATATATCTGTTATATTACTATTAATGCATGGAAAATGGAAGAAATGTGATTTTATGGAACTCGAGCACAACATACTTATGATGTATAAAAGCATCTATCTCAATTAAATAAATCTAATAATTAAATTAAAATTAACAATATTTTGGATATATTTTAAATTACATTTAGTGCGAGATTAACATAAAAAATTTAAAATTATATTATATTTATTTAACGAATTCAAACTCACGAACATAATTCAATCAATTTAATATAATTTTAAATTTTTTATTTTAATCGTGCACTAAATATAATTTAAAATATATACAAAATATTGTTAACTTTAATTTAATTATTAGATTTATTTAATTGGATTAGATGTTTTTTTTTTTTGCATCATAAGTATGTTGTGTTCGAGTTCCCTAAAACCGCATTTCTTTCATTGTCCATGCATTAACAGTAATATAACAAATATATTATATGTTGTACTTCATATCACAAAATAAGCTTCGCTTAGTGGCAAACACATCCTTCTTTTTGTCAATGGAGCCTTCAGCCTTGGTTTGAATCCCCTCAGCCCCAATTTTGTTACTTCTAATTTTTCCAGTCATTAATAACAATATAAATATATATTATATGTGGTACTTTATATCACAAAAGTAAGTTTGGTTTATTGGCAAGCCTAGCTTTTTTCTACCAATTTAACTTTGGTTCGAATCCCCCAGCCCCAATTCTGTTTTCACTTTCCTTCTCCAATTATGTGACACGTGTCACAACCTGATTGGAGGGGAAAATTAATTAATGAAATTAAATAAAAATAATTAAAGTCCTCCAATAAGGTGGTGACACGTGTCACCAAATAATTAAATAATTAATTTATTTTATTAAATTAAAATTAGGATCAAATTAATAGAGTGTATAAGTAACGAGGACCAAATGTGTAGTTATACCCTTATTTTTTCAACTGTCACATCACCCTTCCGTTAACCTCTAACGGTTGGTGGTCAAATTGCATACAATTTAATAGTATGGTGGTTTAATTGCTTCAAAAAAGTAAGATGGTCAAATCGTGACTTTTCTAATAGTATGGTGGTCATTTATATAGTTTACCCAAAAAATTATTATTGGGGTAGTAATCTTTTTCGAAATGTTATTTTCATATTTGGTTCATCCTCGTTCCCACCAGGTAGGAAAAGATTACTCCCAACATTAGCATTTCTTTTGGCAAAATAGTGGGAATGTTATTCCCATATATTTCTTAAGTATTTGTCATTTTGAACCACTTTGGACTTAATTAACCTTAAAACAATGAGTTTTTTTTTTATGTTGGTCCACTTGTTACATATAACTAGATATCTATATAAGTTTTTAAACATCATTTAATATATTAATTACATTAATAATATATTATAAAAGTTTTTGTAAAACTTAGATAATGTGAAAAAAATAGTTTTTATGAATTTTCATGTAAATATTTTTAATTTAATATAGAAAATTTAAATTGTTAAAAAGAAATTATATTACATGGACAATTTGGTAAAAAAAATTCTTCTAAGTAATTTCATATTCCCTCTACCAAACATTATAATCTTACATTTATGCAAAATAACCCAAAGAAGGTAATGCAATACAATTATATGTCAAGTAATGTTACATTCCATGAATGCTATTCTAGAAGTAATCTTACATTTCGTGAACCAAACGCACCTTTAGGATAAAAAGCTCTTTTCCTTAAATTTAAATTTTAGGTCAACTATATAAATGGTCGCTGAACTTTTAGAGCGTTTTCATTTTAGTCATCGAACTTTTAAAACTTCCATTGGGCCATCAAACTTTTATTTCGCTTTTTATTTTGATCTCTCTCGTTAACTTCGGTTAGAAAATGATGACATACCTCATTAGTTTTTATTTTTCTGATTAAAATAATATAATATAATGCCTTTACAACTAATTAAAAATAAAAACATTTCCGCTAAAATTAAAATGACGCCGGATTAATTTAGGAAGTGTTTAAAGGATTGAACTTTTTGATTATACTTTGGTTCTCATTGACTAAACCTTAAACCAAACCTCTGAATCACCTCTGATTATACTTCTTGATAATCTAAATCATCAATTTAAAAGATGTAATTAAAGGTTGAGGACAACTAACAACTCCTAAATTCATGAAGTTTACGAGTTAATACATGTTTTTTTTCTTCATGATTTTTGTTTCAACTCTTCCATCACCAATCATTCAATTCTAACTTCATTCTTAACACAAATTCAACCTAAAAGAAGTTTCAAACCAACTAAAGAGCTCCTAATTTGATTTCCACCATTAAAACTCCAAGAACAAGCTCAAGCGCATTGAGATTTTGAAATGTGAGTTAAAAGTTTAATTTAATAAAAGCTTGAATAAGTTGAAAACCATTCGAGAAAAATGATATAATGACCTTAAAACTCAGCTTCCATCAACCAAAATGAAGATTTGTGCAAATACGCGTCCAAGAAGAAGAAGAGAAAACAGGATTTTCGTGAAAAGCTTTGAAGGTTTTCGTGGAAGTATTGTAAAAATAAATGAAAGATTTAAGATATAAGAATGAATTGAAATCAAGAAATCAAAGTGGAAAGAAAGAAATCCATGGAGAAATGAAAGAGAAAAATAAACAAAAATGGGGGTTTTGAGAGCTAGAAACTGTCAAGTTCAAGAGGGGAATTTTTTTTATTTTTAATTAGTTGCAAATGTACTCAATTATATTATTTTAATCCACGTCGTCATTTTTTAACATTAGTAATGAGAGGGACCAAAATGAAAGCAAAATAAAAATTGAGTGATCTCAATGAAAGTTTTAACAGTTTAATGACACCAAAATGAAAACGTCCTAAAAGTTCAATGATCATTTATGTAGTTTACCTTTAAATATTTTGTTGTATTTATTAATATTTTTTAGTAAGTAGAGATGTATTTACATCCTCAAAGCAAATGCCAGTATCCAAATACTTATGTGTGATATAAGCCTAATTAAATTAACATGAACATCTTTGGCCTCTAGACCAATTAATTGGTACTTACTTTGATAAAAGAAAATACTTTCAGTACCTAAATGAAAAAAATATATTTTAAATACTTATTTGTGATATAAGTCTTATCAATATTTTTGTAATCTAAAGTTGAACTTTTAATTATATTAATATAATGTAATGAAAATTATTAAATTATTTTATCATAATAATTTGATAATATGCCCTTGACAATAAAAACAAAATGTTTATATTTAAGTAGATTCATTGGGATTTCACAAGTCTATTGAATTCATAAGAGCTTACGATCGCTATTCTTGCAATTCACAAAGCACTAATTCTATATTCTAAAATTCTCGCCATATTAGGTACTGTCTCTTCCATGTTGTATCCACGAATTGTATTAAAGAAAGCAAATAACCAAAGATGAATGCAGAGCCACAAGTCTTCGGGGCATCCTTTTATCTTTGAACTCATTCTCTGTAGTCTGTATGCCGCACAGCTCAAGGCAAACATGGGACATCCAGAAACTCATGGTTCAAACCTGTCCAATTAAGCTAATTCCAAACCCAACTTAGCCAGTAATAAAAATGTTTTGTAGTCGGTTATTAGAGACGGAGTCAGGATTAAAGGTTGGGAGCAAAACATAAATTTTGAGAATTAGGAGAAAAGTATTCATAAATAATCTAATCTTTTAGAAAAAAATATATAAATTGGAGCAATTTTTTTTGATGGATTAGGGTCCAAATAATTCCGTCCCTGGCTGCCTCTGCTAAACATCAGAAACTAACCTTATTCGACCTTCGCCTGCCGCCCTTTCTGGTGGACGATGTACCGGCGGACTTGTCATCGATCGAAGAACTTAGTTCGTTTGATTCTTGTATTACCTGCTTCAAGCTCTCTACCACTTGACTCATTGTCGGTCTTTCTTTGGCATTTTTGTTTAGGCAGCAGTTGGCCAACTTTCCCAGATTTTGAGCTGCACTGAGTGGATAATTGCCTCTAAGTCGAGGATCCATTATCATGCCGAATCGTCTACTGTCGGGAGGGAACTGTTTAACCCAGTCTAGAAGCTTCTGCTCCGATGTCGGGCGGTTTCTTTCAACTGTTCTCCTCCCTGTGAGGATTTCGTAAAGTACCACTCCGAACGTCCATATGTCACTTTGGATTGTGAGATGGCCTGTTTCAACATACTCAGGTGCAGCGTAGCCGTAAGTTCCGACCACCTTTATGAAAAATGAAACGAAACACAATGTCAACCACCTTAATTCAACAAATGTTATGAAAATGCATCGTGCTTCTCAAAGCTACTTTAAAGGCAACCGTGACTCGTGAGAGTCAACAAAAGATGCTGAAATTAGTAGTAGATATAGAGCAACACTTGAGAAGCTAAATGTCAACCAAGGATGCAGTGCAGATTCTATGCACACATCAAATTAGTCTTGAAATAGCCTACTCCGAATCCGATGTCTACTCACCGCTGTTGATACATGAGTCCGATCGCCTGTTGGCCCTTCCCTTGCAAGACCGAAGTCCGAGAGCTTTGCCCTAAACTTTTCATCCAAGAGCACATTTGAGGATTTGAAATCTCGATATATCACCTGTTCAAATAACACAGTGGCAGTCCATTATAAAGATGGATTGAACACATTTTTTTTCCGCAGCAAATTAACAGGTAGGTAAATTTAGTGCATTAGTTGCAAGAGATGCTGAAACAGAGGGTGATCCCAGGATTAAATTCTGCAATTTGTTGCAGTTTTATTTTCTCTCCTACCAAGCAAGTCTTAATGTGGTAATTTACCATGGTTTCACATAAAAGAAGATTGTACCTTGACTTCCAATCCCTCATGTAGATAAGCCAGTCCTTTAGCTGCACCAAGCATAATCTCTAATCTTGTTCTCCAAGGCAATGTGGAAGTAGTGCTAAAAAGATGATGTTCTAAGCTCCGATTAGGCATGAATTCATACACCAGCAGTCTTTGGATCCCTCTTTCTCCGTCTACCGAACAATATCCTAAAAGTTTTACTAGGCTCGGATGAGTAACCACGCCGAGAAATTGAATCTCCGTGAGCCATTCCTTATGACCCTAGAAGATAAACAACAATGTCATAAGAAACAGAAGCTAGTTCTAAAAACAAACTGCAAAGATTTTAACTTGGTTCTAAGAGTTACCTGTAAACCGTGCGTGTTGAGCCTCTTAACAGCAACAGCAATAGGATCACCTCGGCCATTGAGAGGCCTAATTGTGCCCTTATAAACACTCCCGAAACCTCCCTCGCCGATCTTTAGCATCCTATTGAAACCGTTTGTGGCCTCATTCAACTCTTCTAAGGAGAAGACTCTCAAATTGTGCTCTCTCTCTTTATACAACTCTGGTATGCTCCTTGGAGATGGCATAGATCTTGTTGTCCGACTCAGTGCTGCTGGGTTACCCGGTTTACTTTGGTTCCTCAATTCAGGAGCAGATCTTGATTCTCGTTTCTTGCTCTTTGATTTTTCCTTGCCGAACATAGAAAAGCACTTCATGCTCTAAGTTTTAAAAATTACCAAAACAAATCCTCAAAAATGTTGCTTCAAACCGCAATCTCCTCAAAAGGAGATAAAGAACTTTGAACAAGGGAAATTAGACCCAGGTAAGGAAGGGGAGAAAGAAAATTGACCCAGAAAAGTCCAGAAAGCAAGGTATATATAAACAAATACAGAAAAAACCACGAGTTATATTTATAAGCAATGTTATTCAAGTTTCTAAAGCGTGGGGTACAGATTTTCTGCATTCACATTGACATTTCTGTAAACTAGTACGAGTGCCGCGTTCTTGGGTTGGTTTCTGAACTTCCTAGGATGAAATCTCTTATTCATAATTAGCAAATTGCAATATTGAATGTTGACCCTTTTTTCTGGATTTTTGTGTTCAAAAGAGGAGTGGACGGTCAAGCTGCAGCCTTTTACAGCAAAAAACATACGCAAAAGGGTATAGACAGACAGAGAGAGAGCTGTGGAGGGAGACAATGGGGTCTTGATTAAGTGAACAAAAGCAAAATGGTTTACGCTGTTGTCGTTTGTATAGTGAGAACAACTGGAAAATGCAAAGAGCACACAAGTTTCATTCAACTTCCCATTTCACTTGTGACGTAAGTAGGATAAGATTATGTAATATTTTCGATACTACCTTAACTTATCAAGATACTATCCCATATTCTAATACTTTTGAATAGTTCTTTATTCTCATTAGGTATATGGACTTAGTTTTAATTTCATATTTATTTTTTCAGGAAGGTATTTGACTTTTACCATATTTTACATATCCAAAACCTTAGGAAGATAAATCATATCATGGGTCCATCTGGCCACTAAATCATTTATGAGACCATCCAATAAAAAATATATATTTCATTAATTTTTTTCATGTCACCTTTTACCAAGTGAATATTCTCTTGATAAATGGGCAAAGATTCACTTGATAAAAAATGTGACATGAAAAAAATTAATGAAATAAATGTTTTTTATTTACTGGTCCTATAGATGATGTGGTGGGAAGGATCCATGATATAATTTCTCCTTAAGGAAACTAGTACTATGATCTTCTTTTCTCTTGGAAAAATTATATTATTGGTATAACTCACCACATCATTCATATTCTCAACCAATAAAAATGAACTATTTCACCGTTTTTACTCCTATTATTCTTTTCAACCAGTGAATTTCACTATTTTTGCATGTCATTTGAAAAGCAATTTTTTAAAGTTATTATATAAGTGAGTTGATGACATAGAAAAAAAGTGGTGAATTGAATAGTTATTATTGGTTAAGACCATGATTTGGTAATAGGAGTGTTCAAAAACATTCGATCTGATCTGATTATCCATTGATCTGATTTGAAAATTCAGATAGCTAATTCAATTTTTATTTCCGGATTCGATATCCGATCCAATTTTAAATTTTTGGATCGGATACGGATCGTAATATTTCAAGTTTCGGATTACACGAAAATTCAAAATTTCATAAATATTAATCTTGTTATATTTAACAATTTGATGCTTGTTATATTCGAAAATTGAAAAAAAATCATAGATGTGAATCTTGTTATATTTTGCAATTTGTTGTTTGTTATATTCGGAATTTCGAAATTTTCATAAATACGACATTCAAATTTAAAAAAATACTTAAATTAAATTATATTTTCTGATAATCAGATATCTGAATATCCGTTCTTTTTCCGGATCAGATACGAATTACTATATTATCAATCCAAAAAAAACGAATATAAAAAAACAGATCGAATCTGATTCGATATCCGACAATAAACACCCCTACTTGGTAATATGTCTTCTTTAGTTGCTTTCTTAATTACTTGAATATTTTTTCTTTTTATAAATAAAAATAATAGGTTACGTTATAATTAATTTTTTGATAAGTAATTATATAGCTATTATTTATTAATTTTATAAAATTATTTTCATTTTTAAAAAAATATACAAAAAAATTATTGACTAATTTATATTAGCTTTTAATGAAAAATTTAATGGATAAACTACTACAGGGGTCACTTTCGTTTAGCGTTTGTACATAGTTAGTCACCACTTTTGAAAAGTGTCAATTAGTAGTCCTCTACGTTTTCGATGTGTAAATACTTGGTCACTCCGACGTTATACTCCGTTAGTCCTCTAACGGATTGCTGATGTGGCGGAATTAAAATAAGGATAAATTAATGCAATAGCCATTAAAATTTATCTCATGTACATTTTTTCTCCTCAATTTAAAAAAGTAAACATTATAGTCACTAATAAAAATGTTTCTTTATAATTTCACCCTTAAATTTTTAAAAATTCATTTTTCAATCCTAAAACTTTACAATCAATTAGTACAATAATATTATAAATGCTTAGATGAAAAATAGGTGCCCAAAGTATACCCTTTGAAACTTAGGTGCCCAAATTGCTCCTATTTAATAACTCAAACGTAAAATTTTAGTCCACTAACTATTAAAAAATTCGAGTTATTAGAATTTCTATTTTATAATTCAAACTTTATTTTGAATTTTTGAGTCGAGTTTATGAAATTATGAGTCGAGTATTTTCACATCAAACCAAAAAATTTAATTTTTTTCGAGTCAAGTCGAGTTATTGGAATTTCTATTTTATAATTCAAACTTTATTTTGAATTTTTGAGTCGAGTTTATGAAATTATGAGTCGAGTATTTTCACATCAAACCTAAAAATTTAATTTTTTCGAATCAAGTCGAGTGTTGCACTTCCCTACATATAATTTTTAATTTTAATCCGTGTTTGTCCCAAGAAAAACTTCGGCCGCCGTCGTCGTCGTCGGAACTTACGTAGCTCCGATAGAGGCTACGCCGACGTCGGTTAGACTCGGAACCTTAGGGGTTTTGCTCGCCGCCACGTCAGGAGCCCGGATCTGGTGTCCGTCTCGCAAATGGACGGTAACCGATGCCGGAAAATGCGAGAAACAGTGGCGTCGATTGGTTTCTTGCCAGAGCTTCAATCGAGATTTGCTAGAGGAAGGCGGCCCGACGACGCGCGTGGTGGCCATGGATGAGATCGCGACGACGTGGCGCCTCTAGCGATGTAGGCGGTGACCACCACTGCCCGACGGTGACGGAGATCGACGACGGCCGATCGGGAAGGTGAACAAGCAACAGTAGACTTGACTTGATTCGAAGTTTTTCTTGGGACAAACACGGATTAAAATTAAAAATTATATGTAGGGAAGTGCAACACTCGACTTGATTCGAAAAAATTAAATTTTTAGGTTTGATGTGAAAATACTCGACTCATAATTTCATAAACTCGACTCAAAAATTCAAAATAAAGTTTGAATTATAAAATAGAAATTCCAATAACTCGACTTGACTCGAAAAAATTAAATTTTTTGGTTTGATGTGAAAATACTCGACTCATAATTTCATAAACTCGACCCAAAAATTCAAAATAAAGTTTGAATTATAAAATAGAAATTCCAATAACTCGAATTTTTTAGTAGTTAATGGACTAAATTTTTAAGTTTGAGTTATTAAATAGGAGCAATTTGGGCACCTAAGTTTCAAAGGGTATACTTTGGGCGCCTATTTTTCATCTAAGCATTTATAATATTATTGTGTTAATTGATTGTAAAGTTTTAGGATTGAAAAATGAATTTTTAAAAATTTAAGGGTGAAATTATAAAGAAACATTTTTATTAGTGACTATAATGTTTACTTTTTTAAATTGAGGAGAAAAAATGTACATGAGATAAATTTTAATTGCTATTGCAGTAATTTATCCTTATTTTAATTCCGCCACATCAGCAATCCGTTAGGGGACTAACGGAGTATAACGTAGGAGTGACCAAGTATTTACACATCGAAAACGTAGAGGACTACTAATTGGCACTTTTCAAAAGTGGTGACTAACTCTGTACAAACGCTAAACGAAAGTGACCCCTGCAGTAGTTTACCCAAATTTAATACCACATTTTCATTTACATTAGCTTTTTAAAATTATTTTCTTTTTCTAATTTTCTAACGTTCTTTTTATGAATAAAATAATTATTACATATTTATTCTTTATATTTGTTTACAATTTTTTTTATGTATTTTCATGATCGAATAAAATTTATTTGCTTTTTTTTTATTTTTAAAATGGTCAGGGGTCGGAAACGATGGTCTAACGGTGATCGAAATGGTCGTTCCGGGTCAGAGCTCAAGATTGCTCTTTCTTGTTTGGGTGGTGATGGTGCCGGGGATGGAACATCTTGGTTCCTTTCGTCTGTATGTTCAATTTTATACCACTTGGACATGTGTCAAGATAGGGTTATCGTGGCGTGTTGATTGGACTACCTATGACTTGACGTCTTAAGTTCTCCTCGGCATCCGTGGTAGGCACATGTGTAGTCATGTGGCCAGCAGGTGAGGCGCGGTGTTGTTCGTTGTTTTGTCTGTTTGCCACAAATTGCGGAGGGTATCACATAGTTCGCGAGCAATCATTTGCGCTGTGGTCTGCCTGTGCTATGATGCTCATTGCCGGACGCCCCTTATATTATATCGTCCGTAGTCTTACTTTCTCTGGCTTTAACATGTGGCGGTAGGTATTTTGTAGGTACTAACAACTGCCCCCTAGGTGAGAGAAGGTTAAAAAGTGACCTTGGCGAACCTGTAAGATTTTAGGAAAGGATTCCCTAGTTGTTTTATTTTTATGGCGAATCAACCTTGAAATTCCGAGGGTAGATCGTCGTGCAAGGGCTTTTAAAGGGTATATATACAATGGGCCTGTGATAAGAGTTTGTGATGAACCGACCAGTTTTCCTTAAGGGATAAACCACTATAATGAAACATCACACAATAAACCTCTTTATTAGCGAGACGTGTTGAAGACGACACAACTCTTAGCAATAAATAGGCTTTATTATTGTTTTAATATATTTTTTATTTTGGTTATCTCGTCGGCCGCTCTTTGTTGGTTTTCGAAGAAAAAAAGATATTTTGCTTTTTACTCTAATGGCTAGTTCAAGTGTAGTTGAGAGTGATGAAGTCGTTTGTAGTACAGATAATAATGAGATGTTGAAATCGTTGGAATGTCGAGGCCTCGTTGCCGTTATCAACTTTCATTATAGGTTTAGTGTGTCGCAGAGGTCACGTCGCTTGAGTGCTAGTTCCGATGAAGGGAGGTCGTGGTGTTTGATTCCTCTTTATGCTTCCGAGACTGGGTTTCATCTACCATTGCATTCCTTTTTCCTGGATTGGTTAAACTGATATGAAGTGGCCCCGGGTCAACTGGGTGGTGCCAGTTGGTGGATTCTAATGACCTATTTTTTGAATTGTAAAGTCCATGGGGAAGATCCCTCTATTAATGTTTTCTGTTATTGCTATAATGTAATTGTTGCGTGTAAATAATACTATCACAATTGAGTGCAAGTATACACGACGGAAGTAATATAGTGATATGAAGTATCAGATATCGCCTCCACAGTGACTGGAAATACTTCTAACTTTAAAAGCCTGCACAAGAAAAGAGATAAATTTAATAAAGATTTTTGAGAAATCTTGAAAATAAACTAAAATAGATGAAGGAATCAGATTGAGAAAGCAGGCTGGCATTGATTTGTTTAGTAGTGCAAGTGTTGCACTGTTCAAAGGTCTTCTGTTGTGTCTGTCGTTGAGCCTGTCGCGGCAGAGGTCTATTGATGTCGCGGCAGCGGACAACAACTCTGTATTTCAAGTTTGGCAAGAACCCCTGTTGTGACTTGTCCTATCCCTAGGTCCAAGTTCTGTCGATGAACACGTCTTAGATGATACCTCCCGACGTGAACCGAAGGATGAACACCGATGTTTGTGAATTCTTCTTTAGCCAGTTAACCTTGTACCTATCCCTAGGCCAAGATAGTTTAACCATAAACTAGAAAACTCGTATTTACTCCCTTCGTATACTTAACTCTCCCGATATTAAGTAAATGAATAACCTCACAATGCTCTCCCGATACTCTTATGAGATATGAAAACCAGAGTAAATAAACTTGAAGTTTTATTGAATTGAACAGAAAATCCTAAGAAACAGTTTAATCCTTACAACTACTTTACAAGATCAACCCTTAGCCCTGGGGAAATTTAGAACATGATAGAGAAGGGAAAAGCTAGGGTTTGTGATGGAAGACGGCTAGGAACTAGGTTATCCTCCTCTTGGTCGAATTACAATCATATATATAGGCTTTGGGTACAAGCTTTCTTAATGGCCAAAAATACTAGTTTGAATTCAAGTACAACTTATTTAAAGACTAAATCTCTGAGTAGACTTCCTTTAATTCGCCCTATCTTCTTGCTTTGACTTTTCTCCTCAAACTTTGGGCAAGGCCTTCTTTATGCTTCTAGACTCCAAAAATTATCCAAGTGGTCTACAAAACTCAGGCTTGAAATCCTCTATCAGTCGAGCTCCACTTTGCATTTACCATCTCTTCTTCTTTACTGTCGCCACTTTTTTCACGACAGATGTCACGGCAACGAGTTATAGGGCAGTTTGCTTCAACCCTTTACTCCAGCTCTGTAGTTATCTTCTGTTCCTCTGCTGCCCTGGATACTGCCACGACATGTACTTGCAAGAATTAATCGAAATCAGCAACATCTGTGCAATAATTATTCATCTGTGATGTTTATGCAAAATCTACCTAAAATGCAACTATACATGCTTGAGTGCATCAATAATATGGGTAAATGAGGGTTAAAATATAAAACATTTATGCACTCAACACACCCCCAAACTCAAGTTATTGCTTGTCCTCAAGCAAATGCAATCTAACTAAGAATGAATCTTTTTGGCTTCGGCTTAACTCAATGAACAACCATTACCTTCAGCACCTTCATCATCAAGATCAATACCTCTTCGAATGTTTATGGATTTACTCGGAGCAATACTATAATTCTCGTGTGAGTGTGTGTAGGTTTTGTGAACAAATATGAGCTTAGACTCTTTAGCAACCAGAATAGTTACTTAACTTACTTGAGTTTTACTTCAAAAATAATTCTTAACTAGAGCCAATTTCGGGAACCTCTAGTTTTCTTCTAAAGTTTTTCTATTTTTACTAGAGCCAGTTTTGGGCACATCTAGTTTAATTTCCTAGAGCCAGTGTTAGGCACCTCTAGGAGTACTTTTAGTTAATTTCCTAGAGCCAGTGTTAGGCACCTCTAGGAGTACTTTTAGTTAATTTCCTAGAGCCAGTGTTAGGCACCTCTAGGAGTAAACTGAGTCTAAGTTTTCTTTCTAACTCAAGTGGCTAAGCTTCTTATTCTAAGTTTGCTAACAAAGTCTTAACAACATATAAGTCACAAATGTGTTTTTAAGAGTTCAGAACTATAGTAAGGCTCTAAATACTTCCTAAAACATTCTAAAGTTACTGTCACGACAGTGAATGCCGCGGTAGGTAAGAGAAGTTAAAAAACTTAAGCCAAATTTTTTGACACAAAATATGATAAGTTCATTAATAAAAGGAGGACTGCCTACCCCCAAACTCGAGGGTTGCATTTTCCTCAATGCATGACAAACAAAAATATAAAAAACATCACAAATTTCAAATAGATGCACAGACGACAGAAAGAAAAAAAACTTAAGTTGAAGTGCTGTCGTCACTGTTGCTGTCTATGCGGAGCTGTCGGCGGGCAGTTTCTTTTGTAGCAGAGGCTGGCTTTGTGATTGGAGAGGAGGAGGCTACCTTCTTCTTTGCCTCGCGAGGTGGCTGGATTCTGGTAGGTGAAACTTTTGGAGCTTTGTCCAGAATCTCAAGCTCACTGTCGCTTTTGCTACTGCTTCTGCTGCCGTCTCCTCTGTCGCGGCAGGGTCCCTCTACATCTATATCAAGCTTTTTTTCTTCATCGGAGGGAAGTCCTTGGCTATTTGGCGGGCGACAGAAGGCTCGGAGTCTGAGTCATCCAGCCAGACTAAAGAGGAGGAGAAACCTTTGAAATATTTTGGGTTTATTTCTGGCAGTGGTTCCTTTCTCTTGGCTCCTCGAGGAATGACCTAGGGTGATGCAGACCTTCTGTCGCCAGGTCCTGCCGTGGCAGATGGCAAGGCGGAAGCAACTGTCGGAGTGGCTGTCTTTGGAGAGGTGACAAGTGATGGGGCAGAGAGAAGGTTTTCTGGAAAAGGAGGGAACTGCACGTTGGGATAACTAAGTTCAACTTTAATGAAATTTACCGTAGCTGTGTGGAAGTCCCCTATATACTCCATGTAGCCTTTCTGTCGTGCCTCTATTCTTTGCAGCAGGTGAATGATTTGGCTGGAGGAGGTGCCTTCTGGTCTGTCAGGTTCTGTCTGCTCAGGCTCTGCCGTGACAGGTTCTGTTGTGGCAGAAGGGTCGATATATGCCATTGGTGTGGCTGCTTTTAGCTCCATCAGGCTGTAGAGATTCTGCTGTGTCTACCCCTTGCTCTGGATCTTGATATCCTCATCAACTTTAGGGACGTTGTTGGCTCGACAAAGGGTTGTGATTAAGTAAGAGAAAAAGAGGGGCCCCTTATCCTTCAGTGCACATTCGTGAATTCCACCGAGGATGTATTTCCCCACATTGATCTGTAGTTCGTTGATGATAGAGTGAACGAGGGCCAGCCTTTGTTTATCCACTGTCGTGTTGTGAGAGATGGGCATGAGGCGCTTCTTCATGAAGTGGTTCCACAACTTGGTAGTAGGCGTGAGTTGAGTCCTTCGAACCGTCCACCGATGTTTTGGGTCGTCGTTCCAGCTGGTGTCTTCTTCAGTGAGGTCTACCATGATGCTGTCATAGTCTGCCGACGACAGATTGCTGATGAACCTTCTATGCTCGTCCTCCTTCCTGCCCACATACATGCCATACAGAGAATTGATGCAGGCTGGTTCTAATTCGATTTTCTTACCCCTTATGGTGACTTTAGAAGTGTCCTTGGAGGTGATAACATCATAAAATTTTCGAATCAGTGTGACATTCATCTCTTCGGGTTGTTCCGCAAACATCTGCCATTTCAGCCCGATGATCCTTTTGGCGATGAATCCTTCTAGACCCAGATCTCCGGTCTTCTTCAAGTAAGTAAAGCCCCTTTCCTCCCACATTTCTCTTTTCTGAAAAGACTCATAGTATCTTTTTTCTGTTTCTGCAGAGGCGAACCTTCTACGAATTTTGCTGTGTGTGGGAGTGGAGACTGCCGCGACAGAGGTGGAGGCAGCACTTCTTCGAGTTGATCTCATTGTCATCGTAAGGGCACTGTAGAAACAAAAGGACATAAAATACTGAAAAGCTAAAATATTATGAAACAGAGTAGAAAGAGTAGAATGAAGGTGAAAAATGAAATGGGAGTGAGGGTTTATATAGAATGGGGTTTCTGCCCGTTGAGGCTGTAACGGTAGGCGTGAAAAATGGAGCCAGCTTTCACGCGGTTTCCTGACGCGTCTGTTACGCGTTTCCATGTTTTTCCCGCGTCTGCTGCGTGTCTGTCGTGACAACGGGGTGACAGGCTGTCTTTGCGCGTCTGCGGCGACAGCTGGTGACCGGCTGTCATGACAACCTTGTTACCCTTGGGCTCTCTCTTGGGCTTCTTGGGCTGAGGTGAATGTGATAGGCTGCTTCATTCCTTCCCTTTCCTCTGTTTCTTTTATTTGCATGAAAACTAAAATAAACTAATATTAAATTCTTATTTCCTAAAGTAATAAAAATAAAAGAAATACAATAAAATAAAATTAAACTAAGTTAAATTAGGGATTCCTTGAGGGGCATCTCCTAAAGTAACCACTTCCTGTTCTCTTGGGGCTTCAGTCCCCTGATAGTGCTTGAGCCTCTTTTCATTGACTTTGAATTGGTGCCCGTCCTTAATAGATCGTATTGTGATGGCACCATAGGGAAAAACCTGAACTACCTGAAAGGGTCCAGACCACCTAGACTTTAGCTTCCCTGGGAAGAGCTTCAACATGAAATTGAACAACAACACCGTTTGGCCTGGTGAGAACTGTCGTGGCAGAAGTTTTCTGTCGTGCCACTTCTTTGTCTTGTCCTTATAGATTCTGGCGTTGTCGTAGGCCATGGCTCGAATTTCTTCAATTTCATTTAAATCCAACAGCCTTTTCTGCCCTGCTCTGTCCCAATCCATGTTAACTGTCTTAATAGCCCATTATGCGTTATGTTCTATCTCGATAGGTAGGTGGCAAGTTTTTCCATAGATGAGTCGGTAAGGTGACATTCCCAATGGTGTTTTGAATGCAGTCATGTAGGCCCATAATGCATCATTCAGGTGAATAGACCAGTCCTTCCTAGTTGGCTTAACCATCTTTTCCAGAATGTTCTTCACTTTTCTATTGGAGATCTCAACCTGCCCATTGGTTTGAGGGTGATATGCTGTAGTGATTCTGTGTTTCACTCCATACTTCTTTAATGCATTAACAATCACCCTATTGTCAAAATGCCTACCCTCATCACTAATGATTTCCCTGGGGATGCCAAACCTGGTGAAGATGTGTTTGTGTAGAAATCTTTGAACGGTCTTGACATCATTCTTTTGTGTGGCGATAGCTTCTACCCACTTGGACACATAATCTACTGCCAGCAGTATATACAAGTTCCCACAAGAGGCTGGGAATGGTCCCATGAAGTCGATTCCCCAAACACCGAAAATTTTGACTTCGAGAATGTTCTGCAGGGGCATCTCATGCCTTCTAGAGATGTTTCATGTCGTTTGGCACTTGTCACAATGCTTGTAAAATGATTATGCATCTTTGAACTGTTTGGGCCAAAAGAAACCAGACTGCAAAACTTTGGCAGCAGTTTTGTTTCCTTTAAAGTGTCCTCCATAAGAGGCAGCATGTCAATGGTGGAGTACTTCTTCCTGTTCTTCCTTTGGTATGCATCTCCTGATAATTTGATCTGCATAATGCTTAAATAGAAGAGGTTCATCCAAATAATAATGTTTTGCATCATTTTGGAACCTCTTCCTTGCTTGGTAGTTAAGTTCAGGAGGTAATAAACCACTAACAAGATAATTTACTATGTCAGCATACCAAGGAATTTCAGAAAGCTTACCTGTCGCCATGGCTATCGCGACAGTGCTTGTGGCAGTGAATAACTGCTCGTCAGGGAAAGTCTTCTGCATGTTAACTTTGTTTTTATCTTGATCCTTTCCCATCTCCAGTCTTGACAAATGATCAGCTACTTGGTTTTCTGTTCCCTCTATGTCTTTGATTTCTATATCAAATTCTTGCAGCAGCAGAATCCAACGTATCAATCGTGGTCGTGAATCCTTTTTGGTGAACATGTATTTTATTGCTGAGTGATCCATGTGAACCACTACTTTTGTTCCTAGTATGTATGGTCTGAACTTGTCGAAGGCGAATACCATTGCGAGCAACTCCTTCTCTGTTGTGGTGTAGTTTATCTGGGCATCATTTAAGGTCTTGCTGACATAGTATATTACATGGAAAAGTTTCTTCTTCCTCTGACCTAGTGCTGCCCCTACAACATAGTCACCGACATCACACATTATCTCGAACGGTAAACTCTAGTCCGGTGGCTGTACTATTGGGGCTGTTACCAGCTTCTCTTTCAATGTCTTGAATGCTTCAGTACATTCGGTATTGAAATCAAATGCCTTATTCTGTTCCAACAAAAGACACAAAGGTTTAGTAATCTTAGAAAAATTAGCAATAAACCTATGATAAAAACCTGCGTGTCCTAAGAAACTCCTAATGCCCTTGACTGTGGTGGGTGGTGGCAGTTTTTCGATAACTTCGATTTTGGCTCTGTCCACTTCTATGCCACGGCAGGAGACTTTGTGTCCCAACACTATGCCCTCATCTACCATAAAATGGCATTTTTCCCAGTTCAGTACGAGATTTGCCTCTTCACATCTTTCAAGCACTTTCTTCAAATTGCCTAGGTATTTGTTGAAGCTATCTCCAAAGACGAAAAAGTCATCCATAAAGATCTCCAGGAAACCTTCCACCATATCAAAGAATATTGCCATCATACACCGCTGAAAAGTTGCTGGTGCATTACACAGTCCAAATGGCATTCTCCTAAAGGCGTATGTTCCATAGGGGCATGTGAAGGTTGTCTTCTCCTGATCTTTTGGTGCAATGGCTATTTGGTTATAACCTAAATAACCATCAAGGAAACAATAGTAAGATTTTCCCGCTAATCTATCTAACATTTGGTTCATAAAAGGTAAGGGGAAGTGGTCATTTCGAGTAGCTTTGTTAAGCTTCTGGTAGTCCATACAAACCCTCCAACCGGTCACAGTTCTGGTTGGGATTAGCTCATTATCCTTGTTGGTTACGACAGTTATTCCTCCCTTCTTGGGTATGCATTGCACATGGCTCACCCACTTGCTATCCGAGATGGCGTAAATAATTCCAGCGTCAAGCCATTTGATAATTTCCTTTCGCACCACCTCTCGCATAGCTTCGTTTAATTTTCTCTAAGCATCTATTGTAGGCTTATGATCATCCTCCAAGAGGATCTTATGCATACAAATGGCTGGATTGATACCCTGGATATCGACAATGGTCCATCCAATTGCCTTCTTATGCTGCTGTAGCATACGAATCAACTGCTGTTCTTGTTCCTGCATCAACTTAGAAGAGATGATTACAGGAAACGTATCATTGAGACCAAGAAAAACATATTTAATTTGCCCTGGCAGGGGTTTAAGATCTAAAGCAGGTGGCTGATCTATGGAAGACTTTTGAATCATATGTTCGTTAGAGGTATATTTCAAAGGTTCAAAGAACTTACCTGGACGCATGCCTATCCAATTTACCTCCTCAGGACCTTTAGTGTCAGATGTATCATTGTCTGAGGAGTTGCTATCACCAGTGCTGTCGTGGCAGTCTTCTAGATGGCTGTGGCGACAGTGACCGATTTGTCTATCGTGACAACTTGATCTGATGCAGTGTTGGTCTAAAATTACATCTATTATTGCCTTACATTCTTCCTATACATCAACTTATTTCATGGCATAGAGAACATTTAGCTTTATCTGCTGGTCATTGACTCTCATAGTCAGTTCTCCCATCTCTACATCGATCACTGTTCTGCTTGTGGCTAGGAAGGGTCGCCCTAGGATGATCGATGCATTCTCGTCTGCTTCACAGTCTAAAACAAGGAAGTCAGCATGAAATATAAATTTATCCACTCTTACCAGAATGTCTTCTATTTTTCCTTCCGGCTGTACGTAAGAGCGGTCTGCCAATTGTAACATGATTGTTGTGGGTCTTGCTTGTCCAATACCTAATTTCTGAAAAACAAATTTGGGCATTAGATTAATACTAGCTCCAAGATCACAAAGTTCCTTACCCACATACTGATCACCGATTATGCATGGTATAATGAAACTCTAGGATCCTTCTTCTTTGGGGGTGTACGGTTATGTAGGATTGCCATGCAACCTTCTGTCATGACTACAGTTTCAAACTCCCCAAGTCTGGATCTCCTGGACATTGCATCTTTAAGGAACTTTGCATAACCATGCATCTGCTTAATGGCCTCCAATAACAGAATATTGATATGTACTTTTATAAAAATATCATATATCTTCTTAAGCTGGTACTCCTGATTCTATTTTTTCAACCACTGTGGAAAAGAGGGTGGAGGACGACAATCTTCGAGACATCCTTCACATGGAATTCAGATCTGAGAAGGTTCAGAGTCTTCAACTTCTTCTGTCGTCTCCTCCAATTCTTCTACTGTCATGGCAGGGGTGGCGACAGCAGGTTGCTTCAAGTCTGCCGGGGTAGTGTCGTCGGCAGGTGTCTGTAGGGTCGGTTCCTTACTTGGTGTTTCTTTAATTTTCGGCCCTTGTAGCTATTTCCCACATCTCGTTGTTATGGCTTTAATTTTCGGCCTCATGGTTTGTCATTCTCATCTCTGTTTTGTCCATAAATGTTTCAGTCTTCTTGACAAAGTGATCCATGTTCACCATATATGCTCTAGTTTGGGACATGAAAGCTGCTAGGGTCTGTTCCAATGTACTTGTGGATGATGCCGTCTGCTGTTGTGGCTGCTGTCGTGATAGTATTCTGGGCATTCCTTGGTTTTGATTATTTTGGACCGGAGGATTCAAGGCATTATCTGGATTATTCCAGGAAAATTTAGGGTTCTTCCTCCAATTCGGGTTGTAATTGTTGGAGTCGTAGTCTCTATTCTTGTTGAAATTTCCAACATACATTCCTGTTTCAAGTTGTAGGGGACACTCCTCTGTACTGTGTTTTCCACTTCAATTTTCACACATCTCCTCGGCAGAAAACACCACCTTAGATTCCTTCTTCCGCTGTAGGTTTTCAACTACCTTGGTGATGTATGCTAATTGGGTTCTCACCGAGTTGTCAGGTTCGTGTTCCTTGACAGATACGACTCGTCTTCCTCCTCTTCGTTCCATGGGGAACTGTTCGTCATTCTTTGCCAACCTTTTCAACACAAGCATTGCATCTTCTGGCTCTTTATCCAGTAACAAACCATTGGTTACCGAGTCTATTCTCATTCGGGTGTGTACATTGGTAGCATTGTAGAATTTGACGACCCGGTTCTATACAGGGAATCCGTGCATCGGGCAGTTTCGTAAGAGAGTTATAAACCAGTCCCACGCCTCATGCATTGGTTCGTCATCTTCCTATTAAAAAGTGGCAATTTCATTACACAATCTTTCAGCTAAAAGAGAAGTATTAAAACGAGGGAGGAATTCACGACAAAGATCTGCCCAAGTTCTTATTGAACCCGTCATTAACTTATTCCACAAGGTTTTTGCTCTATCCCTCAACGAATGGGGAAATAGTCGGAGTCTCAGTACTTCCAGGCTTATTCCTGGTTTTCTGAATGATCCACAGATCTCATGGAAGGTTTTCAAATGTTTACGTGCATCCTCTGTAGCAGAACCACCAAATTGTCCGGCTGAATTTATCATGCTGAACATCACATGTTTTAGTTCAAAGTGTTCAGCTTCCACATCTGGCAGTGTAGTTTGCAGTTCAACTTGATCATTGTCCATGTATTCTCGGTATGTCTGTCGTGCTACCGGGGCAGCAGAAGGTTGCCGATTGTCATGAACATAAGCAGGAGGATCAACATCAACCCTGGGGTTGTTGTTGTTGCTGTTGTTAATTGCCCTATTGCCTTGTCCTTCGTTCTCCATTGCTTCAAGTCTTTCCTCGAGATAGCGGTTTCTTTCTATTAAAAGTCAGGCTTGGTTCCTGAGATGGTACATCTGATCGATTTCCGGATCTAGTTCGTATTCAGGATTTTTACCACGTCTCGATCTGCGCATAAGCAAGAGAAAACAGTCTTGTGAAAAGCACAGGGAAATATAACAACTACAAACAGAAAAGAAATAAAAATAAAAATTAACAATGTAGTAATTAAAGGTAAAGGTATGTTGCCAGTCCCCGAAAACGACTCCAAAAACTTGTTGCGTGTAAAAAAGACTATCGCAATTGAGTGCAAGTATACACGACACAAGTAATATAGTGATACGAAGTATCGGATATCGTCTCCACAGGGACTGGAAATACTTCTAACTTTAAAAGCCTGCACAAGAAAAGAGATAAATTTAATGAAGAGTTTTGAGAAATCTTGAAAATAAACTAAAATAGATGAAGGAATCAGATTGAGAAAGCAGGCTGGTATTGATTTGTTCAGTAGAGCAAGTGTTGCACTGTTCAAAGGTCTTATGTTGTGTCTGTCGTCGAGCCTGCCGCGACAGCACCTGTCACGGAATAGGTCTGTTGATGTCGCGACAGCGGACAACAACTATATATTCATGTTTGGCAAGAACCCCTGTTGTGACTTGTCCTATCCCTAGGTCCAAGTTCTGTCGATGAACACGGCTTAGATGATACCTCCCGACATGAACCGAAGGATGAACACCGATGTTTTTTGAATTCTTCTTTAGCCACTTAACCTTGTACCTATCCCTACGCCAAGATAATTTAACCATAAACTGGAAAACTTGTATTTACTCCCTTCGTATACTTAACTCTCCCGATATTAAGTAAATGAATAACCTCACAATGCTCTCCCGATACTCTTATGAGATATGAAAACCAGAGTAAATAAACTTGAAGTTTTATTGAAATGAACAGAAAATCCTAAGAAACAATTTAACCCTTACAACTACTTTACAAGATCAACCCTTAGCCCTGGGGGAAGTTTAGTACATGATGGAGAAGGGAAAAGCTAGGGTTTGTGATGGAAGACGGCTAGGAACTAGACTATCCTCCTCTTGGTCGAATTACAAGCATATATATATATAGGCCTTGGGTACAAGCTTTCTTAATGGCCAAGAATACTAGTTTGAATTAAAGTACAACTTATTTAAAGACTAAATCTCTGAGCATTGGCTGATCATAATAAGAATGCGATGGGTTTACTTGCTTTAGTCATCATACATGTATGGCATTGGTGATGAGGAATTATGTTGCGAATCTTCATCTAGATAGGATGAAGTATATTAAAATAAAGTGTACTTTTGGGGGTTTTCCGTTCCCCGTTGTTTGGCATCGGCCGTCGCAGGATAGGGTTACACCTTCGAATGTGTAAAGAATGTCTCCCACCGAGTTGAGACTTCTTAGGAGCTTAGAGAGCAACCCGTGCATTGTCTAGAGCGAAAGAGTCTCAATGATTGGGATGAAGTGGATTTGAATGTTTTTCCTGAGGGTTCTTTAGTGGGTGTGCTCGTTCATGCGGAAGCTTGGCCGTTTCATGAAAGGGGGATGAACAAGTGGCGAGGGTGCTTCTTGGTATTGAGGATGAGCCGAGAAATTTCTTTTCTGAGCACGTTGGCGTTCGCACTTGCCCTTGGAGGTATCGTGATGAAGATGCCCTTTTAGATGAGGGTAGTATGGAAGAAGCTCATGTTGCTCCGAGGGGCTATGCTAGGACTAGCCCATCCGGTTCTGGTCGTGGTATAGGAGGAAAGAGGCGGATAGCCTCGAACCCGTCCCTCTTAGCTGATTCTGGGGATGAGGGGAGCTGCGTCCATTTGGAACGCAGGACAAACAGGCGTATGGATTGAAGCATTGGTTCGTGGCTGCTCTCTTTTTCTTTCCCCTCTTCTTTTTTTAAAGAAAGCAAACTTTCATTGTTTGTTGTTATAAGGTGGTAATGATATTCACTTCTTTTCTAGAGGTAGTTAGTCTCACCTCGCAAGCTGCTGACGACGAATTTGGAGATTTGGACGCGGTTGCGGATATGTTAATTTCTACGTCTAGCGACAAACGATCAGGGTCTCCAGGTTTGGCGGAGGTTATGTCTTTAGGGGCTTTGGATAGCAGAGAGGTTGGTTCACCCTGCACACTGGCCTTAACGCTTGGAGCAGCGTCCTCTAGAGGCGCAACTCCCATTGTTCCTTGCGTGGGAGTCTTCCCTATTTTACGGAGTGTGCCTACAAGGATCTCGGTAGACGTTGTGGAAAAACAAGAGAGAGTGTAGCAAAGCGGATGATAACTTATGGTTCTAAGAAGTGCCTCTTGGCTGTCGAGGACAAAGCATCAGGAAACAAGGCCGCATCCAACATTGGGGTTGTTATTGATGTAGCGAGGTCTTACCTCGATGCACTTCCTGCTGTGAGGGAGCATCACGGTTCCCCTCTTCCTATTTCAACTGATGTTGTTGGGGAGATTGCTTCTGTTGGTTTGGCTACTGTTTTACCTGTTTTCCATCCATCTATAGGTGCGTTGATTAGCGTGTTGGTGCATTTTTCTTAGAGTTCTTGTTACTTAATTTTGTTAATAAATTGTGCTTGCTAATTCCCTCGCAGGGGTGTTTGTCATAGATTCTATTGTTGTGAGTTGTTCGGCGGAGAGTGTTCCCCATGCGGTCGAGCCTATTGATACGGTGGATTTACTGGAGGCTGTGGAGACTTCTTTTGTGTTATCACCTACAGTTGTTTCCTCTGGTGAGGGTGGTGAGCCTCTGGCTCCGTTGGAGACTTTCTTTCCTTGTAGGGGTTTTTTAGAAATGGAGAGCTGGCTTCATTCTGAGTCTGCTTCTAGGAGGTTATTTGAGTTATATTCCAACAATTTTGGTGCCTCGATGCCGTGCAAAATTATCCGGAGGACTATTGAAGGTGGTTGGTGTCTTATTCAATAGTTGGGCTACGTTCAGTATAACATGGAGAAGAATGCAAAGGCTCTTGTTAAAGAAAATGAATAGATGCGCTTGAAGGAGGAAGGTTATGCTGCCCTCTTTGAGGAGAATAATAAATTGCGGTCGAATGTAGAGGGTTATATTTCCCATTTGGAGGAGCTGCGAAAGAAATGTGAAGCTGACGATGTATTTAAGTAAACCTGGAAGGTTTACCTCAGTAAACAACCTTTTTTTTTCTTTTTATCTTGTCTAGATGCGCATTGTTACCCTAAGTGTTAAGACTCGCAGCGGAAGAAACATCAATTCAATCGGACATGGATTTGGCATTCACTGAATTACAAACATGCTTTAGGGACCAAAATGTATAATACACAAAATACATGGACTTAAACTAATTTTAAGTTACCTTCCATTAATTAGTCATGTTACAGGCCATTGTGTCAAATCTTAGCTCAATCCAATTATTCAAACACATTTAATTGCATCCACAATATTCAAGGACTGAAACGTAAAGAAACAAAACTTCCAAAGATTCCATTTAACTAATTAACAACTTGATGTATCGATGCACCCATCCATGTATCGATAAACCCTGTTTCGGAACAGCTCTGGGTGTTTCAGAACACAAGCTCGTATCGATAGGTCTCCAAAGCGTATCAATACACGAAATTCCAGTAGCCAACTTAACCGAGCCTGTTTCGATACACCCATCCTTGTTTCGAAACCCCATGTCCAATTCAAGCTCACTGTTTCGATACAGCCTTAGCGTATTGAAACATCTGGGCCTGTAATGTCACATTTTGCTGATTTTTCACACTTTAATACATCCCAAACCACTCAAGCATGCTTCCAACATATGTATAACATATCCAAACATCCAGCCTCAATCATTCATGGCATATTCAACAACATATCATGGCAATTTGCATCAAGGGTAAACTATAGGCATGCAATCTAGTAAACAAGCCAACCAAGATACCAAAATGCATAGCAAAGCACAAACCAATAACCAAAGGCCATTTACAAGTCTAAAACAACAATGAACACTTGCTCAAATAGGGAGTTTGCACAAATCTCCCCAAAACACAATGGATCCCCCATTGCCCTTATAACTTATAGTTTAAACTGAAACATACTTTCAATAATAAAGTCTCTTTTGATCCCTTGCTACACGCCGCCTTTCCGAGCCTCAATTCTCATTTCAATTAACTCAACTCATCATTTGAAAACCATCATGCCTTTAAAACCATGTACTTTTATTAATAAAAAATCAGCATAATAAACCTTATGCAACATGTATCATGAACCAACAGCAAGTCCCATTGCTAACACTCAATTTAAGCATTCCCATGAATAACTACCATATGCAAAGCTTAAAGAGTAAAACATGTATAAATCACAATATTCAACATAAACCATCTAATGATACATCATCAATTATATTGGCTTGCAAGTGATCATTAGGCAAGTTTATTTCTCAAAACAACAAATCGGATACACGGATTCACAAGTGTTGTCCCAACACTTCATACATTCTCACTGCATATCAAGGTTTACACACGGGAGCTACCCTACACCGTTGTGACTTGTGACACCCGTGGTGGAGTATTCGGTACACCGTATAAACCACTCAACACCACTCATCGGTAGATGTATAACACCACTAACGAGAGATGGCACACCACTTCCAAAACATGATTAAAATCAATCATAACCCAACCAAAACAGATCCATTACGAAAATTTCACAAAATCATCATTTAAAGCTTGATTTAGCCACTTTCTTTAAATCAATCATGAAACCTTGTTAAGAAACACAATTAAAGAGCCAAATACTTGGTGTAACCCCCTTAACCCGGCCTAGACGGTTGGCCCGAATTAAGAAGATTACACGGGGAAAACCAAAGTCAACCCGAAAGTCAACCTTGATTAACGACCCTTTTTTTTTCTTTTTAATCTTGTCTAGGTACTCATTAACCCTAGATGTGCTCACACAAACACCATACTCAAAGATCACAACCATCAGAGATCATTCAGGGACCCAATTGCACAAAACACAACTTTAGGGACCAAATTGTAAATTCTGAAAACTTTGAGGCCTTAACCAGATTGTAAGTTACCAACTTAAAATTAATCATGTTTCATGCATCTCGGCCAAATTTCAGCTCAAACGGACATCTTAAACTCATACAATTGCACATACAAGATTCAGGACCAAAATGCAAACATTTTAAAACACATAACTGCCACTGTCAGCCCCCAACGGTCAACCGTTCCGAAACGGGAGACAGCCCGTTTCGAAACGCGGGGCCGTTCCGCAACGGGTACCGAAACGGGGGTCGGGCAGTAGCCTTTCCGTTTCGGAACGGTGTCACCCGTTTCGGACGCCTGGGCTGCTTCAAGGCACCCGTTCCGAAACGGCTCACCCTGTTCCGAAACACCCTGCACAAAATGCAGACGTTTGCCTACTTAAACATGCAATAGGCCAACCAAACATGCTCCAAACGCTACCAAACTTTACCAGCATGCAAATCAACATATAAGGGACATACTTGCATCAACAATTCAACAAAATCACAACATATAAGAAAAGCCCCAATTTCAAGGCTAAGCTTCCAACACAAGCAACCATTTAAACAACATACATCCAATTCAAACTCATAAGCCAAACCATGTTCCAACAACATCAACAACACAAAACCATACTTGTCCGAACATATACAAACTCATACATCAACCCAAGAGATTCTACCCCATTGCCTTTATTAACTATAGCTATTAACCGAGACATACATCTCAAGTGGAGTACTCCTTGAATCCCTTGCTTCTCGCTGTCCAAACTTCAAGAATCTGCATTGATGGACAAAAAGGAGCGTAAGCACATAATGCTTAGTGAGGAATGCTTAAAACCAAAACACCATCAATGCAGCGAGCCATAAATCCCTTTTAAAACAAACTCGAATTGTTTACCAAAGCCATGTTTGAAAACCCCTTTTCAACAACAAGCTCAAAACCATGCATCGCACATACATGAAAACCAACCCTTAGCTTAGCATGCTAAGAAAACCTTTTCAAAGCACAACTTACAAAATCAACCATTTAGCCAAACCATGCATAAACACCATATGCAAGCTAAAACAAAACCTTGGAAAACACTCCCATCTCACAACATACCTTTCTTAACCTTGAAAGCCAATTCAAGCAAGAATCTTTTAAAACTATTTCACAAACCAACCAACACATGCATTAAACCAAGGCAACATATATGTACCACAACATTATCATCACATGCCTTTTAAAACAAGTCTTAACAAGACTCCAATGCACTAAAGATATTTCATGCTCACATGCATCATTTTCCAAATGATAAACAACACTTGTTCAACTTAACAAGTAAACATGCATTCACATGCATTATACACTTTCCATGCAACCATGCATCTCTTCAAGCATCTAATGCTTCACATGCAATTATGCATCATTTCAAGCATCCCATGCTTCATCACAATCAAGAACATCATATTGGCCTTCAAGTGATCAACCACATTCACTTTTCAACTCAACACCCAATCGGATACGCGGATTCCGAGCGTTGTCCCTACGCTCCATACACCCTACCAATCCAAGGTCTCCCAAATGGACTTTTAAACACCATTTGACCTCAACATCCTAAGGTTCCCATGTATGGACTTTTAAACACCATACAACCTTAGCTTTCCCGAGGTTCCCATGTATGGACTTTCAAACACCATACAACCTCAACTTTTCCCCAAGGTTCCCATGTATGGACTTTCAAACACCATACAACCTTGACATGCACAAGGTTCCCATGTATGGACTTTTAAACACCATACAACCTTTGCATTCACCGATTGGTAGTTGTATAACATCACTAACGAGATCCGGGACACCCTACACAAGATCCACACATGGACTTAACACCGCCATTGTGATCTCAACAAGCACAAGGTTCTCACATATGGACTTTTAAACACCATATAACCTTTGCTCAACCAAGGTCCTCGAATGGGCAACACCTCCATTATGACCTCAACCATCTCGTTAGGATACTTGAAGGGAGTTTACCGGTCCACTCTTGACCACTCCACCTCCAAGGCGACTTAATTCACGGTGCACCCAATCCTATAGCCGGCTAACTATATCCGATCAAAGAACCAAGAACCACTTACATCACTTGCCAATATAACCACCTTACCACATTAATCCAATGTTTCACATGCATATCCAATATGCAAAACCATTACCACATTAATCAAATGATTCACATGCATAACCAATATGCAAAAACCATCATTTATCATCATCAATTCACTGTTTTAAAGCATTAAACAAAGCCATTGAACAACATGCAACACCATGCATCAAAACCACATTTTCAATGTATAAAACCAAGGATCTCTTACCTTGAGCATCCTCCACATATGGCTTTCAAAACCAGCGTTAAACCATGCTAAAATATGCTTTCAAAACAGATTTAAATCATGCAAAACTCATGCATTTCAATCATCCACCACAATTGCTTAAAAAGCCAATTCATATCACAAATCAAGTAAGAAATCCATTTACTTACTCTTGAGCTTAGCAAAGTTGTTTAGACTTAAACTAAGCTCCCAAAACCTTCAAACCTTTGTTCAAAAGCTGAAAACCCAACTTCACTCACCGATAACCAAAACAAGGCTAGCCACCAAGCCTTCCAAGCATCCGAAACCTTCCGCAACACCTCTAAAGCTCACGGATCAAACTCCCCTGTTTCAAGCACACAAAAACAGCACATTAATGCATCATTATGCATTAAGAACAGCAGCCACACAACCAAACTCGCTGCTCATCACACAACCAACAATTCGGCTACCAAACACAACCGAAATCACCTCCAAACATTTCCAAAACTTAACCCAGCCAAGATCCATCACTTCTAACCATTTTTAAACATCAATTAACATCCAAAATGATCACAAACACGTCCTTATACTTCCAGGGATAACAGATCACCAAAAACACTCCAAAAACAACCAAAAACTCAAGCAAAACTTAGGAAATTCAACCTATCCGGGATTGCATTAATTAAACCTCAACTTCTAATCAATTTAGCATTCATTTAACATCATTTTGACACTTCAAAACACTGCCCAAACAGATCACACGAAAATTTCACCAAAATCGCCAAATCTTGCATTTTAAGCCAAAATCAAGATTTCAATTGAAAAGCCTTTAACAAAACACAAATCAAGGATTGAGAACTTGGGGATTTCAGTAAAGAACTGATAGTTTAGAGGAGAGAGACGTTCTTACCTCCAAACTTGAGTTTCTCCTTTTTGGAGCCAAAAAGCTTGATGAAACAACTTGTAAATTGAGAGGTTTTGTTGATGAGATGATTAGGAATCAAATGAGAGTTGAAATGAGTGATTTGAGTGACAAAATCAGAGGAGGAAATCTGGAGAAAATGTGTTTGGTTTGAGAGAAAAGATGAGAGAAAATGGTTGAGAGAAAAGTTAGTTAGAATTAGGAAAATATCTTCCCTCCACTTTTCTTTAGTTTAAAAACATTTAATTAATCATTTAATATATTTAGAAAATCTGGAGAAACTCCCATTGGGTAAATAGCTCCTTAAAGATTCAAAGTTTCAATCCTTTTTAAAACAGTCCCGCAGTTTTCAAAAATTACATTTTGGTCACTAACCCAAAATGTCACCCTTCCAAACCTCATTTTCCAAAATTGATTTCACAGTTCACTTTTATATATTAAAAGATGATTTTAGAACATTTTTCCATATTTTTAATGCAACCCGAACTAGGCTTTCCTAAATTCACTCTTATATATTCGATCAGCACTTTGACCGAACCGGTCAACGCCCAAAACTTCTGAGCCCAAAACCGGGGCGTTACACTTGGGAATTTCGTTAAAGAACCTTGATTAGAGGAGAAGTACGAAAATTACCTCTAATCCCTTGCTATTCCTTCAATTGACAAGATTTGATTGAAAATCTTCAAGAATCCATTGAAACAAATTGCGGAAACTCCATGGAAATCATTTGGAAATCAAAGTAAAATGAAAAGGGAAAGATCTCTGGAAGTTTTGAAAGAAAATGGGTGGTTGGCTGATGAGAAAAGAGAGAAATGTAAGTTACGTCAAAATAAGTTTGTAAAGATCCTTAAAGATTGGAAATCAAAACCCTTTTTAATATTTTTAATTAAACACATTTAAAACATGTCAAATTAAAGGATTAACTGATTAAAATTACTTTAGCTCCCTAAAGATTCAAAGTTTTGACTCTTTTACAAAATAGCCATCAAAAATAGTTTTGCCATTTTTACGATTTAGTCACCAAACCGAAATGTCCACCTTCCAAATGTCATTTTCAAAAATTGACTTTACCAAACCCTTATATACATTTAAAAAGGATTTTAGCAATTTTCTCATATTGTTATCACTTTCCGAACTAAGTTTTCCCCGAACCAATCCCGAACTAACGCGAATCTCTAGTCTCGGTCTTACGGACCCCGAACCCAACCTAAAAACTTCTAAGCCCAAAACCGGGGCATTACAACTCTCCCCCACTTAGGAAATTTCGTCCTCGAAATTTTACCTGGAGGAAAAAGGTGCGAAAATGACTTTAACATGTCCGCTTTGCTTTCCCATGTGTCCTCCTCACCTCCTCGATGATGCCACAACTCCTTTACAAGTTCAACCGTCTTACCACAAAGAAATTTTCTACTAGAATCAAGAATCTCAATAGGTTTCCCATCATAAGACAAATCTGGTCGCAACTCAGTATCCTCCACTGACATAACATGCTACGGATCCTACCTATACTTCCGCAACATCGTGACATGGAACACATCATGAATTTTCTCTAACTCGGGCGACAACCTCAACTGATATGCAACATGACCAACACGATCCACAACTTCATATGGTCCAATAAACCTTGGACTAAGCTTACCCTTACGTTCAAACCTCATCACCTTCTTCCAAGGTGACACTTTCAGAAACACGCTATCACCAACCACAAATTCAATCTCCCTATGCTTCAAATCCGTGTAAGACTTTTGACGACCCGAAGCCACCTTCAACCGGTAACAAACAAGCTTTACCTTCTCCATTGTTCCTTTACGCAAATCCGACAAAGAAACTAACTTTTGCCCCACTTTTTCCCAATAAAGAGGCATCCTACACTTCCTACCGAACAAGGCTTCATATGGAGTCATTTGTATACTTGCTTGATAGCTATTATTATAAGCAAACTCCACCAAAGGTAACTGTTTCTCCCAAGAACCTTGGAAATCTATAACACAACACCGCAACATATCCTCAAGCACTTGGATAACTCGCTCTGACTGACCATCCGTCTGAGGATGATACGAGGTACTGAAATTGAGCCGTGTACCCAAAGCTCTATGCAAACACTCCCAAAACCTCGCTGTAAACCTTGGATCTCTATCCGAAACAATGGATTTAGGTACACCATGTAACCTCACAACTTCCGCAACGTACAACTCTGCCAACTTATCCAACGTATACATAGTATACACAGCTATGACATGCGCACACTTCGTAAGACGGTCTACAATCACCAAAATAAAGTTCTTCTTTGATGGGGTCAAAGGCAAACTCGGCACGAAATCCATCGTAATCTTCTCCTATTTCCATTCTGGTATCTTCAAAGGTTGCAACAGCCCGGAAGGAAACTGATGCTCAACTTTCACGCGCTGACAAACCATACACTTACTTACAAAGTCAGCAACATCTTTCTTCAACCCAACCTAATAGTGCTCATCCTTCAATCCACGATACATCTTATTACTACCAGGATGCATAACAAAAGGACTACTATACACCTCAGTTAGAATAGTGCGCCTCAACCCAACATCATCCGGCACAACTATTAGACTCTTAAAACACAAAACACCATCATTATTAAAACAAAAGTCCGTCAAATTACCATATGTTATATCCCGAACATGCATTACCAACGAATCATCAAGCAACTACTTCTCCTTAATCAACTGAACCAAGGAAGGTTTCACTTGCATCTCAGCTATCAATCCACCATCCCACGACACACTCAATCACGCAAACATGGCTCTTAACTCCACAGTTACCTTCCTACTCAAAGCATCAGCCACAACATTGACCTTACCAGGGTGATACTCAATCGTCAAGTCATAATCCTTAAGCAACTCCAACCATCTACGTTGCCTAAGATTTAAGTCCTTTTGCGTCATCAAATACTTCAAACTCTTATGATCTGTATAAACACACAATTCTCACCATAAAGGTAATGCCTCCAAATTTTCAATGCAAACACAACCCCGACAAGCTCAAGACCATGAGTAGGATAGTTGCGCTCGTGCACCTTCAATTTTCTAGATGCATACGCCACAACCTTCCCACCTTGCATCAACACCCAACCCAAACCAACATACGATGCATCACTAAAAACCACAAACTCCATACCCGACTCGGGTTGAATCAAGATAGGAGCTTGCGTCAAAGCTTCCTTCAACGTTTCGAAAGCTTGTTGTCTAGCATCCGTCCACTCAAAGCAAACATTCTTTTGCAACAACTTGGTTAACAGAGTAGCAATCTTTAAAAATCCATCGACAAACCTACAATAATAACCCGTCAATCTGAGAAAACTACAAACTTCCGTCATAGACTTAGGCATCTTCCAACTCATCAACGCCTCGATCTTATGTGGATCAACTCGGATACCCTCGGCTGACACCACATGTCCAAGAAAGAAAACTTCTTTAAGCCAAAACTTACACTTACTCAACTTGGTGTAAAGCTGATTATCCAACAAAACTTGCAACACAATCCGTAAGTGTTTATCATGATCTTCCTCAGTACGAGATTACACGAGAATATCATCAATAAACACAACCACAAAATTATCCAAGAATTCATGAAAAAAACGATTCATCATGTCCATGAATGCAACATGTGCATTCGTTAAACCGAACGACATCACCAAAAACTTATAATGCCTGTACCTCATACGAAAAACAGTCTTAGGCACATCCACATCCTTTACCTTCAACTGATAATACCCGGATCTCAAATCGATCTTAGAAAACACTGAAACACCTCGAAATTGATTAAAAAATTATCAATTCTTGGCAATGGATACTTATTCTTAATCGTCAACTTGTTCAATTGCCGATAATCTATACACATTTGCATCATGCAATCCTTATTTTTCACAAACAACATCGGCACACCCTAGGGTAAAACACTTGGCCTAATAAACCCTCGATCAAGCAACTCCTGAAGTTGTGTCTTCAACTCCTTCATCTCTTTTGGAGCCATTCGATAGGGAGCAATAGACACTGGAGTCGTAATTTCATACAACTTAATGCCAAACTCAACCTCTCTACTAGGAGGTAACCCATGAAACTCTTTCGGAAATACACCCGGAAACTCACATACTATATGTATGTCCTGTACACGCACTTCTTTCAACCCTGGATTCATAACATAAGCTAAGAAAGCCTCACAATCTAATTCCATCAAACGACACACTTCTAGAGTCGAAACAACATTGGACAAGAATTTAACATTCTCGCCCATGATTACTGCTTCGTAATCATCAGCCAGTTTCAAGGTAACTCGCTTGGTATTAAAATCAACCACAACCCTATGTTCGGTCAACCAATCCATTACAAGGATTACATCAAAACCATAGAAAGGAAATTCCATTAAATCAACCACAAACACATGACATTGAACAGATAAATGACATCTCTTATACATCCTTCTAGCAACAACCGTTTCACCAAAAGAACTAGTTACTTGCATTCCCACATCTAACACCTCAATAGGGATATCAAGTAGATGTGCATGCTCACTCAATATATATGAATGCATAGAAACAGAATCAATCAAAGATAACAACGACAAAGATTTCAATCTGAAAGTACCTGCAATCACATTGGTATCATTATGTCCCTCGCGATGTGCGTACACCCTCGTAGGACCACCACCCTCAGGTTGAGCTGTCACTACATGTGCTACAGCTCTCTGACCATCCTCCATACGCTGGAAATTGCCACGACCACGCCTACGGCCTCGCTATGGTGCAACAACATGATCTCTAACATGACCACCTCCAGCCAATAATGGACAATCACGTCTCAAATGGTCAGCCGATCCACATCCCCAACAAGAGTTAGCCGCCACAGCCGCATGAGCCTGCCCCTCTCGAGCCAAACGATGACAGTCCCACCTTAGATGCTCACGCGATCCTCAAACCCAACAAGCATTTTGCTCGGACCTCACCCTATTATCCTGATATGGCGCACCACACCCAACAACACCTCGCCTATGCTCAGGCCAATAACTACGATCATGATTCCTTTTAATCTGTCCACTAATAGAGCTGGAATCCACAGCTCTCTTACTCGAGCTGGAACCACCCACACGAGCAGACAAACCAAAACTCTGCTCAATATCCTTAGCTTGCGTCACCAACACATCAAAATCTGTGTAATCAGCCAACTCAAGGGCATACTGGCTCAAACGTACAAACTGTACTTCATACTAAGCCATAATCATGCTACCCTAAACCAAAGACATGAATTCACGCTTCTTATCGTCTAAGTATCTAACTTCTAGATACTTCTTCTTAAAGGCAGCTTAGAAGAACTCCCAATTCACATCATTAGGCTCCAAAGCCGCAGTTACATTTGTCCACCAACTCTAACCATCGCCTTGCAACAACAAAACAACACATCCCAATGTACGTGCATCATTACACCTCATTTGTTACAAAATCTGAATCGTACTGGCCATCCAAGCCTCAGATGCCTCAGGCGACAAACCACGATACTCAAAAATGCCCAAACTACGCAAGCATTCTAACGACAACCCTGCTTGCCCATCAGCTGAAGCTTGCACTTGTACTCTAGCAACAACAGTCTGGAATGCTCCAGTCATCGCCTAAACTAAAGGCGTCAAATCACCCAACACAGACCCAGCCTTCTCATGTTGTCCTTGCTCCTCACCACCAAGTGGAGGCGGTGAAGGAGGTAGATTCCCTCAAGGAGGTACCTCGTTCTCCCGATTTCCCTGCTCTACGGTAGCAGTAATCATATCAGATCACAACTCTCTCCTCGGTCCCATTCTACTAATATAATTAAAGCATGATAATAAACCAAAACAAAATAATCAAGCCAACTTCAAGCAAGGATCCAAGACTTCTAATTCAAATCAAAACATTTCAAACTATAGTAATAAGCCAATGGATATCCCAATTTTCCCCAAGCATGTCATAAAGCAATCAACATGCATATCACAAGTGCCATGCACATCAATCAACATGATTCAATTCACAACATGTATGTCGCAATCATCGCGCATAATAATTGATAGTATACCATCTGCATCAACATGTACATAACAATCACCGTACAAGAAACATTAATCGTACAATTTGAAATCATGTCACATCAACTTACCAATATCCCATTCTTTCACAAACCGAGCTTTGATACCACCAAATGTAACCCCTTTGACTCGGCATGGGCGAAAGACTGAACCGAATAAGTCACACGGGGAATATTGAAGTAAACCGGGAAGGTTTACCTCAATAAAAAACCCTTTTTTTCTTCTTTTTATCTTGTCTAGATGCGCATTGTTACCCTAAGTGTTAAGACTCGCAACGGAAAAAACATCAATTTAATCGAACATCGATTTGGCATTCACTTGATTACAAACATGTTTGAGGGACCAAAATGTAAATTACACAAAATACAGGGACTTAAACTAATTTTAAGTTACTATCCTTTAATTAGTCATGTTACATGCCACTATGTCAAATCTCATCTCAATCCGATCATTCAAACACATTAAATTGCATCCACAACATTCATGGACTAGAACATAAAGAAACATGACTTCCAAAGATTCCATTTAACTAATTAACAACTTGATGTATCTATATACTCAGCCCTGTATCGATACACCCTATTTCAGAATAGCTATGGGTTTTTCAGAACATGAGCTCGTATAGATACGGTCTCCAAAGCGTATCGGTACACAAAATTCCAGTAGCCAACTTAACCGAGCCTGTTTCGATACACCCATCCTTGTTTCGAAACCCCATGCCCATTTCAAGCTCACCATTTCGATACAGCCTTAGGCGTATTAAAACACCTGGGCCTGTAATGTCACATTTTGCTGGTTTTTCACACTTTAATACACCCTAAACCACTCAAGTATGCTTCCAACATATATATAACATATCCAAACATCAAACCTCAATCATTCATGGCATATTCAACAACATATCATGGCAATTTGCATCAAGGGTAAACTATAGGCATGAAACCTAGTAAACAAGCCAACCAAGATACCAAAATGCATAGCAAAGCACAAACCAATAACCAAAGGCCATTTACAAGTCTAAAACAACAATGAACACTTGCTCAAATAAGGAGTTTACACAAATCTCCCAAAAACACAACGGATCCCCCATTGTCCTTATTACTTATAGTCTAAACCGAAACATACTTTCAGGAATGAAGTCTCTTTTGATCCCTTGCTCCATGATGCCTTTTCGAGCCTCAATTATTTGCATTTATGGAAAAAAAATAGAGCGTAATCAAATAAGGCTTAGTGAGGAGTGCTCAAAAACAAAACACCATCAATTCATTAAAACCATTTTCCAAGTCCACATTGAAATCTCATTTCAATTAACACAACTCATCATTTGAAAACTATCATACCTTTAAAACCATGCACCTTTCTTAATAAAAAATCAGCATAATAAACCTTATGTAACATGTATCATGAACCAACAACAAGTCTCATTGCTAACACTCAATTTGCCTTCCCATGCATAACTACCATATGCAATGCTTAAAAAGTAAAACATGTATAAATCACAATATTCAATATAAACCATCTCATGATACATCATCAATTATATTGGCTTACAAGTGATCATTAGGCAAGTTAATTTCTCAAAGCAACATATCGGATACACGGATTCACAAGTGTTGTCCCAACACTTCATACATTCTTACCGGCATCTCAAGGTTTACACACAGGATCTACCCTCCACCATTGTGACACTCGTGGTGGAGTATTCGGTACACCGTATAAACCCCTCAACACCACTCATCGGTAGATATATAACCCCACTTATGAGAGACAGGACACCACACAACATACCTCAATCGTTAGGGTACTTGGATGGAGTATTCGGTACACCGTATAAACCCCTGAACATCCAAGACGACTTGTTTATAGTGCACTCAATCCTATAGCCAGCTAACTATATCCGATAACATTTATAAACCAATTTCATAACATCACTTGCCAATGTAAATCCCATTTCACCACATACCTCACTGTTTTCAAAGCATCATCATTAAATCATTTTCAAAAGCATTAGACCATGCTTTAAATCACAAGTATAAAACTTACACTTACAAGGATCAATTACTATGTGCATCCTTCATCAACACATCATTAAGAACATCAAATCACATGCTTTAAACATGCTTAAACAGTACGTTATATGAATTCAACCCAAGTGCATAAAAACCATCTCATAATAGCACAACTGAGAGAGAAATTCCTTATACTTACTTCCAAACTTAGACAAGCGTTTCAAGCTTACATATAAGTTCCCAAAACAACCTTTAAAACAATTCAAAGCTGAAATCCACGTTCTCACTCACCGAGACGCGAAACCTTGATTAGCCGATGCGAAACTCAGCATCTAAAGCTCCCAAAACCTCACTGGTTGCTTCCGAAACGTTCTCTCCTATTTTAACCATATAAGAATAGAGGATTAATGCATCTCAATGCATTCAAAACTCCAGCAAGCAAACCTAACACGTTGCCTTGCCCAAAACCACCAAAATGTTCATCCGAAACAACCGAAAACACCATTGATTACTCTACAAACTCAACCCAGCCAAAACCTAACACTTCCAACCATTTATTATCATTGATTAACATCCAAAATCATCATATTATCAACCTTATACCTCCAGCATTCACAAAATCACATTAACACCACAAAAACCAATTCTAATAACCTAAGCAACTAAGAGATTCAAATAGTTTTGGGATTACAATGCTTAAACCTCAATCTCAACATTAATAAACTTCTAAAACATGATTAAAATCAATCATAACCCAACAAAAATAGATCCATTACGAAAATTATATAAAATCATCATTTAAAGCTTGATTTAGCCATTTTCTTTAAATCAATCATGAAACAATGTTAAGAAATACAATTAAAGAACCAAATACTTGCGAATTTCATTAAAGAACCTTGATTAGAGAAGAAGCACGACAATTACCTCTAATCCCTTGCTATTCCTTCAATTGACAAGATTTGATTGAAAATCTTCAAGAATCCATTGAAACAAGTTGAAGAAACTCCATAAAAATCATTTGGAAATCAAAGTAAAATGTAAAAGAAAAGTTCCCTGGAAGTTTTGAAAGAAAATGGGTGGTTGGCTGATGAGAAAAGAGAGAAATGGAATTTACGTCAAAATAAGTTTGTGAAGCTTAATTCTCTTTTTATCAAAACCCTTTTCATCCTTTTAATAAAACACATTTAAAACATGTCATATTAAAGGAATAGCTCATTACAATTACTTTAGCTCCCTAAAGATTCTAAGTTTTGGCTCTTTTAAAAAATGACAATCAAAAACAATTTTTCCCTTTTAGTCACCAAACCAAAATGTCCATCTTCCAAATGTCATTTTCAAAAATTGACTTCACCAAACCCTTATATACATTTAAAAAGGATTTTAGCATTTTTCTCATATTTTTATCACTTTCTAAACTAAGTTTTCCCTAAACCAATCCCGAGCTAACCCAAATCTCTAGTCTCGATCCTACGGACCCCGAACCGAACCTAAAAACTTCTAAGCCCAAAACTGAGGCGTTACAAACGTTCAGTTGCGTATGGAGAAGCTACATAAACAAAATGTGGAGGAGATTTCCAAAAAAGAAAGTTGAGTTCGATCGCGCTATCATGATTAAGGAGTAGCTACTCGAAGCCACTGAACAAAGTTTAAGGACTGAAATTCAGGGTTTGGGAGAAGAGCTACCACAGTCAAAGAATGTAGCTGATGAGAGCTTTGCAAAGACTATAAGGAGGCTAATTGAGCTAGAAGAGTGTTAAAAAAATCAAATTATGGTATTGAAAGCTACCCACAACGTTGATGTGACTGATAAAGTTAAAGCAGCTGCGGATGCGACCTCCGCCTTCATGATCGAAGGAATGAGCAAAGCTCGCGATGTTGCCATTCTCAACTTCCAACTAGCACATGGCCCGTTGGATGTTATTGGTGTTGACTTTACTGTCCTTTGTGAGATGGCCACTGAATTCGATGTAAGGAATACCTCTGGGCCCTTATGGGTAAACTTTGCTGCGTAGTATAAGGATGTTGTGGTTCCTCCTGCCTCTGAACCAAATGCACATGTCTCTTCTGGTGATCACAATGTTGCTACATGTATAATATGTGGTACGAGTGTGTTAGACGATTGTAGTAAAAGTATGTGATTGTTGGTGTTGCCTACGTTTATATGATTTTGTATGGAGGTGGCCTTCCTTTGAAGACTGAAGGATTATTTTGATGTTTTCTTTTGGTTCTGATGAGGAGGAAGAAGTTTATTATTATTATTATTATTATTATTATTATTATTATTATTATTATTATTATTATTATTATTATTATTATTATTATTATTATTATTATTATACTTTTTTTGCAACATTCTTGGATATCATGATTGCACCTTTCGAGCTAGTAGGGCATTTTTATAAGAAATAATTAATTAGCTTGAGGTGGTTGTTGCGTCGTCTTATTTCTTGATCTGGATTGTTTTATTTTGCTCTATCCTATGTTGTGATGTTTCATTTTGTATTTTGTTGGTTATCATGTGCTAATGTCGAAAAAGAGTTTCGCTTTTTTCTAAAAATGAACTTGCGAAAGTAATTTTCTATTTGGTATGCGATGCACATGTGGGGTTCCTACCCCCAAGGTATGGTTTTTCTAGTTGCTGTTGCACTTGGTTGTGATTCATACTATTTGTGGTCTTTGGCTGTATTGGCTATCAATGTAGTTCGTTCTACTATATATTATTATTTCATTGGCTGCAATTACACTCCTTAATATTCGTGCATTGTTTTTAATGTATGCTAGCTCTTTATGGTGATTTAAACATCTTGAGGCTTTCATTGGTTTGGGCAAGTGGATGGAACTATTCGTGCGTTGATTGACTAGAAGTTTGAAAGTTGCGTGATTTTTAATTAGCTACATGAGATTTTCGAATTTGGGCATTAAATGTCCCCTCCAGCATTTTTCATAAGATTTTATATTGGAAACCGAAACGACTTTCCTTGGGGCTCTCATCCTTTTGCTATAAATATGGCTCTTTGTATGTATGCTATGATGAACTGATTTAAGAGTATCCCATTTTCTCCTATGCAAAGTTTCCTTCTTTTCCTTTTGTCTTGCGATCTTGTATGTTCTGAGTTGTGATGATAGAGAATGTGCGAAAGCTTTATTTTAGGAATCTCGGTGTTTTACTTAGCATCTTAGTTTCTTGTATTGACGGGAAATAGTATTCAGCATGTTGTCTGCAGCCATTTGAGGTGATGAATGCAATCAAATAGTGTGTTGGGGATATCTTCAGAGCGAGGCTCTCTATATGCCGTTGTGCGTTGGTGGTTGGAACCACATTTTGGCGTGGCAACACAGTTCATTTTGTTGAATTTGTGAATGTGATGGGCACTCGTTGTGTTACTTGCATATATAAAATAAAAGGGTAAACTACCTGAAATACCACTCAACTTTAATGTGTGACTCTAATATGCCACTGAATTAAAATTCGATACTATAATACCATTGAACTTCACTGTGTGATTCAAAGTTAGCACTCCACTGTTACTCCCATTACGGAATTCTGACGTGGACTCTAACTCCCGTTACAGGGATGACGTGGCCGATAAAAAAATAATATCTTTTTCCAGATATGATCCACCTCATTATATTTTATGTTTTATTTTTATTGTAAAATGACGTAGTTTTGTTAAAGACTCTTTATCTCCTCAAAATTAGGTTAATGAAATTTCAAACTTCTGAAATCACTCTGAAATTAGACGCAAAAAAAATCAGTGGGTTTTCTATGGATTGTTATTGATTATTCAAGTGGGTTTCTCTGGGTTTTCTCTGAAAGAAGATTGTAGTGATCGATTGTTAGAAAGAAATCAAATGGAAAAACGTGGGTTTCTTTGGGTTTTCTCTGAAAGAAGATTGTAGATGATGTTGTAGAAGAGACTGGAGATGATGATGTAGAAGAGGATGATGATTATGTAGAGGATGAGATTGAACAAACTGATAGTGATAGTGGATATGAAAATAATGATGATGCCTTAAATGATGAAGCTCGAGAAGAAGAGGTGGAACAATGGAAGGCTGATCCTACGTTTTCAATAAGTTAGTTGTATTTCTTTTATTCTTTCTTTAAGTCTTATACCGGTATAAGTTGTATTTCTTTTATTCTTTCTTTAAGTCTTATACCGGTATAAGTTGTATTTCCACTCCCCTTAGTGCATTAAGTACCACAGTAGTACAATACTGATAATCAAAACAAAAATCCAAACAAATCTCTCATTCCTTCTTTGGATGTTATTCGTCTTGATTTTGTTTAGCAGTCCGACGAGAACAACTCTTGCACGTGGGCTCATTGGAGGATCAAACCAACAAAAAAATCTACAATGTTTATGAAGAAAACTCCCGTAATTTTTGCAGCCAAAGAATCTCCTTCCAGGGTTGGCATTAGACCACGATGTAGTCAGCTTTGTCGGATATCCGCATCCACACACCGGAATTGAAATGGGTTCTTCTACTTCAACCCTGCGTTCACTTGATCTTTGCCATTCTACTTCCATTGATTTGGATCAGCTTCAAAATCTATGCTGAGAAATAGAAAATAGGAAATTAGGGTTTTGTTTTCAGTCAAAAGAGATTTTATAGTAAAAATAAAACATAAAATATAATGAGGTGGATCATATCTGGAAAAAGATATTATTTTTTATCGGCCACGTCATCCCTGTAACGGGAGTTAGAGTCCACGTCAGAATTCCGTAATGGGAGTAACGGTGGAGTGCTAACTTTGAATCACACAGTGAAGTTCAATGGTATTATAGTATCGAATTTTAGTTCAGTGGCATATTAGAGTCACACATTAAAGTTGAGTGGTATTTCAGGTAGTTTACCCAAAATAAAAATGGATGTTTGCTCATTAGTTGTGGTGTTTGGGCGTCGACATTTGTATGAATGATCTGCTCGCACCTTATGATTCTTATGGTGGAGCTGAGACGAAAATGGAGGAGACATCTGTTATTTCCGTGTGCTTGGGTTGCGGCCCTGAGAAGCCTTTTTTTTCTTTCTCATAGGAGGAGTTGCTGCTGATTTATGGGTTTTTCCATATTGGGCTTTACTAAAGATTTTGTCAAGCGCTCCATATTTTTTTCCTTACATAGGGTTTATGATTGTAATACTTTATTTATCCTTGCTTGTTCATCGACGTTTTGCTTTTACCAGCGTTTGGGGTATCATGGTTAGTTATCTTGTACTAATTTACTTATGCATGAGTTGATTTTTTATAGATCAATTTTTGTTTTATGCGTACATGGTTTTCCTTTGAATCGTATACTTATAGTGATTGTATGGCCTTGGTAGAATTAGAAATGAGGGAGTTTTATATTTTTGTAATTTTGCATTGTCATAGTGCCTTTTCTTTAGAGTGAATTCTTGCCCCCTAATGGCGAGAGAATGTATGGGGAATGAGGTGGTGAGTTGGAAATTATGCTTGTACTCTAACATTTGTATTGCTCTGTTGTCCCATTGTGGTGGTGGCATGCGAATAAAAATTTATGATAGGTTGTTTCTCCCTTGGTGAGGTACCGTTGGTTATTATATATGCTTTATTAATTTATGAGCAACTTTGTTTATTTTGGCTCACTTGTTCTGGAAGCGGCGATCGTTGAGTTGATTCCTTTATGCACCCCTCCTAAAAGTGGCGGACGCTCAGACGATCCTTTGTTTATTTTGGCTCGCCTGCTTCAGAAGTGGCGATCGTTGAGCCGATTCCTTTAAGTACACTTCTTAAAAGCGGGGGACGCTCATTCAATTTTTTGTTTATTTTGGCTCGTTGGCTTTGAATGCGACGATCATTGAGCTGATTCCATTATTGTAACATCCCTAAATTAGGCCTAGTAGAATGTTATCATTTTTTAACAACATAACTAATTGTGCACTAACGTAACTAAATTGGAGCTTAGGACTAAAATGCTAGAATAGAAAGAAATGTGACTCAATGTTTAAGTGACCAAACTGAATGGTTTTACAACTTAGATAATTTGCATGTAAAATCTATAAGAACCTAAGGATTAGGACACATGTCTTGAGAAGGAAATTAAGGGTGTTGAAATTGGTTAAGGGGATTTACATCCTTTCATCATTTTTCCTTCTTACAACCGAATGGTTCAAGAAGGGTAGAGAGAGGGAGAGAGAATTGAGTGGCCATGGTTATAGGAAGCTAGAAACGTTGTGAATCCTTTCGGACGTTGATTTTAAGTTTGAAGAAGGAGGTAATTACATCTCTCCTTTTCTTTGAATTAAATCTGGTTGTACTTTGAATTTTGAGTATGAAACTCGGTTGTGGTGTGATGATTTCCATGGTTTTGTTTCGACTACTAACAAATTTGGTAATCAAGTTGTGATATAAATTCATGTAAGTGAGTTCTAATGTTGTTGATATAACTTGAATTTAGTCATCGAATTCCTAAAGTTCTATGTAGGGACTGTTTCGATGAATATAGAAATGTATATGAATGTTAAGGGAGATTAAGGTTAAGTTAGTGAAACCGACCTACAAGTTATGCACTGGCAGTAAGTTTTAAAATTCATAAAAAATCACACATATCAAATTAGAGAAAGAATCTTATATGTACAGAATCATGTGTACGTCTAGTTTAATTTAAATAAAACAGTGATCGATTTCGAGTCTTGGATTAAAAGATATGAATTTTTAATCGAATGTAGGACAAAAAAACTAGAAGCAGTTTTCTGCTCTAGACAATCTTTGTTTCGGGACTTTTAGAAATTTTCATAAGTTTTGTAGATTTATCAAATTATGTGGCTTATTCCGTTAGAACCGTATTAAAATCTAGTTTTAACTTTGTAAAGAAAATTAAAATACAATGAGTATTCTATTCTGTAGAAGCAAATCTTTGAAGGTAGTGCATGATGCCAAAATTCTAAAAATAGTTGCCTAGTTTAAAAGCAAGAACAACTTGATATCGTATGAATCTTAAGAATGAAAACTGACTAATGTGGTAAATTAAAGCATACGGAGTGTCTTGAATTTGATGCATACATATATGTGATTAGTGGACAAACTTGAGTGAATAGAAATAAGTTTGTGTATGCTACCCTGTTCTGGTATGTAAATATGATTCTTGTGATTGAATTTGTACACATATTTGTGAGTATGTGTAAGTTGGTAATGCATTGTTGTGTGTTTACATGTTTGAGTGCCTCAATTTGTGTGATCTTTCAAAATAAATTGTTGACAAATGGGTTCTAATATATTAATTCCTTTTCTTGTAAATTGTTAGACCAAGGAAAAGCTAGGGGAACTTGGATAAGTAGCAAAATATGGTTGTGGATTCAGGTATCATGTAACGTCAGGATAAGAGGTGGGTGTAGTTTCAAAGCCTCGGGTTAGCTTATGGCTTTCCTGAGCAATGTTCATATTTAATTTACATGCTTTATTTTCAATATTGGTTGTGATACGCTGTAAATGCTAACTTGAGCTAGGGGTAAGTGCTTCGAGGTAAGTACACTGGGCTAGATTCGTTTGCTTGACTTGGAAGATGACATATTGTGAATGACATATGTATGCTTGCATTCTAATGACTTGTGATGAGAAAATTCAGCATTGTTATATGATCCCACTACCTTGGATCCTTGTTCAAACTTATTTGAATTAAGCATAAATATTCGATTGAGTACTTTAGTATTAATCAAACCCAACTTGTAATTTGAGACGAAAGATTAAAAAGGAAAGTCTTGGTTACGAGTCAGTCTTAGGTACAATTGGCATGCCATAGAGTCCGTCGAGCTCGCGTGTTAGATTGGACTACGGTCCCTTGTTTGGTACTTCGAGTACTGTTGTCTTCCTTGATAGTATGGACTACAGTCCCTAGATTGGAACTTCGAGTACCCTTGTCTTCCTGGATGGAATGGACTACGATCCCTTTTATGGTACTTCGTGTACCCTTGTTTAATGACAGATGTTTTTGGATTCGAGTATTTAGGTTGATTGTTGATCAAGGCTATAATATTGGACTAACTTATATGTCTTGAAATAACCATTAATCTGATTAAATTGGTAATTTGTAAAGCTGAATGGATTGCTTTCTTGATAAGTCTCATGACCTAAATGACTTGTTTTATACGTAAGATGCATGTTCAATAATTCTTGCCTATTCACCTATTCGAATCATTTGATTATGTAAAATATAGATTGGCAATATATATTGTATGTCCTTGTTGGGGATTGAATTGGGACAAGGTGATCATCCTTCCTCTCGCTTGTAATGTAACCTTGTTGGTAAAATAATCTGCAAAACAGGGCGTTAGCACTGACTGGAAAAATCAAAGACACTGAAGAATGAACTGAACTGTGTCGTGGAAGTTGCCATTGCCTTAGAAACGAATTTGCCCCGATGTGTGTAATCGCTGCTACGGGCGAAAACGTCCCCTGAAGTTAACACGACTTCTTCAAAGTTTGTACACCCGAACTTAAAGTGGAGAACGGTGGAGAAAAGGTAGAAAGCTTATGAGAGTGTATATGAAAACTGATTCTGGAATAGGATGAAAATGAAGCATGCAAAGCATGCTATTTATAGGCTGAAAATGAAGGACAAAATCGTCCTTTCATTATTTCAACAGCAAGAAATTTAATCTGAATAATTACCATTAATCATCTGTTATAACACCAGTTATAACTCAGTTATAACACTGTTTAAATGCTGTAAATTATGCCCCGTAACTGGCAGAATTAAACATCTGAATTAAGCTGTAATTCTGTCCAGGCACAATCTCAAAATCAGATTAAAATCAGACTGTTTTATTTCTAATTAATACAAAATTCGAAACAGCTAAAACAACTGTTATCCTCTGTAAATACAGAATTTCAAACATCAACCATTAGCCTATAAATAGACCCATTTTCAGAACATTTCAGAACAATTCTTTCACTGTTTCATTCTCATAGAAAAATTCTTTACGAATTTTCTCCAAAAAGATAGTAACGCGCGCGGATGTGTCGTAGACACGTATTGCCACGAGCCACGACGGACGGCGGCGGTGCGCGAGACTAGCCCTTGTTCTCTACCACTCAACAAGGGAGGGGATATGAAGACTATAAATACCCTTCACATGTTAGTTTCCCACTAAATGTGGGATTCTCTCTTTTGCATTACTAACATTCCCCCACTAATGCGAAAGAATTCTCTTACACTCAACAACAATCTTCCAAAAAGATCATCAATGAAATTAGATGCTTAAGCACTAGTGAACGAATCTTGAACTAGTACATAGTGATAATGAGAAATTCTTCTCTTAGATAAGTGAAACTAGTCTTGAACTTTCTAAGATAAGAGTAAACTTATAACACACACCTAATTCCTTTATCCTTCATCCACCGAAGTCCTCGATACGTAAGATATATATACAAATGTATATTTAGCCATCTTACCTCAGGATTTGTAGTAAGTGTTTTAGAAAAACAACCCAAGGTTTTTCGTAGAAGGCGGCTAACTCTTCTCACTTACATAGGTTATTTCATCTGGTTTTTCTCAATAAAACCATCCGAAAAGGACTATGAAATAATTAAGAACAATAGTTCAACCTCTCAGGATTTATGGTGATTTTCTTCAAGTTCATTATAAACGAACTACCCAACAATTGGGCTAAGAAATCATTAAGAATATATATTCAACCTCATTGTCAGTGAATTCAATATGTCCTTCTCAATAGGATCATTAAAACTTTGAATTCATTAAGAGTTTCTTGAAACTCAACCTTTTCTGGCGGTAAGTTCATCTTATCCTTCTCAATAGGACAACACATTCAAACTTGTGTTATGAACTTATTAAGAATAAGTATTCAACCATGATTCAGTAAATTCATCAAGTCTTTCTCATTAAGACCACCCAAAACCTGGGCTATGAATTTATTAAGAGTAATAATACTCAACCTAGGCATGTACATTATTCGTCATAGGGATAGGTAATGAGAAATGTACACTATGAGTCTTTCCATGGTTTCGTTTGACCACATTGAACTTAGATAACTAAGTTGGGTATCCACCATGAATTCCTCAACTAATGGGCTTTAAACCCATCCCCCTCGACGAATCTAGGACCAGTTTCCGACTTAACCCTTTGGTAAGCGGATCTGCTAGGTTCATTTCCGACTTCACATACTCTAGAGAGAGTACTCCATTCCTTATCAAATGTCTCACTAATTCATGTCTTATACGAATGTGCCTTTTCTTACCATTGTAAGCTTGGTTCTTGGCAACACATATCGCAGCTTGTGAATCACATAGTAAGTAAACTGGAGGAGTCGGTTTTCCCCACAATCGAATTTCAGCTAAAAGATTTATGAGCCATTCGACTTCTTGCCCAGCTAAGTCAAGAGCTATGAACTCTGACTCCATAGTAGAACGAGCAATACAAGTCTGTTTAGAAGACTTCCAGAAGATTGCTGCTCCATCCAAAGTAAAGACATATCCACTCGTAGAGCTTACTTTGTCACTATTAGAAACCCAATTGGCATCACAATATCCATCTAAAACAAAAGGAAAGCCAACAAAATTAAGTTTCCAATCCATAGTGCCCCTAAGGTATTTAAATAAGCATCTAAGAGCAATCCAATGTTCACTACTCGGGTTGTGAGTATATCTACTAAGTCTGCTCACAACATAGGCAATATTTGGTCGAGTATAGTTCATTAAGAACATTAGACTCCCAATTATTTTAGCATATTCAGTTTGGGAAACACTACTTCCTTTATTCTTAAAAAGATGAATGCTAGAGTCATATGAGGTTCGTACAGGGACAACGTTAAAACTGTCAAACTTCTTTAACACTTTCTCAATATAGTGTGTTTGACCTAAAGAAAATCCCTTTTCTATTTTAGTAGCTTTGACTCCTAGGATTACATCAACTTCTCCCAAATCAGTCATCTCAAATTTAGTAGATAAGAAATGTTTAGTTTTGTTAATGGACTCAATGTTCGTGCTAAAAATCAACATGTCGTCAACATACAAACTTATGATGACACAATCTACACCAAACATCTTCGAATACACGCATGCATCCGAACCATTCACAACAAAACCAAAACTAAGAATAGTTTTATGGAATTTCTCATACCACTGTTTAGGAGTTTGTTTCAGGCCGTAAAGAGACTTTTTTAGTCTACATACTTTACCTTCCATACCAGGCGCCTCGAAACCAAGAGGTTGCTCCATATAGATCTCCTCATCTAGGTCTCCATTTAAGAATGCAGTCTTTACATCCATTTGATGTACTTGCAACTTGTGAAGGGAGGCTAGTGCAAACAATGCAAGGGTCGTTGAGATTTTGGTTACAGGAGAATATGTATCAAAGAAGTCTATTCCAAATTTTTGAGTGAACCCTTTGACTACTAGCCTTGCCTTATACCTCTGAATAGAACCATCTGGTCTGAGTTTCTTTCGAAAGACCCATTTATTGTTGATGGTCTTAAATCCTCTAGGCAAGTCAACTAATTCCCAAGTATGATTAGACATTATTGATTCTAGTTCATCTTTTATAACGCTTTTCCAAAAACTACCATCAATAGATCATATAGCTTCTTCATATGTTTTAGGATCCTCATCTAACAAAATAACTTGAGCTATAGGATCAAAAGGAGTGTCATAATCATTCATCTCAAAAATAAAGGAAGTTATAAAATCTGGTCCAAAAGTGGTTTCAACTTTTTGTCTCTTACTTCTTCTAGGCTTAAATTCTATCTCTTGAGAAGACCTAGCAGACACACTAGAAGAAGTGGATGGCAAGTTTTCTATTTGTGTTTCAACATTTAATCTAGGTTTCTTGAGAGGAAAGATATCTTCAAAGAAAACAACATCCCTAGATTCACAAATAGAAGAGTCTTATAAATACATGAATCTATACGCGACAGTGTTAGAAGCATAGCCTATAAACATTGCATCAACGGTCATTTAAAAACCCTTTCCCAACATAATCACCATTTCGGGAAAGTACAAGTTTATCTGCCTCAAAAACTAACTTAATGTCTGCCTTATTCAGAAGCCCACCACTTATCAAATTGCTACGCAAGGCAGGTACATACAGAACATTATTCAAGGCTAAAGTTTTACCGGATGTCAACTTGAGTAAAACCTTGCCTTTGCCTAGCACTTGAGAGCTGCTAGAGTTCCCCATGTACACACGTTCACCGTTGCTCCCATCCTCGAACTCGGTGAAAAACACCTTCCTTGCACAGAAATGTCGGGATTCACCAATGTCCACCACCCATTTAGAATTGTTTTCCACCAAATTTGTTTCAGAAACCACCACGACAATGATGTCATCATCCATGTCCTCGACCACATGTAGATGTGGTCTGTGCTCATTCTGGCGGTCTAGGCGATGTTGGCACTAGTATGCTTTGTGACCAACTTGTCCACAAACATAGCACTTGAGGGATTTCTTGTCCGGCTTGGTTTTTTGTGGCTGCTTCTTGAAGTTGGTGCTTTTCTGAGGTTTCGTCTTTTGATTCTGAACACCCCTTTTCATGGTCTTTTTGAATTTAGACCCTGAAGCACCACTAGATTCAACCAAGTTAGAATTAAAAGATAATTGACTAAAGTTATTAGTAACCTTATCTTTTAAACGGGTGGCCTCTTCAATTTTCATGTGCCCCACCAACTCTTGAAGTGAAATGTCTCTCTTCTTGTGCTTGAGAGAATTTCGGTAGTCGGACCATGACTTTGGAAGTTTTTCAATTAAGACGTTTGTTTGAAAAACTTCACACATTTGCATCCCTTCGGCAATGATGTCGGACACAAGATTCTCATAGTCATGTACTTGATCCATGATCGGCTTGGCATCGGTCATTTGAAATTTTAACCACTCGCCCACCACATACTTCTTGATACCCGCATCGTCGGAACCATACTTCTTTTCCAACGAGTCCCAAATCACCTTTGCACTCCTCTCCTTAAGATACATGTCAAAGAGCTTGTTGGACATGTGACTAAGGAGATGGCCACGAACGGTCTTGTTACCTTGTCATATTTGCGAAGGATAGCAACTGCTTCATCGAAGACTTGGTCGGTGGTATCATCACCAACACCATTAGTGACGGTTGCACTGGCGGAAGGTGGCACAGAAGGTGGTTGCTCGAGCAAAACGTATTGCCACGAGCTACGAGCCCGTGCCCGTGCCATGACAAACGGCGGCGGCGGCGGCGCGCGAGACTAGCCCTTGTTCTATACCACTCAACAAGGGAGGGGGATATGAAGACTATAAATACCCTACACATGTTAGTTTCCCACTCAATGTGGGATTCTCTCTTTTGCATTACTAACAAACCTATTGGACTGTAATGACACTTGAGAAGGGTAATATGTTTATACATGTAATGCCGCCCTTGTTGCCATGAATTGTACTTAAGTGGACTGTTTTGTTGTGATTAAATGTATATACATGCTTAACGAAGTTGTCTTGCCATGAACTGAACTTAGATGGACTTCTTTGTTGTGATAAAATGTATATACATGCTTAATGAAGTTGTCTTGCCATGAATTAAACTTGAGTGGACTATTTTGTTGTGATTAAATGTATATGCATGCTTAACGAAGTTGTCTTGCCATGAATTGAATTTAAGTGGACTGTTTTGTTGTGATTAAATGTATATACATGCTTAACGAAGCTGTCATGCCATGAATTGAACTTAGGTGGACTGTTTTGTTGTGATAAAATGTAGATACATGCTTAATGAAGATGTCTTGCCATGAATTGAACTTAAGTGGACTGTTTTGTTTTGATTAAATGTATATACATGCTTAACGAAGTTGTCTTGCCATGAATTGAATTTAAGTGGACTGTTTTGTTGTGATTAAATGTATATACATGCTTAATGAAGTTGTCTTGCCATGAAATGAACTTATATGGAAAGATTTGACTAGAATAAATCATGCTATGGACTGTTTTGCCCTATAAGATTGTGTATACGTGTTAATTGGACAGATTTGACTAGAATAAATCATATTGTGAACTATTTTAAATGAGTTAAGCATGTCTTGGATTGTCTTGTAAAGCATAAATTGTGTAAGCTTGAAAAGTGAACTGTTTTGAATGAGTTAAGCATGTCGTGGGCTGTTTTGGAATGTATAAGTGTGCATACTTGCCTATAGGATTGTCTTGATTGGAATTAAAGACTTAATGAATCGGTTTGATCTTTTGAATATGTGTACATGAAAGTGAGTGTGTCTTGCTATATACCAAGGTATATACATGTTTAAGTATTGTTAAAAAATTAAATTGTTTATATGACTTGAACCTAGAAAACATGTAAATAAAAGTATGAGTCTGATGGAGAATGTAGAAATAATGTTGGAAAAAATGATTCTAAATATTCTATGTCTATGGTATATTTGAGATTTCAAGGGTCATATAAGATAGAATTAAAATAACTTATATATCAAGTATCCTTGATTAAAAGATGTCTTTATTGCATAGGATGATAGAACCATGAATTGATTTAATATGACACAGTGACGTCTTGCACGATAAGAAACAACCGTTTAAATAAAATTTTGAGCATTTTTGGAATAAGGATTGGGGTTGTATTAGGAAGCTTGCCAGTATTGTAGCATGTGGTCAGTCAATTTTGTTACGGAACTTGAAACCATTACAGTATAAGATGAATTGTACGAACCCTATGGCTGGTAAAAAGAGTTATTCTTGAAAAGCTTATACTCACCTAAACCCATTGTGTTTAAGAGAGAATATAGATTTAATTCTTGTTCTGTTTATTCGAAATACCTCACTAAGCAATTCAATTGCTTATTCTATTCTCTCATTACATTTCAGGGTATTTGTGCTCACGAAATTCTCCTGAGCTTGGACGGGATAGCAAGGATCCAAGTATGATACCAATTAGTATCTTTAGAACTCCTAGATGGTGGCACATAGTATTCAAATTGCATAGTACATATTGTATCACCTTTGGGTATATTAAGTGTGTAAGCTTATTCATTAATCAAGTGTTGCAAAGCCCTAATTATTTCATGGTTGATGTTTGCTCTCTATGCTATGTCGAATGTGTGGTTGTATGATTGCTTGGGAAAGTTAGGTGCGCATTAAATTGCCAATTGGTTTACACATTATGAATAAATATGGGCTAATAACAAATATCTCTTAAAATGTGGCAATTCATAACAAATATCTCTTAAAGCTGGACGAAATTTCTGGTTCATGTTTGAGTAATACCTTCAATTTCGGTTTTTTCCAAACAGGGTTGACGGTGTTACAAATTGGTATCAGAGCTTGGTTTAGTTGATTCTCGAACTAAATCGGGGTTCATTGCATCATCATATGTCATTGTGCCTCCTTGGAGTTCGAGTTCTTGTTCGTAAAGGGTAACTTGTAACGACTACAATTTGTTTTCTCTATTTGAAAATTCTGAGTATGTGGAAATAATCTGAACTTGATACTGTAAGTTTTTCGTCATTGAAGAAATTCGAGAACGAATTTCTTTAAGGGAGAGGGAATTGTAACACCCCTAAATTAGGCCTAGTTGAATGTTATCATTTTTTTAACAACATAACTAATTGTAAACTAAGGTAACTAAATTGGAGCTTAGGACTAAATGATAGAATAGAAAGAAAGGTAACTTAATGTTTAAGTGACCAAACCGAATGGTTTTACAAATTAGAGAATTCACATGTAAAATCTATAAGAACCTAAGTACACATGTCTTGATAAGGAGAATGAAGGGTGTTGAAATTGGTTAAGGGGATTTACATCCTTTCTTCATTTTTTCCTTCTTACAACCGAATGGTTCAACAAGGGTAGAGAGAGAGAGAATTGAGTGGTCATGGTTATAAAAAGCTAGAAACGTTGTGAATCCCTCCCTTAGGATGTTGATTTTGAAGTTTGAAGAAGGAGGTAATTACATCTCTCCTTTTCTTTGAATTAAATCTGGTTGTACTTTGAATTTTGAGTATAAAACTCGGTTGTGGTGTGATGATTTCCATGGTTTTGTTTCGACTACTAACAGATTCGGTAATCAAGTTATGATATAAATTCAAGTAAATGAGTTCTAATGTTGTTGATATAACTTGAATTTAGTCATCGAATTGCTAAAGTTCTATGTAGGGACTGTTTCGATGAATATAGAAATGTATATGAATGTTAAGGGAGCTTAAGGTTAAGTTAGTGAAATCTGCCTACAAGTTATGCACTGGCAGTAAGTTTGAAAATTCATAGAAAATCACATAGGTCAAATTAGAGAATGAATCTTATATGTACAGAATCATGTGTATGTCTAGTTTCATTTAAATAAAACGGTGTTCGATTAAAAGATATGAATTTTTAATCGAATGTAGGACAGAAAAACTGGAAGCAGTTTTCTGCTCTAGACCGTCTTTGTTTCGGGACTTTTAGGAATTTTCATAATTTTTGTAGATTTTATTAAATTATGTGGCTTATACCTTTAGAACTGTATTCGAATCTAGTTTTAATGGTGTAAAGAAAGTTAAAATGCAATAAGTATTCTGTTCTGTAGAAGCAAAATTTTGAAGGTAGTGCATGCTGCCAAAATTCTAGAAATAGTTGCCTAGTTTAAAAGCAAGAACAACTTGATATTGTATGAATCATAAGAATGAAATCTGATTAATGTGGTAAAATGAAAGCATATGAAGTGTCTTGAATTTGATGCATACATATATGTGATTAGTGGACAGACTTAAGTGAATGGAAATAAGTTTGTGTATGCTGCCCTGTTCTGGTATGTGAATATGAATCTTGCGATTGATTTTGTAGACATATTTGTGAGTATGTGTAAGTAGGAATGGTCTTGGCATCTGAGTTGGTTATGAATTGTTGTGTGTTTACATATTTGAGAGCCTCAATTTGTGTGATCTTGCAAAATAAATTGTTGACAAATGGGTTCTAATATATTAATTACTTTTCTTGTAAATTATTTGACCAATGAAAAGCTAGGAGGAATTTGGATAAGTAGAAAAATATGGTTGTGGATTCAGGTAACCTGTAACATCAGGATAAGAGTTGAGTGTAGTTTTAAAACCTCGAGTTAGCTTATGACTTTCCTGAGCAATGTTCATGTTTAATTTTCATGCTTTATTTTCAATATTGGTTGTGCTACGCTGTAAATGCTAAATTTAGCTGGAGGTAAGTGCTTCGAGGTAAGTACTCAGGGCTATATTCGTTTGCTTGACTTTAAAGATGACATATTATGATTGACATATGCATGCTTGCATTCTAATGACTTGTGATGAGAAAATTCATCATTGTTATATGATCCTACTACCTTGGATCCTTGTTCAAACTTATTTGAATGAATCATAAATATTCGATTTGTACTTGAGTATTAATCAAACTCAACTTGTAATTTGAGACGAAAATATTAAAAAGGAAAGCCTTGGTTACGAGTCAGTCTTAGTTAAAATTGGCATGCCATAGAGTCTGTCGAGCTCGGGTGTTAGATTGGACTACGGTCCCTTGTTTGGTACTTCGAGTAACCTTGCCTTCCTTGATAGTATGGACTACGGTCCCTTGATTGGTACTTCGAGTACCCTTGTCATCCTGGATGGAATAGACTGTGGTCCCTTGTTTAATGACAGATGTTATTGGATTCGAGTATGTAACCCCTTCGACCCGAACTGGATGAAAGACTGAACCGAATGGATCAAACGGGGAATATTGATGTAAACCGGGAGGTTTACCTCAATAAAAAACCTTATATTTTTCATTTAATCTTTTGTAGATTCTCATTATGTTCCTAAGTGTTTAACATCGCAGCGGAACAATTTACAATTCGATCAGACAACGATTTGGAACTCAATTGTTTACAAACACACTTTAGGGACCATTTTATAATTTTAACAAAATATAGGTGCTTCTTCACTTTTAAAGTTACTAGCCTTTAATTAAACATATTACATGCATCTCTGTCAAATTTCAGCTCAAAACAATCATCCAAGCTCATTTAATTGCATCCACAACATTCAGGGACTAAAACATAAAGAAACAGAACTTTAGAAGATTCCATCAACTAACTTAACAACTTGCTGTTTCGGTACAGGTTGCCCTGTATCGAAACAAGCGTACCGAAACAGGTTCAATTGGCTCGGAACACAGTCCTGTATCGAAACACCCTTTGAGGTGTTTCGGAATAGAGGTTTCCGGTAGCAAATCGTAACAGAACAGATCTACCTCTTTCGTAACCCTTAGGCCATTTCATGCTCACCATTTCGGTACATGCTCGAGTGTACCGAAACAACTGGGTCTGTAATGACACTTTTTGCTGGGTTTTTACACTTTAATCCTAACAAAACCATTCCAACATGCTTCCAACATACACACGACATATTTAAAACATCAAACCACAAGCGTACATGACAGAAACAACATCATAACATATCCATATGCATCAAAGGAATCTATAGGCATGCAACCTATGCAAAATAGCCACTTAAGAGTCAAAACACAAACCAAGGCATAAACCAACAATTAAAGGCCATTAACAAGTCATTAAGGGCATTTCCAACTTGCCACAAACCTGGGAGTCTCGAAACATATCTCCCAAAATAGCAAGGTACTCTCCCATTGCCAACTATTATTACTAATACGCAAATGGAAAACCATACTTGAGCTTAACAACACTTCTTAGAATCCTTCTCGCCTCTTTGTTGCCCAAATATGCTAATTCTCTGCATTGTTGGAAAAAGAGAGTGTAAGCACAATTGCTTAGTGAGGGATGCTCAAAACAAACCAACAAAACAATGCATTTTAAAACCATTTCTCATTTGGAAATCTTTATCTCATCATGCTCTTTCTATCTCATGCTTGAAATCATTTTCAAAGCAAAACCACTTCATTTAAACCACATGTACCATCTATCTCATGCATTCATCACAATGTAGGATCTCAAGGCAAAGCCTTACATGCTTAAATCTCATAAAGAATTTCTCAAATTATATTCTCATGTGCAAAACACAATGCATAAAATCATTTATAATCTAGGTACATGTGAATATCATATATTGGCATTTAATAACATTACTCGGATATACGGATAGCTTGACTAAAATGTCAAGTCCTACCCCGATGGAATCTCACATCACCGGACTCTCATGGCGGCATCTCTCGTTGCCACAAAGCTTGATGGAATCTTTCATCATCAAGACCTACAGTGGTTGAATCTCTCATCACCACACTCTCACTTTGGAACGAGATGGCACTACCCCCATTGCCCGAACCAAAGAGCACGCACGAATTTTGTATATTGTAGTGCACTTCTCATTCTATTGGTCGACCAATTATATTCGGTAACAATAATATCATCTTATGCTAATATAATCTTTTTAAACATCATCACCTACTGTTTTTTAATGCATCATTCTAAATCATTCTCATCCCATTTCAAAAGCATATACAATGCATAGCATTTTCTCAAATAGTTATATCTCATTGAAATATCAATTCTATCTCATGGGATCATTAAAATCATCATATCTTTTCTCAAAACATGCATAAAATAGTACGTGTAATTCTATCTTCAAAACAATAGCATGATCATAAAACCAATGGGATAATAACCGAGAAACGAAAGCGAAACATCTCATACTTGCTTCTGGATTTAGGTTACTGTTTCAAACTTAACCTAACCCCCCAAAACTTGATTTCAAGTCTTTGAGAGGCTTTAAAAAATAATTCCACTCATCGACAACGCCACGCTCACTTTGCCGAAGCGTAATCAAGCTTCCGGAGCTCCCGAAACTTCTCCAATCTCGTCCATTATATTCTCCCCTATTTATAACACACAAGAATAGAGGATTAATGCATCTCGATGCATTAAAACCACCAACAAACAAAGCTACCTTGGTGCTCTGCCCAAAAACACCAAAACGGCTATCCAAAACAACCAAAAACACCTTCGATTACTTCTCCAAACTCAACCCAGCCAAAACATAACACTTCCATTCAATTTTAATCATCAATTAACATCTAAAAACCATCTAATTTCATCCTTATACCTCTAGCAACACCATAACCACATTAACTTCACAAAACCCCAAATCTAACCATCTAACAACTAGAGATCCAAACCAATTCGTGATTATTATGATAAAATCTTTGTTTGAACATGATTTAACATCCAAATCATGATTAATATCAGCCTCAAATCAAATAAAATAATAACATTACGAAAATCACAAGATCTCAACAATAATCTTCAATTAACCAAATTTCCATGATTAATCTATCAAAACAACTTAGAAAACATATGTAAAGGATTGATAACTTAGGAATTTTAGTAAAGAACTGATCATTAGAGGAGGAGAACGAACCTTACCTCTAATGGATGAAATCTCTCTCATTGGATGTGTTTTTCTTGAAAAATAAAAGGAAAACAATAAGGTTTTGTAAATCAAGATTAAAGAATCTTTTGGAAATCAAGAACTCAGTAAATCAAGGCATTACTTCAAGTTTCTTGAAAATGGAGAGTGTTTGGCTGAAGGAAAACTTTGAGAGAAAATAGAATGAGAGAAAATGACGTAAAATGTGTTTTAATGAAATAGTCAACTCTCTTTTCTTTTAACCCTTTTAATATTTAATTAAAACCATTTAAAATTCTCCTAAGTAAGAGAGAAATCTGATAAAAACAATTAGGTAAAATAGCTTCTTAAAGATTCAAAGTTCCAATTCTTTTACAAAACAATCACTAAATCCACTTCATAAAAATCGCATTTTGGTCACTAACTCAAAATGTCGCACTTCCAAAATCTTTTTCTTAAATTTGATTTTACCAAAATCATTTTTATAATTAGTAATGATTTTAAACATTTTCTCATGTTTTTATCATAAACCGAACCTTGTTTTCCCTGAACCACTCCCAAAACAAACCCGGATCTCTAGTCTAGATTCGAGTCAACCTCAAACACTTCTAGGCCCAAAATCGGGGCATTACAACTCTCCTCCACTTAGGAAATTTCGTACTCGAAATTTTACCAGATGGAAAAAGTTAAGGAAACTGCTTCTTCATGTCATCCTTCCTTTCGCACGTGGCTTCCTTAACACCACGATGTCACCACAAGACCTTGACCAACTCAATGGTCTTACCACGAAGAACCTTGTTGTCCGAATCCAAGATATCAACCAGTTCTTCATCATATGACAAATCCGGAATCAACTCAATCTCCTCAACGGGAATAATATGAGATGGATCTGATCTATACTTCGAAGCATGGATACATGGAAATCATCACATATCTTCTCCAACTCGGAAGGCAACCTCAACCTATAAGCAACAGGTCCAACATGCTCAAGCACCTCATAAGGTCCAATAAACCTTGGACTCAACTTGCCTTTTCGGCCAAATCTCATCACCTTCTTCCACTGTGAAACCTTCAAAAACACATTATCTCCCACAGCATACTCAATCTCCTTACGCTTCAAATTTGCGTAAGACTTTTGCCGATCCGAAGCTGCTTTCAACCTTTCACTAATAAGCTTCACTTTTTCCGTAGTTCCCTTGAGCACATTAGGCAAAGATACCAACTTCTGGCCTGCTTCCGCCCAACAAAGAGTCATTCTACACTTCATTCCATACAAGGCCTCATAAGAAGCCATTTGAATGCTCGCTTGATAACTATTATTGTAAGCAAACTCCACCAAAGGCAATTGTTTCTCCCAAGAACCTTGGAAATCAATGATGCAACACCTCAACATATCCTCCAACACTTGGATAACTCGTTCAGATTGTCCATATGTCTGTGGATGATACGAAGTACTGAAATTCAAACGCGTACCGAACGCTTGATGATGACACTTCAAAAACCTCACTGTGAAACGTAGATCTCGATCTGAAACAATGGACTTATGTACCCCATCCAACCTCACAATCTTAGAGATGTACAAATTCGCCAACTTGTCTAACGTATACGTAGTATGCACTGCTAGGAAAATGTTCACACTTCGTAAAACGATCAACAATCACCCAAGTGGAATTCTTTTTGGACGGTGTCAAAGGCAAACCCGTCACGAAGTCCATGGTGATTCTCTCTCATTTCTATTCTGGAATCTTCAAAGGTTGCAACAATCCAGATGGAAATTGATGCTCAGCTTTAACTCTTTAAAAACCATACACTTACTAACAAAATCAGCAACATCCTTCTTCAAGCCAACCCAATAGTATTCATCTTTCAAACCACGATACATCTTTGTACTACCAGGGTGTATAGCAAAAGAACTGCTATGAGCCTCAGTCAGAATAGTGCACCTTAGCTCAACATCCTCCAGCACAACTATTCGACTCTTAAAACACAAAACACCATCATCGTTGAAACAAAAGTCCGTTGGATTTCCTTCCGCAACGTCCTGAACATGTGGTACCAAAGAATCATCCAATAACTGCTTCTCCTTAATCAACTCCACCAACAAGGGTTTCACTTGTAACTCAACCACTAAACCACCATCTCGTGATATGCTCAACCGAGCAAACATCACCTTTAACTATACAGCCACCTTCCTACTCAAGGCATCTGCTACAACATTAGCCTTCCCTGGATGGTACTCGATTGTCAAGTCGTAATCTTTAAGCAACTCAAGCCACCTTCGTTGCCTAAGATTCAACTCTTTTTGGGACATCAAGTACTTCAAACTTTTGTGGTCTATGTACACCGTACACCGTACACCTTTCACCATAAAGGTAATGCCTCTAGATTTTCAAGGCAAACACCACCGCAGCCAACTCGATGTAGTGCGTAGGGTAATTACACTCGTGCACCTTCAACTGCCGAGATGCATAAGCTACAACCCTACCTTCTTGCATCAACACACATCCCAAACTAACATAGGATGCATCACTATAAACCACAAATTCTTTACCCAATTCAGGTTGAATCAAGATAGGAGCTTGCGTCAACGCTTTCTTCAACTTCTCAAAAGCTTGTTGCCTAGCCTCCGTCCATTCAAACTTAGCATCCTTTTTTAACAACTTTTTCAAAGGAGCATCAATCTTTGAGAAGCCATCCAGAAACCTACAATAGTATCCCTCCAACCCAAGGAAACTACGCATCTCATAAACTAACTTAGGTGACTTCCAATTCATCACCACTTCAACCTTTTGAGGATCAACTTTAATCCCTTCGGATGACACCACATGACCAAGGATAACAACTTTCTTAAGCCAAAACTCACACTTGCTCAACTTAGCATAAAGCTGATTTTCCATCAATACTTGCAACACAATCCACAAATGCTTAACATGATCCTCCTCGGTACGAGAGTACACGAGAATATCATCGATAAACACAACCACAAACCTATCCAAAAACTCATGGAACACACGATTCATCATGTCCATGAACGCAGTAGGGGCATTAGTCAAACCAAAAGGCATCACCAAAAACTCATAATGCTCGTGCCTTGGACGAAAAGCAGTCTTAGGCACATCCACATCTTTTACCTTCAACTGGTAATATCGGGATCTCAGATCAATCTTAGAAAACACGGAAGCACCTCGAAACTGATCAAAGAGATCATCAATCCTTGGCAAGGGATACTTGTTCTTGATTGTCAACTTGTTCAATTCACGATAATCTATACACATATGCATCGTGCCATCTTTTCTTTTTTACAAACAAGACCGGTGCACCCTAAGGTGAAACACTAGGCCTAATGAAACCTCGACCAAGCAACTCCTGAAGTTGCGTCTTCAACTCTTTAGGTGCCATTAGATAGGGAGCAATAGACACTGGAGTTATATTTTCATACAACTCAATACCAAACTCAACCTCTATGTTTGGTGGCAAACCAGACAACTCTTACGAAAATACACCCGAAAATTAACATATTATACGAATGTCCTGAACTTACACCTCCTTTGTACTTGGATTCATCATATAATCCAGGAAAGTTTCACATCCTGAACACAACAACCGACTTACTTCAAGAGACGAAACTTCATTAGATAAGAATTTCACATTCTCACCTACAACCACCACCTCATAAACATCGGCTAGTTACAACGAAACTCGCTTGGTCTCAAAATCAACCACAACTCTATGCTCAGTTAACCAATCCATACCTAGAATTACATCGAAACTATAGAAAGGCAACTCCATGAGGTCAACCTCAAACACATGACCTTGAACAAACAAAGGACACCTTCTATACAACTTCCTTGTAACAATTGTTTCACCAAAAGAACTAGTTACACGCATACCAACATCTAACAACTCAACAAGCAAACCAAGCACTTGCGCATGCTCACGCAAAATGTATGAATGAGTAGAACCAGAATCAATCAAAGAAAGTAATGACAAGGATTGCGAAGTAAAGGTACCTGCGATCACATCCGTGTCATTCCTTCCCTCTCGGTGTGCATACACCCTAGCCTGTCCACCCCCCTCAGGCTAAAAAGCAACAACATGAGCAACATTCCTCTCTCTATAATCTCTACGCTGAAAGTTACCACGACTGCGCCCACGACCTCTTTGTGGCTCAGCAGCTCGCACCGGAGCTTGTCCAACTCTAACCAGTTGTGGACAATCACGCTTCATATGACCTCGTGATCCAAAATTCCAACACGTACCTAGATTATCCGGTCTGGATGAAAGACCGAACCGAACGAATCACATGGGGAATATTGATGTAAACCGGGAGGTTTACCTCAATAAACGACCCTAATTTCTTTTTTCATTTTATCTTGTCTAGATGCTTATTAAGACCCTAAGTGTTTAACATCGCAGCGGAACAATTTACAATTCAATCAGACAATGATTTGGAACTCAATTGTATACAAACACATTTTAGGGACCATTTTGTAATTTTAACAAAATACATGAACTTCTTCACTTTTAAAGTTACTAGCCTCTAATTAAACATATCACATGCATCCACAACATTCAGGGACTAAAACATAAAGATATAGAACTTTAGAAGATTCCATCAACTAACTTAATAGCTTGTTGTTTTGGTATAGGTTGCCCAGTACCGAAACAGGCTTACCGAAATAGGTTCAATTGGCTCGGAACACGAGCATGTATCAAAACACCCTTTGAGGTTTTTCGGAACAAAGGTTTCTAGTAGCAAATCGTACCGAAATAGACCTCCGTGTTTCAAAACTCTTAGGCCATTTCAGGCGCACTGTTTCGGTACAGGCTTGAATGTACCGAAACACCTAGTCCTGTAATGACACTTTTGTCTGGTTTTTCACACTTTAATCCTTACAAAACCATTCCAACATGCACACAAGATATGTAAAACTTCAAACCACAAATGTACATGATAGAAACAACATCATAACATATCCATATGCATTAAAGGAATCTATAGGCATGCAACCTATGCAAAATAGCCACTGAAGAGTCAAAACACAAACCAAGGCATAAACCAACAATTAAAGGCCACTTACAAGTCATTAAAAGCATTTCAAACTTGCCACAAACCAAGGAGTCTCGAAACATATCTCCCAAAACAACAAGGTACTCTCCCATTGCCCACTATTATTATTAATACGCAAATGTAAAACCATACTTGAGCTTAACCACACTTCTTGGAATCCTTCTTGCCTTTTTACTTTCCAAATATGTTAATTCTCTTCATTGTTGGCAAAAGAGAGCATAAGCACAATTGCTTAGTGAGGGATGCTCAAAACAAACCAACACAACAATGCATTTTAAAACCATTTCTCATTTAGAAATCTCTATCTCATCATGCTCTTTCTATCTCATGCTTGAAATCATTTTTCAAAGCAAAACCACATGTACCATCTATCTCATGCATTCATCACAATGCAAGATCTCAAGGCATAGCCTTACATGCTTATATCTCATAAAGCATTTCTCAAATCATATTTTCATGTGCAAAACACAATGCATAAAATCATTTATAATCGAGGTACATGTGAATCTCATATATTGGCATTTAGCAACATTACTCGGATATGCAGATAGCTTGTCTAAAATGTCAAGTCCTATCCCGGTGGAATCTCTCATCACCGGACTCTCATGGCGACATCTCCCATCGCCACAAAGCTTGATGGAATCTCTCATTATCAAGACCTACCGTGGTGGAATCTCTCATCATCACACCCTCACTTTGGAACGGGATGGCACTACCCCCATTGCCCGAACCAAAGAGCACGTACGAATTTTGTATATTATAGTGCACTTCTTATCCTATTGGTCGACCAATTATATCCGATAACAATAATCTCATCTCATGCCAATATACTCATTTTAAACATCATTACCTAATATTTTTCAATTCATCATTCTAAATCATTCTCATCCATTTCAAAAGCATATACAATGCATAGCATTTTCTCAAATAGTTCTATCTCATTGAAATATCAATTCTATCTCATGGGATCATTAAACTCATCATATGTTTTCTCAAAACATGCATAAAACAATAAGGTTTTGCAAATCAAGATTAAAGAATCTTTTGGAAATAAAAAATGCAGTAAATCAAGTGCATTACCTCAAGTTTCTTGTGGCTGAAGGAAAACTTTGAGAGAAAATATAATGAGAGAAAATGACGTAAAATGTGTTTTAATGAAATAGTCAACTCTCTTTTCTTTTAGCCCTTTTAATCTTTAATTAAAACCTTTTAAAATGCTCCTAATTAAGAGAGAAGTCTGATAAAAACAATTAGATAAAATAGCTCCTTAAAGAATCAAAGTTGCAATCCTTTTACAAAACAATCACTAAATCCACATTGTGAAAATCGCATTTTGGTCACCAACTCAAAATGTCGCACTTCCAAAATCTTTTTTCTTAAAATTGATTTTACCAAAATCATTTATATAATTAATAATGATTTTTTTAAGAATTTTCTCATATTTTTATCATAACCCGAACCTTATTTTCCCTGAACCGCTCCCAAACTAACCCGGATCTCTACTCTAGATTTGAGTCAACCTCAAACACTTCTAGGTCCAAAATCGGGGCATTACAGAGTATCTAGGCTGATTGTTGATCAAGGCTATAATATTGGACTAACTCATACGTCTTGAAATTAACATTAATTCGGTTAAATTGATAATTCATAAAGCTGAATGGATTGATTTCTTGGTAAGTCTCATGACCTAAATGGCTTGTTTTTTACGTAAGATGCATGTTCAATAATTCTTGCCTATTCACCTATTCGAATAATTTGATTATGTAAAATATAGATTGGCAATATATATTGTATGTCCTTGTTGGGGATTGAATTGAGACAAGGTGATCATCCTTCCTCTCGCTTGTAATGTAACATGTGGACTGTAATGACACTTGAGAAGGGTTATATGTTTATACATGCAATGCCGCCCTGATTTCCATAAATTTAACTTAAGTGGACTTTTTTGTTGTGATTAAATGTATATGTATGCTTAACGAAGTTGTCTTGCCATGAATTGAACTAAGGTGGACTGTTTTGTTGTGATAAAATGTATATACATGTTTAGTTAAGCTGTCTTGCCATGTATTGAACTTAAGTAGACTATTTTGTTGTGATTAAATGTATATACATGCTTAACGGAACTGTCTTGCCATGAATTGAACTTAAGTGGACTGTTTTGTTGTGATTAAATGTATATGCATGCTTAACGAAACTGTCTTGTCATGAATTGAACTTAAGTGGATTTTTTTGTTGTGATTAAATGTATATACATGCTTAACGAAGCTGTCATGCCATGAATTGAACTTAGGTGGACTGTTTTGTTGTGATAAAATGTATATACATGCTAAATGAAGCTGTCTTGCCATGAATTGAACTTAAGTGGACTGCTTTGTTGCGATTAAATGTATATACATGCTTAACGAAGCTATCTTGCCATGAATTAAATTTACGTGGACTGTTTTGTTGTGATTAAATGTATATACATGCTTAACGAAGCTGTCTATCCATGAATTGAATTTTAGTGGACTATTTTGTTGTGATTAAATGTATATACATGCTTAATGAAGTTGTCTTACCATGAAATGAACTTATATGGATAGATTTGACTAGAATAAATCATGCTATGGACTGTTTTGCCCTGTAAGATTGTGTATACGTGTTAATTGGATAGATTTGACTAGAATAAATCATATTGTGAACTTTTTTGAATGAGTTAAGCATGTCTTGGATTGTATTCTAAAGCATAAATTGTGTAAGCTTGAAAAGTGGATTGTTTTGAATGAGTTAAGCATAATGTGGGCTGTTTTGCAATGTATAAGTGTATATACTTGCCTATCAGATTGTTTTGATTGGAATTAAAGACTTAATGAACTGGTTTGATCTTGTGAATATGTGTACATGAAAGTGAGTGTGTCTTGCTATATACCAAGGTATATACAGGTTTAAGTATTGTTAAAAAATTAAATTGATTATATGACTTGAACCTAGAAAACATTTAAATAGAAGTATGAGTCTGATGGAGAATATAGAGATAATGTCGGAAAAATGATTCTAAATATTCTATATTTATGGTATATTTGAGGTTTCAAGGGTCATGTAAGATAGAATTAAAATAACTTATGTATCAAGTATCTTTGATTAAAAGATGTCTTGATTGGATAGGATGATAAAACCATGAATTTATTTAATAAGACACAATGAAAACTTGCACGATAAGAAACTAACATTTAAATAAAATTTTAAGCATTTTTGGAATAAGGATTGGGGTTGTATTAGGAAGCTTGCGGCTATAATAGCATGTGGTCAATCAATTTTTTTACGACACTTGAAACCTTTACACTGTAAGAATGAATTGTACGAACCCTATGGATGGTAAAAAGAGTTATTCTTGAAAAGCTTATACACACCTAAACCCATTGTCTTTAAGAGAGAATAGAGATTTAATTCATGTTCCGTTCATTCAAAATACCTCACTAAGCAATTAAATTGCTTACTCTATTCTCTCATTACATTTCAGGGTATTTGTGCTCACAAAATTCTCCTGAGCTTGGATGGGATAGCAAGGATCCAAGTAGGATACCAATTAGTATCTTTAGAACTCCTAGATGGTGGCACATAGTATTCAAATTGCATAGTACATATTGTATCACCTTTGGGTATATTAAGTGTGTAAGCTTATTCATTAATCAAGTGTTGTAAAGCCCTAATTATTTCGTGGTTGATGTTTGCTCTATATGCCATGTCGAATGTGTGGTTGTATGATTGGTTGGGAAATTCAGGTGCGCCTTAAATTTTTAATCGGTTTAGATATTATGAATAAATATGGGCTAATAACAAATATCTCTTAAAATGTGGCAATTCATAAAAAGGAAGCAAATGTCTTAGAATTGGTATGTGGATAGAATAATAAGATGGTAACATGAAAAAGATTAAGTACAATGCTTTTCCCATGATTGTCGTGCATAGCTGAATAGGGATGGTTTATGCTTAAGGATACTCTGATTTTAGTATTAGAATGTACAACCATGTTCTTTGTAATTGATCAAATATGCCTCTTGAATGCTATTGACTCAGTTAAGATTAGTGTGAACATTGAAATTAATTGTTGGTGATTGAGTATGGTTATGTTTGTCACCAAATACTTGTTACAAGAATCAATTATTTGATTGTGATATGTAAAGATTGACAATATTATCAGAAAATAGGTTTCAAGTTGTACAAATAATTACTTGTAGGTTAAGTCACGTGGGCATAACTTTTAGGTGCTTATCGATAAAGCTGCAAGTTAGTGATGGTATGTGTGTTTTGATTTAAATCCTTGGATGAAAATTCTTGATATGAAATGGTTTTAACAAGATAATAAGAAATAAGCATGAATTTATGTTGACATGTGTGTTTTCATTTGGAAGTAGATAAGATTTACATGGTACTTGAATCAAAGGAGATCTTATATGTTAATAGCAAATTAATTGCCTTAAACTAGGTGTTTTGAAGAGCATGCTAGATTAAGGTTAAGCCATCAATCTATTCATTAGTGTGTTAAGAACAGTTTGATTAAATAATGAAATTTATTTAAGAAAAAAGATTTTTATTACCTTGATTTTTGTTAAGTTTGTTCTGAAGCTTGACAAAATTTCGCTATTTGGTCATGAAATTTTTGGTTTATGTCTCGGTAATACCTTCAATTTTGGTTTTCTTCCAAACAGGGTTGAGGGTGTTACATTTATGCACACTTCTTAAAAGCGACAGACGCTTAGGCAACCCTTTATTTATTTTGGCTCGCTTTTTTTGGAAACGGCGATCGTTTAGCTGATTCCTTTATGCACACTTCTTAAAAGCGGCGGCCGCTCAGACGACCCTTTGTTTATTTTGGCTCGCTTGCTTTGGAAGCGACGATCCTTGAGCTGATTCCATTATGCACACTTCTTAAAAGCGGCAGACGCTCAGACGACCCTTTGTTTATTTTGGCTCCCTTGCTTTGGAAGCGGCAATCGTTGAGCTGATTCCTTTATGCACATTTCTTAAAAGCAACAAACGCTCAGACATCCTATTGTTTATTTTTGCTCGCTTGCTTTAGAAGTGGCGGTTGTTTTGCTGATTCTGTCACAGGGGAACTTTTTGCGACCGAGCCAGCCGCACCCATAGGTGCGGACCCTTGCGCACCATGCCTCCCACCCGACCGAGGGGCACAAGTAGTTGCCGAGTTTACGCACCAAGGGGCCATGCACAATGCCCTTGGTGGTGTCCGCGCCCAAGAGATCCATCCTGGGCCAGTTCCAGCGCACCATGGGGCCTTGTCCAGCACCCCATGTGCTGCCCATACGAGTTGCACCCGAGGGGGCCCAACACAAGCACCCGAGGGGCCTTTGCCATGCACCCTCCATGCCGGCCAAGGCATGGAGCCCGAGCCCGCACCCGACGTGCACGCCCAAGGAGCCGAGCCCGCACCCGATGTGCGCACACAAGGGCCTAGGGAGAGCCCAGCCGAGTTGCCCACACCCCTAGGGCCCGATTCAGCCAAAGACATCCAAGAGAGGGGATTTTGGACACCAAGATTGGACCATGAGAGGCCCAATCCGCCCAAGCACCATCATCCCATGCCAAGTTGTCATCCTTGGAGAAATACTTATGGAAAGCCATCCATGCATGAGGAAAGTATTCCAAGACAACAAAGCAATGATGTCATAGTCTTTGTAATAGGGGCAATAGTGATTGTAATCAAGGCAAGTCAATATGAATATGACAAACTTGCCTTGAATAGGAGATTCCTTTGTAAGACTCATCCATGGCCCTTGGATCGAGTCAGTGAGAGCCATTGGATCGAGGGGGATTAGGCTATAAATAGAGCCCTCCTCCATCCATCTTAGTCATTCCACATTCCCTCATTTTTCTATCTTTTGTAAGCTTTTCCCTTCTTTGTTAATAAAGAAGCTTTGGTACTCTTTTCTCCCCATCTAGGCTTAGGGGGAGTTTTTAACGAGGCCTTAGCTTTCTTAACCGAGAGTGTGCATCCCCTTCCTTGCTTTACTTTGAGCCATCACCCTTTTCATTTTTCCAAGAGAGCTTCCGCATCCGAGACTAAGCCTTCCAAGCTTAGTGAGTAAGGCTGACTTGGCCGTTTTCAAGCCCCTTTCGAGTGCTTCACGACCAAGGCCGCACGAGGCTAGACCGGCCTAGACCTAGCCCCGTGACAATTCCTTTATGCACACTTCTTAAAAGCACCAGATTCTCATATGACCTTTTGTTTATTTTGGCTCGCTTGCTTTGGAAGCGACGATTCTTGAGCTGATTCCTTTATGCACACTTCTTCAAAGCGACGGACGCTCAGACATCCTTTTGTTTATTTTGGCTCGCTTTCTTTAGAAGCGGCGGTTATTAAGTTGATTCTTTTATGCACACTTTTTAAAAGTGGCAGATGCTCAGACGACCTTTTGTTTATTTTGGCTCGCTTTCTTTGGAACATTTGGACATCAAATGTAACTAACATCTTGTGCATGTTTCCTTCATTGAATAATCTTCAGAGTTTTTCAAGATAAAAGTTTTTGAGGTGTCTGACGTTCTATGTTCTTGGGACCTCTTTTTCGTTGAGATCTGCGAGTTTATATGCTTCGAATCCGATCACCATGTGGACTTGATATGTCCCTTCCCATGTGCGGGCCATTTTCCCCTCTCAATCGATGGTTTACTGGCTTTTGTATTCCTTTATACTAAATCGCCTAGCCGAAATTTCTTGCTATTCACGCGCGAGTTATAGTAGTTCACCACAACTTGGTTCATTGCTTCTACCATTATCTCTGATTCCTCTCTTGCTTCTTTGAGCATGTCAAGCTGTACTCGGAGGGCTTTGTTGTTTGCATCAGCATAATATTGCATGGTTTTATATGTTGGGACCTCTATCTTTGCTGGTATAACAACCTCTGCACTATATGTGAGATTGAATGGTGTCTCTCATGCTTTTGGTTAGTTGATGATTTAACATAGATATCTTTACATTTGTGAAGGAAATATTATATAATATATTGATAGCCTTATGAGCATGTATTTTAAAGTACTCGTTACCTGTACCAGTGTGGGAGGTTGTTCAAAGTGCCCATAGAATTCCTGGCAATTCGTTTGTCCATGCTTCTTTTACGTATCCCACTTTCTTTTTAAGCACATATATTTTTTGTTAACTTCTTTGATTTAACCATTTTAATGCGAGGATTTAACTGAACTTTGAGTGAAAGTGATGTGGAAGATCGTGCAAAATTCTTTGAATCTCTTCTAATATTGAGTCACCTTATCTATGATTATCGTGTGGGGAATGTTGAATTTGCATATTATGGATTTCCATAAAAAAATTCATTTTCCTTTCCGTTATCGTCTCTAGCGGCTCTGCCTCTATCCACTTGGTGAAGTAATCTACCGCGACCACTAGATATTTCTGTTGACCTTCTACTAATGGAAATGGGCCCAAGATGCCAATAACCCAAATCGCGAACAACCATAGACTTGTGATGGATTTAAGTAATGTTGTGGGTTGCCTCGGGATTTGGGCGAACTCTTCGCAAGGTACGCACTTGCTTACCAGTTCTTTAGCCTCTCTTTGTATTGTGGGCCAGTAATAGTCATGTCTGATTACTTTCTGGACTAGGGAATATGAACCCGAGTGGTTTCCACTAACTCCCTCGTGAATTTCTTGTAGCACCAACTTAGCCTCCTCGAGTCCTAAGTATTGTAAAATTGGTGCGTAAATCCTTTCTTGTATAGGATGTCATTGATGACGGTGTTCTGGGCGGCTCGTTGCATCAGTTTAAGTCTTTGGGTCCTGTCATCGGGCAAGATTCATGTCTTGATGTACGCCATAATTGGAGTCATCCAAGTATCTCATATGTCATGTTGACACACTTGGCAATCTTCTGCAAAAGAGGGGTACTCTCGATATTCCATCAAGAACTTACCTCTCTTTTAGATTTCGAGTGTTGTTACTAACCTTGCCAAAACGTATGTTCTGGCATTTTCTCCTCTAGGTATTTGCGTTATGGCGTACTGGTTAAACTATCATAATAGTCATGTATTAAAGAGAATTAGTTTCACAATATTTTACCGTGTAGGAAATAAAGTAATATGATTATGGATAACATGACACGTAAATATAAATGAGCATGTTATGACCTATCACCCTTTGATGGTATTTGAGGAGTGTTTCATCATGAAAATTGTATTCGACTAACAGTTGTTTAGCCACCAGCTGTGAGTTAGTAAATATTTGTAACGACTTTACCTTAAGTCTCACCGTGAGCTCTAAACCTACTATCAACGCTTCATACTCTGTTGCATTATTGGATAGGGCGAACGTGAAGCTAAGTACATACTGTCATTCCTCCTTTGCATTGGGTGCACTGAATAGCACACATGCTCCTACCTCATTTATAGCTACCGACCCGTCAACATGCAAGGTCCAGGGTTTGATATTCGTGACCTATTCCCCTTTTAACTTTGGGGGGAGGGGCTGTTGCACCTCCTAATTTTTCTCATTGGCGCCATCGTTTTCAGGGAGCGAAGTTATTTGAGTTGTTAATGTGCACTCTGCAACAAAGACGACCAAAACATGAGCCTTGATCTCCTTTCGCGACCAGTACTCTATTCCGAATTCACTAAGCTCCACCTTGCATTTTAATATTCGTCCTTGAATATCCATATTTTCTAACATATCCTTGAAGGTTGGTATGTGAGAGTGACAAACTGATGTTCTTGAAAGTAGTGGCGAAGCCTTTTGACTGCTATTACCAAGGTGAAAACTAGCTTCTCCACTCTCACGTGCCTCATCTCTACTGGTTGCAGGACCCTACTGATATGATAGATTGGCTTCCAGTTGCTCGCTTCTTGTCGGACTAGTACTACTGCTATAGTCTCGTCGGTGACAGCCAAGTACATGAGTAAGATTTCTCTCTCTTTAGGCATTGCTAGCTGGGGAGACTAGCTAAGTATTTTTTTTCAAATGGTCGAATGCTTCCTGACAACCCTTTGTCCATTGGAAAGAACCATTCAAAGCTTTAAAGAACGGGAGACACATCTCTACTTACTTGGACACAAACCTTTTTAGGGAAACCACTTTGCAATTGAGTTTCTAGATATCTTTGATGTTTGATGGTGGTGCCATATCTAGTATTGCCTTTATCTTTTCTAGGTTTGCCTCAATGCCCCTTTCCGAGATTAGGAAACCCATGAACTTTCATGTCCCTACCGTAAAAGTGCACTATTCAAGACTCAGGCGCATTTTTTATAAGTGTAAAACATCGAAGACTTCCTGAAGGTCGACCAAGTGTTTCTCAAAAGAATTGCTCTTGGTTAGCATGTTATCCACGTAAACTTCCATATTTCTTCCTCTCTAATGACAAAAAATCTTATTGACCAACCTTTAGTACGTTGCCCAAGCGTTCTTTAACCCAAATGACATTACCTTATAGTAGTAGCGGTCATCCTCAGTAACGAAGGCCGTTTTTTATTTTTCCTCCATTGCTATTGCGATCTGGTTGTATCCAGAGAAGGCATCCATGAAACTCATGAATTTATGGCATGCTGAGGCATTGACTAATCTATCGATGGATGGCAATGGGAAACTATCCTTAGGGCACGCCTTGTTGAGATCGGTGAAGTCTACACATATCCACCATTTTCCATCAGGCTTTTTTTTACCATAATTACATTCGCTAGCCACTGCGGGTACCTAGCTTCTTCGACGAAATCTGCCATGACTAGCTTTTCTGTTTCCTGTGTAATGGCATGCACTTTTTCATCTGAGAAATTTCGTCTTTACTGTCGAATAGGTTTTACGGTTGGATTAACAATCAAAGAGTGCTCAATGACTGCTGGGTCTATCCCGGGCATGTCTGCGGCAGACCATGCGAAAACATCCACGTTGTCACTTAGTAACGTTATAAACCTTCTTTTACTTTGCTTGTCTAACCCCACTACAATCCTGGTGGTCTTCTCGAGCTCACATGGGTAAATCTCTACCAGTTTCATCGCTTTTACTGGCTCTGGCTATTTAAGTTTTTCACCATCTCTGAGGTCCAGGCTCTCGAGAGTCATTATAGCCTTATTCAAAATATTGACCTCAGGTCCTCTTTGTTGTGGTGGAGCGTCTCCGCCAGTGTGGTCAAGGCCTTTCTATTCCTGGGCCAGACGAAGCGATAGGACATGGCATTGCCTTTTTGTCCTTCGTCCGGTCTGCATGGAGCCTTCTCCTAAGGGTGTGAGAAATTTGGCCTGTAGGCAGAAAAGGGCGACAATCATCTTAGCTTTTCTCATTAAGGGTATGCCTAAGAGGGCGTTGAAAGCAGAGGGACCCCTGATGACCAGAAAAAATAGTCGGTTGCGTGGTTTTAATGTCATTATCTCCCATGGTCACGGGGAGTTGGATGGATCCCTCCACATTAATGGGTTGGCTGCCAAACCCATATAATATACCGATAGCGTTATGAGCATGTATTTTAAAGTACTCGTTACATGTACCAGTGTGGGAGGTTGTTCAAAGTACCCACAAAATTCGTAGCAATTCGTCTGTCCACGCTCCTTTTGCGTCACCCACTTTCTTTTTAAGCGCATATATTATTTTTTTATAACCACTTCGAATTGACCATTTTTCTGTGAGGATTTAACTAAACTTTGAGTTACCATTATATGGAAGTCCGTGCAAAAATCTTTGAATCTCTTATGATATTGATTTCCATTATCTATGATTATCGTGTGGGGAATGTCGAATCTGCAAATTATGGATTTCAATAAAAAAAAATTCAATTTTCCTTTCCGTTATCATCGCTAGCGGATCTACCTCTATCCACTTGGTGAAGTAATCTACCGCAAACACTAGATATTTTCGTTGACCAACTGCGAACGGAAATGGGCCCATGATTTCAAAACCCCAAATCGTGAATGGCCAAGGACTTATGATGGATTTAAGTAATGTTGTGTGTTGCCTCGGGATTGGGGCAAACTCTTGGCAAGGTACGCACTTGCTTACCAGCTCTTTAGCGTCTCTTCGCATTGTGGGCCAGTAATAGTCCTGTCTGATTACTTTCTAGGCTAGGGAATGTGAACCTGAGTGGTGTCCGCTGACTCCCTCATGAATTTCTTGTAGCACCAACTTGGCCTCCTTGAGTCCTAAGTATCGTAAAAGTGGTTGCGTAAATCCTTTCTTGTATAGGATGTCATTGATGACAGTGTACTGAGCAGATCCTCACATTAGTTCAAGTCCTTGGGTCCTGTCTATTGGCAAGATTCATGTCTTGATGTACGCCATAATTGGAGTCATTCAAGTATCTCCTATGTCAAGTTGACACACTTGGCGTTCTTCTACAAAAGAGGGGTACTCTCGATATTCCATCAAGAACTTGCCTCTCCTTTGGATTTCGAGTGTTGTTGCTAACCTTGCCAAAGCATATGTTCTAGCATTGTCTCCTCTAGGTATTTATGTTATGGCGTACTGGTTAAACTGTCCTAATAGTCATGTATTATAGAGAATTAGTTGCACAATATTTTACCGTGTAGGAAATAAAGTAATATGATTGTGGATAACATGACACGTAAATATAAATGAGCTTGTTATGACCTATCACTCTTTGATGGTATTTGAGGAGTGTTTCATTATGAACTTCGTATTCGCCTGACAATTGTATAGCCACCAGTTGTGAGTCAGTAAATATTTGTAGCGACTTTACCTTAAGTTTTACCGCGAGCTCTAAACCTACTATCAAAGCTTCGTACTCTGCTGCATTATTGGATAGGGCGAACGTGAAGCTAAGCACATACTACCATTCTTCCTTTGCATTGGGTGCGCTCAACCGCACAGCTGCTCCTGCAACATTGATAGCTACCGTCCCGTCAACATGTAAGGTCCAGGGTTGGATATCCGCGGCTAATTCCTCTTTTATCTCTTGTGGGATGTTGCACCTCCTGATTTTCCTCATTGTCGCTAGTGTTTTTAAGGAGCGAAGTTGTTTGAGTTGTGAATTTGCACTCAGCAACAAAGGCGCCTTTCGCGACCGGTACTCTATTTCGAATTCACTAAGCTCTAACATCCATTCTAACATCCGTCCTTGAATATCCACATTTCCTAACATATCCTTGGAAGGTTGGTCTGTAAGAACGACTATCTGATGTGCTTGAAAGTAGTAGCGAAGCCTTCTGATTGCTATTACCAGGGCAAAAACTAGCTTCTACACTCTCACGTACCTCATCTCTACTGGTTGCAGGACCCTACAGAGGTGATATTCTGGCCTCTGGTTGCTCACCTCTTGTCGGACTAGTATTGCTGCTATAGTCTCGTTGGTGACCGCCAAGTACATGAGTAAGATTTCTCCCTCTTTAGGCGCTGCTAGGGTGGGGGGACTAGCTAAGTATTTTTTCAAATGGTCGAATGCTTCCTGACAATCCTTTGTCCGTTGGAAAGGACCTCTCAAAGCTTTAAAGAATGGGAGGCATTTATCTGCTAACCTGGACACAAACTTGTTTAGGGCAACCACTATGCCATTGAGTTTCTGGATATCTTTGATGTTTGTTGGTGGTGCCATATCTAGGATTGCCTTTATCTTTTCTTGGTTTGTCTCAATGCCCCTTTCCGAGACTAGGAAACCCAGGAACTTTCCTATCCCTACCGTGAAAGGGCATTTTCCAGGACTCAGGCTCATTTTGTAGAAGTGTAAAATATCAAAGACTTCCTGAAGGTCAATTAAGTGTTTCTCAAAAGAATTGCTCTTGGTCAGCATGTTATCCACGTAAACTTCCATATTTCTTCCGATCTGATGACATAAAATCTTATTGACCAACCTTTAGTATGTTGCCCCTACGTTCCTTAACCAAACAATATTACCTTGTAGCAGTAGAGGTCACCCTTAGTAACAAAGGTCGTTTTTTCTTTTCCTCCCTTGCCATTGCGATCAAGTTGTATCCAGAAAAGGTGCCTTGAAACTCATTAATTATTTACCTACTGAGGCATCGAGTAATCTATCGATGGATGACAATGGGAAAATGTCCTTAGGGCACGCCTTGTTGAGATAGGTGAAGTCTACACACATCCACCACTTGCCATCGGGCTTTTTTTACCATAACTACATTCGCTAGCCACTGCGGGTACCTAGCTTCTTCGACGAAATCTGCCATGACTAGCTTTTTTGTTTCATGTCTAACGGCCTGCACTTTTTCCTTTGAGAATCTTCTTCTTTTCTGCTGAATAGGTTTTACGGCCGAATTAACATTCAAAGAGTGCTCAATGACTGGTGGGCCTATCACGGTCATGTCCGCGGTGGACCACGCGAAAACATTCGTGTTTTTATGTAGTGACCTTATCAACCTTCTTTTACTTTGCTTGTCGAACCCCACTACAATCTTGGTGGTATTCTTGGGCTTACCTACAAATCTCTACCATTTCCATCGCTTCTATCGGCTCTGGCTATTTAAGTTTTTCACCTTCCATGTGGTCTAGGCTCTCGAGAGTCATCATAGCCTTATTCAAAATATTGACCTCAGGTCCTCTTTGCTGTGGCGGAGCGTCTCCGCTAGTGTGGTCATGGCCCTTTTGTTACTGGGCCAAACAAAGCAAAAGGACATGCCATTGCCTTGTTGTCCTTCGGTCGGTCTACATGGAGCTTTCTCCTAAGGGTGTGAGAAATTTGTCCTGTAGGCAGAAAAGGGGTGTGAGAAATTTGGTTTGCATGGATCCTTCTCCTAAGAGGGCGTTGAAAGTATAGGGACCTTTGATGACAAAAAAATAGTCGTTTGCGTGGTTTTATTGTCATTATCTCCCATGGTTATGGGGAGTTGGATGGAACTCTCCACTTCAATGGGTTGGCCGCCAAACCCATATACCAGACCCGCCGACCTCAGTTCCTAACTGGGAATTACCATTTGTTTAAACGCGTTCCAAACCAACACTTCCACATCACTAACCGTATCAACTAAAATTCTTTTCTCGGTAAAACCAACTATCACAATCGTGACAATGATCTGGTTGTTGCTTTCTTCACCCAAGATGTCACCCTTCTCTTTTTTCGAGAATAAGACCTGCCACGAGTTTTCGTCTCTCGACCTCTTCTCCATTTCTTCTGGGAATGGTGTCGTTCCTTGCATGTGTAATTTACGTTTGGGGCTCGACTAATTCCATTCCTCATTCGCTTTGACTAACATGTGTACTGTGTCGTTGCTATCTGGGTTACTTTCTCTGCTGCCTAACATTCGTAGTTGTTGTCCCTAGGTCTTCTCTCCTCTGCCTTGCATGAGCTTTTGCCGTCATTTAAATTGATGTAATTGCTGCTTGGTCTCCGAGACTGGCCGATCCATCCATCCACTATTCTTCTCAGTCTATTATCAGAATCCTTAAGCTTGATTGTCGAAAAATCTTAAGGTCGCGTGTTCTGTCCACGTTCACCGCACCAATTTTTGATTGTTAAAATGGTTAGGGGTTGGAGACGATGATCGGGATGGTCGTTCCGGGTCAGAGCTCATGTTTTGCTCTTGCTTTTTTGGGTGGTGATGGTGTCGAGAATGGAAGATCTTGGTTCCTTTCTGCTGCATGTCCAATTTTATACCACTTGGACATATGTCAAGATAGGGTTATCGTGGCGCGTTGATTGGAGGTGAGGCAAGTGTGTAGTCATGTGGCCAGCAGGAGAGGCGCGATGTTATTCGTGGTTTTGTTTGTTCGCCACAAATTACGGAGGGTATCGCATAGTTTACGGGTGATCCTGTGAGCTGTGGTTTGCCTGCATTATGACACTCATCACCGGATGCCCCTTATATTATACCGTCCGTAGTCTTACTTTCTCTAGCTTCAACACGTGGCGGTAGGTGTTTGTAGGTACTAACAGTTTTATTAGTAGTTTTAAAAAAATTACCAAAAGGAAAATTGAGAAGAAAGAAAAATATTATCAAATCATAAAATGTTAATTGGTTTAATATTTTATATTTTTTTATCAAAACGTTAACTTAAATTATAAAATAAATTTTTCTTCTGACTAGGTTTAGGGGTTCTTTAATGAGGCATGCGATACTACTTCTCAGTGTACGGTTCCTTTTATATGAAATCATACCATTTTACCAAAAAAATATAAAATAAAATTTAAATTTTATTTTGAAATTAATAAAATTAAATAATATTATAATTAATTATAAATTAAAATTTTTATTATACTATAATGTAAATTATTATTTCTTTTACTTATATATTTTTTTAAATATTAAGCAAGATGAAGCAAGTATGAAAAAAAATAGACAATCGTTACAGTTATATTAACACACGTTGAAATCAAAATGGTTGAAGAACCTAATAAAGGTAAACCCATTTTCTACCTTTACAATCATAATTCAAATCATCTTCTCAATTAAACAAAATAATTAAGTTCATCTTCTCAATAATCTTTAGAGCATGTGATTAAAATCTCTCAATTAACATACTCCCTTCTCTCTTAGAATGTGAGTTCATTACCCATTAGGCGCAAATCTCCCCTTCCCCGTAGTAGGAATTGTTAAAAAAAATCACAAGGCATTTCCTAACATCTAAAGGGTCAATCTCATATTTTTTTTAATGTATTGATGTGATTATATGATAGTATTTGTTAATAATTTTTATTAACCCTTTACTAAGACACACACATATGCTCGAACTCGGGTCTACTTGAATGAATATCATCCTTTTTTTCCACCAAAATCATTCGTTGGATTCAATCTCTTCTATTAATTATTGTATTATAGGTAAGTTAGGAATTTAGTTTTTTTTACTCTAATTTGATATTTTTAGTCATTATAATTTTTAAATTTTTAAAAGTTCATATTCTTCAAACTGGCCGTTTTAAGTCAATATATTGTTTAGGTCATGAAGTTTTAAAATTAGAAAAGAACCGAACTAAAATTAAACTACAGACAGTAAATTTGTAACTAATAAATAGTATAAGGACCAATAAGAAAATTTAACCGACCTTTAAATAGAGAAAATGTTACATGTTTTTTTTTTTTTTTTTGCAGAAACTCGTGCGTGAAAGAATTTCTAAATGTTACTTAAAAGAACATCAAAATCTTTGAGAATTGAGAATGGCTGGTTCATGCGTTTACATTCTTGTTAGTATATTTGACGTTTAAAATGCGTTTACATTGTTATTAGTATTTTTGGCGTCCATCATGCGTTTACATTTTAGGACGCTTTATTTGATTTAATCCACATGCGTCACAATGACTTGTAATCAAGAAATTATTAAATAAATCTGACTCACTACGTTATTTATAGTTCATCTAATAATATTAAGTTATTTTAGTATAACTTCCAAATAACTATTCACTCCTTAGTTACATGTAATAAAGGGGTGAAGATTCACCTTATAAAAACATGACAAAGAAAAATGTTATTGGATGGGATCATGGATGACGTGAGTCAGACCCGGCTAACAATGTTTCCTTGTAATCAAACCCTTTATCATGAAAAATTATTAGAAGGACCCGGCTCACCAAATCATCCGTGGTCCCAGCCAATAAGGTTCATCCATCTCTTTTTTTTTTTAAGGTGAATCATCACCTCTTTCCTATATGCAGGGTCGGTCCTGAGTTTTTGGAGGCCCGGGGCAAACTTAAAAAATGGGCCTTAAACTGAGGATTTAAATTGTAATTATAATTACGGACATATTTTCGGTTGTGTTGTGTTTATCATGATTGTGGATATAATATATGTTATTTTGTTTATTGCGAGTATCGCGGTTATGAATTTTTTTTAGTAACATATGCTATTGTGGACATAATGGTTCCATATATCGCGGTTTTAGATGATGCCACTACCGTCATATAACGATCGTTGTTGTGGTTGCATGCCGCTATTTAAATCTTTGTCCCTAATAGCAAGTAATGAAAGAAATTAAATTTTAAGAGTTGTCCATCGTAATAAGTATTAAAAAAATTGGTCCCCTAATAACAAGTATTGAAAAAATTAAATTTTAGAACTATTAAAAAAACTTTGATACACATGCTGTGTAAACTTTAGTTTACATGTGCCTTTTAGTTTTAGGGGTTAGGGTTTTAGTTTAGGGTTTAAAGTGTAGGGGTTTATGTTGTAGGGTTTAGAATTTAAGATTAGTGTTGAGGACTTAGGGTATATGCTTTAAGGTTTATGGTTTAGTTTTTTAGGGTTAGGGTTAGAATTTAAGATTTGAGTTTTATAATGTAAATATGCAGGCTTGTGTAAAATTAGTTTTACCAGCATGTATATCAAAAATTTACCTTAAAACTATGCTCATAATAACAAATATTAGAAAAAACTGGAGCCCTAGTAACAAGTAGTGGAAAAAAAATTGAATATTAGGAGTAGATCCCTAATAATAAAAAAACTCAGCCCCTAATAACAAGTATTAAAAATGGGCCCTTAATAACAAGTATTAGAAAAAATTGAATATTAAGAGTAGACCCCTACTAATAAATATTGAAAAATACTCGGCCTCTAATAACAAATATAAAAAAATAGGGCCCTAATAACAAGTATTAGAAAAAAATAAATATTAATAGTAAATCTTTAATAATAAATGTTGGAAAAATCTTAACCCCTATTAACAAATATTAAAAAAACCCTAATAACAAATATTAAAACAAATTAAATCTTTAAATATAATTTGAATATATACAATATTTAATTATCCTGAGCAATGGGCCCTGGGCGGGCGCCCTTGCTGCCCCTGCCCAGGGCCGGCCCTGCCTATATGTTAATAAATAGTGTGTAGTTATTTTGAAGTGCATGAACCTTATTAGCTAAGACCACAGATGATGCGGTGACTCGGTCCATCTAATAATTTTTATTACTTTTTTAAATAGAAAATAAAAAGGATGTACACGTGCGTATGCATGTTGTTTAAATATAATAACATCACGAATGATTGAATATGTTAAAACCTTAAATTTTAATTAATTCAATTTATATTCATTCAAAAAAAAATTAATTCAATTCATATATATATTAAATGTTGTCATGTTAATCACATTAAGTCTTTTGATTACTAAAATTCGTTTTTGATTATTATCGTTTTGATGTGTTTGTTAAGCTTACTAAAATGCGTTTACATTATTATTAGTATTTTTGGCGTTCATTACGCGTTTACATTTTAGGACGCTTTATTTGATTTAATCCACATGGGTCACAAATTACTTGTAATCAAGAAATTATTAGACAGATTTGACTCACCACGTCATCTATGGTCTATCTAATAATATTCATCTATTTTAGTGTAACTTTCAAAAAACTATTCACTCCTTAGTTACATGTAAGAAAGGGGTGAAGATTCACTTTAGAAAAACATGACAAGGAAAAATGTTATTGGATGGGACCATGGATGACGTGGTGAGCCAAACCCGACTAACAATGTTTCCTTGTAATCAAACCCTTTATCATGAAAAATTATTAGAAGGACCTGACTCACCACGCCATCTGTGGTCACAACCAATAAGGTTAATCCATCTCTTTTTTAAGGTGAATCATCACATCTTTCGTACATATTAATAAATAGTGGGTAGTTATTTTAAAGTGGATGAATTTATTGGCTAGGACTACAGATGACGTGGTGACCCGATCAATCTAATAATTTCTCATTATTTTTTAAATAGAAAATAAAAAGGATGTACACGTGCGTATGCATGTTATTTAAATATAATAACATCACGAATGATTGAATACATTAAAATCTTAAATTTTCATTAATTCAATTTTTATTCATTCAAAAAAAAACTAATTCAATTTATATATATATATATTAAATATTGTCATGTTAATCATATTAAGTCTTTTGATTACTAAAATTTATATATATATCTGCATGATAACATGATAAAAGGATTTGATTTTTTAATTTGAGGTTTATCTAACCGTTTGATTTAACCTTCTATTTTATGTAATTTTTATGTCATTTAATGTTTTACTTATTTTCATAATATCCTTGTGCAATGTCTTAGTTTCCTCCGTATTTCTTTTATAATTTGTTAAAAAGGTAGATTACATAGATGATCATCAAATATTTCAGGCGTTCTTATTTTGCTCACTAAAATTTTAAAATTTATGTTATAGTCATCAGATTTTTAGTCCATTTTCAATATGGTCCCTTTTGTTAAATTCCGCTAGAAGATGCTGACATGACACGTCAGTTTTCATTTTTCCTGAATAATATAATGGATAAATTACACCGTTCATCACTCAACCTTCTTCTCCCTCTTATTTTGGTCACTAAATTTTAAAAATTTTCAGTTTAATAGTTCAACTATCGAATTGTTTCGATTTTGGTCACTCTCGTTTCGGTACGTATTTTTTAAAAATAAATTATTTCGATTGGTTACGGGTCACGGTTTTAAGCAAAGTCAATTAATCGATCCGATATGTTATGTACAATATTTATAATATTTATGCATTAAAATATCTTGCAGTCTAGTGATTTTGATACCCTTCTGTTTTTTTAAAGACATTTTAACTTTGGGTAGGATTACTAGGTGTGAATCTCAATTTTTGACTTTCTGTTTGATTTTAAACTTTAATCATAATCGAACAATTATTAAATTTACCTTATTATCATATTTGATATTTTAGTAAGCAAAGTAAATAAATCATTACCTGAGTCAAATAATTTGATTAATTGATCAATCGATTATATGATTTAATTGGTACAATATAAGGCTGACAATTGAGCAATCTAAATTTACCAATTAACCAAAATAATTTTTAAGGATTAATTAAACCCGATATTACACACCCCTAACAATAACAATAAAAACACAAATCTAATGGGAATTCCAAAGCAACAAAATCCAACAACCACACGCAATCTTTTCATTTTTCACCAACAAATTATCAACTTAATCTTCAACGGATTCTTTTTTAGGGTTGTATTGTGGTACACATGGTACAATTTTAACAACAACAAAAGTCATTTCTATTATTCATTTTATTTTCATTTGCATTTATTCCCTTAAAACCTATTACATTAAAACTATTAAAATTAAGAGAAAAGATGGGACACATGTCACTATCGGATTGGAAAATTAAATTTATTAATATAACTTAAGATGGGACTAAATATGCAATTATGTACATTTATCTAAATGCCACATCATCATTTCCATTAAAATTAAACAATCAATGGCTTAATTGAAACCATTTTAATAATTGAGTGGTTTAGACGACAAAATTTATAGATTGATGGTCAAAATAGAACTAGAGTTATGTTCTATGGTCATAGATATAGTTTACCCTAAATAAAATAAACACCCGAGCATAATAACTTTATTTGATAAAGCCTTAGTTGAATTAAGATAGTGAGCTATCCAATAACGGACCTAGATTGACTTGAGTGTTGGAAAGTCGGGTCTTGATCTCAATTGATTGATTGAGTGTATATAATGAATATATACTTCTTTACTAAAGATGTTTTCAATTCAAATATATATATATATATATAAGATCCAGTTATACAATGTAAATATTTTTAAGTTTTACACGTTTTTTTGGATCATTGGATGGATGAGATTAACATTGGAATATGCGAAGATTATCACTTGAAAAAAAAAGATAAGGAGTTCATCTCAACCATCTATTTTTCTATCCAAACGATCCAAAAACGTGTAAAATTTAAAGACTTTTATGCTGTGTAAGTTGATATATAAAAAAGGGGGGTTGGCAGTCACCACCAAGTTGAACCCCATCGATGACATCTTTTGAAGATTACTTTTAATTATATTTTATTAATTTAATTTGGATATTAAAGCCATTTCTTTGGCTTTATAAGAAGGGTGTTGGATGGCAAACAAAATGAAAAAAAATAGAAAAAATGGGGGAGAACAGATCGGACCATCGGGGAAATGGGAGAGAAAGTTAGGTGCAGCTTCGATCACGTTTCCATTATAGGCCCATCTATGGTTTGATCGAGCTGAATTTGGGATAGCAACTTGAGAGCATATAATTCGTGATAATAGTCGGTCGAAATTTCCATCTGTTCCTTGTAGCGTTGAAAATTTGAGTTATTGTCGTAACTCGGGGTTTATGAATGGCTGAGGTAGAATTTTGAGAATTCATACTATCAATTTGGCTAAGGTAGAATTTTGATATGTTTATTATATTTGTTTGAGTTCCTCGATGTTGGTGAATACTTCGAATGGATAAGACAAGTAGAAAGCTTGGAAAGGCTTGAAGGAAATCAATTTCTAGTTGCTTCGAATTAAGGTGATTGTAACACCCTTCTCCCGAGTTAGGAGTAACCTGGCCAAGGAGTGTTAGGACAAGCAAAACAAGCAAACAAGGACCAGGAAATTGTAAGCTGTTGCGCGTATAAGGTGTCGAAGTTTTAGTGCAAATATACACGTTGCCATGTTATAGTATAAAAGTTATCGTCTCCACAAGGATTGGTGCTACTTCCAGAACTTATCGTCTCGCACTATAGAAAATTAAAAACACAAGTAATGGTTTGGTTGAGATTAACAACTAAAATAAATACAACAAGTAAACTAAAGGGTTGAGTAGATATGATGATAGAGCAGGCCAGATTATGTTGCGTCGTAGTGTGGAAGTTAATTGAACCTATCATGGTTTTGAATGCAATCGTCAACTTGATTGCCTCGGCAATGAGCAAGATAATTGCCTCGGCAATGGGCAAAGCTACTGCCGCGGCAAGGAACACAGCTACTGCATGGGCAATTGAGCGACGACCATCAAAGTTCGGCAAAGCGTTCTTCAATGGCTCCTCCTTATCACTAAGTCAAAATTCTATTGATGTCTGCATGGGCAATTGAGCGACGACCATCAAAGTTCGGCAAAGCGTTCTTCAATGGCTCCTCCTTATCACTAAGTCAAAATTCTATTGATGTGCAGACCTTGACAATACTTCCTAGAGTGAACCAAGGGTGGACATCAATTGTAAAGTGTCCATAAGTTTTATATTTCATGCACATTCCATCTCATATTATTGTTTGTTTTCAAGTGCATTTTAGGCATAATTCGGTCATACATTGCATAAATACAATATTCTTTGTTTTGCCATGTTTTTATTGAATATTTGTTATTCGGTAAAGTAAAGATGTTGTTTTAGTGTAGATTTAGTTTTCCAGGGCTAGAAGTTGTTAGAATGAGAGTAGACCAGAGGAGAGGATGCTTAGGCAGCACACCAGAGACTTGTACTAAAACAGTTCCACACAGAGAGAGCCGCTGCAGTGGACCTGTTGCCGCCATATCTGCCGCAAGAACTTGCCGCGACAGCAGGGTGCCGCTAGAACTCGCCAAGACAGCAGGGTGCCGCCGGAACCCGCCGCGACAGCAGGGTGCCGCCAGAACCCGCCGAGATAGCATGGTGCCACCGTGACAGCAAACCAAGGAGCTGTATTGATACAGTTCCAGCAGAAATAGTTGCTTCCAAAGTTGTTGCCGAGTAGAGTTGCCGCCGACCTTGCTGCCCTCGGAAGCTGACTATGGAAGATGGGAGAACTGGAGCGCGATTTGTAGAGCAAAAACTCATGAATCTATCGCGGCGTTCATATGATTTTCTGACATCTGTAGCAGCGGCTAGGGCTGCCGAAGTGAAATTCCCAAGTTTACTTGCGGGCTAAGGCAAATGAGGAAGAGTCCATATTCCAAGCAAAGAAGTCGGTATGTAAAGCTATATTAAAGAAGGAAAGCTACTTTAGAGGACTTCTACTTCAAGGAGGACTTAACCTAGTCTTAAGTCTATAAATAACCATTGTACTTTTAGTTTAAATCATCTTAGGTATTCTATAGACTTCTCTTGTGCTCTCCGTCGCCGCCATGTTCTAATTCCCCATTGGGTTAGGGTTACGTTGTAACTAGAGTGAAACAGTTGTTTTAAGTTTTTGAGTTATTTCTTCAATAAAATATTTCAAGTTTACTTAATCCATTGTTCTTCATTCTTTCAATCTTTCCACACCAGTCGTTTGAGAGAATCCATTTGTCGGGCACGAAAGTGCAAGGCTCACGAAAGGGTTAAGTACGGTCACAACGGGAGGCTTGACTAACTTGGTTCCACACTAGTCCACAAGTTTCAGCAGCTAAAAGGGATCACTAACCGAGTTGATTGCCTTGGTTTCACACTAGTCCTCAAGTCATCAGCCTCGAGCATCTAACCTAGAAATAGGAGAGATCGCCGTCGACTATCCTGCCGAACTTGAAGTATCTACCAAACTTGCCGCCAGGACTTCTTTCCGTTCCCCCTGCCGAGACAGTACACACCCCTGCAGTGGCAGTGACCTGCTGCAGCCGTGTGACAGGGTCGTAGTTTGCCACCCGCTATACCCGTTGAGGCAGCATATCGTGACAGCAAAGAATAACTCATACCTATTACAATGCAGTTTTCACACTCAGTGTCAGCATAACCCTGCTTGCTCTATCAACCTGATCCTCTTCTTATCTATTACTTGTGTTTTTATTTACTTTTCGATCTCAACCAAACTATTCATTTGTGCTTTACTTTACCTTGTGCAGGAACTACAAAGACGAGATAAGCTGTCCAATCCTCGTGGGATTCAACATCTTTTATACTATAACTTGGCAGGAGTGTGCACTTGCGCTCTTACAAAAAGGGAACAACTACAAGACCTACAAGTTTATGGCGCTGTTACCAGGGAATGATAACAACGAATTTCATTTTTCCATTTTCTGCCTTTTTTATTTAATTTTTATTTTTAATCAAGAAAATGTGGGAAATTGATTATTCAGGTGCCCCATAAGTTAAGAGCAGCAATATTTGGGAAAGTTCTTGTGAATTTTGTGAAGGCAATCATGCATTCGAAAGTTGCCCTCAACTTTTTGGAACAGACATGTCGTGGAAAACCACGCAGGAATGGTTTCCTGAATATGAACACCAGATGCCGCTGCAGCAGCAACAGGGACACCAGATGCCGCTGCGGCAGCAACATGGATAGTAGATACCGCCGCAGCAGCAACAAGAACAGCTGATGCCACTGCCGCAGTTGCCACAACAACAACAAGATTTTTAATGGTATGATAAAAAATCTCAATTTTTTACCATAACAGTTTTGCTGTAGAAATCGACATGTCCTGGCAATGTAATCATTCTCAAGAGCAATCAACATCCTTGGAGGACACACTTCAAGCTTTCATTACGCTCACAAAAAAAAGCGAAAACTGCCATGGACGCTGCATCGCTAAGATGGATGCATATATGAGCAATTCAGTCCCCATTAATGCAATGGATGAACCTGAACAATTAAGCTTGAGGGATACTGATGTCTCAGGACAAAAGGATGAAGAGTTAAGCGAGGAAGGATCTCTGAAGTGTGAGAAGCATACATAAACTCCAAACCAAGAGGATGCAGAACACTGCGAGGGCAGCAAGATTGACAGTTGTTCCGACAGCTACCTAGAAATCTGCCCTAAGGACAAACTAACAGCACCTAAGCAAAGCTATGCCTCAACAGATAGGCCCGTCAGGATAGAAGCCTCCATAATGACGCCCGCCTCGGCAGACACCTCGGAAGCTATGGATTATATATATATCTAGAGGAGCCGATGCACACAGAGTTACATCAGTCAAAATCTCTACTAATGGAGATTTTCAAGGAGCCTAAAGAGTTTTCCCTTGATCGGCACAACACCACGACAGAAGACTACCACAACAGCTGGTTGCCGCAGCAGCTACCTCAATAGCAAAAGAAACTTTCCCCTATGACGAACTTCAACAAAAAGGAGGTAAGTACATGGTTAGGTAGTTATATAATTTTTCCTAATCACATGTTCATGCCTTCAGGAATAGGAACAAGAAGGAAAGTTCACATGGATTACAAGGGAACGAGGAAGAAGTACTCCTCCACCATGAGGATAATCACTAGATGGAGGGTGCAGATAGATTACAAGAAGTATCGAAAGTGACCCTCTTGAGCTAAACCGATAAGGGGGTAGTTACTTTAGGAGATGCATATCAATGCACTCCTAGAGTAACAAAATTTTGTATAAGTTTTTATTTTTCCACATCTTTATTATTTTATTTAGGAGTAGATTTTACCTACTTAGGACCAGATTTTATTTGCGTTTTATTCCCGTCTCACAACTACTTACCCCGATTCATACCCTAAGGAATCGAGCCGCCGAGCACAACAGGGGCAGCGCTGCCGCAACTCGCAACTGGTGGAAGAGCAAATAACTCCTCCACATCTACTCCACCATCTGACAGCAATTAAGCCTGAGTTTTTTTTCCCTTTCTCATATTTATATTTTAGTTTTTGTAACCCCCTTAGCCCGACCTACACGATTGACCCGAACTACGAAGGTTACACGAGGAAAACCAAAGTCAACCCGAAAGTCAACCTTAATTCACGACCCTTTATTTTCTTTTTAATCTCGTCTAGATACACGTTAACCTTAAGTGAGTACTCATAACATACGACTGAGAAAGGCACAACGATCGGATAACATATAGGGACTCAATTGCACTTTATACGAGTTTAGGGACCAAATTGTAATTTTTGTAAATTAGAAGGTCTTCATTGATTTTAATGTTACCGATATGAAATTATTCATGTTACATGCTTCCCTGCCAAATTTCATCTTAATTGGACATCTCAAGCTCAAGCAATTGCAATCTCAACATTTAGGACTAAAATGTAAAACATGCAAACATCAGAACAATTCAAATCTGTGTCCAACGGTCACCCGTTTCGAAACACCCACTTGCCGTATCGAAACGATGGATCGAAATGGCGTTGACCGTTTCGGTACACGGGTATGTTCCGAGACCAGTTCCGAAACATGGCATTCCAGTAGCCAAATCGTTTCGAAACAACCTCCATCGTTTCGGAACATGAAGACCATTACAGGCCCCCGTTTCGAAACACTAGAGGGTGTTTCGATACGGTTTGCCCAGAAACTGCAACAAAGACTGGTTTTTCACTCAAAAACCTAATCTAACACATCCCAAGAACTCTCTAATCATACCAACAAGTCAACATACATATAAGGATCATATTTGGAACACTCAAACACAATCATAGCATCAAACATGAAATCTCATTATTCTAGAGGCATGCTTCCTAATATCAATACACGAATAGGCAATCCAACCTCAAAAACAAGCAATCAAGGCCATTTACAATCCAACAAGCTAAAACAAACATGCCACAACCTTAGGGAGTTTAACATATCTCCCAAATACAAAACTTGGTTTCCCATTGCCAATCTATCAAAACTAAAGTGTATGAAAACTTCAACATACGTGAGCTTAGATTTCCTTGGATGGACTTAGCTTCCTTGATGCCTGAAAACACCTCAATTATATGCATTATAGGTAAAAGAGAGAGCGTAAGCACAAAAGCTTAGTGAGACACGCTCTAAAGAAAACCAACACAATAATGCACATTTTAAAAACACTTTCATCAAAAACTTTTAAACCACATGCTCATCTCTTTCTCATGCTTGGAAAACTTTCAAAGCAATACTCATTGAAACCACATGTACCTTCATTCTATTTCATGCATTTAAACCAATGCAAAACCCATGGCAAGACCAAAATCATGCTTGTACTCTAAAGCATTTCATAAACAAACTACATATGCACTTCTCATAGCATAAATCATTATATCAAGGTACATGTGAATCAAAACCACAACATATTTTATATTGGCATTTCACATATATTTATTACTCGGATATACGGACATCTCACTAGACATTTCCGGTGGCATCTCTCATCACCGTACTCACTCGTCTAGCAACATAGTTTCCGGTGGATTCTCTCATCACCGTACTCACATGGCGGAATCTCTCATCGCCACCAAGCTTGGGTATTTCCCAAGTCCTACCCGATGGAATGCCCATCATCGGAATATCTCCCTTTGGCTTAACCAAAGAGCACGCACGAATTTTTAGTTTATAGTGCACTCTTATCCTATTGATCGATCAATTATATCCGGTAAGTTTCTCAACATCTATGCCAATATATTATGTCAAACCAACATCTCACCTACTGTTTTTCATGCATTAAAACTCATCATTCTCATCTCTTTTCAAAATCATAACATTTGCTATACTTCAACATAAAAGCTCAAATCTCAACTATGCAAAATGTTACTTAATGAAATCATTCCAAGCATCATCTCATGCATAAAAACAGTAGGAATTTATCAATCTAAAACCATGAGCATGTAAAAGCATTTAAGGGCCAATCACCACATTCTAGAGAGCAATCTAGCCAATACTTACTTCCGGACTTAGGAAGGTGTTTCAAACCTTTCCTTAATCCCCAAACCTTGGTTCTTTGTCCCTCATGGACTTCTAAAACCATACGCACTCACCAATTTCGTTTCGCTTGCTTGCCGAAACGCCAATTAAGCTTCCGGATCAACTCCAAAAATGTCCAAAGATGTCTCCCCTGTTTTAGACACATAAAAGCAGAGTATTAATGCATCATCATGCATTGAAATCTTCAGCCAACACTCCTAAATCCGCTGCTCTACCGAAACACAACATTTCGGCTACCAAACACTATCGAAATCACCTCCAAACTCTTCCAAAACATAACCCAGCCAAGATCCATCACTTCTATTCATTTCTAAACATCAATTAACATCAAAAACAACCCTAAACTCGTCCTTATACCTCCATCTATAACAGAACACCAAAATCACCCCAAAAACCACCATTATCACAAGCAAAAACTTAGGAAAAACAACCTATTCGAGTTTGGATTGATAAAACCTCACTTCTAACATCATTTAACATCCAAAATACATTAGAAAACCATCTCAAAACAGAGCCCAATCAATTACCACGAAAATCTTCAAGATCTCTTCCAAAATCTTGAGTTTTAAGCCAAAATATTGTTTCTAACATTAAAACCATTCATAAATCTTTAATAAAGGATTGACAACTTGGGAATTTCAGTAAAGAACTGAATATTTAGAGGAGAAGAACAATCTTACCTCTAAAGATGATTTCTCCTTGATTTGGGCAAGTTTCCATGAAAATACAATGTAGAAATCAAATGGATTTGTTGCAAGATTGATTAGGAATCAATTAGTGATGGAAAATCTCATCAAATGGAGTGAAAATCAAAGTAAATTTTTTCTGGAGAAAAAGTGTTTGGTTGATAGGATTTTGAGAGAAAATGAAATGAGAGAAAATTAGAGAAAAGTGGTAATGAAAGTCAAAGGTAGTTTATCACATTTATTTTATTTAATTAAATCATTAATTAAATCACCCTAATTAAGGAAAAATCTGATGAAATTTTTTTGGTAAATTAGCTCCTTAAAGATTCAAAGTTTCAATCCTTTACAAAACAGTCACTACTAAACTTTGTAAAAAACTGCGATTTGGTCACTACATCGAAATGTAGTATTTCCAATCCTTATTTTGTAAAATTGATTTCACCATTCACTTATATATATTAAATGGGGATTTTTAGATATTTTTCTATATTTTTAAAGCATTCCGAAGTAGGTGTTCCCTAAAACTCCCTTTTATATTCGAACCATTTCTCAGACCGGTCCGGTTCACACCCTAAACTTCTAAGCCCAAAATTGAGGTGTTACAACTCTCCCCCTCTTAAGAAATTTCGTCCTCGAAATTTACCTAGAGGAAAAAGGTAATGAAACTGCTTCTTCATGTCATCTTTTCTTTCCCACGTGGCTTCCTCAACACCACGATGCCTCCACAACACCTTAACTAACTCAATGGTCTTACCTCGAAGAACTTTACTGTCCGAATCCAGAATCTCAACCGGCTCCTCATCATAGGTCAAATATGGATTCAATTCAACTTCCTCCACAGGCATAACATGCGAAGGATCCGATCTATACCTCCGAAACATGAAGACATGAAACACATCATGTATCTTCTCTAACTCTTGTGGTAGCCTCAGCTTATACGCAACAGGACCCACACGTTCTATCACTTTATATGGTTTAATATACCTAGGGCTCAACTTACCCTTCCGACCAAACCTCATCACCTTCTTCCAAGGTGAAACCTTCAAGAACACACGGTCACCCACCGCAAACTCAATCTCCTTACGCTTCAAATCCGCGTAAGACTTCTGCCGATCAGAAGCCGCCTTCAACCGCTCACAAATGAGCTTCACCTTCTCGGTGGTCCCTTTTAACAAAGCCGACATCGAGACCAATTTCTGACCTGTTTCAGCCCAGCAAAGAGGAGTTCTGCACTTCCTCTCATTCAAGGCTTCATAAGGTGTCATTTGAATACTTGCCTGGTAGCTATTATTATAAGCAAACTCCACCAAAGGCAAATGCTTCTCCCAAGAGCCTTGAAACTCAATCACACAGCACCTCAACATATCCTCAAGCACTTGGATAACACGCTCAGACTGTCCATCCGACTGTGGATGATAAGAAGTACTGAAATTCAGCCGCGTACCCAAAGCTTGATGCAAACACTCCCAAAACCGCGATGTAAACCTCGGATCTCTATCCGACACTATAGATTTTGGTACCCCATGCAAACGTACAATCTCAGCAATGTACAACTCTGCAAGCTTATCCAAGGCATACGTGGTATGCACAAGTAAGAAATGTGCACACTTCGTAAGGCGATCCACAATCACCCACACCGAATTCTTCTTCGATGGCGACAAAGGTAAACCAGACACAAAGTCCATGATGATTCTTTCCCCCTTCCATTCAGGAATCCTCAACGGTTGCAACAACCCTGAAAGAAACTAATGCTCAACTTTAACCCGCTGACAAACCATACACTTACTCACATATTCTGCAACATCTTTCTTCAAACCCACCCAATAGTACTCATCTTTCAAATCACGATACATCTTTGTACTACCAGGGTGCATAGCAAAAGAACTACTATGAGCTTCAGTCAAAATAATACGCCTCAATTCCACATCACTCGGCACTACTATCTATCTTCCGAAGCATAAAACTCCATCATCATTAAAACGGAAATCTGATGGTCTACCCTCAGCAATATCCTGAACATGTGGCACCAAGGAATCGTCCAACAACTGCTTATCCTTTATCAACTGAACCAAAGATGGTTTCACATGCAATTCAGCCACAAGACCTCCATCTCGCGAAATGCTCAAGCTAACAAACATAGCCCTTAACTCTACCGCCACTTTCCTGCTCAAGGCATCCGCCACAACATTAGCTTTTCCCGGATGGTACTCAATCGTTAGATCGTAATCCTTAAGCAACTCCACCCACCGTCGTTGCCTAAGATTCAACTCTTTCTGAGACATCAAATACTTCAAACTCTTGTGATCCGTGTACACAGTGCACTTCTCCCCATAAAGATAATGTCTCCAGATCTTCAAAGCAAAAACTACAGCAGCTAACTCAATATCATGAGTAGGATAATTGTGCTCATGCACCTTCAGCTGTCGCGATGCATAAGCCACCACCTTACCCTGTTGCATTAGCACACACCCCAAACCAACGTAGGATGCGTCATTGTACACCACAAACTCTTTTCCTGATTCAGGTTGAACCAAGATAGGAGCTTGCGTCAAAGCTGCCTTAAGCTTCTCAAAAGCTTGCTGTCTTGCTTCCGTCCACTCATACTTAACATCTTTTTGCAACAACTTCGTCAAAGGGGCGGCAATCTTCGAAAATCCATCCACAAACCTCCGGTAATATCCTGCCAACCCAAGGAAACTACAGACTTCATGAACGGACTTAGGAGGCTTCCAATTCACCACCGCCTCAATCTTCTAAGGATCAACACGAATCCCCTCAGCCGAAACCACATGACCAAGGAACACAACTTCCTTAAGCCAAAACTCACACTTGCTCAGCTTAGCATAAAGCTGATTTTCCAGAAGCGCTTGCTAGACAACCCTCAAATGACCTTCATGCTCCTCCTCAGTACGAGAGTACACAAGGATATCGTCGATGAACACCACAAAAAACTTGTCCAAGTATTCATGAAACACTCTATTCATCATGTCCATGAAAGCCGCAGGAGCATTCGTCAAGCCAAACGACATTACAAGGAACTCATAATGCCAATACCTCATTCTAAAGGCTGTTTTCGGCACATCCACATCTTTCACATTAAGCTGGTAGTACCCTGACCTTAAGTCAATCTTGGAAAACACACCCGCTCCCTGAAACTGGTCAAAAAGTTCATCAATCCTCGGCAAAGGATACCTATTCTTGATAGTCAACTTGTTCAGCTGACGATAATCGATGCACATTCTCATAGTGCCATCCTTCTTCTTCACAAATAAGACCGATGCACCCCAAGGTGACACACTTGGCCGAATGAAGCCACGATCAAGCAACTCTTGAAGTTGCGTCTTCAACTCCTTTAGCTCCTTAGGTGCCATGCGATAGGGAGCAATGGACACTGGAGTTGTGTTTTCATATAGCTCAATTCCAAACTCCACTTCTCGACTAGGCGGCAATCCTGGTAACTCTTCCGGAAACACTCCAGGGAACTGATGTACAGTTCTTATATCTTGAACACGCAACTCCTTAGAACTTGGATTCATCACAAAGGCTAGGTAAGCCTCGCAACCATGCCTCAACATTCAACTTGCCTCCAATGAAGACACCACATTGGCAAGAAACTTCACATTCTCACCCACAACCACTACTTCGTAATCATCCGCTAGTTTCAACAAAACTCGCTTGCTTTCAAAATCCACTACAGCTCGATGCTCAACAAGCCAATCCATACCAAGGATTACAACAAATCCATAGAATGGCAATTTCATGAGATCAACAAGAAAAACATGATTTTGCACTTTCAAAGGACATCTCCTACACAACTTTCGCGTCACAACCGTCTCACCAAAGGAACTAGTCACACGTATACCAACATCCAAAGACTCAACAGGTAAACCAAGCATTTGAGCATGTTCACGCAATATGTACGAGTGTGTAGATCCAGAATCAATCAAAAAAAGTAATGATAAGGATTGCAAAGTAAAGGTACCTACGGTCACATCTGTATCATTCCTTCCCTCACGATGGGCATACACTCGAGCTTGACCACCACCCTCAGGTTGAACGGCCACATCATGTGCTACATTCCTGCCACCATCATCCCTGCACTGAAAAATTACCACGGCCACGCCCACGACCTCTCTGTGGCTCAACTGCTCTCACCGGAGCTTATCCCTCTCTTAGAGGCTGAGGACAATCCTTCTTCAAATGTCCACGATTCCCACAATTCCAGCATGTCCCAAGGTTACCCCGACACTCGCCATCATGCCGTCTACCACAACGGTTACACTCAGGAGTCCTCAGAACAACATTAGGTCCTTGCTGACCTCTACCAGGGTTACCACCCCCACGCCTAGCATCATAATGTGGCCTCCTATCCTTATGCATCTTGTTAAGATCTCTACCATAATCGCGTTCAGCCGCTCGCTTCCCGGAGCTAGATCCACCCGTTCGACTAGTCAGACCAAGGTTCGATTCAATGTCCTTGGATCTAGTGACCAAGACATCAAAATCTGTATAATCAACCGCAAGCGTAAAAGTCTTCACATCCGTTACCAACCCATAATGGAATCGTTCGCACCTCTCTCGCTCATTAGGGATTAGCTCAAGTGCATACTGACTGAGGCAGACAAACTAAATCTCATACTCAGCTACTGACATGCTACCTTGCATAAGAGACATAAACTCTCTTTTCTTCTCGTCTAGGTAACGCACACCCAGATACTTCCGCTTGAACGCATTCAAGAAAACGTCCAAGTCACCTCATCCTCCTCCATCCCAGAGATAGTGGTCGCCCACCACGTATAAGCATCACCATGCAGCAGTGACACAACACAACCCAGCTTCTACACATTATTGCAGTTCATCTGTCCCAAAATCCGCTTGGTGCTCTTCAACCAAGACTCAGCTCCTTCCGGAGATAAACCCCTGAACTCAGTCCCTCCTAGACTGCGAAGACGTTCCAAAGGAAACCTCCCATTGGCATCATCATGATGCGTAGCTCCATGAGCTCCAGCTATTGCTGCCTGGAAAGCTCCAGCAGTAGCCTGAATCAACATGGTCATGTCAGGAGCAGCTTGCCCCTACACACCCTCGGGTCCAGCAACCCCAGCACCAACACCAATGTTACCAGCTCCAGCACCACCACCACCGGGTGGTCCACCACCAAGGGGAGGAGGAGGTAGATTCTCGACATTCTCCTCATTCTCATTCTGAGCCATAGCTCTTGTATTTATCCTCATCTCTCTACGTGGCCCCATTATATAGAAAACAATGCACTGACAAAAATGCAATAAACACAATTAGGCACCATAAGGTAAGTAATCCAAGTACTCAAGCTCATTTTCGAAAACAATTTCTCTTTATTAGTTTTGATATGGCAATGGGATCCCCTATCACACTTCAAACATCGCAACTGAATCATACAACACAATTCACACAACATTCCTTCACCCAAAAGACACATCATGCAATTACACATACATCAACCATATAACAAACCCCAATTATACGAGAACCAAGCTCTGATACCACCAAATGTAAACCCCTTAGCCCGGCCTAGACGGTTGACATGAACTACGAAGGTTACACGGGGAAAACCAAAGTCAACCCAAAAGTCAACCTTAATTCACGACCCTTTTTTTCTTTTTAATCTCGTCTAGATACACGTTAACCCTAAGTGAGTACTCATAACATACGATTGAGAAAGGCACAGCGATCAGATAACATATAGGGACTCAATTGCACTTTATACGAGTTTAGGGACCAAATTGTAATTTATGTAAATTAGAAGGTCTTCATTGATTTTAAGGTTACCGATATGAAATTAGTCATGTTACATGCTTCCCTGCTAAATTTCAGCTTAATTGGACATCTCAAGCTCAAGCAATTGCAATGTCAACATTTAGGACTAAAATGTAAAACATGCAAACATCAGAACAATTCAAATTTGTGTCCAGCGGTCACCTGTTTCGAAACACCCACTTGTCGTATCGAAACACTGGATCGAAACGGTGTTGACCGTTTCGGTACACAGGTGTGTTCCGAGACCAGTTCCGAAACATGGCATTCCAGTAGCCAAATCGTTTCGAAACAGCCTCCATCGTTTCGGAACACGAAGGCCATTACAGGCCCCCGTTTCGAAACACTAGAGGGTGTTTCGATACGGTTTGCCCAGAAACTGCAGCAAAGACTGGTTTTTCACTCAAAAACCTAATCTAACACATCCTAAGAACTCTCTAATCATACCAACAAGTCAACATACATATAAGGATCATATTTGGAACACTCAAACACAATCATAGCATCAAACATGAAATCTCATTATTCTAGAGGCATGCTTCCTAATATCAATACACAAATAGGCAATCCAACCTCAAAAACAAGCAATCAAGGCCATTTACAATCGAACAAGCTAAAACAAACATACCACAACCTTAGGGAGTTTAACATATCTCCCAAATACAAAACTTGGTTTCCCATTGCCAATCTATCAAAACTAAAGTGTATGAAAACTTCACCATACGTGAGCTTGGATTTCCTTGGATGGTCTTAGCTTCCTTGATGCCCGAAAACACCTCAATTATCTGCATTATAGGTAAAAGAGAGAGCGTAAGCACAAAAGCTTAGTGAGACACGCTCTAAAGAAAACCAACACAATAATGCACATTTTAAAAACACTTTCATCAAAAACTTTTAAACCACATGCTCATCTCTTTCTCATGCTTGGAAAACTTTCAAAGCAATACTCATTGAAACCACATGTACCTTCATTCTATTTCATGCATTTAAACCAACGCAAAACCCATGGTAAGGCCAAAATCATGCTTGTACTCTAAAGCATTTCATAAACAAACTACATATGCACTTCTCATAGCATAAATCATTATATCAAGGTAGATGTGAATCAAAACCATAACATATTTTATATTGGCATTTCACATCTATTTATTACTCGGATATGCGGACATCTCACCAGACACTTTCGGTGGCATCTCTCATCACCGTACTCACTCGTCTAGCAACATAATTTCCGGTGGAATCTCTCATCACCGTACTCACATGGCGGAATCTCTCATCGCCACCAAGCTTGGGTATTTCCCAAGTCCTACCCGATGGAAAGCCCATCATCGGAATATCTCCCTTTGGCATAACCAAAGAGCACGTACGAATTTTTAGTTTATAGTGCACTCTTATCCTATTGATCGATCAATTATATCCGGTAAGTTTCTCAACATCTATGCCAATATATTATGTCAAAACAACATCTCACCTACTGTTTTTCATGCATTAAAACTCATCATTCTCATCTCTTTTCAAAATCATAACATTTGCTATACTTCAACATAAAAACTCAAATCTCAACTAAGCAAAATGTTACTTAATGAAATCATTCCAAGCATCATCTCATGCTATAATTCATGCATAAAAATAGTGGGAATTTATCAATCTAAAACCATGAGCATGTAAACGCATTTAAGGGCCAATCACCACATTCTAGAGAGCAATCTAGACAATACTTACTTCCGGACTTAGGAAGGTGTTTCAAACCTTTCCTAAATCCTCAAACCTTGGTTCTTTGTCCCTCATGGACTTCTAAAACCATACGCACTCACCAATTTCGTTTCGCTTGCTTGCCGAAACGCCAATTATGCTTCCGGATCAACTCCAAAAATGTCCGAAGATGTCTCCCCTGTTTTAGACACATAAAAGCAGAGGATTAATGCATCATCATGCATTGAAAACTTCAACCAACACTCCTAAACTCGCTGCTCTACCTAAACACTACATTTCGGCTACCAAACACTACCGAAATCACCTCCAAACTCTTCCAAAACATAACCCAGCCAAGATCCATCACTTATATTCATTTCTAAACATCAATTAACATCAAAAACAACCCTAAACTCGTCCTTATACCTCCAGCTATAACAGAACACCAAAATCACCCCAAAAACCACCATTATCACAAGCAAAAACTTAGGAAAAACAACCTATTCAGTACTGGATTGATAAAACCTCACTTCTAACATCATTTAACATCCAAAATACATTAGAAAACCATCTCAAAACAGAGCCCAATCAATTACCACGAAAATCTTCAAGATCTCTTCCAAAATCTTGAGTTTTAAGCCAAATTCTTGTTTCTAACATTAAAACCATTCATAAATCTTTAATAAAGGATTGACAACTTGGGAATTTCAGTAAAGAACTAGGTATTTGGAGGAGAGGAACAATCTTACCTCTAAAAGATGATTCTCCTTGATTTGGGCAAGTTTCCATGAAAATACAATGTAGAAATCAAATAGATTTGTTGCAAGATTGATTAGGAATCAATGAGTGATGGAAATCTCATCAAATGAAGTGGAAATCAAAGTAAATTTTTCTGGAGAAAAAGTGTTTGGTTGATAGGATTTTGAGAGAAAATGAAATGAGAGAAAATTAGAGAAAAATAGTTATGAAAGTCAAAGGTAGTTTATCACCTTTATTTTATTTAATTAAATCATTAATTAAATCACCCAAATTAAGGAAAAATCTGATGAAAACACTTTTGGTAAATTAGCTCCTTAAAGATTCAAAGTTTCAATCCTTTACAAAACAGTCACTACTAAACTTTGTAAAAAACTGCGATTTGGTCACTACATCGAAATGAAGTATTTCCAATCCTTATTTTGTAAAATTGATTTCACCATTCACTTATATATATATTAAATGAGGATTTTTAGATATTTTTCTATATTTTTAAAGCATCCCGAAGTAGGTGTTCCCTAAAACTCCCTTTTATATTCGAACATTTTCTCAGACCGGTCCGGTTCAGACCCTAAACTTCTATGCCCAAAATTGGGGTGTTACAGTTTTAGTTTTATTTTGTGCATTGAGGGAAATGCCCATCTCGAGTTTGGGGGGTATAGTTCTCATATTTTTGTTTAGGCATACTTAGTAGCATGTAGTTTACATATGGTACTTGCCTTCATATTAATCGGAAAAGACAAATTTGTTATAACTTGTGCCTATGATAGGACAACCGATTAATTTTTTGCACCAATTAAAAATTGAACTTCAATCGGGAAAAGCATGAATAACTTAGAATTTTCTATAACACTATTGTTACTTGCTGAGTTTGATAGAATATTTGATAAACACTGCTTGCTTTGTTTTTAGAATTTTTTGCAAAGTTCTAACAATGGTTGCAGGTAGTCGTCGAGGCAGGCAACAAAGACAGAATAATCAAAGCACTGCCACGACAGAGAAAAACAAAGAAAAATTGCTGATTTACCCTAGAGGTGCCCGAAACAGGCTCTAGGAAAAATCATGTGCGAGGACACTCTGTTGCTATCAAAGTCCATGAATTTGAAAATTTTGCTGTGACGGACAAATTAGCTTGAGTGAATGAAAGTCTTCATGGGACGACTCTACTCCACGGGCTCGGGATTTTGTAGTTTGCTCCTATCTTAATTTCAGACCTAGAAGAGTAGTTGTGATGAGCTGAAGCCCTCATTGCCATGATTAAATAATTGTGCTTAATTGTGCTGCACACACTGCACACATCTTTGTTTATCTAGTTATTCTTCATATTTAGCCTGTACACAATCCTGCACACACTGCACTGGCATTATAGATTCATTCTGAGTTATTTCTTGTTATTTTCCCTTCACTAATCTAATGTAGGTGCCACGGCCTTGAGGTGCGAAATCAAGTTGAAAACAAGTTTTTCTTTCTGGTTAATATAAGGGCTAGTATGTTTAGGTTGCATTGCTTGAGGACAAGCAATAGTTCGAGTTTGGGGGTGTGTAAAGTGTCCATAAGTTCTATATTTCATGCACATTCCATCTCATATTATTATTGTTTTCAAGTGCATTTTAGGCATAATTAGGTCATACATTGCATAAATACAATATTCTTTGTTTTGCCATGCTTTTATTGAATATTTATTATTGGTAAAGTAAGATGATGTAACGCCCTGATTTTGGACTTGAAGTTTTAGAGTTTGAATCGGGTCGGTCGAGAACGGTTCAAATCTTTTAAGGAGATTTAGGGAACACCTAGTTTGAGATGCTTTAAAAATATGGAAAAATATCTAAAAATCCTCATTTATTATATGAATGATTATGATGAAGACAATTTTACAAAATATGGTTTGGAAATGCTACATTTCAGTGTAGTGACCAAATCGCAGTTTTTGCAAAAGTTGACTAGTGACTTTTTTGTAAAGGATTGAAACTTTGAATCTTTAAGGAGCTAATTTTACCAAAATGTTTTTATCATATTTCTCTCTAATTTGGGGTGTTTTAATAATGATTTAATAAATGGAATTAAAAGAGAAAAAAAAATCCTATTTTGACTTTCATAACTACTTTACGATCTTTTTCCCTCTTTTCATTTTCTCTCAACTTCCACTAAGCCAAACACATTTCCTTCATCAATTAACCTCTGATTCTCATTCCTTTTGATGAGATTTTAATCTCCTATGGATTCCTAATCTTTTCCTCATCAAATCCTCTTGTTTTCACTTTGGATTTTCAAGAAAACTTGCCCAAATTAAGCAGAAATCAGCCATTAGAGGTAAGCTTCGTCCTTCTCCTCTAATGATCAATTCTTTACTGAAATTCCCAAGTTATCAATCCTTTGTTAATGATTTTTGAGTTGCTTTAATGTTAGAAACATGAAATTGTGTTAAAACTCAAGATTCTTGGAGAGATCTTGATAATTTTCGTAACTATTGGTTAGGCTCTGTTTTGAGGTTGATTTCTAATGTATTTTGGATGGTAATTGATGTTATAAATGAAGATTTATCAAACAAATCCCGAATAGGTTTGGATTCCTAAGTTTTGCATGCTAGATTGGTGGTTTTTGGGGTGGTTTTGGTATTCTGTTGTAGCTGGAGGTTTAAGGACGAGTTTATGGTGATTTTTGGTGTTGATTGAGGTATAGAAATGATTATAAGTGATAGACCTTGGTTGGGCTTTGTTTTGGAGGAATTTGGAGATGATTTCGGTTGTTTTGGGTAGCCGAAATGGTGCTTTTGGGTAGTGCAGCGAGTTTGTTTAGTGGGCTGGTGATTTCAATGCATGATGATGCATTAATCCTCTGCTCTTATGTGTAGTAAACAGGGGAGAGATCTTCGGACGCTTTTGGTGTTGATCCAGAAGTGCCGGGAGCTTAGACATCGTTTCGACGAGCAAGCGAAACGTAATCGGTGAGTGCGAATGGTTTTAGAAGTACTTGAGAGACAAGAAACAAGGTTTGGGGATTTATGATTGGTTTGAAACACCATTCTAAGCCCGAAAGTAAGTATGGCTAGATTTGCTCACAAATATGTGGTTGTTGCCCCTAAAATGCTTTTACATGCTCTTGTTTTGAGATAGACAAATTCCTACTGTTTTATGCATGATTTGTAGCATGAGATGATGCTTTGTAGATATTTCATGAGATAGCATGTTGCATTGAAGAGTTTTGAGATTTTGACTTAATTCAAAGCATGAGATATGATTTTGAAATGAGATGAGAAAGACTTGAAAAATGTTGCATTAAAAACAGTAGGTGAGATGATGTTTTTGACATAATATATTGGCATAGAAGATGAGATACTTACCGGATATAATTGATCGATCAATCGGATGAGAGTGCACTATAAACTAAAATTCGTACGTGCTCTTTGGAGTCGGGCAATGGGGGTAGTGCCGTCCCGGTCCAAAGTGAGAATCCGATGATGAGAGATACCATCAGGGTAGGACTTGGTGAAATACCCAAGCTTTGTGGCGATGAGATATACCGCCATGAGAGTCCGGTGATGAGAGATTCCACCGGGGTAGGACTTGACCCTGAGTCAAGCTAATCTGCATATTCGAGTAAAGATGAAGTGTGAAATGCCAATATAAAATATGAAAATGTATTTGAATCACATGTACCAAATGAAGAGATGTTTTATGCTATGTGAAATGCATATGAGATTATGATATGAAATGCTTTTGTTTTCATTTATCATGTGTATGGCTTTGACATGAGATTTGCATTGGTTTAAATGCATGCGATAGAATAGAGGTACATGTGGTTTCAAATGAGGATTTGCTTTGAAATGGTTTTCAAGCATGAGATAGAATGAGCATGTTGTTGAAAATGGCTTTTGTGAAAGAGTTTTGAATAATGCATTGTTGTGTTGGTTTTCTTTAGAGCTTGCCTCACTAATCAATTGTGCTTACGCTCTCTTTTACCAACAATGCAGATAATTGAGACAAATTTTGGGCAGTGAGAAGGTTAAGAACATCCAAGGAAGTGAAAAGCTCATGTATGGTGATGTTTTACATACTCTAGTATTGATATTTGGCAATGGGGCTTCAAGGTTGTTTTTGGGAGATGTATTGGAACTCCCTATGTTTGTAGCAAGTTTGTTATGGCTTTTGGAAGTTTGTAAATGGTCTTATATGGTTTGGTTTGAGGATTGAGGTCCAAATTTTTTTCATGTGACTAGGAAGCATGCCTATAGACTCAATGGTCACTTGATTGATGCCATGCTTAGCTTAAGCTTCTTAAATATGTTCTATAATGTCTAAACTTGTTGCTGGTTTGTTATGGTGTGATTTGGGACATTTTTGATTGTGTAAAGATGTGAAAAACCAGAAATTTGTAAGGCTGCAGGGCAGGGTGTCTCGAAACACCCTTGTCTGTTTCGAAACAGGGCCCTAGAATGGCCATAGTGTTTCGGAACAGCTAAAGGTTTTTCGGAATATTTTAGCTACTAGAGAGCCGTGTTCCGATACGAGTTTTAGAATGGGCCCAAGTACCGAAACGACCAGACCAGTTTCGATACGGGCATTTCGATATGAAGGTCAGCATTCCGAAACGGTTGACCGTTGGTCTGTGTTTTCGAATTTTTCCAAGTTTTCTTATTTTACATTCTAGTCCTGGATGTTGTGGATGCAATTGTTTGAGCTTGGAATGTCATTTTTAGCTAATATTTGACCAAGATGCATGTAAAATGATTAATTACGTAATGGTAAGCTTAAAATCTGCAAAGTCCTTATATTTTACAAAATTTAAATTTTGGTCCCTAAAAGTGTAATTCTTACGATTGAACCCCTAATTGATTTCCGATCGCTGTGCCTTTCTCTCCTATGATTCTTTAGTAATCACATAGGCTTAATGTGCATCTAGAAAATATAAAAAGAAAAAAGGTCGTTAATCAAGGTTGAATTTCGGGTTGACTTTGGTTTTCCCCGTGTAATCTTCGTAGTTCGGGTCAAGCGTCTAGGCCGGTCTAAGGGGGTTACATTTGTTGGTATCAGAGCCAGGTTAGCGAATATTTGGGGCTCCGTAAGTGGTTAATGTGTGTGATTAAGAATGTTTGTGACTTTTCGGTGAAAGTATGATGTATGATTGTTGCTGTGTGGTTCTATTGAGATGAATTTGATATGCTATGCTGACTTTGGGGTATTGTTGGGGATCCCATTGCCATATCATTAATATTGAGAAGAATTGTTTTCAAAAATGAGCTTGAGTACTTAGATTACTTACCCTATTGTGCCTAATTGAATTTATTGTATTTTGTCAGTTGCATTGTTTTATTATGGGGCCACGTAGAGAGCTTAGAATTAACACCCATGCTACGGCTGAGAACGAGAATGTTGAGAATGCTGAGGATCTACCTCCTCCTCCCCCTGGTGGACCACCCGGTGGTGGTGGAGCTGGGGTTGGTACTGATGGAGCTGGTGCTGGGGTTGCTGGACCTGATGGAGTTCAGGGGCAAGATGCTCCTGATATGTCTATGTTGATACAAGCTATTGCTGGAGCTTTTCAGGCAGCAGTAACTGGAGCTCATGGAGCTGGACCACAGGATGGTGCTAATGTGAGGTTGCCGTTAGAGCGACTCTGTAGTCTGGAAGGGACTGAGTTCAGAGGGTTGACCCCGAAAGGTTCCGAGTCTTGGCTAGAGAGTACCAAGAGGATTCTTGGGTAGCTAAACTGTAATAATAATGTTTAGAAGTTGGGATGTATTGTGTCCCTGTTGCATGGTGATGCATATACGTCGTGGACGACTACAAATGCGGGAATGGAAGATGATGATGTGACTTGGACATTTTTCTTGAATGCATTCAAGCGAAAGTATTTGGGAGTTCGTTACCTTGATGAGAAAAAGAGGGAATTCATGTCCCTTGTACAAGGGAGTATGACGGTGGCGGAATATGAGGTGCAATTTTTACGCCTTAGCCAATATGCACCTGAGCTGATTCCTAGCGAGTGGGAAAGATGTGAACGATTCTGTTATAGGCTGGTGGTTGATTTGAAAACCTATATGCTCGTAGCAGACTATACTGATTTCGATGTCTTGGTCACCAGAGCCAAGGACATTGAGCTAAATCTTGGTCTGGCAAGTCGAGCAGGAGGATCTAGCTCAGGGAAGCAAGTTGCAGAGCGTGATTTTGGTAGAGATCCCTATAAGAGGCACATGTTGATGCTAGACGTAGGGGTGGTAACCCTGGGAGAGGTCAGCAAGGACCAAATGCTTTCATGCGGACTCCTGAGTGCAACTGGTGTGGTAGAAGGCACACTGGTGAGTGTTAAGGAAATCTTGGTACATGCTGGAACTGTGGTTATCGAGGGCACATGAAGAAAGATTGTCCTCAGCCATTGAGAGAAGGTTAGGCTCCGGTGAGAGCAGCTGAGCCACAGAGAGGTCGTGGGCGTGGCCGTGGTAACTTCCAACGCAGAGATGAAGGTGGAAGGAATGTAGCACATGTGGTGGCTATTCAGCCTGAAGGTGGTGGCCAGGCTCGAGTGTATGCCCATCGAGAAGGAAGGAATGACACGGACGTGATTGCATGTACCTTTACTTTGTAATCCTTGTCATTACTTTTTTTGATTGATTCTGGATCTACACACTCGCACATATTGCGTGAACATGCTCAAATGCTTGGTTTTCCTGTTGAGTCTTGGGATGTGGGTATGCGTGTGACTAGTTCCTTTGGTGAGACGGTTGTAACAAGAAGATTGTATAGGAGATGCCCCTTAAAGGTGCAAGATCATGTGTTTCTTGTTGATCTTATGGAGTTACCATTCTATGGTTTTGATGTAATTCTTGGTATGGATTGGCTTGTTGAGCATAGAGCCATTGTGAATTTTGAAAGCAAGCGAGTTTCGCTGAAACTTGCGGATGATTATGAGGTTGTGGTGGTGGGAGAAAATGTGAAGCTTCTCTCTAATGTGGTGTCGACGCTTGAAGCAAGCCGGATGTTGCGTCAAGAATTTGAGGCATATCTTGCTTTTGTTATGAATCCTAGTACAAAGGAGGTTCGCGTACAAGATATTAGGACCGTATGTGAGTTCCCTGGAGTGTTTCCGGAGGAATTACTTGGTTTGCCGCCTAGGCGGGAGGTTGAATTTGGAATTGAGTTGTATGAGAACACAACTCCGGTGTCCATTGCTCCCTATCGCATGACACCCAAGGAGTTGAAGGAGTTGAAGACGCAACTTCAAGAGTTGCTTGACCGAGGCTTTATTCAGCTTAGTGTGTCACCTTGGGGTGCACCGATCTTGTTTGTTAAAAAGAAAGATGGCACGATGCGGATGTGCATTGGTTATTGTCAGCTGAATAAGTTGACCATCAAGAACAAGTATCCTTTGCCGAGGATTGATGATCTTTTTTATCAGTTTCGAGGAGCGACTGTGTTTTCAAAGATCGATTTGAGGTCAGGATACTATCAGTTAAAGGTGAAGGATGTGGATGTGCCAAAAACAACCTTTCGAACGAGATATGGGCATTATGAATTTCTGGTGATGCCGTTCGGATTGACGAATGCTCCTGCTGCTTTCATGGACATGATGAATAGGGTGTTCCATGAATTCTTATATAAGTTCATTGTGGTGTTCATCTATGATATCCTTGTGTACTCTCGTACTGAGGAGGAACATGAGGGTCATTTGAGGATCGTTTTGCAAGCGCTGTTGGAGAATCAACTTTATCCTAAGCTGAGCAAATGTGAGTTCTGGCTAAAGGAAGTTGTTTTTCTTGGCCATGTGGTTTCAGCTGAAGGGATTCGAGTTGATCCTCAGAAGATTGAGGCGATGGTGAATTGGAAGCCTCCTAGGTCTATTCATGAAGTTCGTAGTTTCCTTGGGTTGGCAGGTTACTACCAGAGGTTCGTGGAGGGATTTTCTAAGATTGATGCCCCTTTGACGAAGTTGTTACAGAAGGATGTCAAGTATGAATGGAAGGAAGTGAGACAATAAGCTTTTGAGAAGCTAAAGGAAACTTTGACGCAAGCTCCTATCTTGGTTCAACCTGAATCAGGAAAAGAGTTTGTGGTGTATAGTGACGCATCCTACGTTGGGTTGGGGTGTGTGTTGATGCAAGAGGGGAGGGTAGTGGCTTTTGCATCGCGACAGTTGAAAGTACATGAGCGCAATTACCCTACGCATGACATTGAGTTGGCTGCAGTGGTTTTTGCACTAAAGATCTGAAGACATTGTCTCTATGGCGAGAAGTGTACTGTATATACGTATCATAAAATTTTGAAGTACCTGATGTCTCAGAAGGAGTTAAATCTTAGGCAACGACGTTGGGTGGAGTTGCTTAAGTATTATGATCTCACGATCGAGTATCATCTGGGGAAGGCCAATGTTGTGGCCGATGCTTTGAGCAGGAAAGTGGCGGTGGAATTAAGGGCGATGTTTGCTAGCTTGAGCATATCGCGAGATGGTGGTCTTGTTGCTGAATTTCAAGTGAAACCATCTCTAGTTCAGTTGATAAAGGACAAGCAATTGTTGGATGATTCTTTGGTGCCACATGATCAGGATATTGCAGAAGGTAGGCCATTGGATTTCTGTTTCAATGATGATGGTTTTTTATGTTTTGGGAGTTGGATAGTGGTGCCAAATGATGTTGAGTTGAGCGCACTATCCTGACTGAAGCTCATAGTAGTCCTTTTGCTATGCACCCTGGTAGTACAAAGATGTATCGTGATCTGAAGGATGAGTACTATTGGGTGGGATTGAAGAAAGATGTCGCTGAATATGTTAGCAAATGCATGGTTTGTCAGCGGGTTAAGGCTGAACATCAATTTCTTTTAGGGTTGTTGCAGCAGTTAAGGATTCCTGAATGGAAGTGGGAGAGGATCACCATGAACTTTGTGTTTGGTTTGCCTTTATCGCCATCAAAGAAGAATTCTGTTTGGGTGATTGTGGATCGCCTTACGAAGTGTACGCATTTCTTGCCCGTGCATACTACGTATATCTTGGATAAGCTTGCGGAGTTGTACATTGTTGAGATTGTACGGTAGCTTGGAGTGCCAAAATCTATAGTGTCAGATAGAGATTCGAGGTTCACCGTAAGGTTTTGGGAGTGTTTGCATCAAGCATTAGGCACACGGCTGAATTTCAGTACTTCTTATCATCCGCAAACGGATGGACAGTCGGAACGTGTTATCCAAGTGCTTGAGGATATGTTAAGGTGCTGTGTTATTGAATTTCAAGGCTCTTGGGAGAATCACTTGCCTTTGGTGGAGTTTGCTTATAATAATAGTTACCAGACAAGTATTCAAATGGCACCTTACGAAGCTTTATACGGGAGGAAGTGCAGAACTCCTCTTTGTTGGGCTAAAACGAGACAAAAGTTGGTATCGATGCCGGCTTTCTTAAAAGGAACCACCGAGAAGGTGAAACTCATTTGTGAGCGGTTGAAGGCAGCATCGAATCGGCAAAAGTCTTACGCGGATTTGAAGCGTAAAGAGATAGAATTTTCTTTGGGCGAGTGTGTGTTTTTGAAGGTTTCACCTTGAAAGAAGGTAATGAGATTTGGCTGGAAGGGCAAGTTGACCCCAGGTTTATTGGACCATACGAGGTGATAGAACGTGTGGGTCCTGTTGCCTACAAGCTGAGATTACCTCAAGATATGAAAAAGATACATAATGTGTTTCATGTATCCATGCTTCGGAGGTATATATCGGATCCGTCTCATGTTATGCCTGTGGAAGAGGTTGAGTTGAATCCATACTTGACGTATGATGAGGAACCTGTTGAGATTATGGATTCGGATAGTAAGGTTCTCCAAGGTAAGACCATCGAGCTGGTCAAAGTCTTGTGGAGACATCGTGGTGTTGAGGAAGCCACATGGGAAAGGAAGGGAGACATGAAGAAGTAGTTTCCTTACCTTTTTCCTCCAGGTAAATTTCGAGGACGAAATTTCTTAAAAGGGGGAGAGTTGTAACGCTCTGATTTTCGGCCTAGAATTTTTAGAGTTTGAATCGGGCCGGTCGAGAATGGTTCGAATCTTTTAAGGAGATTTAGGGAACACCTAGTTTGGGATGCTTTAAAAATATGGAAAAATATCTAAAAATCCTCATTTATTATATGAATGATTATGGTGAAGACAATTTTACAAAATATGGTTTGGAAATGCTACATTTCGGTGTAGTGACCAAATCGCAGTTTTTGCAAAAGTTGACTAGTGACTGTTTTGTAAGGGATTGAAACTTTAAATCTTTAAGGAGCTAATTTTACCAAATTTTTTTTATCACATTTCTCTCTAATTTTTGGTGTTTTAATAATGATTTAATAAAGGGAATTAAAAGAGAAAAATCATATTTTTACTTTCATAACTACTTTACGATCTTTTTCCCTCTTTTCATTTTCTCTCAACTTCCACTCAGCCAAACACATTTTCTTCATCAATTAACCTATGATTTTCATTCCTTTTGATGAGATTTCAATCTCCTATGCATTCCTAATCTTTTCCTAATCAAATCCTCTTGTTTTCACTTTGGATTTTCAGGAAAACTTGCCCAAATTAAGGAGAAATCAGCCATTAGAGGTAAGCTTCGTCCTTCTCCTCTAATGATCAATTCTTTACTGAAATTCCCAAGTTATCAATCATTTGTTAATGATTTTTGAGTTGCTTAAATGTTAGAAACATGAAATTGTGTTAAAACTCAAGATTCTTGGAGAGATCTTGATGATTTTCGTAACTATTGGTTAGGCTCTATTTTGAGGTTGATTTCTAATGTATTTTGGATGGTAATTGATGTTATAAATGAGGTTTTATCAAACAAATCCCGAATAGGTTTGGATTCCTAAGTTTTACATGCTAGATTGGTGGTTTTTGGGGTGGTTTTGGTGTTCTATTGTAGCTGGAGGTTTAAGGACGAGTTTATGGTGATTTTTGGTGTTGATTGAGGTTTAGAAATGATTAGAAGTGATAGATCTTGGCTGGGCTTTGTTTTGGAGGAGTTTGGAGATGATTTCGGTTGTTTTGGGTAGCCGAAATGGTGCTTTTGGGTAGAGCAACGAGTTTGTTTAGTGGGCTGATGATTTCAATGCATGATGATGCATTAATCATCTGCTCTTATGTGTAATAAACATGGGAGACATCTTCGGACGCTTTTGGTGTTGATCCGGAAGTGCCGGGAGCTTAGATATTGTTTCGGCGAGCAAGCGAAACGTAATCGGTGAATGCGAATGGTTTTATAAGTCCTTGAGGGACAACAAACAAGGTTTGGGGATTTAGGATTGGTTTGAAACACCATTCTAAGTCTGGAAGTAAGTATGACTAGATTTGCTCTCAAATATGTGGTTGTTGCCCCTAAAATGCTTTTACATACTCTTGTTTTGAGATAGACAAATTCCTACTGTTTTATGCATGATTTGTAGCATGAGATGATGCTTTGTAGAGATTTCATGAGATAGCATGTTGCATTGAAGAGTTTTGAGATTTTGACTTAATGCAAAACATGAGATATGATTTTGAAATGAGATGAGAAAGACTTGAGAAATGTTGCATTAAAAACAGTAGGTGAGATGATGCTTTTGACATAATATATTGGCATAGAAGATGAGATACTTACCGGATATAATTGATCGATCAATAGGATGAGAGTGCACTATAAACTAAAATTCGTACGTGCTCTTTGGAGTCGGGCAATGGGGGTAGTGCCATCCAGATCCAAAGTGAGAATTCGATGATGAGAGATACCATCGGGGTAGGACTTGGTGAAATACCCAAGCTTTGTGGCGATGAGAGATACCACCATGAGAGTCCGGTGATGAGAGATTCCACCGGGATAGGACTTGACCATGAGTCAAGCTAATCTGCATATCCGAGTAAAGATGAAGTGTGAAATGCCAATATAAAATATGAGAATGTATTTGAATCACATGTACCAAATGAAGAGATGTTTTATGCTATGTGAAATGCATATGAGATTATGATATGAAATGCTTTTGTTTTCATTTATCATGTGTATGGCCTTGCCATGATATTTGCATTGGTTTAAATGCATGCGATAGAATAGAGGTACATGTGGTTTCAAATGAAGATTTGCTTTGAAATGGTTTTCAAGCATGAGATAGAATGGGTATGTTGTTGAAAATGGCTTTTGTGAAAGAGTTTTGAATAATGCATTGTTGTGTTGGTTTTCTTTAGAGCTTGTCTCACTAAGCAATTGTGCTTACGCTCTCTTTTACCAACAATGCAGATAACTGAGACAAATTTTGGGCAGCGAGAAGGTTAAGAACATCCAAGGAAGTGAAAAGCTCATGTATGGTGATGTTTTACATACTCTTGTATTGATATTTGGCAATGGGGCTTCAAGGTTGTTTTTAGGAGATGTATTGGAACTCCCTATGTTTGTAGCAAGTTTGTTATGGCTTTTGGAAGTTTGTAAATGGTCTTATATGGTTTGGTTTGAGGGTTGAGGTCCATATTTGGTTCATGTGACTAGGAAGCATGCCTATAGACTCAATGGTCACTTTATTGATGCCATGCTTAGCTTAAGCTTCTTAAATATGTTCTATAATGTCTAAACATGTTGCTGGTATGTTATGGTGTGATTTGGGACATGTTTGATTGTGTAAAGATGTGAAAAACCAGAAATTTGTAAGGTTGCAGGGCATGGTGTATCGAAACACCCTTGTCTGTTTTGAAACAGGGCCCTGGAATGGCCATAGTGTTTCGGAACGACTGAAGGTGTTTCAGAACACATTAGCTATTGGAGAGGCGTGTTCCGATACGAGTTTCGGAACGGGCCCGAGTACCGAAACGACCAACCCAGTTTCGATTCGGGTGTTTCGATATGAAGGTCATCGTTTCGAAATGGTTGACCGTTGGTCTGTGTTTTTGAATTGTTCTAAGTTTTCTTATTTTAAAGTTTAGTCCTGGATGTTGTGAATGCAATTGTTTGAGCTTGGAATGTACTTTTTAGCTAATATTTGACCAAGTAGCTTGTAAAATGATTAATTACGTAATGGTAAGCATAAAATCTGCAAAGTCCTTATATTTTACAAAATTTACATTTTGGTCCCTAAAAGTGTAATTCTTATAATTGAACCCCTAATTGATTTCCGATCGCTGTGTTTTTCTCTCCTATGATTCTTGAGTAATCACATATGCTTAATGTGCATCTAGAAAAGATAGAAAGGAAAAAAAGGGTCGTTAATCAAGGTTGACTTTCAGTTTGACTTTGGTATTCCCCGTGTAATCTTCGTAGTTCGGCTCAAGTGTCTAGGCCGGGCTAAGGGGGTTACATATGCTGTTTTAGTGTAGATTTAGTTTTTCAGGGCTAGAAGCTGTTAGAAGGAGAGTAGACCAGAGGAGAGGATGCTGAGGCAGCACAACAGGGAGCTGTACTAAAACATTTCCACCTAGAGAGAGCCGCTGCAGTGGACCTGTTGCCGCCATATCTGCCACTAGAACCCGCCGCGACAGCAGGGTGCCGCTAGAACCCGCCAAGACAGTAGGTGCCGCCGGAACCTGCCGCGACAGCAGGGTGCTGCCAGAACCCACCGAGATAGTAGGGTGCCCTCGTGACAGCAAACCAAGGAGCTGTACTGATACAGTTCCAGCAGAAAACAGTTGCTACCGAGTAGAGTTGTCGTCGACCTTGCTGCCCTCGGCAGCTGACTATGGAAGATGGGAGAACTGGAGCGCGATTTGTAGAGCAAAAACTCCTGAATCTATCGTCGGGGTTCATATGATTTTCCGACATATGTAGCAGCGGCTAGGGCTGCCGAAGTGAAATTCCCAAGTTTACTTGCGGGCTAAGGCAAACGAGGAAGAGTCCATATTCCAAGCAAAGAATTCGGTATTTAAAGCTATATTAAAGAAGGAAAGCTACTTTAGAGGACTTATACTTCAAGGAGGACTTAACCTAGTCTTAAGTCTATAAATACCCATTGTACTTCTAGTTTAAATCATCTTAGGTATTCTATAGACTTCTCTTGTGCTCTCCGTCGTCGCCATGTTCTAATTCCTCATTGGGTTAGGGTTATGTTGTACCTAGAGTGAAAAGATTGTTTTAGGTTTTTGAGTTATTTCTTCAATAAAATATTTCAAGTTTACTTAATCCATTGTTCTTCATTCTTTCAATCTTTCCACACCAGTCGTTTGAGAGAATCCATTTATCGGGCACGAAAGTGCAATGCTCACGAAAGGGTTAAGTACGGTAACAACGGGAGGCGTGACTAACTTGGTTCCACACTAGTCCACAAGTTTGAGCGGCAAAAAGGGATCGCTAACTTAGAAGATTGCCTTTTTCCACACTAGTCCTCAAGTCATCAATCTCGATCAACTTAACCTAAAAATAGGACTGATCATTGTCGACTATCCTGCCGAACTTGAAGTATCTGCCAGACTTGCTGCCTGAACTTCTTTCCGTTCCACCTGCTGCGGCCGCGTGACAGGGTCGTAGTTTGCTGCCCGCCATACCCGCCGAGGCAGAATATCGTGGCAGCAAAGAATAACTCATACCTATTACAACACAATTTCACACTAAGTGGCAGCATAACCCTGCCTGCTCTATCAACCTGATCCTCTTCTTATCTATTACTTGTGTTTTTATTTACTTTTCGATCTCAACCAAACTATTCACTTGTGCTTTACTTTACCTTGTGCAGGGACTACAAAGACGAGATAAGCTTTCCGATCCTCGTGGGATTCGACATCTTTTATACTATAACTTGGCAGGAGTGTGCACTTGCGCTCTCACAAAAGGGAACACCTACACACCTTACATCAATCAATCTTACGCTTCTCTTAGCCGTTGAAATTCATACTTATCCTTAAGTCAAATTAGTTTTCACCGATTGGAATGAAAACCATGCTTATTCGTTTCGTGAGTCTAACTCTGTCAATATTAGACAAATAGATGCAATAGCAATATCCTCTCCCGATTCAATTGCAAGAAGAAAGTAAACACAAAGAATAAGCAAACCTTGAACTTAATTTCATTAACAAAAACTTAAACAAATTACACTCGTCTTCTCACAACTACTAAACAACATAATCCTAGTCTAAGAAAGAATTATAACATAATGGCGATAACGAGCACTCTACTAAACCCATAAGTCTCTCAATCTCTAGATGTCTTGATGGTGGCGGATGGGTCTTGACTTTATAGGGCATGGCCTTGCCGAGTCCTTCTTGGAGTAGGAGGATAAGTTGGAGTTGAATATAACTTCATAAAATAGATAAATCTCTTTTAATCTATTATTTTATTCCTCTTTATCGGTTTTCCGTCTTTCACCTTCCTTTGGCTTTTTCATGGCCTTCCTCTTCTCCGTTCTTCATGCACAATGTCTCTAAAAATTCGACATTTTATGCTCTTCAAGTCGCATACCACTTTCCATATTTTCTCCCTTGTCGGTACTTGTCTGGGCATTGCATCGGCAATGGCTTGGTCCTTGCCTCCGAAATCTTCTGTCAGTCTCTTCTGCATCGACATGGCTCGTTCTTAGTCCAGTGTTCCTTGGTAAGGCTCGTCGTCAAAGGATGGCCTGGTCTGGATTGTCCGATGATGATTCTGCACCTTTTCTTCCACTTCCTTCATTGCCGCGACAATGCTTGCCTGGGCATTGGGTAATAAAATCTGCACATGCATAAAACACACACCAAAGTAGTACCTTTTCCACGAAATATAATCGAATAGAGATGATCAAGCATGGCAATGTTAAGAACAGTAAATTGTGTATGTATGATTAGTAATGCATCTAAAATAATCTTATGTCTAACAATAATTGAGTCATAAAGGGTCCTAAAATGAATACTATTATATGCCTAACACGCCCCCAAACACGAACTATTGCTTGTCCTCAAGAAATGCAAAACTAACAGTCAATTGCCAAACGTTTAATCATCATGAAATTATCTCTCGGTCTTACTTTTTCTTCTCTTCTTTAAACAATGAATATGAATGTGCTTTGCCTTCAATTCTTCGAATGTCAAGGATTTCCCTGGAACCAAACTATAAGACTCACGAGTGTATGTTTGATTGTGAACAAGATGATTTTCCACGTTCTAAGTAAACACTTAAACAGTTAACCTACTTTCCTTGGGTTTTTTATCTAATCGACTAGAGCCAATTTCAGGCACCTCTAGTGATTAGCCTAGAGCCAATTACGAGCACCTCTAGTATTTCCTTAAGCTAGAACCGATTTTAGGTACCTCTAACTTTTTACCCAATTTTTTTCTAAGTAGGTAAATGTCTTAAGTGTTCTAGAACTCCTTCAATCATTTAAGTCACAAAAGTGTATTTTTTTCGTTTTCAGCCCCATAGTGTGATTCTAAGTATTTTCCATGGACATCCTAAAATTGAAAGCTAACTAGCAAAAATTTTAAGGCTACGGTAAAGATAGAGACATCTATTGCCGAGGCAACATTTTCATTGAATTAAAATCTAAGGCAATTGATAGGCATGCATTTTCTATAGATATGACAAAAAGAATTTACTAACTACTTCCCCACCCTAAACTCGAGAGAAGAATTGCCATCAATGCATGCTCATACACAAAATATAAAATAAAAGGCAAGAGAGGAATAAAATTTGTACAACGATGGGGACATGGATGAGTAATCATTTTTGTCTTGGATAATCAATTTCTTCCTTGTTGTTTGCTTGATACTCTTGGTTGCCCTTGGTAGTTGGTGACGTGTTGGAGGTGTTAGTTCGGCTTTCTTGGTCACCTCCTTTTCATCGTCACTGCCGAGAGAAATTTCTTTGGTGGAAGAGGCCTTGTGTTTCTTGGGGGATGGAACCGGAGCGGTCTTGGCTTGAGGTGCAACTGACTCGTCTGAGTCAGAGAAGTCAGATCACGTCTCGGTTTGGGTCGGCTTTATGGCAGGTGTTTTGCCCTTGTCTATTACCGCGACAGAGGCATCTAGGATTGCCGAGGTAGTGTTTTCCTGCGTTGTCAAGGCAGTGGTTGTCTTCATTGCTGATGCAGTGTCTTTAGGTGTTGCCACGGTAGAGGCTCTTGGTGTTGCCGAGGCAAGGACATCAACGGGGAAGGCCGAGAATTGCACCGTATCTCTGGGAACTTCTCTAGGAACACTTGAGTGATGGAGTTGTTGAAGTCCCTTTTGTATTGCATGAACACGCGCCGTCGTTTGTCCATCGGGTTTAGTTTTTGTGCAAGGTGCTGGAGGGTGGTTGTCGCGGCATTGTGCTTTGGAGTGGCTGGGGAATTTCCCGAGGAGGTTACCGCGACAATGCCTCGTACCCACGTGGACTCTAGCTCGGCTTCTGACGGGGCAAATCTTTTGACAGCCGGTTCCTCTATAGGTTGAGAGTGCTCGACACTTCCGATGTTTAAGGCCATCTCAGATAGTTGTGCGAAATTGCGATTAAATAAAATAAAACAAAGAAAAGCGAAATCAAATCTTGGAGTTAAGTTGGGAAAAGACGAGTTTGATGGTGGAGTGTTTTGAGGGGGAGGGTTTAAGTAGATGGGGGTTTGATGTAACGGTCACAAGCATTGAATGGAAATGCCTGCGTACACGACAATGCTTGCTTGTGGGTGGTCTTCCAACGGTCATATGCAGCGGCATTGAAGGGGCAGTCTCCAATGGTTATATGTAGTAGAATTGAAGGGGCGGTCTCCAGCAGTCATGTTGTGGTCGAGTATAACGATTGTTGTGTTTTTGGTTTTGGGTTAGACTTGAAATCGACCCAAATTCTTCACATCCATGAACCCCTTCCTAAAAAGAAAATAATAAAAAGAACATTATTTAAAAATAACATTGTTATCCTAAAAATTAAAATAAAAAAATGTGGAAAAAATAAAAACTAAATTTAAGGTAAAAATTAAGATACTAAAGGGGTGCATGAGGATGCATCTCCTAAAGTAATCACTTCCTTGTCCCTCATGACATGGGTGCCGGTGTAGTGGTTCAATCTTTGTCCATTAACTTTAAATTCATGCCCGTCTTTGTCAACTTCGAAAGGTCTAGACCACCTCGTTCGTAGTTTCCCCATGAATAGCTTCTTGTCATGCCAACGCTTAGTGTTCTCTTTGTAGATTCTTGCATTATCATAGGCTAAGGCACGTAATTCCTCTATCTTATTAAGGCCCATTAGGCGTTTTTGTCCAGTACTCTCTCAATCCATGTTCATGGTCTTTATTTCCCAATATATCTTGTGCTCAATCTCCACTGGTAGATGGCATGCTTTACCATACACAAGCCGAAAGGGTGACATACCTAATGGTGTTTTGAAGGCTATCCTGTAATCCCAGAGTGCATCATCAAGTCAAAGAGACCAATCCTTGTGTGAGGGGTTGACTACCTTCTCAAGGATATTCTTCAACTCTTTGTTCGAGATTTCAGCATGTCCATTGGTTTGTGGATGGTATACCGTGGCAATTTTATGTGTCACTCCAAATTTTTGCAATGCCTTGGCAATGAGTTTGTTGTCAAAGTGCTTGCCTTCGTCGCTTATGATTGCCCTTGGCATTCCAAATCGTGTGAAGATATTTTTCTGTTGGAATATTTGCATGGTTTTGGAGTCATTGTTTGGTGTTGCAATCACCTCAACCCATCTGGACACGTAGTCAACGGCAAGTACGATGTAGAGATTCCCACATGAAGATGAGAAGGGCCCCTTGAAATCGATTCCCCAAACGTCGAACAACTCGACTTCAAGGATGTTCTGCAAGGGCATTGCTCGGCTATGGAGGAATCGACAATGCCTCCGTTCAACTTTCTACAAGGCAAATTGTTGCTTGCGTGTAGTGTACTATAAATGATACGAAAATATGGTGCAAGTATACTCGTCGAACGAGTAATAAAGTGATGAGTGATTATCGTCTCCACGGGGATTGGAGGTATTCACAGTTTGCTGTAATAATAAAGATTGAACTTTTTGCAGATGACAATGCTATAGTAAAAGATATGATGTAAAATAATGCTGAAGCAAAACAGTGCAGGGGAAGATAAGATAACAATATGATGAACATGTCCCCTTTCATATGTGAAACTCACTACGGAATGACTTGCTGGGAATGATGGACAACCTAAATCAAGCTTCTTAACGATACTAAGGCTTTTTAGCTATCTTCTATACTAGGCGGGATTTGCTAAAAGTGTTTCTAAACTATCTCTAGCCAAGAAACGGGAGTCAGAAATGCTACAGCCATACCTCTCGGAGTAAACTCTTAACATTCCCCTACCCTTCAAGAACTATCCTTTTTAGCCATTGAAACCTATCACTTATCTCTAAGGTAGGTTAGAGTCTGCCTCTCGACAGCCACTCCATTGCTTATGGGGGTTCTAAGGCTAGCTCTCTCGATTACTAACCTTAACACACACTTAAAAAACCGCCAGCTCTCGAGGGCTCTTACAACTTTAAGGAAATGAAAACACATAAGCAAAGACTAGAACATGATAAACACTAAAAAAGCTATACCATGCATTAAAAAGTACTAAAAATAAAATCATCCATCATACCCAAGCCACCTAAAACAGTTCGTGGCTGGGCAATATCATCCAACGTATCATTGCGATAACATCACCAAAAATAAAGATATGGAAAGGAAATACTATAGCGACAAAAAGAAAGGTGAACTCCCTCTCCGCCATGGACTGCCCGACTGTCTTAGGCCCACTACCTTTCTCGAGGCCGGTGAGGCCACTCCTTGGAGCTTGAACGATGGAGGACACCAAGCTGGAGAAGATGAAGATGAAAACTTCTCTCTCTCTTCCGCCTCTCTTTCGCGACACCCCTTCTCCAAGCTTCTCTCCCCTTTATATAGTGGAGGATTCTAGGGTTTTGTGCCCTAAAGATGTCGTGATACTCCCAAGGAATATCCACCGACAAGGTCTACCATGAGGGGACAAGGAGGATAGTCTGCAGGTGGGTACCGGCTACTGCACATGTCAGATAATCCTTTTCTGCATGTTCACGAACTTCTGCAGCTCACGTGCTCCTCACGTGCTGGCCAATATCCACTTTCACCATGCTATAGCAATTCCTGGCACTAGATTTCTCTCTTGACTCCTTTCCTACACATCATCAAACCCAAAACCAACCTTCTGAGCAGTACCCCTTGATATGGACTAATAACCAGCAAAGATAAAGATGCACCCAAAAGAAGAAAATACAACTGAAATGCAATCTAAATGCTATGGTATGAACTCAAGAACAAGCAAATGCTGTAGCAAAAAGATATGGAAACAAGGATATTTGTGCAGTTATCACACCCCCAAACTTAAGCTATTGCTTGTCCTCAAGCAATGAGTAGAACAGAACAAAAGAATTACTATGGCAAAGATTTAACCTAGAGGATTGCTATGGCAATATCTCAGACCTCAGAAATAACTTAGGCAATTAAATATAAACCACCAGAAGTGAGATCCTTAAGAACATTCCTTAGAACTAAACCGTGTGTGTGTGTGCGTGGCTGCCTTCCTCCTATACTTAAGCTAGAGAGTCAAATTTTCAAGGAAGCTCCATAGTTATACCCTAACTATGTTCTCTAGTTCTTTTCTAATTTTAGACTCCCAAAGATATAGGTTTTCTGCTACGAAGGGTGTCAGCTCATCACACCTATCGTCCTTAACTCTAGATGAGCAGGGAGCAAACCTCTCACCCCGAGCTAGTAGGCAGAGTCATTTTGTGACAACTTTCATTCACTCATATGCTATAGCAACACTTTATTTTTTTTAACATTATGCTATAGCAAAGCGGAGTGCCCTTCTACAAATATGCCGTAACAGTTATTTGTTTGTTTGAGCACAAGGTCGTCTAATTTTTCTTAGGTTCCCTAGAGTTTACATATCAAGGTTCACTAGGGTTCTTCTTGAAAATTTTTTTTAACAAACTTACTTATAGAAAGAGAGCAGCTGTGTAACATTTTTTTAACAACTAGATCCTTAGTTCAGTTCTACAGATCTCAACTAGTTGCGTGTGTGTTTTTTTCTAACTTAGTTCAAGCCTTTAAGATTTCGTCGTCAGACATCATAAATGTATTCATAGGCTGTCTCTAGACTAAACAGAATGCCATAGTAAATTTTTTTTTCTTTCCTACTATGCATATGCCAAAGCAAAATACTAACTATGAACACTAACACCCCCAAACTTAAGAGATGCAATGTCCTCAATGCATGACCTAATCTATACTATATGCCATGAAAAAAATGATGAAAACAAAATGAAATAAAAAAAGTAAGTTACCTCCTGGGTGCGAAGGCTATGTGGTGCTGCTGGTGTTGTCCATTGATGTTTCAGACGAGTACTGGTGGGGATCTGCGACATCGTCCACACTCTTGGAGGAGACTGACTGAGCAGTTGCTGAGGGTTTGACATGCCCAACAGTATGCTTGATGCGTGTCTTTGGTCTGGATGTTGTAGCATCCGATGATTGTGCTTTTGTTGGCTCAGGCGTAGGTGCTTTGGTTGTCTCTGTTTGAGGGGGGTCCTCATGATCACTGGATATATGCTTTGGCTCAGGAAGTGGGTTTTCCAGACATGACAGTGTTGGATTAGTTGCCTTCCTGGTACGTTTCCTTTTCTTGGTCGGGGTAGCCACTAGGTCGGTCTCTTCTATAGTGGGTGGAGTCACGAGAGTTTCTTTTTCTGGCTGGGCATTAGAAGTCGTAGGCGTCTTCTTTCTCAGAGTATTTTTCTTGGTAGCAGGTTGGACGGAGCTAGGGTCACTGGGAGACACTGTACTTGCTGTAGCAGTGGTGGGGGCTTGCAATAACTCCATGGGGAATAGTGGAAATGACACGTTCTGGTCCGGTAGGAGTTTGTTGAAGCAGGATGCTATGGCACCATCGCGATGATGGGCATACTTGAAGTACGCCCGCTGGTGTGCCTTCATCAGGTTTAGCTTAGCACTTAGTTCTTTTGTTGTTGCCACCAATGATGCTACTCGTGTTGCAGCAAAACTTTTATCTCCTCCCTCCACTGTTTGCTGAGTCACATCTTCATTGAATCCTCGGAGTTCCGTGACGAAGGCTGGAGTTAAACCTGTCTTTCCTAAAATAGTTGCATCTATTAGATCGTCTATAAAGACGTCTTTTCTTTTGCACAAAGCATTTATCAGGTTAGGGAAAACAAGGGGACTACGAGGCCTTTTCAAAAAAGCATACACTTCATCCACTATAATCTTTCCTATGTCAATGCGTCTACCATGTAATATTGAGTGGAGAAGTAAAAGTCTAGAGATGTGGACTGTGGTAGTGTGTAGTGTGGGCATAAGCTTATGTCGCACAAAATGGTTCCATACCTTGGCCTCAGGTTTGAGGCGTCCTCTCTCGACTGACCTGTTGTTGTCCATCACCATTCCCTCAAAACAAATATCCTCTAGCACCTCGCGCTGTGTCTGTGCGTCCATGGTTGTCAAAAAAGTGGTGTGATGGTCTACAGTGTGCTTTAGCCCATAGAACTTGTTAATTGCTGCAGTAGTAAACTTTATCTGCTCGCCTCGCACATGAACCGTAGACTGTGTTGGACTTGTGAGGTGTGCGTAGAACTCCTTTACTAGTGAGGTACAGATCTCCTCAAGGTGAGCAGCGAAGGTTTTCCATTCATGCTTGCCAATGACGTCCATGACTGCCTGATCGAACTGGCCGTCTTCCTCCTTAGGGTATTTAAACCCTAGCTCCAGAAGAACATTCCTATCTTTGAGTTTTGTCCATCGCTCCTTTGCTGCCTCATCGAAAAACTTAGAGATTTCCAGGACTGGTGGTTTCTTGGGGCGATTGGAAGTTTTAAGGGCATTCATGCAACGAGCCATGGAGGGTTTTGTTGAAAATAGGGGAGGAGTTAATATGTAAGAGGAAAGTGGTGAAGGTTGTTCTGTGTTTTTGGGAGAAAATCGAAAAGATGGAAGGGAAGAAGAAAAAGTTGAGTGTTGAAGAAGATGAAGAAGTTGAAGGGACGAGTGATGATGAAGGAAATATGGTATGTTGAAAAAGGTGAGGGGAAACATATGAATTAATGGAAGAGGGGAGTGATGGGGACGTGTGTCGGCTTTAAGGGATAGAGAAAAGGTGGACTTAATGTGATGGTTGACGGCTGGAGAGAGAATATGTAGGTTTTTGTGGCTAGGGTTTCACCTCATTAATTAGGTGAATATTCTCTCTCTTTCTTTTTTTCTCTCCTTTTTAATTCATCCTCCCCCACTTTTTCGGATAAACCTCTCTTTTTTCTCTTTCTTTTCCCCTTTTCTTTTGTACTACCAAAAGTGGATAAAAACAAACTCCATGTCCTTCTCTGTTTTGCTACCAACCCCTGTGGACAGCATGCTCTCCTGCCTTTGTACATGACATCGTACTAGGAAAAAGAAAGCTTGTATGAGGGTCACGTGAAATGATATGAAAATAAAGACAAAGATAACACAAAAACTAAACTAAAACGAAAAACATTATTTATAAACATGCTATAGCATAAAAGGTATAGTTTTTGAGGGGCAAACTTTCAAGGATCGTGAAGATTCAGGTGTGACTTGTCTCTGAGTATAGGGGCTCCACTGTACACCTTCAGGCATTGTCCATTGACTTTGAAGAATTCACCATCGTCCAAATTTTTGATATCAACCGCGCCATGAGGGTACACCTTGTGTATGATGAATGGTCCTGACCACCTTGATTTCAACTTTCCAGGAAAAAGCTTTAGCCTGGAATTGTAGAGAAGCACTTGTTGACCTTCTGAGAAATGCCTTGGCAAAATGTGTTTGTCATGCCACTTCTTGGTTTTCTACATGTAAATGCGAGCATTCTCATATGCTTAGGCTCTAAATTCCTCCAGCTCATTAAGCTCTAGCAACCTTCTTTCACCAGTTAGTTGGGCATCCATGTTGAGTTTCTTGATTGCCCAATAAGCTTTGTGTTCAAGCTCAATGGGTAGATGCCACTCCTTGCCAAATACGACCTTGAAGGGTGACATGCCCAAAGACGTCTTGAAGGCTATCCTATATGCCCATAGTGCTTCATCCAACTTGGAGGACCATTCTTTTCTCTTATGATTAACCACCTTCTCTAAGATTTGCTTGATTTCACGGTTGTAAACTTCAGCCTGTCCGTTCGTCTGCGGATGATATACTGTAGCAATCTTGTGACTGACTCCATATCGATGTAATGTTTTAGCAATAAGGTTGTTGTTAAAGTAAGTTCCTTCATCATTGATGATGGCTCTGGGTGCTCCAAACCTCGTGAAGATGTTCTTGTGAAGGAACTTCATGACTGTCTTGGAGTCGATCCTTGGGGTGGCAACAGCCTCCACCCATTCTGACACGTAGTCAAATGCTAGCAAAATATATAGATCTCCATACGATGCGGGAAACGAACCCATGAAGTCAATTCCCCACACGTCAAAGATTTCAACCTCCAGAATATTTTGCAATGGCATTTCATTCCGCCTGGAGATGTTCCCTATTCTTTGGAATCTATCACAAGTATTGTAGAACTCGTGTGAATCTTTAAAAAGTGTAGGCCAGTAAAATCCTTCCTGAAGAACTTTTGCAGCAGTTCTAGCACCACCAAAATGCCCTCCACATGGCGATGAATGACAATGGTACATAATGGTGTGGTATTCTTCCGCTAGAACACATCTCCTTATGATCTGATCAGGACATTGCTTGAACAAGTAGGGTTCATCCTAATAGTGGAATCTTGCATCATGTCAGAATTTCTTGATTCCATGGCTAGATAAATCAGGAGGCAAAATACCACTAACAAGATTATTAACAATATCAGCATACCATGGAATTGTTGTAGCAGCTAACAGTTTCTCATCAGGGAATTCCTCCTTAATTTTAATTTCACTACCTTGTGTGATAGTATTTTCTAGCCTAGATAAATAATCAGCTACCTGGTTCTCACATCCTTTCCTATCTCTAACCTCTAAGTCAAATTCTTGTAGCAAGAGTATCCATCTAATAAGTCTAGGCTTAGCATCCTTTTTAGTCACTAAGTACTTAATGGCTGAATGATCGGTATGAACTATAACCTTAGTGCCTATCAAGTATGACCTAAATTTATCAAAGGCAAACACTACAACAAGCAGTTCCTTTTCAGTGGTGGTGTAATTAATTTGTGAATCATTCAAAGTGCGACTAGCATAAGAAATAACATGAAAGAGTTTACCTCGGCGTTGTCCAAGTGCTGCACCGACGGCGTAGTCACTTGCATCACACATCAGCTCAAATGGCTCGTTTCAATCAGGTGGAATAAGAACCGGTGCTGAGATAAGTTTCTCCATCAGTTCTTTAAATGCGTTATAGCATTCTTTGTCAAACACAACTGGTTGAATTTGCTGTAGCAAATTGCATAGCGGCTTTGAGATCTTCAAAAAATCCTTGATGAATCTCCGATAGAAGCAAACATGCCCTAGGAAGCATCTTACTCCCTTGACAGTAGTGGGGGGAGGTAGTTTTTCAATGACCTCGACCTTTGCTTTGTCAACTTCTATCCCTTGCTTCGAGATCTTGTGGCCCAAGACTGTTCCTTCCGTTACCATGAAATGGCATTTTTCCCAATTTAGAACCAAGTCAGCTTCCTCACACCTCTTTAGGACATTGGCAAGATTGCCTAAGCATGTGTTGAAGTCATCTCCGGAGACCGAGAAGTCATCCATGAAAATTTCTAAAAAATCTTCGACCATGTCTGCAAAAAATAGCCAGCATACATCTTTGAAAAGTTGTTGTAGCATTCCAGAGACCAAAGGGCATTCTCCAGAAATTATAAGTTCCATAAGGTCATGTTAAAGTCATCTTCTCTTGGTCTTCGGGTGCTATAGAAATCTGATTGTACCCAGAATACCCATCGAGGAAGCAGGAGAATACCTTGCCCGCTAGTCGATCTAACATCTGATCAATGAATGGGAGGGAAAAATGGTCCTTCTTGGTTGCCTTGTTGAGCTTCCTATAGTCCATGAAAATCCTCCACCCCGTGACGGTTGTAGTAGGCAATAGGTCATTATCCTCGTTGCTTAACACAGTCACGCCTCCTTTCTTAGGTACACATTGCACCGGGCTGACCCGTGAGCTACCAGATATCGGGTAGATTACTCCAGCATCAAGCCACTTGATTATCTCTTTCATCACCACATTCTTCATGATTGGGTTTAATCTTCTCTGGGGCTCAACAGAATTGCTGTGACAATCATCAACAAAGATTTTGTGCATACATATAGCAGGGCTTACACCCTTCAAATCAGCCATAGTCCACCCTAGCGCATTTTTATGTTGTAGCAACATATTTACTAAACTAGTTTCTTGCTTAGGTGTGAGACTAGACGAGATTATCACATGCAAAGTTTTACTGCTCCCTAAGTAAACATATTTAATATGTGATGGAAAAGGTTTCTGTTTTAGAGTAGGCGCATGCTCAAGGGAAGGTTTAGGAGGTACAAATTCTGAAAAATCAAGAGGTTCAAAGTGCGTACTTTTTCTAGCCTCGAGTCGACTAGACTGCTCCAGTTCCCTTGAGAGCTCTTCTAGGTCTGAATCATCGTCCTTGCAGAGTGCTTCAAACTCTTCCATTTGCATCTCATTGATACAACAAAACTCATCAGTCACATTATGTACTATAGCATCTATATATTGGCATACTCCTGGATTGTCTGCATACTTGAGAGTGTCGTCAATATTGATTGTGACTGTCTGATCAGCCACTCGCATCGTGAATTCACCCTTATAACAATCGATCAAAGCTCGCCTGGTGGATAAAAATGGTCTTCCCAAGATAATGGTTGTGTTGCTGTCAGCTTCATAGTCGAGGATTAAGAAGTCGACTGGAAAGATAAATATGTCCACTTTTACCACAACATCTTCAATTCTTCCTTCTGGCGAACATGAGAATGATCTTCTAGCTGTAGCACAACCTTGGTGGGCTGTGCCTCTCGAATTCCTAGTTTCATAAAAATCGAGTTAGGCATCAAGTTAACACTTGATCCCAAATCGCAAAGTGCTCTTCCAACAAACTTGTCGCCAATAGAACATGGGATAACAAAACTACATGGGTCCTTCCTCTTAGGTGGCAGCTTGCTCCACATAGAATAGCATTCTTCTGCTATAGTGACAGTTTCTTGCTTCTCGACCTTCCTCTTTTTCGTGACTATATCCTTGAGGAACTTGACATATGTTGGCATCCGATCAATGACATCCAGAAATGGGATATTGATATGTGATTTGTCCAGGATATCCACAAATTTCTGGAACTGAAGGTCTTCTTTCTGCTTCTTGAGTCGTTAAGGAAAAGGAGGTGGGGGTCTAGCTTCATTTCTCTTGATTGGTGGAGTTATATCTTTTGCTGTAGTAAAAGCAGGCTCATCCTTCGGTGTTTCTTTTGCTATGACTTCCTCATCATTCTCTTCAACTGGAGGATCTTGTGGGTTATCTTCTACGTGAGACAAGTTGGGCTGAGATTCCTCCTTCTCTTTTCCCCCAAACTTGTCTTCCTTGCCACTCCTTAATGTGAGTGTGCTGCATTGTTCCTTGCTATGGTGCTTAGTGGCTTCAGTGTCACTAGGCAAACTTCCTTGTGGTCGTGCATGCAAGGTTTGAGCTATCTGACCAACTTGTGTTTCTAAGGCTCGGAGAGAGGAACTATGACTTTGCAATAAGGCTCCTTGATTCTTAATGTTTGCTACATGATCCTGTAGAAAAATTTTCGTGGTTCCCATAAAATCTTTGGTCATAGCCATAAATTCTTTGAATGTAGTCTCCAGTAAACTGTTCGATGAAGATGCTGCTCCCTCGTGACCTTGCCATGGCATCATCTAGTTAGAAGATGGTGCTTCGATCAGATTTTGATGTGGCACTGGCTGAGCAAAATTGTTGTGCCCTTGATTACCCTAACTGGAATTTGGATGCTGACGCCATCCTGAGTTGTAGGTATTAGAGTATGGATTGTTGTTGCGGTTATAATTCCCCACATAGTTGGCTGACTCTTGATTGTCAGGGCATTCACTCAAATGGTTATTGCCATCGCATCTGAGACATGATGTTGCGAACTTCACTTCCTTGGCTTCGTTGGGGCGTTGGAGGTTTTTTAGCATATTTGTGATAGCAGCTAATTGGGTGGCTACCGAGTCATCAGCTTCACTATCTCGAACTACTTGGTTTCTCCTCCCCGTTCCAAGCCTTGTGGTCGGAAACTGGTAATCATTGTTGGCTACCCTATCAAGAATGTTGAATGCTTCCTCCAGTGATTTGTCTAACAAGGTCCCATTTGCTGAAGAATCTAACATCATCCTTGTAGGAGCATTCACTCCATTATAGAACATAACCACTTGGGTCCAATCATGAAAACCATGATTTGTGCACTTCCTCAATAATCCCTTGAATAGATATACACTCGTACATGGATTCTTCATTAGCTTGACGAAAAGAAGCAATGATATTTCTCAACCGTGTGTTTCTATTGTGTGGATTATATCGTAGCTGAAAACTTTTGCATAGATCTATCCAAGTCTCCATTGATCCAGCTGGCACTCCACTTAGCCATGCTCTAGCACGATCACTTAAAGAATATAGAAACAATTTAAGCTTTAGCACATCCTCGTGCACCCCTTGCTGTCTGAACGAGTCACAAACTTCCAAGAAAGCACGAATATATTGTCTTGCATCTTCATGAGGCATTCCTCCAAACTAACCATTAGTGTTCAACATGTTAAACATAACGTGTTTTAGCTCGAACTAGGCTGCTTGAATTTCTGGAGCTACTATTCCAGGATAGAGATCGTCCAAGATAGGAGTCAAATGATCTCTAATTGCTCGAGGTCGAGCTGCTTCTCCCTGGCCATTTGCCATAGCATCTCGATTACCTTGAGGTGGTGGTATTTCTCCGTTCATGTTTCTGGTTTCTTCCCTTCGAACACTCTCCTAAGTCTCAAGAATTGCTCGATTTCATAAATAGGTGATTGCAATGGTCCTCTAGGTCGTCTTCTGGTCATGCACTAGCAGGACACCTGAAAAGAAAAAAATGAAAAACCTAAAATAAATATGTACAAAAGCAAAAGGAACAAGCGATATAAACAAAAAAATCGTAAACAACCAATTGCCAATCCCCGGCAACGGCGCCAAAAACTTATTGCATGCGTGTAATGTACTATAAATGATACGCAAATATGGTACAAGTATACACGTCGAACGAGTAATAAAGTGATGAGTGAGTATCGTCTCCATAGGGATTGGAGGTATTCACAGTTTGCTGTAACAATAAAGATTGAACTTTTTGCAGATGACAATGCTATAGTAAAAGAGATGATGTAAAATAATGCTGAAGCAAAACAGTGCAGAGAAAGATAAGATAACAATATGATGAACAAGTCCCCTTTCGTATGCAAAACTCACTACGGAATGACTGGCTGGGAATGATGGACAACCTAAACCAAGCTTCTTAATGATACTAAGGCTTTTCAGCTATCTTCTATACTAGGCAGGATTTGCTAAAAGTGTTCCTAAACTATCTCTAGCCAGAAAACTGGGAGTCAGAAATGCTACAGCCATACCTCTCGGCGTAAACTCTTAACACTCCCCTACCCTTCAAGAACTATCCTTTTTAGCCCTTGAAACCTATCACTTATCTCTAAGGTAGGTTAGAGTCTTCCTCTCGACAGCCTCTCCATTGTTTATGGGGGTTCTAAGGCTAGCTCTCTCGATTACAAACCTCAATACACACTTAAAGAACGACCAACTCTTGAGGGCTCTTACAACTTTAAGGAAATGAAAACGCATAAGCAAAGCATAGAACATGATAAACAATGAAAAAGCTATAGCATGCATTAAAAAGTACTCAAAATAAAATCATCCATGAAACCCAAGCCACCTAAAACAGTTCGTGGCTGGGCAATATCATCCAACGTATCATTGTGATAACATCACAAAAAATAAAGATATGGAATGGAAATACTATAGGGACAGAAAGAAAGGTGAACTCCCTCTCCGCCATGGACTGCCCAATTGTCTTAGGCCCACCGCCTCTCTTGAGGCCGGTGAGGCCACTCCTTAGAGTTTCAACGATGGAGGACACCAAGCTGGAGAAGATGAAGATGAAAACTTTTCTCTCCTTGCAACTTCCTCTCTCTTCCGCCTCTCTTTCGCGACACCCCTTCTCCAAGCTTCTCTCCTCTTTATATAGGGGAGGCTTCTGGGGTTTTGTGCCATAAAGATGTCATGATAATCCCAAGGAATATCCATCGACAAGGTCTGCCACGAGGGGCAAGGAGGACAGTCTGCAGGTAGGTAACGGCTGATGCACATGTCAGATCATCCTTTTCTACATGTTCACGTGCTTCTGCAGCTCACGTGCTTCTCACGTGCTGGCCAATATCCACTTCCACCATGCTATAGCAATTCCTAGCACTAGCTTTCTCTCTTGACTCATTTCCTGTGCATCATCAAACCCAAAACCAACCTTATGAGCAGTACCCCTTGATATGGACCAATAACCAGCACAGATAAAGATGCACCCAGAAGAAGAAAATGCAACCTAAATGCAATCTAAAAGCTATGGTATGAACTCAAGATCAGGCAAATGATGTAGCAAAAAGGTATGAAAACAAGGATATTTGTGGAGTTATCACAAATCTTTTGAAAGTCGGTTCCTCCATAGGTTAAGAGTGCTCACCACTTTCGATTTTAAAGGCCATCTCAGATAGTTGTGAGAAATTGCGATTAAAGAAAATAAAGCAAAGAAAAGTGAAAGCAAATATTGGAGTTAAGTTGGGAGAAGACGGGTTTGATGGTGGAGTGTTTTGAGGGGGGGTTAAATAGATGGGGGTTTTATGTAACGGTCACAAGCATTGAATGGCAATGCTTGCGTGCACGAAAATGCTTTCTTGTGGGCGGGCTTTCGATGGCCATATGCAGCGACATTGAAGGGGCGGTCTCCAACGGTTATATGTAGCGGTATTAAAGGGGCGGTCTCCAACAATCATGTTGTAGTCGAGTGTAACGATTGCCGTGTTTTTGGTTTTGGGTTGGGCTTGAAATCGACCCATCTTCTTCACATCCATGAACTCCTTCCTAAAAAGAAAATAATGAAAAGAACATTATTTAAAAATAACACTGTTATCCAAAAAAATGTGGAAAAAAATAAAAACTAAATTTAAGGTAAAAATTAAGATACTAAAGGAGTACATGAGGATGCATCTCCTAAAGTAATCACTTCCTTGTCCCTCGTGACATGGGTGCCAGTGTAGTGCTTCAATATCTGTCCATTAAATTTAAATTCATGCCCGTCTTTTGTGGAATTGATTGTTAGGGCACCATGGGGGATGCTTTGTCAACTTCGAAAGGTCTAGACCATCTCGATCGTAGTTTCCCCGATAATAGCTTCAATCGAGAATTGAAGAGGAGGTCTAATTACCCAGGTAGGAATTGTCGCGGCAATACATTCTTGTCATGCCAACGCTTAGTGTTCTCCTTGTAGATTCTTGCATTGTCATAGGCTAAGGCACGTAATTCCTCTATCTTATTAAGGTCCATTAGGCGTTTTTGTCCAGCACTCTCTCAATCCATGTTCATGGTCTTTATTTCCCAATATGCCTTGTGCTCGATCTCCACTGGTAGATGGCATGCTTTACCATACATAAGCCGAAAGGGTGATACGCCCAACGGTGTTCTGAAGGCTATCCTATAAGCTCATAGTGCATCATCAAGTCGAAGAGACCAATCCTTCCGTGAGGGGTTGACTACCTTCTCAAGGATATTCTTCAACTCTTTGTTCGAGATTTCGGCCTGTCCATTGATTTGTGGATGGTATGTCGTGGCAATTTTATGTGTCACTCCAAATTTTTGCAATACCTTGGCACTGAGTTTGTTGTCAAAGTGCTTGCCTTCGTCGCTTATGATTGCCCTTGGCATTCCAAATCGTGTGAAGATATTTTCTGTAGGAATCTTTGCACAGTTTTGGAGTCATTGTTTGGTGTTGCAATTGCCTCTACCCATTTGGACACGTAGTCAACGACGAGTAAGATGAAGAGATTCCCACATGAAGATGGGAAGGACCCCATTAAATCTATTCCCCAAACGTCGAACAACTCAACTTCAAGGATGTTCTACAAGGAATCTCGTTTCGTCCTAAAATATTTCTGGTCCGTTGAAAACGGTAGCATTTCTTGTAGAAAGCTTGGGCGTCCTTGTAGAGAGACGGCTAGTATAATCCAATTGTAAAACGTTAGCCACCATGCGTGTCCCTCGAAAATGTCATCCACAGGGTGAAGAATGGAATTGTTGGAGCACATGTTGTTGTTGTTCTTCTAGGATACACCTTCTTATAACCTAATATGCACATTGATTAAACAAAAGAGGCTCGTCCCAAAAATAATGCTTAGCATCATGTCGAAACCGCTTCTTTCCTTGGTGAGTAAGGTTATAAGGTAAAATACCACTGATTAGGAAATTCACAAGATCAGCATACGAGGGTGTTGATGAAAGCGTTGCGACAGTTGCTAAAGTTATTACTGAGGTAGTGCCCATCTGGGTTGTCGAGGCAGTGTCTGTCTGGGTTGCCAAGGCAGTGCCTTCTGGAGTTGCCGAGGCAATGAGTAATTGTTCGTCTGGGAATGCACCTTGGATTTCTATGAGAGTGATCTCCTTCTCTTCTTGTTCCAGTCGAGATAAATGGTCGGCAACTTGATTTTTTCTACCTTTCATGTCCTTAATTTCAATGTCAAACTCTTTTAAAAGTAAGATCCAACGAATTAAACAAGGTTTGACATCTTTCTTGGCAAAGAGGTACTTAATTGCTGAATGGTCAGTATGAACAATTACCTAGGTTCCGATCAAGTATGAGAAAAATTTATCAAATGCGAACACTACAACTAGTAACTATTTCTTCGCGATGGTGTAGTTCATTTGTGCTTCATTCAGAGTGTTTTACTAACGTAGTAGATCACACAAAAAGTCTTACCTATTCGTTGACCTAGGACTACTCCTACTGTAAAGTCACTTGCATCGCACATCAATTCGAAAGGCAATGTCCAATCTGGTGGAACCACTATTGGTGCGGCTACATGTATCTGTTTCAGGATCTCAAATGCCTTGATGCATTAGTCATCGAAATCGAAGGATCTATCTTGTTCAAGCAAGTTACACAATGGTTTAGTAATTTTAGAAAAAATTTCAATAAATTCCCTATAAAAACCTACGTGTCCTAAGAAGTTTCGAATTCCTTTGACTGATGTTGGTGGGGGTAGTTTCTCGATCACTTCAATCTTTGCTTTGTCAACTTCAATGCCTTTGGTTGAGATTTTGTTACCGAGAACTATGCATTCATCCACCATAAAGTGGCACTTCTCCTAATTTAGGACTAAGTCAGATTCCTCGCATCGTTTAAGCACTTTCTCCAAATTGATGACGCAATTGTCGAAATCATCTCCAAATACCGAGAAATCGTCCATGAAGATTTCCAGGAAATCTTCAACCATGTCGATGAAATTGCCATCATGCATCGTTGGAAGGTTGCTTGCATAGTCCGAAAGACATCCTTCGTAAGGCATAGGTACCCTATGGGCAAGTGAAGGTGGTCTTTTCTTGATCTTACGGTGTTGTGGTAATTTGGTTATACCTTGAATAACCATCAAGAAAACAATAAAAGGGTTTACTTGCAAGATGGTCAAGCATTTGATCAAAAAAGGGTAAAGGAAATTGATCTTTCCTAGTAGCTTTATTTAACTTACGATAGTCCATGCAAACCCTCTACCCGGTCACAGTCCTGGTTGCGATTAGTTCATTGGTTTTATTGCTTACCACTGTCATACCTCCCTTTTTCGGTACACATTGTACCAGACTTACCCATGTACTATCAGAGATAAGGTAGATAATACTGACATCAAGCCATTTGATGATTTCTTTCTTTACAACCTCTTTCATGACTTGATTTAGCCTCGTTTGTGCCTCAATGGTCGGTTTATGATCGTCCTCCAAAAGGATTTTATGCATACAAACCGTTGGGTTATTTCCCTTCAAATCGACAATTATCCACCCTATTGCTCTTTTGTGCAACTTCAACATGTCAATCAATTTGTGTTCCTGTTCAGGCTGCAACTTAGAAGAGATGATGACAGACAATGTGTTATTGGTTACCAAATAAACATATTTTAATTGCCCTGGCAATGGTTTTAGTTCAAGAATATGGAGTTGCTCGATGGAGGGTTTCTCGATTTTTCTTTCCTCTCCTGAGTAATCTAATGGTTCGACATACTTACCTGGATGACTAGCTATCCAGTTGGCTTATTCTTGCTCATCATTCTGTTCTTTAGGGTCGGGGCAGTTGTCAATGTAATTGCCGAGGCAATTTTTATGATCATTGCCGAGGCAATTTTCACAACTATTGCCGATGTAGTTGTTGAGGCAGTCTATATCCATGTTGAACTCAGTTATGGCCTAGATGACTTGGCATTCTTCTAGATCATTTGGTTGCTTGAGGGTGTGAAACAAGTTCAATTTGATTTGCTGATCATTCCACCTCATTTTGAGTTCTCCTCTCTCAACGTTGATCAAGGTTCTTCCCGTAGCAAATCGTATCAAAATGCCTTTGAGATGTTTCGAAACCATGGTTTCCAATAACAAATCGTACAGGAACAGACCTTATCCGTTTCGAAACACTAAGGCCATTTTAGGCACACCTTTTCGAAACACTAAGTGTTGTTGCGTGTGATGTACTATAAAGGCTACGCAAATATGGTGCAAGTATACACATCGGACAAGTAATAAAGTGATGGGTGAGTATCGTCTCCACAAGGATTGGAGGTGTTTCAAGGTAAGTTTAAGCATACAAATGTCACGAAATGTAATTGGAGAATGTTGTGGCAATTCAAGATAGAGGGGTGAATGTTATAGCAAATCAGAACAAAGATATAAATATTGTAGCAAATAAAGATAAAAGATAGCATGCTAAAATTAGTAGACAAACAGGTCCCCTTACGCGTGCGAAAGTCACATGGGAATGACTGGCTGGGTTATCTTGTTTACCTATGTTTTACCTCTCTACTAGGGTTTACCTCTCTGACTTAGTCTATGCTAGGTAGGATTTACTCAAGGTGCTCCTTAACTATCTCTAGCCAGGAAACTGGGAGTATGAAACGCTACAGCAATACCTCTCAGCGTAAACTCTATCACTCCCCCTATCCATAAAGGTCTATCCCTCTTAGCCGTTGAAACCAACACTTATCTCTAAGGTGGATTAGAGCTGAGCCTCACAGCATCCAACTCCATTGTCTATGCAGGTTAAAGAAAGTTCTCTCGACCACTAACCTTAACTAACACCTAAGGAAAGGCCAACTCTCGAAGGCTTTTACAAACCTAAATATATAACAGCATAGACAAAGCACATATACGAGCAAGAGATAAATAAACATTCATAAAAGAAAATAAAACATAGTTCATCCAAACAGCCCTATCCACCTAAATTAGTTCATGGCTGGGCAAATATTCGAAGTATCTTCGTTCATACAACCCATTTTTCAGATATAATATAAATGCTAAAGCAACAGAAAGGGAAGAGGAGAACTCCCAATCCGCGATGGACTTGCAGCGCCACGAACCGCCCTAGGCTTGCCGCCTCTCTCAAGGTTAGCAAGGTCAGACCCTTGGAGCTTCTATGATGGAGGACACCAAGTGCGGAAGAAGAAGAAAAGAAAAGAGCCGCCTTTAGCTTTCTCTCCTTAGCCTTTTTGTCACCTTTTCACGCTCTCCCTTAAATGAGGGCCTCGTGTCCTTTATATAGTGGAGGCTCCTAGGGTTTTGTGCCCTAAAAATTCTATAGCGTCCTGGGAATATTCTCTATGCATGTGGGGCACAATCAGAAAAAAGGGGGCTCGCACATGTGGGCTATAAGCGTGTGTGCGTTACTTTGTCATTTTTTGCACCCAGAATTGCTGTCCAACTTGCTATAGCATTTTCCTTCCTTGCCTTGTTTCAGTATCAGTCTGCACAACACCATACCAGTAAATACCCTTCAAGCAGCATCTAATCTCATGAAATAAGGCCAAACCACCAACAAGTAAAGATACATGCAACTATATGCTCTAAATTCACCTACATGCTATGAGATGACCTCGAGAACAAAAAAATACTCAAGCAAAAAGGTGTAAAATATAAGCATTTTTGCAAGTCATCACACCCCCAAACTTAAGTTATTGCTTGTCCTCAAGCAATGAATAGAAAGAAACAAAGAAAATGATGTGGCAAAAATTTAGCTCGAGACAGATGCTATGGCAAAATTTCAACCCTTAGAAAAGTAAGGCTTTAATACTTAAGACACAATTGAGATTTTTAGAATGATTTCCTAGGGTGAGATCCTTTGTTAGTGTGTGCGTGATTAAATACAATTTAGGCTTAATCGTTCTAGAAAAATTTCGTAATAGAACTCAAGTTCGTCCTAGTGTTTGAACTATTTTAGCTTGAAGTTTTACTCCCATAAGTTAACTGTTTTTTAAGAGGGGTGTCAGCTCATCTCAACTACCATTCCTCACTCTAGATGAGTAGGGAACAAACCTCTCATCCCCGAGCTAGTAGGTAGAGTCATCTCGTGACAAGTTTCATTCACTCATTTGATATTGCATCCATTTATTTGAGTTTGATTTCCAGGCAATGCAACTCAAAGCGGAGTGTCCCTCTAAAATATGTCGTAGCATTTATTCACAGTTTTCTATATTCTATTGGGCACAAGGGAGATTAGCTAAGCTCTTTTTTCCTTTCTTCTTTTTTTAAGCTCATTTCAGTTCAATTTCACAAAGATAAGCATAAGTTCTAAAAAAATTTCTCTAACACTTTCAAACCTAAAAAACATACAATCGTGTATCAAAACAAATATTAAGCATCAAACCGTAGAATTAATTCTACCAATCTCAATAGTCATACATCAATCCATAGCCATAAAAAATTGTTCATCATCGGGTATCATTAACTTATTCATACAACTATCATGGAGCTAAACAAAATGCCATAGCAAAATATTTGTTTCTACCTATTAATGAAATGAAAATGCCTAACTAAAGGGCACTAACACCCCCAAACTTAAAGAGTTCAGTGTCCTCAATGCAACAAAATGAAATGATATGCAACTAACTAAATGCAATGCAAGGTTAAGAAGTACCTCACTTCTTCGTGGTGACAGTCTTCATGGCTTTGTGCTTCACTCTGGAAGACTTAAAGGAGGCGATCAGCGGTTCAACCTCATCTTGCTCCGGTGGAGGGGTCTGCTCTGGTTCATCCGGGGTTCCTTGGTTGGTGGAACTTGTGTCGGATTCGTTTCCCTCGGATGGTGTACTCCAAACTCGTCCGGCAGTGTGCTTGCTTCTTGTTCTCGTAGATGGGGTAGTGCTCGGAGTTTGGGTCGGTGATTTCGCTGGTATAGAATGTGCAGGCTCGTCATCCTCTCATCCAACTGTCACTGGATTAACAGGTTCAACAGATGGTTCCTTTGCTGGGGCAACTTTGGTAGATTTTGCTATTCTCTTTATTTTCTTGTGTAGCGGGCTTGCTGTAGCACTTGTGTAATGGTTTTGTGAGGCAGGCTAAGTTGTAGTAGGGATCTTGTTGGGGACTAGCGTTTTTTGGGCGCTAGGAGGAGGTTCCTTCGCGCGGGCCTTTAAAGATTCTGGAAAGGTTGGGAAGTCTACGCTAATATGTTGTTGGATCTCCTTGAAATATTCATTCATAACAACATCTCTCTCCTTAACATACCCATGGAAAACGGCATGGTCTTCACGCATTTTGTCCACATCCTCTCAGAGAAGATCTGTGGAGGCAACTAATGCAGCAATTCTTGCTGCAACAAATGTTTCTGCTCCTCCAGCTAGTGTCTCTACTGGAGCATCCTCATTGTATCTTTTGATAGAGGGGACCATTTCAGGTGTGATAGGACTTTTCCCTACGTTTTTCGCATCAGGAATGGGATCTTCGAACACTCATTTCTCTCGATAGAAGGTCGTGATGAGGTTGGGAAAGATGAGCGGACTAGACTTCCTTTTCAAACATGCATAAACCTCATCCACAATAATTTTCCCACGTCGATGGACCGGCTATTAAGAATAGAATGAATGAGTAGGAGCCTTGGAATATTCACCGTTGTCGTGTGAGAAGTTGGCATGAGCCTATTCTTGACAAAGTGGATCAAAAGTTTTGCATATGGCTTGAGTCGCGCATGCTCCACTGCTTTGCTTGATGCGTCTAAGTTGGTGCATTCAAAGCACAAGTCTTCTAGTACTTCCTTCACAGTTTGTGGGTCAGCATTCTCGGCGAAAGGTGTGTGGTGATCCTCTAAAATTTTCAAGCCAAAGAACTTGTTGATCATGGCTGTAGTGAACTTGATTTGATCTCCACGCACGTAAACACCGAACTGTATAGAACTGACAAAATGGGCATGTAACTCATGAACAATGGGTATGCAAAAGTTTTCAGGGTCAGGAATGAAGGTAGCCCATTTGTGGTTTGTGACGACATCCAAGACGTCCTTGTAGAACCCTTGCTCTCATTCAGTGGTGAACTTGAAGCCTTGCTCTGGTAGCAATTTTCGGTCTTGCAGACCTTGGAATCGTTCCTCGGCCATGTCTTCTAAGAACTTATTTATGACCACGGGCTTGGTTGGCTACTTCCAAAGGCACCTTCTACTCATTTGCAATGCACCATTGTTAGGAAAAAAGAGGGTGAAGTTTTGTGGGATATGGAAGAAAAGTTTTGGTTAGGTTTTTTGAGTTTTTAAGCGGTTTGGAGAAGATGAAGTGGGAGGGTCTTTTGGTTTTCTTTGTATTTATGTGATGAGAGAGAGAGTTAGTGGGAAGTGATGGGAGTTTAGGGGAGGTAACTGGCATGAATTGAAAGAGAGAGAGTCTTTGGGGGTTTTGGGTGGCGTGTATGTAAGATAAGGACAAAGGGGTATTAACTGAAAAGGTGAAAAGTATGAAAGAGAAAAGACCTAGGCAATAATTGCTAGGGTTTTCTTTAAATTAAAAGGTGAAGAGGTTAATTAATTCCCCCCATTTTTTTCCCTTTTTGAGCCGGCCTCCTCTCATGTTAAAAAAGCTTAATTTCTCATTCCTTATACCCTCATAAAACAAAACCCTGATGCGCCGTTGCAGCCTGACCTGCCACTTGCATCCTTGGGTGCTCAGATGCAAACAAACAAACCTGACATTAAGGTATAATGGAACAAAAGGACAAATGGGATTAAAAACCTAGAGTACGAAAATAAAAATAAAGATTAAACTACATTATTTATGAACATAAAAACATAAAAATGTTGTAGCAAAATAGAAAAGAGAAGGAGGTGGTTCAAACGCTGAAGCATCATAGAGAATGAAGGATGACATATCGCGCAGGACTAGAGCTCCATTGTACAGCTTCAGACGTTGTCCACTGACCTTGAATACCGTATCATCATCAAGCTTTTTAATGTCCACCGCACCATGGGCATAGACCTTGTGAACTAGAAAAGGACCTGACCATCGTGACTTCAGTTTGCCTGGGAAAAGCTTAAGGTTGGAGTTATAAAGGAGCATTTGTTGCCTTTTTGAGAAATGTCGCGGCAAGAGATGTTTGTCATGCCATTTCTTTGTTTTCTCTTTGTATAGGCGGACATTCTCATAGGCTTGCGATCTGAACTCTTCCATTTCATTCAGCTCTAACAGCCTTCTTTCTCCAACCAGTTGTGTATCCATGTTAAGCTTCTTAATGGCTCTATAGGCTTTGTGCTCAAGTTCCACAGGTAGATGACAAGCTTTTCCATAAACAAGCTTGAATGGTGACGTTCCCAACGGTGTCTTGTAGGCAGTACGATATGCCCAGAGAGCTTCATCAAGCTTAAGAGACCAATCCTTCCTTTTTGGGTTGACCACTTTCTCAAGAATTTGCTTGATTTCTCTATTTGAGGCTTCAGCTTGACCATTAGTCTGAGGATGATATGTTGTAGCAATCCTATGCCTCACAACATACCTCTGTAATGCTTTAGCAATCAGCTTGTTGTCAAAGTGGGTTCCTTCATCACTAATAATTTCTCGTGGTGCTCCAAATCTCATGCATATATTCTTGTAAAGGAACTTCATGACAGTCTTGGAGTCATTCCTTGGAGTAGCAACTGCTTCAACCCATTTAGAGACATAGTCCACAACCAAAAGAATGTACAAGTCTTCATAAGATGAGGAAAACGGTCCCATGAAGTCTATTCCCCATACATCAAAGAGTTCGACTTCCAAGATTCCTTGCAAAGGCATTTCATGCCTCCTAGAAATGTTACCCTTCCTTTGGCAATGATCACATGATTGACAAAATTCGTGTGCATCCTTGAAGAGAGTGGGCCAATAAAATCTTGATTGTAGGACCTTTGGAGCAGTCCTAGCTCATCCAAAATGTCCACCACAAGGAGATGAATGACAATGGAAAAGTATCTCCTTGTGCTCTTCTTCATGGACACACCTTCTAATGATCTGGTCAGCGCCTTGCTTGAATAATATGGTTAATCCCAAAAATAGGATCTCGCGTCATGCCTGAATTTTCTTTGTCTCTGTCTATTCAAACCATGATGCAAAATACCACTAACGAGAAAGTTAACAACATCATCATACCATGGAATTGTTGCAGCATATAGTATTTTCTCATCAGGGAATTCCTCCTTAATTTCCATTTCATCTTGTTTTTCCTTATTATTTTCTAGCCTAGAAAGATGGTTTGCTACTTGGTTTTCGCACCCTTTTCTATCTCTAACTTCCAAATCAAATTCTTGCAAAAGTATTATCCACCTAATAAGTCTAGGTTTAGCATCCTTTTTAGTCACTAAGTATTTAATAGCCGAGTGATCGGTGTGAACAATGACCTTGGTGCCTATTAGATATGACCTAAACTTATCAAAGTAAGATACAACAACCAACAATTCTTTTTCAGTTGTGGTGTAATTAATTTGTGCATCATTCAATGTGCGACTAGCATAATAAATAACATGAAAGAGTTTACCTCGGCGTTGTCCAAGAGCTGCTCCTATTGCGTAGTCACTTGCGTCACACGTCAACTCAAAAGGTGAGCTCAAATTAGGTGGAACAACAATAGGTGCTGAGGTAAGTTTCCCCTTCAGTTCTTCGAAAGGGCTGAGGCATTTTTCATTGAATATGAATGGCTAATTTTGCTGTAGCAAATTACATGGTGGCTTTGAGATCTTGGAGAAGTCCTTGATGAACCTTCTATAAAGCCAACATGGCCCAAGAAACTCTCGATGCTCTTCGCATTTGTGGGAGGAGGCAGCTTCTCAATTACCTCAATCTTTGCTCTATCCACCTCAATGCCATTCTTCGATATCTTGTGACCCAAAACTGTTCCTTCAGTCACCATAAAATGACATTTTTCCTAATTGATCACCAAATCGTCTTCTTCATGTCGCTTTAACACTTTAGCCAAATTTCCCAGGCATGAATCGAAATCTTCCCCAAAGACTGAAAAATCGTTCATGAAGACTTCCAAAAATTCCTCAACCATATTTGAAAAAATAGCCAACATACACCTCTGAAAAGTTGTTGAGGCATTGCAGAGTCCAAAGGGCATTCTTCTGAAAGCATAGGTACCCTACGGACATGTGAATGTCGTCTTTTCCTTGTGCTCAAGTGCTATAGCAATCTGATTGTACCCTGAGTATCCGTCAAGGAAACAATAGAATGCTTTGACTGCCAATCTATCTAGCATTTGATCAATGAATGGGAGAGGTAAATGGTCCTTCTTGGTCGCTTTGTTGAGCTTCCTATAGTCCATGCAAGTCCTCCATCACATTATCATCCTTGTTGGCAACAATTCATTCTCATCATTAGTCACCACGGTGATGCTTTCCTTCTTAGGCACACATTGGACTGGACTAACCCATGAGCTGTCCGATATGGGGTAGACTACACCAGCGTCAAGCCACTTGATTATCTCCTTCATCACCACCTTCTTCATGATAGAGTTGAGCCTTCTTTGGGGTTCAATGGAATTATTGTGACAATCATCAAGCAAAATTTTGTGCATGCAAATAGTAGGGCTAATCCTCTTTTATGTTGCGATAGCATATTTATCAAACCAGCTTCTTGCTTAGGTGTAAGACTAGATGAGATTATCACAGGAAAAGTTTCATTACTACCCAAATATGCATATTTAAGATGGGATGGAAAAGGCTTTAACTCTAATGTTGGAGCATGCTCAAGTGAAGGTTTAAGAGGAATAAATTCTGAAAAATCAAGAGGTTCAAAGTGCGTACCTGGTTTGGCTTCGAGCAGGCTCGATTGCTCCACTTCTTCAGATAATTCCTCGAATTCCTCATACTTGATTTCACAATCCTCCATATTGTCTTCCTCTTGTATTTGCTCATATTCATCCATTTCTAAAATATTGTTGTAGCAAAAGTCTACAGTCTCCATGTTTGCTGTAGCGTCCATGTACTGACACTCTTCATACTCATCCACATATTTGAGAGTGTTCAAGACATAGATCGTCACCGCTTGATCAGCCACCCTCATAGTAAGCTCACCCTTTTCATAGTCTATCAGAATTCTACTGGTTGCTAGAAATGGTCGCCCCAAAATAATGGGTGCGTTATCATCCACCTCACAATCAAGAATAAGGAAGTCGACTGGAAAGATGAACATGTCCACCTTCACCACTACATCTTCTACTCTTCCTTCCGGGCGTACATAAGATCGGTCGGCCAATTGCAAGATAACCGTAGTTGGCCTTACATCTCCTATACCAAGCTTCATGAAGACTGACTTTGGCATGATATTTACACTAGATCCAAGGTCACACAAGGCTTTTCTCAGATAGTTATTACCTATTGAACACGGTATAATGAAGCTGCCACGATCCTGTCTCTTAGGAGGCAATTTGCTCCACACAGAATAACATTCATTTTTTGTGGCAATTGTCGCATACAGCTCAACCATTCTTTTATTGGTGACGATGTCCTTGAGAAACTTAGTGTAAGTGGGCATCTGATCAATGGCTTCTAAGAACGGGACCTTAATATGCAGCAGGTCTAGAACATCCACGAATTTCCTGAATTGGAGATTCTCATTTTGTTTCTTCAATCGTTGAGGAAAGGGGGGTGAGGGTCTAACTTCTTCCTCTATCGATGCAGGTTTTCTCTTTTGCTGTAGCATTTTCCCTTTCATCAATAGCTTCGTTCACTAAATCCCCATCCTTCTCCTTCTCACTAGATGTTTCAGCTTGCACTTCTGGTTCCTCTTGCACTTCCTTAGGTACAGAGTCTTCTTTCTCGTTCACCCCAAACTTATCTTTAGTGTTAAGCTGGGTACCACTCCTCAATGTGACAGCACTGTATTGCTCTTTTCCATTCTTCTTAGTGACTTCAGTATCACTAGGCAGATTTCCTTGAGGTTGCACATGTAATGCTTGAGCAATTTGACCTACTTCCGTTTCCAATGATCGCAAGGATGAACTGTGACTTTTTAGCAAAGCTCCTTGATTTTTAATGGTCATGGAGTGATCTTGAAGCAATGTATTATTAGATGCCATAAATTCCTTCGTGGGTGTCATGAAATCCTTGAGTGTAGCTTCCAATGAATTGTTGTTGGATGAAGATACAAAACCCTTGTTGTTTTGCCACTGCATATTCTGCTGTGGTTCATGTGATTATCCCAGATTCTATTGATTTGCATTCCCATAACTGCTATTCCCTTGATTTCCCAAAGAGAGATTAGGATGCTGATGCCATCCAGCATTATAGGTATTCGAGTAGGGATTGTTATTTCGATTGGAATTTCCTACATAGTTAACAGATTCTTGATTGTCCGGGCACTCGCTCAAGTGGTGGTTTCCATTGCAACAAAGGCAAGTTGATGTCACTCTTACTTCCTTCACCTCACTAGGCTTTTGGAGATTCTTTAGCATGGTTGTGATAGCGGTTAATTGGGATGCTACAAAGGCATCCATATTTGTATCACGTGATACTTGAGTTTTCCTCCCCATTCCAAGTCTTGATGAGGGAAATTGATAATCGTCGTTGGCTATTCTATCAAGGATGTCAAAGGCTTCCTCGGGTGACTTGTCTAGCAATGTCCCATTTGCATAGGCATCTAGCATCATTATGGTGGGAGCATTAACACCATTGTAGAACATAACCACTTGTGTCCAATCATGAAAACCGTGATTAGTGCACTTGCGCAACAATCCCTTAAATTTGTCCCAATAGTCATACAGTGATTTGTCATCATACTGGAGAAAGGATGCAATATTATTCCTTAACTGAGTGTTCCTATTTGGTGGATTATACCACAGTAAAAAGCTCTTGCACAAATCTGTCCATGTTTCCAATGATCCGACTGGCACACCACTCAACCATTCTCGTGCTCGATCATGCAAAGAATAAGGAAAGAGCTTGAGTTTCAACACATCCTCGTGCACCCCTTGTTGACGGAAAGAGTCACACACTTCTAAGAAAGCACAAATGTGTTGTCTAGCATCTTCATGAGGCAAGCCTCCAAACTGACCAATTGAGTTCAACATGTTGAACATGACAGGTTTAAGCTCAAAGAGGACTGCCTGAATTTCGGGAGCAACAATTCTTGGATTAAGATCATCCAAGACAGGATTTAGGTTATCTCTAATAGCTTTGGGTCTTGCTGGAGCATTTTGACCTTGGTCTCCAATTGCAGCAGCACATTCCCCTTGATGCTGAGCTCCGTTCATGATTTTAATAGCTTCTTGTATACGTCTCCGCTGACAAAATAGATGTCCAATTTTAGGAATTTAAGGTAATATAGGCTCTCGATCTCTCCTTCGGCGCATGCAATAGCACAATACCTAAAAAGATAAACAAAAACAAGTTAAGAAAATATATACAAAAACAAAATAAACTAGTGCAAAGACTAACCCTAAAACAACCAATTGCCAATCCCCGGCAACGACACCAAAAACTTGTTGCGTGTGATGTACTATAAATGATACGCAAATATGGTGCAAGTATACACGCCAGACAAGTAATAAAGTGATGAGTGAATATCGTCTCCACAGGGATTGAAGGTGTTTCAAGGTAAGTTTAAGCACACAAATGTCACAGAATGTAATTAGAGAATGTTGTGGCAATTCAAGACAGAGTGATGAATGTTATAGCAAATCAGAATGGGGAAATAAATGTTGTAGCAAATAAAGATTAAAGATAGCGTGCTGAAATCAGTAAACAAGCAGGTCCTCTTATGCGTGTAGAACTCACGTGGGAATGACTGGCTGGGTTGTCTGGTTTACCTATGTTTTACCACTCTACTAGGGTTTACCTCTCTGACTTAGCCTATACTCGGCAGGATTTACTCAAGGTGCTCCTTAACTATCTCTAGCCAGGAAACTGGGAGTATGAAATGTTACAGCAATACCTCTCAGCGAAAACTCTATCACTCCCCCTACACATGAAAGTCTGTCCCTCTTAACCGTTGAAACCCAACACTTATCTCTAAGGTGGATTAGAGTTGTGCCTCTTAGCATCCAGTACTCCATTGTCTATGTAGGTTAAAGAAAGTTCTCTCGACCACTAACCTCAACTAACACTTATGGAAAGGCCAACTCTGGAAGGCTCTTACAACCCTAAGTAAATAACAATATAGACAAAGCATAGATACAAGCAAGAGATAAATAAACATTCATAACAAAAAATAAAACATAGTTCATCCAAATAGCCCTAGCCACCTAAATCAGTTCATGGATGGGCAAATATTCTAAGTATTTTCATTCATACAACCCATTTTTTCAGATATAAAATAAATGCTAAAGCAACATAAAGGGAAAAGGAGAACTCCCAATCTGTCATGGACTTGCAGCGCCACGAATAGCCCTAGGCTTGCCGCCTCTCTCAAGGTCAGCAAGGTCAGACCCTTGGAGCTTCTATGATGGAGGACACCAAGTGAGGAAGAAGAAGAAGAAGAAAAAGAGCCACCTTTAGCTTTCTCTCCTTAGCCTTTTTGTCACCTTTTCATGCTCTCCCTTAAATGAGGGTCTTGTGTCCTTTATATAGTGGAGGCTCCTAGGGTTTTGTGCCCTAAAAATTCTCTATCATCCTGGGAATATTCCCTATGCATGTGGGGCACAATCAGACAAACGGGGTTTTCCAATGTGGACTATCAGCGTGTGCGCGTTACTTTCTCATTTTCTATGCCCATAATTACTGTCCAAGTTGCTATAGCATTTTCCTTCCTTGCCTTGCTTCAGCATCAGCCTGCACAACACCATACCAGCAAATACCCTTCAAGCAGCATCTAATCTCATGAAATAAGGCCAAACCACCAACAAGTAAAGATACATGCAACTATATGCTCTAAATGCACCTACATGCTATAAGATGACCTCGAGAATAAACAAATAATTAAGCAAAAAGGTGTAAAATATACGCATTTTGGCAAGTCATCACTAAGTTCATTTGTACTTAATCCAGAGTTTTACTAGCGTAGTAGGTCACACAAAAGATCTTACATGTTCGTTGACCTAGGACTGCTCCTACTGCAAAGTCACTTGCATCGCACATCAATTCGAATGGCAATGTCCAATCTGGTGGAACCACAATTGGTGCAGCTACAAGTTTCTGTTTCAGGGTCTCGAATGCCTTGATGCATGAGTCATTGAAATCGAAGGCTCTATCCTATTCAAGCAAGTTACACAAAGGTTTAGTAATTTTAAGAAATTTTCAATAAATCTCCTATAAAAACTTGTGTGTCCCAAGAAGCTTCGAATTCCTTTGACTGATGTTGGCGGGGGTAGTTTCTCGATCACTTCAATCTTTGTTTTGTCAACTTCAATGCCTTTAGATGATATTTTGTGACCGAGAAATATGCCTTCATCCACCATAAAGTGGCACTTCTCCAAATTTAGGACTAAGTCAGATTCCTCGCATCGTTTAAGCACTTTCTCCAAATTGACAAGGCAATTGTCGAAATCATCTCCAAATACCGAGAAATCGTCCATGAAGATGTCCAAGAATTCTTCTACCATGTCAGAGAAAATTGCCATCATGCATCGTTAGAAGGTTGTCGGGGCATTGCATAATCCTAAAGGCATCCTTCGAAAGGCATAGGTACACTATGGGCAAGTGAATGTGGTCTTTTCTTGATCTTCCTGTGCTATGGCAATTTGGTTATACCCTGAATAACCATTAAGAAAACAATAAAAGGTTTTACTTGCAAGATGGTCAAGCATTTGATCAATAAAGGGTAAAGGAAGGTGATCTTTCCTAGTAGATTTATTTAACTTACGATAGTCCATGCAAACCCTCCCACCGGTCATAGTCCTGGTTAGGATTATTTCATTGTTTTCATTTCTTTCCAATGTCATACCTCTCTTTTTTGGTACACATTGTAACGAACTTACCCATGTACTATCAGAGATAGGGTAGATGATACCGACATTGAGCCATTTGATGACTTCTTTCTTTACCACCTCTTTCATGACTCAATTTAGCCTCGTTTGTGCCTCAATGGTCGGTTTATGATCGTCCTCCAAAAGGATTTTATGCATACAAACCACTAGGCCAATTCCCTTCAAATCGGCAATTGTCCACCCTATTGCTCTTTTGTGCAGCTTTAACATGTCCATCAATCATTGTTCATGTTTAAGCTCCAACATAGAAGAGATGATTACGGGAAATGTGTTATTGGTTCCCAAATAAACATATTTTAATTGCCCTGTCAATGGTTTTAGTTCAACAATAGGGGGTTGCTCGATGGAGGGTTTCTCGTTTTTTCTTTCCTCCCCTAAGTAATCTAATGGCTCGATGGCGGGCAGTTTTCAATGTTATTGCCGAGGCAATTTTCACAGCTATTGCCGAGGTAGTTGTGGAGGCAGTCTATATCCATGCTGAACTCGGTTATGGCCTAGATGACTTGGCATTCTTCTAGATCATTTGGTTGCTTGAGGGTGTGAAACACGTTCAATTTAATTTGCTGATCATTTGCCCTCATTGTGAGTTCTCCTCTCTCAACGTCGATCAAGGTTCTTCCCGTAGTTGGGAATGGCCTTCCAAGGATAATGGGCTTGAACTCATCTGCTTCACAGTCTAAGACAATAAAGTCAGTAGGGAAAACAAATTTATCCACTCTTAACATGATATCTTCATTTTTCCCTCTAGATGAACATAGGATCTGTCAGCAAGCTGTAGCGGGTCTCACCTTTCCTATACCCAATCGTTTGAAGAATGACTTCGGCATAAGGTTTATGCTTGCTCCAAGGTCACATAGTGCTTTCCTGACACAGTGATTTCCAATCACACATGGTATGGTTAAATTGTAGGGATCTTTCAACTTAGGTTGCATTTGGTCGTGCATCATGGCCATACATCCTTCTGTCACAGCAACGGTCTCAAATTCCCCTATTCTTGTTCTCTTAGAGACAATGTCTTTAAGGAACTTGGCGTAGTACAACATTTTCTCTATTGCTTCTACCAAAGGCAAGTTTATGTGGACATGCTTCAAGATGTCAAGGAACTTCTTAAATTGGTATTCTTGTTTCTGCCTTTTCAACCTTTGTGGGAACGATGGTGGAAGTCGAATGTCTTCAACCCGTTCCTTGCATGGGAATCTGATCTGGGGCACTGACTCAGGACCTTTATATACCTTTTTGTTTTCTACGGTGTCTGTGTCAGGCATTGTCGAGGCAATGTGGTAAGGCTTTGCCGAGGCAGTGTTGTTGGGTATTGTCGAGGCAATTGGCTCCTCTAGTTCTGTTCCCTCTATTTCATGAGCTCGTGGTTCCTTAAGTTGTTTACCACTTCGTATGGTGATTGCCTTGCATTGCTCATGAGTTGTTCCTCTTGCGACCTCAGTATCGCTAGGCAAACCCCCCATTGGTCTCGAGTTGAGGATTTTAGCGAACTGCCCAACTTGAGTTTCAAATGATTTCAGCGTTGCTTCGTTGTTCTGCATTCTCATCTCAGTCCTGTCCATAAAAGTGTTAGTTTTCTTTATGAATTTATCAGCATTAGCCATATATGCACTAGTTTGAGACATGAAAGCATTTAGGGAGTTATCCAAAGAACTGGATGGCATGGATTGTTGTTACGACATTTGTTGCTGAGGCATTTGTTGTCGAGGAATGATCTGTTGGAATCCATGTGCTGGAACATTCTTATTGTTCTGATTGAGGGCATTGTTAGGGTTGCTCCATGAGAAATTTGGATGTTTTCTCTAGGCCGGGTTGTAAGTGTTGGACATCACATTGTTGTTTCGATTGTAGTTTGCAACATAAAAATTCGACTCTAGATTCTGTGGACATTCAAAAGAGTCATGGTTGCCATTACATAAATCACATAATGAACCTACTACCTTGATCTCCTGTGTATTGATTGGTCGTTGCATGTTCTTAACCAAATTAGTTAAGGTTGCCAATTGTGAAAGAATAGAATCTGATGACTCAAGCTCATTTATGGTGGAATGACGTCTGACTCATCCTCTTCTAGCTATTGGGAATTGATAGTCATTTTTAGCCAGCCTATTTAGAATCTTCATTGCTTCCTTCGGTGGCTTATCTAGGAGTATGCTATTTTCCGAGGCATCTAACATCATCCTCGTTGGTGTGTTTACTGCATTGTAGAACATTGTCACATGTGTCCACAATGGGAATCCGTGTAAGGGGCATTTGTGTAAAAGCTCTATATATCACTCCCAAGCCTCGTACATGGATTCATCATCAGCTTGCCGAAAAGAAATGATTTCATTATGTAACCCCCTCGGCCCGGCCTAGCCGATAGACCGAACTGACGGGTTACACGAGGAATATTGAAGTAAACCGGGAAGGTTTACCTCAATAAACAACCCTAGACTTTTTTCTTTATCTTATCTAGATGCAAATTAGGTTCATATGTGTTAAACATTGCAGCGGATCGTTCGCAACTGAAACATTCATCAATTTCATCCAATTACGACTTTTATAGACCATTTTGTAATTTTTCCGTTTCGTAGGAACTTAAGTCATTTTTGTGTTATCGTCCTTTAATTAGTCTCATTACATGCACCTCTGTCAAAATTCAGCTCAAAATAATCATTCATGCTTATTTAATTGTATCCACGATATTCAGGGACTAAAATACAAAGAATCAGAACTTCAGAATATTCCAATAACTAACATAACTGACATCCGTTTCGATACAGGCTAGCCCTGTTTCGAAACATGGGCTCGTATCGAAATGCCTTTGAGATGTTTCGAAACCATGGTTTCTAGTAGCAAATCTTATCGGAACACGCCTTATCTGTTTCGAAACACTAAGGCCATTTCAGGCACATCGTTTCGGTGCAGGCTCGAGTGTTTTGAAACACATGGGCCTGTAATGACATATTTTGCTAAATTTTCACCCAAAATCCATCCTAATCCAAACCGACATGTTTCAAACATGCATACATCATACATAAACATTAATTCTCAAACATTTGCAGCATATTTAGCATCGAAGCATGGCTAATTGCATCAATGGAAAACTAAAGGCATACAACCTAACAAATAAGTCACTCAAGAGTCAAAACTCAAACCAAAACTCCAAACACCAAATATAGGTCTTTTACAAGAATAAAATCATAAAGCAAGTATGCTCAAAGGGTGTTCATACACATCAGCCAAACAACCCATGAATTCCCCATTGCCCTTATTACTCTAGTCCATAACCGAAACATACTTTCAAAGTGAAGTCTCTTAGGATTCCCTTGCAAGTTGATGCCTCCAAACACTTAGTTATCTGCATTTATGGGAAAAAAAAGAGAGCGTAAGCATACAAGCTTAGTGAGGAGTTCTCAAAACCCCAAAAAAAAAACACCATCAATGCTTAAAACCATTTTACACTTTTGAAAACCATCATGCTTTCTTGAAATCCATGCACTCCATTAACAAAAATCAGCATGTTCTACCACATGCATCATTTATCAAATACTTGAACATCAAAATCCATTTGCTAACACGTAACTTAAGCCTTTCCATGCATAGCTACCAATATGCAAAGCTTAAGAGTAGAACATGCATTTTAATGTTATGCATCCATATACATTTCATAGCGATTAATCAATTATATTGGCTCACAAGTGATCAACAACATTCTCATTTCTCAAAACGTATCGGATACATGGATTCCCAAGTGTTGTCCCAACACTTCATACATTCTCATCAGCATCTCAAGGTTCACACACGGGAGCTACCCTCCACCGTTGTGACACCCGTGGTGGAGTATTCGGTACCTTAGAACCTCTCAGCACCACTCATCGGTAGATGTATAACCCCACTAATGAGAGACGGGACACAACTCAATTTCCTCAATCGTTAGGGTACTTGGATGGAGTTTTCAGTACATTCACAACCCCTCAACATCCAAGGCGACTTGTTTATAGTGCACTCAATCCTATAGCCGGCTAACTATATCCGATTTAATTTGTAAACCACTTTACACAACATCACATGCATATATAATTCTCATTTAGTACAAAACTCATTGTTTTCAAAGCATTCACAATAAGCCATATTCCAAGCTTTAAACCATGCTTCATTAAACATGTATAAGCATATACATACAAGGATCACTTACCTAGTGCATCTTTTAACAATATGGCATCATAAACATCAAATCCCTTTCTCAAAATCATGGTTTTAAAACGGTAGGTAAACATATATAAAATCAAGTGCATCATCAAGCTTAAAATAGCACAATCCGAGGGAAAAAATCACTTTACTTACTTTTGAACTTAGTAAAGCGTTTCAAGCTTACACTAAGTTCCCAAAACCACTTTTAAGATGTTTCAAACCTGGAAATCCCATTTCCACTCACCGACTCACGAAACCTCAATCGTCGACGCGAAAATCAAACGTCTGAAGTCCCCAAAACTTTGCCAAATGCTTCCCAAGAATCCCCCCTATTTATACAACACAAGAACAGAAGATTAATGCATCTCAATGCTTTAAAACCACCATCAAACTCTAAAACCCCGCAGCTCTAAACCATGCTTCATTAAACATGTATAAGCATATACATACAAGGATCACTTACCTAGTGCATCTTTTAACAATATGGCATCATAAACAGCAAATACCTTTCTCAAAATAATGGATTTAGAACAGTAGGTAAACATATATAAAATCAAGTGCATCATCAAGCTTAAAATAGCACAATCCGAGGGAAAAAAATCACTTTACTTACTTTTGAACTTAGTAAAGCGTTTCAAGCTTACACTAAGTTCTCAAAACCACTTTTAAGATGTTTCAAACCTGGAAATCCCATTTCCACTCACCGACTCACGAAACCTCAATCGTCGACGCGAAAATCAAGCGTCTGAAGTCCCCAAAACTTTGCCAAATGCTTCCCAAGAATCCCCCCTATTTATACAACACAAGAACAGAAGATTAATGCATCTCAATGCTTTAAAACCACCAGCAAACTCTAAAACAGCGCAGCTCTAACCATAGGCGCCAAAAATCCTATCCGAAACAATCGAAAACTCAATCGATCTTACTCGAAACGTAACCCAACCACCAACAAACACTTCCATCACATTTTAACCATAGATCAACATCCAAAAACATCCTAATATCATCCTTATACCTCCAGCAACTCAGATTTCACATTTCCAAGCCAAAAACCCATAACTAACAACCTAAACAATTAGAGATCTCAATCATTTCGGGATTTTTATGATCAAAACTCATTATCAACATCAAAAATCTTCCAAAACATGATTAGAAACCACCTCAATTGAACCTAAACAAATCAAGTACGAAAACTACATTTTATTTCCTCTTTTAGCAAGATTTTGGTATTTTTACCAAATCAACATTAAAATATCAATTAAAAAACATAAGTCAAGAGTCAAATAATTTGGAATATCATTAAAGAACATTGATTAGGGGAGTAGCACAAAATTACCTCCAATCCTTGCTTTTTTTCCAATTGGCAAGTTTTCAACTCATGAAGCTTTAAGGAATCTTGTAAATCTTTGAGAAGAATCTTTGGAAAAGAGTTGTAAATCAAAAGAGCAAAAGAATGAAAAGAAATTCTTGAAATTGAAAGAAAAGAGGGAATGATTGGTTGAAGAGAAAATGAGAAATGGAAAAGTTACGTCAAAAATGGCTTAACAAAATAACTACCTCTTTTTAAAATAAAACTTCCCTCTTGAACTTTAATTAAAATATTATAATCACATGCCAATTAAAAGAAAAGGCTTAATTACCAAAAAGCTCCCTAAATATTCTAAGAATTTGACTCCCCTTTGAAAATTACACTTTTTCCACAATTTTAAATCTTTATATTTCGGTCATTACCCAAAATGTACACGTCCCAAAATCCATTTTGTAAAATTGATTTTACCAAGCCCATCTATATGATTTTAGATAATTTTATAAATTTTGACCATATTTTTACCTTATCCCGAACCATGAATTCCCTGAACCATTTCTAAAGGCTCGAATCTCCAATTCTAGGTTCAACTAACCTAAACCGATGCCTAAAACATATAGACCCAAAACTGGGGCGTTACACATTACGTAACTTATCAGTTAAATTTGTAGGATTAAATCGAGCAAAGAAATCACGACATAAGTCATTCCAGGATTCTATAGATCCGGCTAGAATGCTATTTAACCAAGTTTTTACCCTATCCCTCAGTGAATAGGGAACCAATTTTAGCCTCAAAATATCCTCGTAGACTACTTGTATTTTGAATGAATTGCAAATTTCCAGGAAGAATTTGAGGTGTTGTCAAGCATCTTCAGTTTCTAAGCCGCCAAATTGACCCATGGTATTGATCATGTTGAACATTACGGGCTTTAATTCAAAGTAGGTAGCTTCTATTGCAGGTGTGACTACTCATGGATTCAGTCTGTTGAGATCTTCTTCTAAGTAATCTCGAACAGTTAAGTTTCTTGCTTCAGCAAATTAAGGTGGCGGAATCACTCCTTCTGTCACACTCTAAAAATACCCTAGTTGAAAATCCCTAAGTTAGTTAATAAAGAAGGTAAAAATAGGTTGTAACTTGAAATGTGGTGCAAAAACGGGTTGTAACCTAAAATGTGGTGCAACTATAGTGTAACCTGAAATATGGTGTAAAAATGGGTTGTAACCTAAAATGTGGTGCAAGTATAGTGTAACCTGAAATGTGGTACAAAAACGGGTTGTAACCTAAAATGTGGTGCAAGTATAGTGTAACCTGAAATATGGTGCAAAAACAGGTTGTAACCTAAAATGTGGTGCAAGTATAGTGTAACCGAAAATGTGAAGCGACTTTGAGAAAGTTAAAGGACTAAAAAAGGTGTGTTATTAGTAGGATAACCTATAATATGACATATAGAACAAGAAAGTAGGTTATTAGTGGGTTAAACACTTGGTTTACAATGAAGCCATGTGTCAATGAAGATGACACACGATTAGCAAGTGGGTAAAATAAACACATGTTCTCATCTTTCTTTTATTTTCCATACACAATTGAGAATAACAAAGAGAGATAGAGGATTTGAGAGCTTGAAAATTTGGAAAAGTAGAAGGAAAACATGAAGGAAAATTTAAAGTTTGAAGGCTGGAAATTATACTTAGATTGCATGCATGTTCGTATAATTCAAGTAAGTGTCTAACATGTTACCCGATTTTGTCCATGAATTTATATTGTTATCTTGATGAACTCTTTGTTTAATCTTGCTATAAAATCGTTGTTAGATGCTTGATTTTGTTTAAATAATAATGGGTTTGTGAGAATAGTGAAAATGAACAGGAAAATTTGATTGAAACAAGTTAGAACATAAATTGCCCAGCACTGCCCTGTTCTTGACAGTGATTTTTAAAATTCACCAAAAATAAAATAAATGGAATTTAGACCTGAAATTTTTATAGACAATACTTGGGAATGTCTATTTTAACTAGAAATAAATGTTACTAAAATTGGATCTCTATAAAAAAATATGGAACCAAAATTGTGGAGGTGTTACAAACTGTTCAGAACTACAAAATGGCCTATGTTTAATTAATAAACTGTATTGATTGCGAAATGAGAAAACTATGTACCATACATGGATTTAAATTTGAATGAATATGCTTTCTAGATTGGTAAAGAAATCTAAATTTGGACTTCTTAGTAAAAAGATATGGCCAAAATAGTGACTAGTGCTCAAACTGCCAGATTAGGGACAATTTTATATGTTTAAGTGTTTGTGATTGTATAAATGGATTATATGGTCGAAATGAATTCTAATATGATTTGTATATGTTTTGTTTGAATGTTTAAGAGCAAGAGTGTGAAGATTACTTGGAGGATTCAAGAGTTGGACAACCAAATAGAAAGGGCAAGACCATAGTGATTAAGGAAACAACATAGCTTGGAGTATTGTGAGTGTAGTTGATTTTAGGGTTAGGACTAGTGTCCTAACCAATGTTTTAAGTTTATATGATTATTTCACATGGAGTATGAAATGAATCTAATAAGGATTTGGTAATTAAAATGTAATGGAAGAATGAATAAATGAAATGGGATAATATGTTACGTATTTAGTGCTAGTGACATTGTTGGTGATCAATGTGTTTTGCTATGAGATGTTGGCTATATGTGCTTCATGATACGTACTTATAAGTGATTTTATGCTACTGTTTTTGATGAATTAATGAGTGAAATGACATGATATACTTGCTGAAATTGCTTGAGTGATGACCTTGAATAAGTCTAGTGGATTGGTGACCTGTACATGCTATATGACCTTGTAAATTGTTTGTGAAACACTTAGTTGATCTTGTTGGAATTTAAAAGACTTAATAAGTCCTTGGTTGACTAGTGGTCCTTAGGTAGAAGGGCATGCCTTAGAGTCTTGAGCTCTACTGATTTAGTTCTTTATGTACTCTCTGTAAAAGGTTGTTAGTTACCTGCTGATGCTTTGTGCATCTACTGTTACATGTTACATGTTATATGGTGTAGTTAGACACCTTGATACAATTGTGTATCTACTTATTGCTGATGCTTTGTGCATCTACTGTTATATGTTGGCACTTGGTACCTATTGATTTGATTACCTAGTCCATCTAATCATCCAAGGCAAAACCTAAGAAACTTGTAATAAAACTTTACATAATCAATTAAAAGATGATATGTTATAAGGTTACATGTTACATGAAATGATATGGATAGTGATCCTATTCGAACATATGTTTAAGTTTGATCAAATGAGATGATATGATGACGTATTATACATGATTATATGAAATGCACATGAACTTGTAGGGAAGTACCATATTTGAATGAAATAAAAGAAATGAGATCATGCTTTGGTTGAATGTTACATGATGTTTGATAACATTATTGATACGAAATTGGTCTATATGATTGAATTACATATGGTTATGCTTAATTGATATTGATTATGAGCATGTTTATATGATTTTGATGTTATTATATGAAATGAATTAGCTAGGTGTGACTTGATTGGTGTTAAGCCTAGCTAAGTAACCTTGACCATATGAAATAAAACATTAAAAAGATTGAATTAGTAAGTATAGGAACTTCCTCACTAAGTACATATTGTACTTATCACTCTCATGTTTCCTTCTTCCAAAATAACAGGTTTCTGATTCTGAAAGCTATCTAATCTGATCCGGGAGTAATCACAAGTCAAGAGTCAAGTATGATATAGCTTTTGTAGACTCTTAGATGGTGCCATAGTTACATATTTATAGTGTCACATGCATTTTGGATCTTTGTATATATTAAGATAAGATTTTCATGATATGTAATGAATGAAACAATGTTTGGATGGTATATATATATATATATGACTAAGTTTGAAATGATTTTGCAATGATGTGTATAGTTTATATGTTGATACATGTTCAATTGACATGGATCATGATATGAATGCTTGGTTGAATAAGTGATAGAAATGATCCTAATGTATGTTGCTTGATTTGAATGACCTTAGATGCTTATAGTGTTCAATTCGAATGGTTCTTGAAAATCTTGTTGTGAATCGATTTGTATATGATGTTATAAGTTTAATTGATGCATATAGATGTATGTAAGAATGAAGTTAGAATTTATTTTAATGGTTTGTGATATGGTTCGAATGGTTCTATGTTCTTAAGGTCCAATGTTGTTTGCCATATGATGATCTTGGTTTGTATGGTGTATCTAGTTGTTTGATTATTTGTTTACTATGATTTAGACTTGTTGATCTTGTATTATTGTTTGAGTATAAAAGCATGATTGTATGATGTTTATTTGAATGATAACATGAATGTAATAGGGTATACATGTTCAATTGTATTAGTAGTATAATCGTTATGAATGTTAAGTAAAAGTTTTTGTTAGCCCACCATTTTGTATGATTCAAGTTTGAAATTCTATGTTTGTTGTATGAAAGTTATATGTTATGCTATCTTGTTTGTCTGAATCTGTTCCGTTAAACCTAACGCCCTTTCGCTCCTAACCCGGGTGAGGGGTGTTACACCTTCTCCTACCCGGCATTCTGATTACCATCAGCATTCTGATTGTCGTTGGCATTATTATTGCGGATTACATGTTCCATTTCTCCTTTTAGTTTTTTTTAGTTTTCGGTAAGTGCGTTCAATCTCCAGATCAAGGGGATAGTCTAGGTTTCTTGGATTTTCTCTGGTCATACACCAATACAAAACCAATTTTTTTTGATTCTTTGTGAGACTGAACAATGAAAACTAAAAATAAAAAAGTGCAAGAAAATAAAAGCGAAGTCGCTATTGTCGATCCCTGACAACAAAAACTTGTGCGTATTACGTGCCGCAATTTTAGTGCAAGTATACACGTCACCAAGTTATAGTATAAAAGATATCGTATCCATAGGGATTGGTGCTACTTCCAAAAATTATCGTCTCTCACTGTAGAAAATTAAAAACAAAAGTAATGGTTTGGTTGAGATTAACAACTAAAATAAAGAAAGCAAGTAAACTAAAGAGTTGAGTAGATATGATGATAGAGCAGGCTGGATTATGTTGCGTCGTACTGTGGAAGTTGAATGAATCTGTCTTGGTTTTGAATGCAATCATCAACGTGATTGCCTCGGCAATGGGAAAGATAATTGCCTCAACAATGGGCAAAGCTACAGCTACGGCAAGGAACACAGCTACTGACTGGGCAATTGAGCGACAACCTTCAAGGTTCGGCAAAGCGTTCTTCAATGGCTCCACCTTATCCCTAAGTCGAAACACTATTGATGTGCAAGCCTTGACAATGCTTCACAACGTGAACCAAGGGTGCACACCAATCAATCGTACTCTTCTCTAAGCCGTTGAAATTCATACTTATCCCTAAGTCGAATTAGTTTTCACCGATTGGGATGAAAATCATGCTTATTCGTTTCATGAGTCTAAATCTCTCGATATTAGACAAATAGATGCAATCACAATATCATCTCCTGGTTCAATTGCGAGAAGAAAGTAAACCACAAAGAATAAGCAAACCTTGAACTTAATTGCATTAACAAAAACCTAAACAAATTAAAATCATCTTCTCACAACTACTAAACAAAATAATCCTAGCCTAAGAAAGAATTAGAACATAATAGTGATAATAAGCACTCTATTAAACCCCTAAGTGTCTCAATCTCTAGATATCTTGATGGTGGCGGATGGGTCTTGGCTTTATAGGTCATGGCCTTGCCGAGTCCTTCTTGGAGTAGGAGGATAAGTAGGAGTTGAATATAACTTCATAAAAGAGATAAATCTCTTTTAATTCAATATTTTACTTCTTCTTATCGGTTTTCCATCTTTGACCTTCCTTTGTCATTTTCATGGCCTTCCTCTGCTCCGATCTTCATGCAAAGTGTCTCTAAAAATTCGGCATTTTATACTCTTCAAGTCGCATACCACTTTGCATATTTTCTTTCTTGTCGGTACTTGTCTGGGCATTGCCTCGGCAATGGCTTGGTCCTTGCCTCAACAATGGTCTGTCAGTCTCTCCTACTTCGATAGGGCTCGTTCCTGGTCCAACATTCCTTGGTAAGGCTTGTCGTCAAAGGATGGCTTGGTCTAGATCGTCGGATGATGGTTCTGCACCTTTTCTTCCATTTCCTTCATTGCCGCGACAATGCTTGCCTGTGTAGTGGGTGAGAAAATCTGCACATGCACAAAACGCACACCAAATTAGTACCTTTTCCACCAAATATAATTGAATAGAGATGATCAAGCATGTCAATGTTAAGAACAGTATTTTTTGTATGTATGATTAGTAATGCATCTAAAATAAGCTTAAGTCTAATGATAATTGAGTCATAAAGGGTCCTAAAATGAATACTTTTATATGCCTAACATAGGCCAATTAAATTTTTTCAAACTCATCACTAATAGATGAGTTTCTTAACTAACAAGACAAGCTACAAGATCAATTATATCATTCGAACAGCCACAAGGACATGCAAAGCATGGAACAATTCGATCAAGCATGCATACTTAAGCAATATCCATTTGAAAATAATTACTTACTATACAAGAAATCTAAGACACATTCGATCACATAATGGTATACAAGAATCAAACATCCTAAACATGATATTATTTCGTTTCAATCAAGGTTTGATTATACATATCGAGCAAGGCATACAATACATTCGAACTCATCCTTAAACATGTTCATACTCAATACAATTATATGACATGTATGCACAGCTTTGATTCAATTCAAGTCAAGGTTCAATCAAGATCACAAGTTCATGCTTATGTCTAAACATCTAAGCTTAATTTCTAGCATATAACTCTTATTTCATGTGATTATAGCTTAATGATAAAACTAGACCTTTTAACACACACACACACACACACACACATACACACACACACACACACACACACACACACATATATATATATATATATATATATATATATATATATATATATATATATATATATATATATATATTCGCATCGAGGCTCACCCAAGCATAATTCTCAACCAAAATTCAAGACCTATAGCAATTTAGACATTTCTACCTAAAATCATATTGTTCGAACAAGGCAAGCAACCATTTTCAAGTTGTATTAAGCATGTGATCAAGGAATCAAGCATACGAGTCCATACTATTCGACAAGAACAAGCATTTAAGAATCAAGCATGTTTGTCTATTTCTCATGTACATTCGATCAAATCCAGAGCAAGTGAAGCAATAATCAAATTACCATATAACGAGACAAGTTCATACCATCTATGTAATATATGCAAACTTTCAAGTCCAAATGCATGAGCTAGCATGATCAAGTCCATCCAATCACAATGAGATCTAGACTATATGCCATGCCATTCTACCTAAGACCAACTAACAACCAAGGCTTGTTTGATTACTTATCAAGTATTCATGTATCAAGTGTTCAAGTAAAAATAGGTTTCAAGTCATGATCATTCAAGTATCAAGTATTCAAATATCAAGCTCATTCAAGTATCACTCTTAAGTGATGTGTATCAAGATCAAGTTTGCCCTTAGGCTTGTTCGAGTCTTAGCTCTCATTATATCATGATTTTATTGTTTTCAAGCATGTAAACATTTTAAGTAAACACCAAGTAACAAGCAAGATCAATTATAGATAATCTTATATCATTCGAATGGCCACAACATAGCATAGAAGGTCAAGCATTGTTACATGATTTTATTTCATTATCAAGTCATGAATCAAGCATAATTTTCACTACAAAGTTTCCATTTAAACCATTCTTCCCATTGTTTAATTACCAATCATAAATTAGATTAACTTCATGCCATCAATCATTTCTCAAGAAGGTAAACATGTATATTTGGTTAGGACCTTAATCCCAAACCCTATATAAAGGCTACACTCACAATACTCCAAGCTAAGCTATTGGTGATCCTTGATCCAAATCCCTCTTTGCTTCCCTTTAGCTTGTTCAACTTTATCCTCTTCCTCAATTTCCCCTCCTTGTTATGGGATACAATTTAATACAAGGAATCAAATTCAATCACAATGCAAACAATACATTCAATGTATTTCAATCCAATCAAGCATCTAAATTTGCAACAACTAGGATCAAACATTATGCATCTAGCATTCAATCAATTCAAGCATACCAAAACAGTTTCATCCTATTTCAAAACTGTCCATAACATTCCCTTTTAACTGTAATTACATTATTTAGCAAAACAGTCCCTATTGAATTTATATCTATTCAAAACAGTCCCAAATTAAACTTAACCTTTCATTAACTCAAAACATTTTTATAACATCAAAACAGTGCAGTTTTATCATAAAACAGTCCCAAATTCTGTGTTTAAATAGGCAGTCCAATGCAGTGTTGAAAACAGTCCCTAAACAGTTCAATTTTGTTCAAAACAGTCCTCAAAAGTCTACATACCAAGCAGTCCAATTTTCAAGTCAAAAACTGTAGTTTCCACGGAAAAACAGTCCTGATTTTTAATTCAATTTACAGGGCAGTCTTCCAATTTGAGAAAATAGAATTTTATACAAATAATTTAGTACAAAAACAATTTCGATTTGATGCTAAAACAGTCCATAGTTTTCTTATGCATTTAAAACAGTCCCTAGTTCATTTAAGCATAAAAAATTAGTCCAAATTTTGTGTTTATTTCATTCCAGCATTTTAACCAGTTTTAAGCTGTTTTCCAATGTTTTTAAAGTCTTCATTTTCAGCCTTAATTCGAGCAAAACAGTCCAACAGTTTACTAATTCTTTCATTTTAGTCACTAGTTTGCAATTAACCTCCAAAGGTGACTAGTTTCATGTGTAGTTCAAATTTCATTATCTAAGCATGATACCCAATCAATTAACATCCTAATTCATTTCACATAAATGTTTTCCAGCAAGTTAATCATACAATCCATGGTTTGATTCATGTGAAACTTAATTTACACATCAAGTTACATGTTCATACAATCAAGGGGTTCATGCATGTAATGTATCATTCGGTCATGCTCCATTTCAACCTATTTTCAATAGCATTCGAATTATCTAACAAGTTTAAATCAAAGACCATATCAAGCATGATTTAAACATCAAACAATTCAACAATTTCAAGTTCGAACACAAGCATTAAATATTGCATTCATTCAAATTACAAGAAGAGGTTCACTTACACTTCTTCCTAGCTTTCAAATACATGAAAATCCTAGCACATGCAAGCTTTCAAGTTCCCTTTTAATGGTGTTTTCTCTCAAAACTCTCTCTCTCACTATCTTTCTTTCTTTGCTTCGGTTTAGGGAATAATGGAGAAGATGATGGTGATTAATCTCTCCCTTAGTTGGCCGAGAATTAGATCTTAGAAGGACGTGTCCACATCCTTGTTTTAATGGAATTTTAGCATGCAATCTTCAAGTTTAGATTATTAAACGGTTTAGTTCTTAGCACATTTAGCATTCATACTTTCATTTCTTTCTTTTCGGTCCTAATTCAATTAGTCCAATTACATTTTAAGATGTTTGCACAAATAGAATCTAATTACTTGTGTACTAAACTACTAGGCCCTAGTTTGGGGGTATTACAATTCTCCCCCCTTAAAAGAAAATTTGCCCTCGAATTTTTACTTGAATTGAACAAGTGATGATATTGATCCCTCATCGTAGCCTCAGGTTCCAAGTTGCTTCTTCCATTCTATGATTCATCCATAGGACTTTTACCAAGGGTACATTCTTGTTTCGAAGTGTTTTAACTTCTTTATCCAGTATTTGAATTGGCTCTTCTTCATATGATAGATCGGGATTCAATTCCACTTCTTCGGGTTCTAAGACATAAGATGGATCAGATCGATTTCTTCTAAGCATAGAAACATGAAAGACATTGTGGATTTTATCGAATTCACTAGGGAGTGCCAATCGATAAGCCATTGGACCAATCCTTTCAATGATTTTGGATGGTCTAATAAACCGAGAGCTGAGCTTTCCTTTTCTTCCAAACCGGAAGACTTTCTTCCAAGGAGATACTTTGAGGAATACCTTGTCTCCAATGTTGTTTTGAATGTCTCTTCTTTTCAAATCAGCATAGGCCTTCTGCCTATCAAAAGCTTGCTTCAATCGATCATGAATGGTCCTAACTTGTTCTTCGGTTTCTCGTAGGAATTGAGGTCCTATCACTTTGTTCTCATCCAATTAGGACCAACACAAAGGGGTTCTAAATCTTCTCTCATACAAGGCTTTGAATGGTGCCATTTGGATCGAGGTTTGATAGCTATTGTTGTAGGAAAATTCCACAAGAGGTAAGGATTTCTCCCAATTCTTCACGAAGTCTATGACACATGCTATTAACATATCTTCAAGCACTTGTATCACTCTTTCAGATTGGCCATCACTTTGAGGATGAAAGGTCGTACTCAAATTTGATTTGGTTCTAAGGGCTTTTTGTAAGGATTTCCAAAATTCAGCAGTGAATCTAGGATCTCTATCGGAGATTATGGCCGTAGGTACCTCGTGCAATCGAATCACATCACGAATATACAACTTGGCTAAGGTATCCAAGCTTAGATTCATTCGAACATGGATGAAATGAGCCGATTTAGTGAATCTGTCAACAATCACCCACACGACATCATTCTTTCTTGGAGTGCAAGGAAGACCACTCACAAAGTCCATAGTAATACGATCCCATTTCCATTAAGGAAATTCAATGGGTTGAAGTAATCCCGTAAGAGCTCTGTGCTTGGCTTTGACCCTTTGACAAGATAGGCACCTTGACACAAAGTCCGTGATAGATGACTTCATGCCTGGCCACCAATAGAGGGGTTTCAAGTCTTTATACATCTTAACCGATCCAGGATAAATCAAGAAAGAACTTTGATGAGCTTCTTGCAAGATTTCTCTATATAATTCATCATTATCAGGCGCACATACTCTATCTTTGAAATGAAGTAATCCATTCGAATGAATGGAGAAGTCCATGTTGGCTTTCGAACCCAACTTCAAGAGGATAGCTTGGTGTTCACAATTGGTTTGTTGGAGGTCCTTGATTCTCAAAATCAAGCTAGATTGAACTTGTAGTTCAGACAAGAGTCCATCGTTTTTGTACACTCGAAAGTGTGCATTGATTGCATTAGAAGCTACAAGGAGAGTCATGGAATTAGATATGGATTCAAGAAGAGTTTCTCAACACATCACTTATTTACAAGGCTTTCGAATAGCTTACCCAAGCTCGATTTAAGACTAAGGGCATCCACAACTATGTTGGATTTTCCGGGATGATAGTCAATTACTAGATCGTAGTCTTTTAACAATTCCATCCATGTTCTTTGTCTCAAGTTTAGATCCTTTTGGGTTAGGAGGTATTTGAGGCCTTTGTGATCGGTGTATAGGTAACACTTCTCACCGTACAAGTAGTGCCTCTATATCTTGAGGGCAAACACGATAACATCTAGTTCGAGATCGCGATTAGGATAGTTTAGCTCTAGAGGTTTCAATTGCCTTGATGTATAAGCCACCACATTTCCTCCTTGAATCAATACGAATCTTAGCCCTGAATGTGAAGCATCACTGTACACAATGAATTTCATTCCTGATTCAGGTTGTATAAGAATCGAGGCATGGGTCAAGGCTTGTTTAAGCTTGTTGAAGCTTCTTTCTTGCTTCTCCAACCACTCGAAAGGTGTATCTTTCTGAAGAAGCTTGGTCAAGGGTGTGTCTAAGGTCGAGAACCCTTTGACAAAACATCGATAGTATCCAGCTAAACCGAGAAAGCTTTTGACCTCACCTACATTCCTCCGAAGTCTCCAAACTAGGATAGATTGAATCTTCTTCAGATCTACTTTGAGTCCTTCAGCCGAGATACCGTGTCCAAGAAATGAGATTTTCGATAGCAAGAACTCACACTTGGAGAACTTTGCGAATAGCTAACATTCTAGGAAAGTTTGCAAGACAATTTGGAGGTGCTTCGAGTGTTCCTCCTTGTTTTGAGAGTAGACCAAGATGTCGTCTATGACTACGACCATGAATTTATCAAGATAGGGCTTGAATACTCGGTTCATGAGGTCCATGAATGAAGCCAGGGCATTCATTAACCCAAATGGCATTACATGGAATTCATAATGGCCATATCCAGTACGAGAGGCCGTTTTGGATACATCTTCTTCTTTTACCGTCATTTGGTAATATCCCGATCGAACATCAATCTTTGAAAATACAACAACATCCTTAAGTTGATCAGAAAGATCTTCAATCCTTGGCAAGGAGTACTTGTTCTTGCTGGTGAGATGGTTCAATTGCCGGTAATCGATGCAATGTCTCAATTGTCGGTAATTGCTGGATCACCCAAGGGAGAGGAGCTAGGCCGAATAAAGCCTTTGTCTTGAAGCTCCTGAAGTTGCTTTTGAAGTTCTTTTAGCTTGATAGGTGCCATTCGATAAGGTGTAGTGGACACCAGCTTCGTTCCAAGTTGGACATCAATCCCGAACTCTACTTCTCTAGTAAGAGGGAGACCAGAAGGTTCCTCAGGAAAAACATCAACAAATTTAGCTACAACAGGGATAGTTGATAATCCAAAATCGTATTCATCTTGTATAACCATGGCAGCAAAGATCGAGGTGGGCTTTTTATCAATGAGAAGAATTGATTCTTTTCCTAAACCTCGGAGATAGTGTCTCCAATTTTGGAAATCTAACCAGGCTTGGTGTTTCCCTAACCAATTTAGTCCCAAAACCAGATCGAACTCACAAGAAGGCAAGACATAGAGATCAATGGGAAAGGGTATATTTCGAATGGTTATAGGGCATTGCTTGCAAAAAAAGTCAATAGGCATATTTTCCCCTATAGGTTTCGAAACTACAAGGCTAGTTTTAACAAGTTTGGGTTTCATGTTTCACTTAGTAATCAAGGAAGAGCATATAAAAGAATGGGTAGACCCCGAATCAATCAAAGCATATGCAAGACTTGAATTTAATTCAACAATACATGCGAAAACATCAGGTGCTTCTTCTTCCTCTTTTCCTCGAATGTGGTAGATTCGAGCAGGGGCTCAGGATTCCTACTGTGTAGGTGCCGGATGTTGGCTCTACCTTTGCTTTGATTCCCGGACTGAGCTTGTCTCGGGCCCTTGTTTTGATTATAAGGAGCTGAACTAGCATTCATCGGGGCTTGGGTGGGAAGCTTGTTAGGATTCATGGGGCAATCCTTGATATAGTGATCCGAGCCTCCACAAAGATAGCACAAGTTGGATTGAGTTCTACACTGTTCAAAATGGAGCTTTTGACAAAACTTGCAAGTAGGGACTTGGATAACTCTTCCAGAATTCCCTGTACTGTTAACAGAGAGAACCGGGGCCGAGGGCTTGGATACTGATTGAGGACTCGGTATGAAGTTGCTCTTTTGAGCAGGAGTATGAGTTGAGGAACTTTCTTTATCGATCTTGGCCTTCTTATATTGCCAATGCGGCTTATAATCATGCTTGGATCTTTTGTCTCCTCGGTGACTACCACCCTTTCTTCTTTCCAAAGCTTTCATCTTAGCTTTAGTTGCAATGGCTGGATTAACCAAATTTTGAAAATATGTAATCCTGAGACCCAGAAAGATGGGACTCAATTCGTCATTCAAGCCATCTATAAACATTCTACACTTGTTCGCATTCGTCTTGATATATTCTGAGTCGTACTTGCATTACTTGCAGAAATCGCTCACTTATTGCTCTATGGGTCGGCCACCTTGCTTAAGGTACAAGATACGCTTCCAACGCTCGGCTAGATATTGTTCGCTTATATACATATTTTTAACTCCTCTACGAAGAACTTCCACATGATAGTATCAGCAGGGGAAGTCAAAGTTGTGGTTTCCCACCAACATAGAGCTTCATCAGCTAAGAGAGCTGTGACACATTCAAGCTTGTGTTCATCGGAACACGGGAGTTGTTTCGAGGGAATTCGAGTAGTATCCTCTAGCCAGTACTTAGCTACTTCAGGATTGGCTTCATTAGCACCGGTGAAGGTATAGGCCCGGTGTTAAGCCAGCTTGTCAATTGGGCTCTACTAGGTGCAGTAACAGGAGGAGTAGGAGGATGGTCTCGTTTTAGAGAAGCCGCGAATTGATTGAACATCTCTTTTATGCTAGGGAGACATATTTTTTGAACAACTTGGATAGCAGGAGTGTAACACCCCTAGCCCGGGTTAAAAGCTCTACCGGAACAGAACATATTATCAATCAGAAATCCAAACAAGAATTGTTTCTTATTAGCAGACCTTATTAAAGCGCATGCGGAAAGTGGGCTAACAATTTTTTTTCTAACATAACATAGATCAATCAATTATTTAACCATACTAAAGCTTATCATCAACTTACATATAACTTTAAACTTTTCAAACTATATTATTATTAATCGAATTTGGTTACTAACAACTTGCCAATTTAAAGTTCCATTTTATTTCATTCGAAGCATTATAAGCCATTCATGCTATCAAATTTGAATAAGCATATTATCATTGTAAGAACAACCTAGGACCTATAATTACAAGGTCATTCGAAAAGCGTACTTAATTATTCAAGGTTTTTTTCGAATCATTCAACCATATTACATTATATCACTAGCTATTAAAATCACAAATACCATACAAACCATACATGAGATTTCACATACCAACATAATGTCCTTTTCATTAAGCATGCTTGTTTTACAAAATATCATTCTAGCATGATGTACCTTAAGCCATGTCAAGCTATCATTCTAATATCTACAACAAAATAGAACCATTACAACACCACCAAGCTTGACTTACATATTTACAACAAAAAATGAGGCTTACTTACTAATTACAAAACATGTTGCTAGACTCCAAACTAGCAATCAAGGAGCATATAACAAGTTCAAACACCAACGTAGATTAAGGCTAATGTCAAAAAAACGAGATGAATATCTAGATAGATTTCCATGCCACCATCTAGGAGTCTGAATACAAGACTTAGGTCATACATTTTGTTGACTTGTGATTTTGCTTTCGATCAAAATTGCTAGCTTTATGCCCAAGATACCATGTTATTTGGGAAGAAGGAAACAAAGAGCGTTAAGTACAAAATTGTACTTAGCGAGGTAATTTCTAAAACTAATTCATTCTTTAAATACCTTATGATCATCCTTAAGGTTACTTAGCTAGGCTTATTAGCACATAAAGCATCTCCTAACTAAGCTTATCATGCTCAAGTCTCAATTGACTTCATACATCTCATGAACAATCATTCATAGCATAAGGCCATACACCATTTCAATTTACATCATGCTTATCACCATGCTTCACATTCGAAAAAGCAAGAGTCATTCAAACATATCATTGAATCAACCATCATTCATAAGCAACACATAGATTACATTATGGCATGTTATTCGAATAGGACTAGTGTCCACATTGATCATGAATTCAAGCATTTCAAGTATACCACTGTAGGGCGTGTAGGTGTTCCCTTTTTGTGGGAGCGCAAGTGCACACTCCTATCAAGTTATAGTATATAAGATGTCGAATCCCATGAGGATTGGACAGCTTTTCTCGTTTCGTAGTTCCTGCACAATGGTAAAGTAAAACATAAGTGAATGATTGGTTGAGATAAAAAAGTAAATAAAAACACAAGTAAAAGAGAAGAGGTGAATCAGGATGATAGAGCAGGCATGGTTATGCTGCCACTTAGTGTGAAAACTGCATTGAAATATGTATGAGTTATCCTTTGCTGCCATGATATTCTGCCTCGGCGGGTACGACGGGCGGCAAACTATGACCCTGTCACGTGGCCACAGCAGGTCACTGCCACTACAGGGGTGTGTACTATCTCGGAAGGTGGAATGGAAAAACGTCCTAGCGGAAAGTTTGGTAGATACTCCAAGTTTAGCAGGATAGTCGACAATGATCCCTCCTATTTCTAGGTTAGGATGCTTGAGATTGATAACTTGAGGACTAGTGTGGAACCAAATCAATCAACTCGGTTAGTGATCCCTTTTAGCCGCTGAAACTTGTAAACTAGTGTGGAACCAAGTTAGGCACGCCTCTCGTTGTGACCGTACTTAACCCTTTCGTGAGCCTTGCTCTTTCGTGCCCAACAAATAGATTCTCTCAAACGACTGGTGTAGAAAGATTGAAAGAATAAAGAACAATGAATTAAGTAAACCTGGAATATTTTATTGAAGAAATAACTCAAAAACCTAAAACAACTGTTTCACTCTAGTTACAACATAACCCTAACCCAAGGGGAATTTAGAACATGGCGGCAGAGAAGAGCAGAAGAAGAGTCTATAGAAAACCTAGGATGATTTAAACTAGAAGTACAATGGGTATTTATAGACTCAAAACTAGGTCAAGTCCTCCTTGAAGTAAGAGTCGTCTAAAGTAGCTTTTCTTCTTTAATGTAGCTTTAAATTCTGAATTCTTTGCTTGGAATATGGACATTTCCTTGTTTTCCTTAGCCCACAAGTAAGCTTGGGAAATTCACTTCGGCAGCCCTAGCCGCTGCTACAGAGGTCAGAAAATCATATGAACACCGACAATAGATTCAAGAGTTTTTGCTCTACAAATCGCACCCCAATTCTCCCAACTTCCATAGTCAGGTGTCGAGGGCAGCAAGGTCGGCAGCAACTTTGCTCAGCAGGTGCTCGGCAGCAACTTATCTTCAGTTGGAACTGCTTCAGTACAACTCTTGGGTTTGCTTCTCATCGTTGTGTCATCCATTCCTCTACTCCCTTGTTCAGCTATTAGTACCTACAAGCAAGAATACACTAAAACATTATCTCTTTTTCACCAAATAAATGATAAGTTATAAAAGCAAGGTAAAACAATGAAACACTGTAAAATGCTATGCATGAACCTACTTATGCCTAAAATGAGCTGGAAAACAGTAATAATAAGAGTTGGAAAGTGCATGAAATATAGGACTTTTGGACACTTTACACACCCCCAAACTCGAACTATTGCTTGTCCTCAAGCAATGCAACCTAAAGTACTTGCTCTAATAATAGCCAGAAAGAAAAAATTATTTTTAACCTGATTTTCTGCCTCAAGGCCGTGGCACCTATATATATATAACTCAATGAAGGGAAATAAACAAGAAAATAACTCAGAATTAAATTCTTAATGCATGTGTGATGTTTGCAAATCTGTAAACAAACTGAATATACAGAATAAAAGATTAAACAAAGATATTGTTGTAATTTAAAAGGTTGCTGCCGAGGCATCACAATTAAGCATATTCTTTTTAATCATGGTAGTGAGGGCATCAGCTTATCAGAACTACTCTTCCAGGTCTGACGTTTAGATAGGAGAAAACTACAGAACCCCAAATCCTTAGAGTAGAGTCATCCCGTGAAGGCTTTCATTCACTCATGCTAATTTGTCAGTCACTTTTAGGTTTTCAGATTCATGGACTTTTATAGCAGCAGAGTGTCCTCGCACATGATTCTTCCTAGAGCATGTTGCGGGCACCTCTAGGGTAACACAACATTTTTCTTTGTTTTTGATTTTTGTTGCCTTTGGCAGTTCTGCATTCTTCTATTTCTTTTTCCTGCCTTGGCAGCTACCTGCAATTATCATTGGAATCTTGCAAAGAAAACAAGCAGGCAGAGTTCATCAAATATTCTAACACATTCAATAAGTAACAGAGATATTTAACGTTTTTAGGAAAAAAGAAAAAAAATCGAAGTCATATTTCATGCTTTTTCCCAAGATTAAGTTCAATTTTTAATTAGGTACAAAAATAAGGTAATCGACTATCCTATCATAGGCACAAGTCATAACAAACTTTTCTTTTCCGATTATTACTAAGGCAAGTACCATGCAATCTAAATGCGACTAAAAATTCCTACAAATGATGCGAGAGCTATCCCCCCAAACTCGAGATGGGCATTTCCCTCAATGCACAAAACATAAAAGAAAATTGGGTAATAGTAAGTAGAGGGAATAATGCCTGAAGTCGCTGCCAAAGGCCGGTGCTGGTAGCGGGCTTGATATGTCTGCCTTGTTGTCCGTTTTTCCTTGGGTTTGGATATGCAAAACTGATTGTGAGACGAGAATTAAAAAATAAAACAAAAGAAACATAATCCTAAAACTACTCCTACTAAAACAGTAAATAGAGGCTTAGATAAGGTTAAGGCACAATGGGGGTTGCCATCCCCAATGTGAATACTTCCTATTCTTTGATGACAGAGTCCCCTGTGTAGTGCTTTAGTCGCTGCCCGTTGACCTTGAATTCCATCCCTCCTTGTATTGATTTTATTGTTACGGCACCATGTGGGAAGGCTTCGACAACTTCGTAAGGTCATGACCACCTGGATTTTAGTTTACCCAGAAATAGTCTGATGCGGGAATTGAATAGCAGTACTTGCTGCCCTGGCAGGAATTATCGCTGCTGGATTTTGTTGGCATGCCATTTTTGATTTTTTTTCCTTGTACAGCTTGGCGTTCTCGTATGCCTCCTGCCGAAATTCTTCCATTTCTGTTAGGTTGAGCAGTCTCTTTTTCCCAGCCTGTTTCTAGTCCATGTTAACTGCCTTGACTGCCCAGTATGTCTTGTGTTCTATTTCAACAGTGAGGTGGCAAGCTTTTCCGTATACTAGACGATATAGGGACATTCCTAACGGTGTTTTGTATGCTGTTCGATATGCCCAAAGAGCATCATCTAGTTTCAATGACCAGTCTTTTCTGTTAGGATTGACAACCTTTTCCAGAATAGTTTTGACTTCCCTGTTTGAGATTTCTGGCTGCCCATTTGTTTGTGGATGGTAGGCTGCAGCAATCTTGTGCTTGACCCCTACTTTCTAGAGTACCTTCGCAATTAATCTGTTGTCAAAATGGGTGCCTTCATCGCTTATGATTGTTCTTGGTACTCCGAACCTCGTGAAGATATTCTTTCGTAAGAGTCGATGAACAGTCTTTGCATCATTGTGAGGGGTGGCAACGGCTTCTACCCACTTAGAAACATAATCCACTGCGAGGAGGATGTATAGGTTTCTGCACGAAGATGGGAATGGTCCTATAAAGTCTATCCCCCAAACATCGAACAGCTCAACTTCCAAAATTGTTTGCAGGGGCATTTCTTTCATTTCTTCTCGATATATTTCATGTTCTTTGGCAACTGTCACACTGTTTGTAAAATGCCTGAGCGTCTTTATGCAGTGTTGGCCAAAAGAACCCTGATTGCAGCACCTTTGCTGTTGTTTGCTGCCCATCGAAATGGCCTCCATATGGTGCTGAGTGGCATTGTGAGAGTATGGCCTGCTGTTCATCCTCTTGTACACATCGTCTAATGACCTAGTCTGCACAGTTTTTAAACAAGAAAAGCTCGTCCCAAAAATAATGCTTAGAATCATGTTGGAAATGTTTCTTTCCTTGATAGTTTAGTCCATAAGGCAAAACACTAGATACTAAATAATTAACAATATCCGCATACCAAGGTGTGTCTATTGAAGTTGTTGCCGCTACTTCTGCGGGGGCGGCAGGTATTAATCCTTCAGCTTCTAAGGCGACTACTAAGGCAGAGACTAGCAGAAGCTGTTCATCAGGGAATTCATCTTGAATTTCTTCGTGGAAGGCGTATTCTTGTCTATTCTCAAGCCGGGAGAGATGATCTGCCACTTGGTTTTTTGTACCCTTTCTATCTCAGATTTCTACGTCAAATTCTTACAATAGTAGGATCCACCGAATTAGGTGAGGCTTTGTGTCCTTCTTTTCAAATAGGTATCGTAGGGCAGAATGGTCTGTATGAACTATCACCTTCGTGCCAATCAGGTAGGGTCGAATATTGTCGAAAGCAAATACTACTACCGATAATTCTTTTTTGTGGTGGTGTAGTTGGTCTAGGCGGTATTTAGTGTTTTGCTAGCGTAGTATATGACATGGAAGAGTTTATCTCTACGCTGCCCTAGGGCGGCGCCAACGACAGTGTCACTAGCATCGCACATGAGCTCGAAGGGTTGACTCCAGTCCGGGGGAACTACAACAGGGGCTGTGATGAGCTTCTCCTTTAATGTCTTCAATGCCTCCTAGCATACTTCGTTGAAGATGAATGGCTTTTCCTGTTCCAGCAAAGTGCACAACGGTTTAGAAATCTTAGAAAAGTTTTCAATGAATCTACGATAAAAACATGTGTGTCCCAGAAAACTCCGTATCCCCTTGACATTGTTCAGCGACGACAAATTAGCTATGACTTTGATTTTTGCTTTGTCCACCTCTATTCCTTGTGCGGAGATTTTATGCCCCAAGACTATGCCCTCGTCAACCATAAAGTGGCATTTTTCCCAGTTAAGCACTAGGTTTGTTTCCTCACATCTGGTTAGCACTTTCTCAAGGTTGTCGAGGCAGCTGTCGAAGCTGCTGCCAAAGGCATACAAGTCATCCATGAAGGTTTCCATGAATTCTTATATCATGTCGGAGAAGATAGCCATCATGCATCTTTGAAATGTGGCTGGGGCATTGCACAAACCGAATGACATTTTCGAAAGGCATAAATGTCATATGGGCATGTGAAGGTTGTTTTGGCTTGGTCACCCAAAACGATGGCGATTTGGTTATACCCTGAATATCCATCCAAAAAACAATAGAAGGGTTTGCCAGCAAGGCGATCAAGCATCTGATCAATAAAAGGTAATGGAAAGTGATCCTTTTTTGTTGCTTTATTTAACTTGTGGTAATCCATGCATATGTCCAACCTGTTACTGTTCGAGTTGGGATTAATTCATTATTATCATTGCTTACCACAATTATGTCGCCTTTCTTTGGTACACATTGTATCCGGCTTACCCATTCGATGTCTGCAATCGGGTATATGATACCAGCATCTAGCCATTTGATGATCTCGTTTTTGACCACTTCTCTCATGGCATCGTTTAATCTCCGTTGGGCATCAACGGTTGGTTTTTGGTCCTGCTCTAGTTGAATTTTGTGCATGCAAAATGGCAGGACTAATTCCTTTTATGTCCGCAATGGTCCAGCCTATCGCCTTCTTATGCTGTCGTAGCAGTGCAGTTAGCTGTCGTTCCTGTTCAGGCTGCAACTTGGATGAGATTATAAATGCCAATGTATCGGTAGGTCCCAAGAAAACTTATTTAAGTTGTTCAAGTAAGGTTTTTAATTCAAGGGTAGGTGGTTGTTTAATGGATGGTTTGAACATCTGGCCCCCCTTTTCTGTGTAATTCAGGGGTTCAAAGAACTTTCTTGGCCTGTTTGTTATCCAGTGGGCTTCTTCCTGTTCATTTGTTTCCTGCTCTGTCCACTCATTGTAATGTTCACCTTCCGGGTAGTTTTTTAAATGGTTGTCGTGGCAGTTGCCAAGCTTTTCGCCGGAGCAGTCTTGCTATAAGTATGGTCTATTTTCTTCAAGGTTGAACTCTGTGACAGCATCCAGTAGTTGGCATTCTTCCGGATCATCAGCATGTCTCATGGATTGATAAACGTTCAGTTTTATTTGTTGATCGTCTATTCGCATCGTGAGTTCGCCCTTCTCTACATCAATTAGGGTTCTACCCGTAGTAAGGAAAGGTCGCCCTAGTATTATTGGTGTTTTTTCATCTGCTTCACAATCCAGTATCAAGAAGTCGGTGGGAAAAATAAACTCATCCACTTGTACTAGAATGTCCTCAATTTTTCCTTCCGGTTGCACATAGGTTTTGTCAGCCAATTGTAGCATCACCGTTGTTGGACGGGCATCTCCTATTCCTATTTTCTGAAAAATAGATTTAGGCATCAAATTTATGCTTGCCCCTAGGTCACATAACGCTCGTACAAAGTGGTTGCTTCCGATTTTGGAAGGGATTATAAAGCTGTCAGGATCTTTTTGTTTGGGCGGTGGTTTATTGTGTAGCATAGCCATACATCCTTCTGTTACAGCCACCGTTTCAAATTCCCCGATCCTTGTTCTTTTGAATACCATATCTTTCAAAAACTTGGCATAACTCAGCATTTTTTCAATCAACTCTATTAGTGGAAGGTTGATTTTGACTTGTTTTAGCACATCTAGGAACTTTTTATACTGCATCTCTTGTTTTTGTTTCTTTAGTCTCCGGAGAAATGGAGGGGGAGGTGCAGGGGCGGCAGTTTTTTTCATGCTGACTATCCTATTCTAAGCAGCTGGTTCAGGTTCTATCTGTTCACTCCTGGTTTCATTTGCTGATTCATGCTCTGGCGCTGCCGCGGCAGAATGGTCGGCAGAGTGGGATTGGTTCGGCAGTTGTTGTTTATGTTGCAGCGGGCATGAATGGGTCCTTTAGTGTTGTCCCGCTGCAGGTTGTTACAGCCTTACACTGTTCAAGGGCTTCTTCTTTTGCTGATTCAGTGTCACTAGGTAATCCACCTATTGGCCTAGTGCTGATGATCTGGGCGAATTTCCTGAACTATGTTTCCTGATTTTTTAAAACTGCCTCTTGATTGTTCATCCTATTTTCAGTCCCGTACATGAAAGATTCAGTTTTATCAATGAATTTGGTAGTGCTAAAAATAAAATCTTTAGTATAGGAAATAAATTCATGCAGAGTAGATTCTAAAGATGAAGTATTTATATCTTGTTGTGGCAACAGCTGTCGTGACAGTTTCTGTTGATAATCCCCTTGTTGTTGTGATGGGTTTGCAGCCGTTTTGGGGTTACTCCACGAGTAATTAGGGTGGTTCTTCAATTCTGGGTTGTAGCTATTCTGGGTAGATATTCTATTCCTCTCATGTCTTCCCATGTAATTAGCAGATTCAGCACAGTCAGTGGAATCATGGTTGCCACCACATTCTTCACAGAAGGGCTCAACAGTTTTTACTTCATGGACCTTCCCTGAGGATTGCACCATCTTCATCATCAGCTCCGTCAGAGTGTCGAGGCGGGCATTAACAGACTCGGAAGCTTCCACCTCTTTTACAGTAGTTGGCCGCCTTGTGCCGCCTCGGCGGGCTGTTGAGTATTTAGAATCGGTTTTAGCTGCTATGTTGAGCAGTCGTAATGCGTTCTCTGGAGGTCTATCTAGGACGATCCCGTTGACCGAGGCATCTATCAACATCCGAGTTGGGTAGTTAACCCCATTGTAGAATATTTGCCACTTTCTTAGGAGTTCAGAGGATCAAAATACGTTACTTCAAGGCTTGTAGTGACTTGTCTTGCCCGGCCAATCCGATCTCCACACAAATGACCTTTCAACCTGAAAATGCATGGGATAACGCATGTTAGGCATACCTTGCCTAGTGAGGTAGTAAAGTATAATGCAAAGACTTAACAAGTGATGCATAAATATGATCTCATGCTTATTAAACATTTATGTCATGCTTTAATATTCAATGCTAAACATATGAGATTTCTTGTCTATCCCTTGGATTAAATCATGGTAGTGGATACGCGAATTCCTACGCCTCGCCAAATCATTTATGGTCCATATCCTCCGCCTCGCCAAATGACCAATATCAATACACATCCCTCTACCTCGCCAATCAATATAGGCTATAGCCCTAGGACCGTAGTCCACCCGTACACTAAGCTCATGAATTCTATGGCATGCCAATTGTATCCATCATTCATTCACATCCACGGTTCATTATCAATAGCCATGTTCAATGACTTATATACTTGTTAAATCAAAAGTCACAACTATAATCTCATAATCCATATTCATAATTTTCATGCTTAGTTAACAATGAATCAATACTTGTTCAATGATCAATATTAATAATCTTGTCGAAGGCGATGATAACAACATAAGTAATACTTGCTATCAATGACAATATTGATGTTCAACGCAATGCTTATCGGGCTTACCAATGTGTCTGACTCTCTATACAATGCATCACCCTTGTAACTAATGTTAGACATATAATCAAAGTTCACAATAATGAACTCTGGGAGGCTTCGCGCCTAAACCCGAGACTCTACTACACTCACCTTGTAAATTCGAGGCTCTTACATTTCTCAGATTACCACACCTCTATTCCTAGCTTTCGGTGGGGTCGATGGATGATCCGAAACGATTTCCCGAGCTAGGAAGAATCATTACAAAGTCGTTAGAACAATATTTCGATATTGTAATCAATATCTAAACTAAGATAATAAAAAACTAACACCATGGTCATGGATAACCAAAACCTAGCTTAGGTTAATCTTAGTTTATCCATGGAATTCAATAATAACTTGAGGGATTTAGCTTACCCGATTACTAGTAATGATTCGATAGCTATAAGGTGAAGGATTCCAAAGCTTAAATTTTCCTACAATGGTGGTGCTTGCTTGTTTATGAAAGGAAGAAGATGAAGATGAGAAAAGGTATTTATTTTATTAGCAAACGGGTAGCTTATATTTAATTATCTCCTAACTTTTAAATTGTATAGATTTCCTTCCAATGAAGGAAACCCTCCAGACATTCCCACGTATGGGAATTTTAATGAAAAAGGGGCTAATTGCAAGATTAGTCCCTCATTTCTCAGAGCTTATAGTTTTGATTTCAAACTTCCAATTTTCCACAATTTGGCCACTATAATATTTCCGATACTATCCAATAGGGCCCAATAACAATGATTTAACTTAATTAGATTCCCATATCAGTGATTAACTAGTCAAAGCTATATTTGGACTTTATCGATACAAAATTTTTGATCACCGAAACTCAATTCCGACTAGACTGGAATTTTGGGTGCTACAGGCACTACCCCCATTGCCCGAACCAAAGAGCACGTACGAATTTTGTATATTATAGTGCATTTCTCATCCTATTGGTCGACCAATTATATCTGGTAACACAAATCTCATCTCATGCCAATATGCTCATTGTAGAACAAATTGTTTTGATATAATAATTGAAAAATGTTTTGGACTAAATTGAAAAGAATTTAAAATATGTTTTTAGTCAAAAACAACTTGAAAATGTGCTTAAGGGTTTTACAAGGCTTTAGAATGATTTAAAGTGCATTTAAAGTAGTCAAAAACATGTTTTAAGTGTAATTGTATCGATATTGTATGGTACCGTATCGTTACACTTTAGGGTTTTAACTACAGTAATTTTCCAGTAGCCAAAACCCGTACCGATACGCTTCGTCATATCGATACGGTATGCTTTAAAATACCCAACAGCTAGTTCGTGTACTGATACGGTTGTATCGCGTACCGATACGCCCAACTACCCCTAACGGTCATTTTTCCAACGATCCTTTAAATTGTAGGATCGTATCGATACGCTAGCCAAGCGCATCGATACACACCGGCTTGAAGTGCTCAACGGCTATTTTCTTATCGGGACCGTATCGATACAGATTCAAGGGTATCGATACGACAAGCTACAAAACTGCATTTATGGTGGGAAATAAAGGTTCCAACGGCTCTAATTCAACCCCCAACGGTCCTCAACAGCTACAAACTCAATTAGGAGTATAAAAGGGACCTCCAAGCATCAAGAGATGGTTAATGCTTCAATTGTCAACAACATTATGATGAATGGTTGTCTTTAGAGCTTAATTGTACATTTCTTGTATAGACAACACTTGTAAGCTAAACATTGTCAAATTTGCTCAAGTGTTTAGGTTTTGGGTGAGGGCTTAATTATGAAAACAAATACCTATTAGAGGGATTTCTAGTTTGCTTTGAATTCTCTTTGTACAAAAGTGTCTTGGTTAATCTTTGGGTAGAAAGATTAACTGGTTTGTAAAGGTTGCCTACTTAGCCGAGAAAAGGGGAAGAATTCTTAGTGAATTGGTGAAATCCTTAGTGGTGTGCTAAGGTAATGAATGTATGCTTTGGGTTAGAAAGCCGAAACACTCTAAATCTCGTGTTATTTTTTCTTATCCTTTACCACCACCATAAACACCCAAAAATCACCTTCTCCACCACTTGGAAAGCACCTCGGTTGTGACCATCGAGCCCAACACTCATTTTAAACATCATTACCTACCGTTTTTCAATGCATCATTATAAATCATTCTCATCACATTTCAAAAGCATAAAAAATGTATAGCATTTTCTCAAGTAGTTCTATCTCTTTGAAATAACAATTCTATCTTATGGGATCATGTAAATCATCATATCATATCATTTCTCAAAACATGCATAAAACAGTAGGTGTAATTATCTTCAAAACATGAGTATGATCATAAAACCAATGGGATAAAAATCGAGAGACGAGAGCGAAACATCTCAAACTTACTTTTAGATTTAGTTTTGTGTTTCAAACTCAACCTAAACTCACAAACCTTGCTTTCAAGTCTTTGAAAGGCTTTTAAAACCAATTCCACTCACCAACAACGCCATGCTCTCTTTACCGAAGCGTAATCAAGCTTCTGGTGCCTCCGGAACTTCACCGGTTGTTTTTGATACGTTATCCCATGTTTTAACACACAAGAATAGAGGATTAATGCATCTCAATGCATTAAAACCACCATAAATCAAAGCTACCTCGCTGCTTTGCCCAAAAACACCAAAACGCCTATCTGAAACAACCGAAAACACCTTCAATTACTCTACAAACTCAACCCAACCAAAACCTAACACTTCCATCCAATTTTAATCATCAAATAACAATAAAAAATCTAATTTCTTCCTTTTACCTCCACCAACACCAAAACCACATTATCTCCACAAAACCCCAAATCTAACCACCTAACAACTAGAGATCCAATCTATTTCAAGATTAATATGATAAAACCTTTATTTCAAAATCATTAAACCTTCAAATCATTATCAAACTCAATTGGAAACCCTCCAAATCAGATTCAATCCGAAAATCATAAGATTGCAACCAATAATCCTCAATTTAACAAATTTTCCATGATTAACTCTTCAAAACAACTTAGAAAACATATGTAAAAGGATTGATAACTTGGGAATTTCAGTAAAGAAGTGATCATTAGAGGAGAATAATGAACCTTGCCTCTAATGGATGAAATCTCTCTCAATTGGATGTGCTTTTCTTGAAAAATCAAAAGAAAAATAGTAAGGTTTTATAAATCAAGATTATAGAATCCTTTAGAAATCAAAAGCTTAGTAAATCAAGAGCTTTACCTCATGTTTCTTGGAAATCAAGAGTGTTTGGCTGAGGGAAAACTTTGAGAGAAAATAGAATGAGAGAAAATGATGTAAAATGATTTTTAATGAAATAACCAACTCTCCTTTTATTAAATCCTTTTTAACTATTAATTAAAACCATTTAAAATGATCCTAATTGAGAGAAAAGTCTTATGAAAACAAGTAGGTCAAATAGCTCCTTAAAGATTCAAAGTTTCAATGCGTTTACAAAACAGTCACTAAATCAGCTTCGTAAAAATCGTGTTTTGGTCACTAACTCAAAATGTCCCACTTCCAAAGTCCTTTTCTTAAAATTGATTTTACCAAAATCATTTATATAATTAATAATGATTTTAAGCATTTTTTCATATTTTTATCATAACCCGAACCTTGTTTTCCGCGAACCACTCCCGAACTAACCCGGATCTCTAGTCTAGATACTACAAACCTCAAGTCAACCTCAAATACTTCTTGGCTCAAAATTGGGGCGTTACAACTCTCCCCCATTTAGGAAATTTTGTCCTCGAAATTTTACCTAATGGAAAAAGATAAGGAAATGGGTTCTTCATGTCATCCTTCCTTTCCCACGTGGCTTCCTCAACACCACGATGTCACCACAAGACCTTGACCAACTCATTGGTCTTACCACGAAGAACCTTGCTGTCCGAATCTAAGATCTCAACTAGTTCTTCATCATAGGGAAAATATTGATTCAACTCAATATTCTACGCAGGCATAACATGAGACGAATCTGATCTATATCTATGAAGCATAGATACATGTAAAACATCATGTGTCTTCTCTAACTCGGGAGGCAACCTCAACCTATAAGCAACAGGTCCAACATGCTCAACCTCAACCTATAAACCTTAGACTCAACTTGCCTTTCCGGCCAATCTCATCACCTTCTTCCAAGGTGAAACCTTCAAAGACACCTTATCTCTCACAACATACTCAATCTCCTTACGCTTCAAATCAGTGTAAGACTTTTATCGATCCGAAGCCACTTTCAACCTCTCACTAATAAGCTTCACTTTTTCTGTAGTGCCCTTAAGCACATTAGGCAAATAAACTAACTTCTACCCTACTTCCGCCCAACAAATAGGCGTTCTACACTTCCTTCCATACAAGGCCTCATAAGGTACCAACGAATCATCCGACAAGTGCTTCTCCTTAATAACCTATACCAACGAGGGTTTCACTTGCAACTCAGCCACTAAACCACCATCTCACGATATACTCAACTGAGAAAACAACGCCCTCAACTCTACAACCACCTTCATACTCAAGGCATCAACTACAACATTAGCCTTCCCTGGATGGTACTCGATCGTCAAGTCGTAATCTTTAAGCAACTCTAGCCACCTTCGTTGCCTAAGATTCAACTCTTTTTGGGACATCAAGTACTTCAAACATTTGTGGTCTGTATACATCGTACACTTTTCACCATAAAGGTAATGCCTCCAAATTTTTAAGGCAAACACCAACGTGGCAAACTCGATATAATGCGTAGGGTAATTACACTCGTGCACCTTCAACTATCGAGATTAGGCTACCACCCTACCTTCTTGCATGAACACACATCCCAAACCAACATAGGATGCATCACTATAAACTACAAACTCTTTACCTGATTTAAGTTGAATCAAGATTAGGAGCATCCGCCAATGCTTCCTTCAACTTCTCAAAAGCTTGTTGTCTAACCTTTTTCCACTCAAACATAACATCCTTTTGTAACAAATTTGTCAAAGGAGCAGCAATCCTTGAAAAAACATCCACGAACTTACGGTAGTATCCTGCTAAATCAGTGACATAAGTATGTAGTTTCTTTGGTGTGGCGGGTTATTATCGAAGTTTTGTAGATGGTTTCTCTAAGATTTCTGCTCTTCTAACCAAGTTATTGCAAAAGAATGTTCGCTTTGAGTGGACGGATGTTATACAACAAGCTTTCGAGAAGTTGAAGGAAGCTTTGACAAAGCTCCTATCTTGATTCAACCTGAATCAGGTAAGGAGTTTGTGGTTTAAAGTGATGCATCGTATGTTGTTATAGGTTGTGTGTTAATGCAAGGTGGGAAGGTTTTGGAGAATGTATCTAGACAGTTGATGGTGCACGAGCGCAACTATCCTACTCGTGATCTTGAGCTTGTCGCGGTTGTGTTTGCTTTGAAAATTTATAGGAATTACCTTTATGGTGAGAAGTTTGTGGTTTATATGGATCATAAAAGTTTAAAGTATTTAATGTCTTAGAAAGAGTTGAATCTTAGGCAACAAAGATGTTTAAAGTTGCTTAAGGATTACGACTTGAAGAAAGAGTATCACCCTGGTACGGCCAATGTTGTGGCCGATATTTTGAGTAGAAAGGTAGTTATGGAATTGAGAGCCATGTTTGCACGATTGAGTGTGTAACCTGATGGTGGATTGATAGCTGAGTTGCAAGTGAATCCTTCCATGGTCCAGTTGATTAAGGAGAACTAGTTGCTTGATGATTCGCTGGTACCGCATGTTCAGGATATAGCGGATGGTAATGCAACAGATTTTTGCTTTAATGATGATGGTGTCTTATGTTTTAAGAGTCGAATAGTTATGATGGATGATGTTGGGTTGAGGCTTGCTATTCTGAATGAGGCACATAGTAGCCCTTTTGCTAAGCATCCTGGTAGTACTAAGATGTATCATGAATTGAAGGATGAGTACTATTGGGTTGGGTTGAAGAAGGATGTCGCAAAATTTGTGAGTAAGTGTATGGTTTGTCAGTGCGTGAAAGCTGAGCATCAGTTTCCTTCCGGCCTGTTGCAACATTTGAAGATACTGAAATGGAAATGGTAGAGGATTACGATGGATTTTGTGTCCGGTTTGCCTTTGACCCCGTCAAAGAAGAACTATATTTGGGTGATTGTAAACCATCTTACGAAGTGTGCGCATTTCATATTTGTGCACACTACGTATACTTTGGATAAGTTGGCGGATTTATACATTGATGAGATAGTGCGTTTGTACGGAGTGCCCAAGTCTATAGTTTCGGATAGAAACTCGTGGTTTAGAACAAGGTTTTGGGAGAGTTTGCTTAGGCTTTGGGTACACAGTTTAATTTCAATACCTCGTATCATCCTCATACGGATGGTTAGTCTGAGCGAGTTATCCAAGTGCTTGAGGATATGTTGTTGTGTTGTGTTATAGATTTCCAAGGTTCTTGGGAGATATAGTTGCCTTTGGTGGAGTTTACTTATAATAATAGCTATCAAGCAAGTAAACAAATGACTCCGTATGAAGCCTTGTATTGTAGGAAGTGTAGGACGCCTCTTTGATGGGCGGAAGCGGGGCAAAAGTTAGTTTCCTTGCCGAATTTTCTTGAGGGAATAACGGAGAAGATAAGCATGTTTTTGATTGGTTGAAGGCAGCTTCGGATCGTAAAAAGTCTTACGCAGATTCGAAACGTAGGGAGATTGAGTATGTGGTCGGTGATCGTGTGTTCTTGAAAGTATCGCCTTGGAACAAGGTGATGAGATTTGGGCGTAAGGGTAAGCTTAGTCCAAGGTTTATTGGATCATATGAAGTTGTGGAATGTGTTGGTTCTGATGCATATCGGTTGAGGTTGCCAACCCAGTTAGAGAAAATTCATGATGTGTTTCATGTTTCGATGTTACGGAGGTATAGGTCTGATCCGTCGCATGTTATGCCAATTGAGGAAATTGAGTTGTTACCATATTTGTCTTATGATGAGGAACCTGTTGAGATTCTTGATTCTAGTAACAAAGTTCTTCATGGTAAGACGATTGAACTTGTGAAGGTCTTGTGGTGACATCGAGGAGTTGAGAAGGCCACATGGGAAAGCAAGGCAGACATGTTGAAGCAGTTTCCGCACTTTTTTCCTCCAGGTAAAATTTCAAGGATGAAATTTCCTATGTGGGGGAGAGTTGTAACACCCCAGTTTTGGGCCTAGGAGTTTGTAGGTTGGGTTCGAGGTCTGTAGAACCTAGACTAGAGATCCGAGTTAGCTCGGGGTTGGTTCAGCAAAAACATGGTTTGGGAAATGATAAAAAAGTGAGAAAATTTTCAAAATCCTCTTAAAATATATACAAGGGTGTGGTAAAGTCAGATTTGAAAACGACATGTGGAAAGTGGACATTTCGGCTTAGTGACTAAAACGTAAAAATGGAAAACTATTTTTAAAGGACTATTTTGTAAGAGAGACAAAACATAGAATCTTTAGGGAGCTATATTGAATATAATCAGTTATCCCTTTAATTGACATGTATTAATTGTGGTTTTACTTATAAGATTAAAGGAGTTTTGATTTAAAAGGGATTTAGCTTTTACAAATCAATTTTGACGTAACTTCCATTTTCTCTCTTTTCTCATCAACCAAACATCCCTTTTCTTTCAAAACTTCCAGAGATTTTTCTTTTCCATTTCACTTTGATTTCCAAATGTTTTCTAAGGAGCCTTTTCAACTTATCTCAAAGGATTCTTAAAGATTTTTCATCAAATCTTGTCAATTGAAGGAATTGCAAGGGATTAGAGGTAATTTTTGTACTTCTCCACTAATCAAGGTTCTTTAATGAAATTCTCAAGTATTTGGCTCTTTAATTGTGTTTCTTAATAAGGTTTTGTAATTGAATTGAAGAAAATGGCTAAATCAAGCTTAAAATATTGATTTTGTGTAATTTTTATATTGGATCTATTTTGGATGAGTTATGATTGAATTTAATCATGTTTTGGAAGATTAATAATGATGAGATTGAGGTTTGATCATAGTAATCTCGAAACTATTTGGATCTCTAGTTGTTTAGGTTATTAAAATTGGGTTTTTGTGGTGTTAATGTGATTTTGGGGATGCTGGAGGTATAAGGTTGTTAATAGGTGGATTTTGGATGTTAATCAAGGAATAGAAATGGTAGGAAGTGTCGCAACCGCCTTTTTGAAGGGAGGCTTCAACATTTTTGGAAAACACTTTTAAAAAATCAGTAGAGTCGCCACCAATCTTTTTTGGAAAAAAAAGTGTGATTGGATCACTTTTAAAAAATAGGGTTATTTTAATAAAACATTTTTTGGTTTTAATAAAACACCAGTTTTGGTCTGCGAAAATCAGAAAATATGTTCGGGGGTCGGTTACGCGTGGGGAAGGGTTAGCACCCCCACGACGCCCAAAGATGGTACCTAATCAGTTTTAAAATCGTTTTCAAAACTGGAATTTGTAAGTTCAAAAAGGTTCGACTTTATTTTTCTGTTTAATGAATATTAGTCTATTTTAACGGCCTTATCGCCCGAGAGATGAACTTTAATCACCGCCAACATTTCGGGCGCTAACCCGTCATTCGCGTTTGATAAGACATCACATTAAATTAATTTCACTTTTTCAAACAACAAAGAGATTTAGTGTGTTGGACATTTTATTTAATTCTAGGTTCGTTTATTTAAAAGACCTTAAAACGTCTAAGTCTTTTATTCCTAAGTTAATGTTTAAGTATGCTTAAGTGTATTTTATTTTTTTCGAAGAACATTTTTCTACAAACAAATCTCTATCTAAGCTTTAGTCTCTAATCCTAAGTTTTCATCTATTTCTAAAACAAGGAAGCAAACTTTTATTCTTTTGAATTTTTACCCTTTTTATTTTCTAAGCCAAAACCCCTTTTTACGTTTTTTACTTTTTGTATATTTTTTGCGTTTTTTACTTTTTTCCATTATTTATGTTTTCCTCTACCAATTTATGTTTTCTCTTTTTCAAAAGCATTTTCACCTTTTTTCTAAATTCATTTTTATTTTTCTATTTTAAGTTTTTTTTCTTTTAAAATAACCCATTTAAAAGAACTTTATTTCTCACTAAAGAAACTTGTTTTTAAGTTTTTTCCCTTTTCAAAATTCTTTTTTTTATCCTAGACCCTAAACCTTTATTTAAAACTTTTTTATTTTCTTTTTTTTAACTTATTTCTTTTCATTTTTTTCTAAAAACATTCTTATTATTTTTTCTTTTAAAATCATTTTGCCCATCAATTATTTAAAACAAACTTAATAAAAAAATCTTTTTCAATATTTTTCCTAAAATCAAGCTCTTTTATTATTTAACACCTCACATTATTATTTCTTCTAATTAAATCCCTAAATTCAAGTTTTTCAAATTTTCCACATTTATTAATTTTTATTTCTTGCATTCTTAAATATAAACATCTTTCAAATTAATTCCTACATTTCAAAAGATCAAAATCACCCTAACAACATTTTTAAAAGCATGCAAAAAATTTAAGATCAAACTAGGAATTTAAACGAAATTTAAAACAAAGAAAGGCTACCGGAATCGTGAACGATTATCCGACTTCGCGAAAGCAACCTAAAAGATCACAAACAACACAAGCAAAAACACCAAAATTCAACCAAGAACAAACATGTAATTAACATAATAAATAAATAAAGAAAAGTTTGAAATTTTACCGAGAAATCAATGAACGACGAACTCGAATTCAAGATTCTTGAAATGCTCCAAACCACCTCCGGAAAATTGCTCCAAACACGAACTTCCCCTCCGAAAATTTTCAGCAAACTCAAGAAAAATTCAGAGAATTTTTCGGAATTTTCTTGAACCCTTTTTAGTGATTTTTCTCTCAAAATGGTGTGTGTTTAACGAATGGGTGAAGGGGGTTTTATGTTAAACTTTGATCTTCAAAATCAAGCTAATTTTCGAATTCAATCCCCAAATTGGAGCCTAAATAAGACAAACAACTTGATACCCGGTAAAACCCCCCAAGAAATCATTCGTTTTGATCCAAATTCCGGATATAATTTCCCTTATAATTCGAATCTAGAGTTTATTATTTAGTTTCAGTTTTTTTTTGCAGATTCTGGCGGTTATAGGCAACTACGGCAAGCGGCATCGGCGGCAACTAGGCGGTCCGATCGGCACCAACCACGCCAGCTGCCGCGACCGGTGGACGGAGAACTGTGGCCACCAGCTGCGGGACAAGGGTTTGGAGAGCCTAGCCCCGCGCGCGTGGATTGCACGCGCCGGCGCGTGACACGCGGGCTGGCTCTCTTTTTTCCTTTTTTCTTTTCTTTTTTTTTACTGTTTTTGACCCCTTTTTGTTGTTTTTTCTTCTTCTTTTTTATCACATTTCATAATTGTTACCTCATTTCATTTCTTTTTTTTCCATAATTATTAAACACCATAATTATATTTTTTTTCTTTTTTTTCTTTCTTTCTTTCTCTTTCTTTTTTTATTTACTTTAAAAGTGGGCTACAACAAAATGGGCTTTATTTTCTTTATTTAAAAATGGGCCTTTTTTGAAATGGGCTCTTTTTGAAAATGAGTTTTTATTTTTAAAGGTGGGTTGTAAAAGGATTTTTATTATTCATATTTTTTGACTACTTTCATTTTCTATTTTTTTATTATTAAAAGCTAGGGTGAAAATTTAGTGACAACAGTTGCCCCTTTATGCTTATATATGTGAAACAAAGATAAAGCAAAGACAAAAAGACACAAATTTTCACATGATTTACTGTTTGGCTCCATTCTCTGAATGCCTGAACGGATAGGCGTGCTCTATTCTTCTTATGCTCGAATAGCTGAGCTGGGTTCAATTCTCCAAATGCCCGAACGGATAGCTGACTCTATTCTCCTTATGCTCAAATAGCTGAGTTGATTCCAATCTCTAAACGCCCGAATGGATAGGCCGATTCTATTTTCCTTACACTCGAATAGCTAAGTTGGGTTCTACTCTCCCAAATGCATGAATAGTTGAGTTGGGTTCCATGCTCAAACAAATAGGCCAATTCTATTCTCGTTACGCTCGAATAGCTTAGCTAGGTTCTATTCTCCCAAGTGCCCAAATTGTTGAGTTGGGTTCTATTCTCACATATACTCAAACAGGAAAATTATTCTAAAAACTCCATCCTCCTTATGCTTGGGTGAATAAGAAAACATACTTCAAACGATTTCATCCTCCTTATACTTAGATGAATAAGCAAAACCTCAAAAGGTTTCATCCTTTTTTACACTCAGATGAATAAGTAAACAGACTTTAAAATATTTCATCCTCCTCATGCTTGGATGAATGAGCAACCTTTCTCTTTCCTCCTGAACAAATAAGTGAATCTTATGAAAAAAATTTCATCCTCCTTATGCTTGGATGAATAAGCGGACTCCATATGCCTGAACGGATAAGCGGATCTTCTGAAGAATTTTCATCCTCCTTATGCTTGGATGAATAAGCAAACCTCTGAAAAATTTCATCCTCCTTATGCTTGGATGAATAAGCGAGTTCTATCCTCCTTGTGCTCGAATAGATAACCAGATCTTCTGGAAAACTTCATCCTCCTTATGCTTGGATGAATAAGCGAACTCTAGTTTCCTTGCGCCCAAACGGATAGGCGAATCTTCTAAAAAAACTTCATCCTCCTTATGCTTGGATGAATAAGCAACCTTCATTTTCCTTACGACTGGCTAAGCGAATCTCCTAGAAAAACCTTATCCTCCCTATGCTTGGATTAATAAGCGGGTTCTAAAAAGGGTTCTATCCTCATCATGCTCGGAGGAATAAGCAAGTTCCAAGAAAGTGTTTCATCCACCTTACGCTTGGATGAATAGGTGGGTTTTATTCTCCTTTTGCTCGAATAGATAATCAGATGCCAAAAAGGGTTTCATCCACCTTATGATTGGATGAATAAGCGGACTCAAAAAAGTGTTTCATTCACCTTATGCTTGGATGAATAAGCGAGTTCTAAAAAGGGTTCCATCCTCCTCATGCTCGGATGAATAAGCAGGTTCCAAAAAAGAATAAAGGTGTTTCATCCACCTTACGCTTGGATGAATAAGCGGATTCTATTCTTCTTGAGCTCGAATAGATAAGCAGATTCCAAAAAGGGTTTCATCCACCTTACGCTTGGATGAATAAGCGTACTCCATTCTCCAAATGCTCGAACGGATAGGCTGGTTCTTTTGCTAAAAGGTCCTTCGTGTACCTGAAAAATGCAATACTTAATGAAATTATGATGTGCATGCCCCTAGGGATGCCTAAAACGTGAATGCATGTCTCATTTCTTTTGCTTTTTGAATTCTTTCTCAAAATTAATTTTTCCCATACATTTACTCGCTTACTCTAGATAAGCAATCATACTTTTTCATTGTATTTTTTGACTCATGGAAAACATTTGACATTTGCAATTTTGCTCACTTAATCCAGTGATCTTGTACTCCTGGTTGTAAAGACAGATTTCTTTAGCTGCCATAACTTCGCCATTATCATTCTTCATATCTCTTTGTTTCATTGAAAACATTCAATCTTCGTAGGCGAACGTCTCAAGATCTACCATCATTGTAGTTGATACATCAAGGTTGAGTGAAAGGCTTTCTTGTGTAGTTTGGAATGCTTCAAGTCTTCATATGCCCCTTATCAAGCATCTTCACTGCTTCTTGCGAATTCTCAAATTCTTGCCCCTGTAGGACATCTTGAATTGCTTGCACGTAAAATCTCATTCCCACCTTGAATATCTTCGAGTGATGTTGGTGCTTTAATCTATTCTTCTCACGCCTATTAATAGTGAGGGTCTGAAATCATTAGCCAATGTAGACTGCCCCAATCTGATGCATCGTTTGCTTATCAAGTGCAATTCTTTCTCTTTTCATGCTTTTGAACTTCTTCATCTTGTATGTGGATCTTTTCTTGATAACACGACCCACTTCAAACTCTTCATCGCATGTGCTTCTTCTTTTACCTTCTTGTCCAAGGCGATGCCCCCATTCAAACTGAGGTTCAATTGTTTTCTGAAGTGATGAAAACATTCGTTCATGGCCTTCTACAGTCGAGATCAATACCAAGAAATCTTTTGCTTTTCATTAATCTATGTTAGCCTACTTGTAAGATGCAAGAAAAAGCTAGAAAGAATAGTTCAAGAAAAAAGTCATAGCAAACGCAAAGAAAGGCTAAAAATAAGGATCTCAAGAAAATAATCATGGAAAACACAAGGATAGGGCTAAGTTAGATGCCCTAAAATTAAAAGCATGAATGATTCAAGAATCCATCAACCGGATAATGCCCCACTTTTGGTGGCTCTCTTTTCCTCACACGCTCCCCAAATTTAAAATTTTCCCACTTTTCTAATCTCAATCAGATATTAAAAGCTCGAGGTCCCTGAAGAAAGGTTAACTCAATTATGGCGGAATGTGTTCTGAAGATGAACTCTTTTTTTAGATATTCATGTGTGATCCAAATGGTCTTTTAAGGCTTGTAATGTAGGTTAGGCTCAGGTTGCCAAAGAAAGGATATAAATGCTCAAATTCATATTTTAAGGGTGATTAAACCAAGGATCAAATTTTCCTGATGAAATCTCTGTTCTTCTTCTTTTATTCTTTGGATCACTCCAGACTGCCCATTTTGGGTTTCCACCATAGAGTTCATTTCCTTTTCTGGTACAATCTCGTTTGAATGACACATTTCAAATTTTCCTTCACTCTTCAACTTTTCCTTCATTTTTCTTTTCCTTCTTCTCTTCTCTTCTCTTTTCTTCTTTTCTTTTTTCTTCTTTTTATTTTTTATTTTTTCTTTCTCTTTTCTTTCTCTTTCTTCTTCTTCTTTTCTTCTTTTCTTTTTCTATCCTTTTCTTTGTTTTCCTTTTTGAGTCCTTTTCTTTTACAGTTTAGGACATTCAACCTAATCTAACATGTTTCTTTCAAACAGATTTTCATTTTCTATGCCCCCGGTGTGAGGAGTGATCCTTGGTTAGGGTTAAATCTCAAGAAAAATATCTTCGAAGAAAGAGAAAGAAAGAAAAAAAAAGGAAAATGAAGGAATGCCAAATGTCATTTCACACATAAATATCGTCGAAGAAAAGCATTCTCCACTTGGTAGATGTTTTAAAGTTATCACTTTATTCAAGGACCCTAAAAACAATGTCTGAGAGGAAAATACTCTCATAATCTGTATATGGGACTTCCCCATTAATCCTCAACACACATTTTGCCCCTGTATCTCGGGATTAGTTTCAAGAATCATTCATACAATCAATAATTGGGACTCTACAAAGAAGATGTATGCTTGAAAAAATGGATAAAAAATGCAAAGAAGGGAAAAGGAGAAACGTTTGCCATTTGAAGGAAAAAATGCATCTTTAAAAAAATAAAATGACATAGAAGCCCTTACAAAAGATCCCTAATGCTCGCGGGCAAAAGCAAGAGGGTTGGTTCTAAGCATGATCCCAATTGTCTAGAGAAAAATAAGTTTTATTCCATGAAAGCACGAATCCCGGCCAATCTTGCCTCCGACGACTTCGTGACAAAACTCTAAATGCGCTCGTCCTCGTCATTTTCTTCTTTCTCAAGTATTCCATTTCTGATGGCTGTCAATATCAACTCTTCGTTCATGACCATGTCTGCGAATCCTTCAGTGGCGTAATTTAACATGTAGTCATAAAAAGGTCCATCTAGTGTCTCCACAAACATTGGAGTAACCTCATTTTCTGACAGCGGAGGTTGAACTTGGGCTGCCACATCTCGCCACCTCTGAGCATATTGGTGGAAGCTCTCATTGGGCTTTTGTTCCACATTCTGTAGCACAATCCTGCTTGGGGCCATATATGTTACATACTCGTATTGCTTGAGGAAGGCTTTCGATAGATCTCTCCAAGTGCGTATGTTGGCCCGACTCAATTGAGCACACCAACGAATAGCAGACCCAAATAAACTGTCTTGGAAACAGTGGATCTGTAACTTCTCATTTTCTAAATGCGGTGAAATTTTCCGGCAATATATGGTCAAGTGTGCCAACGGGCATGTAGTTCCATTATACTTTTCGAAGTCTAGGGCTTTGAACTTTTGAGGAGCCACCAAGTCAAAAACTAGACTCAGGTCTCTAGCATCCATGCCTCCATAAATGCTTCCTTCTTGATAAACTTTAAACATTTCCACTAGTTTCTTGTAGCGGTCTTCCCATTTCTTCTCGACCTTTGCCATGTCAGTTTCTTCATTGAGGTCAGGCATCTCGGGGCTGCAAACCTCGTCAGTGTTGTTTTTAGTACGGGCAGAAGATTCTGAGATCTTGACTTTAGGTGAAGCTATTTCCTTTTGTACGAAAGCCATACCCGGGAAAGCGTTGGTGTCTTCCCTCCCTTCTGGGTCCTTGAGCCCAAGCATGGCTACGATTTGGCTGACTGTTTTCTGGTGAGATATCTCAATCTGTTTCTTTAGATTATTTACCATCTTCTCGAGCTTGTCACAAATGCATTTCTGATTGGCTTCCAGAGTTATCAATCTTACCTCAATGTTCATGGCTCTAGTCGTGTTTCCGCAGGATCTTTTACTACTTAAATGGAATTTTCAAAAATTAATCTTTTTATTATACATGAATGAATGCAATGATTGAAACATTATTTAATGTAAACAAAAAACAAATGCATGGAAGCAAATATATGTGTGTACAAACGAATTCACCAAAACAAACAACGGAGCAAGCAAAACAATGTAAATGCATGAATGCAGTCGAAGGGTCATCAATTCCATTGAAAATATGCTCATAGAAGGAAACTCTTTATTAAATTCGAAAGCTTTTATTACATCTTTTGTGAATTACAAATATATTTCTGCTTGAACACCTAACTCCCAGATTTCTTCAACTAGTCACATGAGCCTTGGTCCAACTTCTCCAAAAGGCTTGATGTGCTGACGAAGGGTTGCAGCTTCAGTTGCCAATATTGTCATGCACTTGGTTCTCCTCCTTTTTAAAAGCTTTCTATTCATAATTGATCAATTTTCCAGAATCAACCCTTCCTAAATATGAAATAATGCATGCAATAAATAAATATACTTTCCACACACAAAAGGGTTAGTAATAAACATGCTACAAAAACAACAGAAAAAGGTTAGTAACAAATAAACATGCTACAAAACAAAACAAAACTCACACACAAAAGAGTTAGCAATAAATAAATATGCTACCAAAACAAAACAAAACTCACACAAAAAAGGTTAGTAACAAATAAACATGCTACAAAACAAAACCCATATACACAAAGGTTGGTAATAAAAAAACAGAAACAAAACCTAAAAGATCCAAAATAATTCGATTGCATGATAATTTTGGGCAGCCATTCCAACATTACAGGACATGACCCCACGGATTATTCCTACGACTCAACACCCTAGGCTTTTCGCATGGCTCTAATAGGGGTAGGCTATAAATTCTCAAACTTCGTTTGGTTCTAAAAAAGGTACCCGAGATGTCCTTGTTTTCCTCTACTAAGAGTACCAAGGCCATCGATTCTCACCCATTATAGGCTACAAACGAATCGAGTTCAACTCAGGAAGACTCACCGCCGAAGCCTTCTCGAAGAATCAATATTCTTACGAAGGCAAAGGGATTGAGTCCAGAAGGTACTTTGCGATGGTCATACGAAGAATCGATATTCTTACATGAGCAAAGCGTGTTCCCCCCACTTAAAATGAACGGGACAAAGCTCGGGAATAGAGCTTGGAATTAAGTCTTAAATGCGTAAAATAGAGCTATATTCATTTAAACGGACAAATAAATAGAACCTATGATGAACTTGCAAATTCCACACATTTAAAAAAACATTTTTTTGAAAATCATTCAAAACCAATTTGTGGCTTGATCCTCTTTGTTTTTATTTTTTTAAAAAACAAAAACACATCCCCAGCGGAGTCGCCAAGATGTCGCAACCGCCTTTTTACGGGAGGCTTCTACGTTTTTGGAAAACACTTTTAAAAAATCAACAGAGTTGCCACCAATCTTTTTTGAAATAAAAATGTGATTGTGCCACTTTTAAAAAATAGGTTTATTTTAATAAAACATTTTTTGGTTTTAATAAAATAACAGTTTTGGTCTGCGAAAATCAGAAAATAGGTTCGGGGGTTGGTTACGCGTGGGGAAGGGTTAGCATCCCCACGACGCCCAAAATTGGTACCTAGTTGGTTTTAAAATCGTTTTTAAAACTGGAATTTGCAAGTTCAAAAAGGTTCGACTTTATTTGTCCGTTAAATGAATATTAGTCTATTTTAACGACCTTATACCCGAGAGATGAACTTTAATCACCGCCAACATTTATGGCGCTAACCCGTCATTCCCGTTTGATAAGACACCACATTAAATTAATTTCACTTTTTCAAACAACAAAGAGATTTAGTGTGTTTAGCATTTTATTTAATTCTAGGTTCGTTTATTTAAAAGCCCTAAAATGTCTAAGTCTTTCATTCCTAAGTTCATGTTTAAGTATGCTTAAGTGTATTTTATTTTTTTTCGAAGAACATTTTTCAACAAAAAAAGTCTCTATCTAAGCTTTAGCCCCTAATCCTAAGTTTTCACCCATTTCTAAAACAAGCAAGCAAACTTTTATTCTTTTGAATTTTTACCCTTTTTATTCTTCCTTTTAAAAGCTATAATTTCTTTTTATTTATTTTTATTTTCTAGGCCAAAACCCCTTTTTACGTTTTTTTACTTTTTGTATATTTTTTGCGTTTTTTACTTTTTCCATTATTTATGTTTTCCTCTACCAATTTATATTTTCTCTTTTTCAAAAGCATTTTCACCCTTTTTCTAAATTTATTTTTATTTTTTCATTTTTAAGTGTATTTTCTTTTAAAATAACCCATTTAAAAGAACTATATTTCTCACTAAAGAAATTTCTTTTTAAGTTTTTTCCATTTTTAAAGTTCATTTTTTATCCTAGACCCTAAACTTTTATTTAAAACCTTTTTATTTTCTTTTTTTTTGAAAATGTATTTCTTTTCACTTTTTTTCTACAAAAACATCCTTATTAGTTTTTTCTTTTAAAATCATTTTGCCCATCAATTATTTAAAACAAACTTAATAAAAAAATCTTTTTTAATATTTTTCGTAAAATCGAGCCCTTTTATTATTTAACACCTCACATTATTATTTCTTCTAATTAAATACCTAAATTCAAGTTTTTCAAATTTTCCACATTTATTCATTTTTATTTCTTGCATTTTTAAATCTAAACATATTTCAAATTAATTCCTACATTTCAAAAGATCAAAATCACTCTAACAACATTTTTAAAAGGATGCAAAAATTTTAAGATCAAACTAGGAATTTAATCGAAATTTAAAACAAAAAAAAAAGGTTGACGGAATAGTGAACTATTTTCCGACTTCGAGAAAGCAACCTAAAAGATCACAAACAACACAAGAAAAAACACCAAAATTTAACCAAGAACAAACTTGTAATTGACATAAAATAATAAACAAAGAAAAGTTAGAAATTTTACCGAGAAATCGACAAACGACGAACTCGAATTCAAGCTTCTTGAAATGCTCCAAACCAACTCCGGAAAATTGCTCCAAACTCGAACTTCCACTCTGAAAATTTCCAGCCAACTCAAGAAAAATTCAGAGAATTTTTCGGATTTTTCTTTAACCCTTTTTAGTGATTTTTCTCTCAAAATGGTGTGTGTTCAACAAATGGATGAAGGGGGTTTTATACTAAACTTTGAGCTTCAAAATCAAGCCAATTTCCGAATTCAATACCCAAATTGGAGCCTAAATCAGACAAACAAGTTGATACCCTGTAAAACCCCTAAGAAATCATCCGTTTTGATCCAAATTCGGGATATAATTTCCTCTTAAATTTGAATCTAGGGTTTATTATTTAGTTTCGGTTTTTTGCAGATTTCGGCAGTTATAGGAAACGACGGCAAGCGGTGTCGGCGGCAAAGGCACGACGGCAACCAGGCGGTTCGATCAGCACCCACCACGCCGGCTGCCGCGACCGATGGACGGAGAACGGTGGCCACCAGCTGCGTGACAAGGGTTTGGAGAGCCCAGCCCCACGCGCGTGGATTACACGCGCCGGCGCGTGACACGCGGGCTGGCTCTCTTTCTCCTTTTTTTCTTTTTTCTTTTCTTTTTTTTACTGTTTTTGACCCCTTTTTGCTGTTTTTTCTTCTTCTTTTTTTTATCACATTTAATAATTATTACCTCATTTCATTTCTTTTTTTCCATAATTATTAAACACCATAATTATATTTTTCTTTTCTTTCTTTCTCTTTCTTTTTTTTCTTTACTTTAAAAGTGGGCTACAACAAAATGGGCTTTATTTTCTTTATTTAAAAATGGGCCTTTTTTTAAATGGGCTCTTTTTGAAAATGAGTTTTTATTTTAAAAGGTGGGCTTTGAAAGGATTTTTATTTTTTATATTTTTTTGACTTCTTTCATTTTCTTTTTTTTTATTATTAAAAGCTAGGGTGAAAATTTAGTGGCAACAGGAAGTTTTAGATTTTGGCTGGGTTGAGTTTGTAGGGTAATCGATGATGCTTTCGATTGTTTTGAATGGGTATTTTGGTGGATTTTGGAAAGGCAACGAGATAGGTTTGCTTGCTGGATATTTTAATGCATTGGAATGCATTAATCCTATGTTTTTGTGTGGTATAAATAAGGGAGAACGTTTCGGAAGCAACCACAAAAGTTTCATGAGCTTCGGACACTTGTTTTCGCGTCAGCTAAGTGAGGTTTCGCATGTCAATGAGTGAGAACGTGGATTTCAGTTTTGAAATGCTTTAAATGTGGTTTTGGGAACTTAGATATAAGCTTGAAACACTTGTCTAAGTTCGGAAGTAAGTATAAGGAATTTCTCCCTCGAATTGTGCTATTATGGATTTGTGTATGTACTTGATTTTAAATGCATGTTACCTACTGTTCAAGCATGTTTTAAAGTAAGTGATTTACTGTTTTGATGATGTGATGTTCAAGGATGTACATGGTAAGTTATCCTTGTAAGTATATGTTTTATACTTGTGATTTTAAACATGGTTTAATACTTGGAAATATGATTTATTGATGATGCTTTGAAAACAGTGAGGTATGTGGTTAAATGTGAATTATATTGGCAAGTGTTGTTGTGAAAACGGTTTATAAATGATATCAAATATAGTTAGCTGACTATAGGCTTGAGTGCACGATAAAAAGTTGCCTTGGATGTCGAGGGGTTGGTGTCCTGTGTCTCTGTCCAAGTACCCTAACGATCGAGGAGGTTGGTGCCCCATTTCTCATTAGTGAGTTAAGCATCTAACCGATGATGGCGTTGGTGTTCCCGTGGGTTGTGATTGTACTCGATTGATATAGTACCTTTGGTTGTTAATTTACCAATTCTGGTTAAGATGGCTTGAAGTGTTGAGTGAACACTTGTCGAATCCGTGTATTCGATATGTGGTTTTGAGATATGAACTTGCTTAATGATCACTTGGAAGCCAATATAATTGATGATGTATCATGAAATGGTTTATGTTGCATAATGTGGTTTATGCATGTTTTACTCTTTAAGCTATGCATATGGTAGCTATGCATGGGGAGGCTTAAATTGAGTGTAGAAATGGAACTTGTTGTTGATTCATGATACATGTAGAATGAGGGTTAATATGCTGATTTTCGTTTAAGGGGAGAGCATGGTTTAAAAGGGCATGATAGTTTCCAAATGATGTTTTAGGAAATTGAAATGAGATTTCAATGTAGACATGGAAAATGGTTTTAATGCATTGACAATGTTTTGTTTTTTAGCACTCCTCACTATGCCTTGTGTGCTTACTCTCTCATTTGTCCATCAATGCAGATAATTGAGGTTTTGGAGGCAGCAAGTAGCAATGGATCACAAGAGACTACATTTGCAAAAGTATGTTTCGATTAGACTATGTAATAAGGGCAATGGGGGATATGTTGTGTTGTTGGGAGATTTGAGTAAATTCCCTTTTGAGCAAGTTTGATTTGCTATTTAAGACTTTTAAATGGCCTTTGGTATTTGATTTATGCTTTACTTTGCATTTTGGTATCTTGCTTGGCTTGTCACTAGGTTGCATGCCTATAGTTTACCTTTGATGCAATTTGCCATGTTATGATGATGAATATGTCATGAATGACTAAGAATTGATGTTTAGATATGTTGTATGCATGTTGGAATGATTATGATTGCATTTAAATGTGAAGAACCAGCAAAAAGTGTCATTACAGGCCCAGGTGTTTCGGTACGCCCAAGACTGTACCAAAACGGTGAGCCATAAAGGGCCTAAGAGTTTCGAAACGAGAAGAGGTGTATCAGAACATGCTAGATAATTTTAGCTAGTGGAAATTGGCGTATCGAAACACCAAGACCTGTTCCAAAACATGGTGTTTCGATATAGGGCTCTTTGTTCTGAAACGCCATGTTGTTAAGTTGGTTTTTGGAATCTTTTGAAGTTTTGTGTCTTTACGTTTCAGTCCCTAAATGTTGTGGATGAAATTAAATGAGCTTGGATGATTGTTTTGAGCTAAGATTTGTCAGAGTGGCATGCAATGTGACTAATTAAAGGTTGGTAACTTAAAAACTGAAGTTGTCCCTGTAATTTGCTAAAATTACAAAATGGTCCCTAAAACTTGTTTGAATTCATTTGAGTGCTTAATCGACGTTTGTTTGAGATGTTCATTGTTCCGCTGCAAGTCTTTACACTTAGGCTAATGATGAGCATCTAGACAAGATACAAAGAAAAGAATTAGGGTCATTTATTGAGGTAAACCTCCCCGGTTTACTTTAATATTCCTCGTGTGACTCATTCGGTTCGGTCTTTCGCCCAGACCGAGTCGAGGGGGTTACAGTACCAACGAATCGTCAAGAAACTACTTCTCCTTAATCAACTAAACCAAGGAATTTTTCACTTGCAACTCAGCTATCAATCCAGCCTCCCGCAACACACTCAATCGCTCAGACATGACTCTCAACTCCACAGCTACCTTTTGCGTCGTCAACTACTTCAAACTCTTATGATTCGTATAAACAACACACTTCTCACTATAAAGGTAATGCCTCCAAATTTTTAAAGCAAACACAATCGTTGCAAGCTCATGATCATGAGTATGATAGTTTTGCTCATGCACCTTCAATTGTCTAGATGCATACGCAATAACCTTCCCACCATGCATCAACACGCAACCCAAACCAACATACGATGCATTACTAAAAACCACAAACTCCCTACCTGACTCGGGTTGATTCAAGATAGGAGCTTGCGTCAAAGCTTCCTTCAACATCTCGAAAGCTTGGTGTCTAACATCCGTCCACTCAAAGCGAACATTCTTTAGCAACAACTTAATTAATGGAGCAGCAATCTTTGAAAAACCAGCCATAAACCTACGCGAATAACTCGCCAATCTGAGAAAACTACAAACTTCTGTCACAGATTTAGGCGTCTTCCAACTCATCACCACCTCGATCTTATGTGGATCAACTTAGATACCCTCGGCTGACACCACATGTCCAAGAAAGACAGCTTCTTTAAGGCAAAACTCACACTTACTCAACTTGGCGTAATGCTGATTTTCCAACAAAACTTGCAACACAAATTTTCAAGTGATTATCATGCTCCTCCTTAGGACGAGACTACACGAGAATATCATCAATAATGTAACCCCTCGACCCGGCCTAGGCGGTAGACCGATCCGAACGGGTCACACGGGGAATATTGAAGTAAACCGAGAAGATTTACCTCAATAAACAACACTATTTTTTTTCTTTTATCTTTTCTAGAGGCTCATTAGAAACCTAAGTGCTCGTCATCATAGTGTAACATACATAACACCAATCAAACATTAATTAAAACTTAATTCCCTTTAGATACAATTTTAGGGACCATTTTGTAAACTTATCAAATTACAAGAGATTCCTCCAATTTTAGATTACCATCTTTAAATTAATCATAACACATGCTCACTTAATTGCATCCAAAATATTCATGGACTAAAACGCAAAGAATCAGAACTTTAGAATATTTCATCAACTAACATAACAGCTAGCTGTTTTGGTACAGGCTAGCCCTGTACCGAAACAGGTGTATCGGAACAGTTCCTCACGGCTCGGAACACGGGCCCGTATCGAAACGGGTGTTTCGAAACTGTGGTTTCCAGTAGCAAAACGTATCGGAACAAACCTTCCCTGTTTCGAAACCCCTAGGCCATTTCAGGCTCACTGTGTCGGTACAGGCTCGAGTGTACCAAAACACCTGGGCCTGTAATGACATTTTTTGCTTGTTTTTCACACTTAAATCCATCCTAAACCAAACCAACATGCATACATCATATTTAGACATTAATCCTCAAACATTTATGGCTTATTCATCATCAAGTCATGGAAAATTGCATCCAAGATAAACTATAGGCATGCAACCTAGCAAATAAGTCACTCAAGAGTCAAAACTCAAACCAATGCACAAACCATCAAATATAGGCCTTTTAAAAGTATAAAACCATAAAGAAAACATGCTCAAAAAGGGTGTTCACACACATCACCCAAATAAACCATGGAACCCCCATTGTCCTTATTACTCTAGTACATAACCGAAGCATACATTCAAAGTGAAGTCTCTAACGATCCCCTTGCAAGTTGCTACCTCCAAACACCTAATTATTTGCATTGATGGACAATAGAGAGCGTAAGCATACAAGCTTAGTGAGGAGTGCTCAAAACCAAAACACCATCTATGCATAAAAACCATTTCTCCATCATTTGAAAACCATCATGCCCTGTTTAAAAACCATGCACATTACTTACCAAATCAGCATGTTAATCACCATGCAACAAGTATTATGAACTCAACAGCAAATCCATTGCTAACACTCATCTTAAGCCTTCCCATGCATAGCTACCATATGAAAAGCTTAAGGAGTAAAACATGCATTAACATATTATGCATCAATAATCATTTCATAATACTTAATCTGTAACACCCCGGTTTTGGGCTTAGAAGTTTTGGGCGTTGACCGGTTCGGTCAAAGTGCTGATCGAATATATAAGAGTGAATTTAGGAAAGCCTAGTTCGGGTTGCATTAAAAATATGGAAAAATGTTCTAAAATCATCTTTTATTATATAAAAGTGAACTGTGAAATCAATTTTGGAAAATGAGGTTTGGAAGGTTGACATTTTGGCTAGTGACCAAAATGTAATTTTTGAAAGTTGCGGGACAGTTTTATAAAGGATTGAAACTTTGAATCTTTAAGGAGCTATTATTCCAAAAAGGATTTCTCCAGATTTTTCTAAGATATTTTAAGGCTTTATTCTGATTTTAAAGATTAAGAAAAGGAGGGAAATCATTTTAACCAATTTCCTAACTACTTTTTCATTTTCTCTCCATTTTCCTTTTCTCTTATTTTCTCTCAACCCAAACAAAATTCTCCAGATTTCTTTCTCTGATTTTGGCATCTAAATCTCTCATTTCAACTCTCATTTGATTCCTAATCATCTCATCAACAAAACCTCTCAATTTGCAAGTTGTTTCATCATGCTTTTTGGCTCTAAAAAGGAGAAATTCAAGTTTGGAGGTAAGAACGTCTCTCTCCTCTAAACTATCAGTTCTTTACTGAAATTCCCAAGTTCTCAATCCTTGATTTGTGATTTGTTAATGGTTTTTCAAATGAGATCTTGATTTTTGGCTAAAATGCAAGATTTGGTGATTTTGATGGAATTTTCGTGTGATCTGTTTGGGCAGTGTTTTGAAGTGTCAAAATGATGTTAAATGAATGCTAAGTTGATTAGAAATTGATGTTTAATGAATGCAATCCCGGATAGGTTGAATTTCCTAAGTTTCGCTTGAGTTTTTGGTTGTTTTTGGAGTGTTTTTGGTGATCTGTTATACCTGGAGGTAAAAGGATGTGTTTGTATTCATTTTGGATGTTAATTGATGTATAAAAATGGTTAGAAGTGATGGATCTTGGCTGGGTTAAGTTTTGGTAATGTTTGGAGGTGATTTCGGTTGTGTTTGGTAGCCGAATTGTTGGATTTGTGTTGAGCAGCGAGTGTGGTTGTGTGGCTGCTGTTCTTAATGCATAATGATGCATTAATGTGCTGTTTTTGTGTGCTTGAAACAGGGGAGTTTGATCCTTGAGCTTTGAAGGTGTTCGCGGAAGGTTTCGGAAGCTTGGAAGGCTTGTTGGCTAGTCTTGTTTGGTTATCGGTGAGTGAAGTTGGGTTTTCGGCTTTTAATCAAAGGTTTGAAGGTTTTGGGAGCTTAGTTTAAGTCTAAACAACTTTGCTAAGCTCAAGAGTAAGTAAATGGATTTCTTACTTGATTTGTGATATGAAGTGGTTTTTAGGCAATTGTGGTTGATGATTGAAATGCATGTGTTTTGCATGGTTTAGTTCTGTTTTGAAAGCATGTTTAAGCATGGTTTAATGCTGGTTGTGAAAGCCATATGTGAAGGATGCTCTAGGTATGAGATCCTTGGTTTTATTCATTGAAAATGTGGTTTTGATGCATGATGTTGCATGTTGTTCAATGGCTTTGTTTAATGCTTTAAAACAGTGAGTTGATGATGGTAAATGATGGTTTTTGCATATTGGTTATGCATGTGAATCATTGGTTTATAATGAAATGGTTTTGCATATTGGCTATGCATGTGAAATATTGGATTAATGTGGCAAGATGGTTATATTGGCAAGTGTTGTAAGTGGTTCTTGGTTCTTTGATCGGATATAGTTAGCCGGCTATAGGATTGGGTGCACCGTGAATAAAGTCGCCTTGGAGGTGGAGTGGTCAAGAGTGGACCGGATAAGCTCCCTTCAAGTTTCCTAACGAGATGAGGTCATAGTGGAGGTGTTGCCCACTCGAGGACCTTGGTTATTTGAGGTCATAGTGGAGGTGTTGCCCATTCGAGGACCTTGGTTAAGCAAAGGTTATATGGTGTTTTAAAGTCCATATGTGAGGACCTTGTGCTTGTTGAGATCACAATGGCGGTGTTAAGTCCATGTGTGGATCTTGTATAGGGTGTCCCGGATCTCGTTAGTGATTTCTACAACTACCAATCGGTTATGCAAAGGTTGTATGGTGGTTAAAAGTCCATACGGGAGAACCTTGTGCATGTGAGGTTGTATGGTTGTCCATACATGGGAACCTCGGGAAAAGCTAAGGTTGTATGGTGTTTAAAAGTCCATGCATGGGAACTTTAGGCTTGTAAGGTCATAATGGAGGTGTTGCCCATTCGAGGACCTTGGATTGGGTAGGGTGTAGGGAGCGTAGGGACAACGCTCGGAAATCCGCGTATCCGATCGGGTGTTGAGTTGGAAAGTGGATGTGATTGATTACTTGAAGGCCAATATGATGTTCTTAAATATAAAGAAGCATGAGATGCTTGAAGTGATGCATGGTTGCATGTGAAGCATGAGATGCTTGAAATGATGCATGGTTGCATGTGAAGCATGAGTTGCTTGGAAAGATGCATTGTTGCATGAAAGGTGTATGATGCATGTGAATGCATGGTTACTTGTTAGGTTGAACAAGTGTTGTTTATCATTTGGTAAATGATGCATGTGAGCATGAATAACTTTAATGCATTGAAGTCTTGTAGGACTTGTTTTGAAAGGCATGTGAATATGTTTGTATGGTATATATGTTGCCTTGGTGTAGTGCAAGTGTTGGTTGGCTTGTGAAATGGTTTTAAAGATTTCTTGTTTGAAATGGCTTTCAAGTTTATGAAAGGTATGTTGTGAAACGGAAGTGTTTCCATGGTTTTGTTTTAGCTTTGCATATGGTATTTATGCATGGATGATGCTTGTGATTGAAAAGGATTTCAAACATGGTTTTTGGTAAACAAATCGGGTTCGTTTTACAAGTGTTTTATGACCCGCTGCATTGATGGTGTTTTGGTTTTGAGCATTCCTCACTAAGCATTATGTGCTTACGCTCTCTTTGTCCATCAATGCAGATCTTTGAAGTTTGGACAGCAAGGAGCAAGGGATTCAAGGTGGACTCCAAGTGAGATGTATGTCTCGGTGAATAGCTATAGTTAATAAAGGCAATGGGGGTAGAATCTCTTGGGATTATTGTGTTTGTGATCGTTTATGTTGTTCAGGAATGTTTTAATGTTGTTAAAGTTGTTGGAACATGATTTGGCTTAATTGAGATTGTTTTGGAAGGTTTGTGCCTAAATGGTTGCTTGTGTAGGAAGCATGCCTATAGATTTGGGGCTTTTTGCATGTGATGTGTTTCTGATGAATTGTTGATGCAAGCATGTCTCATTTATGTTGGATTGCATGCTGGTAAAGTTTGGTGGCTTTTGGAGCATGATTGGATGGTCAATTGTGTGTTTGAGTGAGCAAAATGCAGCTTTCTGGGCTAGACGTTTCGGAACAGGAGACACCGTTTCGGAACGGGTGCCCTGCATGAACCCAGGCGTCCGAAACGGGTGAGACCGTTTCGAAACGGAAAGGCCTCTGCCCGACCCCCGTTTCGAAACGGGCTATGCCTGTTTCGGAACGGCCCCGCGTTTCGGAACGGGCTGTCTCCCGTTTCGGAACGGTTGACCGTTGGGGGCTGACAGTGGCAGTTATGTGTTTCAAAATGTTTGCATTTTGGTCCTGAATCTTGTTTGTGCAATTGTATGAGTTTGAGACGTCCGTTTGAGCTGAAATTTGGCCGAGATGCATGAAACATGATTAATTTTAAGTTGGTAACTTAAAATCTGGTTAAGGCCTCAAAGTTTTCAAAATTTACATTTTGGTCCCTAAAGTTGTAATTTGTTCAATTGGGTCCCTGTATGATCTCTGATGGCTGTGATCTTTGAGTATATTGTTGTGTGATCACATATAGGACTAAGGTGCATCTAGACAAGTGTTAAAAAGAAAAAAAAAGGGTCGTTAATCAAGGTTGACTTTCGGGTTGACTTTGGTTTTCCCCGTGTAATCTTCGTAGTTCGGGTCAACCGTCTAGGCCGGGCTACGGGGGTTACATTTGGTGGTATCAGAGCTGTGTTGCGAATGCTTGGGAAAAACGGTAAGTTGTTGTGATGTGTGCTTGTTGTTTACCCTGATGTGTGGTTGAATGTTGCTTGAAACACGTGTTTCTGGGCATAGTGTTGATGTTTCTGAACATGTTAATGATGTTTTCAAGCATGTTTCATGGTTATGAATCTTGGATTGAGCTAATGTGGATATGTGCTGATGTTGTGAGCTGGTCTTATGCTTGTGTTATGCTTGATGGAAGTGTAAGTTGTATGTTATGTTGCTAGTATGCTGTGGCAAGTGGATGCTGTTTGATGTAAGCATGATCAAAGTATGTTGTTTGATATGCTTGATGTTGTGATATCCATGTTGTGTTGACTGTTATGTCATGTAAAGGGGAGGATTTGGGATACCCATTGCCTTATTAATATAGCTATTGTGTTATTTTGGAGTTGGAATTTGAATCCTTGCTAATGCTGGTCTAACTGGTTTGTTTGTTTGTTGTGATTGTATGTTTGTTGTTGTTAGTGGTATGGCGAAGTCAATGGAGGATTGGCGGTTGAGGGAGATGGTTGCTGCCTTGGGGCAGGTTGTTAAGGCAAGGAATTCACCCTTTGGTAGTGGAGTTTTGTCTCAGTCTTCTGTGCCTAGTGTTGAGGTGGTAAGGCAAGGGGAAGAAGCTGGTTCTGTGGTGAAGAGTTCATCACCTGTTGAGCAGGAGGTGTTGGGAGCAACTCAGGCTATTGTTGAGGTAAAGTCAGTAGATGTGCTGGCTGTGGGATGTGAGGGTTTGCCAAAGCAGTGTTTGCTTGATTTGGGTGCTGTGGAGTATCATGGTACTTCCCCGGAGATGTTTGAGGCCTGGTTGGCCAGTGTGGTTCAGATTTTGGATCGGGAAGGCTGTGATTATGCCTGTAAGCTGGGGAGCGTTGTTTCTTTGATGTTGGGAGATGCGTGTGCCTGGTGGACATCTGTGGCAGTTGCGTCACATATCCATGATATTGATTGGGATTTCTTTGTATCTGCTTTTTATGAAAGGTATCTTGGAAGGAAGTTCCTAAGGGTTAAGCAAAGCGCGGGTAGTGCTGTTGTTGAGCAAGTATTGCTTGAGCGAGGAGTGGAAGCTCAGTCATCTGTGTGTGACCGTTGTGAAAGGCAACATGTTGGAAATTGTTGGGGCGCAGGTGTTTGTTGGAATTGTGGTTCCAAAGTACATGTTAAGCGTGATTGTCCTCATGGAGCGAGGTTAGCTTTGGTGTTAGCCAAAGGGTTTCAGAAAGGTCGTGGGCACGGCCGAGGCAGGGTTCAGAAGTGGCAGAAAGAGTAGAAAGTTGTGAAAAGTGTGGGAAAGGAGAATTGCTGGAAATGTGGATCTGCTGGACACAAGAGGCGTGATTGTTTGATGTTGGCTCGGAATAGCCAAGGTTCTTTACCGCAAGGAGTTGGTGGTGACCCTAGTGTGTTAGCTGGTGCTGCAGTGGTGTGGCAGGAGGGTGGTGGTTCCGCAAGGAAGAGAGCTCGTCTGATGAAGCTTCAGGGAGGTGTTGTGTTTCCAGGTAACCTTGTTTAGTAATCTTTGCTCTAGTTGCCTTAGTTTGGTTTCTGTTGGTTTTCCTTGCGTGGTAAGTTAGTCTTGTTGCTAGCTTGTTGGGGTTTTTAGTTATGGTTTGGAAATGTTTTGGGTGTGAAGAAGGCTTGGTAAGTATCTTGTGGTTAATGGTTGTTGGTATGGTGGAGTTAGATGAGTTAGAAGTGAGGTAGGAGGTTGTTCTTAGACGGATTTGAGGATGTTATTGGAGGGTGTGAATTGGCATTCATGCACAGTTAAAATCATTGTTATATACTATATTATATATGTTGGTCCATGCATACATGTGGCATGACATTAGAGGTTTTGCATACATGTACATCAGGCATTGATAGGGCATGTTGGTGATCATGCATACGAGGTTCACACTCGCTAATAACTAATCGAATCTGTTAGTGTGTTGGATTAGGTTGGATGATGGGTTTTTAGAGGTTGTTTTGGTGCTGGGTGAGAGTTAGTAGTGGGGTATATCAAGTTAGTTGCTGGTGGAGGAGTTTAGTGGTTTGGTGTTGGATGGTATCGGTTGAGTTTAGAATCGGTTTAGTGGTTTGAATAGCTAAGTGAAAGGGGTAGTTCCTTGGTTCTGAATGATGTTGCAGCTTAGTGGTTGTGTTCCCAAGTGCTGGAGTAGCTTAGCTTTTAGGTTGTTGTGGAAGAGTTGTGTTTGTAGGTGCTGGTTCTTAGTAACCTTTGGGGAGTTAAGAAGATGGTTTGTATGTTTAAGCTGGGCGATGTTTTAGTATGGTAAGTGTTATGGTTGAAGTTGAAGTGGAAGGTCAATGAAAGATTGAAGTTTTTGTTGGTTGTTGGGTTCTTGTGATAATTGGTTGGTGGTGTGTGGAATGGCTGACGGAGTCAAGTTGGGATTGTGATGTAATTTTTGGAATCTGGGTGAGTATTCCTGATGAGCTGTTATGGTAATGTTAGCAACAGTTGTGAGGGTTTATCAGTTTTCGTTGAGGGGTTTGAGTAAGCAGTTGATGCTTAAGGATTTTTGCTTGTTGGGAAGATTCTTGGAAGAGGTTTGGAAGTTTGCAAGGGTTTTAGAAGCAGAGAAGGTTGCTTAGTGGCTGGATCGGATTGGTTGTTGTCTTTGTGTAAACAGGTTTTGGGTATGGTGTATTGTGGTGATGTCTGCTGTAAGAGCTGAAGTTCTTCAGGATGGTGTTGGGACTGTGTACAGTCTGGTTATGGGAAAGGTTAAGTTGTGGCTATCTTTGTGTTTTTCTGGATTCTGTGAACAGCATGTGATGGTGCTAGGTTTGGTGGAGGTTTTGTGTGGAAAGTGTTCAGTGTTGGTAGAGGCTTTTGTGTTGCCTTGTGTGTTGGTTTGGGAAGGTTGTGGTTTTCTTTCGCCGGTTAAATTTCGAGGACGAAATTTCCTAAGGAGGGGAGAGTTGTAACACCCCGGTTTTGGGCTTAGAAGTTTTGGGCGTTGACCGGTTCGATCAAAGTGCTGATCGAATATATAAGAGTGAATTTAGGAAAGCCTAGTTCGGGTTGCATTAAAAATATGGAAAAATGTTCTAAAATCATCTTTTATTATATAAAAGTGAACTGTGAAATCAATTTTGGAAAATGAGGTTTGGAAGGTTGACATTTTGGCTAGTGACCAAAATGTAATTTTTGAAAGTTGCGGGACAGTTTTATAAAGGATTGAAACTTTGAATCTTTAAGGAGCTATTATTCCAAAAAGGATTTCTCCAGATTTTTCTAAGATATTTTAAGGCTTTATTCTGATTTTAAAGATTAAGAAAAGGAGGGAAATCATTTTAACCAATTTCCTAACAACTTTTTCATTTTCTCTCCATTTTCCTTTTCTCTTATTTTCTCTCAACCCAAACAAAATTCTCCAGATTTCTTTCTCTGATTTTGGCATCTAAATCTCTCATTTCAACTCTCATTTGATTCCTAATCATCTCATCAACAAAACCTCTCAATTTGCAAGTTGTTTCATCATGCTTTTTGGCTCTAAAAAGGAGAAATTCAAGTTTGGAGGTAAGAACGTCTCTCTCCTCTAAACTATCAGTTCTTTACTGAAATTCCCAAGTTCTCAATCCTTGATTTGTGATTTGTTAATGGTTTTTCAAATGAGATCTTGATTTTTGGCTAAAATGCAAGATTTGGTGATTTTGATGGAATTTTCGTGTGATCTGTTTGGGCAGTGTTTTGAAGTGTCAAAATGATGTTAAATGAATGCTAAGTTGATTAGAAATTGATGTTTAATGAATGCAATCCCGGATAGGTTGAATTTCCTAAGTTTCGCTTGAGTTTTTGGTTGTTTTTGGAGTGTTTTTGGTGATCTGTTATACCTGGAGGTAAAAGGATGTGTTTGTATTCATTTTGGATGTTAATTGATGTATAAAAATGGTTAGAAGTGATGGATCTTGGCTGGGTTAAGTTTTGGTAATGTTTGGAGGTGATTTCGGTTGTGTTTGGTAGCCGAATTGTTGGATTTGTGTTGAGCAGCGAGTGTGGTTGTGTGGCTGCTGTTCTTAATGCATAATGATGCATTAATGTGCTGTTTTTGTGTGCTTGAAACAGGGGAGTTTGATCCTTGAGCTTTGAAGGTGTTCGCGGAAGGTTTCGGAAGCTTGGAAGGCTTGTTGGCTAGTCTTGTTTGGTTATCGGTGAGTGAAGTTGGGTTTTCGGCTTTTAATCAAAGGTTTGAAGGTTTTGGGAGCTTAGTTTAAGTCTAAACAACTTTGCTAAGCTCAAGAGTAAGTAAATGGATTTCTTACTTGATTTGTGATATGAAGTGGTTTTTAGGCAATTGTGGTTGATGATTGAAATGCATGTGTTTTGCATGGTTTAGTTCTGTTTTGAAAGCATGTTTAAGCATGGTTTAATGCTGGTTGTGAAAGCCATATGTGAAGGATGCTCTAGGTAGGAGATCCTTGGTTTTATTCATTGAAAATGTGGTTTTGATGCATGATGTTGCATGTTGTTCAATGGCTTTGTTTAATGCTTTAAAACAGTGAGTTGATGATGGTAAATGATGGTTTTTGCATATTGGTTATGCATGTGAATCATTGGTTTATAATGAAATGGTTTTGCATATTGGCTATGCATGTGAAATATTGGATTAATGTGGCAAGATGGTTATATTGGCAAGTGTTGTAAGTGGTTCTTGGTTCTTTGATCGGATATAGTTAGCCGGCTATAGGATTGGGTGCACCGTGAATAAAGTCGCCTTGGAGGTGGAGTGGTCAAGAGTGGACCGGATAAGCTCCCTTCAAGTTTCCTAACGAGATGAGGTCATAGTGGAGGTGTTGCCCACTCGAGGACCTTGGTTATTTGAGGTCATAGTGGAGGTGTTGCCCATTCGAGGACCTTGGTTAAGCAAAGGTTATATGGTGTTTTAAAGTCCATATGTGAGGACCTTGTGCTTGTTGAGATCACAATGGCGGTGTTAAGTCCATGTGTGGATCTTGTATAGGGTGTCCCGGATCTCGTTAGTGATTTCTACAACTACCAATCGGTTATGCAAAGGTTGTATGGTGGTTAAAAGTCCATACGGGAGAACCTTGTGCATGTGAGGTTGTATGGTTGTCCATACATGGGAACCTCGGGAAAAGCTAAGGTTGTATGGTGTTTAAAAGTCCATGCATGGGAACTTTAGGCTTGTAAGGTCATAATGGAGGTGTTGCCCATTCGAGGACCTTGGATTGGGTAGGGTGTAGGGAGCGTAGGGACAACGCTCGGAAATCCGCGTATCCGATCGGGTGTTGAGTTGGAAAGTGGATGTGATTGATTACTTGAAGGCCAATATGATGTTCTTAAATATAAAGAAGCATGAGATGCTTGAAGTGATGCATGGTTGCATGTGAAGCATGAGATGCTTGAAATGATGCATGGTTGCATGTGAAGCATGAGTTGCTTGGAAAGATGCATTGTTGCATGAAAGGTGTATGATGCATGTGAATGCATGGTTACTTGTTAGGTTGAACAAGTGTTGTTTATCATTTGGTAAATGATGCATGTGAGCATGAATAACTTTAATGCATTGAAGTCTTGTAGGACTTGTTTTGAAAGGCATGTGAATATGTTTGTATGGTATATATGTTGCCTTGGTGTAGTGCAAGTGTTGGTTGGCTTGTGAAATGGTTTTAAAGATTTCTTGTTTGAAATGGCTTTCAAGTTTATGAAAGGTATGTTGTGAAACGGAAGTGTTTCCATGGTTTTGTTTTAGCTTTGCATATGGTATTTATGCATGGATGATGCTTGTGATTGAAAAGGATTTCAAACATGGTTTTTGGTAAACAAATCGGGTTCGTTTTACAAGTGTTTTATGACCCGCTGCATTGATGGTGTTTTGGTTTTGAGCATTCCTCACTAAGCATTATGTGCTTACGCTCTCTTTGTCCATCAATGCAGATCTTTGAAGTTTGGACAGCAAGGAGCAAGGGATTCAAGGTGGACTCCAAGTGAGATGTATGTCTCGGTGAATAGCTATAGTTAATAAAGGCAATGGGGGTAGAATCTCTTGGGATTATTGTGTTTGTGATCGTTTATGTTGTTCAGGAATGTTTTAATGTTGTTAAAGTTGTTGGAACATGATTTGGCTTAATTGAGATTGTTTTGGAAGGTTTGTGCCTAAATGGTTGCTTGTGTAGGAAGCATGCCTATAGATTTGGGGCTTTTTGCATGTGATGTGTTTCTGATGAATTGTTGATGCAAGCATGTCTCATTTATGTTGGATTGCATGCTGGTAAAGTTTGGTGGCTTTTGGAGCATGATTGGATGGTCAATTGTGTGTTTGAGTGAGCAAAATGCAGCTTTCTGGGCTAGACGTTTCGGAACAGGAGACACCGTTTCGGAACGGGTGCCCTGCATGAACCCAGGCGTCCGAAACGGGTGAGACCGTTTCGAAACGGAAAGGCCTCTACCCGACCCCCGTTTCGAAACGGGCTATGCCTGTTTCGGAACGGCCCCGCGTTTCGGAACGGGCTGTCTCCCGTTTCGGAACGGTTGACCGTTGGGGGCTGACAGTGGCAGTTATGTGTTTCAAAATGTTTGCATTTTGGTCCTGAATCTTGTTTGTGCAATTGTATGAGTTTGAGACGTCCGTTTGAGCTGAAATTTGGCCGAGATGCATGAAACATGATTAATTTTAAGTTGGTAACTTAAAATCTGGTTAAGGCCTCAAAGTTTTCAAAATTTACATTTTGGTCCCTAAAGTTGTAATTTGTTCAATTGGGTCCCTGTATGATCTCTGATGGCTGTGATCTTTGAGTATATTGTTGTGTGATCACATATAGGACTAAGGTGCATCTAGACAAGTGTTAAAAAGAAAAAAAAAGGGTCGTTAATCAAGGTTGACTTTCGGGTTGACTTTGGTTTTCCCCGTGTAATCTTCGTAGTTCGGGTCAACCGTCTAGGCCGGGCTACGGGGGTTACATAATCAATTATATTGGCTCACAAGTGATTATCAACATACTCATTCCTCAAATTCATATCGGATACACGGATTTCGAAGTGTTGTCCCAACATTTTATACATTCTCAACGGTATCTCAAGGTTCACACACGAGAGCTACCATCTACCGTTGTGACACCCGTGGTGGAGTATTCGGTACCTCACAACCCCTCAACACCACTCATCGGTAGATGTATAACCCCACTAATGGGAGACGGTGCACAACTCAATTTCCTCAATCGTTAGGGTACTTGGATGGAGTATTCGGTACACTCACAACCCCTCAACATCCAAGGCGACTTGTTTATAGTGCACTCAATCCTATAGCCGGCTAACTATATCCGATTTCATTTATAAACAACTTTTTACAACATCACTTGCCAATATAATTCTCATTTAGTACAAACCTCATTGTTTTCAAAGCATTCACATTAAGCCACATTTCCAAGCATCAAACCATGCTTCATAAAACATATATATACAAGGATCACTTACCATTTGCATCCTTCATCAATATGACATTATAAACAGTAAATCACTTACTTTCAATCATGCTTTAAACAGTAGGTAAAACACATTTAAATTCAAGTGCATCAACAAACTCATAATAGCACAATCTGAGGGAGAAGATCACTTTACTTTCTTTCGAACTCAGTAAAGCGTTTCAAGCTTACAATGAGTTCCAAAAACCACCTTTAAAGTGTTTCAATGCTGGAAAACTCATTTCCACTCACCGACTCGCAAAACCAAGATTCGTCGACGTGAATTTAAGCGTCTGAAGCCCCCGGATCTTCACTGATTTCTTCTAAAGTATTCTCCCCTATTTTTACCACACAAGAACATAGGATTAATGCATCTAAATGCATTAAAATCACCATCAACTTAAACAACCTCGCAGTTCTGCCCTAAAGCACCAAAATACCCATCCAAAACAACCAAAAACTCAATCGATCTTGCTCAAAACTTAATCCAGCCACAATCCATCACTTCCATTCACTTTTACCCACCAATCAACAATCAAAAACAACATAATAACATTTAATTACACCCATCAACTCCAGATTAACATTTTCGAGCCAAAAACCCTTAACTAACAACCTAAACTATTAGAGATCCAACCTAATCTGAGATTATTATGATTAAGCCTTTACTTTAACATCATTTAACATCCAAAACAACTTTAAAATCATTTCCAAACCAATCAAAACAGTGCCCAAACGAAATACTTAGAAAATCATCAACTAAAACCATTTTAACCAATTCTTTATTAATCAAATCATAAAACTCAGTTAATAACTATATTTAGGAAGCACAAGACTTGGGAATTTCATTAAAGAACCTTGATTAGAGGGTTGATCAGCTCTTACCTCCAATCTTAGCTTTTTTCCCTCAATTGACAAAGATTTGCAAGAAAACTTCAAAGCTCCATTGATTAAATTGATAGATCACTTTTAGAAAATCAATAAGAAAGAGAAAAGGTGTTAGGATCTGAGATCTTTGAGAGAAAAGAAAGTGTTTGGCTGTTTAGAAAGTGAGGAAATGAAAGTTACGTAAAATCCTTTTGATCTCAAAAATCCTTTTTAATTGAAAGCTTTTCTTTTTATTCCTTTTTTAATAATATTATTTTAAAATTGGTAAAATTACGGGAAAAGTCTTTTAAACACATGTAAGCTCCCTAAAGATTCTAATTGTTGTCCCCTTTTTAATTTAGTCCTTAAAAACAATTTTGCATTTTTTACAAAATGGCCACATTATGAAATCTTGACTTTCCAAGACTCGTTTTCCAAAATTAACTTTACCAGCCTTCAATATATATTTTTAAAAGATTTTAGCAATTTTTCTCATAATTTTATCCAATCTCGAACTATGAATTCCCTGAACCGCTTCTAAAGGCTCGGATCTCTAATTCTAAGTTCGACTATTCCAAGAATTCATGAAACACACGATTCATCATGTCCATGAATGCAGCAGACGCGTTCGTTAAACCAAACAGCATCACAAACAACTCATAATGCCCGTACCTCGTACGAAAAGTAGTCTTAGGCACATCCCCATCCTTTACCTTAAAATTGATAATACCCAAATATCAAATCGATCTTAGAAAACACTGAAGCACCTCGAAAATTGATCAAACAAATCATTAATCATCGGCATAGGATACCTATTATTAATCATCAGCTTGTTCAATTGGCGATAATCTATACACATTCGCATCGTGCCATCCTTCTTTTTCACAAACAACACCGGTGCACCCCAAGGTGAAACACTAGGCCTAATGAACCCTCGATCAAGCAACTCCTGAAGTTGCATCTTCAACTCCTTCAACTCTTTCTGAGCCTTTTGATAGGGAGCAATAGACATTGAAGTCATATTTTCATACATCTCAATCCCAACCTAAACTTCTCTATTCGGCGGCAACCCAGGCAACTCTTCCGGAAATACACCCGGAAACTCACATATTGTGTGTATGTCCTGCACATGCACTTCCTTCGATCTTGGATTCATAGCATAATCTAAGAAAGCCTCGCATCCCAATTCCATCAAATGACTTGCTTCTAGAGTCGAAACAACATTAGACAAGAATTTCAAATTCTCGCCCATGATTACCACTTTGTAATCATTAACAAGTTTCAAGGTAACTTGTTTGGTATCAAAATCAACCACAACCCTATGCTCGGTCAACCAACCCATCCCAAGGATTACATCAAAACCATAGAAAGGAAATTCCATTAATTTAACCGCAAACACATGACCTTGAACAGATAAAGGACACTTCCTAAACAACCTTCTTGTAACAACCGTTTCACCAAAAGAACTAGTTACTTGCATTCCCACATCTAACACTTCTAAAACGATTGTTCAAGCCACAACTCCAAAAAGAATTATCAAAAACAGGTGCAAAAAACTATACCCCACAGATCAAATATGGAAAATCTCACCTCATGTGGTCACATGATCCACATACTGAGTAGGTATCAAATGTACCGAAACGCCCCTCCCTGTTTCGAAACCCCAAGGCCATTTCAGGCACCCTGTTTTGGTACAGGCTCGAGTGTACCGAAACACCTAGGCATGTAATGTCACTTTTTGCTGGTTTTTCATACTTTAATCTTACATAAAACAATCCAACATGCTTCCAACAAATATAAGCATCAATCCTCAAGCATCCATGGCATATTCCTCATCATAACATAAACATTTGCATCGAAGGTAAACTATAGGCATGCACCCTATTGTCAAACCAAGCAAGATACCCAAAATGCAAAGTAAAGCATAAACCAAATACTAATGGCCAATTACAAGTCTAAAACAACAAACCAAACTTGCACAAAAGAAAGTTTACACAAATCTCCTAACAATCCAACGGATCCCCCATTGCCCTTATTACTTTAGTCCAAACCGAAACATACATTCTAAAGCGAGGTCTCTTGGATTCCCTTGCCTCTTCTTGCCTCCAAGGCCTTAAGTATCTGCATTGATGGACAAATGAGAGCGTAAGCACACAAGGCTTACTGAGAAGGCTCATAAGCAAACACCATCAATGCATTAAAACCATTTCTCATGTCCACATCAAAATCTCATTTCAATTTGCTAAAATATCATTTAGAAAACCATCATGCCCTTTTCAAAACCATGCACTTTCCTTTATTAAAATCAGCATATTAATCATCATGCAACATGTATCATGAATTATCGACAAGTTCCAAACCACACTCAATTTAAGCCTTCCCATGCATAGCTACCTTATGCAAAGCTTAAAGAGTAAAACATGCATAAATCACATTATGCAACATTAACCATTACATGATACATAATTAACTATATTGGCTTACTAGTGATCATTTAACAAGTTCACAACTCAAAACCTCATATCGGATACACAAATTACATCAAGTGTTTACCCGACACTTCAAGCTATCTTAACCGGAATTGGTACATTCACAACCAAAAGTACTCTATCAACCGGGTACAATTACAACCCATAGGGATACCAACCTTATCATCGGTTAGATGCATAACCACAAACGAGAGACGGGAAACCAACCTCCTCGATCGTTAAGGTACTTGGACGGAGACACGGGACACCAACCCCTCGACATCCAAGGTGACTTTTTAAAGTACACTCAATCCTATAGCCGACTAACTATATCTGATATCATTTCTAAACAATTTCTCCACATCATTTGCCAATATAATTCATATTTAACACATACTTCATTGTTTTCAAAGCATCATCAATAAATCACATTTCCATGCATTAAACCATGCTTACAATCACAAGTATAAATCATATACTTCAGGGATCACTTACCTTGTGCATCCTTCAACATTTCACCACTAAAAACAGTAACCATACTCATATAAACATGTTTTAACAGTAGTTCAAACCATTAATTCAAAACAGAGCATAAATTATCACATAATAGCATAACCGAGAGAGGAAATTCCTTTCACTTACTTCCGAACTTAGTTAAGCGTTTCAAGCTTACCAATAAGTTCCCAAATCACCATTTTAAGTTTTCAAAACTGAAAATCACTTTCTCGCTCACCCACACGCGCAAACTCAACTTGCTGACACAAATCCAAGCAACCAAAACTCACGAACCTTCACCAATTGCTTCCAGTAAGTTATCCCTTGTTTATATGACACAAGAACAGAGGATTAATGCATCATCATGCATTAGAATCTCCAACAAGCAAACCTACCCCGTTGCTCTGCCCAAAAACATCAAAACGTCTATCCGAAACAACCGAAAACACCTTCGATTACGCTACAAACTCAGCCCAGCCAAAACCTACCACTTCCATTCATTTCTAAACATCAATCAACATCCAAAATCACCCTAATTACATCATTATACCTTCAGCAACTCAGATTTCACCCTAATACCATAAAAACCCAAAATCTAACAACCAAACAACTAGAGATCCATCTTGATTCGGGATTAATATGATCAAACCTTTCTTTTAAGAATATTTAACATCAAAAACATGATTAAAATCAATAATAACTCAGCCAAATTTGATCCAATACGAAAACCAATCAAAATCACCATTTAAGCTTGATTTAACCACTTTCATCAAATTAAACATGAACTCTTGTTAAGAAAACATAATTAGAGAGCCAAATACTTGGGAATTTCAATAAAGAACCTTTATTAGAGGAGTTAAACAAAATTTACCTCTAATTCTTGCATATTCCTTCAATTAGCAAGATTTTGTTGAAAACCTTCAAAGTTCCTTTGAGACAAATGAAGAAATCATCAAGGAAGAAATTTACCAAACAAAAAGAATTGCAAAAATGAAATTCTCTGGAGATTTTGAGAGAAAGGGGATGTTTGGCTGATGAGAAAATGAGAGTTACGTCAAAAATGATTGTATAAAACTAAATCTCCTTTCTAATAAAACTCTTTTAAGTCTTTTAATTAAACCACAATTAAAATGTGCTCAATTAAAGGAAAAAGGTTGATTACTTTTAACTTAGATCCCTAAAGATTCTAAGCATTGGCCCTCTTTCAAAACAGTCCTTTAAAAATAGTTTTCAAGTTTTACATTTTAGTCACCAAACCGAAATGTCGACCTTGCGAAAATCATTTTCCAAAATTGGCTTTAGTTTTCCTCAATATATATTTAAAGAGGATTTTAGAATTTTTTTGCAAAATTTTATCACATCCAAACCTCATCACCTTCTTCCAAGGTGATACTTTCAAGAACACGCAATCTACAATCGCAAACTCAATCCCCTTATGCCTTTAATCCGCCAAAGACTTTTGATGCTCCGATGTTGCCTTCAACCGATCAGAAACAAGCTTTACTTTCTCTGTCGTTCCCTTAAGCAAATCCGGCAAGGAAACCAACTTTTTCCCCGCTTCCGCCCAACAAAAATGTAACCCCCTTAGCCCGGCCTAGACACCCGACCCGAAATAAGAAGATTACACGGGGAAAGCCAAAGTCAACTTATGAAAGTCAACCTTGATTAACGACCTTTTTTCTTTTTAACTTTACTAGATGCACATTATTAACCTATGTTAACATCAAAACATTTTAGTGGAAGCGACACATCGAACGGAGCTCATTTAGGGGTTCGATTGCATACAAATGTCTTTTAGGGACTAATATGTAAATTTCCGAAATTATAAGGACTAAACAAGTTTTAACGTTACCAATCCAAGATTAAACATATAATAAGACCACATATCAAATTTCATCAAGAACGGATCATCTAAACTCATTTAATTAAGCATACGAGGCTCAGGGACCAAAACGTAAGAAACATAAACCTGAAACAATTCAAATTCAACTTCAACGGTCGGGTGTTTCGAAACATAGGACCCTGTATCGGAACGGTTGTTTCGAAACTAGGTTGACCATTTTGATACTCACGTGCGTTCCGGAACACGTATCGAAATACCCCTTTCTAGTAGCAAATCGTTACGGAACGTTCCTACCCGTTCCGAAACCTTATGACCATTCCAGGCCACTGTTCCGAAATAGGTAAGGGCGTTCCGATACGCCTTGCCCTGCAACAGAAGATTTTTCTGGTTTTGAACATCTTTTCACAAGCAAAAACATTCCAATTCAAGCCACAACATACATGCAACATGTTTAAGCATCAAAGATCAACTATACGAAGCATAAGCTAAAACATGGCATCATTCATGCAAGCATTGGAACTATAGGCATGCTCCCTAGTCTTCCAAAACCATACAAAGCTAAAACAAACATTCAAACAAAAATCAGTCCTCAAAGGCCATTTACAATCCAAAGATAAGCAATCAAATATGCTCAAGGTAATTAACAACATCATCAAACACCCAAGAGTAGAAATCCCACCCATTGCCTCTTATTACACCAAAGTAAAACCACATATTTTGCTAGATTAAAGTGCTTGGATTCCCCTTGCTTACTTGCTGCCCCAAAAGCCTAGTTCTCTACATTGATGAAACAAATGAGCGTAAGCACAAGGCTTAGTGAGGTTCGCTAAAACAACATTCATCAATGCATTTCACACAACCGGCAAAACACCATTTATCAACATAAGCCTTTACCTAAAACATGCCCTCTCATTGCATCAATGCACTTTTTAAAACACATGCTCATATGCGTCACTTAAAAACAGCAAATAAACCTTTGCTCATGCTTTACCAAGCATCACATGCTTTCTAGCATAAATCACAAGCATCTCATGCTTAAACCATTAGTCAACAACATTATATTGGCTTACAAGTGATCAATTCTCAACCATACCAAAACCAACTCAAAGACACAATCGGATACGCGGATTACAAGCGTTGTCTCACACGCTTCATACATACTACCGGACTACACAAGGTGGAGATCAATGGCACAATCACAACCCCTCAACACCCGTGATGGAGATTAATGGCACAATCACAACCCCTCAACATCACTCATCGGTAGTTGTATAATTCCACTAACGAGAGTACGGGACACATACCACAAGATTCACACACGGGATTAAACCATTCACCGTTGTGATCTTAGCCTTAATCGTTAGGGTACTTGGATGGAGATTACGGCACAATCACAACCCCTCGACATCCAAGGCGACTTTATTCATGGTGCACCCAATCCTATAGCCGGCTAACTATATCCGATTACAATAACCAAAAACCACTTTCATCACTTGCCAATATAATCATTTAACACCAATAATCCATTGTTTTACAAACATAAATACAATGCCATTTCTACAAGCATAACATGCTTAACATCATATGCATTTTCCACATAGAACCAAGGATCACTTACCTAGTGCATCCTTAACACAATGGCATTAAAATCCAGCATTATTCATGCTTCTAATCATGCTTTAAAATAGTAACAAAACCATTTTTAACTCAAGTGCATTTCCATCAAAACATAGAACATTTTCGAGAGAGACTTTCGAATCACTTACTATTGAGCTTAGCTAAGTGTTTCAAACTTACACTAAGCTCCCAAGACCACGCTCAAAGCATTACAAAGCTGGAAAATCCATTTCCACTCACCGATATGCGAAGCCTTGCTCGCCGACACGAAAATTACCCTTTCGGAGCCTCCAACAACGCCTCGATTGCTCCCAGATCAAGATCCCCTGTTTTACCATCATCAAAACAAAGATCTAAATGCATTAAAATGAATTTCAACACCAGCAACAATTCACAATCTCGTTTCTCACCCAAACTACACCAATTTATCCAACCGAAACAACTGAAAACTCAATCGATTGCTTCCTAGACCAAGCCCAACCAACAGACATCACTTCCAATCAATTATAAACATCAAAACACATCTAATAAACAACCTAACCCATCCTTATACCTCCAGCAAGCAAGATTCCACCATTTCACCTCAAAAACTCACTTAAAGCTAACAAGAAACTCAAGGATCTCAAGGATTTCGGGATCTATGTTATCAAAACCTCATTTCAACATATTAACCAACTTAAAACTCAATTAAAATCAATCCACAACAGAGCTTAACAAAACAAATCCGAAAATCAAGATTTCAACCATATTTTTACAAGATTTTGATCTCAAATCAAAATTATAATGAAAACTCAACCAAAAACATTAATTCGAAGCCAAATATCTTGGGAATTTTAATAAAGAACTTTGATTAGAGGTTGAGAACGGGATTTACCTCCAATCCTTGCTTCCCTCAATGAATGACAAGTTTTCCTTAGCAAAATCTTGAAGAACTTAAAAGGATTTCTTGAAAATTGTTTAGGAAATATTAAGAGAGTGTTTGAGAGAAAAGAATTCTGGAGAGAAATGAATAAAATTGTGTTTGGCTGAAAATGAGGAGAAGATGGTAGTTACGTGATGGAATCTCAAATTAACCACCTAATTAATTAAATAAAATAAAAACCAATTAAAGCTATTTAATTAAAACCATTTTAAACACATGTCATATTAAGGAAAGGCTAAATTGCCATAAAGCCCCCTCAAGATTCTAAGAATTTGGCTTCTTCTTTAAAAATCACATTTTCCACAGTTTTGAAACTTTACAATTTGGTCGCTACTCGAAATGTCCCATTTCCGAAACTCTTTTTGTAAAATTGATTTGACCAACCTCTTAAACATATTTTTAGAGGATTTTAGCAATTTTTACCACATTTTCATCTTATCTCGATCCTTGATTACCTTAAATCACCTTACGCGATTCGAATCGTTCTCGACTGGTCCGGTTCGATGTCTAAAACATCTAGGCCCAAAACCAGGGCGTTACAACTCTCCCCCACTTAGGAAATTTTGTCCTCGAAATTTTACCTGATGGGAAGAGGTGCGGAAATTGCTTCAGCATGTCCGCCTTGCTTTCCCGCGTGGCCTCCTCAACTCTTCGGTGTCGCCACAACACCTTCACAAGCTCTATCATCTTGCCACGAAGAACTTTATTGCTCACATCCAAAACCCTCATTGGTTCCTCATCATATGACAGATCCGGATTCAACTCTATCTCCTCAACAGGCATCACATGCGAAGGATCCGATCTATACCTCCGCAACATAGAGACATGGAACACATCATGTATCTTTTCCAACTTCGAAGGAAATCTCAACTGATATGCCACAGAACAGGTACGCTCCACAACCTCGTAAGGTCCAATGAACCTTGGGCTAAGCTTACCCTTACGCCCAAATCTCATCATCTTCTTCCAAGGCGATACTTTCAAAAACACACGTTCGCCAACCGCGAACTCAAACTCCTTATGCTTCAAGTCCGCGTAAGACTTTTGTCTATCCGATGCAGCCTTCAAACGCTCACAAATGAGCTTCACCTTCTCGGTGGTTCCCTTTAACATGGTTGGCATCGAAATCAACTTTTGCCCAGCTTCTACCCAACAGAGAGGGGTTCTACATCTTCTCCCATACAAAGCCTCGGATAGAGCCATTTGGATACTTGCCTGGTAGTTGTTATAATATGTAAACTCAACCAACGGCAAGTGCTTCTCCCAAGAACCCTGAAAATCTATCACACAGCATCTCAACATGTCCTCAAGCACTTGAATCACACGTTCCGACTGTCCATCCGCATGAGGATGATATGGAGTACTGAAATTCAACAGTGTACCCAAGGCTTGATGCAAACATTCCCAAAATCGTGCTATAAACCTCAGATCCCTATCCGACACTATAGACTTTGGTACATCATGCAACCGCACAATCTCAGCAATGTACAGCTCAGCTAGCTTATCCAAGGTATACGTAGTATGCACAGGCAGAAAATGTGTACACTTCGTGAGCTGATCTACAATCACCCAAACCGAATTCTTATTTGACGGTGACAACGGCAACCCAGACACAAAATCCACGGTAATTCTTTCCCACTTCCATTTTGGGATTCTCAAAGGTTGCAACAACCCAGAAGGAACTTGATGTTCAGCCTTCACTCGCTGACACACCATGCACTTACTAACGAATTCAGCTACATCCTTTTTCAACCACACCCAGTAGTACTCATCTTTCAAATCACGATACATCTTTGTACTACCAGGATGCATAGCAAAAGGACTACTATGATCTTCAGTCAGAATAGTGCGCCTCAACTCAACATCATTTGGCACCACTATTTGACTTCCAAAGCATAAAACACCGTCATCAATAAAGCTGAAATTCGAAGGTCTACCCTCCGCAATGTCCTGAACATGCGAAACAAGGGAATCATCAAGCAACTGCTTATCTTTGATTGACTGAATCAGGGATGGTTTCACTTGCAATTCCACAATAAGACCACCATCACGCGATATGCTCAAGCGAGCAAACATCGCCCTCAACTCCACAGCCACTTTCTTGCTCAAAGCATCAGCTACAACATTAGCCTTGCCCAGGTGGTATTCGATCGTCAGATCATAATCCTTAAGAAACTTCACCCAACGACGTTGCCTAAGGTTCAACTCCTTCTGAGACATGAGATACTTCAAACTCTTATGATCCGTGAACATAACTCACTTCTCACCATACAGGTAATGCCTCCAGATCTTCAAACAAACACAACAGCTGCAAGCTCAAGATCATGAGTAGGGTAGTTACGCTCATGCACCTTCAACTGTCTAGATGCATAAGCTACTACCTTACCTTCTTGCATCAACACGCAACCCAAACTAACAATGGACGCATCACTATAGACCACAAACTCCTTACCAGACTCAGACCGAATCAGAACAGGAACTTGCGTCAAAGCTTCCTTCAGCTTCTCAAAAGCTTGCTGCCCCGCATCCGTCCACTTGAAACGAACATTCTTCTACAACAACTTGGTCAAAGGTGCAGCTATCTTCGAGAAACCCTCGACAAACCTACGGTAATACCCAGCTAGACCAAGGAAACTCCATACCTCCGTTACTGACTTAGGCACTTTCCAACTCATAACAGCCTCTACTTTGTGCGGATCAACGCAAATACCCTCAGCTGACACAACATGTCCAAGGAAGACCACCTCCCTAAGCCAAAACTCACACTTACTTAGCTTAGCATACAACTGATTTTTCAACAACGCTTGCAAAATGATTCTCAAATGTTTATCATGATCCTCCTCGGTACGAGACTACACAAGGATATCATCGATGAATACCACCACAAACTGATCCAAAAATTCATGGAATACACGATTCATCATGTCCATGAAAGCTGCAGGTGCGTTGGTCAAACCAAACGGAATCACTAAGAACTCGTAATGCTTGTACCTTGTCCGAAAAGCTGTCTTAGGTACGTCCACATCCTTCACCTTCAGCTGGTAATATCCTGACCTCAAGTCTATCTTAGAAAACACCGAGGCTCCTCGGAACTGATCAAAGAGATCATCAATCCTAGGCAAGGGATACTTTTTCTTGATCGTCAACTTGTTCAGTTGCCGATAATCTATGCACATACGCATAGTCATATCTTTCTTCTTTACAAACAAGACTGGTGCACCCCAAGGTGACACACTCGGCCGGATGAAACCTCGCTTCAACAACTCCTACAGATGCGTTTTCAACTCCTTTAACTCTTTAGGTGCCATGCAATAAGGAGCAATGGACACCGGAGTCATATTCTCGTACAACTCGATACCAAACTCAACTTCCCTGTTTGGTGGCAACCCAAGCAATTCCTCCGGAAAGACACCCAGAAAATCGCGAAAGGTTCGGATATCCTGCACACGCACATCCCTTGTGCCAGGATTCATCACATAAGCAAGGTAAGCCTCATAACCTAACCTCATCATACAGTTTGCTTCCAAAACCGAAATCACATTCGAACAAGAATTTCACATTCTCACTGACTACAACTATTTCATAATCATCGGCCAGCTTTAAGGTGACCCGTTTGACATCAAAGTCAACCACAGCTCTATGCTCAGACAACCAATCCATACCAAGGATCACATCGAAACCGTAGAAGGGTAACTCCATCAAATCCACAAGAAAAACATGACCTTGCACAGATAAAGGGCATCTCCTATACAACTTCCTAGTGACCACAGTCACACCAAAAAAACTAGTCACTTGCATTCCTACTTCAAGCAACTCAACAGGTATATCAAGCAAATGTGCATGCTCACTCAAGATATAAGAATGCGTAGATCCTGAATCAATCAAAGCCAGCAATGATAAAGACTGAAGAGCAAAGGTACCTGCGATAACATCAGTATCATTGCGCTCCTCGCGCTGAGCATAAACCCTGGCATGACCGCCTCCCTCAGGCCGAACTGCAACCACATGTGCAATGCCTCTCTGACCCTCGTCTCTCCTCTGGAAGTTCCCTCGGCCGTGCCCACGGCCTCTCTGAGGTGCAGCCACAGTAGGTGCACGTCCCTGGCCTCCACCAGCCAACAAGGGACACTCCCGCCCCATGTGATCTGCTAAGCCACAATTCCAACATGAATTCTCTGTCGCCACAACAGGAGCCTGAACCTTTGTAGCTGCTCGAGGACAATCTTGTCTCGGATGGTCCCTCGATCCACATGTCCAGCATGTGTGCTGCTCAGACCTCACTCGGCCTCCCTGGACTTGATCGCCTCGACCTGGAGCACCTCGCCTCCCCTCAGGCTAATTTCTCCTATCTCGACCTCTTTTGTTCCGTCCACCCCCAGAACTATACTCAGTTGCTCTCTTCCCAGAGCTAGAACCAACACCTCGCGACGACAAGCCCAGATTCTGTTCGATGTCTTTGGCTCGACATACAAGCACATCAAAGTCGGTGTAGTCCGCGGCCAACATATACGTCTTGACTTCATGTACCATCCCGTACCGGAAGCGATCACATCGGTGCCTCTCACTTGGTATCAGCTCATGGGCATACTGGCTCAGGCGTATGAACTGGACCTCGTACTCAGCCACAAGAAGATTGCCCTGAACTAGAGACATAAACTCACGTTTCTTCTCGTCCAAGTATCTCACCCCCAGATACTTCCTCTTGAAGGCACCTCTGAAAAACTCCCAATCTACCTCATTGGGTTCCAAACCAGCAGTGGTAGTCGTCCACCAGCTATAGGCATCACCTTGCAACAAGGAAACTGCGCATCCCAGCTTGCGCACGTCGTTGCATCCCATTTGATCCATGATATGGATCATACACGCTAACCAGGTTTCAGACGCCTCAGGAGACATTCCAAAAAAATTCCACAGCTCATAGGCTCCTCAAACTCTCCAATGGTAAGCCCGCTTGCCCAGCTGCAGGGGCCTGTACATGCGCTCCGGCAACAGCAGCCTGAAACGCCTCGGTGATCGCCTAAACCAACAGCATTAGATAACCCAAACCCGGACCAGCAGGTCCTTGCTGCTCCTGCTCCCCACCTCCAGGTGGTGGCGGAGGAGGTAGGTTTCTACCATGAGGGACATCAGCCCCTTGTTCACCCTGGTCACCCTGAGGCACTATTGTATTCGACCTCAGCTCTCTCCTCGGACCCATAGTGCTATTTTAAACATGGCATAACAACAAAAACAAATCAAACCATTTGGGCTAGCCTCAAGCAAGGATCCAGGTTTACAAAAACATTTAATTAGTGTAATAAGGCAATGGGCACCTCGATTTCCCTCAACATAGCATAGCATACAATGAAACATCATGCTCAACATGCTTTCCATCATCCAAAATCAGCACATATCAACATCGCATCATCATCATGCAATCATATTCATTTCACATGCGATTCACATTAATCAAGCATAGCATAAGCTTCAAAATTTAACCAATTGCATGATTTCCAAACAACATACGTCAATACATATCAATTTCACATACCAACATCCCCAATTCTTTCGTAAGCATGAAGATACCGCCATAGCACAAAAAGCGGGAGGGAAGATGAGGCGGAAGTAGTAGAAAATAGACCTTGATCGAGCCAAGCCACATGGCAGCTTCTACTAAGGGAAGCTGAGGAAGCCTTGCTGAGCAGAGCAGACCGATGACGAGGCAGTAAAAGCCAGGTCACGGCAGCATTTTGCCAGAGGGAAAAATGAGCAAAGTGGTAGCCGACTTGTAGAGCATTTAATGCTGAATTTTTCTACACACTTTGCGTGGCAGCTGGAGCTCGAGAAAAGGAAGAAAATGTGGAAGGAAGGATAAAGTTGGACTCTTGGACAAAAGTGTATATTGTAATAAATTAAAGAGATTTATCTCTTTAATAAAGTCTAGTCCAAGTCCAACTTAACTTCCTTTCCAAGAAGGATTTGTGCCTACACCTTCCCCTATATAAGGGCTTGCCGCCATGGAGAGAACACATCACATCGGATCGAGAAGAGAGATTGAGCTTAGGATTAGTTTCATTATGTTCTAATTTTCTTAGTGTTAGGATTAGTTTGTTTAGTAGTTGTGTGAAAACGATTGTACTTAGTTTTTGTTCTTAATGCAATAAAAGTTAAGGTATGCTTATTCTGACTTTAATTATTTTTGCATTCTACTCGATAGAGGGTTTGTAAGATCATGCATTTGTTCAATATCGGGAGAGTTGATCTCACGAAAGGAATAAGTAAGGTTTTTCGCCCCATGTGGTATTAACTAACTCGGCCTAGGGATAGGTTAGAGTTTCAATGGCTAAAAGAAGTGTATGAACAGTTGGTGTTTGCCCTTTGATTCACGTCGGGAGGTATCATCAGAGTTCAGTCATCAACTAGCGTTCCATGCTTAGGGGTAAGGCGGAATCACCCAAGGACGCTTTGTCGAGCCTTAACTGCGTCTACCCACTAGCAAGGGATTGCCGCGGCAGAAACTCAGCCACTGCGGACAGGGCATGAATTTAGGTCACTGCCACGGCAGTAGTGCGTTGCTGTATTCAAGACATAAACGAAGTAAAGAGGATTCCACACTACGACACATTCTAATCCGGCCGATCTTGTCATCTTGACTACTTCTTTATTTTACTGGATTTCCTTAGTTTAGTTATCTTTAGATTATCTCAAATCACCCAATTAATTTGTGTTTTTACTTTCTTTATTTTGCATATAGGGGAGTAGAACCGAAGGTTGAGTACCAATCCCTGTGGAGACGATACTCTTATACTTATCCCTATATTACTTGCGTCGTGTATACTTGCACAAATTGCGGAGCACTATTTACACGCAACACTTAATAATTTGGTTTAAGTTTTCTAGGGTATTTTTTATGTTTAAGCATATAAATTTGAAAAGTTTCTTGTATTTATAAACACGAGATTCCACCTCCATTTAACTTGAGTAATAATTAGATTTAGACAAGTGAATTGATAAGATGGTGTAAGTTACTCCTTTTGAGGTGAACGGTTGAATAGAAGAATATATAATTAATTGGGACATAGATGGAGTTTTATAAAGATAATCTACTAAATTCATGGTTACATAAATAACAAGCATTATGTATGTAGTAAGATACTTGCTATAATTTGATAGACATAAAGGGCCATGAAAACAGAATCCAAGGAAATTTATAAGTCATGACTAAAGAACCAAGATAATGGCTTGCATGTCAAGTAATGTAAATCTTGAGAAATTAAGTTCTTTAATAGGACTTGATAGGTATGTAAGAATACTTACCTATCATTAGTTACTATGATAAATAAGGGTTTTTGTTTAAAGTCTATGTGATAAAATCTTATATCTAAGGCATGTATATTTGATGTCTTGCCTATTAAGGAACCACAGACTTGATTTCTAAACTTAATTCTTGCATGATAAATATGTTATGATGATAGCATGATAAGTTTGATATTAAATGATAACTTTAGTGATAAGTATCATACATTGTTGAGTTATGACTTAATACTTGGAATCCTGGAGGTTGTATTACATGTTTGTAAAATCAATTGAGCATTGGCTTGAGAATCGGAAATTCATGGGAAAAGGAAGAGATTAGATTAAAGCAAGTTTTAATAATTATGTTTAGGTCCCTACTACTACCTCACTAAGCAATGCAATTGCTTCTTTTATTCCTTCGTTTCATTTCAGGGTATGTGTGCTTTCGGATCTCTCCTGAGCTGGGATGTGATCGCAAGTATCTGATTAGGGTACGAACTAATATCGTTAGAACTCCTAAGAGGTGGAACAATATTATTAAGATGCATGGTGCATATAGATCAATGATTAATTATTTTAAGTGTATAATTTTGTAGAACTAAGTTTTGATATAATATTTGAAAAATGTTTTGGACTAAATTCCAAAGAATTTAAAATGAGTTTTTAGTCAAAAACAACTTGAAAATATGTTTAAGGGTTTTAAAGGCTTTGGAATGGACTTAAAGTACATTTAAAGTAGTCAAAACCAGGCTTTTAAAGTGACCGTACCGATACGGTATTGAACCGTACCGATACGCCTTAGGGTTTACAAACTACCAGAATTCCAGTAGCCAAAACCCGTACCGATACGCTTAGCCGTATCGATACGGTGAGCTTTGAAATAGCCCAACGGCTAGTCGCGTACCGATACGGTTGTATCGCGTACCGATACGCCTAACCACCCCAACGGTCATTTTCCCAACGGTCTTTTAAATTGCAGGACCGTACCGATACGCTAGGTGAGCGTATCGATACGCATCAGCTGAAGAAGCCCAACGGCTCTTTCCTCATTGAGACCGTATCGATACGGTTGGACGAGTATCGATACACCAAGCTGCAGAACTGCATTTATGGTGGGAAATAAAGACTCAAACGGCTCCAAATTGATCCCAACGACTAGCAACGGCTACAAACTCAATTGGGAGTATAAAAGGGACCTCCTAGCATCTTGTAATGGTTAATGCTTCAATTGTTACAACATTATGATGTCAAAATTTGTCTAGAGCTTAAATTGTTTATTTCTTGCTTAGACAACACTTGTGAGCTTACATTGTTAAATTTGCTCAAGTGTCTAGGTTTTGGGTGAGTGCTTAGAATTGCAAACAAACACCTTTTAGAGGGATTTCTAGTTTGCTAAGTCTTTCTTTGTAAAGAGTGTGTTCCTTCAAGCTTTGGGTAGAAAGCTTTGAGGGTTGTGACGGTTTCCTCCTAATCCGAGAAAAGGGGACGAAATTCTTAGTGAATTTGTTGGAAATCCTTAGTGGGGAGCTAAGGTAGTGGATGTAGACCTTGGTTAGAAGGTTGAACCACTATAAATCCTTGTGTCAAATTGCCAATTTTTCACCTCCAACTAAAACACCCAATTATTCAACTTCTCCACCACTTGGCGAGCAAGAACGGTTGATCGAATCGAGCACCACACATCTCAACAATTGGTATCAGAGCTTGGCTCAATCGAAGGGGATTCACATCCTATTGAGAAGATCCGGCAAGCTCGATCAACATTTCACCAACCGGCTCAAATGGCGCAATCCATCGACAAACCGCCTTTCTTCAACGGAGATCACTATGCCCATTGGAAGACAAAGATGAAATTCTTCTTGAAGTCAAGAGATTACAAGCTTTGGGACATAGTTGAAGATGGCCCGTTCGTGCCTCAAGGAAGCAAAGCGGAATGGAGTGCCGACGATCGCAAGAAGATGGAGCTAAATTGCAAGGCCTTGCACATCTTGTTTTGTGCCTTTGGCCCATCCATCTATGAGAAGATGTCTTCTTGTGAGAGTGTCAAGGAGGTATGGGACAAGCTTGAAGTCACATACGAGGGGACCAATGAAGTCAAGGAGACCAAGATTGGGCTCCTAACCTTAGAGTATGAGAACTTCAAGATGAATCCGGAAGAGAACATCGAGAAGATGTTTGATAGGTTCTCCACCATCACCAACGGTCTTAAAGGTTTTGGAGAAGCCATCCCGGAGGAAAAGCTTGTCCGAAAGCTCATCTATTCACTTCCCGAGTCTTGGGACTCAAAGAGGACCGCCATCATAGAAGCTAAAAATTTGAAGACTTTGAAGCTTGATGAACTTATGGGGTCACTTCTCACTCACCAAATAATGAAGAAAAACAAAGAAGAGGAGAAGAAGAAGGAAGAGATTAGAGCGATGGGGAAGAAGAAGATCATGGAGCTAGGCATCAATGCAAGTGCCATAGCTCTCAAATCCTCCACTTGCCATCACGTAGATTCTAGTGAGGAGGATAGTGAAGATGAAGAGATGGCCTATCTCTTCAACAAGTTCGCCCGGTTCATGAAGAGCAAAATGGAAAAATCCAAGCATGAATCGATGAAGAAGATGAAGGACTCCCACAAATCCAAAAAGAAGGGATCATCTTCAAAACAATCATATGTGGCCACATGGAGTGATGAAGACTCCATCGATGATGAAGTAGCCCACCTATGCTTGATGGCCCTCAATGAGGGGGAGGTAACTTCTAACTCATCCATTTCAAATTCTTATACATTTGATGAGTTACAAGATGCCTATGATGATTTGCTTTTGGAATTCAAGGCATCATTTTCTAAAAACAAAAAGTTGATTTCAAAAATAAAAATTGAAAATGATTTGCTTTCCAAAACAAATCTTGAACTTGAAGCAAGATTAAAAGATTTTGAACAAAAATGTTTTGATTTACAAAATTTGCTTCTCAAAGTTCAAAAAGAAAAAGATTTGATTTCCAATGAACTTGAAAAGAAAAATAGTTTTGGAAAATCAAACTTTTATGTAAGACAATCTAGTGCCCCTAGATTTGTGAATGGAAAATGTTTTAGAAGTGTTTGGGTCCCAAAAGGACTAACCACTTCAACTAAAAAGGATGAAATTGAAAAATGGATTCCTAAGGGGACTAAATTTTGTGCTACTAATGTCTATGGATCCAAAGCAATTTGGATACCAAAAATTACTTGATTGTCTTTTACTAGGTGTGATAGAGAGTGATCAACAAGTCAAAAATTGAGGGGGAGCTCCATGCACACAAAGGAAGAACACTTGAAGAAGGAAGGCTTCACATCCTCCCTTGAGTTCAAGTGTGGTAAAATCTAGTTGTTTTAGTGTTTATTTGATTTATTTTCTTTTATGTCAACTAGATATTCATATATGTTGAACTAACATTCTCATGATGCTTTGAGTAAGGGGGAGCCAATTTTTCAAACCAAAATTTTAAGTGTGTCAAAAAAAAATTTGCCTCCTATGTTATCTTGAACTTAAATGTCATTTTAAATTCTTTTTGATATAACAAAAAGGGGGAGAAATGGTTTGAAAAATTAAAATTTTCAAATGAATAAGGGGGAGCTTTACTTGTTTTCATTTGTAATCTCTTATTCACAATTTTAAAGTCAAAGGGGGAGAATTCCAAACAATTTTTCAAGTTGGTTTTATTATATCAAAAAGGGGGAGATTGTAGAACTAAGTTTTGATATAATATTTGAAAAATGTTTTGGACTAAATTGCAAAGAATTTAAAATGAGTTTTTAGTCAAAAACAACTTGAAAATATGTTTAAGGGTTTTAAAGGCTTTGGAATGGACTTAAAGTACATTTAAAGTAGTCAAAACCAGGCTTTTAAAGTGACCGTACCGATACGGTATTGAACCGTACCGATACGCCTTAGGGTTTACAAACTACCAGAATTCCAGTAGCCAAAACCCGTACCGATACGCTTAGCCGTATCGATACGGTGAGCTTTGAAATAGCCCAACGGCTAGTCGCGTACCGATACGGTTGTATCGCGTACCGATACGCCTAACCACCCCAACGGTCATTTTCCCAACGGTCTTTTAAATTGCAGGACCGTACCAATACGCTAGGTGAGCGTATCGATACGCATCAGCTGAAGAAGCCCAACGACTCTTTCCTCATTGAGACCGTATCGATACGGTTGGACGAGTATCGATACGCCAAGCTGCAGAACTGCATTTATGGTGGGAAATAAAGACTCAAACGGCTCCAAATTGATCCCAACGACTAGCAACGGCTACAAACTCAATTGGGAGTATAAAAGGGACCTCCTAGCATCTTGTAATGGTTAATGCTTCAATTGTTACAACATTATGATGTCAAAATTTGTCTAGAGCTTAAATTGTTTATTTCATGCTTAGACAACACTTGTGAGCTTACATTGTTAAATTTGCTCAAGTGTCTAGGTTTTGGGTGAGTGCTTAGAATTGCAAACAAACACCTTTTAGAGGGATTTCTAGTTTGCTAAGTCTTTCTTTGTAAAGAGTGTGTTCCTTCAAGCTTTAGGTAGAAAGCTTTGAGGGTTGTAACGGTTTCCTCCTAATCCGAGAAAAGGGGACGAAATTCTTAGTGAATTTGCTGGAAATCCTTAGTGGGGAGCTAAGGTAGTGGATGTAGACCTTGGTTAGAAGGTTGAACCACTATAAATCCTTGTGTCAAATTGCCAATTTTTCACCTCCCACTAAAACACCCAATTATTCAACTTCTCCACCACTTGGCGAGCAAGAACGGTTGATCGAATCGAGCACCACACATCTCAACAAATTTTATATTTGTGCAAGTTTTGTAATGGTCCCTTAATTAATTTATGATTGCTTGCTTTATCTGATTTGAATAGCCAGTAGTATTATTGTAATTGCATGGATATCTATAGAAGCTTAGTGTAGTAATCTACCTTGATGCCTTGTACGTTGTGAATCGGTACATACCCGAATTAAAATGAGTTAGACCCTAAATACCAATAGTGTGGTTTAATTATTAGCTAAATGGTTAGGATAAACATTTGGTAATTAGTCTGTTCAAATGTTAACGAGGTTAATAATATGCATGAATGACAAGTACTGAAATGTGATTGAAGAAATAGAGTAAACCCTGAATGATTTTTAAAAAGTTTCAAATTATTCATATTTTTGGAAGCATGATCATTAATTTTAGAGTTTAGTTATCAAAATGTGTGTATGCTTTGCTTCTTAACACTTCCTAATTCGGCTTACTCCTAAGTCGAATTTGGGGGTGTTACAGACGTAAGTGTAAAACATCTTTGTATTGGACCGAGCTTAACAAGAGGAAGATTGTGGGGTTAGATTTGATTAGACAATCCGAGGAGAAGTTTCATATCATCAAGGAAAGATTGCAAGCGGCTTTTAATCGTTAGAAAGCTTATGCAGATCAGAGACGCAAGCACATCTAGTATGAGGTTGGTGACAAGATGTTCCTCAAGGTGTCATCGTGGAAAAGAGTATTCCACTTTGGGTGGAAGGGCAAGTAGAACCCGAAGTTTATCGAACCGTATGAGATTCTTGAGAGGGATGGGCATGTGGCTTACCAGTGTGCCTTGCTTCCGAAGATGGCACACATCCATAATGTGATGCATGTGTCTATGTTGAGACGCTACCGTTTCGACCCTTCGCATGTCATCCCGCTTAAAGAGATTGAGATCAATACTGATTTGACCTATGAAGAAGAGTCGATAAGAGTTTTGGCAAAAAGAGTTAAAGAGTTGTGTAACAAGTGTATTCCTCTAGTTAAGATGTTGTGGAGAAACCATGGAGTCGAAGAGACTATGGGAGACGGAGGAGGACATAAGGCTGTTCTACTCGCATCTTTTTCCATCAAGTAAATTTTGAGGATGAAATTTTCTTTAAGAAAGGGAGAGTTATAACGACCTAAATTTCAGAATTCGAGGGTCGGTTTAACCCAGAGTGTGGGCTTTGTGGTTGGGTCAAGAGTTGGGCCTTTGAGAGACTTGGTAGGTTTGTTTTTTGTTATTGGGCCTGGTTATTGGTTGGGTGATGAGTAAGGAGGATGATGGAGGGGTAATGAGATAATTACCTCTTTTTAAAGAAAGACTGAAGAGAGCTTCTTTATTTTTCTACAGAAAAAGCTTTTGGGGTGAGATCATCTTGTCCCTTGTCTTCTCTCTTCATCCATACTCATCCTCGTCCCAAGAACCAAAGTCTAAAGGTGGAATCTTTTTATTTTGGAGTGTGAATATCATATTTTGGGTTTGAGACAAGTTGTTTAACATTCAAGGATCTACACTTTGAGGTAAGAATCAACAAGTTTTTTGGGGAAGAGAAGTATGAGTTTAGTGGGGGGGTTTGGATAGAAATGTTTAAGGGTGGTTTAATCTCGTTTTCAAGCCCTAAGTGTAAGTTTAGTTGGTTTTCCTCCTGCAAAGATGTAATCTGTTTTACAACTTCCTTGTTTACTGAAACAAGTGGGAAATTCCTCTAAGGAACTTGTGAAGGGGAAGGCTTGAAGAGCTTGGCTAGAGGCTTCCTTTCCAACTTTAGAATCAAGGTTAGTACACTACTAACTCCTACGCCTTCATGGGCATTATAAATTTGATTGCTTTGTTGCTTAAATTTGATGTTTGTAGTTGATTTGGGTGTTAGAGGTTAGAGACCTTCTTTAGTTGCATAATCCAGATTTCATGTTAATAATATGTAAAAATAGTATTAAACCACCTTAAACATTCCAATAAGATGTATAATCGAGTTATTAAGCTAATGGTTGCGATTAGGGGGCTTGGAAAGTGATTTCCTGAGCTTAGGAAGTCATTTTTGGGCTTTGGTATCAGTATGCGGAGAGGAAGTTATAACCCCCTCGACCCGGCATGGCCGATAGACCGAACTGAACGGATCACACGGGAAATATTGAAGTAAACCGGAAAAGTTTACCTCAATAAACGACCCTTTTTTTCTTTTTATCTTGTCTAGATGCAATTTAGGTTCCTATGTGTTCGTATACAAGCAGCGGATATGACATCAACACAATTGCCAATTAATTAGAACCAATTAAAGATTAAGGACCATTTTGTAAATTTGATAAATTACAAGGGCTTTTACCAAATTCAAGTTACCAATCTTCAATTAGATTCATTACATACTTCTAGGTGAAATTTCAGCTCAACAAGACATTTACAACTCATTCCATTGCATGCAAGGAAAATAGGGACCAAAATGCAAGAAACAAAACTCGGGACACTTCAAATACAGATCCAACGGTCGAGTGTTTCGGAACAGAGGCAAAATGTTCCGGAATGAGCCTCACTGTTCCGGAACTCCAAGGCCATTACAGGCCACTATTCCGAAACAGGTAAGGGCGTTCCGAAAGGCATGGGCCTGCAACTTCCCAAAAAGCTGGTTTTAATCAGTTTTTACCCTCCGGAATCATCTCGACACATGCCCTAACATACATACAACTTAAATACACATTAATGACCACATATACGAAGCACAAGCATCATCATAGCATTATTCTCACAAGCTACGGCTCTAAAGGCATGCTTCCTAGATGTCAAAAGCACCAAAAGGCTAAAATCCAAAAGCAAGCATATTCCAAAACTCAAAGGCCATTTACAAGTCCAAAATTGCATCACAAACTTGCTTAAAACCAGAAATCAACAAATCATTAACAATCAATGCATCAGACACCCCCATTGCCCTTATTACACTAGTTGAAAAGCTCAACATACTTTTAGCAAAATGTCTTGGTGTGATTCCTCGAAGATGCTACCTCCAAAAGTCTAATTATCTTCATTGATGAAACAAAAAGAGCATAAGCATACAAGCTTAGTGAGGATTGCTCAAAACCAGAAACATCATCACTGCACAAAACCGTTTTTCACTCTTTTCAAAACTAACATGCCTTTCTTGATAAACCGTACACCTTTTCATCAAACTCATTGTTTTAAACATCATGCAACATGATCCATTCAAAATCAGCAACTAAACCATTGCTACTCATTTACCAAGCCTTGCAAGCATAAACACCATTATGCTAAGCTTAAACCAAAACATGCATTAAAACCATTTTTTCTCAATTATTCATTTCATTATATTGGCTCACAAGTGATAAACAACAATCTCAAAAACATATATCGGATACACGAATTACCAAGGGTTGTCCCACACCCTTCATACACTCTAGCGGCATTACAATGTTCACACACGAGAGTGGCCCTCACTCGTTGTGACACCCGTGGTGGAGTATTCAGTACAATCACAACCCTTCAACACCACTCATCGGTAGATGTATAATCCACTAACGAGAGATGGGACAAAACACAAGGTTCGCACCCGGGAGCTACCCTCAACCGTTGCAACCTTAAATAATCCTCAATCGTTATGGTACTTGGATGGAGTATTTGGTACACTCACAACCCCTCAACATTCAAGGCGACTTGTTTATAGTGCACTCAATCCTATAGCCGGCTAACTGTATCCAATTTCACTTATAAAACATTTTATTCAACATCACTTGCCAATATAACACATAACTCATGCATAACTCACTATTTTTACAAAGCATTCATTATAAGCCATCAACAAGCATTAAACCATGCTTAAAACCTCATGCATCAACACATGCATACAATGACCACTTACCTAGTGCATCCTTAAACCACATGGCATCATCATACATAATTTATATTCTCAAAACATGCTTTAAAACAGTAGGTAAATGCATTTAAAATCAAGTGCAACCAAAGGCTCAAAACTAGCAAAACCGAGGGAGAAATTTCGATTTACTTACTTCCGAACTTAATAAAGCGTTTCAAGCTCTTATTAAGTTCCCAAAACCTTTTCTAAAACATTTCCACGCAGGAAAACCAAATTCCACTCACCGACTCGTGAAACCATGCTTGCCGACGCGACTACCGATCGTCCGGAGCCTCCAAAACCACATCTTTTGCTTCCGGATTACTATCCCCTATTTTCAACACATCAAAACAGAGGTTCAATGCATAAAAATGCATCCAAAACTCTAGCACGCACAAGAAAACCCGCAGCCCTGCTCTAAATCGTCAAAACACCCATTTGAAACAACCGAAAACACAATCGATTGACCCCAAACCTCAGCCCAGCCATTACCCAAATCATCCAACATATTCTAAGCATTAATCAACATCAAAAAACAACCTAAAACCCACCTTATACCTCCAGCAACCCAAATTCCTCAAGAACACCTCAAAAACTCACCCAAAAACACCTCAAAAACTAAGGATCTCAAGGATTTCAGGATCTATATGATTAAGACTCCACTTCAACACCAAAAACCTTTCAAAACTCATTTAGAAACAATCTCAAACCAACCAAATCAACCAAAGTCCGAAAATCACATTTTAAACCAATTTTTCATCAAGATTTCAAGAGTTTATTAATCTAACAACAAAACCTCAATCCAAGTCAGTATTAAAGAGTCAAAAATCTTTGAAATTTCATTAAAGAACTTGGATTAGAGGGATAGCACGAAAATTACCTCCAATTCTTGCTTCTCCTCTAATTTGGCAAGATTTGCTTGAAGAATTTTGAAGGAAAATGGAAGGAATCAATGGAGAAATAATAGAAATCAAAAGAGGATTAGAGAGAAAAGAAAATCTGGAGATTTGAGAGAAAATGAGAAGTGTTTGGCTGAAGTGAAAGAGAGAAATGAAAAGCTCGTCAAAAATTTCATTAACCGAATAACTAACTTTTTAATTAAACATAATTAAAAGCCTTTTAATTTTAATAACATTTAAAACACATGCCAAATTAGGGAAAAGGAATAATTTCCAAGTAGCTCCCTAAAGATTCTAAGACTTTTGACTCTTCTTGAAAAACATTTTTTCCAACTTTTAAATCTTTACATTTTGGTCACTACCCAAAATGTATACTTTCAAAACCCCGTTTTGTAAAATTGATTTGACCAACCTCTTAAATATAAGTTTAAAGGATTTTAGGAATTTTCATCATATTTTTATCCTATCTCGAACCTCGATCTCCCTAAACCACCTTTTAACGGTTCGAACAACCGACACCGATTCCACCGGCCCAACCCGACTCGCCAAAACGTTTAAGCCCAAAATCGGGGCGTTACAAAAGTGCCGATACCCTAGTGTTCTGGATTTAAGAACAATGTTCCATTAAGATGAACTATGAAGGGGGTACCAGTACGGTGTTCAACCAGTATCGGTACACCTTGTAATGAGGTATCATTACGGTTCAGCCCGTACCGGTACGCGTAGGATAGAAGAAATTACAGTGAGCTCAAATCGTATCTGTACGCATGTGAGTATCGGTACCCAAGGGCCAGTACCGATACCCACTGGCAATATGCCCGAAAAATACAATTTGATTTGAGGGGCTTATAATTCGAGGACCATGTCCCAATAGGCTTCTAATGTGGGAAAATAAATGGTAAAATTGAAAAACCGAGATTTAACCCTCATATACGAGCATGAGGTGAAATAACTTGGTAAATCCTTGGGTGACTTGTTTGTAATAGCAACCATAGGGATCCTTGGTGGATTGTGTGATGTTATGTGTCAAGTAAGGGCACCTATGTGGTAGAGTCACCTTGGTTGATGGGATTGGAATACCCAAAGAGCATGTTGCAACACCATGAGATGAGATGCCTGATGTACGTTCCCGAGACTATGTGACACCGGGCCTCATCCGATGATACTTGATGAGAGATTCCAAGTACGATTGTACGTTCCCGAGGCTGTGTGACATCGGGCCTCACTCTGAGTGTATGTTCCCGAGGCTATGTGACATCGAGCCTCACTTGAGGTTTGTGGTATGATACTTATGATTGTTGTATGAGATTTTATGCATCCTTGTTGTTTACTATGTGTTTAGATGGCTAGAGATAACACCAAATGTTATTGTATTTCCATGACATCATCTTTAGCTACATGCTCATATTTATGATTTGCATGAAGCATGATTGAGTGAAAGTGTATCCATTGAGCTTCGTTAGCTCAACGTTTAGAATTTTTGTTTCCGTTCGCAGGTTAGCATGTTGTCGTGCATTGTTGGAGCACCATCAGGGTATGACTTCAGCATCGACTTGTTCCGAGTACAGTACTTGGATTATGTTGGGCTATGTATTCGTAGGACCCTATGCTTGTATTGTAACTCTATTTTGGATTTTAAACCTTGAGTCGAATACTTTTAATTAAGGCTCCCATGTAATGTTTTCAAATACTTATTTATGTTGAAACATTTGAACTTATTGGTTTTTATGGAAATGAATGTGTTTGGGCTAAACTAGGTTGAAAATTTTATGGTAATAGGTTGAGCTTGAGGCCCAAATGTGACATCCGGGTTGAGGGTGTTACACTGTCAACTCTTGGCATCAACAAATCTATTGTTGAAATTTAGGATTTGTGAGTTAAGTTTAACAGTGGTAGATGGTAACCAATCGTTCACTGCGATAGATAGTAGTCGGTGGTTGACGACAATGTGTAGTGGTTCGTCAAAGTTTGGGTTGACTAGTAATTTTTATAAATAAATATAAATGTTAAAAAATTTACATTAGAGAGAATTATAGGAGAGAGTTGTAAATATTTAATTCATAATTTTTAATTTAATTAATTTTTATTTAGTATTAAATAAATTTTTTATTAAAAAAAATGTGCTCAGTCAATATTGGCGTGATCAAAATATCTCATGTCACATTTTTTGGTACATATGTTTCAATGGATGTCAATTGTTATAGTGATTTGGGAAACAAAACAATAATATAGCGGTACTTCTAAGTATAAAAATAATTAAGTATAGATTTGTCAAAAATGCTCATATTGTCCCCATCTTGCATGGTTTAAAGTCTCGACATTGTCTTGAGAATGTAATACAAAATCTATTAATTGGTTGAGTGGTCAAAGATGTTCATATTGCCTCCATCTTGTATGGTACTGTAACCCCCTAAACCCGACCCAAAGGTTATGGGTCGAATCTAGGAAGTCGGGTTGAAAACGTATCCCTCAAGTAAATAATTATTAGATTTCTGAAAAATATTATTCAAAATATTAATTAAAAACGGTGTCGTTTAACATTAAAATCCATATTTCAAAAAAGCAGTCGTATAGATAAAGCAATCCAAAATAAGGTAGCAAAATATCCAATTAAAGTTCTCATGCATGCTAAACAGTTTAAAATCCCAAATAAATATAAAATTAACCGAATTTACATAAAAACCCCAAATAATGAAATAACCAGAATAAAACTAAAATAAATCTGAAAACTAAAAATATTAATACTAAAATTGTAATGAATTTGATTACTATGGTCCTCCAAGTACCGAACTCCTATGTCTGAGAATCTGAAATAAAAGCTAAGGGGAGTCAGCTATTAACCTCAGTGTGTCTCTAAAGTGCATAAATCAGAGTAACACAAGAATCATTCGATCACAAGTCATTTCAGTAAGCAATCAAATACACATATATGCATAGCACGATGCAACTAATTCTATGTCAAGTACCCATCTACATCATCGTTCGAAGAGTAAGGTTCCCCTGAACCACTCTCTACATCGTCACCAAGTGCGAAGTGGAATACAGCCTGAAGGGTGAAACCATTGATCTTCCTCCGTACATTTTCCCACCCGAATGATATAACATGATTATTCTGATTCTAATCCGAATGCAACATTATTAGTCCGAAAATGCATGAGCATTTAGTCTGATAATTATTATTCAGATTCTGATGTATGATGCTTAACAGAATTGCATACAACATAACACATAGCTCAGATCACAACATATTCCGCAAACAGACATCACACAAGAACAACGCATATAATATAGCACAAGCAGAGAAAACACATAAAACAGCTAACAACTCAACATCGAGAGTGACGTCTCCCACGCTCAGATCTAGAAGCAGGCGGAACAGGATCGACACCTACAAAGGTTCACTAAATTAATATTCACTACTACTATGCCACAATCTACTAAACAAAAAATTATTTAAATTCACATACGCGCGGAACTCGAAGGCTGAGATGCAGGAGGTCGACCAGGCGGAGGAGGAGGAAGAATCTCGATGTCCGAATCGATGTTACCTGAACGCAAAAATAACTCGGTTCAGAATTTTGAATACATTAGTTTCAAGTTAAGCATAAATTAATTCGAAGGGTCAAAAACGGTCATTCGGGGTCAAATTTGGTAAAACGGGCTGCGAATCTGGAACCCGGACGTCGAAAAACATAGAGTTTACTTTTTGCCCAAAAAGTCAACACTGACGTTATCATGGTCAATGATGACGTCATCGCTGACATCAGCAACTACATCAACAGCAGCATCAACGGATGATGTCACCCGGTTTAGCCAAACAGTTCAGTTCTGAGGGTCTAGTTCGGTCCATACTTACCGGTTTAGTTTGGTTCTCAGAATCCCCAAATTTTCCCTAACACATACCAAACCCTAATCAACTATCAGCCTTAAACCCTTAACCCCTGGCGGCGGCCAACAAAACCAACTGCGGCGACCGAAACTTACTCTGATCTCGACCAAGGCTACGTGCTTACCCAAACAGATCCGACAAGGAAACGGCAGAGGGGACAGCGGTGCGCGAAGGAACGAAACTGACGGAGTGATTTCAAACGGTGATAAACCGTTCCGAGCAATGATGGCTAGTGCGAAAAAACAAGAGCTTCGGGGGGTTTTCTTCCGGATTCACACAAACGCTGGCGGTGAGGAAAACCGAAGGGCGGGGTTGGTTTGGATGGGAAAGGGAAACGCGCTGGTGGTCTCAAAACGGCGAACGGACGGCACAAGCTCCCTAGCCAGAGCTTAAACATAAACACGGTTAGGGGGGTTTGACGATTGTCGAAAAATAGAGAGAGGGAAAAGTTGATGTGGGCTCCCAATCAGAATAAAAAGGAATTGAAAAGCGGCTTTTACCCTAGTTTTTGGGTAAATTACAAAAAGGGTCATCATACCTATTTAAGGTTTACGGATTGGCACCTAAGTTTTACAACCTTTTCAATTCGGTCACTGAAATTCTGAAAATTCCCAATTTAACCACTATTTTCAATTAGGTATTCAGATTAAAAATTCCCAAAAATTAGGTTACGAATAAGGGATTTAACGAATTAGGGTTTTGATAATTTAAGGGAAAATTAGGGTGTTACAATTCTCCCCTCCTTAAAAGAAATTTCAGCCTCTAAAATTACCTGGATCAAAGAGATGTGGATATTGGGCTCTTACAACGGCCTTGGGCTCCCATGTAGCCTCATCATGACCACGTCCATGCCAAAAGACCTTGACCATCTTAATGGTCTTCCTCATGAGAACCTTCTTGCCTTAGCAAAAATTTCAGCGGGCTCCTCCTCAAAACGCAAGTCAGGACGGATCTCAACTGCCTTCATTGGAAGAACATGAGACGGATCAGCATGATAGTGTCTCAACACAGAGATGTGGAAGACATCTTGAATATGTTGAAGCTCAGGTGGTAACTCAAGCTAATAGGCAACTGGTCCAACCCGGCGAATAATCCGATAAGGTCTGATGTAACGAGGACTCATCTTGCCTTTCCGACCAAATCGAAGTACCTTCCTCCACGAAGATACTTTCAAGAAACCTGATCACCCACCTCATACTCGATATCCTGACGTCTCAAATCGGCATAAGACTTTTGCTGGTCAAAAGAATCCTTAAGTCGATCCCGAATCAATCTGACAGTCTGCTCAGCCTCATGCACAATCTTAGGTCCCAACAACATGTGCCCATTCAGCTCAGTCCAACCAATAGGTGAACGACACTTACGCCCATACAGAGCCTCATACGGTGCCATCTTGATACTGGCCTGATAATTGATATTATAGGCGAGCTCTGCAAGCGGCAAGAAATCCTTCCAACTGCCTCTATAATCCACCACACAGCCTCTCAACATATCCTTAAGAATCTGGATTACCCGCTCGGACTGACCATTAGTTTGCGAATGATAAGAAGTACTAAAACTCAACTGAGTACCCAAAGCAGTATGTAGAGCTTTCCAAAATTTTGATGTAAACCTCGAATCCCGGTCAAAAATAATAGATAATGGTATCCCATTGAGGTGAACAATCTCAGAGATATAGAGTCGAGCTAACTTGCTCAAGGGATAGTCAACTCGAACAGGAATGAAGTGTGCGGACTTAGTCAACCGATCCACAATAACCCAAATAGAGTCCTTCTTTGACGGAGTCAAAGGAAGACCACTGAAAAAATCCATAATCATACGCTCCCATTTCCACTAAAGGATCTCAATATGCTGAAGTAACCCAGATGGACGTTGATGCTCTGCTTTGACCTTTTGCAGGTCAAACACTTGGACACAAACCCCACAACATCACGCTTGAGACCCTTCCACCAATATCTCGCACAGAGATTCTTCTACATTTTGTCCCCACCAGGATGCATAGAATAAGGACTGTCGTGGGCCTCACGAAGAATAATTTACTTTAACCCGGATTTCCTCGGAATACAATATCGGCCACGGAAACATAATACTCCATCCTGATCAATAGAGAAATCCCGAGATGTACCTTCCCGCACCTCTCTGATACGATGTATCAAAAACAGGTCACTAGGATGCTCAGCTCGAATATCAGAAATCAATGTAGGAATAACTCGAAGTTCTACCAGCAAACTGCCATCCTCATACAAACTCATCCGAGCAAACATAGCTCTCAAATCTAAAATGGAATTAAGGCTCAAGGCATCAGCAACAACATTAGCCTTGCCCGGATGATACTCAATCTCGCAGTCGTAGTCCTTAAGAAGCTCCAACCAACGACGTTGTCTCAAATTAAGCTCCTTCTGGGTAAGGAGGTATTTCAGACTCTTATGGTCTGTGAAAATATAACACTTCTCCCCGTAGAGATAGTGTCTCTAGATCTTGAGAGAAAAAACCACGGCAACAAGCTCAAGGTCATGGGTAGGATAGTTGCACTCATGCGGTTTTAACTGTCGGGACGCATAAGCCACTATCTTCCCATCCTGTATCAGAACATATCTCAATCCAATGTGAGAAGCATCACTGTAAACGGTGTAAGCCTTACCAGGCTCAGGCTGGGTCAAAACCAGTGTTTCAATCAACACGGTCTTAAGCTTCTCAAAGCTAGACTGTTGGGCCTCAGCCCAAACAAAGGGGATACCCTTCCTCGGAAGTTTATTCAAAGGAGCCGCAATGATAGAGAAACCCTCAACAAACCTCCGATAATAGCCAGCTAAACCCAAGAAACTTCGGACCTCAGAAACATTCTTGGGCTGCTTCCAGCTCAAAATGGCTTCAATCTTCCTTGGATCAACCTGAATACTTGCAGCTAACACTACATGTCCCAGAAATACAACCTCCGAAAGCCAAAACTCACATTTGCTAAACTTCGCATACAAATATTTCTCCCGAAGAGTCTGTAAAACAATCTGAAGATGCTCCTCATGTTCAGCTTCAGATTTGGAATAGACTAGAATATCATCTATAAAGACCACAACAAACTGGTCAAGATAAGGTTGGAACACCCGATTCATCAAGTCCATAAACGCGGCAGGGGCATTAGTCAACCCGAAAGGCATCACAAGGAACTCATAATGCCCGTAGCGTGTCCGGAAAGCAGTCTTGAACACATCAGAATCCTTAACCTTGAGTTGGTAATAACCAGATCTCATGTCTATCTTAGAAATCACCGTAACTCCCCGGAACTGATCAAAGAGATCATCAATACGAGGAAGGGGATACTTATTCTTAATCATCAGCTTATTCAGCTTCCGATAATCGATACAAAGTCGAAGTGTCCCATCCTTCTTCTTCACAAACAAGAAAGGAGCTCTCCATGGTGAAACACTACGCCGAATGAACCCTCTGTCCAACAACTCTTGCAACTGCGCCTTCAACTCTTTCAACTCCTTAGGTTCCATCCGGTAAGGAGCCATAGACACAGGAGCGGAACCCGGGTAAACCTCGATGCCAAACTCAACCTCGTCACGCTTTGGCGGTACACCAAGCAATTCTTCTGGGAATACATCCGGAAAGTCTCTCACAACATGAATCTTATCCATCCCAGTATCAGACTGTCTCGGATCAAGAATGTAAGCAAGATAGGCAATGGACCCCTTCTTAATCATCTTCTCAGCCTTGAGAGTTGATACAACATTAGATAGAAACCTTTGAGCTCCCCAACAAGAACTACCTCACGATTAGCAAAAGGCCTCAGAGTTGCCCTCTTCCTTTCACAGTCTACGGTAATTCGATGAGCAGATAACCAATCCATACCGAGAATGAGATCGAACTCCCCAAATGGTAACTCCATCAAATCTGCTGGGAAGATCTCTCCTTGAAGTTCAAGAGGACAATTTTTATATACCTTGGCAACCTCAACAGGATTACACACCGGACTGTGTACATTAACAGCATTATCGGTACTCTCAACAAGAATTTCAAGACCCCCAGATACTGAACTCGCAACATAGGAATGTGTCAAACCATTATCATGCCTCCTGGTAGCATAGACTAACCCCGATTATCTCACCCCAGAACCAACAGATCCTCTACTCTGAGCAGGTCTACCCCTACAAGCGGTACCCGAAGCAGCATGTCTACCATGTCCCCTACCTCTAGCAGAAGCCTGAACAGATACCTGAGAGTGACTCGGAGCATAAGATGGCGGAGGTGAAATTGGACAATCCCTGAATAGATGCTCAAATGATCCACATCGAAAACAAGCCTCAAACTGCCTCCTATACTCACCCGGATGCCACTTTTGCAAAAGGAACACCGTGGCACCCCACGGGTACTAGTCGAACCTCCGGCACTAACGGTCGGAACAGTAGAAGTCACCGGTCTAGCTCTGGAATAACCCTGATGATTAGGCTCGTCTCTGGTTCTCTTCCTAGATTGATTACCCTGACTGTGCTGAACAGATGCAATCGACTGCCTCCTACCTCGATCAGTACCATAAGACTCAAGTAGTTTCAACTCTGCCTCATTCCGCTCAGTTGTTCTAGCCCGCCTAGTGATCTCCTTATACTCATTATCTATATGTAGAGCCACACCATCCTTAATCGTTGTAGTCATCAGCCCCGGAACATACTGGATCAGTCTCATAAGCTCAATCTCATAATCATTCACAGACAGGTCGTTCTACTTCAGATTCATGAAATCATCCTCGCACTTTGCTAGATACTAAGCCCCAACATATCGGTCACAGAAAGTCTATCGAAAATAGTCCCAAGAAATCTGACTAGCTGGAATAACATGCTCCTCAGCCTCCCACCAATTATGAGCCTCACCTTGCAACAGTGATACAGCAGCTCTAAGCTTTCGGTTAGTAAGAAAATCCATCTCAGTGAACAACCTCTGAAGCTTCTTCAAACAATACTCAGCATCAGCAGGATCGGTAGCCGTCTTCCCATCAAACATAGTCATCCCGGCAGCCAAGAACTCGGTAGATATGGGCCTCCTAACACCCTCAGTCTGACGAAGATAACGAAGCAACTCCCTGTGCACTGCAGCAGTATCCATGCTCGCAGTCTCAGTATCTCTAGGCCCATGTGGTCCATCGCCCGGTGTCTGCTGGGCTGGCTGATCCTCACCACTAGCCCGTTGGGCCCCAGTCTGCTGAGCTCCAGTCTGCTGAACCCCAGGTTGTTTATCCATGGCCTGCTTCTTCTCATTAACACCATGAACATCTTCCCGATGCAACGACGCTTCCACTATTTGTGAAGCACCGCTCTCAACTGCTGCGGTACAACCTCGGCGTCTGCCACGACCTCGGTCGGTCGCTAACCTAGTACTCCTACGTGATGGCATAGTAGTCTATCTACAAAAATTAGAGAATACTAAGATTAAATTCGGTACTTGGAGTTCTATTCAAAAATATGTCAAAATACCCAAAATGTTTACTTACCAAAAATACCCCTTTCGCCCAAAAATATTTAGTATGCATGCAAAAATCATTTTCAATTGAAAAATTTTACGTAAGCCACACAGTCCGAGGGTTGAACCTAGGCTCTTATACCACTAAATGTAACCCCCTAAACCCGACCCAAGGGTTATGAGTCGAATCTATAAAGTCGGGTTGAAAACGTGTCCCTCAAGTAAATAATTATTAGATTTCCGAAAATTAATATTCAAAATATTAATTAAAAATGGTGTCATTTAACATTAAAATCCATATTTCAAAAACGCAGTCGTATAGATAAAGCAATCCAAAATAAGTAGCAAAATATCTAATTAAAATTCGCATGCATGCTAAACAGTTTAAAATCCCAAATAAATATAAAAGTAACTGAATTTACATAAAAACCCCAAATAATGAAATAACCGGAATAAAAATGAAATAAATCTGAAAACTAAAAATATTTATACTAAAACTGTAATAAACCTGATAATTGTGGTCCTCCAAGTACCAAACTCCTATGTCTGAGAATCTAAAATAGAAGCTAAGGGGAGTCAGCTATTAAGCTCAATGTGTCTCTAAAGTGCATAAATCAAAGTAACACAAGAATCATTCGATCACAAGTCATTTCAGCAGGCAATCAAATACACAGATATGCATAGCACGATGCAGCTAAATCTATGTCATATACCCATCTACATCACCGTCCGAAGAGTAAGGTTCCCCTGAACCACTCTCTACATCGTCACCAAGTTCGAAGTGGAATTCAGCCCGAAGGGTAAAACCACTGATCATCCTCTGTACATTTTCCCACCCGAATGATATGACATGATTATTCCGATTCTAATCTGAATGCAACATTATTAGTCCGAAAATGCATGAGCATTTAGTCCGATAATTATTATTTAGATTTCGATGTATGATGCTTAACAGAATTGCATACAACTTAACACTTAGCTCATATCACAACATATTCCGCAAACAGACATCACACAACAACAACACATATAATATAGCACAAGCAGAGAACACACATCAGACAGCTAACAGCTCAACGTCGAGAGTGACGTCTCCCACGCTCAAATCTAGAAGCAGGCGGAACAGGATCGACACCTACAAAGGTTCACTAAATTAATATTCACTACTACTATACCACAATCTACTAAACAGAAACTTATTTAAATTCACATACGCATGGAACTCGAAGGCTGAGATGCAAGAGGTCGACCAGGCGGAGGAGGAGGAAGAATCTCGGTGTCCGAATCGATGTCACATGAACGCAAAAATAACTCGGTTCAGAATTCTGAATACATAATTTTTAAGTTAAGCATAAATTAATTCGAAGGGTCAAAAACGGTCGTTCGGAATCGAATTTGGAAAAACAGGTTGTGAATCTGGAATCGGGACGTCGAAAAACATACAGTTGACTTTTGGCCCAAACAAATCAACGCTGGCGTCATCACAGTCAACGATGATGTCATCGCTGACGTCAACAACTACATCAGCAGCAGCATCAGCGAATGACGTCACCCGGTTTAGCCAAACAGTCTGGTTCGGTTCAATTCTGAGGATCTGGTTCGGTCTATACTTCCCGATTTAGTTTGGTTCTCAGAATCCCCAAATCTACCCTAACCCATACCAAACCCTAATCAACTGTCAGACCTAAACCCTTAATCCCTGGCGGCGGCCAACAAAACCAACGGCGGCGGCCGAAACTTACTCCGACTCGAGCAACACCCCACGACCAAGGCTACGTGCTAACCCAAACAGATCCGACAAGGAAACGGCGGGGGGGACATTGGCGCGCGAAGGAACGAAGCGGACAGAATGATTTCGAACGGTGATAAATCGTTCCGAGCAACGGTGGCTAGCGCAAAAAAACTGAGAGCTTTGGGGGGGTTTCTTCCGGATTCAAAAAAACGGCGGCGGCGAGGAAAATCAAAGGGCGGGGTTGGTTCGGATGGGAAAGGGAAATGCGCTGGTGGTCTCAAAACGGCGAACCGACGGCACAAGCTCCTTAGCCGGAGCTTAAACGAAAACACGGTGAGGGGGTTTGATGATTGTGGCAAAACAGAGAGAGGGAAAAGTTGATGTGCGGCTCCCAATCATAAAAAAAGGAATTGAAAAGCGGTTTTTACCCTAATTTTTAGGTAAATTACAAAAAGGGTCATCAGACTTATTTAAGGTTTACGTATTGGCACCTAAGTTTTACAACCTTTACAATTTGGTCACTGAAATTCCGAAAATTTCCAATTTAACCACTATTTTCAATTAGGTATTCAGATTAAAAATTCCCAAAAATTAGGTTACAAATTAGAGATTTAACGAATTAGGGTTTCAATAATTTGGGGAAAATTAGGGTGTTACAGGTACGAACCCTAATATTGCCTTGGGAATATAATAAGGATCCATTATTTGGTTGAGTAGTTAAAGATTTTCATGTTACTATATCTTGTATGAATTCGAATCTCGACATTTATCTGAAAATATAATACCTCTATTTAATAATAAAAAATAAGTACAGATTGAAAAAAAATAGAGTTTTTACAAAATATTGTCACTCAATATTTTGTTTAATCTGTATTTGAATGGAATCCAAGAGATAGGGGTAGGTCTACAGTATGACATAGTTGTATAATGGTTATGGTGCGACACCAATCGAAAATATTACAAAACACAGAACATGAAACAGAAAAATATTACATTTTTATAGCATTTCTAATTAGTGTCTCGCGACAATATCAATACTTAAAAATAAGTTTTGATACTTACAAAAATCTAAAATGTTATCATAAGCGATAAATATCGATATTTGAAACTAAATTTCGATATTTAACCAACCTAAAATGTTATTAAAAAGTGTAACATTTTCAATTCCGTGTTCTGTCTTATAATATTTTTTCAGTAGTCGCACCACAGACTCGCCAAGAAATAGTGTTAAAACATCTTTTGGTTTTTCACACCAACGGCAGTACATATGAAGCTGACTGGACTGAACTGAACGGTTTTATCCAGACTTCCAGGGTATATAGAAAAGCTACCAACTGCATTTACAAGAAGAAAATGAGACAAGTTGCAGGCTCTTTAAAGCACCTTAGTGCCATTCTTCACTCATAAACTCTACCTATATACATATTACTGAAGCCATTACAGGGGGAAAAAATGGAGGTCCACTTCTTGCTCCATGATCAACCATATTCTTGAATGATTGAACAAGGTTCCAAGCAGGTAACTTTTACTGTTATCATTCGTCTCAACTGGACAATATGAAGGAACAAAATCAGAAATATGCCATATGGGGTCCTTGTATTATACAATTGCAGCTGGAGGATCCATATCATCAATATTGTGCTGATGCATTTGTTTTTGGACAGCTTTCACGGCTACTACTCTGGCAGCATTGGCTGCTTTGTTTGCAGCTGCAACAGCTTTGTGCACTCTCTCATCAATCTTTGCAATGTCATAAGCCTTCTCCGCAGCTCTCTGGGCTTCCTGCATGCAGGACAGCATATTATAAGAGAACTCATAGAAGTTATATTTTCATTGAATATGAATGCAAAAATTCTTAGAATACTAGGACAAGCTTTTGTGAAGAAAGCAAAGGGATTGCACATCAACTGTAAGTGAATACGATAAATGCCAGACAATGATATGAAAATACCTGAACAGCATTATGGACACGAGATTGAGTGACAGCATAAGGAGATCCAACATAGATGCTTTGTGTGATATGAACATCACGAACCCCATTTTGCCAGTGACCAGATTGTGTCTCGCCATTTCTGAAAGTATATGTGCCAAATCCCTGCCTTCTTCCCTCATGCCAGGCTCCCTCGTACCGGTGTCCATTTCCAAACTGATAAACGCCAAATCCATGCATCTTGTCAGCAAAATATTCCCCTAAATATATGTCCCCGTTTCTGCATCCCAAATCATAAATTTGATCAGTCGTTAAAACTGAAATCTACATCCTACATATGGTTGTATCCCATAATTTCTTAACGAAAGACGACTCAAAGTTCAGATTAATTTTCATCCAGTTAAAAATAACTAGTCTCAATGATAGGTGCATGAATCCCCTTACTCAAAGAGTTAGATTCAAGCCCCTTAACTTCAAATTAAAAACAAAAGAAATCTGATATTAAAAGTACACCCCACAAGGCAGTAATTTGTTGCAATCTTGAAGGGTGGCTTATTATCAGCATTCAAGGCTAAGAAGATTGCAAGTATATGGACAAGCAACGATATGATAATGAAGAAACTAATATAGATCAAGGAGACATATATAAAAGCAACAGCTGAAATTCAATATTGGTTAAACTTTAAACAACAATATATGAACTGCCCTGGATGTTCCTGTTAGCAAGTAACAATATAAACCAAACATTACCTGGAATTTAAATAGTAACTATAAAGCAAAGAACGCTAAATCAGTTTTCCACTCCCCAAGTTCCAGTGCTTTCCCCACACCCAATAATAGAATACACACCAGACAAAACAACATAAAAATCTAATAATATTTCTTTACTTAAATCTGTCCAAAGAAGAAAGATCAAGAATTCACCTGAAATGGTAACGGCCAAGCCCATGCTTTACACCCCACTTGAACTCCCCCACATATTTGCTGCCATCTGCACAAGTATGAACTCCACATCCATGACAATGCCCATTAGACCACTCTCCAGCATAAACATCGCCAGTATAAAACCTATACACACCAATTCCATGCCTCAATCCCTGCCTATATTGACCGCGATATCGGCTCCCTTTTGACCAAGTTTCGACACCATAACCATCGTATTTCCCATCAATCCAATCCCCCTCATACCTCCCTTTCATGTAGTAATAATAAACCCCACTCCCTGAACATTTCCCTTTATGAAATTCACCCTCGTATACATCCCCATTACTGTAAGCCTGCACCCAAGCCCCTGAATTCGCCTTCTTATCCGATTTCGGCTTCGATCCAATTGACCAAACAACAGTTTTCGAAGATTTAGAAGATAACCCTAGTTCACAAAACTTAGCAGGTAACGAACGAGAAAGAAGCAGTCGAATCAAAGGCAAGCGAGGGAGTGCAAGATTGAGAGAAACCAAAAGGGTAAGCGAGAAAGCAAGCAAAGCAACAGAATTCAACACAAAAAAGGGCCGAGGATCGGAAACGAAAAAGTAAAGTGAAGGGAGAGAAAGCAGAAAAAGGAAACGTAAGTGGAAACAAAGCAAGCGGCCACGGTTCAAATGATGAACAAGTTTCCTACCGAGTTGCTGAGCATCAAAAGGAAAAGCGAAACAAGCCGAACAAGAGAAATACTGGAAAAGAGCCAATCTTTCAACCCTTTCGCAGTGGTTACGGTGGTTCTTGAAAGAAGAAAGAGAAGGGGACCGAGAAAAAGAATTGTGGGTTATCATTATAGGCCGCTTATGGGGAGTTGAGAGAAGGGTTATTGGAGAAGTAGGATTTATGATGGTGAAAGTTGGGTTCTTTATACGATGGGTTGTTGTTGTTGTCGTTACTGCTGGTGGCGGTGGTGAAGGGTTTGGTGATGTTGGTGAGAATGGGACTCGGATGGTGAGATTAGGCTTGTTTTGAATGTGAAAATCAGGGCTAATTTGTGGGGTTGATTCGAGGTAGCTTTGATGCTTGAATTGAGAGCGAAACAGGTGTGGGTTGTTGAAATCGGAAGAGACGAGGCTTGCTTTACCGATCTCTTGTTGTTTGCCAGATTTCTTCTGATGCATTTACATAAAACAAAAACTCTCTTATCTTCTGAAATCTTCTCGTTCTTTCGCTCTGTGCCTGTGCATGTTTATAAGAGTAAGTAGAAGTCAAGAGTGTTTTTTTGATGTTTGAGGGCAATTTCCGATGTGTTTCTGATCCTGATTGTGTTGTGTTTTCCGTGTACTAATTCTAGGTGTTTGGCTTTGGTTTTGTCTTTGCTTTGGCTTTTTTCGATGTCTGGTTTTTGAATTTCGACAATCATTTCTTATTCAAGCAACATCATAAATTTGTTGGTTGACACGGGTTATTCAACAAAACACCCTGGTTTTGATTATATTCTCTTAAATGCCACTGCCTCCTTTCCCTTCTATAACCATTTGCTTTTGCTGCATTATTTAAAAAAATATATATTACAAAAAATACAATTAAGTGAAAATTTTCAGTTTCTTATAATTTTGGAGCTTACTTAATTGCGGGAGAAAGGTGGGACCCCAAAAAGTTTGACCTTGAAGATTTCTAGCAAATTTTGCAAGCCAGTCCGCAGCCTGGTTACAAGATCTAGGAACATAGGAAAAGGAACAAGAGGCAAAGGATTCAGCTTGCCCTTTGATATCCTCCTCAATGGCTGAGGAAACCCAATCAGAAAGAGAGCTCGATCGCAATCTTTCAATAACTGCTTGGCAATCCTCCTCTATGATAATGTTAGAAAAGCCATTAAGAGGGGCCAAAGAGATCCCCAAGCCTGATAGCAAAAGCCTCGGCCGCTGCAGCAGACGGAGCTAGAGTTGGAACGGAAACTCCTTGGATGAAGGAACTCGTACTATCGCGTGCAATAGCCGCCGCCGAAGCCTTTCCCATTTGACTATCGAAGGTCGCATCGTAGTTAATCTTGAGAGTATAAGGAGGAGGAGGAGTCCAACACCTCCGTTCTATTGTTTGGTGAGACTTCTCCAAGGAGGAGACGGGGATTGCATGCGAGAACTCCTCAAAAGCTCGCTCCGCACGCAGCCACACATCCCACGGTTGGTCTTTTCTTCCTTCAAAGACCCAAGCGTTCCGCGATTTCCAGATTACCCAAAGAAGGAAGGCGATAAGAGCACATCCTTCATCAAAATTCCCGATTTTCCGAAAGTCGTTGATTGTAAACCACCATTTAGAAAACCCGGCAAAACCAGAAGAGGATGGAGAATAGTTGAAACCTAAGGCCCTCCAAACTGCTTGCGCAAAAGGGTAGAAAAACAGAAGATGTTCAATGGATTCTGTCTTATCTCTGCACCTAGGGCAGCAATCCGAGTCCTGGAATTTACAATGAAAGGGGGCAGCAAGGATGCCTTTAGTAGGCACAATATTGTGGCATAGCTTCCATAGGAAGGACCAAAATTTGGACGGAACCTTCAAACCCCAAATAGAGTTCGAAAACACTTTGTTATCACCTGGAGATTCACTTGGAGAAGGATCCGAGGAAGATCTCTGATTGTCCTCAATGAATCTATTACCCAACTTAGCTGAATATTCCCCGCTCTTCGTTCCGGCCCAGATAAGAGAGTCTTTGATGCATGGTCCTCCTATTGGGATAGTCAAGATCGCGTTGGCTTCAATCGGAGAAAAGAGACTCTCAATATTAGATTTGTCCCAAGACCTTTGGTCATGGTTCATGAGACTACATATTGTAGGACAAGGGCAGCTCGGTGGAGGTTGAGAAGAGATACGGAAATTTGATAATCTTGGGATCCAGTTGTCCTTCCAAGTGGAGATACATCTTCCGTTACCGACGCTCCATAAAGATCCCTCCTTGATTAATTCAATCCTTTCCCTAATACCAATCCACGCCCAAGAAGGGTTGGTACACCTAAGGGCATCAAAGATGTCTCCGTTTGGATAGTAAATTCCACGGAGAGTCTGAGCCAGAAAGGAATCCGGATTCTTGAGCACTTTCCACACGACTTTAGCAATAAAATCTTTGTTGAAGGTTATGAGGTTTCGGAAGCCCAGGCCCACCTGATCTTTCGGACGACAAAGGTTCCTCCAATTGATCCAATGAATGTCTCTGTCCTTGTTTTCGTAATTGTTCCACCAGAAATTCGCCACTAAAGAGTTGATTTCATCACAAAAGGTAATTGAGAGAAGGAAGCATTGCATCACATAAGTAGGAATGGCTTGTGTTACCGCCTTTATAAGAACTTCCTTCAGTGCCTGATTAAGAAACTTAGCTCTCCAACCTCTGAGTTTCTTCTAGACTCGCTCCTTGATGAAAGTCAGGGCCTGCTTTTTGCTACGCCCCCAGAAAGAAGGTAAGCCAAGGTATTTTTCGTCCTCTTTCATTTGTCGGAAGCCCAATATGTTGGAGAGGTGGAGCTTGAGATGGTTACTGACATTAGGGGAGAAGGAAACCGATGACTTTTGAAAGTTGATCGTCTGTCCTGTAACTCTTTGAAAGAGATGCAAAATGCGAAGGGCAGCTTCGCAGCTCTGAACATTTGCCCCAGAGAACATCAGACAGTCATCGGCGAACAAAAGATTGTTCAGAACTGGGCACCTCCTATTTATCCTAAGGCCATCAAATCGGATTGTTTCCACCTCCCTTTCAACAATCCAAGAGAGAATGTTTGATATGAGGGTAAATAAGAAGGGGGAGAGGGTCCCCTGTCTAAGACCCCTTCCGGCTGAGAAGTCACCGCATTTCTCTTCATTCAAGACCAGGGAAAAAGACGTAGAATGAGACGCATGTCATGACTCTGGTGACCCACCAGTCACTGAATATCATTCTACTCATAACAAAGCGTAGAAGATCCCAATCCACTTTATCATAGGCTTTTTCCAAGTCAATTTTGAGAGACATGAGGCTCTTCTTCCCCTTTTTTGCCCATTTGATAGCATGGAAAGCCTCATTAGCTAGGATAACGTTGTCGTGTATAGATCTACCATGCACAAAAGTTGATTGATAGTGAGGAATGAGGTTAGGGAGAAACGTTTTGAGCCTCGACGCCATAATCTTAGTAATCATCTTGAGAGAGAAATTGCGCAAACTGATCAGCCGAAAGTGGGATACTTCACATGGATTTGATTTCTTTGGGATGAGGACAATGTTAGCTTTGTTGAGCCCGTAAGCAAGAAAGCCATCTTTGAAGAAAGCGGACACCATCCCTATGAGATCTCCTTTAATGGTCTCCCAGAAGTTCTGGTAGATGCATCCAGGAAAGCCATCAGGCCTAGGGGCTTTAGTATCTCCCATGTTAAAGACAACCCTCTTGATCTCCTCTCCAGACACTTCTTTACTGAGATCAGATTTCATCACATCAGTCACCAACTGGGGAATGTAATCGCTGAGACAATGGAAGTCAATGGATTGGTCCTTGGAAAACAACTTCTGAAAATGTTGCTGCAAGAAGTTAGCAATATCCTCAGGTTTTCAAGCTAGATACCGTTTTCCTTCTTTATTTTGACTATGGAGTTGATTCTTCGATGTTAGATAGCTGTAGCGTGAAAGAATTTAGTGTTTTTGTCTCCCCACTTAAGCCAGTTAACTCTGGAGCGTTGATGCCAATATCGCTCCTCACTTTCCTATTCTAAGTCCAACTCCTTTTCAACTATTTATATTCTTCCAGCTCTAGATCATTAAGCTTTCTGCCTAGGAAATCTTTAATCCTTGCCATCAGAGGCTGCTTTTTTCGTTCCTCAGTTTAGCCTTCGTTTTGCTCCACCTTATAAGGGTCGTTCTAGTTCTTCTAATTTTCCTCCCAAAGCTATAAAAGGTTCTCTCAGAAGGAGGAGAGTCCCAGCCTTTACAGATAGTTTGGGGACATTCGTCATCCAATAGCCATTTGATTTCAAATTTGAATTTTTTCTTATATTTCCTAGAGAAACTGAAGGAGAAAAGGATGATCGGAGCATGGTCCGAAGCAAGCGCGAGGTCCATTAGACCCAGAGCTTTTAGGAAGGCTATGCTCCAGTCAGTGGAACACAAGACGCGATCCAGTTTCTCAAGGATAGAGTTTTCACCGCTTCTCTGATTGTACCAAGTAAAGCAACCTCCCTTAATTGGTAATTCTATTAATCCAGTGGAATCAACAAAATTTGAGATACAATGGGCCTCATCGGGGTTATAGGGGTTAACCCCTTCCTTCTCCTCCTGTCTGATCACCATATTGGAGTCACCCATAATGAGCCATTTAACATCAGGTGATCTACGGAGCTGAGATAACCCTTCCCAAAAGGCTTGCTTTTCTTCTCTGTACGGGGACCATAGATGAAGGTTCCAAACCATTCATCACCATCATTTAAAATTACTTTCGTATCGATAAAATTCTTATCGTGTTTAAGAATAGTGATTCATGCGTCACATGTCCACCATAGGGCTAGTCCGCCTGCAATACCCTGTGGCTCCACATATAATTTTGGAGCTTACTTATTATTGGCATTTATTTACAGCTTAGACATTTTTTTAGAAATATAACATATATTTTTCAATTATTTTTTTATTTTTTTATGAAAAGAAAGAATATTATCATGTGCCTTATTAAAAATTCCTCTAAACATAGTCTGAGTAAAAGAATACACATAATAATACTAATATACCTAATACATAAAAGCATTCACGAAAACCCCCCGAACCAAATAAACAAAAACCTAAAGCAAAAGAAGCATAGACAAAGGTACTATCATTAACAAAAACTATCCCTAAACACTAGTCGGCCCACAAGAGTGGTAAAATATTACTCGAGGGAAGAGTGAGGAAGAGGGTCCCCAAATTCGCACATGACACATTCCAAGCAATAGCATCGGCCACTGAATTTCCGGTTCTGCACACATGTTGGAATGAGACCTCCCAACTTCGGCGACATAACTCCCCCAATGTGTAGAGGAAACCATGAATCCCTCGCTGCCCATATTTGCGACTAAGAACGCAAAAAGCATCTAAACTATCTGATTCTACAATTAAACGTTGAATTCTAAAATCTCATACACACAACAAACTAATGTAAATACCCAATATTCAACTTCAAGCACCGAACAAACACCGATGAATCTCGCAAACCCATCACCAAATGCATTGTAAATATGGTGTGTTTCTCTTTAAATAAATTTAATACAAGTATTTGTTAATACTTAATATTACATATTTGATGCTTATATTTGTTAAAAATCACACAAAATGGTTTGTATAAAATATCTTTTAAATAATGAATTAATTAATTTAAATTACAATTAATTTTTTTAATATTATAACGTGGTTACCCAACTATCACCCTTTTTCCTGTTTTGGTCTCCCAATTAATTTTTTCGTCAAACTTGTCTTTCTCATCAGATACTTTTCCTGTTTTGGTCTCCTCTATTAAAAACCTAACAGTGATGCTGACGTAGATTTTTTTTAATATTTCTTCTCCGCATATGATTTTTTTAAAGTTTTTACTTAAGCCAATGTGGTGGTGACACGTGTTACCACCTAAACAAAAAAAATTAGATTGAAGGGTGGGATGAGAAGTAAACTTGTGTCATTCATGACACCATGCGGGTGCATTAGCAGTTGGACTAAACTTTATTGTCGCGGCCGTTTTTTGAAAACCCGCTTTTCTAATTGTTTAGAATAAAAACAGCCTGACGTTTGAATTTTGGAAATCGGGGGTTTGACCAATTTTATCTTAATTTTCCATTTTTAATCAAAATCCCTTTTATTTGATGAAAAATCATTTTGGAGTCGCCACCGGCCACTTTGGTAGGCCGGACACCATAAAAACGTCCCAGAGATTTTTTTTGAAAAATTCAGGTCCGGGAGTCGGTTATGTGTAGGGGAGGGTTAGCACCCCTATGAACGCCCGTTATCGGTACCTTATTAATTACACGTGGCATTTTGGCATTTCGGACATTAGTCTAGATTTAATTAAATCTTTTAACTGTAAAATGAATTTTATTCCGAATGGGAATATCCTTTTGTAAGAAAATACATTTCGAATGAATATAATTATGAAACATCCAGTTGCATTAGGACACTACAACTTATATTAGAAAATGTATCTCAACACAAAAGGTTTAATGCATGATTAATTATTTTCTTGCCATTTTTAAGTAGACCCTAATTAGGCTCCATTAATTAATTTAATTAAATTCTATGAATATTATTAATTCTTGGACATAAAAGAGAACGCTCAAAATAATATTGGACACTATCTTTAACGAGTCCAAAGGTAATAATATTTCTAATTAAGATGACTCTAATTATTAATCCTATTTTAATTTTTAATTAATCTAATTGTAAGCCATTTCCATTTTTCTAAGTTGAAATGAAAAATTGAAACTCTCATCGGAATACTCATTGGTTAACATCAATCTTCATTGTGACACTAACCAATATTGAATGTTCTAATATTGTTTCAAATATTCATTTATTTGCTATAATGATATTTCCTATTTAATTATGTAATTAAGTGGCCTATACTAAAGGCTTTCAATTAACTCTAATAATATGATTACATCCTCTAAACAAATATACTATATGCTATTTAAAACATGCATCCATACATACAAATTAATTACATTTAAATAAATTAAATAACTAACAAAATAGGGACTAAATTATAGAAGAAATGAACTTTTAAATCTGATTTTAATCGAAATGGTGACCAAATTGTTATATGGTACAAAGATTGAGGGACCAAAACAGAAATTATCCTATTTTACAAAAAACGCAGAGCCTCTCTTGACCCGGATCGAAGACGCGCGGATCTGCCCAGACCCATATCCCCAAACCAGTCGATCACCACCGTTGGCCCAAACCAGTCAATCACCACCGTTGGCCCCAAACGCAGATCCTCTCTTACTCTCTCTCTATTCCAAATCCTTTCAACCCATAGCCCCAAACCAGTCGATCACCACCATTGGCCGACTGCCATAGGCGACGCCGACCGTCACCGCCACAACTCTGGTCATCCTCCCCACATCTCCGGTCGTCGTCACCATTACCGGAACCCTAGAAAAATCCCCAAAAATCCAATTTTTACCTTTTAAACCCTAGATCTAAACCCCAAACTCAACAGAGTTTCCCGATCTTCTCCCTTAAAACTACCCGACAACCACACTTTTCGACTCCGCCATCCCTTAAACAAACTCTGACCACGGCGACATCCTCCTCCGACCGACAAGAACTTCGGCGACCATGTTTTCAGATCTGATTTTTTAATTTCCTTTTTATCTTTTAACCTTCGATCTAACCTATTTAGGGTTTACTTTGCAGGAAATCAAGAGGGAGAGAGGATTATACCTTCGATGGCAGAGACGATGCGGATCCGGTGACCATGCGTCGGCATCCGTTCGTATTTCAAAGGTGATCTCTTCGACCTCTAGCGATGCTCCAGCTCCACAACGTGTTGGTTCGATGCCACATCGTGGGTTCGTATAGCCAGTGTTGCTTCAGCTTCCGTGGCGACGGCGGCAATCGAGCTTCCCGGTGACCGTCAAGTTTCATGGTGACCATTCGAACGGCCGGCGTCCTCAATTCAGGCGGTTCAGTTTCCCCTTCTCAGTGTCAGTCCAGCTTCTAAGGTAAGCACTCTCTTTCCTCATTATTGTTTGTTAATTATTATTATTATTAATTGTGAAAAGTAATTATTATGGTAATTAATGGGATCTGACTTTTTCTCTCTCATATTATTTATATAGTGGTCAAATTTGCTGACGTCATTGCTGACGTCAGCGTGCCAGCTGGATCTAGATCAAGGCTTAATCCGCGTGAATTATGATCGGGCCAATAGGGAGTTGCCACATGGCCAATTTTGGCGGGCTAAAGAAGCACAAAATGGGTTTTGTGTTTGTTTGGCAGATTTGGATATAGGGATTGGGCTTGAATTGGGTTTTTTTATTGTGGAGAGTATTTTTGTAAATGGACACCACAAATGAACTTTGGGCTAATATTAACCCTTTATTGTATTTTTGGGACTTTTATTATTTATTTATTTTGGTTTTATGTATAGAGACGTATATGTATATATAGCTATATATATAGGTATACCCGGACAAATTTCGGGTCTTACAGCTGCCCCTCTTTGCTCATTGATGTGGAATAGGAATAGGGCAAAGACAAAAAAGACACAAATTTTGTCCGAACCATCCACTCATAGAATCCTGAAGATGTTCTTCTCATTATGAAATTCTTCAATCTTCCTTTATTTTCTTCTTTTAGCTGAGGATGAACTCTTCTCATTAGGAATTCTTCCTTCGCTGGTCGAACTTTTCTTCTTTGCTGGACAAATTCTTCTCATTAGGAATTCTGTTTTCGTCAAGGCGGACTCTTCTCATTAGGAATCCTTTTTCGCTAGGCGGACTCTTCTCATTATGAATCCTTCTTTGTTGGACGAACTCTTCTCATTAGGAGTTCTTCTCTGCTGGGGCAGACTCTTCTCATTATGAATCCTTCTTTGCTGGGCGAACGCTTCTCATTAGGAGCTCTTCTTCGCTGAGCGAACTCTTCTCATTATGAATCCTTCTTCGTTGGGCGAACTCTTCTCATTAGGAGTTTTTCTTTGCTGGGCGAACTCTTCTCATTAGGAGTTCTTCTTTGCTGGTTGGATTCTTCTCATTTGGAACATTGTCTTTGCTGGGGCGAATTCTTCTCATTAGAAATCCTTCTTTGCTGGCGAACTCTTCTCATCAGGAGCTCACCATTCCTGCAAAAAGAAATATCGTCAATTAATAAGGATTATTTTGGTGTAATATGAGATATCTTCAATTTTCCGCTTGAAGCACTAAAATCTTTAAAGTCACTGATTTTCTGCTTATGGTGTCTTGATCTTTCAATCTGAAACCCATGTCTGGTCTCTTGTTGCATTCTCTATTAGTCTATCTCTTTCTACACTCAGAAATTGCATGACCAGTTAAACTACGAATCTTCTTCATTTGAGCTCAAGGTCGATCCATCTTGGTTTCCATTCTCTCTCTTTTAACTGGTAACCCAAGAGGTTAATATCTTTGTCGGGATCCACCGCTTCTTCAAACATGTTGAAATTCTTTACCGAGATTCGTCTCTATAAATGAAATGTCTCTGCCTTTATAAACTGAGTGTCTTGAGATCCGTCTCTATAAACGGTACGTCTTTAAGGTTTGTCTCTGTAAACAGAACGTCTTGAAATTCGCTTCTATAAACGAACCCGAAACCTGCAAAAGAAACATCATCAATAAATTCAAATTGGAGTAGTATAAAACATATTCAATTTCCATTTTGAAGCACTGAGATCTTTAAAGTCATTGTTTTCTATCAAAGGTATCTCCATCTTTCAATCTGAAACTCATATCAAATATCTTGTTTCCTTCTGTATAAGTCTGTCTCTTTCTACTGCATGTGACCTATTTGATCTTAAAGTCGATCTTTCTCGTGCTTCTCTCCTGGTAGCATGAATCATTTTTTCTTTTTTCCTCTTCTTCTTTTTCCTTTGTTTTAAACCGATGCCTCAGAAAATTAATATCTTTGTCAATATCATGCCCCAACCGTGCAGCTGTCCAATTGTCTTATGACGACCCGAAGGATTTATATTTGTAATGCACTTTCTTTCTTGTGCAAACAATGAGAAAATCTTGCTGATGTTCGCCTCTTCAAACGAACTGGTAAATTTTTTTAAAATCCGCCTCTTCAAACGGATTTTGTTGAGGTCCGTCTCTTCTAATAGGTTGAAATCTTTGTTGAAATCTGTCTCTTCAAATGGGTGGAAAATCTTTGTTAAAATCCGTCTCTTCAAACAAGTTGAAATCTTTGTTGTGATCTTTGTAATCCCTTGTCAAATCTTCTTCTTAAATCTTGAAACTGTAGATTGAAATCTGGTTTGCTTTTTGTTGATTCTTGTAAATTCCTGCAAAATGTATAAAAATGTTTTGCATGCATTTGAATGCCCCTATCTTATGGATGCCTAACTGTATGATGCGTGGATTGTGTCAATTGAAAACCACTTGGATGGGCTCTGGTCTTTTTTGCTTTTTTGTTGAGCTTTCTACTTCTGCTGCGGCACTTCATTTCTTTAGAATGCTCTTAGCTTGATTCTTCTTGAGTTCCATCTGCAGCTCCTATTATCTTCTTATTCCGGAAAACTTTGCCCCAGAATTTCACTATTAGGCTCCTTTTCTTCTTCTTATCAAATCTTGATCAACTGACCTTCTAGAGCTCTCATTGCCTTCAGGTTCTGACAACACTTTCCCCAGAACTTTATTATTTGGCTCATTTTCTTCTTGAGCAAATTCTAACTTCTTTGGTGATTGAATTCTTTCAAGCTCTGCATCATTTCTGGTTTATTCTAACTTGGATTCTCTAGCCCCAAGATCCCATCTTCACAGTCAATAATGCCCATGTTCTCTTTATTTCTTGCTTCATCATGTAGATTTCTCCCCTCTTTCATCATTTAGGGCGAACAAATGCTTCAAGTCTCCAAACTTTTCGGTCCCCGAACTTTTTCAATCCTTACACTTTCCGCTTTCCAGTCCCTAAACTTTCTTTAGGTCCCTAAACTTTTTCAGTCCCTGAACTTTCTTCAAGTCCCTGAACTTGCTTCAAATTCATTCTGTGGACTTATTAAAAAATCCAAGGTGGAAACACACTTTAGATCCCTTATCTTCTTCATATCTGCATTCTTGTCATTGCCCTCACCATGGCCCTTGATAAATGATTCTTCTCTCTGACCAGAAAACTATCAAACAAATGAGCGTCTCGTACTCATCTGTATCTTTACTGTAAAACCTATGTTTGATTTTGATATAATTAAATCTTTAAGGATCAATTTGAAAAACTTAAAATTGTTTTATAAGTCCCTTAATAAGTTTTAAATCACCAACTCTTTAAAACTGATTTGAAAAACTCAAACTCAAAATATTTTCTAAGTGTTCCAAGGCCAAACTATTGAAAAACGTCCAGGTGTATCGATACACTTCCAAGCGTATCGATACCTTTTTACCAAAGTTGGCTACTGGAGGAACACGTATCGATACGGCAAACCCTCGTATCGATACGCCCCTTTGTAAAAGTCTAAAGAGTTTGAATGGCGTACCAATACGTCAAACCCTCGTATCGATACGGCCCTTAATAAATTTTTAAATATAAGTCGGTTTAAATATTTTGACCGTTGGTGTCAGTTGGTTGGTAACCAAATTTTAAATGGTCGTTGACCCGTATCGATACGCCAAACCCTCGTACCGATACGGAAATCGACAGTGAGCTAAGTCGAGAAAAAGGTATCGATACGACAAACCCCCGTTTCGATACCCAGTACCGATACGCTTACGTGCGTATCGATACTCCTTATTTATTGCACACAACGACTCTTTCTTTTCTGAGACAGGTATCGATACGGCTTCCCGTGTACCGATACGCATAGCTGCAGAAGTGCATTTATGGTGGTAAGAAAGGGTTCCAACGGCTCCATTTATGTTCCCAACCACCCAAACGGCTAGAATTCAATGAGAAGGTATAAAAGGGACCTCCAAAAGCTCCAGCAACAACTATTGATCCTCAAGAAAACATCCATACATCAAATCCAAGCAATTGTGCAAAAATCCCATATTATCTAGAAACCCCAATTGTAATTTTCATTCTTATCTTGTTCAATTGGGTTGAGTGCTTGTAATTGGGGTACAATTTGTATTGAGAGATACTCTATTTAGCCATCAAATTCTTTGTTACCTTGTTGTGAGGATTGGGTTAAATTTTGGGTAGAAAATTTAACCGAAATTGTAAGGGTTGCCTACTTAGCCTAGAAAAGGGGAAGAGCAATTAGTGGAATTGTTGCAAATCCTTAGTGAAGCTAAGGTAGTGGATGTAGAGTTCATTTGGAACTTGAACCACTCTAAAATCCCTTGTCAATCTTTTTATTTTGCAATTTCCACCAAACAAACTTTAAATTTCCAATTCACCCCCCCTCTTGGTTTATATCGATCTTTCGATCCACTCAACAATTGGTATCAGAGCCTACCTCTTTGAGGATTAACAACCACAAGAGGAGTTCCTTAGAAGAGTGTGATCATCATATATCAAGAGATGGCTTCAACCTCTGGTTCGGGCATGTATGAGTCTCAATCCACTACAAAGTCTCCCTTCTTTAATGGTGATAACTATTCTTTTTGGAAGAATATAATGCGTCTCTTCATCAAGTCAAATGACTACCTAGTGTGGGATGTCATTGAAGATGGCCCTTATATTCCATTGAAGCAAGATGGTGAAGGCAAGATGGTATTAAAGAAAAAGATGGAGATGAGTGAAGAAGAAAGGAAAAAGATTCAAGTCAATGACAAAGCTCTCCACATGCTATTTTGTTCTTTCGGTCCGGACATTTATTCAAAGGTTTCATCCATCGAGAGTGCCAAAGAAGTGTGGGACACTCTTGAAACTACTTATGAGGGCACCAACGATGTTAAAGAAACTAAGATTGGAATTCTCAATCTTAGTTATGAAAATTTCAAGATGGAGCCCGATGAGACGGTGTCCAAGATGTTTGATCGTTTCTCCACTATTGTCAATGGGCTAAAGGGTTTTGGAGAAATTATACCGGAAGACAAGCTTGTCCGGAAGCTACTCTATTCACTTCCCGAATCTTGGGATGGGAAGAGAACCGCCATTATTGAAGCTAAGAATTTAAAGACTTTAAAGCTTGATGAGCTTGTGGGTTCTCTCCTTACTCATGAGATTATGAAGCAAGGAAGGGAAGAAGAGAAGAAGAAAGAAGAGAAAAGAGTAGAAAAGCTTGAGGTTGAGAAGAAGAAGAAGATGGGAATAGCTTTCAAAGCTTCACTACATCAAGAGAGCTCTTCTAGTGAGGAGGATGAACTAGAAGAATTGGCTATGATAGCCAAACGATTCTCACGTTTTATGAGGTCCAACCGGGGAAGAAAAATCCAAAGAAAAATGGACTTCAAAAGCAAGAACAAAGAAGAAGCAAAGGATCCAATCATTTGCTTTGAGTGCAAACAACCCGGCCACATACGTTCGGAGTGCCCTCAACTCAAGAAGAAGGGCTTTGAGAAGAAGAAGAAGCTCAAAGCCAAGCTTGCTACTTGGAGTGATGAGGAGTCATCGGAGGATGACGAACAAGAAGTGGCTAACCTTTGCCTCATGGCACTTGAGGAAGATTCCACCATGGTAACCTCTAACTCATCTACTTTAGATTTTACATATGATGAATTGAATGATGCATATGATGAGTTACAAGAGGTCTATGATGAATTAGTTGAAAAATATAAAGAGTCGGTCATTAGGAACAAAAAGATTATTTTGGAACTAAATGAGAAAAATGACTCACTCACTCAAGCTAATTCAAAATTTGAGAAAAAGATATTAGGGTTAAAAGATGAACTAAAATTCTTTCAAGATGAAAATGTTGACCTTAATAATCTTTTGTCTCAATGTAATAATGAACACCAAAAGGTGTTGGATGAGCTAAATGAGCTCAAAAAGTCTTTGAAAAATGTTGGTAGTGTCAAGCATGAAATAGGTGAATCCTCAAGAACACACCAACCTAAGAAAAAGACTAACTACTACAAACAAGGTAGCCTTCCTAGACATAGTAGAGCTAAAAGAATTAGAAGTGTATGGGTTCCTAAGGAACTTGTAAAATCTAATAATATTGTTGCTATGTCATCTTGGATTCCTAAGGGAACCAAGGTTTTGGGAGCTAACACTCATGGACCCAAAATGATTTGGGTACCAAAAACAAAAGTTTAATATCTTTGTTTGTAGGGGGAGCATTGCTACAAGGCCAAAGCACAAAGTCATAACTCATGGTACCTTGATAGTGGATGCTCAAGGCATATGACCGGAGACAAGAGTAGATTCATGGATCTAAAGCCAAAAAGTGGAGGAGTAGTGACATTTGGTGACAACTCCAAAGGCCACATTAAAGGTATTGATTCCATAGGTAATCACTCTACTATTCTCATTGAAAATGTTTTGTATGTCGATGGTCTTAAACACAATTTATTGAGCATAAGTCAATTGTGTGATAAAGGATTTAATGTCTTATTTGATAAAAATGGATGCAAAATTGTAGACATTAAATCTAATAATATTATGCTCATAGGTCATCGCATAGGGAACATATACATGGTGCATCTAGATGACATTCATACATCTCATGCATGCTTAGTTGCACAAAATGAAAATGATGCATGGTTGTGGCATATGAAACTAGGACATGCTAGCATAAGTGTTTTAGAAAAACTAATCTCTCTTAATCTAGTTAGAGGTTTACCCAAGATAAAATTTTCAAATGATAAAATTTTTGATGCATGCTCTAAGGGTAAACAACATAAGTCTTCCTTTAAATCCATTAATGATGTTTCTACTAGTAGATGTTTACAACTTATCCATATGGATTTATTTGGGCCAATTAGGGCTATGAGCTTGGGTGGTAAGTCTTATGCTTTTGTACTTGTTGATGATTTTTCTAGATTTACTTGGGTTCCATTTTTAAGTACTAAAGATGAGGCTTTGGAAAAATTCATCACATTTTCAAAACTAACCCAAAATGATCTTGAACTTAACATTTCACATATTAGAAGTGATCATGGAACCGAGTTTCAAAATTTAGGGTTTAAAGATTTTTTAAATGAAAATGGTATTAGCCATAATTTTTCGGCTCCTCGAACTCATCAACAAAATGGGGTAGTTGAGAGGAAAAATAGAACTTTGCAAGAAATGGCTAGAACTATGCTTTGTGAAAACAATTTACCTAAATATTTTTGTGCGGAAGCCACAAACACCGCTTGCTATATTGTAAATCGAGTAATGATTAGGTCAATTTTAAAGAAAACACCTTATGAGATTTTAAAATCTAAAAAGCCTAACATTAGCTATTTTCACCCTTTTGGTTGCAAATGTTTAGATTTAAATAATGAAAAAGACAACTTAGGTAAATTTGATGCAAAAAGTGATGAAGCAATTTTCATAGGTTACTCTTTAACCTCTAAAGCCTATTGAGTATTTAACAAAAGAACTTTGGTAGTAGAAGAATCTATTCATGTTGTGTTCGATGATAACCTCCTTCCTAGGAAGGATTCTTGTGATGATGATGATGTAGGAATCATAAATGCCTTTGATGGAGGACAAACTTCAAAGGAGGATGAGATTCCAACAAAAGAAGAGGACATACAAGATCCACCTCTTGAAGCCTTGAAGGACTTGGCTCTTGAGGAAAAGGAAGTGATCTACCCAAGGGAGTTGAACTATGTCAAAGATGGTGAAATCTTGGGTGATCCATCCAAGGGGGTAACCACTCGATCTTCTCTTAGATTAATGAATCATGTTGCATTTATCTCTTGCATAGAGCCTAAGAATATTAAAGAAGCATTGAAAGATGACTTTTGGATTATGGCTATGCAAGAAGAGTTAAATCAATTTGAGAGAAGTAACGTTTGGACATTAGTTGATAGGCCTAGTAATGAATCTACCATAGGAACTAAATGAGTCTTTAGGAACAAGCTAGATGAGAGTGGTAACATTGTAAGAAATTAAGCTAGACTAGTAGCACAAGGTTACACTCAAGAAGAGGGAATAGATTTTGATGAAACCTATGCACCCGTAGCTAGAATGGAAGCTATTAGGATGTTTCTTGCAAATGCATGTTATCATAATTTCAAGCTTTTTCAAATGGATGTTAAAAGCGTATTTTTAAATGGTTTTATAAATGAAGAAGTGTATGTGGAACAACCACCGGGTTTTGAAGACTCAAAATTTCCAAATCATGTTTTCAAACTCACCAAAGCTCTTTATGGTTTAAAACAAGCTCCTAGAGCTTGGTACGAAAGACTTTCAAACTTTTTAATTGAAAAAGGTAAGGTGGACACTACACTTTTTATAAAAATGTTTAAAAATGACATCTTAGTAGTTCAAATTTATGTTGATGATATTATTTCTGGTTCTACTAATGAATGTCATTGTCAAGAGTTTGCTAAGTTAATGCAAGGTGAATTTGAGATGAGCATGATGGGGGAGCTCTCATTCTTTTTGGGACTCCAAATCAAGAAAAAGAAGGATGACACCTTCATGAACCAAGTAAAATACATAAAGGATATGCTCAAGAAGTTTGGCTTGGAGAATGCAAAGCCTCAAGCCACACCTATGAGCTCATCTACAAAGCTTGACAAAGATGAAGGAGGTAAGTGTGTTGACTCTAAGCTTTACCGTTCTATGATTGGATCATTGCTTTACCTTACCGCAAGTAGACCGGATATTTTGTTTAGTGTTTGCTTGTGTGCTAGGTTTCAAGCTAGTCCTAGAGAGTCTCACCTTATAGTCGTTAAGAGAATCTTTAGGTACCTTAGAGATACTCCTTGTTTAGGTCTTTGGTACCCTAGAGACTCTACCTTCAACCTTCATGCTTATTCGGATGCGGATTATGGGGGTTGCAAAATTGATAGGAAAAGTACTTCGGGAACTTGTCAATTCCTAGGTAGTATGCTCATATCTTGGTTCTCTAAGAAACAAAATAGTGTAGCATTATCTACCACCGAAGCCGAGTACATATCCTTAGGGAGTTGTTGTGCTCAAGTCCTTTGGATGAAGCAACAACTCTTAGATTATGGAATTAAAGTTGAAACCATACCCCTAAAATGTGACAACACTAGTGTAATATGTCTAACAAAAAATCCCATCCAACACTCTAGAACCAAACACATAGAAATAAGGCATCATTTCATTAGAGATCATGTCCTTAAGGAAGATGTGGTTATAGAGTATGTAGACACCTTAAATCAACTAGCGGACATATTTACAAAACCTTTAGACAAAGAGCGTTTTTGGTCCCTTAGGAGAGAGTTAGGTCTAGCTAGCCTATCTTGACCTTTTAGGACCTCTTTGTGCTTAAAAATGCTTGATGTTGTGAAATTGCATGTTTATGTGTTGTAACTCTTGAAAATATCCATGCCTATAGTTAGGGGGAGTATGCTTCTATTAAAATATGCTTAGAACTGTTCATTCATCATTTGCATACTCTTAGGAGATGTTAAATTCGAGCCAATGGTTGTTCTTAGAACTAAATATGCATTTTTGGGCATAGGGTATCGATACAGATCTACGCGTATCGATACGTGTTCTTCATTCAAATTCCCAGAATTCATTTTGCTTAAACGGGTATCCATACGATTAAACCCGTATCGATACGAGCTTCAAATCGTTTCGATACGAACCTCATCCATTTCGATACGATTCTCCAACGGGCATTTTTAAGGAAATGACGTTTCTACCCCCGTATCGATACACCCTCAGGCGTATCGATACTCGATTGCGCAGACAGCTTTTAATAAGGCATTTAAAGTGTTCAACTTTTTCCAAAATTAAAACTCTTCAAAACCTAAAAACCCTAGCCGTTTTTGCCTATAAAAGGGCTCTTCCTCCCTCATATTTTCACACCACAACTCAAAATCTAAAAAAGTTTTTTCAATCAAGCAAAGCTTTAAGCTCATTCTCATCACAATTGTGCTAGAATTCTCTTCAACCTCTCAAGTTTCTATCAAGGTAAATTTTTCTTTCTTTTTTCTTTTCAATTTTTTTGTTTTGTTTTTGTTTTTATGATTCATATTTTTTTTTCAAAACTTTTGTTCTTTCAAAAAAAAATTTAAAATCTTTTTTATTTTTTTTACCTTGGTTCTTAACCAAAATTGAAGAAATCTTTTTGCACGATTTCTCTTTTAGATCATGGCACCAAAGGAATCGAGGAAGCGATCAAGGGTTTCTCTAAACGGTGAATCATCCAATCTTGGAGCGGTTGCACGTCCGAACTACACTTCCATCTATGAACAATCCTTTGAATCTCCCGCGGGTCTCACATACTTTCGTCAATTCGAGAATTATAAGATTCGTGCGGAAAGGGTAATATCCATTCCTTTTCTCGACTCGGAGCGCTTTAAATTTGAATATCTTCCTTTGCTTCGTCGTTGGAATTTCATGGAGTTTCTATCTATTCCCGTTTTATATTATCGTCTTTTGGTTTTGATTTTCTACTCTAATGCCAAATGTATTTCTCGCAATGGGGGAAGTTGTCGCTATTAGCTCTTATCTCATGGGAAAGAAATTCATCCTTGATTTCAAATCTATTTGTGAAGTTTTTAAATTAGAGGATGAAGGCTTTGATGATGAGAATGCTTTGGGGCATGTTCTTAGTGGCTCCGTGACCGCCCTAAATGCTCAAGATCGGATCCTCCATTTGATGGTGTCTTGGTGGTTTCGTCCCTCCGGAGGAAAATACTCTACCATCCGTCACGTGGATGATTTTTGGATCCGTTGCTTCCGTGAGCGAAAGCGTCCTAACCTTGCTCGAATCATGTTCGCGGAGATCGTCTATCTTGTGCAAAATCGTCACACCTCTCTCGTCACCTCTTTCACCTACGGTACGACTTTAAGTTATTTCTTTGTGAAAAAGGATATTGATTGCTCTTTTGACTTCCCAACTCCCCTTACCGATCCCATTGATGAGCGATCTCTTGCACGGGGTAAGTTTCATTATTTTAATGGAAATTGGTTACGTCTTTCCGAGCTACCACCCGAGGCCGCAGCCGTATTGGAAGAACCTCAAGGAGATCAAGCTCCTCAACCCTCCATGGATGCTCTCATGACATTCCTCAATGAGCAATTTACCGGGTTACGCACGGACATGGGAAATCGTCTTACCGCCCTTGAAACAACTTTTGATACAAGGATGACGAGCATGGAGAATCGCCTCACATCTCTTGAAAGCGGTCACAATTCTCTGAATATTTCTCTCTCCGCTTTCCATGATGAGTGGCGCAATAGCATGAGGGACAATGATCCAATGGGAGTTGATGATGAAGATGATGAGGACAACGAAGACGATGCCTAGACGTTTCTTCTTGCATCTCATGCATATCATTTAGGATATTTCTATTTTATGCATCTTTGATTTATGTTCTTAGGACTAAGTTTATTATTAAACCTATGCTTTGATTTTATGTTCTTGTTTGGATTTTTATGTTTAATGCTATGATCAATAATATTAATGTTGCTTATTTATACCTTTGCCTTTGATTATGCACTTATCTATTGTCTCAATATTTTTGATCTAACAAAAAGGGGGAGAGAAACTAGCTCACAACACTTCAAAAATTTTTATTTTAACTCAAAGGTTACCAAGCTTATATTAAGGGGGAGTTAACTTTGTAAAGTTTTTCAAAGTGTCAAAAATTTTAAGTTTTAGTTTTGTTATATCAAAAAGGGGGAGATTGTAAAACCTATGTTTGATTTTGATATAATTAAATCTTTAAGGATCAATTTGAAAAACTTAAAATTGTTTTATAAGTCCCTTAATAAGTTTTAAATCACCAACTCTTTAAAACTGATTTGAAAAACTCAAACTCAAAATATTTTCCAAGTGTTCCAAGGCCAAACTATTGAAAAACGTCCAGGTGTATCGATACACTTCCAAGCGTATCGATACCTTTTTACCAAAGTTGGATACTGGAGGAACGCGTATCGATACGGCAAACCCTCGTATCGATACGCCCCTTTGTAAAAGTCTAAAGAGTTTGAATGGCGTACCGACACGTCAAACCCTCGTATCGATACGGCCCTTAATAAATTTTTAAATATAAGTCGATTTAAATATTTTGACCGTTGGTGTTAGTTGGTTGGTAACCAAATTTTAAATGGTCGTTGACCCGTATCGATACGCCAAACCCTCGTACCGATACGGAAATCGACAGTGAGCTAAGTCGAGAAAAAGGTATCGATACGGCAAACCCCCGTTTCGATACCCAGTACCGATACGCTTATGTGCGTATCGATACCCCTTATTTATTGCACACAACGGCTCTTTCTTTTCTGAGACAGGTATCGATACGGCTTCCCATGTACCGATACGCATTGCTGCAGAAGTGTATTTATGGTGGTAAGTGAGGGTTCCAACGGCTCCATTTATGTTCCCAACCACCCAAACGGCTAGAATTCAATGAGAAGGTATAAAAGAAACTTCCAAAAGCTCCAGCAACAACTATTGATCCTCAAGAAAACATCCATACATCAAATCCAAGCAATTGTGCAAAAATCCCATATTGTCTAGAAACCCCAATTGTAATTTTCATTCTTATCTTGTTCAATTGGGTTGAGTGCTTGTAATTGGGCTACAATTTGTATTGAGAGATACTCTATTTAGCCATCAAATTCTTTGTTACCTTGTTGTGAGGATTGGGTTAAATTTTGGGTAGAAAATTTAACCGAAATTGTAAGGGTTGCCTCCTTAGCCTAGAAAAGGGGAAGAGCAATTAGTGGAATTGTTGCAAATCCTTAGTGAAGCTAAGGTAGTGGATGTAGAGTTCATTTGGAACTTGAACCACTCTAAAATCCCTTGTCAATCTTTTTATTTTGCAATTTCCACCAAACAAACTTTAAATTTCCAATTCACCCCCCTCTTGGTTTATACCGATCTTTCGATCCACTCAACATTTACCATATCCAAAAGACCATTTGTACTCATGATCTTGCATTCTAAAGTTTATCTCCGAAACAATACAAGGAAATCTCTTTTTTTTTAATGTCAGCTTGAAGATCGTCATTTCAATAGAGGGCGTCTTATTAGGCCTGGAAAATCATGATCTTAAGAAAGAAAACAGAATAGGATACCCTGGATATCAAGTGCAAGAGTGTTTTAGATTCAACCCTCCCATGGGTAACACAACTCATGAATGTCGTGACAACGTTTGAGGTTATGAAATTTCTTCCAAATCACTCGGTTCACACCCTGTGATTACCGCGTTGCTCGATTCGGCCAAAAAACAACTATTTTTTGTTCTCTTCATCTTTTTTCCATTCATAAATGTGTTCAAGCTTTTCGGGCTTGTTTAACCAGTAGAGTGCAGAAATATCATTCTAAGAATAGAGTTCTATAAGTACTTTTTATTATATTATTATACACATGCCTTCAAAGATACATCTCTGACGCTTGGGTATTGGACAGATGAAGCGTAGCTCCTGATTAGATTTGTCGACATCCCCCACAGCTCCATCAGGATGTTCCGAGACTTATTTATTCAATAGTTCATTGCCCCACTCCTCCCCTTTTTCTTTCATTCTTCTCTATTTTCTTTTTTCATTTTTTTTTCTTTTTTCATTTTTCATTTTTCCTTTTTCCTTTTTCCTTTTCCATTTTTTTTACTTTATTTTTCCTTTTTCTTTTTTTCTACTTTTTTCTTTTTCCTATCATTTTCTTCTCCTTTTCTTTCTCGTTATTATTGTGTCTTTTAAGGTATAGAAGACTTCACTTAGAACTTCAATTTCAAGCAACTCTACTTGGTTAAAATCGCCTAGTCTGCTTCACTATTTATGAACTTCAAGGATTTGTCATCAAACATCATCAAAAGTGTTGTAATCCGACATTTTCTCACTTTGCTGACCTGAGTAGACCAAGAAATAAATCTCACTTCATTGTCTTCACAACATCCAATCATTCTTCGTACCAGAATCAGTATTGCACCTTGCAATTGGCATCCAGATGCCTACAAGGGTGAGAAGAGAATATACATATATTCATTGATTAAAACATCCCTTCATTGAAATGAAAACCATCAAACATGACATATGCCCCTAGAAAATGACCTCTACTACTTTCGGCAAAAAGTAGCAGAATTATTTCCACGTATTGTTTCTAGAAGAAAACTTAGAATGCGAGAAAATTTGAACCAACCAACTATGGACAAGAAGAGAATTTTTGTGCATCCACGGTTTAGGCCATCGTAGGAATACAAATTCATCTTTTTCGACTCTTCAACGGTTGCGACAACTCGCCCGATCATTTTTCAATCCATTGCTTCACCATTTCTTGCGTCAATGTTCTATTAGCAATCATCTTCTCTATTTCTTCTTTTAAAGCCCAACATCTTTTAGTAGGGTGCCCCACTGCTTTCATATGGAAATCACAAATACTATTCGAATTGTAATTGAAAAGCAATGGATCTGACATTTCCTCCATCGGCTTAGGGTCGAGGTATTGCCCTTGTATCAGATAAGGAAGTAAGATTGAGATAGACACGTGGAAAACTTTGAGATGTGTTTCCTCATGAAGCTATTCTTGTTGTAAACGCTTCCTTTCGGCTATCCTCGCTCTGCGTCTAGGCCCCTTGGAAAGACTCGCCTTTTCCTTGTTCTCATTACTTTGATCCTTGTCTGTCTTCACAAGACTGATTATAGCAGGATAATTGACCTTCAAACCCGTAATTGTCATCTCACTGACCCCATTGGGAAACTTCGTCTTCTTCTTTTCCTCGTTATTTTTATCATTGTCTAATTTCATGGGACTGATTATACTTGGATAATTAATATTCAGATCTAGAATTGTCATATCAAATCCCAATACCCCGAGGTATAGGAGATGCTGAATTTTATGCTTAAAATTTATACAGTTCTCGATGGAATGACCTTGGATACCAGCGTGAAAGTCACAATGATCCTTCTCCTTGAACCATCTTGGATATGTGGGCAATGGTGGTTTAACAAAGCATGGTGCAACCAGTCGAGCTTGTAGCAACTTGGAAAATAATTCTTGATATGTGAAAGGAGTAGGACTAAATTAGAAGTCCTTCAATTTCTCTTTCTTCTTCTGAAGACCCGAAACTTGATCAACCAGTAACTGAGAAGGTTTTGAAATTATTGACATCAAAGGTTTATCTTGTGCTGAGTGAGGTGACGATTCAGACTTCAAAGTAACTGCCACCTTCATCTTCTTGTTGCATTCTTCATTTTCTCTAACTTGCAGTTCCATTTTATCCAAATCTTTGTTAACATGGGAAAAGTAGATTTTCAAGGGAGAATCCTTAGTTTTATCCAATTCCAGCTTAGTAGGACATTCTGGGGCAGTGCAAACTATCTCATATTGATTGATAATAGCTTGGTTTTCATCAGTTAAAGTCTCTTCTGCTACGAAGTCTTTGTTCTAATTGTCACTTGAATCTCCAATGTCCTTTTGCATGAAAGAATCTTCTGACAAACCCTTTCCTTTGGTTGTGGTAATTATCATACTCATCAGCTCATTAATCTGCCCCTTTGTTTCATCTTAGAACTTCCTCATATACTCCATCATTTCTTTCTGAATCTGAATTAACTATTCTTGGCATTCTTCAAGCTTGTCCACTCTAGCCACCAAATCATTCATGCTTCTAAAGCTATACTGACGAGAAATCATTTTCTTGGATTCGAACCAACTTCTTCCTTCAATGATGCAAATTCTTCCCCATCAGCAATATGTATGATGATCATGAAGTATGAAATATATGCAAGATGCATGAATGTAAGAATGCACGAATGCATGAATGCAAGAATGTAGAATGTATTGATTCTAAAAGTGACTATCGTAGAACGACTTTCATTGAAATGAAAGATTTCATTTCATCTGATATTAGATTCTACAAATATTGGTGATCTCTGACTCCCAACTTCTTAATTTCTTCTAAGAGCCAAGTCAGCTTCCCCCTATGATCTAATACCGGTTCAACGTTCTGACTTAGTGCCATCACTACGTCAGCCAAGTCCGCTACTTGTTGAGCCACTTCTCGCGCTTGGGTCACGACATCTTTCATGTCATTGTCTCTTTCTCGTATTTTCATCCTCGATCTTTGAAGTCGGACATGCCGTTTTTCTCACTTTCTTAACAGTCTTTCTTGATGTCCTCCGTCAAATTCGTGTACTTTAGTGTGATGTTGAGGTACTCATCTGCCTTCTTCTTTAGTGTTTCGTTTTCAGCTTGACTGGCCTTCAGCTTGATAGCAGTATCCTCATACATTTGCATGTACATTTTCGTCATCTCGCGTTTAGCTTCACTGACTTTTGACTTGTCTATGATGGCATTGCGTTGTATTTCCATTGTCTGCAGATCACACAAGAGCGTGTTGACTTGATTCTCATTTGCCTTACAGTTCTTCTTCCAATACTCAGCTTCACACTTCAGATCTTTAATTCGCTTCTTTGATTGTTCCAGTGTCACACCCAAACCAGTGATCTTAAGCATTGAACGAATTTCTTGATAATCAAATTACAGACTCTTCAGCTCTTCATCCAGATTATCCTTCTCATGCCTTAGCTTCCTTATTTGGACCTCATACTCAAACATATGCCGCTCTTTCTCGGTCCTTTGATCACGTGTCTCCCACTCAGTCATCAAATAAAAACAGTTTTCTGTCTCAAATTTCCATTTTATGTGCTCCAATGGAACCTGAACTCGGCTTTTGAATGTGATACATTTTTCAACGGAATGATCTTGAGCTCCATCATGAAATTCACAGTGAACCTTGGCATCGTTCCATTTTTGGATACGGAGGTTGCAAAGGCATGACAAATTGTGGGGTCACCAATCGAGCTTTCGGTAACTGAGGATATAGTTCTTTGTACGAGATGGGAATTGGATCAAAATGAAATTTGTGATCTCTAGTCTTTTGGTAATCTGCTGAAGGGATACTGAAGTTTGAACTTTGTCCTGAATGCTGAATTAATTCTGATGGATTTGAATTTTTCTTCATCTTTGCATCTCCAAGTATTCTATTAATTGTCAGGCTTCCAGGTAAATTTGGGCTTTCCGTCTTCAAAACTCAATAGGCTTACCCTGATAAGATCTTCAACCTTGTTCTTCAAAGTTTCACAATTCTCAGTAGTATGGTCTGAACTGTCCTGATGATAATCACATATTGCATTGTCGTTGTAACCTCTTGAATGAGAAAATTCTTTGGGCTTGGACCAAACTGGGCTCACAAATCCCTTTTCTAGCATAAGTAAATTTGTGTTTGTCATCGGGATTGAGTTAGAAGACTCTTCATTTCCTTTCACTCGGGCTCCTTCCGGGTCCATCATTACATTTTCTAAATTCATCCTACTTTTACCTCCAGTTGGTTTATTAATGTGGATTGTAACGGTGCTTGGACCTGGTCGTGTATACATGTTCTGGTTTTTGTCCAGGTCTCCTTTTAGTTTAGTATGCTCCTTTTCTTTGGTCATAGTTGTCATCATAGTCATCACTTCAGCCATCTGTCTTTTCAACTCATGTATCTCGTTCTTGTCAGTATTGGCACTAACATAATCAGGTGTATAACCCTTGGATGAACTACTCTTCAATTTTCCCGTGACTCGTCTCGGATACTACCTCATATTTGTAGCCTCTTCTATCGGATTACGATTCCCTTCATCTGTCATGATTGTCTTCTATTGATAACCACTTTTGTTGAATCAATACCTCCATGCAATGATGATGCGATGCAAAACATAAACAAAAATAAAAGAAAACAAAAGAAACGAGTCAGTATGGTAAATTAATTGTGTAAGAAAAAAATAAATTGCTGATAAATAAAACAATTTAATTAAGCAAGAAGAATAACCGGAGAAAAGTATTTAAACTGGCAGCACCTGTCCTAGGTCCCTGTCTGGCTCTAGTGCGGTGGGCTTCTAAAACAAAATGCGGGTTTGGATATAGACTCTTGGTTTCCGAACTGTCGTTACTGCCTACTGCGGCAGTAAGACATCGATTCGGTAGTATAGGTCCCTTACAATGGAGGCGTGGGGGCCCACGACGCGTAAGGTTAATATATCGGAAGAAGACAAAAATATGAACTCGGAGCTGAAGAGCATCACATCAGATATTGTCTTACTCCCATTTAAGGGTGGAAAACCCGGGTTTAGGGTTTATGCATGAATGACAGATATAGCATACACAAAAACTACCCCCATTCTTCCTAAAATCCATCGAACAGTTTTTTAAGAAAAAATTAAATCCAGATTAATGTTCGAAATGCCAAAATGCCACGTGTAATTAATTATTAGGCCTGACTCTCAATTTTATCCCCAACGGAGTCGCCAAGCTGTCGCAACCGTTTTTTGAAAACCCGTATTTTTTAATTGTTTGGAATAAAAAAGCCTGACATTTGAATTTTGGAAATCAGGGTTTTGACCAATTTTATCTTATCCATTTTAATCAAAATCCCTTTTATTTGATGAAAAATCATTTTGGAGTCGCCACCGGCCACTTTGGTAGGTCACCATAAAAACGTACCAGAGACTCTTTTTAAAAAATTCAGGTTCGGGAGTCGGTTACGTGTAGGGAAGGGTTAGCACCCCTACGAACGCCCGTTATCGGTACCTTATTAATTACACGTGGCATTTTGGCATTTCAGACATTAGTCTGGATTCAATTAAATCTTTTAACTGTAAAATGAATTTTATTCCGAATGGGAATATCCTTTTGTAAGAAAATACATTTCGAACGAATATAATTATGAAACATCCAGTTCCATTAGAACACTTCAACTTATATTAAAAAATGTATCTCAACACAAAAGGTTTAATGCATGATTAATTATTGTCTTGCCATTTTTAAGTAGACCCTAATTAGGCTCCATTAATTAATTTAATTAAAATTCTATGAATATTATTAATTTTTGGACATAAAAGAGAACACCCAAAATAATATTGGACATTATCTTTATCGAGTCCAAAGGTAATAATATTCCTAATTAAGATGACTCTAATTATTAACCCTATTTTAATTTTTAATTAATCTAATTGCAAGTCATTTCCATTTTTCTAAGTTGAAATGAAAAATTGAAACTCTCATCAGAACACTCATTGGTTAACATCACTCTTCATTGTGACACTAACCAATATTGAATGTTCTAATATTGTTTCAAATATTCATTTATTTGCTATAATGATCTTTCCTATTTAATTATGTAATTAAGTGGCCTATACTAAAGGCTTTCAATTAACTCTAATAATATGATTACATCCACTAAACAAATATACTATATGCTATTTAAAACATGCATCCATACATACAAATTAATTACATTTAAATAAATTAAATAACTAACAAAATAGGGACTAAATTAAAGAAGAAATGAACTTTTAATTTTGAGTTTAATTGAAATGGTGGCCAAATTGTGATACGGTACAAAGATTGAGGGACCAAAACAGAAATTATCCCATTTTACAAAAAAACGCGGATCCTCTCTTGACCCGGATAGAAGACGTGCGGATCTGCCCAAACTCAATGCTAAAACGACACCGTTTTGGGCCGAGTATAAATGACTCAACCGAGTCAAACTCGGCCATAATTTCCATTTCCTCTCTCTCTATTCCAAATCCTCTCAACCCATAGCCCCAAACCAATCGATCACCACCGTTGATCGGCCGCCATAGGCGATGCCGACCGTCACCGCCACAACTCTGGTCATCTTCCCCACATCTCCGGCCGCCGTCACCATTACCGGAACCCTAGAAAAATCCCCAAAAATCCAATTTTTACCTTTCAAACCCTAGATCTAAACCCTAAACTCAACAGAGTTTCTCGATCTTCTCCCTTAAAAACTACCCGACAACCATACTTTTCGACTCCGCTATCCCTTAAACAAACTCCGACCACGGCAACATCCTCCTCCGACCGACGAGAACTTCGGCGACCATATTTTCAGATCTGATTTTTTAATTTTCATTTTATCTTTTAACCTTCGATCTAACCTATTTAGGGTTTACTTTGCAAGAAATCAAGAGGGAGAGAGGATTATACCTTCGCTGGCAGAGACGATGCGGCTCCGGCGACCATGCGTCGACATCCGTTCGTATTTCAAAGGTGATCTCTTCGATCTCTAGCGATGCTCTAGCTCCACAACGTGTCGGTTCGATGCCACAGCGTGGGTTCATATAGCCAGTGTTGCTTCGGCTTCCGTGGCGACTAGGGGTGTGCAAAAAAACCGAAAAACCGAAACCGATTCCGAAACCCGAAAAAACCGAACCGAAAAATTGGTTAACCGAACCGAAAAATTCGGTTTCGGTTCGGGTTTTTATTTTTTAAAAAGAAACCGATTCGGTTACGGTTTATAGTTTTGGGATAAACCGGGTAACCGAACCGACCGATTATATAATATATATTATATTATTATATGTTATTTTATTATTTTATATTAAAAAAAAAATTTTATTTTCTCATTCCCCAAAAGTAAAACCATAATTTTATTTTATCAAGTTTAAGTGTTTAACTTGCTAGTATTAGAAAAGATAATAATATCATGTGTCGATTTTAAAAAGTATGTACTTTTTTCTAACATATAATTAAAATTTATATTTTTAATAAACAAAATAAAAAACCGTTACCCGAACCGAACCGAACCGAATTTTTCGGTTAACCGACTAAACGGTTAACCGGTTGAATGGATACGGTTTAGGGTCGAGAATTTAGTGACCCGAACTTATCGGTTAACCGAAATAATTTGCTAATGGTTAACCGAACCCGGTTTTTGCACACCCCTAGTGGCGACGGCGGCAATCGAGCTTCCCAGTGACCGTCAAGTTTCACGGTGACCATTCTGAACGGCCGACGTCCTCAATTCAGGCGGTTCGATTTCCCCTTCTCGGCGTCAGTCCAGCTCCCAAGGTAAGCACTCTCTTTTTCGCATTATTGTTAGTTAATTATTGTGAAAAAAAATTATTATGGTAATTAATGGGATCTGACTTTTTTCTTTCTCATATTATTTATATAGGGGTCAGATTTGTTGACGTCAGCGTGCCAGCTGGATCTAGATCAAGGCTTAATCCGCGTGAATTATGATCGGGCCAATAGGGAGTTGCCACGTGGCCAATTTTGGTGGGCTAAAGAATCACAGAATGAGTTTTGTGTTTGTTTGTCAGATTTGAATATAGAGATTGGGCCTGAATTGAGCTTTTTGTATTGTGGAGAGTATTTTTGTAAATGGACACCACAAATGAACTTTGGGCTATTATGAACCCTTTATTGTATTTTTGGGACTTTTATTATTTATTTATTTTGGTTTTATGTATAGAGACATATATGTATATATAGCTATATATATAGGTATATCCGGACAAATTTCGAGTCTTACACTCATATATAGTCAAAATTTACCACAAACTAGTTTTAAATTATAGAAACCAACCCCAAAAATTATAAATATAAATGACGAGGAATCAAAGCCAGATCGCCTTGAAAATACTAGCAAGAATATAGCCACTACGCTAAATATTATACATGATCACATTTTCACTACAATTTAATTACAATTGTAGAAACAAACCCAAAATAAACATATATTTCGAATGTCATTTGAATATTTTTATCCTCTTTAATTTTTAATTCATGATTACTTTTTCTCATATTTTTACCCAGTTTTTACGGGAATAATTTATAATAAATACATTTAAATTAAACTGTATTTAAATAAAAACAATAATTTCATAATATGTATATATTATGAATTTATATTAATTAAACAAAACTTTAAAATATTTTAAATCTTATTGTTTAACATATACTTTTACTTTTAAAAGTAAAATCAATAAACGTTAATTCTGAAATAAAATAAAAGTAGATAAAAATATTCCAATGGTATTCGAAATATATGTTTATTTTGGGTTTTATTTTATAATTTAAGATCAAGTTGTATTGATATATCATCATGTATAATTTACTTTTCGATTTTTGGGTTCTTCTCGTTATTTTAAAATAGATATGTGGTAAATTTTGCTACTATATACGCTTTAGCTTAACGGTTTACGCACCCTCATGGTGTTCTTAACTCTTAAGGACATAGGTTTGACTCCTAGCCTTGCCACAATCTAATTTATTTTTTTCACATTATTCTTAATAAAAATTTTAAAAATAATATATGAAAGAGAGAGAAAATAAAAAAATATTTAAAAAATTCACATCAACATCATCGTTAGGTTTTTAACGGAAAAGAACTCAAACAAAAAAGATATTTGACAGGAAGAACAATTTTAACGTAAAAATTAGTTGAGTGACCCAAACAGAAAAAAATAATAGTTGAGTGACCACCTTATAGTTTTCCCTAATTTTTAACATTTGACATTGATTCAATAAATACAAATATACAATGTCTGATATTTGACAAATATAAAGAGTAGCTCATCCCCTTGTGTTCTGGTGGCAAAGGTAGATGTTTATCATCCCTTGGGACCCGAGTTCGAGCACAAGTAATGTCATGATGTGTGTGTCGTCTTTGAAAAGACTAAGAAAGTTGAACAGATGCTACCCTTGCATCGCACCAGCATATTCAACAAATATAAAGAGTAAATTAATTTAAAAAAATGCATGTATTGTATTTATAAAACTGACGAATTTAAATATCAAATATATAATGTTTGATAAATATCAAATCTGTTTAAAATATTTAAAAAAAAGAAGTGAAAATTTCAAAGGAATAGACAATTTTGTAAAGGTAAATTCTACAACTTGCGACGAACACGCTGAACACCATTAACGCTAAATATTATTGAACACTATTAAATTGATTAATAAAGATTAAAAATTTCAATGACTCAACATAAAATTAGAAATTATTTAAAGTAAAATTTCAATTAAATTATTATATATATATATATTATATTTTTAATATTTTTTTAATAACTGGATCAAATGTCAACCTTAGTCAATTTTAAAAATAAAAACCCTAAACTCTAAACCCTAACCCTAAAATCACAAACCATAAACATAAAACTCAAACCATAAATCATAAACACTAAACCCTAAATTCAAATATTAAAAAATATAATATATGTTCACCGGTTAAATCACTTGATCTTGTATCGAATGTGTAACCAAACGATGTGCTATAAGGAGTAGCTTGTACACCATTCCCATCTTATTACGGTTTTTGTTTGAATCTTTGTCGATTTATGTAATGGAGTTTCTGCATCTAATTTAGCAGCATTTGTGTTATGAATTTCTAGTTGGGTAATTATTCATCGATGGAAGGTGCCGTTTATTGCAAGCCTCATTTTGAGCAACTCTTCAAGGTGTTATTAGCGGCATTGATGAGTTTAGGGTTTTGAGTTTTTTAAATTGTTTAAGGTTAGTATTTGATCCAATTATTAAAAAAAATTAAAATATATAATATATATGAAAAATAATTTAATTGAAATTTTATTTTAAATAATTTATAATTATATGTTGAGTCATTGAGATTTTTAATCTTTATTAATCAATTTAATGATGTTTAGCGATGTTCAGTATTAGTGGTGTTCGTCGAGCATGGTAGACTCATCATTTTGTAAATATGAGTATAGTTGGGGGTAGTCGCTTGGATAAAAATATTCTGCCCCTTTTCAGTGCCCCTTTCTATACCCCAACATTAAAAAAATAAATTCCAAGTCTTAACCTTAAATTCTAAATCTTAAACTCTACATCATATACCCTAAAAATACACCACACCTCAAATTCCCTAAACCCTAACCTTAAACCCTAAAGCCTAAAATTAATTTTTAATGTGGGGGCATAGATAGATGCACCGAAAAGGGACAGATGATTTCTATTCGAAGCAGGGACAGACGCAAAACTTTAGAATAGGGGGCGAACTTATAAATTTCTAGGAGTGGCGAATTTATAAAAATGGGAGGGGAGGCGAAAATAAATTTTCAATAGAAAATACATAAAAAAATTTAAAAATTTTAAATCGTATAAAAATTTCAAATTTTTAAGAGAGCGACTACCCATCAACCTCCTTGTCTATCCCTGATTCGAAGTCGCTTTACCTTAGCCACATCTCCAAGAATCAAAACCGTTCAAAAAGGGAAATTTCGGGCAGCGATCAACCTTTCTATCGGCTGACGTGGCCTCTTGCTTTATTCCACGTGGCATTCCCTTTGTTTTTTATTTTTAGTGTGGCAGTTTACTGAATTTACCACTCTTTTTTTTATTCTTCAATTATTTTGTTCCCACTTCCTCTTACCTCAATTTTTTTTTGTATGAAAGAAGGAAACGAGCAACATGAACAGATAAACTTAAACAGAACTAAGTGACAGCATCTTCATACAGAAAGAAGCAGTGCATCTGATGGTGGGCGTAAAGAATTTTGACTCCAAAATCCTCCGGTTTGGTAAATTTCGCTAATCTGTCCGTAACCTTGTTATCCTCTCGCATCACATGTTGAAATCGGACTGTCCATCCACGACGCAATAACTCTGTTAGAACCAAACCATAATAGATACGAAATCTAAACCCCAAGATCTATCATGTCAAATCATCAAGAACAATAAACCGAAAGCGGAAGCGTACCTGAATTAATCGATAGATGAAAACCTTGAATCCTTTGATGAAGATCGCCTAAAAGGTGGTTGTGATCTTCCAAGAAGATAGGTTAGCCCTTGCCGTAAAAACTCTCTGACGGGACAAGAGTAATACAAGTTAACCTATTTCTTGGGGACCACTACCTCTTTATATAGTTGATTTATTAAATCAACTATTAAATATTTATAACACTGCCCCTCATTGAATTATAAATATATCTTACGGTATCTACGCTTTTATTTCCATGACATTTTAATACCTATGGCACGCTTAACTTAATTGGTCACTTTATTTTGTGTCATACTTTATAATAGCAACATACATTTTTACATATGTGCCCACAATTGAGGATTTTAATCCAACAATCTCCCACTTGGGCAACATATGTTTCCTGATAAATGTACAACCTTATGAGCTCAAAATTTTGCTATTATATAATAGGTATTCTATAACAATCTCGTCCATCAATTATATCCATATAGGATCAAAGCGGTCTTCGCCATATCAATCATGACTGGACCCATCAATGGTCACGTATACAAACATAATCAAATGACATAGATCAATCATGGATGTGTAGCATGGAAAATTACATGAAATGTGAACCGAACATGTCTATTTCCAACTGGTCCTCCTAAACCTTAGTGAGATCAAACTTTACTGAATTCAGAGTGTACATAAACCAAAAGAACTTTATTTCTGCAGAAAATAATCTTAAATAACTTTAAAAATGAAGTAACTGAAATTGTGTCTAAACCGAATGAGCATTATTTCAAAATTACAAACTCCCACTAAAACCGAATATCCTTAAATAACATTACACCCACATGAGTAGTGTGCTCATGAAAGACCTAGGGTGACAGTTTCTTAATATGCGCGCAATTATGGAGTTTGTACCAACATGCTCTATAGACACACAACCACTCTGAATTTTCTTTAACAACTAGAAACTTAATATTTATGTGCTTCAAATTTGAAGTGTTCCTATTGTTTATAGAATAAATGAATGCATATTTATTGTCACAAAATAACTGAAGTGGTCTTTCTATTCAATCTACAATTAGCAGCTCAAGTGACAAAATTCTTTTGTATCAATATTCTATTAGAATCGAAGTCTGTAAACCTGATGATCTCTAACTTACCAGAACTCCGACATGTGAGCAAGTAATTTTTTTTTTGTTCTCTGAAGATATCTCATAACCCCATTGGCTGCTATCCAATGGTCCATAATATGATTCCTCAAATATCTGTTTAACATTCCAACAATGTACACAATTTCCGAATGCATACATACTTAAGCATAAATTAGATTCTCAATAGTTTATGTATAGAGAATTTAATGGATTTTCTAAATTTCAAGGTTACTTTTAGGGCATTGAGTAAGACTAAATTTGTCTTCTTTAGTAATATGAGTATCACTTGGTTTTACTCCCACTGAACTTGTAGTATATACAATTGCCAACCAAATTTATCTCAAAACCAAATGAGATAATCAAAATGAAATTTATATTTTCATTAATGAGAGTTTTACTTAAGATCATAGATGAATTTCTTTAATTTACATATCATTGATATTGTATCATAAGACACAACTCTATGATTGTACCATATAAATAATTTCTTCAATGTTGCCATTGAAAAAAAAACAGAAGCTTAACATTCATCTTATGTAGCTCAAGATTAAAATAAGCAACAAGCGTCGTGATTATCCTGAAAGAGTCTTTCAATAAAACTTGAGAGAAAGTCTCAGCAAAATCAATGTCTTCTTTTAGAGTATATCCTTTAGATACAAGACGTGCTTTATACTTATCCACATTATCATTTGCATCCCTCTTGGTTTTAAATATCCATTTACAACCAATTGGTTTGCACCTTAAGGAAATGAGATAAGTTCTTAAACTTTATTGTCTTGCATAAAATTATACTCTTCTTGAATGACATCAATCCACTTGTGAGAGTTAAAACTTTTATGGTCTGATAAAAACGATTGAGTCATTTTCTATCATTCAATTGTTACCTTATTTTCTTGAAGAAATACAACATAATAATTCAGAATAGTATTTCATCTTCCTCTCGTGGACCTCTTTAATGACACTTGTTTTTTGTAAGGTTGTTGAGTTTGTTCTTCTGAAACAATTACCTTATCTTGAATGGGAGTTGTTCAACATTGTTTTGTTGAGGTACTTGATTCACTTCTTGATTAATGATAGGTTGAAAACCTAAACATCATCAAAAGTGATAGTATGAATTAAATTATAATTCAATTTTTCCTCAATAACAATGCATCTAACCTTATTTCTCCCTCCAAACTCAACATCCTAAAAAAAGTTATAAATCTCTCCTTAAAGTAATTTTAATTGTGGGATCATAAAATTTACAGCCCATAGATCACTCAAAATAACCGAAATAATTGTTCTCTTTTAAAGTTTAATTACTCCACGCATGTCCTAACTTATACAAAAGAATCAACACTATGTAACTTATTGTTGTTTCTTTTTTTTTTACTAGGACCCTTAGTAACTTTATTCTAAAATTTTCCTTTATTGCCCTTATTCTTAGAGACACTAACTAAATGAGCACTAATTAAATTAATACTTTTACACTTATAATGCTTCAACTTTTCTTCCTCTAGAACATAATGAGAAATGAGCCCAAATAGAGTCTATTTCTCCCTTTGAAAATTGTAACTTGAATTGGTTAAACTGTATAGGAAGATGTGTCAAAAAAACATAAGAACAAACAATTGTTAGAGAGTTCGATCTTATGTGCCTTAAATTTTGAAGCAATATAAAGAATTTTTATAATCTACTTCCTCACATTTCCTTGACCCTTATACTTCGTAGACATCAAAGAAAGCATAAGTGATGTCATCTTAACCTTAATGTTTTGGATAAAATATTTCTTAATTTCGTCAAGGAAACCCTTAGTATGAATAATCTCTTTAGATTTGTGCTCCTAAAGACATCTAGAATGTTGTGTTTTATGATCATTAGACTCATGCAATTCGAACGATCTGACCTCTCAAAATACCTTTTATGGGTGCTTACCGCAGTGAGAGGTGCAAGTTGTTCATTCTTTAGTGCAAAGTCTATGTTCATACATAAAAATACTATATGTAAGTGTCTTTTCTATTCCTTGAAAAATTAGTTTCACTAAACATGAGTGTAGAATGTATTTAACAGATATTGTGATAACAAAGATAAATTATCTAAATATAGAACAAAAATAAAAATAAAATAAAACAAGCTCACATAAATATTCATAAGTAAACAAATAAATTCAAAATAATGGCTAGTTCCCCTCAAGATACCAAGCACAACATCAATATCAAGTCTTTGGACAGTAATATTAACTGTAAGCGGTACTCTTGTTGTAGCAATCAAACATTGACAATAAACTATGTCAAACAATAGGCTAATCTTTGGACTAACGTATTGCTCACATAAAATTCCTTATAATCGTCACACATTTATCGCCACAGTTGTCGTTGTAATTCTGCCAAATATTAACTTTCCTTTGGGCCAATTAATAAACGCATGAATTACAAAAACCCATAATCATCTTAATATTTTAAATAAACTAATCTACACAAAAGCGGTCACTTTGGTGACATTATGTTTCAATTAATCCATTAAAATATTAGACATCCGAAGCCAAAATATGAATTTAATTGTTTCAAAATGTTTGTCTTAATTTTATCTTTCAATCAAATTAAAAGATAACCAAAATAATAATAAATTTGAATAAAGGTAAACATCATATCAAGATATCGGACACTCCATTAATATTTCATCTTTGGACAAAACATTAACTTGCAAGTGATATCTTGGTATAGTAATCAAACATTGATAATAAGAACATGTCAAACAGAAATCTTCCTTTGGGCCGATTTATTGCTAACATAATCTGACTTACATGCACAAAACCTTCTATATTTTAAAATAAAATAATTTCCACAATAGAGGTCACTTTGGTGACTTAATGCTTCAATTAATTTATCTCAAAATATATACAATAAATATACCGATATCCAAATTTAAAATTTTGTAACAGTCAAAACTGAAATTTCTGATAACACTTGAGTTTTCTGAAATAACCTAAAATAAGGTTGTCTGAATGGGGCTATCAGAAGTCAAAAAACTTAAATCTTTGACTGTCTCTTAACAAAAATGTATTAAACCTTAAGCATGCATTTCTCAAAATCGAAGTCGAATTCAAAACATTCAATCTTTAACTAAAAGCCAAAATCAAAAGTATTATACAAATGAGTAATTCATATAATGATCACATAAAACTTTAATATATTCGCAATAACAGAATAATCAAAATTAAAAATCTTAATCAAACTGAATCGAATATAAAATTAATGACATGCATTCTAAACCCAAAACCAAATATGTATATATATCAATACCGAACATAAACACAATAATAATTTAAATAAAATCAATCACATGTTGTAGCTTGCACAATCAGTCCAAACTGTAACTATATTAAGCATAACTTGAAAACCTTCAAGTGTGGCGGCATGATGACTAATTTTCATTATACATCATAAACATACATGCTACTGATATCACTCAGACATGTATTCTTAATTCCATGATAACAGGGCAACAATTTAATTTTCGAACATTGCTTATTTCATCCGCCCTCAAGATATAAAGATACAAAATAATTATTTTCACCCAACAACTTAAAAGTTAATATCGAAAATCAGGTTTTGCAAGATCTGAACTACATAAAACAATCAAGCTTTATGATTCACAAAAAAATGTAATAAAACCCTAGTTTATATACCAATTGAATTCCAGTAGTAATAAACCGAAATACCCTAATATTCGTGCAATAAAATATTGAGCAATATAAATACAGGTAGTGCATGATTTTATTACTACTATTGATTTTTAATAATCAAACATAGTTGATATAATCATAAAACCTCACTTCTGGATTTTCAATTGAAATCCATAAAACAAATAAAACCTTTAAAGTCTGTGCAAATATACTATAATGGAATCCGTAATAATCAAAACTTAAACCGTTTAACACAAATTCATAACTGAACCCTCTATCAAGATATTAAATCTTTAAAAAAAAGTTTAAGGCTGATTCAATCCGAGAAAAAAAAAATTGATTCTCAATGATTCAATATGACGAGTCTCTGATGCCACTTGTTAGAACCAAACCATAATAGATACGAAATCTAAACCCCAAGATCTATCATGTCAAATCATCAAGAACAATAAACCGAAAGCGGAAGCGTACCTGAATTAATCGATAGATGAAAACCTTGAATCCTTTGATGAAGATCGCCTAAAAGGTGGTTGTGATCTTCCAAGAAGATAGGTTAGCCCTTGCCGTAAAAACTCTCTGACGGGGACAAGAGTAATACAAGTTAACCTATTTCTTGGGGACCACTACCTCTTTATATAGTTGATTTATTAAATCAACTATTAAATATTTATAACTCTGCCCCTCATTGAATTATAAATATATCTTACGGTATCTACACTTTTATTTCCATGACATTTTAATACCTATGGCACGCTTAACTTAATTGGTCACTTTATTTTGTGTCATACTTTATAATAGCAACATACATTTTTACATATGTGCCCACAATTGAGGATTTTAATCCAACAAACTCATCAATATGCAGCAGCAAAGAAGACGATCTGTGGCCACTACCACGAGAACTTAGAAATAGGGTTCTAAATTGCAGACCGCGACCGCAATAGCGTCTGCAATCTAACGGTAGCGCCGCCCTCCGTTACCGCTAACACCGATATTAGCAGAAAGAATTAGAATCACACAAATAACGGTTGTTAATGGCCGCTATTTAGCAAATATCGGTCAATTAAGGAAATAACAGGACGCCACTACCATTATTAACCCATTATCAACTTTAAATGAACCAAATTAAATTGAATCCAACTTAAAAATACAGCTTGAGAATCAACTGAACTCAAAGTCACACTTAAAAGAGTTTGTAAATAAAGGCAAATAAGTCCTCATTCTGAAAAATATATTTAGCTTTGCGTGCACAAATGACCCACTTAAGCATGATCTCAGCCATAAAGGCCAAGGTTTATATGCTTCCTTCTTCCATCGCCTGAGCCCCTATTTATAGGTTGTTTTCTCTCATTACTTTACATATCTCACCGATGTGGGATATTGGGCAAGTGTATAACCTGTCATTTATACGTTGTTTCCCTCCTCGCTCCCCTTAAGCTTTATGTAAGGAATGATAAATATCCATTTCAGCCTTTTCATATTTTAGTTATATTAATTTAATCCTCATTTTCTCTTAATTTAGAGTACAAAGTTTATTTTTCATTGAATTTAGTTATTTAACTTTAATAATATACTAATCTAAGTGTTAGAAAACAATCCAAAAATCATAAGAAGTGAATTTAAATAATTACAATTATAATTATTGTTTAATACAATAAGTTGTGCGAATTTTGAAAAAAATCACAACCGCGACACCCGCAGTGACCACAATAGCATCCGTTATCTCCGCAAACGCGATAAACGCAACGCGATCGAAAACGCGATCGCGAACGCTATTTAAATCACTGCTTAGAATAAGGAGGGCGTTCGAACTATCAACCTCGACCACTATATTCCGCAGCCCCCAATCCTATGCACAGGAGAGTCCAATATAAGCTCCCCAAAGCTCAACATCAAGTTCAAAACATACGCAGAGCCGGCTCTAGGGCAGGTTGAATCGGTCGACCGCCCAGGGCCTCATTTTTCTTAATTTTTACTACCTTAAAATTACAATAGAAAAGTGCCTCAAAATCTAATTATAATATTAGAGAGAGACCTCCATTTTAGAGCCATAAATAACAAGTAAATTAAATAATAATTTGGTTATAATATTAAATAGAGTCCTTTCTTTTTTTTAAATATTCTTTTACTACTTAAATATTTATAGTTTAGTTTTTTTCTAATAGTTAGTATTAGCCATTAGGGGTCCAATTTTTTTTCAATACTTGTTATTTGAGGCCCAATTTTTTTTCAATACTTGTTATTTGAGGCTCAAATTTCCCCCAATATTTGTTATTATGGGTTTGCTCTTAAAATTCTTTTTTTTTCAATATTTGTTATGTGAGGCCCAATTTTTCTTGATATTAATTATTAGGGACATCTTTTTGTTCAAAAGAAGAGACAATTTCATTAAACAAACAAAAGCCGTACATCCGCAACCAAAGAAACAAAGTCAAACGTAAAAACATGCAAAAGCATGCAAACGTAGACAAAGGTTGTGAAACCCCAACATCAACCAAGCCATCCATCAGCCACCCCGACAACGTCGGCAACGACAAACACACAAACAAAAGGCTTAAGATCAGCAACAACAGACATAAGGACAGGGATGAATCCTTCGCATAGGATCATCACAAAAACAAGGAAAGGAAACAACCGGAAAATATAAAGTCTCGCTTTTCCTGACAACGGATTGTGATCATAATCCCGAAATCCTAGTGAGAGATCCATCCGGAGGCAGGGTCCCTCGTCGTCTGGCGAGGGTCTTTTCAACTGGGACGGGGAAGATGTCATGCCAAACCATTGGGAAAAGACTGCGAGAAAAGAGAAACCAGCCACCAGCATTGTGTTGAGCTTGGTTCTGGGAAAGCAAACCAACTTGAACTTGAAACCAAAGGACCTTCGATCAACAACATCGCAAATACACCTTCTGATCCTAGGGGAAGGCTCATCAAGGGTCACCTTCTTCCACACCTTCCTTGTGAAAGAGGTGTTGCAGATGGGAATCATGGAAGCTGCGGATAGCCCCCTTCGGAGCTATCCACTTGGCCAGCTGTGAAGTATCTTTGCACGCTTGAAGGTGTGAACTGTTCCATTGCAGTGGAGGCTTCCTTGTCACTTAGAACTATTTCTTTATTGAGTGAAGAGTCGTTGTCAACGAACATGGATGCCATTTTAGTAATTTTCTTCCCAAAGGGATCAATCCCAAGCTCGATTATGCCAACACGATCAAGCATTACTCTCGTCTTATCTATTGTATGTTTACGTCTTGCTGCTTGCTTGATCAGGGTGAGATGATTCCCATCTGCAGGAGCATAAAAGGGGCATCTTGGTTTTACACCAAAAGAAGCCAGCACAGGGGACAACAACATAATACCCATGCGGCAGCAAAAGAAGAAAGATAGCAGTGATAAACCGGCCCACACCGCACATAACTGAGTCAAACAAGGAATGGTCACCAAATCCCCATCCCAAGGTCCGTACATCCTCGATACACTCATGTGAGATTCCTCGGACCCCGTGCCCTCTTCCAAAGCAAAGGAGATAGCAACACAATGAACTTTTTGAAAAGCCTGCAGCATCCCAAATGTGTCGGGATTGACTGCAGCGGCAAAAAGACCATATATCCCTACGATAAAGCTGCCAAATCCCCGCAGAAAGGACAAAAAAACCTTCGCCTTTGTCTCTAGAGTTGTTTCACCGGCTGCCAAAGCTCTCAGAGATTCCTTACCAATGGTAGCCACCGGCCGAGACCTTGTGAAGGAGGTAGAATCTTCAACCATGCAAAAGAAACTCCTTGCGCTTGTCCCTTGGAGTAGATTATCTGCAGCTATCTTGGGTGTTATGATAAGGGCCACACATACGCCATTGCCCTTCTCAGTAGCCGAAGTTTTCAGAGAATAGATCCCATAAACCGACCACCAAGGCTCCACCTCGTTTAACATCGAAAATGATACAGTCAAGACCAGGGCAGACTGCCATGGTGGTCCTTTGTCCCTTGGCATTGCTTCTGAAATGTCAGCACTAGGGCAGAGACTGAAAACAGACGGACGAAGCAAGCTTTCCCAAAAATCCCACACCCAGAAATCTTTGGCACCGTGTACAAAGATCATGAAAAACCAGGAAAACCAAAAAAAAATCTCTGCTAACCGGGTATAAAGATCAACAGATTATACCCAAATACAGCAGTGAAAACAGGAAAACCATTGCAAATCAACGAAGACCCACAAGAATAAGAAGAAACGGATCACAAAGGAACATGAGTGGAGCAAACTAGAAACAGGGCATATGGAAATCGAAAACCAGGGAACAACCAAACGATTAGTGAAAGCAGGGGGGAGTAAAGAGAACAAAAAAACTAACTCAGCCTTTGGAAATCGTCTGACGAAAACCTCGAGAAAAGCAAGGGATTCCCGTCTCGCTCTCGAAAAAGAAACCCAGAGACCTTACCGCCGATAAACCCACAGACTAAAGTTGGAAAGCGACGACACCGCAATGGAGGGAAGTAGGCCAGCAACAAAGGTGAACGTACGAGCAACAATCCATATTTACGTGAACGGTGCCGAGGAAGAGTTGGGGTTGTCGAGAGCTATCCAATCTCAATTCTCATACATGGAATTTTTATTATTAGGGACATACTCTTCAAATTCATTTTTTTCAATACTTGTTATTTGGGGTCTAATTTTTTCAATACTTGTTACTAGAGGCTCAATTTCTCAATACTTTGTTATTATGAGCATCTCTTAAAATTCATTTTTTCAATATTTTTATCAAGGGACCAATTTTTTCGATACATGTTATTTGATGCCCAATTTTTCTTGATATTTTTTTCTTAGGGACATACTCTTAAAATTCAATTTTTTCAATACTTGTTATCTAGGCTCCAATTTTTCCAATACTTGTTATTTAGGGTCTATTTTTTCAATGCTTGTTATTATAGATTTATTTTCACCCAACATTTGTTATTAGAGGCATACTCTTAAAATTAAAATTTTTCAATACCTGTCATACCGCTAACGTTGCAGGACAAGTTTGCAGCACATGGTGAACATTTTCACAGCTTGCGTGACAAATAGGATATTCGCTATCCATAAAGAAATGCCTACGAACTCTCCCTGCGTTCGTCATGAGCCTGTTACAGCACAGTAGCCACACAAAAAAATCTTCATTCGCTAACAACCCTCTATACTGATGGAATAACTTATATACCATGTCAGATTCACCATGAATGGGGCCAAGGCGAATACCATAGGCCCACTTGATTGTTAATTGGTTACCGACACAACCTAGCCATCCTCAGTCCCATGTTGGTTGTTGGCCTCTTACTAGTAGCTATACGTAACAACAACGGTTAGGGCAACTTGTGCTGGAATTTCGGCCAAAGCCATTCTCCCAATGGACTTACCATGTTCGCAACAGTGACCCGCTCCAAGTAAGGAACACTATATGGTGGTATGAGCTTGTATAGTGGACTGATGCCATCAACCCATAAATCATACCGAAAGTCGATAATAGTACCTTGCCCTACATTCCAAATAAGATTTTTTCGTACATCATCCCATATTTGGCGCGAAGAAAATGCACTCACAGAGCATACTTTTTTTGCAAGAAGTTTAAATGCTAACTTTTTTTTTTGATCAGCAACTGTATGATTTTATTCAATCATGAAAAAAGCATACAGCGTGACAGATCATACGCCTCGTTAAAAACCTCCCTAGTGGAGGAAAAGTGTAAGATATGACCCGTCAAAGAAAATACAAACACCAAGACTATCATAAACAAACCACAAAAAGCGATCAGCGATCCACTCCTTCCTTTGCGCATATCTCACCTTGCCGTGTATAAAATGACCGTTTCATCCGCAAAATGAAGATGATAAAATTTCACCCCCTCTGCCATACTCACACCCTCAACGACATCCATCTCCTCCGCCTTTCTTAAAAATTGATGTACCGCTTCCGCCACAATTACAAATAGTAAAAGTGACATCGGATCGCCTTACCTCAGTCCACGAAGCATTGGACATTCTTACGTTGAACTTCCATTAACCAATATTGATAAACGCACAATATTGATACAACCAGAAATCCATCGCCTCCATTTCACCCCAAAGATCATTCTTTCCATAATCTGATCTAAGAAATCCCACTGGATGCAATCATAAGCCTTCGCCAAATAACGGTCTAAACGGCTACATTTATTTCCGGATCCGAATCATGTAAATTGTTTGCCTTGCAACGGGAAATCAATCAAAATTCCTTCATTCAAAAAATCCACAAAATTTGCCATACCACTCAAACTCCCTATGCATCCACGCCTCTCTTCCATAGACTGAACCGTATTACAATCGCCACACATGCACCAAGAATTCTCGAATTCCAGCATGTTTATTTTTAACAACTCCCATAGTGTCTTTTGATCATCCACCGAGCAGGGAGCATAAAAGCAAATAATACCACATTTCCAATTTTCTTTCACCCATCTTCCAATCACAAGAATAAAATTTCGATTCACCTTTTTAAATTCAGTATTTACATCCGTCACAAACCTCGACTTTCCCCAGCAATAATCTGAGAAATGTCGTTGATGATATCTTCCTCCCTCCCGCTCGATTTCACGCCAATTAAAGAGCCTAATTTTACCGTTGCCGCTGCCTCACTCTCTATATCTCGGGACCGTATTGGACCACTGCCGGTAGCCCCTTCCCCCACTGATTTTTTCGAATTTTTTGATCGACAACCCTTCAAAATAGTCCCCTTCTTCAATCGAATATCACGGCCAACACCTTGCAATTGTTCAGTCCCAATTATCTTCCTAACTTTGCAATACGCATGTCCTACCCGAATTAATTCAGGTTGGCCTAAACCAGATTTTGGTGCATTCGAATGTATAATAGGAGGAGAATTTTGTACCTCATGTATTTTATCACCTGTGTTGATCAAATCCCCCGTCCCCACCTCCTCCAAATTACTTGAATTAGCAATTCCAGCTATGGACAAACTCTCATATTGTGGGATATTGTCAACAAACTCTAGAGTCCTAATGCCACCTTCTTGCTCAATTAATGGACTGCCTCTGCTCACCGGAGCTGGCGACTGTTGATTCGACGACCGGTCCTCTACTTGGAGCGGCTGCTGATCCGACAACCGGTCCTCCACCTGGACATCATCATTCACATTTACATCCTGCTCCCCTGCGCCCTCTTGTAACCTTGACCCTTGCGGATCAATCCAAGCATCATTCATTACCCAATTCACTCGATCGTCTCCATGGAACCCTTGTGCCTCCGGTTCCATCCCATTCGGACCGTGTATGGTTGTAGCCAACTGCCCAGCGCGCTCTTCCCCTCCCATGTCGAATCCCTGGGCAGAATTTTCCTCATCCTCTGTCGTCTTGCATTCACCACAATCATATTCAACTTCGGGACCTTTTCCATCCATCTCTAACACACGTACCCAGTAATCTGCGTTGTATACCTTGACACGGATTCGTTCCTCAATGCGAGTGAATGTTGTTGTCTCCACCATGATTCTGCCGCAATCGAACGACGTTGGCGTTTCTGTGTCGTCGTCCAGGAAAATCAAAGATCCCCACAGTTGAGCAATATTTGTGGATGTTTGTTTGTGCCAAAGATGTATCGGCAGCCCCACGACCGACAACCACACCCTTCTCGACTCGACTGTAATCGCTGGCGACCAAATCTCTACTCTAACGAAGCATTCTTTAACGCGATCCATCTGCATCACCCTGTCCCGGACGGTCGCCGATGTACACATCAATAGCACCATGCGATCGGACAATCGCATGATTGAAAATCCGTCATGTCTTTCCACCTCTAATCGCTTCGCCAATGTTTTAATGCTACAGGGATTCAAGCACCATCCTACCGCGCACCATTGAAGAACAGCCCATTTGTCTTCATCGACGATGCCCTTGATCTCTCTGCACTTATCGTTTTCCCCCTCCCCCTTCGGTGTTGCTGATGAACTATTTTCCTTGTTGCGATCCGATTTCGACTCCTCTCGCGACCCCCGACTCACCACTCCATCCCCTTTTCTTTTGATCAGTGTCGTTCTTCCCTTCCAGGCCATCGTAACTCTTATGCGGGCACCATAAATCCATTTTCCATTTAATCTTTCAATCCCACGATCAGCATCCTCTTGCGATGCCATTCGAACGAACCCAAATTGTTGTCCGTCTCGTGCCATTCGATTGGGGATGAACACATCCGTGACAACCTCATGCCTGTCGAAAACTTGCCATAGGCCGTTCCAGTGTATTGAATTCGACAATCCTCCCACGTACAAAGTCCACACCCGTTGCACAAACTGATCGCGCTGTCCCTGAATGGAATCCCTAACGCTTTCTTGACGATCGCTGGCCGTGTGATGCTTTCCGGCTTGTTCCCTTGCGAGGCGATCCCACAATCCCATCTGCGGCTGTAAGCTTCATGATGAAAGCTTCATTTTGAGCATGTAATTTACGGAACCCGAGTCCACCAAACTCAAAAGGGCAACAAACATCATCTCATTTAATCAAGTGAACCCTTTCATCTTTCTTACGTAATTCCCTACACAAATCGATATCTGTATCAATTTTTTCAGCTTTGAACATATTTTTTAGGAATAATTGTCGACTGCATGGTGTAAGTTGGGATAGTCACAAGGACAACTTTAGCAAGGGTAATTCGACCAGCCAAAGATAGAGATTTTACTTTCCAATCACTCATTTTTTGTCGGACCATTTGAAGTACATGAAGCCAAAGTCACTCTTTTATGAAGCAAACAAACCCCGAGATATTTCCAAGGTCCGATACCTCATTAAACCCAAAAGATTCGCTAATGTTATGTCTCAATTCCTCTGGTACATTCTTTGAGAAAAAGATATTATTTTTTCCCGACGAAACCATTCTAGAAGCGATCATGTGTATGATATCATATTATAGGCGAAAAAATATGGAAAATTCCTGGACTTTCACAAGATGTGTGAAAAGGTCTCTAACGCCTGCGTGTAATCTCCAAATTAATAGTTTGCGCCAAAAGTTCTATACACAAGACAAAGATGTAAAGAGACAACAGGTCTCTCTGTTGAATATCCCAAGAAAGTGTAAAAGACTCAGTCATTGACCTATTCTAAAGAACTTGTGTAGATATTGAGGAAATACAATGCATGATTAGATGTCGCAAAAAATCTGGAATCCTAATATCTAAAAGTGTATCCTTGATAAACCCCCATTCAAGCCTATCATATGTTTTTCAAAGTCAATCTTAATGGTCATCCAACTCCTTTTCCATGTCTTTTTCCTCATTAAGTGAATAACATCGTGAGTAATGACGATGTTATCCATGATAAACCTCTCTTTTTTGGTTATCTGTTACCTATATAGTCAAGAAACGCTTCAGACGATTCACTATGATCTTCGTGATTGCCTTGTATACCACTGTACAAGGGTTGATAGGTCAAAATTGAGTAATACATTGTGGTACATGTACTTTAGGAAGCAGAACCGATAGTTAGGCTTGTCCATTCACAAGTGTGGCACGTGACACGTCACATGGCCTCAAAATTTGAAGGTCTCAACACTTTGAATTTTTTTTTGCTAACCCAAAAAATGAATTTCCTAATTTTCTCTCTGTTGAATTGATCACACAATTGCAAATGGCCAAGAGGGGGTGAATTGACGATAAAAAAATTGGTGGGTGAAAATATGAAAAATTAGAATGTGACACAAGGTAATTAGAGTGGTTCAAGTTCTCAAAACGAACTCTACATTCACTACATTAGTTTCCACTACGAATTTTCAACCAATTCACTACTTGAATTCTTCCACTTTTCTTGGATGAGGAGGGAACCTTACATTTTGATTAAGCTTTCTACCCAAAGCTTAATCCACTCACTTTTACAAAGAGAAGTATTTGGTAAACTCTAAAAGTTCCTCTCAAAGGATGATTGTTTACTCAATTACAATTTCACACTCCCAAACTCACAATAAAAGATTACAATGAGAATACAAGGGTTGGGTACAAGAATTTGACTCTAAAGATACAAAGTTTGGATTTTAGTGCTTTGATGTTGCTTGTAGGTTCAATAGTTGTTGCTTGTACAATTGAGACTTGTTTTTATACCCTTGCATTGAATTCTAGCTGTTTGGGTAGTTGGGATCATCAATAGAGCCGTTGGGATGCAATTTCCTGCAATAAATGCAGCTCAGCTGCCTACCGTATCGGTACGGCTAGGGGGCATATCGGCATCTGTATAAAAGAAGAAAGAGCCGTTGTGACTGGAAACATCACGTATCGATACGCTTAGAGTGCGTATCGGTACGGTTTTTAAGGGGCGTATCGCTACGGAAGGGCGTATCGATACAGAATTTGCTCACTGGAATCCCAACTTTGGTTTTGATAAAAAGCGTATCGGTACGCCTACTTAGTGTATCAGTACGGTATAACGGTCATTTAAATTTTGGGATACCAACTAACTGACAAGCTAACGGTCGAAAATTAAATGCAAAGATTTTGCAAAGATAAGCAGATCGTATCGATACATTTGCAAAGCGTATCGGTACGATATCGTTTAAAGTCTTGCCTAGATGAATATCGTATCGATACGGGGTAATATTGTATCGGTACACTATGGTTTATTAAAATTCCAGTGACTAAAAACCGTATCGATACGCCTAAGGGTATCGATACGCCTGGGTGTTTTGCTGAAGTTTGGCTTGAAAATGCATAAAAAGACTTAGTAGATTTTAAACATTTAAGAGAGTTTTGTTTTGAAGTATAATTTGGTTCAAAAAGACTTGTCAATAGTGAGACTTTGAAGAGTACTTAAAAATTCATTATTTTGCAAATAAGTCCATAAGTCTAGGTGTTATATCAAAATAAATTTTGGTTTCACAATCTCCCCCTTTTTGATATAACAAAACCACATATAATTTTTTAAGTTTTTGAAACTTTTGAAAAACTTTCTCCCCCTTAATTTAAGATGGATTTTCAAAATCAATTTTAAGTTTTCAAAAAATTAGCTCTATAATCCTTCTCCCCCTTTTTGTTAGATCAAACATAAGCACAATGATAATAGCAACACCAATATGATAAACTTCAAAGCAAACTTCAAACTAAAAGCAACTTAATAGTTCAAAGCAAACTTCAAAAAGAAAAGCAACATAATAGTCCAAACTTAGATCCTAAAACATAAATAAAAGGCATAAAGTACTAAACATAGGTGCAAAAGCTAAAGAAACTAAATGACATGAGATGATATGCAAAAAGCTACTCGTCCACATCATCATCATCTTCTTCGTCCTCTTCATCCTCATCGTCTCGAGTAGGTTGATTCCTCCTATTTTGGTTAAGCCAAGCACCATGGAAGGCGGTGAGAGAGACATCCATAGAGTTTTGTTGAAGAGCGATGGCTTTCATTTGATCCACCAACGATGTAAAACAAGTGTCAAAACCCTTGACTTGATCTTCCAAAGAGGTGAGCCGAGTGTTAATGGCGGCAAACCCGGTTTCCATGTTTGTGAACTTCTCATTGAGGAATGTCATTAAGTTGTCCATAGAGGAAGACGCAATCGAAGCTCGTTGAGAGCTTGAAGGAGCATGTGGAGTATCAACCGGAGCATCTTGTTGAGGAGCATGAGGGACACGAACCCATTCGTTGTTAACATAGGAGAAATGAGCACGAGATAGGGAACGTTCATCGATAGGTTGGCCAAGGGGTTCGGGAAAATCATGTGAACAATCAATCTCAAGGGAATGGAATAGGGAACTCAACGCCGTAAAATAGTAAAAGGATTTGACTTGGTCGGAGTGACGGTGTTGAATGAGATAGACAAGGTCGGAAAGCATAATTTGACAAAGGTTTGGACGGTGACCCTCTCTAAAGCACCTAAGACAAAAATCATCGACTTGATGAATTATGGAAAATTTCCCTTTCGATGGACGCAAAAACCAAGTAATGATGAGATGAAGGATACGATCATGAGCATTTAAGACTTCGACGGAATCTAAGGGACCTTGACCTAAGGACTTTTCATCATCAAATATTCCTACGTTTTCAAAACCAAAAGCCTTGCAAAGAACATTTTGATCAATTTGAAAGGTTTTGCCCATTACATGTGACTCGATTGCAATGACATGTTCTCTAGCCTCATCATGAATACATATAGCATTCGAAAAGAAGATGATGACCAAGTTCCTATAGAGAATGGGAGGAAGATTTAAAAAGTTGATAAATTTCCATTGCCTAATCAAAGGGAGGTATTGAAATTTAAAACGGGCAGAGTTTAAAAACGGTAGAGACACAATACGTTCTTCCCTAAGAGTGAAACCTTGAAAAAGTTTGTAACGAGACATATCTGTGGTGTTAGGAAAACTACATTAGAGAATATAAGGGAGATTTGGTTTAGGGTTACCCTCTTCGTCATCAATAGGATCGGAAGTGGCAAGGTGACGTTTAGCTCTCTTTTTTGGTGCCATAACCCTGAAAACACATCAAAACGATTCGAATATGTATGCAATTAACATCTTATCCAAACCAATAGATTCTAATAGTTCAAGGTAATTTTAAAAGACTATTTTATTGTTAATATATATATATATATACATATGCTAGAAAAGATTTAAAAAAATTGGAAAAACAGATTAAAAAATACGATGAGGAAATATATTCGAATGAAAAAAATTATTTTGAAAAAAATTGGTAAAAAGTTTGAAACCCATGTTATAAAAATATGTTTTGTACAAAAACTAAGTTGAAACAATTATAAAAATCAAACGAAAATAAAAGAGAAAAAGTTTATACCTTGAATTGTTAGATTTGATGAATGTGGTGATGTGAATGCACTTAGATTGTTGATAAAGCTTAGCTTTGATGTGGAGATCAAAAACTCTCAACGAATTTTTAAGTTTGATGGAAAAAATTGAAGGATTGAGGGGGTTTTTATAGAGAGGTGCGGCTAGGGTTTGTAGAGAAAAAGAGGGGTTTTTAATTTTTGAAGTGTTTTGTAAAAGCAGCCCTAAATAAACTCTCCGTCGAGACCGTATCGGTACGCTTGTAGAGCGTATCGATACACTTTTTGCCCTAATTTTTAATTCGACGTTATTACCATATCGATACGCGGGACCGTATCGATACGTTTTGACCTAGATTACTTCCCTTGACTTATCCATATCGATACGCGGGTTCGTATCGATACGCATTTAGCTTTTAAGATTTCCTTTTGATGAACCCGTATCGATACACCTTTACCAGATGAGGCATTTTTGACAGTTTTAAGATAAAAAAATCCAACTTTAAACGTTCCTAAATGCATGTATATGATATAAGAACAAGTTTCAATGGCTATAATTAATGCATTCTCCCCTAGCAACATGCATAGAAGCAAAAAGAAACAATTCAACATAAGCATGGATATCAATCAATTTCAAACAAATTTTTGACCATTTGGGACCTAAAAAGGGTCAAGAAAGGCTAGTTAAACCAAACACTCTCCTAAGGGTCCAAAAATGCTCTTTATCTAAAGGCTTTGTGAATATATCCGCTAATTGGTTCAAGGTATCAACATATTCTAGAACAACATCATTTTTCAACACATGGTCTCTAATGAAGTGATGTTTAAATTCTATGTGTTTGGTTCTAGAGCGTTGGATTGGATTCTTAGTGAGACAAATGACACTAGTGTTGTCACACCTAAGGGGTATAGTTTCTACTTCAACACCATAATCTAAGAGTTGTTGTTTCATCCAAAGGACTTGAGCACAACATCTCCCTAAGGATATGTACTCCGCTTCGGTGGTAGATAAGGCTACGCTATTTTGTTTCTTAGAGAACCAAGATACGAGCATACTACCTAAAAATTGGCATGTCCCGGAGGTACTTTTCCTATCTATCTTACACCCCATAATCCGCATCCGAATAAGCATGAAGGCTAAAGGAAGAATCCTTTGGATACCAAAGGCCTAAATTAGGTGTGTCTCCAAGGTATCTAAAAATTCTCTTAATGGCAACTAAGTGTGATTCTCTAGGACTAGCTTGAAACCTAGCACACAAGCAAACACTAAACATGATACCCGGTCTACTTGCGGTAAGGTAAAGCAAAGAACCTATCATGGATCTATAAAGCTTAGAATCAACACACTTGCCTCCTTCATCTTTGTCAAGCTTTATGGAAGAGCTCATAGGTGTGGCTTGAGGCTTTACATTCTCCAAGCCGAACTTTTTGAGCATATCGTTCACGTACTTAGCTTGATTTATGAAGGTGCCATCTTTCCTTTGTTTGATTTGGAGTCCCAAAAAGAATGAGAGCTCCCCCATTATGCTCATCTCGAACTCACCTTCCATTAGCTTAGAAAATTCTTTGCAATAACATTCATTAGTAGAACCAAAAATGATATCATCAACATAGATTTGTACTATTAAGATGTCGTTATTATATCTTTTTATAAAAAGTGTAGTGTCCACCTTACCTTTTTCAAAACCCTTTTCAATTAAAAAGTTTGAAAGTCTTTCATACCAAGCTCTAGGAGCTTGTTTTAAACCATAAAGTGCTTTAATTAGTTTGAACACATGATTTGGAAATTTTGAATCCTCAAAACTCGGTGGTTGTTCAACATACACTTCTTCATTTATAAAACCATTTAGAAAATCACTTTTCACATCCATTTTAAAAAGCTTGAAATCATGGTAACATGTAAATGCCAAAAGCATCCTAATGGCTTCCATCCTAGCTACGAGTGCATATATTTCATCAAAATCAATTCCCTCTTCTTGAGTGTAGCCTTGAGCAACAAGCCTAGCCTTGTTTCTCACTATATTACCATTTTCGTCTAGTTTATTCCTAAAGACTCATTTAGTTCCTATATTAGATTGATTACTAGGCCTTTAAACTAATGTCCAAACTCTACTTCTTTCAAATTGATTTAATTCCTCTTGCATGGCCAAAATCCAAAAATCATCTTTTTAATGCTTCTTTGATATTTTTAGGCTCAATGCATGAAAGAAATGCAACATAGTTCATTAATTTGAGAGAGGATCTAGTAGTTACCCCCTTGGATGGATCACCCAAGATTTCACCACCTTTGACATAGTTGAACTCCCTTGGGTAAGATACCTCCTTTTCCTCAAGAGCCAAATCTTTCAAGGCTTCAAGAGGTGGATCTTGTGCATCTTCATCTTTAGTTGGAATCTCACCCACCTTTGACTTTTGTCCTCTATCAATGGTATCAAGAATCCCTATATCATCATCATCACAAGATTCCTTTCTCGGAAGGAGGTTATCATCGAAAACAACATGTATAGACTCTTCTACTACTAAAGTTCTTTTATTACATACACGATAGGCTTTAGAGTTTAAAGAATACCCCAAGAAAATAGCTTCACCACTTTTAGCATCAAATTTACCTAAGTTGTCTTTTCCATTATTTAAAACAAAACACTTGCAACCAAATGGATGAAAATAGCTAATGTTAGGCTTTTTAGATTTTAAAATCTCATATGGTGTTTTCTTCAAAATTGGCCTAATCATTACTTGATTTATAATGTAGCAATAGGTATTTGTGGCTTCCGCCAAAAAATATTTAGGTAAATTATTTTCACAAAGCATGGTTCTAGCCATTTCTTCTAAAGTTCGATTTTTCCTCTCAACTACCCCATTTTGTTGAGGAGTGCGAGGTGCGGAAAAATTATGGCTAATCCCATTTTCATTTAAAAACTCTTCAAAACCTAGATTTTGAAACTCGGTTCCATGATCACTTCTAATGTGAGAAATTTTAAGTTCAAGATCATTTTGAGTTATTTTAGAAAACGTGATGAATTTTTCTAAAGCCTCATCTTTTGTACTTAAAAATAGAACCCAAGTAAACCTAGAATAGTCATCAACAAGTACAAAAGCATATGATTTACCACCCAAGCTCATAGTTCTAATAGGCCCAAAAAGATCCATATGAATCAATTGTAAACATCTACTAGTAGAGACATCATTAATGGATTTAAATGAGGTTCTATGTTGTTTACCCTTAGAGCATGCATCGTAAATTTAATCATTAGAGAACTTAAGTTTGGGTAAACCTCCAACTAGATTAAGGGAAATCAATTTTTCTAAAACACTCATGCTAGCATGTCCTAATTTTCTATGCCAAAGCCATGAGTCATGTTCATCATGTGCAACTAAACATGTATGAGATGTATGTATGTCATCTAAATGCACCATGTAAATATTGCCTATTTTATGCCCTATGAGCATCAATTGATTTGTTTTAATGTTCACAATTTTGCAACCACTTTTATCAAATAAAACATTAAAACCCTTATCACACAATTGACTAATGCTCAATAAATTGTGTTTAAGACCGTTGACATGCAAAATATTTTCAATGAAAATAGAAGAGTGATTACAAATGGAGCCTATTCCTTCAATGTGGCCTTTGGAGTTGTCACCGAACGTTACCACTCTACCACTCTTTGGCTTTAGTTCCACGAATCTACTCTTGTCATCGGTCATATGTCTTGGGCATCCACTATCAAGGTACCATGAGTTTTGGCTTGAAGGTTTGGCCTTGTAGCAATGCCCCCTACAAACAAAGAAATTAGGCTTTGATTTTTGGTACCCAAATCATTTTGGGTCCATGTGTGTTAGCCCTCAAAACCTTGGTTCCCTTAGGAATCCAAGAAGCAATAGCATTCATGTTATTAGAAATAATGAGTTCCTTAGGAACCCAAACACTCCTAATCCTTTGACCTCTAGATTGCTTAGGAAAATTTCTTTGTTTAGGAACAAATTTTTTTCTTTTTACATATTGGGATTTAGAAGACTTTCCCTTTTCAAAATGGTTTTTCGCAATAGCAATAGATGTTTTAAGATTATCCACTTCCTTTGTGTGATAATCTTGAAAATCAGAAAAAAGTTTTTCAAGATCAAAGTTTTTCCTTTTAAGATCATTTGAAAGATTTACTAAGTACAAAACCTTATTTTCTGATTCCGAGTTAGTTTTTGAAATAAATTCATTTTGAGTTTTTAAATCGGAAATGTTTTTCTTGTTTCTCAAAATAGACTCCTTATATTTTCCAACTAACTCATCATAAACCTCTTGCAATTCATCATATGCATCTTGAAGTTCATCATAGGTAAAATCAAAATTAGATGAGTTAAGGTTTACCTTTGGTTCATCATCAATGGCCATGAGATAAAGATTAACCACTTCCTCCTCCTCCTCGGATGACTCCTCGTCACTCCAAGTTGCTACTTGAGCTTTGAGCTTGTTCTTCTTCCCAAAGATCTTTCTCTTCAATTGAGGACACTCAGAACGGATATGGACGGATTTTTTGCACTCATAGCAAATAATTTGGTCCTTCTCCTCTTCTTTACTCTTGCTCTTGAAGTCTCATTTTCTAATGAACTTTCTTACACGGTTGGACTTCATAAAGCGAGTGAATCGTTTGGCCAACATGGCCATCTCCTCATCTTCATCTTCACTAGAATCGTTTTCATGATATGAAGCTTTAAGAGCGATTCCAATCTTCTTCTTCTCAACCTTCTTCTCCTCCATTTTCTTTTCTTCTTCTCTTCCCTTCTTCATGATCTCATGGGTGAGTAGAGATCTAACAAGAGCATCTAACTTGAGAGTCTTCAAATCTCGAGCTTCAATAATAGCCGTTCTCTTGCTATCCCATGATTTCGGAATAGAGTACAACAATTTCCTCTCTATCTTGTCTTCGGGGATGATCTCACCGAAACCCTTCAACCCATTGACTATGACCGAGAATCGATCAAACATCTTGGAAACACTCTCATCGGGATCTATTTTGAAATTTTCGTAGCTTAGATTGAGTAGCCCGATTTTTGTTTCCTTGACGTCACTAGTTCCCTCATATGTTGTCTCGAGGGTGTCCCAAACTTTCTTGGCATTCTCGATCGAAGACACCTTGGAGTAGATATCCGGACCAAGTTCACAAAAGATGACATGAAGAGCTTTATCATTTACTTGCATCCTTCTTCGATCATCTTCGGTCATTTCGGCCTTGACCTTTGGAACAAGTCTTCCTTCACCTTCTCTCTTCATCGGTAGGAATGGATATTCTTCAACCATATCCCACACCATGTAGTCGGTAGACTTGATGAAGAGCCTCATCCTTTTCTTCCAATATGGGTAGTTATCCCCATTGAAGAATGGTGGCTTGGTGGTAGATTGAGACTCGTAGAGGTTGGAATTGGAGGTGGATGGCATTGCTTGACTAGTTGTTATCAAACTCTCCTAGAATCGACTCAAGAGGGCTGTAATCCTTCCATTGAGTTTAGCTCTGATACAATTGTTGAGTTGATCACACAATTGCAAATGGCCAAGAGGGGGTGAATTGGCGATAAAAAAATTGGTGGGTGAAAATATGAAAAATTAGAATGTGACACAAGGCAATTAGAGTGGTTCAAGTTCTCCAAACGAACTCTACATCCACTACCTTAGTTCCCACTAAGAATTTTCAACCAATTCACTACTTGAATTCTTCCCCTTTTCTTGGATGAGAAGGGAACCTTACAATTTGATTAAGCTTTACCCAAAGCTTAATCCACTCACTTTTACAAAGAGAAGTATTTGGTAAACTCTAAAAGTTCCTCTCAAAAGATGATTGTTTACCCAATTACAATTTCACACTCCCCAAACTCACAATAAAAGATTACAATGAGAATACAAGAGTTGGGTACAAGAATTTGACTCTAAAGGTACAAAGTTTGGATTTGAGTGCTTTGATGTTGCTTGTAGGTTCAATAGTTGTTGCTTGTACAATTGAGACTTGTTTTTATACCCCTGCATTGAATTCTAGCCGTTTGGGTAATTGAGATCATCAATAGAGCCGTTGGGAAACAATTTCCTGCAATAAATGCAGCTCAGCTGCCTACCGTATCGGTACGGCTAGGGGGCGTATCGGTACTTGTATCAAAGAAGAAAGAGCTGTTGTGACTGAAAACATCGCATATCCATATCCTTAGAGTGCGTATCGGTACGGTTTTTAAGGGGTGTATCGCTACGGAAGGGTGTATCGATACAGAATTTGCTCACTAGAATCCCAACTTTGGTTTTGATAAAAAGCGTATCGGTACGGTATAACAATCATTTAAATTTTGGAATACCAACTAACTAACAAGCCAACGGTCGAAAATTAAATGCAAAGATAAGCAGATCGTATCGATACGGTTGTAAAGCGTATCGGTACGGTATCGTTTAAAGTCTTGCCTAGATGAATATCATATTGATACAGGGTAATACTGTATCGGTACGCTATGGTCTATTAAAATTCCAGTTTCTAAAAACCGCATCGATACGCCTAAGGGTATCGATACGCCTGAGCGTTTTGCTGAAGTTTGGCTTGAAAATACATAAAAAGACTTAGTAGATTTTAAACATTTAATAGAGTTTTGTCTTGAAGTATAGTTTGGTTCAAAAAGACTTGTCAATAGTGAGACTTTGAAGAGTACTTAAAAATTTATTATTTTGCATATAAGTCCATAAGTCTAGGTGTTATATCAAAATCAATTTTGGTTTAACACTCTCTTATTATCTCAAGAATTTAATTGTAATCCATTCTTCCTAAAAAAATCTACCAAATTTATGGTGTTTAACGGGTAAAAAAATTCTTATTTATGTCCATCCTAATTTCAATCTTCTTCAATTACTTTAGATTCAACTACTAGTTAGTGATATTCATCTTCTAAAAGTTAAAAAGAAAGTTCCTACTACTTTTAATTAGTGTTTTGAAGGTTGAATTTTTAATTGGGGAATTTGAAGATTTTAAAATTTTGATCAAGTTATTGTTTCTCTTAAAAGGAGATTTGATCAATACAAAGACTATGATTTTTTTTTTGGGGGGGGGGGGTTGTTTACTTCTCATAAGTTGCAGTAACTAGATGATGCGAGTCTAAAGTCTCATTGTGCTTATTTTGAGTCTATTCTTAAGAATAAAGGGCAATATAAGAATGACAAAAGTGGAAGTACTGTGACACGACACACTACACCATCAAATTCAAAAAACTATCAAGATTTAATGGTCAAATGACTTAATTAATTCAACTTCTTGGTTCGAGGGTTTAATTGGTTCAATTTCTTAATTCAAGAGCTTAATTGGGTGCAAAAAAAATTAGGGCTTAATTGATTTTTTTTCAAAAGTGTAAAGACTTCTTATACCCTCAAACGAGCCAGATTTAGGTTCAAACATTCAAAGTCCATATTTGACTTTGTCTAACTTGTTTTTATTTTTTATGTTTTCTAACTAATAATAACAGTTTGTTTTATTGACTGTTATTATACTTAATTTAAATTATAAGTGGCTTTCCAATCACACACTATATCTTAAACTTTAAACTCTAAACTTATAGACCATAAATATTATGTTATAGTTATACTTTTTCTATAAATCTTAAACACTAAATCCTCAAACATTGTATTTCAAAAATTAAATCCTTAGAAGAACCTTGCAAAATAATGAAAAAAACAAGTAAACTTCTAATTAAAAACAACATTCAATCAAGTCTTTCGAATTATAAATTACATTTTATTAAGTTAATTTTTTTGTCAAAGTCTCTAATGTTAAGTGATGATGTGACAGTCAACGTAAAAAAATAAAAATTTAATAGATGACGTGACAATTGACGTGAAAAATGATAATATATTAAGAATTAATTGGGTGTTGTTTTTCAATTAAGGGTTTAATTGGCGGAATGTGACAACTATCCTTCCCAAAACAACTGTATAAGAAACATTTGTGACACTTGTGAATCACATACATCTTAAGCCTAAGCAGTAGGGGTGTTTATGGTTAACCAAAATACTATAAAAGTTAACCTGTATGCTATGTTCTTAATGTAAGTAAAACACATTATCTTTAAATACTATCATTTAATTGCACGAAAAACTCAACTTACATATTAACTGCTATAGTATTTTTTGTTAATCATAAACATCTCTGCTAAAAAGATCAAGAGGTTTATCTCTGGTTGAACAAATACTGCTCGAGTGATTTGATCATTTTCACATGGACCTACACTTTCCTAAGTAACCAACACATAGTGTAATAAAAAATTAAAGAGCAACACCCAGTTGGTTCAATGGGATGAGATGTCATGTCCATTAAACAAAGTCTGAGATTTGAATTCTAATGTGAATAGAAAAAATTAGGTAATTAAAGATGATCTTAAAAAAACCTTCCTTCTTCAAGAGTGAACACAAACTTTCCGGCAGATGTTGCTTTATACTCAAGCTTCTCTTACTCTGAATAAATGATGGTTAAGTAGCCAATTTTGACAAGCCATGCCACTTGATTTCTACAACTGTATTAATCTTCGACTCTAAGCTACTGATTAAACAGCTATCGAAAAGGGGGGGGATCAACATACATGAATCATCATCATCTCCTGTCGTATTCTCAGATGCTGGCATGGTTGAAGTTGATCAAATAGGTGATACTGCGTCGTTTTGTGCACCAAGTTGGGGATCTATTGCCAAGTTTCACATGATGACATGACATACGAGTTGTTTGATCCCACACCCTTTCACTATCAACTTTAACTTAGGTTTTATCGCTTATATCCTTCTGAAAACGAAATAAAAATATAAAATACAAGCCTTTTGGTCTTTTTCTTTTTTTATTTGGTTAATTATTAATCACTTGATCTCACATTTCCATCTTCCCTTTCAAATTTACTTGTGTAGTTTTGTGTTTCTTATCTTGTTCCCATGCAAAGACTCTTTCATTTAAAATACTCTTCGTTTTTGCATTTTTTTGAGAATATTCAAACTTAATTAAGGATTATTATTGTCTTTTTATTTGAATTAGAGTTTATGTTTTTTCCCACCTAACTTCGACTTTAGAGACAAGTTAGGATAAATAATAGTATTGACAAAAACCTTATTTAATTAATATTTAAATTAAAAAGGACTTAAAATTTTATTACATCAACAAATTGAGATGGACAACAACCCCTCCCACCCAAAAATAACTTTGACCCTGCCGGACTTCACTTAAATTTAACATCCAAACCTGACCATGAGATTTTACTTTTAAAACCTAGCTATCCTAAAATCTGACTTTCACATAGTTTAGTATTTAAGAATTTCAAATTAAAATCTAGAAATCACAGAAAAAAAAGAGAAAATAAATAGGAATATGTATAAGAGAACAGTGACACGCATGCATGGATGCCCCAAATAGATATAGAGGGAATGAATTTGCGGATGAGAGATGAGATGCGTATGATATATGTGGATGGAGGAACGTGGTCTTGGCGTTGGTCTGCAGGGGCGGACGGTGGTAGCAGCCTAAGGGGATAAGAACAAAGGCAAGGCCAGTCACTTGCTTTGTCATTGGATGTGGAGGCTTCACCTCCATCACCCTTTTGACCAATTAATTGTACTATTTATTATGCATCTTCAGATTGTCACAAACCACCTCACAACAGTTACCAGTAGGGCTTATCAACAAACCACCTCACAACAGTCACGAGTAATTGAATTATATCGAATTTTATTTTTATTTAATTTGTAATTAATTTTAATTATTTTATAATGTAAAAATAAACATTTTATACTTTAAAATATTATTTATGAGTTATTAATTATTTTTATTTACTTGAAAATTATTTCTTAGGATTTTTTTTATGAAAAGACGGTAAAACTTTATCAGTGATGTTTAAAAACCATAAAGCTATTTTATCAAAATAGTGTATAAAATCTCAAAACCCATAATTAATTTGGAAAAACCGAAAATTGAAGTTAATTGAATGAAAAATTGATAGATTATAAAAATAATTCATCGAACAGAAACGAATTGTATAACCCCTAGTTATCAGATGTGTCTAAAACAAATCTCACTCTCTCTTGATTTTAGATAATACATTTTATTAATTTCTCCTAATTTTAGTATATAAATATGTAAATTTTTGCGGTTGTTATTTTTTTCAACTTCTCCTACTCTCATATTTTTTCTGCAGCGATTATCTTTTACTTAGGAGTTTCTTAGTAGATTTTAAGCTTTTCAAGCCAATGCGGCGGTTTTGGCCGTCTTCCGACAGTAATTTTTTTTATTTTATTTTTACTTTTACTCATTTTTTTTATTTTTCGTCGGCTGTTTTGGCCTGTTCTTCATCTGCCATTATGTTATGTTGATATTGAAGACGTCTAAAACTTGATGTATGTTACAGTTGAATCTTACCGCACAACATTGCATGTGTTGGTTGTTCGTGGAGATAACCAAGACGTTTTTCTATCTTTTTGTTGATTGGAGTAATTCAATGATATGCGCCCTTCCAGTGAGCACTCCAAGATTTCGCTATGGTGATAGACTTGAAGAACACCGATGAAGATTTTATGAGAAGATTTAAATTTGCTATTCATGTTTGCATACTCTTTGCTTTTCTACGTTTATTTTTATATTTAAAGGTAAGCTTATCTGTGTATTTTTTATCAATATTTTAATGAAATCTAGTGTTTGATTAAAAAAAATTAAAGAGACATCAAAATTTGAACTTTACCTCTGACCAGAGGTTCATAGATGAACGGGTCGAATTCGGGTCAAATTTGTGTATGACATTAATACATTTTTATTTTTACGTTTGTCTAGACCATAGTTTGGTTTTAAAAAAATAGATTTCAAATTTTGTTTGAATTTGTTCATACTTATAAATGGTTAATTTAAGTATTTTTAAGAAACTAGAATTTATTAAAAATAAGGAAAATTACAATAAATACAACACACTCAAATCAAAAAAAAAATCTTGGTCCACTAACAAAACTCTTGAAGAAAAAAAAATAAAACATGTAACCAAAGGTGTGGAAAAAAATTGAACATTCCGAATATATCGTTCATCTTCTATAGAAAACTCATGAACCATCATGAAAATCTCTATGTTTTTCCCAACTAGATGCTATATTAATGTATGAGTAGAGATCAAGAACATCTATCTTACAAATTGCTTCGTCAATAGTTCTGTTTGCATTGACAAATTACCACAAAAGGAGATCTAACCATATTAGCCCATCAACCTTCCTTGATTAGAGGATGTGTCGTGATAACCTTGACGGACTTTTTGAAGTTGGTAGTCTTCTGTGGTTTGGGCTTTTTGCTCTGAGGGCCTTTCTTAAAGGGCTTTTTGGACCCTGAAGTACCACTAGACTCAACTATGTTAGATTTAAAAGATAAGTGACTAAAGTTGTTCGTAACCTTATCTATCAAACGGTTGGCCTCCTCGATTTTCATGTGACCGATCAGCTCCTAAAGTGGTATGTCTCTTTTCTTGTGCTTGAGGGAGTTGCGATAATCGGACCAGGATTTTGGCAACTTCTCGATAAGAACATTTGCTTGCAGAACTTCACACATCTGCATGCCTTCCGCTATGATGTCCGAGACAAGATTCTCATAGTCATGGACTTGGTCCATGATGGGCTTGTTGTTAGTCATCTGGAACTTCAACCATTCGCCCACGACATACTTTTTGATCCCCGCATCATCGGTGCCATATTTGGTGTCCAAGGAATCCCATATCGCCTTTGCACTCCTCTCCTTTAGATACATGTCAAATAATTTGTTGGACATGTGACTTAGGAGATGGCCACGGACCGTCTTGTTGTCCTTCTCATATTTGGCAAAGGTGGCAGCAGCAAGGGCATCGGCGGCAGCATCAATTTGGCCTTGGTTATCGGCAGGAACAGCAATGGTAGGTGGTGCAACTGGTGGTTCGTTGAGCAGCACATAATCGAGGTCCAATTGCTCAAAGAAAATCAGTATGCGCTGGGACCACCTTCGATAGTTGCTGCCATCTAAAGCATCGAGCTTGGAAAGGTCGGGAATGAGCTTGCTTAGTAGTGCGGATGAAGAAGCCATTTTTGCAGAATCGGAGAAGAGTTTTGTTTCTAAATTGTTGGTATAATAGAACTGCAAAACCGGCTGTTAGCACTGACTGGAAAAAAATATAAAAGAACGTAAATATGTGAACCGTGTCGTGGTATGGTGGCCACTGCCTTGGAAACAAAACTGCCCCGAACAGTGTAGTCGCTTCACGGGCAGGCTGTCCCCCGAGGTGCACACGGACGCTCCTGGAACCGTACACTCGACTCCGGAGTGAACAACAGTGGAACTGCTCGAACAAACAGTGGAGGAAACAGAGAGAATCGAAATGTTTTGTAATGTGTTTGATATATCAAATGGTGCATTCAGCACCTCTATTTATAGGCTGGATAGCATGTCTATATTTGACATTTCACTGTCCAAATAATTACAGAATTAAATCTGTATAACAGCAGTATTAAACATGTTGTAACAGCTTCACATAATCACCATTTTAATTCTGTAATAACCATGCAATAACAGTGCTGTTACACCTTGAATTGTTGTTACACCTTGAATTTGACTGAAAAACAGTCTAAATTCATCCACTAAACAGATTGTACATATTCGAATAAATTCGAATAAACTGCACTGGAATCAAAACGTTCGAATCAAACAATTATTCTGAACTTGATTCGAACAATTTTCTCAAAAGCCTATAAATAAGAAAAAAAATCTTTCACATATAATCTTTTGTTCATAAGAAAATTCCATACGAATTTTCTCCAAAAAGAATATATACGCGCGTACGTGTCGAAGACACGTGTTACCCGAGCCCGAGCCCAAGCCGAGCCGGCCGGACGGCGGCAGCGGCGGCGCGCGAGGACTTCCCTTGTTTTTTCCCACTCAACAAAGGAGGGAAGAAGCATGGGTATAAATACCCTTCCCTAGCTATTTTCCCAACCAATGTGGGATATAGCTTTGGTAACTCTTGAAGCATTACCAACATTCCCCCACTAATGCGAAAGAATTCATCTGTATCTCAAACACAGACCTCCTCAGACGAGCAGTAGCGGAATTAGTTGCTTAAGCACTAGTGAACGTATCTTGAACTAGTACATAGTGATAATGAGCGATCCTTCTCTTAGATAAGTGAAACTAGTCTTGAACTTTCTAAGATAGGGGTAAACTCATAACACACAACTAACTCCTTCATCCACCGAAGTTCTCGATGTGTAAGATATATATACACAAGTGTATATTTGGCCATCTTACCCTCAGGATTCTAGTAAGTGTTTTAGAAAAACGGCCCAACGTTTTTCTCAGAAGGTGGCTAATCCTTCTCACTTACATAAGTTATTTCATCAAGTTTATCTCAATATAAACCACCCTGAATCTGGGCTATGAAATAATTAAGAACCATTTGTAATGGCTCAACCTCTTATAGACTTATGGTGATTTCTTCAAGTTTATTTAAAATGAACCACCCAGTCTTGGGATAAGAAATCATTAAGAATAAATATTCAACCTCATTGTCGGTGAATTCAAAATGTCCTTCTCAATAGGATCATTTAAACTTTGAATTCATTAAGAGTTTCTTGAAACTCAACCTTTCTGGCGGTAAGTTCATCTTGTCCTTCTCAATAGGACAACACATTCATACTTGTGTTATGAACTTATTAAGAATAAGTATTCAACCATGATTCGGTAAATTCATCAAGTCTTTCTCACAAAGACCACCCAAAACCTGGGCTATGAATTTATTAAGAGTAATAGTACTCAACCTGGACATGTACATCATTCGTCATAGGGATAGGCAGTGAGAAATGTACACTATGAGTCTTTCCATGGTTTCGTTTGACCGCATTGAACTTAGATAACTAAGTTGGGTATCCACCATGAATTCCTCAACCAATGGGCTTTAGACCCATCCCCCTCGACGAATCAAGGACCAATTTCCGACTTAACCCTTTGGTAAGCGGATCTGCTAGGTTTCTTTCCGACTTCACATACTCTAAAGAGAGTACTCCATTCCTTATTAAGTGTCTAACAGATTCATGCCTTATGCGAATGTGTCTCTTTTTACCATTGTAAACTTGACTCTTGGCAACACAAATCGCAGCTTGTGAATCACACAACAAGGAAACAGGAGGAGTCGGAGTTCCCCACAATGGAATATCGGCTAACAAACTCCTTAGCCACTCAGCTTCTTGCCCAGCTAAGTCAAGAGCTATAAACTCTGACTCCATAGTAGAGCGAGCAATACAAGTCTGTTTTGAAGACTTCCAAGAAATTGCTGCTCCTCCCAAAGTAAATACATACCCACTCGTAGAGCTTACTTCATCACTATCGGAGACCCAGTTGGCGTCACAATATCCTTCTAATGTAGCAGGAAAGCCAACAAACTCAAGTCTCCAGTCCATAGTACCCTTAAGGTACTTAAGTAAGCGTCTAAGAGCAACCCAGTGCTCACCACTAGGGTTATGAGTATATCTACTGAGTCTGCTAACAACATAGGCAATATCTGGCCGAGTGTAGTTCATTAAGAACATCAAACTACCAATTATTTTGGCATATTCCGTTTGAGAAACGCTACTTCCTTTATTCTTAAAGAGATGTATGCTAGAGTCATAAGGAGTTCGAACAGGGACGACATCAAAATTGTCAAATTTCTTTAACACTTTCTCAATATAGTGTGTCTGACTTAAAGAAAATCCCTTTTCAGATTTGATTACTTTAACTCCTAAGATTACATCGACTTCTCCCAAGTCAGTCATCTCAAACTTAGTGGACAAGAAACTTTTTGTTTTGTTAATGGACTCAATGTTAGTACTGAAAATCAGCATGTCGTCAACATACAAGCTTATGATGACACAATCAGTACCAAACATCCTCGAATACACGCATGCATCCGAACCATTCACAACAAAACCAAAACTAAGAATAGTTTTGTGAAATTTCTCATACCACTGTTTAGGAGCTTGCTTCAGGCCATAAAGTGACTTTTTAAGTCTACATACTTTGCCTTCCATACCAGGCGCCTCGAAGCCAAGAGGTTGCTTCATATAGATCTCCTCATCTAGATTCCCATTCAAAAATGCAGTCTTTACATCCATTTGATGTACTTGCAACTTGTGAATGGAGGCTAGTGCAAACAATGCACGGATCGTTGAGATTTTTGTGACATGAGAGTAAGTATCAAAGAAGTCTTGACCAAATATTTGAGTGAACCCTTTGACTACTAGCCTTGCCTTATACCTTTGGATAGAACCATCTGGTCTAAGTTTCTTTCGAAAGACCCACTTACTGTTAAAGGTTTTAAATCCTCTAGGCAAGTCAACTAATTCCCAAGTATGATTAGACATTATTGATTCTAGTTCATCTTTTATAGCGCTTTTCTAGAAACTAGCATCAATAGATCGTATAGCTTCTTCGTAAGTTTTAGGATCCTCATCTAACAAATAAGCTTGAGCTATAGGATCAGAAAGAGTGTCTAAATCATTTATCTCAGAAATGAAGGAAGTTATGAAGTCTGGTCCAAAAGAGGTTTCAACTCTTTGTCTCTTACTTCTTCTAGGCTCAAATTCAATCTCTTGAGAAGACCTAGCAGGCACACTAGAAGAAGTGGATGACAAGTTTTCTATTTGTGTTTCAACATTTAATCTAGGTTTCTTGAGAGGAAAGATTTCTTCAAAGAAAACAGCATTCCTAGATTCACAAATAGAGAAGTCTTGTAAAGTCATGAATCTATATGCGTCACTGTTAGAAGCATAGCCTATAAACACTGCATCAACGGTCTTAGGTCCAATGGTGGACTTCTTAAAGTCTGGTAACCCCACTTTGGCCAGACACCCCCACACTTTCAGGTATTGTAGATTTGGGGCATACCCTTTCTATAATTCGTATAGGGTAGAATCAATTTTCTTATGAGGTACTCGGTTCAGAATATGATTAGCCGATAGAATGGCTTCCCCCCACATGTTGTCAGACAACCCAGAACTTATCAACAATGAGTTCATCATCTCTTTTAAAGTTCTGTTTTTCCTCTCGGCTATACCGTTCTGTTGAGGAAAATAAGGGGCTGAAGTTTCATGTATTATGCCATTCGTCTCACAAACCTCTTTTAGAAAATTAGATCCATATTCACCACATCTATCAGACCTAACACGTTTTATTCTCCTATCTAACTGATTTTCAACTTCTGCCTTATAAATAAGAAAGAAATTTTCAGCTTCATCTTTAGTTCTTAGGAGATAAACTTTTGTATACCTAGAGAAGTCATCTACAAAAGTTATGTAGTAGTGTTTTCCTCCTTTACTTTCAGTGTTTCTAAAGTCTGCTAGATCAGTATGAATAAGTTCTAACAGTTCAGTCTTTCTTTTAGAAACATTTTTAAAGGTAGGTTTTGCATGCTTTGCTTCTACACAAACTTCACATTTATTATAGTTTGTTATGTCTAGTTTAGGCAAAATATTCATATTCATCATTTTCTTTAGGGATTGAATATTTACGTGTCCTAATCTAGCATGCCACATATCAACAGACTCAACAATATAAGCAGAAGTGGTAGCTTTATTATTTTCATTAAGTTGAGTTTCTATGACAAATAAACCTTCGCTTAAAAAACCTTTCCCGACATAATCACCGTTACGGGAAAGTACAAGTTTATCTGCCTCAAAAACTAACTTAATGCCTGCCTTATTTAAGAGGCCACCACTAATCAAATTTCTACGCAGGGCAGGCACATATAGGACATTGTTAAGGGCCAAAGTTTTACCGGAAGTCAGCTTGAGTAAAACCTTGCCTTTGCCCATCACTTGAGAGCTGCTGGAGTTCCCCATGTACACACGTTCACCATTTTTCACGTCCTCGAACTCGGTGAAGAACTCCTTCTTTGCACAGAAGTGTCGAGAAGCTCCGGTGTCTACGACCCACTCGGTGTTCTTCTCTACGAGGTTGACCTCCGAAACCACTGCGACTATGACATCATCATCCATGTCCTCCGTCACATGCATGCGTGGTCTAGTCTCATTCTGGCGGTCCAAGCGGTGCTGACATTGGTACGCCTTGTGACCAGCTTGCCCACACACGTAGCACTTCATGGTTTTCATGTCGGGCTTAGCCTTGACGGGCTTCTTGAAGTTGGTAGTCTTCTGTGGTTTGGGCTTTTTGCTCTGAGGGCCTTTCTTAAAGGGCTTTTTGGACCCTGAAGCACCACCAGACTCAACTATGTTAGATTTAAAAGATAAGTGACTAAAGTTGTTCGTAACCTTATCTTTCAAACGGTTGGCCTCCTCGATTTTCATGTGACCGATCAGCTCCTGAAGTGGTATGTCCCTTTTCTTGTGCTTGAGGGAGTTGCGATAATCGGACCAGGATTTTGGCAACTTCTCGATAAGAACATTTGCTTGCAGAACTTCACACATCTGCATGCCTTCCGCTATGATGTCCGAGACAAGATTCTCATAGTCATGGACTTGGTCCATGATGGGCTTGTTGTCGGTCATCTGGAACTTCAACCATTCGCCCACGACATATTTTTTGATCCCCGCATCATCGGTGCCATATTTGGTGTCTAAGGAATCCCATATCGCCTTTGCACTCCTCTCCTTTAGATACATGTCAAATAATTTGTTGGACATGTGACTTAGGAGATGGCCACGGACCGTCTTGTTGTCCTTCTCATATTTGGCAAAGGTGGCAGCAGCAAGGGCATCGGCGGCAGCATCAATTTGGCCTTGGTTATCGGCAGGAACAGCAACGGTAGGTGGTGCAACTGGTGGTTCGTTGAGCAGCACATAATCGAGGTCCAATTGCTCAAAGAAAATCAGTATGCGCTGGGACCACCTTGGATAGTTGTTGCCATCTAAAGCATCGAGCTTGGAAAGGTCGGGAATGAGCTTGCTTAGTAGTGCGGATGAAGAAGCCATTTTTGCAGAATCGGAGAAGAGTTTTGTTTCTAAATTGTTGGTATAATAGAACTGCAAAATCGGTTGTTAGCACTGACTGGAAAAAAATATAAAAACAGAACGTAAATATGTGAACCGTGTCGTGGTATGGTGGTCATTGCCTTAGAAACAAAACTGCCCCGAACAGTGTAGTCGCTTCACGGGCAGGCTGTCCCCCAAGGTGCACACGGACGCTCCTGGAACCGTACACTCGACTCCGGAGTGAACAATAGTGGAACTGCTCGAACAAACAGTGGAGGAAACAGAGAGAATCGAAATGTTTTGTAATGTGTTTGATATATCAAATGGTGCATTCAGCACCTCTATTTATAGGCTGGATATCATGTCTATATTTGACATTTCACTGTCCAAATAATTACAAAATTAAATCTGTATAACAGTAGTATTAAACATGCTGTAACAGCTTCACATAATCACCATTTTAATTCTGTAATAACCGTGCAATAACAGTGTTGTTACACCTTGAATTTGACTGAAAAACAGTCTAAATTCATCCACTAAACAGACTGTACATATTAGAATAAATTCGAATAAACTGCACTGGAATCAAAACGTTCGAATCAAACAATTATTCTGAACTTGATTCGAACAGTTTTCTCAAAAGCCTATAAATAAGAAAAAAAAAATCTTTCACATATAATCTTTTGTTCATAAGAAAATTCCATACGAATTTTCTCCAAAAAGAATATATACGCGCGCGTATGTGTTACCCGAGCCGGCCGGACGGCGGCGGCGCGCGAGGACTTCCCTTGTTCTTTCCCACTCAACAAGGGAGGGAGGAGGCATGGGTATAAATACCCTTCCCTAGCTATTTTCCCAACCAATGTGGGATATAGCTTTGGTAACTCTTGAAGCATTACCAACAAAAGCATGCCGAATTTCAATAAGAATAATTGTTATACCTTGCAACTTGATGAACCAAAGCTTGGAGAAGAACTCTAAAGTTGACGTGGTCTTTCCAACTAATGGCGAAAATAGATTTTGAAGGAAAAATAAAATTTCGGATTGAAACCAATTGAAAAAAAATGATTTAGGAAAAGAATTGAAGAGAAATCTTTTAGAAATTCATGGAAGAATTTAGGAATTGAGAAATCAATGAAATGGATTTGTGAGAGAAAAGAAAATGATGAAGCCAATCTTCCATAGAAAACAGTTAACCATCAATTGGTTTTTGTTAAAAATGATCTAATTAAAACCAAAATAATTTTAATTAAACTTAAATCAAATTTTATTAAAAACCCAATTAAAATTCAATAAAAAAATCTCATGGTATAATAGGTTTTTAAAAATTCTTAGCATGTATTCCTTATCAATTAAGTCACTAAAAACACATGTAAATTAATTTTCGGCTTATTAAAATTCATCCAATTACCAAAATCCCTTATTTAATATATTAATTAAATAAATCCGATTTACATCAAACCTTTGAATTATTCCAACTACATTTTTAATCCATATTAAAAATATACAGAATTAATTTAATTAAATAAATTCCCACATTACACTAAACCGAACCTATTTTCATACCCGATTCTCCTAGCATGGAATTTGGGATGTTACAAGAACCTGGATCTATTAATGTAATAACATGAAATAGAAAGTAAAAGCACCTGTGGTGATATTAGCGGCATCAAACTAGTCGTTGGCCTTAATTGCATATTGACGTGCTGAAGTCCAATCCATCGGACTAATAGCGGAGCCCAAGAACCCTGATTCTTTTAGATAGAAGTAAAACCACCACCACCACGTCCAAACCCTCAGCCACGTCAAGCGATCGAGAAGAATCTCTAAACTTGAGCTGGTGTGGTGTTCACTCGAGTCGGACAATCTTTTAAAAAAAGTTCAAAGGAACAACAACTAAAACATGCTCCAGACATCTTGCGACAACAGTCACTCACCAATGCAGCTGATGTTCAGGCTGAACCCTCAGAACTTATCATAGAAGAAGACGGCATAGGTCCATGTCGAACAAAGAAATTCCTCTATCTCGATCTCTGTGATTGTGATGAAGGAGGTCTTCCCAAATCCCTGTTGTCTGAAGATCTCTTGGAAGAAGAAGAAGTAGTGCGAGAGGATCCTAATACATCTCTAATATTGAAAATTTGGACACCGTTCAATGCAGCCAGCCTCATCAAATTGCCTTTCTCAAAAGCTTTGGCTCGTCTAAACAACTCAGAAAATCCATGATTAACATCACCGGTTATTTAAACATAAATATCAGGGTTTAGTCCATCAAGAAATTGTTGACACTTCACTGATTTAGTGGACACCAATTTAGGGACAAAACAACTTAACTGAACAAACACCTCTTATATTCAATCACCGAACAGTTTCCCTGAGTCAAATACATAAACCGAAGTCGAAGGTTTCTTATGTGAGCTTCCCCAACATACTTCTTTTTGAATTAAATCACAAAGTAATCCCTAGTTGGAATTGTAGGATGTAAAGCTACTTCTTCCGTCTCCCACCATTTGATGGTGTCATTCTTTAGGAAAGCGGATAAACATTCTAGCTTACCTTTGGAATCACAGTGCAACTGCCTCAAAATACATTGGGTATCTCGGAGCCATTGATCCACCTCAACAAGTCCCTCAGAAGCGGACCTATGAAATTAAGAGGGATTATACTTACGAAGTATCTCCACTGGTATCTCTGCTGACCTAGGACATGGAATGGGTCAAACTATTCGGTGTAAAGCAGAATTCACATTGTAGCGTTACTCATCCACTTTTTACTCAAAGTGCCCATAATCTTCCATATCACACGTATTGATGCGTGTCCAATAGTGATGCACTTAAGAGCAAGTATACTCGTCCTATCAAGTAATAAAGTGAGAGTATAGTGTCCAACCCACGATAATTGGGTTAATAAATATGAGATTTTTATACATAGGAATGGGTTTGCAAGTATGAGAGTAAGTTGGTTTAAGTAAACTAAAATTAACTAATCTATAGATAACAATGATAAAGACAAACAACTGCAGCGACTTAACAATTAATTATGGAGGTTGTGATTATTGCTAACGATATATGTTTGATTACCTATCTCAATGCTATAGCAACGGCGATACATGTCTGCGTAAACCCTAAGATACTTCATCTACTCGACAGAGTTTTCTAATGAACACCTAACTCTCTCGATGCCTAGAAGTTAATAACTTTGTAATTAAGGTGATACATGTCTTAGTTAACCCTAACTACTCTATTATTTGTTTAAGAATCCCTTTTAGTCATTGAAACCCTAAACTTATATCTAAGCCAGATTAAGACTAAGTTGACAGCCTAACCCCACTGCTCACGTTTGTATAACTTAACTCTTTCGAATACTAAGCCACATATCAATAGTTAACAGTCTTCTCTAGAATAGCTCTTACAATTAACTACGCATTAAGCACATGAATAGAATAGACGAAGATGAAAACAACTAAAGAATTGAAAGATAATAATCAAAACATATAATACTGGGACACAATAATCCCAACTAAAAAGTTTAGCTCACGTCTGAGCTTAAAACAACCATAGTTAAAAGTATATAGTACGGCGATTTATCAAGCTAGAAAAGAAATAAGCCGAGCGTCCTTGACAAAACTCCCTCTGTGTCGTCCAACTGTGTTGCAGGCCTCATCTCCGTCAGCCTCTCTAGATGGCTTCGTTCTATAAGGTGAATCGTCTAGCTTCGCCTCGGTTGTTCTCTGCAAGCTTAGACTAGGACTATAGTCTGAATTGTGCTCTATATCGATCTGTCTCCTTTGATTAGCGTCCTACTCTTTCTTATTTAGGCGGTGAAACTAGGGCTTCAGTACCCTAAAGTTGCGTGGATTTATTAAATAAAGCCAATTGTTTTGCGCTTGTAACACCCCCTTACTTGCCTGGTCGAGAACCGGGTCGGACCGTGTTACCGATGAACAATATGGTGATCGGTGCGATAAATTCCATTTTTATTCCCAACACATAATCATTATTACACAAACAGAACATTACCAATATACATTTAATCCAATTCATTCACAAGAAGGCCACATTAAACCGTTTAGGACCAATTTATAACTTTTACAAGTTTTAGGGACTAATCTGTAAAACTGACAAATGAAAGGTCTCTTGATGCAACAGACAATAACACAATGTAATTCAATGCAATAATAACTAGCTTGTAAATTTTCATACAATTTAAACTTACGATATTCAGTGACTAAATTGTGAAACTAGTAATCTGTTCAATGAGTCCTTAACTAACTTACCTAACCCCTTATCGAAACAACCTTAGTTGTTTCGAAATGGGTGGACGTTGATAATCTTTTATTGAATTTTCCCTTTTGACCGTATCGATACATGCTTGACCTGTATCGAAACGAATTGACCATCTTTGACTTTGACTCGTTTCGACACGCTATGAACTCGTATCGAAACGTTGGTCTCTAGAGACGAAATGTTCCAAAACGGATCAATTTCGTTCCGATACACCCATACCCTTAGGTTTATTATTACACACCCGTATCGAAACGCCATTACCCGTTCCGATACGGCCCGACCTGTAATGACAAATTTTTGCTAGATTCTATTCGATTTAACCTATCGAACGATGTCCAAATGCAAAGAAACTTTACACACAACATTTCAATGGTATGAACTACTAGCGTGCCATGTTTTGTGACCATATGAATACGTTTACTATGTTTTTACCTTTTTGGGCCATGTATGCAATTTCCATCCATTTTAGACTTTACCAAAAAGCCATTTTAAGCTATATAACTTATTACAACTTAAGCAATACACCAACATATCAAAATAGGCCCAAATGACTAGTTCGACTACTTTGGCACCTTCCTAGGAGTTTATAAGACAAAAACACATTACTTGGGGCTGGTAGTGACTTGTCTTGCTTGTCGATCTGATCCACACAAACCTTCTTAACCTGAAATATGCATGAGATGAGACACATTAGGCATACTTTGCCTAGTGAGGTAGTCATAAACAATATGAATAACAACAATGCCATGAATCTTCTTAATCAATATCTCATGCCAACAACATCAATGTTATACAATAATATGCAATGTATAAACATGTTCATTTCATTCTTAATCCTTGGATTGAATAAAGATCATGGATACGCAAATTCTTACGCCTCGCCAAGTCAATGAATGATCTAGTCCCTCTGCCTCGCCAATATGACCAACATCCATACACATCCCTTAGCCTTGCCAAATCAATATAGGTCGTAGCCTTAGGACCGTAGTCCCACCCGTACACTGAGCTCGTGAATTCTATGGCATGCCAAATGTATCCAATGTCCATTCCAATCCAAGGTTGCAATATTCATATCCATTTCAATAACCAATAATATTCTGATGTCCGATGATTTCAATACTACCAATGAAAAATATATGTATCTCATCATCAGTATTTCATAATTCAATGTCAATAACAATGCCCAATGATCTCAATACAATAATTCGATGACAATGACTATATCAATGACAATACACCATGACAATAACAGTGACTATGCCCAATGTTTAATAACAACTTACCGACACTTACCAAAGTGTCTGATTAGCCATCCAATGAAATTTTCCTCAACAACAATGTTAGCGATGTAATCTAAATTATCAAATAATGATCCGGGAAGGCCTTTCGCCTAAACCTGAGACTCTGACTACACTCACCTTGACACTCCGAAGCTTTCAAGGCTCACGGATGATAATCCCCTTGTTTCTAGCTTTGGATGGAGACGATGGATGTTCTTTATCAATGTCTTGAGCTAGGAAATCAATATGATACCATTAGGGTCGATATAACGATATCAAAATCAATATAACAACATCAAAAATAGATAATCGATCTCAATAGAGATGACAACGATGAGATATCCATGGATAGTCAAAACCCTAGCTTAAGATTAATCATGTTTTATCCATGGAATTCAATAATCAATTGAGGATTATAGCTTACCCAACCGGTAGTAACGATTCGATATCGATAAAACGAAGAAAAGGTGAAGTTTAAAACTTCCTCCAATGGAGGTGCTTGCTTCAAGGAAGAAGATGAAAAGGATAAAGGTGCTTGCTTATATCTCTCGGGTAAGTTCCAATTCCCTAATTCCTTTTGTGTTAAGAATATAACTTGGCTATTTGGCTTTCCTTCAATTGAAGAAAAGCTCTCATGATAACCCACATAGGCCTCATTAAATTGAGAAGGGGCTAATCGCAAGATTAGTCCCTCAACTTACACCATTCTATGATTTCACTCCTTATCTTGCATTATCTTCAATTAAGTCACTATATAGGTTCAATATTATTCAATAGAGTCCGATGATGATGTTTTAAGTCTAATTAGGGTTTGATATCAATAATTTACTAGTCGGTACAATATTTAGACTCTATCAATGTAGAATTTCCGATCACCGGAACTAAATTCCGACTAGACCAAATTTTGGGGTGTTACAACGCTTCATTAAATGTTGCGTATCTAGGAGAAGTCTATGTAGGCAAAGATAGATTCATCTCTAACTCTTTATGCCTCGTCAGCTCCAGCCATGCGATCTGTTCCTCTTCCGCTCCAGCGATCCTCTAGCAGCCACCAGAATCCTGCACAACCACCACAACACACCACCTTTCCTGTGAAAACCACTAATATATATGACAATTTAAGCACGGGCGGTGTAACTCCCTATCTACATGCAAATATGTACATTTTATCCTAAATTCAACCTATATGACCTTGAAAACATGTAAAAGTCAAGAAATACGGGCACATAAAATAAAACAATTGAGCACTTGTTAAATACCCTCAAACTTGAGCTGTTGCTTGTCCTCAAGCAATGCAAAATAGAAACGAAAAAAAAGAAAATAGCCCATAAGTCCTAATGTTCCACTAAGCTATGATTACAATAATTCTAAGTTATGTTGTAGCAATAATTCATTCCTCATCTATTTTGATGATGAACAAGTGTATTAGAGCTTACAATTTTATTCAAAAGTTTAAATCTACTTTAAGTGCAGTGTGTGCTTGGTTACATGAATTCATTAGTTAATAGTCTTAGAGAAGCTTAAGGGTTGCTTTCTTTTTTTGCTTTGGCATATTATTTTTCCTTTTAGCACATCTATAATCCTTGTTCTTTTTAAGTTTGAAAATTGTATCCCTGGGGCTTCATCTTATCACACTACCCTTCGGTACCTGAAGATTGAGTGGAGCAAACAGCCCATCCCCGAGCCCTACAAGCAGTGTCATCCCGTGAAAACTTTCATTCACTCTTTGCCAGTATTATCATTCCTACCAGGGAAAGTTAAATGAAGCAAACACAACTCATCTAGTGTACTAAGATAGCAAGATGCATAAAAAGTGTCCCTGATAGAGTAGCGCAATTATGGATTTGGAAGCCTTCAATCAAGTTGTTGCAAGAACTAAGAGCTCTAGACTCAATCAAAAAAGCTATGGACAGATCTGAAAATTCAATAGAAAAGAGAAGAGTTTTTCTTAGAAATTTCAGATTCAATGCTGAAAATTTAAAGAAAAGAAGACAATAAGGAAGATTAGAAGATGAATAATAAGAATATAATGAAAAAGATTAAAAAAGATGAAGAGAAGAATAGGTAAAACAAATTTGAAATTTCCAGCTTTGTTTATGGAATTATGGGAGATGGCGTGAAGATTCAAGATGAAGATGGCTTGCGATTTGTTGTTGTTGTTTTGTCCTCCGCACCCTCTTAGACGCAATTATCTAAGCAAGCAACCTCAAGCGGCTCTAACCCACCCTCCTAGACGCAATTACCTAGGCAAGCAGGAGCGTGAAGATGATCTCCCTCACAAGAACTCGTCAAACTTGTGTTGAAGAAGACTTCTAAGGCACAAGTAATCAACACTTGCAAAAACAAACTCACTAAATATTTCATTAATCAAAGAAAACCTCAATAATCTGCTTTACAATGGTGGAGGCTTCATCCTTTTATAGGTGAAGGATAGCCAAAGTAATTTAACTTCTACTAAAACAAGGAAACCCTAATTTAATTAAAAAATAAAAGAAAAAACAGCCTTTAAACTCCTTGTGTTTGGGCTGCAAGTGATAAGCTGATAAGTGCAAGTGATAAGCTGATAAGAGTTGCTTGGGAGAAGGGTGGCTGGTTTCTAAAATATATAAAAACCTAAAAACATAATTTAAATGTTAATAATTAAATTAGGCTAAGTCTAATTTGTCCAAAAGCTTTATATAATAGCCTCTGGGCTGAATTTTACAAAATCCCGTATCTAGTTTTCTGCATGCGCAGTCTTCTGTAAAATGGACGTATCTTGAGTTCTCAATGTCCGATTGATTCGTTTTAAGATGCGTTGAAAAGGTAACTGAATGACAGTCAATTTTCTAGAAGACAACTCTGCCCAGAAATACCTGGATCCCATCCGAAACATCGTCACAAGTTGGCTGACTTTCCCGACTTCACAAACAGATTCAGCTTCTTGTCCAATATGCATTACTTTAGCCCTCCCATGCATGTATCATTCCCCCTCTCCTCAAAAGGATTCGTCCTCGAATCAGAAACTGCAAAAGAATGACGTTTAACAATGGCAATCAAAAAGGAATCTTTGTCATAGGTGGAGTGATCCAATTGAGCTCCTCTCAATGGTTCAACAAAATCCTGAAAAAAGAACTCAAAGCCACTCGAAACAATGATGTTATGGTTAGGTCGAAAAAAATCTCTCTTTATCTTTTTCTCGCCTTTTTCATTTGGAAATTGTTCAACTTTTACCTCATGTTTCTTTTCATTCTCCAAAATTGGGCCATTAATTTGACTTTTATTGCTCTCGGCCTCTTGACTCTCGGTCTTTTTCAAATAAGATAACTCACGTACCCAATTCCTCTCACAAAAAATATCATCGAAATACAATTTCTGTAGAGAATGAAGTGTTTCTAACATAATGATAGGACAAGAATCAAATAAAGGGTTGGAATCACACTTACTTTCTTGGAAGGTTGTTGATGAATCAAGAGAACTTACTACTATGCATGAAAGATTGTCTTGATTTATGGGTTCAAGTGTTTCTTCTTCCGAAACACCATCTTCTGAAAGTATTTGCTCATTATTGGGTAAGGTGAAACTCTCAGTAGTGACATCTTCCCTATGTTCTCGAGGATAATAAATATCTTCGTCATCTTGTTTTCCTTGGTCTTCTTCGACATGACTCACCAATGGTTGTTCATTATCCTGTTCGACTAGCGATGATTCTTCTTCCTTCAGCATCGTACTACTAGAGTCGAATAGTGCATTATTAGGGTTGTGAAAAGATGAAGGTTGAGATGTACCTTTATCAAAAGAGGAGTATTTCTTCTGACAAGTCTTGGATTCTTGTCGTTGGTAATGTTTGGGAACGAATCGCTCTCTCATGACCTTTTTAAGTTCAGCCCATGTTCTTATTTTGGCTTCAACATTGATACGCCTATCTCGTTGTAATAAACACCACCATAGTACTGCATATTCCTCGAACTTTAGGGCCACTAATGGAGCTTGGTCTTCCTCAGGATATCCGTAACAATCAAACATGAAATCAACCATATTTCCCCAATCACAATAACCATTAAGATCACATCTTCCTTGAAAAGAAGGTATTTTGAATTTTGGGATGGCCAAAGTGTGTGCAGTTCGCATTGGTTCAGTTCGCCTTTCTTCACAAAAATTGAACGAATGCCTCGGTTTGGTCAAGGAAGGCTTTCCTCGATAAGTAGTGCCCAAAGTATCATGTTGTTTTGCACGAGGCTTGTCTCTGTGAAACATCATGGAACACTTAAATTTACAAAGGTGAAAAACAAAAGAAAGAAAACTAGGAATCTCACTAAACACTCCAAGAAAGAAATACTTAGCGAGGCAAGTAAGCAGATCTTGTACTCTTTAAAGACCTTCCCGCCACAAGTCAACAAGTTATAATCGGAGTTTAATCCTAACAATGAGTCCTATTTGTACTAGGAGTCCAATGAAAGGTATGCCACCAATTGAATTCTAGTTGCAAGGAGGAAGAATTACAATGCAACTTGTTTAATCCTACTCACACCGAAAAAGAGAAGGTGTTAATGGCGTAATAGAAGAAAGAAAAGCAAAACAAACGAACTTAAATAACTAAAGAGTAGAAAAGAAAAAAACTAGAAAGATGAAAACCTAAAACTCGGAAACAACTTGAAGAAACAAATCCAAAGTTGAACCCACTTCAATGTGATGCTTGCAGCGATGGATGATGTTGATCTTGATGATTCTTAATGGTAGTTGGCGGCTACGTATGATCTTTCTCACTTTTCTTCAGTTTTTGTTTCTGTTTTTTTTTTCTTTTTTCTTTTTGTTTTGTTTTATAAGATAAATAAACTAAAAAGAATGAAAATTAACAGAAAGGAACTAAACTAGGGTGAAAATAGAGGAAAAGAACCTAATTCTGCTCAGTTTTGATCCACTTTGTTCGAGGTGTTCCCAATGTCAAAAAATTCTGAAATTTTATGTGGCGACTCCTCCAATGATGTAGATCTGATTTGGAAATTTTCAGCTAAAAATTCTTTCGTTTGATTTTTGCAAAATTTCCCCTTTTATTCGAATTTTTCACCCAAAACGCCAAAATTCTTGCCAAGAATCGTCCCAAATCTGATACCAAATGATATAGTAGCGCAATTATGAATTTGGAAGCCTTCAATCAAGTTGTTGCAAGAACTAAGAGCTCTAAACTCAATCAAGAAAGTTATGGGCAGATCTGAAAAATCAATAGAAAAGAGAAGGGCTTTTCTTAAAAATTTCAGATTCAATGCTGAAAATTTAAAGAAAAAAAGACAATAAGGAAGATTAGAAGATGAATAATAAGAATATAATGAAAAAGATTAAAAAAGATGAAGAGAAGAATAGGTAAAACAAATCTAAAATTTGAAGATGAAGATGGCTTGCGATTTGTTGTTGTTGTTTTGTCCTTGGCACCCTCTTAGACGCAATTATCTAAGCAAGCAACCTCAAGCGGCTCTAACCCACCCTCCTAGACGCAATTACCTAGGCAAGCAAGAGTGTGAAGATGATCTCCCTCACAAGAACTTGTTGAACTTATGTTGAAGAAGACTTCTAAGGCACAAGTAATCAGCACTTGCAAAAACAAACTCACTAAATATTTCATTAATCAAAGAAAACCTTAATAATCTGCTTTACAATGGTGGGGGCTTCATCCTTTTATAGGTGAAGAATAACCAAAGTAATTTAACTTCTACTAAAACAAGGAAACTCTAATTTAATTAAAAAATAAAAGAAAAAACAACCTTTAAACTCCTTGTGCTTGGGCTGCAAGTGATAAGCTAATAAGAGTAGCTTGGGAGAAGGGTAGCTGGTTCCTAAAGTATATAAAATCCTAAAAATATAATTTAAATGTTAATAATTAAATTGGGCTAAGTCTAATTCGTCTAAAAGCTTTTTATAATAGCTTTTGGGCTGAGTTTTACAAAATCACGTAATAATCCCGTATCTAGTTTTCTGCATGCACAGTCTTGAGTAAAATGAACGTATCTTGAGTTCCCGATGTCTGATTGATGTGTTTCTAGATGCGTTGGAAAGATAACTGAATGATGGTCAATTTTCTAGAAGACAACTCTGCCCAGAAATACCTGGATCCCATCCGAAAAGTCGTCGCAAGTTGGCTGACTTTCTCGACTTCACAAACATATTCAGCTTCTTGTCCAATATGCATTGCTTTAGCCCTCCCATGCATGTATCAGTCCCTCTACAATTTATTTTAAATTATCAAGTCTTAATTTATTTTATTGATTTTTCAGGGAGTTTTTAGCCTTTGTTTTGCTACATTGAGCATTTAAGTTTTTTTCTTTGATTCTTACTGAAGCATAAGAAAGTCGACCTAGAGCATCCCTAAAATTTCTTAAGTGTTTGATTGCATGCAACTTGTGGTATTTTAAGGGCTGCAACATATTTATCATTATGTTAAAAACTAGAAAGCTCTCAACACCTTACAAAGCATGAACATAGAATCATCATAGGAAGTCATAATCAATGCAACATCAGATTCAGAATCAAGAGAATTATAACAAATGGAATCTATTGGGAAAATTAGGCTAATTACAGTTATATTTTTTAATTTTTTTTTAAATTTGACCTAAATTTTATATAATATGTATGGGTATGTACTCCCCCAAACTTGAGCAGAGCATTGCCCCAATGCAAAAGAAAAGAAAAATAAAAAGCAAAACAAATCAAGGAAAAACAAATTAAAAAAATTACAAATGAAAATCTATATGAAATTAAGCTAAAATGAATAAAAGAAAACTAACCCAGGTGTCGCAACCCTTTTTAGGAGGCTTCGACTTTTTGGAAAACTTAAAAAAAAACGGAGTCACCACCAATCTTTTTGAAAAAGTGTGATTGGATCACTTTAAAACATGGTTATTTTAATAAAATGTTTTATTTTAATAAAACAACGGTTTTGGTCTACGAAAAACAAAAAAACATGTTCGGGGGTCGGTTACGCGTGGGGAAGGGTTAGCACCCCCACGATGCCCAAAATGGTACCTAATTGGTTTTAAAATCGTTTTCAAAACTGGAATTTGCAAGTTCACAAAGATTCGGCTTTATTTGTCCGTTTAATGAATATCAAACTATTTTTACGGCCTTATCACCCGGGAGATCAACTTTAATCACCGCCATCATTTCTGGCGCTAACCCGTCATTCCTGTTTGATAAGACACCGCGTTAAATTAATTTCACTTTTTCAAACAACATGAAAACTTAATGTGTTGAGCATTTTTATTTATTCTAAGTTTAATTATTTAAAAATCTTAAAAAAACGTCTAAGTCTTTTATTCCTAATTAAAAGTTTAAGTTTGCTTAAGTGTGTTTTATTTTTCATAAAGTAAATATTTCAACAAACACGTCTCTATCTAAGCTTTAGAACCTAGTCCTAAGTTTTAACCTATTTCTAAAAGAACAAGCAATAAACTTATTTTTCACTTTTGTGTTTTTTCTTTTTTTATTATTTCTTTTGAAAAAACCTTTATTTCTTTTTTTAAAACTTTTTTTATTTTTTAAAAGCCAAGACCCTTCTTTTGACATTTTTTACAATTTTTTAGATTTTTCATTTTCATGTTTTTTTTTTCAAAATGAATTTCCCTTTAAAACCCTTTTTAAAAGATTTTCTTTTAAATATGACTTTTTATAATAAACCTTTCTTTTTGAAAAGATTTCTCTTCAAGCCATTTTCAAAATTTTATTTCTTCCTAAAACCCTAAACTTTTATTAAAACTTTTTTATTTTGTTTTTCTTGAAAAACTTATTACTTATTTCTAAAAAGACATCTTTATTTACTTTTTCCTTTTTTTTTAAACCACTTAACCAATTTATTATCGAAACAAAATTTCAAGAGAAAAACCTTTTATTTTTTAGTAATCAAGCCCTTTTATTATTTCCACACATGCATTATTGTTTTTTCTAATTAAATTCATAACTTTAAGTTTTTTCAATTAAACCACATTAACTCATTTTATTCTTGCATTTTAATTTAAACACTTTTAAAAATTCATTTATACATTTCTAAAGATCAAAACATCCCTAAAAACATTTTTTTAAAGCATGCAAATTTTTAAATATCAAACCAAAATTAAATGATAATTTAAAACGAAAACATTACCGGAATCGCGAAACGATTTTTCGACTTCAAGAACACAACCTAAAATCCACACAAAAAACAAACACAAACACAAAAATTCAACCAAGAGCAAGCATAAAAAATACTAAATAAAAATTAAAAGGGAAGATAATAATTTTACCGAAACGACGAACTCGAACTCGAACATGAACTTCTCGAAATGCTCCTAATTGCCTCCGGAAAATTGCCTCCAAACTCGAACTTCAACTCCAAAATTTCCAGCAAACTCTTGAAAAATTTTAGAGAATTTTTCGGAATTTTTCTAAGCTTATTTTCTTTTTTCAAGTATATTTTCTCTTGAAAATTTTGGTGTTGAACAATGGAGAATATGGGGTTTTTATACACATTCTTGAGCTTGCAAATCAAGCAAATATCTGCGTTTAATCCCCAAATTGGAATCAAAATTAGACCAATAACTTGATTCTCGGTAAAACCCCTCAATCCTTATCTAATTTGGTTCAATATCGAAGCTGAATTTTCCCCTTTATTTGATCCTAGGGTTTGACCTATTGTCTCGATTTTTTGCATATTCCGGCGAGAACAGGCGGCGTCGGCGAGCGGGGTTGGTGACGTTAGGTCGGCGGCAGTGAGGCAGACCGGCCGGTACCAATGACGACGGTAGCTGTGGCTGGTAGATGCCGGCCAACCCTCCACAGGGTTCGATAGAAGGGTTTGCTGGGGAACCAGCCCTCGCGCGTGCGGTTCACGCGCTGGTTCCCCTTTTTCCTTTCCTTTCATTATTTTCTTTCTTTTTTTTGCTATTTTTGGCTGTTTTCTTTATTATTATTTTTTGTCTTCATTTTATTTCCTTTTTTTCAATTTATTTCCACCTTTATTATCTAATAAAAATATTAACACATTTCTTCTTTTTAAAAGATGGACTTGTATTTCTTAAATGGGCTTTGTTCTTTTTTCCTTTTGAAATGGGCTTCAAAAATGGGCTTTTGTTGTATTTTTTATTTGATTTTTAAAAAGGTGGACCTTTTATTATTTAAAGGGAAAATAAATTTTATTTATTTATTTTGGATTATTTAAAATTGAGGTGAAAATTTAGTGACAACAACTGTCCCTCTTTGCTTATCTCTGTGCAACAGAAATAAAGCACAGACCAAAAGGCACTAATTTTCACTGATTTTCTTGTTGGCTCCATTCTCCAAATGCCCGAACGAATAGGCATGCTCTATTCTCCTAATGCTCGAATAGCGGAGCTGGGTTCCATTCTCCAAATGCCCGAACAGATAGACTGGTTGTATTCTCCTTATGCTCGAATAGTTGAGCTGAGTTCCATTCTCCAAATGCCCGAACGAATAGGTTGCTCTATTCTCTTGATGCTCAAATAGTTAAGCTGGGATCTATTCTCCCAAATGACTAAATAGCTGAGTTGGGTTCCACGCTCAAACAAATAGGCTGATTATATTCTCTTTATGCTCGAATAGCCAAGCTGGGTTCTATTCTCCCAAAATGCCTAAACAACTGAGCCGGGCTTTGTCCTCCCAAATGCTCAATTAGGCAAAGTCTTCTGAAAACTTTCATCCTCCTTATGCTTGGATGAATAAGCCAACTCCATTCACCTTTTTCCTGAACATATATGCTAATCTTCTGAAAAACTTCATCCTCCTTATGCTTTGATGAATAAGAAAACTCCATTCTCCTTTTGCATGGATGGATAGGCGAATCTTCTGAAAAATTTCATCCTTCTTATGCTTGGATGAATAAGCAAACTCTTATTTGAACAGGTCTTCCATGTACCTGAAAAAAACAAAACGCAACATGCAATACAATTATGATGTGCATGCCCCTAGGGATGTCTAAAACATGAATGCATGACAAGTTTTTCCTTTTTTAAAACTTCTCTTGCTTAGATCGTTTTCTTAATTTTGATTAAATTCTGGTTATCGAGGCCAACCCAATTAACATGAACTTTCTCCTAAGCTTGCGTTGGTAAAACAGCTTGCTTCACTTCTCTTTCAATTCTTCTTGGCTTTTTGGCTTCGAATTCACCATTCCTAGGGATAAGGCCCTTTCCTATGCTTTGGATTTCACCCGTGAGTCATTTTGCTTCATTTTTGATCTTTTGCTGACTGACTTTTCTTTGCATCTTACTCACACTTCATTAGAAACATTTAATCCTCATCTGTCTTCTTAGTCAGTATTTCCGTATTCAAGGATGAACTTCCTAAGTCAAGTTTCGACATTGTAAGGATGCTCTTATCATTATGTAAGAAAGGCCAGTGGTTAAGAAACACTATTTAAGCGCCCAAACATTTATATGGCTTTTCTTTGTTTTTAAGAATCTTGCAACAAGGATTTACCTCTACGTCATATGCCCCAAACAATAATTACGGAACACTTCGTAATCCCTGTACTTTCCAAAACATTCTCAAAGTAATACTAAAAAATCTTTTGCATATATAAATGATTGTCAAATCCATTGATCCTTATTTCAAAGCAAAATGCCAATGATGATAGGGAAGGAAACAAGAAAGAAAGAAAAATCTATGAGACAAATTTTATTAATGTTGTGGCAAACACAAAAAGGTTTATAAAAAGAAAGGGAAACAAGTATTCAAATATCAATAGTCCAAAATCCTCCTATCAAATGCCAGAAGTAATCTTGAACGCCACCAGTGTCGAGGAAACCTTGAGTACAATGCATGATCTGTGGAGCCCCGAAATTCGTCAAATTATGTGAGCCGCCCTTTATGGGGTTTCAACTCAGACCCTCATTTGGTTTCAAAATACCCTTTGCGGGTTTTCATTTTGAACCCTCCTTTTCTTTCTTTTCTTTTTTTCCTTTATTCTTTTATTCTTTTATTCTTTTTTCCCTTTTTTCTTCAAGCATAATACTTCTTGACAGTATCAGAGTTTACCGGGTTTTGAAACTCATTTACATCCATCTCAGCTAAAATCAATGCTCCACTAGAAAGAACCTTTGTCACAATGTGCTAGGGACTCCATCATTTGTAATTTAATGGGTATCATCTCAGAACCCTTGCTTGCTTTAAACATGGCATCCAAAGTAGCTAACACATCAACCATCTGATTATCTTCTCTTGGGAGATGCTTAAAAATGATCACATCGAATTCTTTAGTTAATTCAAGGACCAACTTGTGATATTCTAATAATTTTGCATCTTTTGTTTCCCATTCGCCACGTGTTTGGTAGATGATCAACGCTGAATCCCCATAGACTCTCAACTTTTGAATTTTTCTGTCGATGGCTTCCCTTAGGCCTAATATGCATGCCTCGTATTCCACCATATTATTGGTGCAGTAGAATTTCAAATGACAAGTGAAAGGATAATGATCTCCTTCTGGCAAAACCAAAACTGCCCCAATACCTCGTCCTAGAGCACTTACAACACCATTGAAATGCATGGCCCGTGATTCTATTGGTGACTCTTCATCTTCTGTAATACACATCAAATCCTCATCGGGGAAACTAAAATCTAATGCCTCATAATCGTCTTGTGCACGACTTGCAAGAAAATTTGCTATGGCGCTTCCTTTCACCGCTTTTTGGTTCACATACTGAATGTCGTATTCTGAGAGCAACATCTTCCATCGTGCTATTCTTCCTGATGGGGCTTGAGCTTCTATAATAAACTTTAATGGATCTAAACGTGAGATCAACCATGTGGTATGATACAACATATACTACCTAAGCCTTTTAGTGCCCCATACCAAAGCGTAACATACCTTTTCAATTAGAGTATATCTTGCTTTACAGTCAGTAAACTTCTTGCTTACATAATATATCACCCTTTCCTTCCTTCTAGTTTCGCCATGTTGCCCTAATACGCATCCCATTGAATTTTCAAACACCGTTAGATAGAGTATTAATGACTTCCCTGAAAGGAGTAGCATTAACACTGGAGGAATAGTTAACTACTCCTTTATCTTTTCTAAAGCTGCTTGGCATTCTTCATTCCATGTCCCCGGGTTGTTCTTTCTAAGCAACCTGAATATTGGATAACATTTATTCGTAAGTTGGGAGATGAAACGAGCTATGTAATTCAACCTTCCCAAGAATCCTCGAACTTGCTTCTGTGTTTGGGGTGGTGGAAGCTCATGTATGGCTTTTATCTTGTCAGGATCAATTTCTAGTCCTCTTCTACTTACTACAAAGCCTAACAACTTCCCAAAAGTAACCCCAAATGCGCACTTGGTAGGATAAAGTTTTAACTGAAATTTTCTCAATCTTTGAAAAAGCTTACTTAGGTTCTTCAGATGCTCTTCCTCAGTTCTGGACTTGTCAATCATATCATCCACATAAACTTCTATCTCCTTGTGCATCATGTCATGGAAAATAGTGACCATAGCCCCCTGATATGTTGCCCCTGCGTTCTTCAATCCAAAAGGCATTACCTTATAACAAAAGGTTCCCCAAAGCGTTACAAAAGTTGTCTTCTCCATGTCTTCTGGGAACATCTTTATTTCATTATATCCGAAAAATCCATCCATGAATGAGAAAAGGGAATGGCCGGCTGTATTGTCTACCAAGGTGTCGATATGTGGAAGCAGAAAATTATCCTTGGGGCTTGCTCTATTAAGATCCCTGTAGTCGACACACATTCTTACTTTTCCATCCTTCTTAAGCACTGGGACAATGTTTGCCACCCATTCTGGATATTTAGCTACCTTGAGGAATCATGCATTGCACTGCTTCTTGACCTCGTCTATGATTTTCAAAAGTGTATCAGCCTTCATTCTTCTAAGCTTTTGCTTTACTGGCTCCCACCCTTCTCTTATAGGAAGCCTATGCATGGCAACATCTGTATCGACACCATGCATATCCTGATATGACCAGGAAAAGATGCCTTTATATTCTTGTAGAAGCTCAATCAAACGCTGTCGTGTCTCAACTGAGATAGTGGTACCGATCCTTACTTCACGCTTCTCTTCTTCGGTCCCAAGATTCAAAACCTCTAACTCTTCCTTGTGGGGCAGAATTTGCTTTTCCTCTTCTTCTACCATTCTAAACAGATCATCAGACAAGTCATACTCTTCTTCATCATTAGTACTCTCAACTTCCTCTAAACAAAGTGGCAACTCAAAATTGACTTCGGAATCTGATTCGGAATCATTTGGACCATTGATATCTAAAAACCTGCAAATAAAAGAGACAAAAATATATACCAAGAAATAAAGAATGAATGAAATGAAATGATTTATTTTGTTTTTAAGGGTTTGTTTTTGCTTTTGGGTTTTTATGATCCTTTTGGTTTTTTGGTGCTATGAAAGAAAGTTTGCCACAAGATATAATTGGGAAAAAATACATCTTTTATTGAAATCTGAATCATAGTCTGTGATGGCGTTAATGCTCAAATTCTCAAATACCTCGCATAATTCATCTTTTCCTTTCTACTCCTTGTCAAAACGAGCATTAGGGTCTATAAGTCCCCCCACTCTAAAAGTGACGCTTAAGGGTGGGTACATCATTGTCTCCCCCTCGACTTCTTCTTCTTTCTGCTTCATCTTTATGCTTTCCATTTGCTCCTTAGTCTCAGCTTTCTTTTGCCATTTATTGGGCCTAAAGCCCAAACCGAATCGGTCCCTCTTCATTGGGATCACCACTGGACAAGGCTTTCCCTGTTTTCCTTCTTTCACTTCTTCTCCTTGCTTCCCAAAGGAAATTTCCTCCGTCGCACATACATTCAATTCGTGCTCAACATCTCCTTTCTCGAAGAACATAAGTTCATTGCAATCCATCTTGGCTTGAACCATATGTTTAAACTCTAAGAAACATTGGATCTCATGTCCTTTAACTTCATGGTACTCGTAGTATGGTTTTTCATCATCCATCATCTTTGGGTTCACTTCCTTTAATATCCCCACCGCTACTAATTGAGCCCATACCCAAATCATGGGCGCCTTAATTTCTTCAACATACTCCTTGATCACTCTCTTTTCTTCCTCGAGCACAACACTCACCTCTGTCTGCTGGTGATTTGGCAAAGGATTTCCTTTTTCCTCAGAAGTTTTGAATGACAACATGCCTGATTTTCTTAAATCATCCACCACCCTTTCAAATGCGGTACAGTTCTCAATGGTATGCCCCCTTACTCCTGCATGGTATTCGCATTGGGTCTTCTCATCGTACCACGGTGGATAAGGAGGTGAGAATGGAGGAACATGTCTTGGCAGCACCATCTGTGATTTGACCAACTCGGCAAACAACTCTGCATAAGTCATTGGGATGGGAGGAAAATAGGGTCTTGAGTTTCCTTGATATCTTCGCTCTCCTTTTGGGACATTTGTAACCGTTGCAGCTGAGGTGTTGGGTTTGTTGAAAGTGTTGGGCTTGTTGAACACCACACCGGTTGAATAAATGGGGGTTGTAGACATTCGTAGCATTGAATTCATTGTTGTCTCTCTTCTTATATGTCTTCTTCGTTTCCCCACTATCCAACTTTCAGCTCTTCATGGCTGCTAGGATCAGTTCACCATTCATTAGCATGTTCGTGCAGTTCTTCGTAGCATGATTGAGCATGTGATCATAAAAAGGACCCTTTAGAGTTTCCATGAACATCGCAGTGATCTCATTTTCTAGCAACGGTGGCTGTACTTGTGCCATTACATCCCTCTACCTTTGTGTGTATTGTCGGAAGCTCTCGTGATGCTTTTGCTCCATCCATTGCAAGACCGAATGAGTTGGAACCATGTCTGAAATATGCTTATATTGCTCACTGAAGGCTCTGGACAGATCCTTCCATAATTTGATGTTCACCCAACTTAATTGCGAATACCAACGTGCAACGAAACCTACTAAGCTTTCCTGGAAGCAATGAATGAGAAACTTCTCATTGTCAAGTTACATTGACATCTTTCTACAATACATAGTAAGATGTGTTGATGGGCATGTGGTCCCATTTTATTTCTCAAAGTCTGGGATTTTAAATTTCGGTGGCGCAACTAAATTAGTTACAAAGCTCAGATCCTTGGCATCCATTCCACCATGAGCAACTCTATCTTAGAAGGATTTGATCATCCCTTCTAACTTTTCGTACTTATATTCCCACTTCCTCTCAATTCAAACCTTATCGGCAATTTCATCTAGGTCATACACCTCGTAATTATTGGCCTCCTCATTTGGAACATGAGTAGAGGATTCAGCTACATGGATGGGTATTTTGGCCTTAGCAGCAGCCTCTTTCCTAAAGGTCATTCCTGGGAATCGTGGAATTGTAGTAGTGTTTCCTCCTTCTTCAACCGTATATGGATCCTTGAACCCTAGCATAGCAGCTATTGAATGATCATCTTTTGATTAACTGCCTCAACTTGCTGTTTCATGTTGATCTCCATTTTCTCTAGCTTATCTTGAATGTTCTTTTGGTTCGCCTCCAAAGTTGTCAACCTTTCCTCAGAGTTCATGGCTCGGTTTAGGCTTGTGTACCTGTAGAGCGTTTGAGTGTTCTCTATTTATAAGCGCAAGTGCACACTCCTGTCAAGTTATAGTATATAAGATATCATCTCCCACAGAGATTGGACAGCTTGATTCGAATTGTTGTTCGTGCACAAGAAAAAGTAAATGCACAAGTAAGTTAGTTGTTCGAGAAGAAAAGTAAAATAAAAACACAATTATTGAAGAGGAAGTGATCAGATTGATAGAGAGGGCAGGGTTATGTTACTGCTTAGTGTGAAACTGCATTGAAGAGGTCAGGTTGTTTTGCGCTGCCAGACTCTACCGCCTTGGCAGTGGATGTCAGGTAAACTGCTGAGACCCTCTTGCTGCCTCGGTAGGGGAATGGAACTGTATCTCGGCGGCAAACTCGGCAGAACTACAAGCCTCGACAGAACGCTTCGAAAGTGACTCCGCTTATGTCTAAGTCAGAGTTCTGTTGATGCCCACTGCAGATAATACCAGTCGCAAAGTGAATTATGCAAAGACATCAATGTTGATTCGTCCTCTTTTAGCCGCCTTAAACCCTTAACCTATGTCTAGGCCAGATTGATCGCACTATTTATAGATGAAATCGTACTTACTCCTTTCGTGAGTTTGTCTCTCTCGATACCGAACAAATGGATAGAATTCAACTAATCTTTCGCCTTAATTGAAAACTATTAAGAACATGGAATAAGTAAACCTTGTAATTTTATTTGCAAAAACAAACTTGAAAACCTAAACAACCGTTCTCACAACTAATTACATCATAACCCAAACCCAAGAAGAAATTTAGAACATGTCGGCGGCAAGAAAACCTAAACTATGCCTAAAGAAAACCTCTCTCTCCTTGAACTAGAATTACAATGGGTATATATAGGCATTAGCTAGGTCTAGTCCTTCTTGAAGTAGAATTCTTCAAAGTAGCTTTTCACATTAAATGTGAATTTAAACTCTGACTTCTTTGAGTTGAATGTGGACTTTATCACGTTGCCTTGTTCTGCAAGCAATCTTGAGATTCACCTTCGGCAGCTCTGCCCGCTGCTACAGACATCAGAAAATTGAGTGGACAACATCGAAAGAATCAAGATTTTCTGCTCTACAGGTCGCACTCCGGTTCTCCAATTCCATAGTATGCTATCATGGGCGACACGGTGGGTGGCGACAACTACTCGGCAGTTGCTGTCTCTGTCTGGAACTGCATCAATACAGCTTCTTGGTTCGCTACCTCAGCATCGCATCCTCAACTCCTCTTTCCCTCTGTCAGCCTCTAGTACCTAAAACCAAAAGTAAACTAAAACAATACCTTTTCTTTACCAAATAAAAGATAATCTAGAAAAACATGGCAAAGTAAAGAAATACTGTAAAATGGAATGCATGGTCCTAATTATGCCTAAAATGTACTAAAAACAACAATAATATGAGATGGAATGTGCATGAAATATAGGACTTGTGGACACTTTACACACTCCAAACTCGAACTATTGTTTGTCCTCAAGCAATGCAATCTAAACATAGTTGCCCTTATATTAACCAGAAAGAAAAACCTGTTTTCAACTTGATTTCATACCTTAAGGCCATGGCACCTATATTGGATTAGTGAAGGGAACTTAGCAAGAAAAGAACTCATAATTAATTTCTAATGCCAGTGCAGTGTATGCAGGATTGTATACAGGCTGAATTATGTAGAATAACTAGATAAACAAAGATGATGTTATGATATGTAAGGTTGCTGTCGAGACAGCACAGTTAAGCATAATATTTAATCATGGCAATGAGGGCTTCAGATTATCACAACTACTCTTCTGGGTCTGAAATTAAGATAGGAGCAAACTTTCATTCACTCATGCTAATTTGTCCGTCACTTCAAAACTTTCAGATTCATGGACTTTGATAGCAGCAGAGTGTCCTCGCACATGATTCTTCCTAGATCCTGTTGCGGGCACCTCTAGGGTAAAACATCTATGTTCTTTGTTTTTCTTTGGCTGCCGTTGCAGTGTTGTATTTTTCTGTTTCTGTTTTCTGCCTCGGCGGCTACCTGCAACTATTGTTAGAACTTTGCAAAGAATTCTAAAAACAAAGCAGACAGTGTTCATTAGATATTCTAGCAAATTCAGCAAGTAACATAAGTGATTGACAACTTTGGCAAAATAAAAAAATTCGAAGTCATTTTGCATGCTTTTCTCATATTAAGTTCAATTTATTATTGGTGCGAAAATAAGTAATTGGCTAACTATCATAGGCACAAGTTATATAACAAACTTTTCTGTTCCGATTAACACTAAGACAAGTACAATGCAACCTATATGCTGCTAAATATGCCTAGACGAAAGATGCGAGAGCTATCCCCCCCAAACTCGAGATGGGAATTGCCCTCAATGCACAAAATAAAACAGAAAAATAAATACAAGTGATAATAAAAAACAGAAAAAATAAAATAAAGAAAAGAGAAAGAAAAAAAACTAGAAATTGGCCGAGGGTTGAGAGGAGGCTTGAGTCTTTGTTGCTGAGAAGGAGGAAGAAGTTTGGATGATGAAGCAGCGGCCGGCAGATGTCTTGGCGGCAGTCTTAGCAGGTGAGATTTTTTCTGTCCGCGGTGGCTGGACTCTCTTTGGTGTAGGACGAGGCTCTTCTTGAGGGTCAACATGATGAGCGGTAGGAGGTGCTTCACTCTCTTCTAACTTTGTCTCGTCGTCTACAGGCTCGGCGGCTATAATGTGCCGCTTCCTCTTCCTAGTGCCTTTCTCCTTGGTTGCTGCCGGAGGGTCTATCGGCATTGGGATGGATGTTGTTGCTGCTACTACTGTTGTTGCTGGTTCTGGCAGCTGTTGCTCAATCTCCTCTGATGAGGAGGTATTCGCCATTGTCGCTGTTGTGCATGCAGGTGAATGGTGCTGCTGATGCCTCTCGGGGGAGTCTGCCACCGTGTTGGATACAGTGGTGGTTGAGTATGATGGGTAGTGCATCGGAGAGGGCATCTGGCGGCGGGGAGCGACATTGCGGGCAGCGGCGGCAGATGGCGTTCCTTGTGTTGGGGCGAGTTGGGCAAGGTCTACATGGGATGGAGGCAGGGTGGGGCCGTCATCAGGGAATTTCTGAAGGAGATAAACAAAAAAGGCTAATTGGACTCCCCCACGTATTTTATAAAGGCCAGCTGCTACTGCTCGATGCGTTTGTTGCTGTCAATAAGGGTGCGCAGCAGCATGAGGACCTCGTTGCTTGGGGCAGCTTCAGTACTGCCGGGGGCGGGTGCAGTGTCAGGTTGGGTGGCAAAAGGCTGGCTTAGAGTTATGGGCTCTGTTTCCGGGTCCTGCATCATTTGCAGGTGGAATTTTCCGGTCCACCCTTCTTTGTCTGTCGTCATCTCGTGTTTGGGGTCGGTTGGAACACCAAAGTTGGCGCAAAGGCTTGTGATGAGGGACGAGAAGTACAACCTACCCTTCGTCTTCCGGAAGCAGGTGTGGATCTCCTTGTAGATAATTTCCCTAACATTTATGAGCCAGTTCATCATGATGTTGTGGATTAGGGTAAGGTGCGGCCGATCGACAGTAGAGTTGTGGGAGGTGGGTGCCTCTTGACGAATGTGTTCCACAACATTGCCTCGGGCAGCAGGTGGCGTCGTTGGACAGATCCTCCATGCTTTCCTGCCAACCACGGCGTGTTGGGCTTGCACAGTTTAGCCTTGATTTTCTCATAATCGGCAGCCGTTAGTGACTGCCTCCACTCTTTGTGAGTGTTGTTGTTCATATCCAGACCCTAGAAGCTGTTGATAACGGCCGCGTTGAGCTTACAAACACGAACGACACCTCCGGGCGGGGATGGTGGGCATAGAACTCCCTGACCATGGTGATGTTAGCTATCTCTGACTGCCGTGCAAATATTTCCCATCCCTTTCTGTGGATGGTTTCGAATAGATTTGGTTCTAGGCCGAGATCTCTTGTCTGCCTTGTATAGTGAAAACCTTGCTCCTCATATATGGCTTGTTTTCCAAACTGGGCTCGGTATCTCTTTTCATCTTCGCGGGAGAAGAAGTGTTGGAAGGTGGGTTTGGGTGCCGATGTGGAAGCCATGTGAGATGGTTGAAATTTACTAAAACTTTGAAAGAAAATAGGTGAGAGCAGTGGATGCATGAATAAGATTAGCAAGAAGGTAAAAGTAAAGGAAATGGATGAAGTGAGAAGGGTTTAAATAGAGGTTGCTGAGTAATGTCGTGGCAGCATTAAATGTCTAACAGTCCAGTAGTCTCGCGCACATTATAGAATTTTTGCCTGTTATTTTCGTAGCCGTTGGCAGCTAGCCGTTAGCGGTCAATTAGCCGTTATGTATTTCTGCACTGGGCTGTCTTGGTGAGATTGTGGACGGGCTTTTTGTTGGGCCTTCTTCTTTATCCGACTCCTTTATTCCTGATCTTGAAATACTAAATTTAGTTAATTAAATATTGAAAATAAATTGTGAAAAATAAAATTGCATACATTAATCTAATTCAAAAAAATTGTAATAAATTAAATTCTAATCCTAATGCATAAAAATAAAAATAAAGTAAAAGACTTAAAAATTAAGTTATGTTGGGAGTGCATTTAGGTGCATCTCCCAAACATAACCACTTCCTGAGGTAATTTGGTTTGTCCTTCCCTCCCGGGGGGAGAGGGGTCCTCTTGTTCCTTCAAGTGATGTGCTGTTGGGTCCTTCAGCCCGCCCTTTGGTCTGTCGCGACAATTGTTGCCTTGGCCTGTCTATATGCTGATTTTGGTAGTCTTAGTATATGGGCATCCTTACTTTTCTTTTCCTGAGGGTTGTAGCACGTTTAACTTGATGCTCTGGTTGTCTACCCTCATGGTCAGCTCTTTATGTTCCACATCTATTAACGTTCTGCCCGTGGCCAAGAATGGTCGCCTAAGGATGATAGGGGCTTTATCATCGACCTCGCAGTCTAGGATGAGGAAATCAACTGGAAGAATAATGTTGCCCACCTTCAATAGGATGTCTTCGATTTTGCCCTCCGATTGCACAAAAGAATGATCAACAAGTTTTAGCATGACGGAGGTAGGTTTGGCTGGCCTAATTCCTAATTTATCAAAGACTGCCTTAGGCATTAGGTTGATGCTAGCTCCCAAGTTGCACAGAGCTTTTGTTTCGTGCTTGCTGCCTATCCTACATAGAATAACAAAGTTGTTCGGGTATGTTTGCTTGAGCAGTAGTTTGTTGTGTAGCATTGCCATGCACTCCTCTGTTACAACAACTTTTTCAAACTCCCCAATCCTTTTCCTTTTAGAAACCATGTCCTGAGATATTTGGCATAGTTGGGCATATTCTGAATGGCTTCTATTAGAGGTATGTTTATGTGCACCTGCTTTAGAATATCCAAGAATCTTCTAAACTGGTGCTCTTACTTCTGTTGCTTAAGCCTCTGCGGGAAAGGTGCTGGCAGGTGGATGTCCGCTATACGCTCCTTGCATGGGAACTTTTTCTGTGGAGGATCATCTACTTTAGGGCCGCTGTCATGTTCAGCTGTTGGGGCGGGTGGTGTTGATGCTGCCGCATGAGGCTGTTCTTTCTTTGTTGGCTGTGTTTCTGGTTGTTTTTCCACTCTGGGTTCATCTAACTGCTTCCCAGTTCTAGTGGATATGGCTTTGCACTACTCGTAAGTGGGTTTGGCTGCTGCCTCTATCCTACTGGATGTTGCTCCCATTGTTCAGCTGCTGAAGATCTCCGTAAACTGCCTAAATTGGGTCTCCAAGTTCTTTATAGCAGCCTCCTGATTGTTCATCTTCATCTCCGTCATGTCCATGAAAGACTCAATTTTATCAATAAATTTATTAGTGCGAACAATAAAATCAATAGTTCTGGACATAAAAGTATGAAGAGTTGCTTCTAGTGAATTATTGTTTTGCGGTTGCTGAGCTTTCTGTCTGGACAAGTTTTGTTGGTAGCCTCCTTGTTGCTGTTTTGGGTTTGCAGCAGTCTTTGGGTTGCTCCAGGAGAAGTTTGGATGGTTCTTCCATCCAGGATTGTAGGTGTTCTGAGCAGGCCTGCTGTTTCTCTCGTATCCTCCCATAAAGTTGGCAGATATGGTGCATTCAGAGGAATCATGGTTGCCCCCACACTCATCACAGAACGGCTCCACAACCTTTACCTCATAGACTTTCTCAACAGGTTTTACGATGCTCGTGACCAGATTTGTCAGCTTGTCAAGGCAGACATTAACAGATTCTGAGGCTTCTACCTCGTTCACAGTGGCTAGCCGCCTAAAATCGCCTCGGTGGGCAGTTGGATACTTGTAATCGTTCTTAGCGGCTTGGTTCAGAATCCGCAGTGCCTCCTCTGGTGGTCTGTCAAGGATGATTCCATTGGTTGAGGCATCAATAATCATCCATGTTGGGTAGTTCACCCCGTTGTAGAACATTGATACCCGTGTCCAAGCCGGAAAACCATGTAGCGGGAAGTTGTTCAACATCTGTTGGTACCACTCCCATGCTTCATACATCGGCTCGTCATCCCCTTGTCGGAAGGCTGTTATTTTGTTTCGCAATCTGTATGTGACATTGGATGGGCTAAAACGGTCTAGAAAATCCTTGCACAGCTCTATCCATGTGTTGAACGACCCTACTGGCTGGTTGTTTAGCCACTGTTTTGCCCTATCCCTCAGTGAATAGGGATATAATCTCAGCCTCAGTACGTCTTGATGGACACAGTGTATTTTGAATGCTCTGCAGATGTCCAGGAATCCTCTCAAGTGCCGCCGAGCATCTTTTGTGACAGTCCCTCCAAATTACCCTAACGTGTTGATCATGTTAAACATAACGGGCTTCAACTCGAAGTGACCCGTCTCAATCTCAGGTTCTGCTACTGTCGGATCGAACCCTCTAAAGTCATGTTCCAGATAATCTCTAGTGGTTCGAACATTCTAGGGCTGCCTGGGCAGAAGAGGGGTTGCTGCCTTGGTGGATCTTGATGTTCTTTGGGCGACGGGTCTTACTACCCATCCCTACCGTTCGCAGCATTGTTGGCAGGGTCCATGTTTACCTTTGCTTTTTCTTTTTCCTCTTTAGTTTTCCCTAGGGTTACTCTGATTTCCTTCTTGAGCTCTCTTGCTCTTCGTTCGATATCGTCATAAAAGAGGATTTCTCCTTTTGGATTCGCCCTAGTCATACACTAGCAAAGGAAACTATAAAATTCTCTCTTTTTTTCAATTAAAAATAAAAATAAAATAAAATGTAAGGAAATAAAAGTGCAGAAATTAAAGACGAATTTCGCTGATACCAATCACCGGCAACGGCGCCAAAAACTTGTAGAGCGTTTGAGTGTTCTCTATTTATGAGCGCAAGTGCACACTCCTGTCAAGTTATAGTATATAAGATATCGTCTCCCACGGGGATTGGACAGCTTGATTCGAATTGTTGTTCATGCACAAGAAAAGTAAATGCACAAGTAAGTTGGTTGTTCGAGAAGAAAAGTAAAATAAAAACACAATTATTGAAGAGGAAGTGATAAGATTGATAGAGAAGGCAGTATTATGCTGTTTCTTAGTGTGAAACTGCGTTGAATAGGTCAAGTTGTTTTGCGCTGCCATACTCTGCTACCTCGGCGGTGGATGGCAGGTAAACTGCTGAGACCCTCTCGCTACCTCGATAGGGGAATGGAACTGTGTCTCGGCGGCAAACTCGGAAAAACTACAAGGCTCAGCAGAACGCTTTGAAAGTGACTCCGCTTATGTCTAAGTCAAAGTTCTGTTGATGCCCACTGCAGATAATATCAGTCGCGGCGTGAATCATGCAAAGACAAAAATGTTGATTCATCCTCTTTTAAGCGCCTTAAACCCTTAACCTATGTCAAGACCGGATTGATCGCACCGTCTATAGATGAAATCGTACGTACTTTTTTTGTGAGTTCGACTCTCTCGATACCGAACAAATAGATAGAATTCAACTAATTTTTCGCCTTAATTTAAAAGTATGAAGAACATGGAATAAGTAAACCTTGTAATTTTATTTGCAAAAATAAACTTGAAAACCTAAACAACCGTTCTCACAACTAATTACAACATAACCCAAAACCCAAGGAGAAATTTAGAACATGTTGGCGGCAAGAAAACCTAAACTATGCCTAAGGAAAACCTCTCTCTCCTTGAACTAGAATTACAATGGGTATATATAAGCATTAGCTAGGTCTAGTCTTTCCTGAAGTAGAAGTCTTCAAAGTAGCTTTTCACATTAAATGTGACTTTAAACTCTGACTTCTTTGAGTTGAATGTGGACTTTATCATGTTGTCTTGTTCCGCAAGCAATCACGAGATTCACCTTCGACAGCTCTGCTAGCTGCTACAGACGTTAGAAAATTAAGTGGACAACATCGATAGAATCATGATTTTCTGCTCTACAGATCGCACTCTAGCTCTTCAATTCCATAGTCTGTTGTCATGGGCGGCACTGTGGGCGGCGACAGCTACTCGGCAGCTGATGTCTCTGTCTGGAACTGCATCAGTACAGCTCTTTGGTTCGCTGCCTCATCATCGCATCCTCAGCTCCTCTTTCCCTCTGTCAGCCTCTACTACCTAAAACCAAAAGTACACTAAAACAATACATTTTCTTTACCAAATAAAAGATAATCTAGAAAAACATGGCAAACAAAAGAAATTCTGTAAAATGAAATGCATGATCCTAATTATGCCTAAAATGTACTCGAAAACAACAATAATGTGCATGAAATATAGGACTTGTGGATACTTTACAGTACCGTATTTATGAGTTGTCTTAGCAATTTTGGATATTCTGTCATTTTTATATTAAGTTAGTTTTTGATATGAATGTATGCAAAATGAATTCACAAAAGCAAACAACAAAGCAAACATAACAGTGCAAATGCACAAATCCAGTCGAAGGGCAATTAATTCCATTGAAAATATGCTCATGAAAGAAAACTCTATTTTGAAACGAAAGCTTTTTATCACATATTTTTCTTTTTTTACATTACAAATATTTTCCTGCTTGAAAACCTAACTCCTTGACTTCTTCAACTAGCTACATGAGCCTTGGTCCAACTTCTCTAATGGGCTTGATGTACCGATAAAGAGCTGCAGCTTCGGTTTCCAACATTGTCACGTGCTTGGCTCTCCTCCTTTTTAAGAGCTTTCCATTCATAATTGAACAATTTTCTAGAATCAACCCCTTCTAAATATGGAATGATGCACATACAAAATAAACAAGATGGGGAACTAAGATTAATAAAGCAAGGAAAAAAAGCAATGGAATGGTCAAAAACAATTTAAATGCACGATAATTCTGGGTCGGCATTCCAACATTTCAGGACATGTCTCCACAGACTATTCCCGCGACTCAACACCCTAGGCTTTCCGCATGGCTCTATTAGGGGTAGGCTCTAGATTCTCAAACTTTGTTTGGTTCTAAAAAGGTATCCGACCTGTCCTTGCTGTCCCCTACTAAGGGTAGTAAAGCCCTCGATTCTCACCCATTATGGGCTTCAAACGAATCGAGTTCAACTCAGGAGGACTCACCACCGATGCCTTCTCGAAGAATCAACATCCTTACGAAGACAAGGGAATGAGTCCCGAAGGTACTTGCTAGGCTCATACGAAGAATTAATATTCTTACATGAGAAAAGCGTATTTCCTCCACTTAGACGAACGAGACAAAGCTCAGGAATAGAGCTTGGAATTAAGTCTTAGATGCGTAAAATAGAGTTATATTCATTTAAACGGACAAATAAATTGAACCTATTATGAACTTGCAAATTCCATTTTAAAAAAAACATTTTTTGAAAACCATTTAAAACCAATTTGTGGCCTCACCCTCTTTTGTTTTTTTAAAAAAACACATCCCCAGCGAAGTCGCCAAGTTGTCGCAACCCTTTTTAGGAGGCTTCGACTTTTTGGAAAACTTAAAAAAAACGGAGCTGCCACCAATCTTTTTAAAAAAGTGTGATTGGATCACTTTAAAACAGAGTTATTTTAATAAAATGTTTTGTTTTAATAAAACAACGGTTTTGATCTATGAAAAACAAGAAAACAGGTTCAGGGGTCGGTTACGCATGGGGAAGGGATAGCACCCCACCACGCCCAAAATTGGTACCTAATTGGTTTTAAAATTGTTTTCAAAACTGGAATTTTCAAGTTCACAAATATTTGGCTTTATTTGTACATTTAATGAATATCAAAATATTTTTATGGCCTTATCGCCTGGGAGATGAACTTTAATCACCGCCAACATTTCTGGCACTATCCCGTCATTCATGTTTGATAAGACATTGCATTAAATTAATTTCATTTTTTCAAACAAAATGAAAATTTAATGTGTTAGCATTTTTATTTATTCTAAGTTTGATTATTTAAAACTCCTAAAAAACCGTCTAAGTCTTTTATTCTTAATTAAAAGTTTACGTTTGCTTAAGTTTGTTTTATTTTTTATGAAGTAAATCTTTCAACAAACACATCTCTATCTAAGCTTTAGAACCTAGTCCTAAGTTTTAACCTATTTCTAAAAGAACAAGCAAGAAACTTATTTTTCCCTTTTGTGTTTTTTTCTTTTTTTTATTATTTCTTTTGAAAAACCTTTATTTCTTTTTTTTTAAATTTTTTTAATTTTTTAAAAGCCAAGATTTGTCCCTTTTTTCACTTTTTTAGCTTTTTCAATTTCATGTTTTTTTCACCTTTTTTCAAAATAAATTTCCCTTTAAAACCTTTTTTTAAAGCTTTTCTTTTAAATATGACTTTTTTAAAATAAACATTTTTTAAAGATTTCTCTTTAAGCCCTTTTCAAAATTTTATTTCTTCCTAAAACCCTAAAGTTTTAAAAAAAATCACTTAACCCATTTATTATCAAAACTAAATTTCAAGAAAAAACTTTTTTTATTTTTTTAGTAATCAAGCCCTTTTATTGTTTCCACCCATGCATTATTGTTTTTCCTAATTAAATCCATAACTTTAAGTTTTTTCAGTTAAAACACATTAACTCATTTTATTCTTGCATTTTAATTTAAATACTTCTAAAAATTCATTTCTACATTTCTAAAGATCAAAACATCCCTAACAACATTTTTTAAAGCATGAAAATTTTTAAAGATCAAACCAAAATAAACGATAATTTAAAACGAAAACATTACCGAAATCATGAAACGATTTTCCGACTTCAAGAACACAACCTAAAATCCACAAAAAAACACAAACACAAAAATTCAACCAAGAACAAGCATAAAAAATACTAAATAAAAATTAAAAGGGAAGATAGTAATTTTACCGAAACAACGAACGAAGAACTCGAATATGAACTTCTCAAAATGCTCCTAATTGCCTCCGAAAAATTGCCTACAAACTTGAACTTCAACTCCAAAATTTCCAGCAAACTCTTGAAAAATTTTATAGAATTTTTCTAAAACTATTTTCTTTTTTCAAGTATATTTTCTCTTGAAAATTTTGGTTTTGAACAATGGAGAATAAGGGGTTTTTATACACATTCTTGAGCTTGCAAATCAAGCAAATATCCGCGTTTAATCCCCAAATTGGAGCCAAAATCAGACCAAGAACTTGATTCTCGGTAAAACCCTTCAATCCTTATCTGATTTGGTTCAATATCGAAGCAGAATTTTCCCCTTGATTCGAGCCTAGGGTTTGACCTCTTGTCTCGGTTTTTTGCAGATTTCGGCGAGCACAGGCGGCGACGGCGAGCGGGGTTGGTGGCGTTAGGTCGACGGCGGCAAGGCGGACCGTCCGATACCAACGATGACGGCAGCCGTGGCCGGTAGAAGCTGGATGGCCCTCCACAAGGTTCGACGGAAGGGTTTGTTGAGGAACCAGCCCGCGCGCATGACGAGTGAGGTTTCGCTAGGGTTTGGAGGCTTCAGACGATTGATTGTTGCGTCGGCGAGTGAGGTTTTGCAAGTCGGTGAGTGGAAATGAGATTTTCAGGTTTGAAACTTCATAAAAGAGGTTTTGGGAACTTAGTGTAAGCTTGAAACGCTTTACTAAGTTCGGAAGTAAGTAAAGTGATTTTCTCCCTCGGATTGTGCTATTATGATCCTTTGGATGCACTTGTTTTTATTGCGTTTACCTACTATTTTAAATCATGTTTTGAGTTTATAAAATGTGGTTGATGATGCCATATGGTTTAAGGATGCACTAGGTAAGTGATCCTTGTATGCATGTGTTGATGCATGATTTTTGAAGCATGGTTTAATGCTTGAAATGTGGCTTATTATGAATGCTTTGGAAAAGCATTGAGGTATGCATGAAATGTGGATTATATTGGCAAGTAATGTTGTGTAAAGTGTTTTGTAAATCAAATCGGATATAGTTAGCCGACTATAGGATTGAGTGCGCTATAAACAAGTCGCCTTGGATGTTGAGGGTTTGTGATTGTACCGAAAACTCCATCCAAGTACACTAACGATTAAGGAATGTTTAAAGTTGCAATGGTGGAGGTTAACTCTTGTATGCAAACCTTGTATGTGTCATGTCTCTCATTAGTAGGTTATACATCTACCGATGAGTGGTGTTGAGGGGTTGTTATTGTACCGAAAACTCCACCATGTGTGTTACAACGGTGAAGGGTTGCTCCCGTGTGTGAGCCTTGATATGCCGGTAGAGTGTATGAAGTGTTTGGGACAACACTTGGTAATCCGTGTATCCGATATGCTTTTTGAGAAATGAGAATGTTGTTAATCACTTGTAAGCCAATATAATGGATTGAAATGTTATGGAAATGTTGATGATGCATAATAGGGAAAATGCATGTTTTACCTTAAGCTTTGCATATTGGTGAATATGCTTGGAAGGCTTGATTTTTGTTTAGCAATGGTTTAATTCCTATGAAGTATGTCATACTAGTTGCATGTTGTTTAGCATGCTGATTTTAATGATGAAGTGCATGGATTTTCAAAGAGGGCATGATGGTTTTCAAAAGAGTGCAAATGGTTTTGAGCATTGATGGTGTTTTTGGTTTTGAGTATTCCTCACTACGCTTGCATGCTTATGCTCTCTTTTGCTTATCAATGCAGACAATTAAGTGATTGGAGGCGGCAACTTTAAAAGGATTTCCAAGGGACTTAATTGAATATATGTCTTTGTTTTGGACTAGTGTAATAAAGGAAAGGGTAAACTACACAGTTGACCACCGAACTATGGGGTTGGTGTCAATCTTACCACTATTTTTTTTCGTCTCAAATACACCACACAACTATTTAAATGGTGCCACGTTTGCCACAAGCCGTTAAAAAAACGAAAAAGTTGACGGAACTGTTAAAAAAATTGGTATAATTACACATTTGGTCCTCTATATTTTATACAATATATCAATTTAGTCCTAATTTTAATCTAATAAAATAAATTAATTATTCAATAAGATGGTGACACGTGTCACCGCCTTATTGGAAGTCTTTAATTATTTTTATTTAATTAATTTAATTAATTTTCCACCTCCAATCAGGTGGTGACACGTGTCACCCAATTGGAGGTGGAAAATTGAAAGGAACAAAAACGCCCCTGCCATGATTCAAACTCAGGACCTCTGGGTAGAGAGGCTGTGTGCTTACCATTGAACCAAGCACACTTTCGTGCTAAGGGGTCATTAATATATGTATTTAATGATTGTTAATGCCCAGAAAATAAAAGAGAAGAAAATGCAAATGCAAGGATTCGAACCAAGGACCTCATGGTTAAAAATACATGTGCTTGCCACTGCACCAAGTGTATTTCTTGTGATACAAAGTACAACATTTAATATATGTCTTATATAGATTTTAATGCTTGAGAAAAAGAATGAAATGTAGTTTTAAGAAATTCGAATGTAATATTTTTATGATCCATAAAAAATCTAACCCAATTAAATAAATCTAATAACTAAATTAATATTATTTTAAAATTTTTATATTTTAAACTAAATTTAATATATTTTCAATTTTAGATTTATTTTTATAATTCCACGTATATAATCGTTGAATTGAGTTTTTTTTACTTAATTAATAATTTTAATATTTATTAAAAATTTAATCGTGAAAATAATATTAACCGAATTTGAGGGCAAGCACATCGTGGAAATAATAATTTTAATATTAATTTAGTTATTAGATTTATTTAATTGGGTTAGATTTTTTTATGGATCATAAAAATATTACATTCGAATTTCTTAAAACCACATTTCATTCCACATATATTAATGACAACCATATATTAAATGTTGTACTTTATATCACAATAAATACACTTGGTGCAGTGGCAAGCACATGTCCTTTCAACCATGAGGTCCTTGGTTCGAATCCTTGCAATTGCATTTTCTTCTCTTTTATTTTCTGAGCATTAACAATCATTAAATACATATATTAATGACCCCATAACACGAAAGTGTACTTGGTTCAGTGGCAAGCACACATCCTCTATACCCAGAGGTCCTGAGTTCGAATCATGGCAGGGGCGTTTTTTGTTCCTTTCAATTTTCCACCTCCAATTGGGTGACACGTGTCACCACCTGATTGGAGGTGGAAAATTAATTAAATTAATTAAATAAAAATAATTAAAGACTTCCAATAAGGTGGTGACACGTGTCACCATCTTATTGAATAATTAATTTATTTTATTAGATTAAAATTAGGACTAAATTGATATATTGTATAAAATATAAAGGACCAAATGTGTAATTATACCAATTTTTTTAACAGTTCCGTCAACTTTTTCGTTTTTTTAACGGCTTGTGGCAAACGTGGCACCATTTAAATAGTTGTGTGGTGTATTTGATACGAAAAAAAATAGTGGTAAGATTGACACCAACCCCATAGTTCGGTGGTCAACTGTGTAGTTTACCCTAAAGGAAATGGGGGTGTCCAATGCTATGAATGTTGGTTGTTTTGGTATTTTCTGGTTTGGTACAAGTTGGTATTCTTATTTTGGGTAGTAAATGGTGTTTAAATGTTGGATTATGCGTGTATTTGAGATTCGACCTTTGATGCTTGATTTACATAGGAAGCATGCATCTAGAATTAATTTTTGATGATATAGATGCTTTGATGTTGTTATTGCCATGTGGTCCCAATGGTTAAAGTACATTTGAGATGCATGTAGGATTAAATGCATGTTGGAATGTTTTGGGACGGCTTCAAGTGAGTTAAACCAACATTTTGGGAAATTGCAGACTGAAGCGTATCGGTACACTTAGTAGTGTATTGATACGGCCTTCATGGATTGGAGGGGTGTACCTATACACGGGGGGGGGGGGGGGTATCGATACTCTTTTAGCCACTGGTCGAGGATGTATCGATACGGTGCCCAAGAGTACCTATACGGTCCTTGTAATGCTGGGTTTGGGAGGTTGATCGTCGGGGCGTATCGATACCCTCCCTAAGGGTACCAATACGTTGTTATTTAAATTGGTTGGATGACATCTTCGAATGTTCTAAATCTTTACGTTTTAGTCCCTTATTTTACGGATGCATTTAAATGAGTTTTAATGGTTAATTTGAGCTAAGTTTAGACAAAGATGCATGAAATGAGTTTAATTAAAGGTTGTAAACCAAATTTGGGGAAAACCCTTGAAATTTGTTAAGTTTACAAAATGGTCCCTAAAACTGAAATTTGATAATAATTGATGAGCGTTTGAGTTCTGTTTGATCCGCTGCTTTGTTGAACACATAGGAACCTAACTTGCATCTAGACAAGATAAAAAGGAAAAAAAATAGGGTCGTTTATTGAGGTAAACCTTCCTCGTTTACTTTAATATTCCCCGTGTGACTCGTTCGGTTCGGTTTATCGGCTAGGCCGGGTCGAGGGGGTTACACGGTGGCTAGGAAAGGTCTTAATAGAATGATGGGATAGTTCTCATCATCTTCACAATCAAGGATGATAAAGTCTATTGGGAAAACAAACTTATCTACCCTAACCATCAATTATTCAACTCAACCCTTAGGTCAGATTTGTGAACGATTAGCCAACTAAAGGATTACCGACATGGGCTTTTCTTTTCTCATTCCTAACCTTTTAAACACAGATTTTAGTATCATGTTCACACTTGCACCGAGATCATATAACACACGACTTGTATAGTTGTGGCCTATAGAGCATGGAATGGTGAAGCTTTCAGGGTCCTTCATCTTGGGTGGAAAATCACTTAGCACAACCACAAACTCGCACACGGTGATGATAGTTTCAACATCACCCACCTTGCTCCTCTTTGTCATGATCTCCTTCAGAAACGTTTCATAGATAGGCATCTCATCAATGGCCTCCAATAGTGGGACATCATGGGCATCCTGTTTCTGGACTTTCAACCTCTATGGGAAGGGATATGGTGGTCTGGGCTCGTCTTGTGGCTTACTGGACGCAGGTGCATCTTCAGCTTTGTCTTCCTTGCCTTCAGTAGGAAGGTTACTCGCTATATTAGACACATGAGTTGGTTCCTTTGGTGCAGGGTCATCCATGGATGGCTTGCTTAGAGTAGTATCTACTGGAGAGCTTCCCCTAAAATTGGCTTCTGTCCTCAACTGTGTGCCACTACGAAGAGTGATGGCATTGCATTGCTTCGCATTAAAGGCCTTAGTGACTTCAGTAGCACTAGGTAAGCCGCAAGGTGGTCTTGCCTTCAACTTTTGGGCAATCTGCCCAACTTAAGTCTCCAAAGACCTAATTGAGGCGGTGTTGTTTTGCATGATCGCTTGCTGGTTTTGCAACATGGCAGTATGCGTCGTGAGCATCTCACTATGGTTCTTTAGGTGAGCTGCTTGATCCCGCATAATGACACAGACAGTTTCCATAAAATTTTGATAAGTATTATCAAATGAATTAGAATTGGAGTTAGAAGCTCCCTGGTTTTTTCTTTGAGTCTTTTGGAATCTAGGAGGGTCAGTTGATGTAGCTGGTTGTGCTCCTGAATTGCCCTTATTGCCTCCCTACCCCAAATTTGGATGTCGCTTCCACCATGGGTTGTAGGTGTTAGAGTAGGGATTAATGTTGCAATTGGTGTTCCGTACATAGCATCCAGATTCATGTTGTTATGGGCATTCGCTCGACAAGTGTTCCCCATCACAATGTTCACAAGTGTATTGGACCACCTTTGCCTCTCGGACATTAGAGGTTCCTTGTATGTTCTTAAGTATGCTTGTGATGGTCTAGAGTTGAGCTGCTACAGTCTTAGATTTATCCAATTGGAGTGTTCCAACTGCTTTAGGTCCAGGGTTTAACCTCCCTCATGGGAATTGGTAGTCGATGTTGGCTATCCTATCAAGTGTCTAGAAAGCCTCGTCAGGTTATCTGTCGAGTAAGGTACCATTAGCTAACGAGTCGATCATCATCATTGTAGGTGATTTTAACGCCATTATAGAACGTCATGACTTGTTTCCAATATGTGAATCAAAGGATCGAGCACTTGCAAAGTATATCCATGTATCTATCCCATGGTTCATACATGGATTCATCATCATATTGCTAGAAGGAGATGATATCTCTTCTCTTTTGATTGTGCACGTTCGGTGGATCATATCGGTGCAGAACCTTACTGCACAAGTCATCCCAGGATGTAATAGATCATACGGAACAAGTCTTCAACCATGCCCTGGCTCGATCACGCAGCGAAAAAGGGAATAGTTTGAGTCGCAAGGCGTCGGTAAATATGTCTGGTTACCTGAAACAATCACAGACTTCCAAGAAATCTTGGATGTGCTCTCGAGCTTCTTCTCTTGCAGATCTTCCAAATTTTCCGATATTATTGAGCATGTTGAACATAAGGGGCTTTAGTTCAAAGTGGGTTGTCCCTAGATCAGGCACAACATTTGATGGGTTGATATTGTTGATAACGAGCTCAATGATATCTAGTATATGTCTTATGGCCCTAGCAGGTGGTGGATCCTTCTGTCGGCCATTCTCTCCTGCTCCAACAATTCTTTCCCCATCAACCAAGGGTATGCCTCTATCTTGCGCGTCCTCAGGGGGTTCTCGTTCTCGTTCACCATATTCTTGTTTTCTCGTAAGAGTCTCCGAAAGGTTCTATCAATTTCCGTATTGATTGGAAGAATAGGTTCTTTGGTGGACCTTCTGGTCATGCACTGAAATGTACTTGAGGATAAAAAGAAAAAGAAAAAGAAAAATTAAATGCAATAAAAATAAAAGTCCTAAGTGTAATTACAACTTAATTATCAATTGTCATTCCCCGGAAACAACACCAAAAACTTGATGCTTGTCGAATAGTGACGCACTTAAGAGCAAGTATATTCGTTGTATCAAGTAATAATGTGAGAGTAGAGTGTCGAAACCACGAGGATTGGATTAATAAATACGAGGTTTTTATACTAATGAATGTGTTTGCAAGTATGAGTGTATGTTGGTTTAAGTAAACTAAAATTAACTAATCTATAGATAACAATGATAAAGACAAACAACTGCAACGAATTAACAATTAAAGATGGAGGTAGGGATTATTGCTAAGGATATATGTTTGATTACCAATCTCAATTCTTTAGCAATGGTTGATACATGTTTGTGTAAACCCTAAGGTACTTTATCTAATCGACAAGATTTTCTAATGAACTTCTGACTCTCTCGATGCCTAGAAGTTAATAACTTTGTAATTAAGGTGATACATGACTATGTTAACCCTAACTACTATATTATTTGCTTAAGAACTCCCTTTTAGTCGTTAAAACCCTAAACTTATATCTAAGCTAGATTAAGACTAAGTTAACAGCTTAGCCCCACTACCCATATTTGTATAACTTAAATCTCTCGAATATTAAGCCACAGATCAATAGATAACAGACCTCTCACGAATAGCTCTTACAATTATCTACGCCTTAAGCACATGAACAAAATAGATGAAGATGAAAACAACTAAAGCATTGAAATATAATAATCAAAACATATAATCCTGGGACGCAATAATCCCAACAAAGTTTAGCTCATGTTTGAGCGTAAAACAACCACAATTAAAAGTATATAGTATGACAGTTTATCAAGCAACAAAAGAAATAAGTCGAGCGTCCTCGACAAAACTCCCTCTGTGTCATCCAATTGTGCTGCAAGCCTCCTCTCCGTCATCCTTTCTCGATGGCTTCGTTCGATGAGGAGAATCGTCTAGCTTCGCCCTGGTAGTTCTCCGCAAGCTCGGACTAGGACTATCGTCTGAATTGTGCTCTCTATCGATTTGTCTCCTTTGAGTAGCGTCCAAGTATTCCTTATATAGGCAGTGAAACTAGGGCTTCAGTACCCTAAAAATGGGTGGCTTCATTAAAGAAAGCCAATTGTTTCCCACTTCATTAAATGATTGGTATCTGAGAGAAAGTCCACATGGGAAAAGATAGATTCATCTTCAACTCTCTACGCCTCGTTAGCTCCAGCCATGCGATCTGTACCTCTCCCGCTCCAGCAATCCTCCAACAGCCACCAAAATCCTGCACAACCACCACAAAACACCAATTTTCTCGTGAAAAGCACCAATATATATATGATAATTTAAGCACGAGCAGTGTAACTCCCTATCTACATGCAAATATGTACATTCTATCCTAAATGCAACCTATATGATCTTGAAAACTTGCAAAAGTCAAGGAATATGGGCACATAAAATAGAACAATTAATCCACCATCACGTATCAAGAACATATTCATCATCTGCATAGTTAGCCACAACGATATGACTTTCAGCTCGATCCCTATGTCTGTTGCGTGAATGATCGATAAAGTACTCTGATATTACTAGGGGGCATGTATTTATGAGACACCCTAAGATAATGATTAGTCGATCTACGCAAAATAGACTAAACTCTAGGCTCTAATACCACTAAATGTAACATCCTAGACTTGATACAAAAGATCTGACCTAATTCAACGTGTTACTATAGACTATAAAACCATTTAAATAAAATCTCGAATAAAGAATCCAAGTTAAACATGAAAATAATTTCAAAACACATTATGTAACACCCATTCCCGGTCTGGTCGAGAACCGGGTCGGAGCGTATTACCGGAGAACAATGCGGTGCGATAAAATTTCATTCCAATTTCAAGTCTTAACAATATTATACCAACAAAACATTACCAGATATACATCTTAGTCCAATTCACTCAATAGAAAACAATAATTATCTGGTGAGGACTATTTCGTAGTTATTACAAGTTTTAGGGACTATTATGTAAATCTACTAAATTATACGTCTTTTAATGCAATAGACTACAGCACAGTGAAATTTAATACAACATTAGCATGTCTGTACATTTTCATGCAAAACGATGATCATTTACTCATCCAATTTAATCATCCTAAACTCAGTGACTAAACTGTAAACAATGCAGACCTTTAGTTTAAGCTTTATAACCACTTTAACTAACCCTGTATCGAAACGCTCAAGGCTGTTTTGATACGAGTGGACGGTAGTTAACCTTGTTGACTTTTCTCTTCATACCATATCGATACATGTAAGCCCCGTATCGGTACGAGTTGACTCTCTTTGACTTTGGCTTTGACCAGTTTCGATACGCTATGAACTCGTATCGAAACGATGGGTTCCAGAGACAAAATGTTTCGGTACGACCCTAATCCATTTCGGTACACCTTGTTTTCTCAGGTTAAATTATGCTTACCCATATCGAAACGCCATCACCCGTTTCGATACGGCTTGACCTGTAATGACAGATTCTTGCTGTTTTTTTATTCATTTTAACTTATCAAACAGTGTGCAAATGCATTGAAACTTTACACACAACATTATATCCATAAATTCTACTTGTACGTCAAATTTTAGAGCCATATGAATCCATTTACCCGATTTTTACTTTTTTTTGCCAAAACATGCATTTAAGGCCATTTCTCACTAGATAAAAGACTTGTCTTATACGTATCACTCTTATACCACTTAACCATAACATAAGCATATCAAAAGAGACTTAATAGACTTATACATAGACCTTGCCACCAACTAGGAGTTTCAAAGGGTCAATATACATTACTCAGAGCTTGATTGTGACTTGTGCAACACTTCAACTTCTCTAATCTCGATCCCAAAACTTGACTAACTTGAAATGGGTGCAATGGAATGCATTAGGCATACTTTGCCTAGTGAGGTAGTCACAAATACAATGGATGAACATGGTATGCCATATAACATGCTTCAATGATAATCATAATATTAAGTTTGCAATAAACATGGCATGCTCCTTATTCACAATAAAAACATGGTATCATGTCATCAATGGAAATATCATGATTTCATAGCAAAACAATATCAATAACCAATAGTTCCCTTGGATTGATTCACGGTATATAGATACACAAATTCCACCTCCACGCCAAATCAATAATTGGTCAACCCGCCGACATCGCCAATAAGACCAATACACAATACATCCCTCCGCCCCGCCAAATAAATATAGGTCGTAGCCCTAGGACCGTAGTCCACCCGTACACTGAGCTCATGAATTCTATGGCATGCCAATTGTATCCAATACTTTGAATCCAAGGTCCAATAATCAATAGTTCAATAGTACAATATCAATAACAATAGCAATGATTCAACATGATATCTAATGACAATAATTCATAAATCGGTATTCCAATGCTTCCTTTTATACTCAATAATCAATGGTTCTATATGAACATGCTTCAATGTATTCAATCACAAGAATAACAATGTTACGGACGATAATTCGATGCTATACTCACAAAAACTTACCAACATGGCTTACAATAATGCTTCATGCAAATCCCTTAAAATAAATGGTTAGTAAATCAATAAACAATGATTCGAGATGGCACCTAGCAACTCTCGAGACTCCAACTACACTCACCTCGATAATCCGAAGCTTCTAAGGCTCTCGGATGCCGATACTCTTATCCCTAGCTTTCGATGGAGGCGATGGATCAATATTTTCCACTTCTTGAACTAGGAAGAGCAATAAAGGATTATTAGAATCAGTATGACAATATCAATGCTTGAATAGCCATTAGCTATTAGACAAAGCCTATCTTAAAGCTTGAAATTGATCTAATAATCAAGAGAATCAATGATTAACTTAGGGCTTTCACTTACCCGATTGATAGCTATGAATTGATGTTCTTAAATAAAAAAAAGCTTAAGCTCAAGGTTCTCAAATGGAGAGGTGTATGCTTAGGAGCTCAAGGTTGAAGACAATGGAGGTGTGTGCTTAATAACTCAAAGATAAAAGATGGGAATAAGTCTCGGTGAAGCAAAACAAATGTGAGAGCTTTCTTTTTCTTCATTTTAAGAGAACTAAAACTTTAATCATTTTCCACCTCACCAAGGTCCAATGGGACGATTTCCTTCAACCTAAGGTAAGCTATTTAATATTGCTATCTTTTATTTATCCCTTTTCAAATTAGACATATAGATGACCTCTAGTCATCTTTTCTGACCAAAATCATGTGGAGGGTGGCAAAGAAATAGATGAAACATTATCTCATCATTTTCTTTTAATTTTAACCTTCAAATATATTCGAAATAGGGGACCCGTTTCGAAACGAGTGAAATCGTATCGCAACAGTCATACAAAAGTCCAAAAGTTAGTTGATACAGTTATGACCGTATTGGAACGCCCTATACTCGTTTCGTAACGCCTCACCTAGGCCGTTTCGATACGGGTCTGAGTGTATCGAAACCCCTAGCTCAAAAACATTAATTTGAGCATTTTTCAAAGCAATCTTAATTAAGGACTTGGTTCAATTAGAGTACTTTTAGCAACAAAACCTATAGCAAGGATTCAATATTTCAATATTTTAATATCAATACTCCAATAGTCGAAATCTAATTCCGACTAGACTGGTTTTTGGGTGTTACACATTAATAGTTTATTAGTTACGAAATCCGTTAATTAAATACCAGAACATATTCTTCAGTTTCAAAACAGAGTTGTACATAAAGCCACGAAACATAGATTCAGAGTTACTTATCCAAAAGACATAAGGTGTCATTACAACATGCCTTCTTAAATTAATAGTACAATACTCTACCAAAAGAAGTCGCTACAATCCAATAGTTAGTGTCAAGATCTCCAACTGCTCTAACCACTACATGCGATGGGAGGAAAATTCGAGTCATGAGCTTGGGAGCCCATCAATACAAAATTAGCCAAATGAACTAGTAAAGCAGGATTGTATGAAAAATGAGCGTAAAAGATAACTAACATCATGTACAAGCAAGATCTAATCGAGTTATAATATTTCAATAACCCTTTAATCATTCAAGAGACATACATCATCCTAATGGTATAAGATCGCACATATGCATATAATATCATATATAATTAATATAACGCAAGACGCATACTTACCTCGATCTATCAGGATAGGGCATCGACACTAATGTGTCGTGACTATGTATACGCAGGATGCCGATGCTAATGCGCTATGACCAATATAGCAATTGACCATAAAAGCTTACCGATGTTTATCATCCCATGCAACAATAATCAATTCAAACAATACCATTTTAATAACCCATCACATATTAAAATATTACAACTATATATTTTGGGTGCTCATGATAATTTAGAGTAAAATCTTATGTCTTTGAGTAAACTCGTATACACATTCATACCAACTTTATATGGTCCCACCTAATTAAAACCACGATTAGTCATCAAGGCCATTTAATTTATGATTCTTCCTATAGTAACAAGTCTAATGAAAATAACATACCCACACATCAATTTTAATTAAGTAAAATCACTAAAGCCAAAACTAACTTCTAACGAATTGGTCTCGAAACTAAGGATGAGGAGTTTCGAGACCTTGTGGCCAGAACCAACATGTAACACCCCAATCCGGATCCGATGTAGTACAGTCGTGTCACCCAAAAGCTGACCCATCAAAATTTTAATTTAAAACCATAAGTTTAGCTATCATTGAAAAGTATTAAACATCCATAAATCCATTAAAGTAAATAAGCATTTAAATAAGATTACAAAATAGGAGCTCCGATTTTAAAACACCGTAAACCAAAATAATATTTCAAATAGAGTTACAAACTCAACAATGGAAAGGTCCTATGAATACATTAGCCTAAACTAAAATAACAAGTATTGTAATTTGAAGCGAACGTGGTGCTGGGAAATCCTCCTCAATGAGCTCCTCTAAAGGTGACCTGTCAACCTACGCATAGAAAAACCACACATCCGCACGCATAGCTAACAAAGCATGCAAGATAAATATAGTTAAGAGAGCATAGATAAGGCTTCCACCAACCATGAGATATCTTCTAGCCTACACTAGCTAGAGTTCTTAGATCACCTATCTCAAGGCATCAATAGGTCTACGAGAAGTCATACAAATTACTCCATACATTACCATACTCGAGGTCACATAGCCAATCGAGATACTTGAGCTCACACAACCCATCGAGTTAATACATGCCATACCCTAACCACTCAGCCATCGGGTGTATAAGCTATCATCTATAGCATCTACACAACATACATAAGAACATTCATACATCATCCACATAATGGCCAATGAAGCCCTACTTTACCCATGCTCACACAACTATCGGGTTACCCATGTTCACACAGTTGTCAGGTCAAGGACCATATCCGGATCACCATAGCCACATATACGTCCTAGACATACTTGGATCACATTAGCCACAATTAGTCTTTACTTGAGGTCACCCAGCTTATTAGGTTACTCGAGCTCACTCAGCTTATCAAGTCTATTACCTTATCTAGATCACCATAGCCACAAATAGGTTCTAACCGCACCTAGATCACTCAGCCTGTGGGTACGTCGAATGTACTTGATCACTCAGCCTGAAGTACACATCCCCTTATATAAGCACCGTAATACTGACACTAGGACATCTGGATCCCTTTACCACAACATAAGATAACGCATGCTCCTCAAGCATTCATACACCTCACCAAGAGGTAAATGGCACCAAGCCAAGCTATCAACCAAATTCCCAAGGCATGACACCAACCAACATGTTTAACTCTCGATTTGTCATCAATAACCCCTCAAGTGCCCAAGTGACAAACAAGGACAACAATATCACAATTACCAACCTTTGCGGTCACTATCATAAATAAGTCACCTCATTAAGGATCGATAGGTTATAATTATATATTGTTTGTTGTGATCAATTCCTTATATTTTGAGCTTAATTGTGGAAATTATGTTTGTTTTGATTTAGGAGGTGAAATATGGATGACATGGTGAGAATTGGGTCAAAAGCATGTTTTTAGCTTCCCATGTGAAAATCAAGTCGTTTGGAAGAAAGTAGATCTGGGCAGAAGCTCCCCTTCAATAGGGCATGACCATGGGTTATGACTGATGTGAGTCTGGTTTTTAACATGAAGAATCTGCCTTATTGATTCAAATCCAAGATAAAGCTTACTTTTATGGATATTTCCATTATTTTTGAAGTATTGGACCAAGAATCAATCTCTTTTATTAATTAGGACCTTATTATTTAGATTTCCTTTTATCCTATCCTTCCCTATTGGATTAAAACTCTTCCAACTTACTCCCAATATTTTTTTTAAGCTTTCTAAGGTATTCTATGGGTTTAAAGGTGTCATTTTTCCAACTAATCAACATCAAAAATCCTTACTTGATTTCCAAAAATAAGTTTCACCCAAGCAACACCCATCAAACCATACATCAAGAAAAACAATGAATTTATGTTCCTCAAGAATTAAAGGAGTCAGAGATGTACTGACCTTTACGCCACTAACCCGAATTTAAGCTCCCAAGCAAGAACACTTCAACTCTCTATCTTGCCTAAGCTTGAAGAAACCCCGAACTCTTCCTTTTTCCTCAAGCCAAAAGATGATGAGAAACGAATCAAAGCTTGAACCAAAGGTTAAAGAAGGATTTTCCATGAATTTTAAAACTCTTAAAACCAAGGGAAGAACTCTTAAAAATCCTTTAAAGCTTCAAACTTTACAAAAACCCAAAAATGTGTAATCTTACCTTTCCTCCAAATGATTATACTTTTCATGATGCTTGAGAGATGGAGACTAAAATACTTGAACGTTGAATCTTGGATGAGAAATTTGGGACATAAAGTTTGGATTTTTAGTTATAGGAACCGAGGTTGAAGAATGGTGGTGTAAAGGAGAAGGAAGATGAAGGGAAAAATAAAGATGGTATCACTTTTCCTCCCCCTTAATCACGTGGGGACGAGAAAAATAAATGAGTGGTCAGCCCTTTTAAATTTAAAGGGGATATCCCCAACATAAATCCCCCAACATTCTCCCACTTTATAAGATGGTCACTTTCCAAGCTTATAAGGTCCAATTCTCATCCAATAAGGCCCAAACTTGGCCCAATGAGCCTAATAACCAAAACCACCATGAATGTCCATTACTTGGGTTAATGCTCAACCGTTGACTCGAAAATTTGGGTCGTTACACAATATTTGACCATATTAGATTTAAGGTATCGAAACGAGTAAGACTGGTTTGGAGACCTTCCCCTGATCCATGATATTTCATGTTTGAAACTTCTATGGAACTCTTTTAAACTCCACTTATTATGCCTAAACCATTTCTAACCCATTCCAAGGTTTCCTTCCTAGCATATGGAGACAGTTATTTCCCATAGAACTTTACCTATCATTTATGGGTTTCTTGTAAAACCCCTTACCCAGCCTAGGAGTTAGACCAGTTTAATAAGTGCTACTAAACGAACATTCAATCAAACAATAAAGTCTTGACACTTCTCAAATAAGCATGCAACCAGAAATCAAGGTAATTTAAAACTTTTAGTAAATTTTAAAGATAAACAATTCCATAATACATTTCATACTCAAACAAGCATGCTCACACATTATACATAACACTCCATTTGAAGTTCATAACATATACTTTATTTGATAACTTCCAATTTACAACGTTTACATGTAAACAAAATCATAACATGATAAGATTATTCTTAAAAGTTCGAATAACATGTTTTAGCTATTGAAGATCTACTACGTACTAGGTCTATTCAAATCCATGCTTACCATTCGATTGGTTAAAAGGAAAAAGACTATAACATACACCCTTTTTAAAAGCTAATTAGAAAACCATTTACATTTAACATTCATATCACATGGCTAAACATACCATCGATCTCAAATATTCATAACTTAATATACCAATCATCATGTAACGAATTAAGGCCTTCATATACGATAACACCAACTTTGAAGTATGAAACTTATCTGTTACAACTATTTAAAACATTCCATGGTTTTACACCGTGCGTTTATACATTGCCCACTTAAAATCTCTTAACTCCTCATGTTTAAGATATTTTCTCATTATTCATATAGACATCATATCATACTAAATCTTCATACAATCATTCAAGACATAACATTCGAACAATACATAATCTTTATACATATACATATAGTCCTTCAAACTTTTAGCATTTTTACACACAAACGATTATCCATTCTAAAAGGGACTTTTATCATGCCTAAAATTAGACAGGTGAGCTAAATCGAATAAAGCATCCCTAAAAGTATTTTCAATGAAGATATTATATCAAATTAGTTAATTAATGGCCATTTACAAACCAAGGTCCATGAATAAAACAATAATAAGCAAGTTATAATTATGTATTGAAATGAATGTATTAGGCTTATATAGCCTAGGTGAGGTAGTGAACCATGAAAACATAATAATCAATGACATCAATATATTAAGGAAAGGTAATAAACTCCAAATTTTATTACTAGCAATGAAATACTCAGGTCTTAACTGTAATAAGATTAGGCTTGTCCTTTGAAGCTTTATCAGGGTTTATATCTTCCAAATCTTATTCGAAAATATTTTAGAGTTTTAACTGAATTCTTTCGCATTTCTTATCGGAGTTCATAACTTCCATTACCGGAGTCTTATCAAGGCTTATCGAAGTTCTTATAAGGCTTTTAGAGATTGTAACGGAGCTTAACTGAGTTCATAACATTACTTAGCAAAGTTTCCATTCGAAGCATAGTATCCGAGTTCATAACTTTTAGAACATTTGCCTTGGATCAGATTTGGACATGGGAAGAATTGGTCCGTGTTACTGTAAAGTGTCCATAAATTCTATATTTCATGCACATTCCATCTCATAATATTGTCGTTTTCAAGTGCATTTTAGGCATAATTAGGTCATGCATTGCATAAAAATAGTAATCTTTGTTTTCCCATGCTTTTATTGAATATTTGTTATTTGGTGAAGTAAAAATGTTATTTTAGTGTATATTTAGTTATCTAGGGCTAGAAGCTGTTAGAAGGAGAGTAGACCAGATGAGAGGATGCTGAGCCTGCCGCCTAGGACAACAAAGTGAGTCTGCCGCCCAGGACAACAAAGTAAGTCTGCCGTCCAGGACAACAAAGTGAGTCTGCCACCCAGGGCAGCAAAGTGAGGAGTTGGTAAATTGGAGTGTGATTGGTAGAGCAGAAAATCCCGATTTTGACGATGTCATCCACTCAATTTTCTGACGCTTGGAGAAGCAGACAGAGCCGGCAGAGGAGAAGAAAGAGCTTACTTGTGGAAAAAGGAAACGGGAAAAGAAGCCTATATTCAACTCAAAGAAGTCAGATTTTAAAGTTACATTTAATGCAAAAGCCTTTTGAGGACTTCTACTCCAAGAAGGACTTAGACTAGACCTTTGCCTATATAAACCTCATGTATATAGCAAATCAAAACACACAAGATAGGTTTTCTATAGGCATTGTTTAGGTTTTCTTACCGCCGACATGTTCTAATTCTCCCTTTGGGTTTGAGTTATGTTGTAATTAGTTGTTAGAACGGTTGTTTAGGTTTTCAAGTTTGTTTTTGCAATAAAATACTCTTAGTTTGTTTAATTCATGTGATTCACTTCCTTCCATTAGTTCCAAAAGTCAAATTGAGGAAATCCATTTGTCGGACACGAGAGTGTCAAACTCACGAAAGAATTAAGCACGGTCTCATCATGACGAGGTGTTGACTAATTCTGCTTAGACATAAGTTAGAATTTCAGCGGCTAAAAGGAGCAACCAAACGTTGTCTGCCTGTGTTAGGTTTACGCTAAGATTACTAGGTATTGCCTACATCAAGCATCAACAGAATCCTAGCCTAGACATAGGTAGGATCACTTCAGAATTGCTTTGCCGAACTTGGAGTATCTGCCAGACTTGCTGCCGAGACTTCTCTCCATCTCACCTACCGAGACAATGAAAGTTGCAAGAGCAGAGTGCCGTCGTGGCAGTGAAAGTTGTCGACGCCTCAATTTGCCATTACCCGCCAAGGCAGCAGATCATGGCAGGGCAAAGCAACTTGACCTATTCAACGCAGTTTCACACTAAGCAGCAGCATAACCATGCCCTCTCTATCAAACTGATCACTTCCTCTTCAATAATTGTGTTTTTATTTTACTCTTCTTTTCGAACACTCAACTCAATTTATGCATTTACTTTTCTTGTGCAGGAACAACAATTCGAATAAAGCTGTCCAATCCCTATGGGAGATGATATTTTATATACTATAACTTGACAAGAGTGTGCATTTGCGCTCATAAATAGAGAACACCCAAACGCTCCACCGTTACACATAGCTCAAAGCACATGGAAATGGCTAGTGTCAGAAACATAACAATCCTAACTTCTCAACTATCCAACCAACTATCGCCAATCTCCTTATCATCTCCTCGTTACCTCCTATTGTCGCCAATATATCACATGAATGGGTCGTCACCGAGCCGTAGCTCATGGACCGTAGTCCTTAAAATATATACCTCTACACCATGCCAATTGTCCAAGGACTTCCATTTCTTAGGCAACTTACATATTTTATACATTGAAGTTAGGAGGGTATCTTATATCACAAGTAAACTTATTTGTTTCTTTTCTTCGTATCTTATAACATAAGAAGAGCCTTTAGCTCCTTAAGGCTTTAGAATTCAAGAACTTTTAACATTGGAGTTCAATTCCTTTATTAAGATTTTATGGCATTATAGATCAGAAGTTAGGTTCAAGCTTTAATAAGAGATAGCTTATCTTCACTTTCATACATCATAACATAGCGAAGTAAAAGTGCATATGAAATGCAACATTAAAAAAAGACTTGCAGAGATGTTATGCCATGAATGCATGTCCCCCCCCAAATGCGCTCTACTTGAGCTTTATGCAAAAATGTATACATTTAAAACATAATAATTAATTAAACAAAGATTAGGATGACACCTTGTCATCCTGAATGTATAACTACATTCACCTCTTATCCCAAAGCTATGGATACTTGAATCTATAACTACATTTAGCTTTCATTTAACTCTTTTCTTCTACTCTTCCTTATCATAATGTGTACCTTATACATAAATAAGAAGTCATTACAACCAATTCAATTCACAAAACAACCCTTTAACTTTTATACTAATGCAAAATAATCCAAAATATAGATATACATATACACATTTTTATATCTCAAAACAACCTCTAAACTTTTAAAATAGCCCTTATATACTTCACAAAACAATCCATTAACTTTTACATCAAGGCAAAACAACCCTTAACATGCATACTTTTACATATATACTTATCAAAACAGTCCACATGACTTTATATATACACAAAACTGTCCAATTACATATACATATATACCAAACATGGATACTTACACATGCTTTTCTAACATGCCAAAACAGTCTAAAATTCACTTACTTCTATACATATAATTCAAGGCAGTCCACATGCTTTTCTAACATGTCAAAACAGTCCAAAATTCACTTGTATACATATAATTCAAGGTAGTCCACATGCTTTTCTAACATGTCAAAACAGTCCAAAATTCACATACATGTATACATATAATTCAAGGCAGTCCACTTTCATACATATATGTACAATTCTGGACAGATTTAACATGTAAACAATCGTTCATTCAAAACAGTCTAAAATATAAATTTATATTCAAAATAGTCCCAAAAATTCATATGTAATCCTTGTTTGATTTTAATCTCAAGATTGTTATATCAATAGATACTTGTAAACTAACTCTTGAGGGCGCTGTCCATAATTCAAAATATTCAACAATCCACAAAATGATGAATCAATCTAAACTCTCTAATGCATGATTCATCATATTCAAGATTTGACCTTCAATCAATCTACTATCACCAAGCTCATAAACAAAATAATTCATACAAAACTTCGAATTATTTCAAGGAGATTTTAACATGGAATTACTACTAGAATAATGGGCTTACCAAAATATGGAATAAAGCTAAATTTTGAAGACCAAATACATGAAATTTCCAAGCTCCCCTTAGCTATTTCCCAAGCCTTTAACCATGGAGTCATTTCCGTTGAGTGAAGAGTGAAGGAGATGATGTTGAACGCAAAATGTTCACTCTTTTTCCACCTTGCAAAACTCACGACAACCTCCTTCTTTCACCCCAATTTTATTTTAATTTTTAATAGAAAAATTGTTAATATTCATCACTACATGGTGTCGGAAGAAGACACCTAGCATATTCTAGCTTACATGAAAATCCACTATAGCTTAGTGGTCTAATTAACCATGTAAACTTGGTAAATTGCTTTCTATTCAAATTAGTCATTCCTCAAATTTTAAACTTCCATAATTTAGACCTTAAACAAATAAGCTTAGTTCTTTTCTTAACATTTCAATCTAATTTATTTCTTAAGGCTCACTAAAATATTTTGGATCGATAAAACTCAATAATAAATACCAAACTAGTTTTAGGAGTGTTACAATTCCTCCATTCTTAAAAGAAATTCGTCCTCGAATTTCTCACTAATTGAGAAGCTGAGTTCACCATTGTATCACATAACTATTAGTAGTATTGACAAAAAATTCGTAATATCAAAATCAGAATATTTCCGCATATTTTGAATGCCAAAATAGAGTAAACCTATCGTGTTCGTTGCAAGTCACAAATATTGAACATAAATTTAAACTCCTAGGTGACATATGCAGTATGTAGATATAGAATTGACTTCTATTTAGTTTGGGAATCGACTAAACCTAAGTTCTGATACCAATTTGTAACACCCCTTATCCAGCCTAGGAGTTAGACCGGTTTAAGAAGTATTGAACATTCAATCAAACAATAAAGTTTTAACACTTCTCAAATAAGCACATAACCAGAAATCAAGGTAATTTAAAACTTCTTAGTAACTTTTAAAGATAAAAAATTCCATAATACATTTCATACTCAAACAAGCATGTACACACATTATACATAACACTCCATTTGAAGTTCATACCATATACTTTATTTGATAACTTCCAATTTACAACGTATACTTGCAAACAAAATCATAACAAGATAAGACTATTCTTAAAAGTTCGAATAACATGTTTTAGCTATTCAAGCACTACTAGGTATTAGGTCTAGTCAAATTCATGCTTACCATTTGATTGGTTAAAAGGAAAAAGATTATAACATACCCCTTTTTTAAAAGCTAATTAGAAAACCGTTTTCATTTAACATTCATATTACATGTCTAAACATACGATCAATCTCAAATATTCATAGCTTAATATACCAATCGTCATGTAACGAATTAAGGCCTTCATATACGATAACAACAACTTTGAAGTATGAAACTTATTTGTTACAACTGCTTAAAACATTCCATACTAGGTGTTCGAGGTAAAGCTTAAACAACTACAAAATCTTTACAATGTAACTTGCAATCTCCCAACACGATCAATTCAAGGATAATCACAAAACATGTATATGTATTGAAATGAATACATTAGGCTTATATAGCCTAAGTGAGGTAGTGAACCATGTAAACATAATAATCAATGATATCAATATATAAAGGAAAGGTAATAAACTCAAAATTTTATTAGTAGCAATGAAATACTCAAGTCTTAACTGTAATAAGATTCGACTTGTCCTTTGAATCTTTATCAGGGTTTATAACTTTCAAATCTTATTCGAAAATCTTTAAGAGTTTTAACTAAATTCTTTTGGATTTCTTATCGAACTTATCATAGTTCATAACTTACATTACCGGAGTCTTATCAAGGCTTATCAAAGTTCTTATAAGGCAGAGATCATAACGGAGCTTAACTGAGTTCATAACATTACTTAGCAAAGTTTCCATTCGAAGCTTAGTATTTGAGTTCATAACTTTTAGAACATTTGCATTGGATCATATTTGGACATGGGAACCATTGGTCCGTGTTTGACCGTATTGGTCTGTGTTACACATAGCTCAAAGCACATAGCAATGACTAGTGTCAAAAACATAACAATCCTAACTTCTCAACTATCCAACCAATTGTCACCAATCTCCTTATCATCTACTCTTTACCTCCTACTGTCGCCAATATATCACATACATGGGTCATCACCTGAGTCGTAGCTCATAGACCGTAGTCCTGAAATATATACATCCGCACCATGCCAATTGTCGAAGGACTTCAATTTCTTAGGCAACTTACATATTTTATACATTAAAGTTAGGAGGGTATCTTATGTCACATGTAAACTTATTTGTTTCTTTTCTTAGTATCTTATAACATAAGACGAGCCTTTAGCTCCTTTAGGCTTTAGAATTCAAGAACTTTTAACATTGGAGTTCAATTCCTTGATTAAAATCTTATGGCATTATAGATCAGAAGTTAGTTTCAAGATTTAATTAGAGATAACTTATCTTCACTTTAATACATCATAACATAGCAAAGTAAAAGTGCATATGGAATGCAACATTAAACAAAGACTTGCAGAGATGCTATGCCATGAGTGTATGTCCCCCCCCCCCAATGTGCTCTACTTGAGCTTTATGCAAAAATGTATACATTTAAAACATAATAATCAATTAAACAAAGATTACGATGACACTTTGTCATCCCGAATACATAACTACACTCACCTCTTATCCCGAAGTTAAGGGATACCTCAATCCATAACTACATTTAGCTTTCATTTAACTCTTTTCTTCTACTCTTCCTTATCATAGTGTGTACCTCATACAGAAATAAGAAGTCATTACAACCAATTCAATTAACAAAACAACTCTTTAAGTTTTATATTAATGCAAAAATATTCCCAAATATAGATATACATATACACATTTTTATATCTCAAAATAGTCTCTAAAATTTTAAAAAAGTCCTTATATACTTCACAAAACAATACCATATCTTTAGATACTCAAAAACATTCCACTAACTTTTATTTCAAGGCAAAACAACCCTTAACATGCATACTTTTACATATATACTCATCAAAACAGTCCACATGCCTTTATATATACACAAAACTGTCCAATTATATATATATATATACCAAACATGGCAACTTACACATGCTTTTTTAACATGCCAAAACAGTCCAAAATTCACTTACTTGTATACATATAATTCAAGGCAGTCCACATGCTTTTCTAACATGTCAAAACAGTCCAAAATTTACATACTTGTATACATATAATTCAAGGCAGGCTACATGCTTTTCTAACATGTCAAAACAGTCCAGAATTCACATACTTGTATACATATAATTCAAGGCAGTCCACATGCTTTTCTAACATGTCAAAACAGTCCAAAATTCACATACATGTATACATATAATTCAAGGCAGTCCACTTTCATACATATATATACAATTCTGGACATATTTAACATGTAAACAATCATTCATTCAAAATAGTCCAAAACATAAATTTATATTCTAAATAGTCCCAAAAATTCATATGTAACCCTTGTTTGATTTTAATCTCAAGATTTTTATCTCAATAGATACTTGTAAACTAACTCTTGGGGCTGTCTATAATTCAAAATATTCAACAATCCACAAAACGATGAATGAATCTAAACTCTCTACATACATGATTCAACATATTTAAGATTTGACCTTCAATCAAGCTACTATCACCAAGCTCATAAACAAAATAATTCATACAAAATTTCCAATTATTTCAAGGAGATTTTAACATGGAATTACTACTAAAATAACGGGCTTACCAAAATATGGAATAAAGCTAAATTTTGAGGACCAAATAAATGGAATTTCCAAGCTTTCCTTAGCTATTTCCCAAGCCTTTAACCATGAAGTCATTTCGGTTGAGTGAAGAGTGAAGGAGATGATGTTGAAGGCAAATTGTTCACTCTTTTCCTCCTTGCAAAACTCAGGACAACCTCCTTCTTTCACCCCAATTTTCTTTTAATTTTTAATAGAAAAATTGTTAATATTCATCACTACATGGTGTTGGAAGAAGACACCTAGAATATTCTAGCTTACATGGAAATCCACTATAGCTTAGTGGTCAAATTAACCATGCAAACTTGGTAAATTGCTTTCTATTCAAATTAGGCATTCCTAGAATTTCAAACTTCCACAATTTAGCCCTTAAACAAATAAGCTTAGTTCTTTTCTTAACATTTCAATCTAATTTATTTCTTAAGGCTCATGAAAATATTTTGGATAAAAATCAATAATAAATACCAAACCAGTTTTAGGAGTGTTACATTTCTCAAGCTTTCAAACATGAATATATAACCATCAATATAATCATCCAACTCACATACATACTTTAACTATTTCAATAGGGTAATAAGTGTATTACCTTGAAATCTAACAGAAAATAAGGTCTTTGAACCAAATTTCCTCAATGCTTCACTTTCCCCCTCTTCTTTGTTGTTTCTCCAACTTCTTTGGGAGCTAGAAACAAGACATACATGAATCAACAACACACACACAAAAACATGCTAAAAGGATATCATTTTATAAGAGAGCAAACCTTTGTCATAACTCAAATATCCTCACTTAACTTTGAGCTACATCTCACTCCAAAATGAAGGAAAGATAAGAGAACTGAAGCATAGGGTCAAAACAAGGTTGCACGACAACTAAATAGGGACAAGAAGGACTAGAATCCTAGTTAAAAATAAAATAATAGTAATGTAATCACATATTTTGTCCGGGGTGTTAAACCCGTATATTATGCTATTATTACTATATTATTAATGGGCTTTAATAATAAGAACTAATAAAAAAAGAAGGAAGAAGGGAAAAAGAAAAAACAACATATATATGTATATTGTTATGAACATATTATCATACTATTAGCCATCATCTACTGTCTCCATCATCTTTACCATTACTATTACAAGTACTATTTTATTATTATTATTACTATCATATATTACTATTATTATGTTTACTTATTAATATTATCATCTATTACTATTATTTTTGTTACCAACATTAGTACTATTATTACGGTTATTAGTAATATTCATTATATTATATTATTACTTATCATTATTTTTATTGTTACCATCTTATTATTATTATTAGTATTATTATTACCGATATTAGGTATTATCTTATTTATCTATTATATTATTAGTAGTAGTATTATCTTATTATTATTATTTATTATACTATATTATAATTACTATTATTATCTTATTATTATTACTACTATCTATTGAATCTGAAAATATGGTTTGATGGGTAGAGAGGCTTTTATGTGGCAATTGGGGGATGGCGAAAAAATAATTTTTTGGCACGATGTGTGGTGTAGTGATAGGCCGTTGGCTGAGTTGTTCCCCAGATTGTATCAGCTTGTGGTTGAGAAAGAATTGACAGTGAAGAAGTACACGAAAGGAGGTAATTTTGATCATGAGGAATGGGAGAAATTCTTTGTTCGATCCTTGCGATTTTTAGAACTTGAGCAGCTTAAGGAGGTCCGTGCGCTATGCGGGAGCTTTCATCTTTTTCCATCTCAATGTGATCGTATAGTGTGGTTACATTCCACGACGGGGGAATTTTATGTTGCGAATTTGGCGAAATTGATGCAATCGTTTGGATTGGTGGTGAGTGATGAATTGAATATGCTTTGGAGATTGCCGATACCTCCGAAGGTGCAACATTTTTTATGGTTTGCGTGGCTGAATCGCTTACCAACAATGGAGATGTTGTGCGCACGGGGGATGCCGATCACGAGGGATGGGGTCTGCTGTGTATGGTGCCGGACGGGTGAAGAAACACTCGATCACCTCCTGCTTCACTGCCCAGCGGCTTGGGCAGTTTGGACAACATTTTTTCGATGGTGGGGAACGGATATGGTACAGCCTTGGCGTGTGGTGAATTTGCTGGAGATGTGTTTTGGGTCCTTGTTTATGGGACATGTGCGTGATTGGTGGATGGCGGGGTGTGCAGCGACGTTTTGGTCTCTATGGTTGGCGCGTAACAATGCGTTGTTCAATAATCTTCGGGCGACAGCGGGGGAAATTATTTTCCTCATCAAGTTGAGGTCGATGTATTGGGTGCGGATGTTGAATAGTGAGAGTGTGATTTTGGAATCGGCTTGGTGGGTTTCTCCTTTGAAGTGTATGGTTCGTGGTCCGAGCAATGTCACGCAGGGGAATTTACAATGGGAGAGGCCACCGGTGGGGGTATTTAAATTTAATGTCGATGGCTCGGCGCGAGGTAAACCGGGTAGAGCTAGTTGTGGGGGCGTGCTAAGAGATGAATTTGGCCGTATTTTTGCATTATTTTCAGGTCCGATAGGGGTTGCGGATTCAAATGAAGCTGAGCTGCAAGCTATTTGTCACGCATTGGAGATGATGGTTGGCTCGGGGTGGGAACAACGTCCGTTGGTGGTGGAATTGGACTCCACTACGGCCGTGGCTTGGGTCATGCATTTGGAGAAGCGACCATGGAGGTTTTGGCGCTTGTTCCGGCGAATTGATGAAGCATGTGCGACACTAAATGATGTATGTTTCCAACACGTTTTCAGAGAGGGGAATAGACTAGCGGATGTCTTGGCTAAAACTGGTGTTGATAGACCGAGTTGGTTTAAGCAATGTGCCTAGCATGATGTATATATTATAAATGGTGTTTGTACTGGATACACGCTCACGAGTACTCTTTTCCTCTGTAGGATTTAGAGAGGTTTTTAATGAGGCTTGTGAGCGTGTTGGTCATATATGTTATCTTATTAATAAAACATGCATGTTGCCGATTAAAAAAAATAAAGAGACTAATATATATATATATATATATGCCCAAATAATAAAGCCCAGTTTATTATAAAGTCCAGATACAAAGCAAAAAATAAATAAATATTATACATGGCCCAATTCGAGCCCAACTTAAATAAAGAAGAAACCCTAATGGCCTCCTCATGTTTGTGCAGCCGCCCCAATCTCAACCGTTGGATTTGGGATAGATCTAACGACCTAGATGATCCCAGATGAAAAGAAACCCTAGGAGGCCCCCTTTGCCCTAGCGCCGTGCCATGACCACCATTGTAACACCCCAATTTTGGGCTTAGAAGTTTAAGGTTTAAACCGGACCGGTCTGAGAAACGGTTCGAATATAAAAGGGAGTTTTAGGGAAAGCCTAGTTCGAGATGTTTTAAAAATATAGAAAAATATCTAAAAATCCTCTTTTAATATATAAAGGTGATTGGTGAAATCAATTTTACAAAATAAGGTTTGGAAATACTACATTTCGGTGTAGTGACCAAATTGCGATTTTTGCAAATTTTAGTGGTGACTGTTTTGTAAAGGATTGAAACTTTGAATCTTTAAGGAGCTAATTTACCCAAAATGTTTTTCTCCAGATTTTCCCTTAATTTGGGAGATTTAATTAATGTTTTAATTAAATAAAAGAAAGGTGAAAATTACTTTTTAACTTTCATAACTACTTTTCCTAATTTTCTCTCATTCCTTTTTCTCTCAAAATCCCATCATCCAAACACATTTTCTCCAGAAAAATTCACATTGATCTTCGCTTCAATTGATGAGTTTTCCATCATATATTGGTTCCTAATCATTCTTGTATCAAATCCTTTTGATTTCCACATTGCATTTTCATGAAATTTTGCCCAAATCAAGGAGAAATCATCATTTAGAGGTAAGATTGTTCTTCTCCTCTAAATACTCAGTTCTTTACTAAAATTCCCAAGTTGTCAATCCTTTATTAAAGATTTATGAATGGTTTTAATGTTAGAAACAAGATTTTGGCTTAAAACTCAAGATTTTTGAAGAGATCTTGAGGATTTTCGTTGTAATTGGTTGGGCTCTGTTTTGAGATGGTTTTCTAATGTGTTTTGGATGTTAAATGATGTTAGAAAAGAGGTTTTATCAATCTAATCTCGAATAGGTTGTGATTCTTGAGTTTTTGCTTGTGAAAATGATGGTTTTTGGGTTGATTTTGGTGTTCTGTTATAGCTGGAGGTATAAGGACGAGTTTAGGGTTGTTTTTTATGTTAATTGATGTTTAGAAATGGTTAGAAGTTATAGATCTTGGCTGGGCTTTGCTTTGAAAGAGTTTGGAGGTGATTTCGGTTGTTTTTGGAAGCCGAAATGAGGTTCTTGTTTAGGGCAGCGAGTTTAGGTTGTATTGCTGGTGATTTTGATGCATGGCGATGCATTAATCCTCTGTTGTTATGTGTTAAAAACTGGGGAGAATGATCTGAAAGCGTTAGAGGTGGCGTTGGAGGTTTCAGACGCTTGGGAGGCTTGTTGGCTAGCATAGTTTTGTGTATCGGTGAGTGGAGATGAGTTTTCAGCTTTGAAACGATTATTTGGAGGTTTTGGGAGCTTAGTTTAAGTCTAAACAACTTAGCTAAGCTCAAGAGTAAGTTTTCGGAAAAACTCCCTCGGATGTGCTAAGTTATGGTTTGATGCATTAGTTATGAAATGCATGTTTAATTACTGTTTTGAAAGCATGTTTTAGCATGTTTAATGCTGGTTTTGAAAGCCATGTTTTGAAGGATGCTCAAGGTAAGAGATCCTTGGTTTGACATGTTATTAATATGGTTATGATGCATGGAGATGCATGATGTTAAGTGGCTTTGATTAATGCTTAGAACAATGAATTGATGATGGTATTTGATGTATATTGGCAAGTGATGAATTGGTTTTTAAGTACTTGAATCAGATATAGTTAGCCGGCTATAGGATTGGGTGCACTGTATGTAAAGTCGCCTTGGATGTCGAGGGGTTGTGATTGTACCGTAAACTCCATCCAAATACCCTAGCGATTGAGGAAATTGGCGTCATCATGATGGAGGATGGCTCTCGTGGGTGGAATTTGTTAAGCGTCACAACGGTGGAGGGTTTCTCCCGTGTGTGAGCTTGGTTAAGGTGATTACAATGGTTGAGGTAGCTCCCACGTGTAAGCCTTGTGTTGTGTCCTGGCTCTCGCTAGTGGGTTATACAACTACCGATGAGTGATGTTGAGGGGTTGTGATTGTACCGTTAAACTCCATCACGGGTGTTGAGGGGTTGTGATTGTACCGATAAACTCCACCTTGTAACGTCGGTAGTGTGTATGAAGCGTGTGGGACAACGCTTGTAATCCACGTATCTGATTGTATTTGAATGTAATGAAGCGAGAGATGTTTGAAAATGATGCAAGGTTGCATGGGAAATATGTAAATGATGCAAGAATGCATGTGCTACTTGTTAAGCATGAGCAAAAGTATATCTTCTATTGTTAATGGTGCATATGTGCATAGAATCTCAAAAGTGCATTGAAGTCTTGTGAATGCTTGTTTTAAAAAGGCACATAATGCAAAATGTTGCTTTTGTAGATCATGAGTTTTGCATTTGTTGAATGCATGAGATAGATAGAAGGAACATATGGTTCTCAAAAAGCATTTTGCTTTGAAAGGGTCATCAAGTATGAGAAAAGTATAGTGTGAAGTAGAAGTGATTTCCAAGGAAATTGGGTTAAACTTTGCATGAAGTGTTCATGCATGGAAAAGTTTAAATGATAGTATTTGCAAGAATGTTGTTTGGGGTGAATGGTTAAGCATTTCAAAGTTAAAGGTTGGTTTTCATGTTGAGCAATGCATGATTTTAAGCATTGTGGTTTCAAAGGAGGTTTTCAAACAATACTTTGGTTTATTGAATTGTATCTACATTTAAAGAAGGTTTTATGATTCGCTGCATTGATGGTGTTTTGGTTTTGAGCATTCCTCACTAAGAATTATGTGCTTACGCTCCTTTTTGTCCATCAATGCAGATATTTGAAGTTGGGACAGCAAGAAGCAAGGGATTCAAGAAGAACTCCACTTGAGAAGTATGTTTTGGTTTATAGCTATAGATAATAAAGGCAATGGGGGGAGTCTTTTATGATGTTGTGTAATGAGATTGTTCATTTTGAGCATGTTCGGTTTATGGTTTGATACTTGTTGATGGTTGTTTTGAGATATTTGGATTTTCATCTCCATTTTTGACATAGCTATGTTCTTTGTTTAAAAGTAAAATCTTGTGTTGAATGAGGTAAATGAGTAGGTGTGCTTAATACTTGTAATGTATCTAGTTTCTGATGCAATATGATGGCTTTAATGCTTGGCACGTTGATGATATATTGTGAAATGATTTAAATTATGTTTGGTAGTGTTTTGATGTGAAAAACCAGAAACTTCTGCTGTTTCTGGGCAGGGTGTATTGAAACACCCTTAGCTGTTTCGAAACGGGTGCCTGAAATGGCCTGGGCGTTTCGGAACGGCTATAAGTGTTTCGAAACACTTTGGCTACTGGAATGCCCTGTTTCGGAACCAGTTTCGAAACGGGTGGATGTTTTGACCTGGTGTTTCGAAACACCCTTAGCTGTTTCGAAACGGGTGACCGTTGGACACAGATTTGAATTGCTTTGAAGTTTGCATGCTTTACTTTTTAGTCCTGAATTTTGTAATGGCAATTTCTTGAGCTCGAGATGTCTTTCTAAACTGAAATTTTGCAGAGAGACTTGTAATATGATTAATTAAGGTTAGGTAAAACTAAAATCCACAAAGTCCTTATATTTTCCAAAATTTACATTTTGGTCCCTAAATGTGTATTTCTTGCAATCGAGTCCTTAAACGTTTCCGATCGATGTGCTTTTCTCTCCCAAGGTTCTTGGGCTTTCACATAGGTTTAATGTGCATCTAGAGAAGTTTAAAAAGGAAGAAAAGGGTCGTTAATCAAGGCTGACTTTCGGGTTGACTTTGGTTTTCCCCGTGTGATCTTTGTAGTTCAGGTCTAGCGTCTAGGCCGGGCTAAGGGGGTTACATTTGTTGGTATCAGAGCTAAGTTGCGAAATTTTGGGGCAGCGGTAAGTTTGTGGTAAGTTGTTATGGGAAGTGTTGGTTGGAAGATATGACTTTGAGTGAATAGTTAATGTTTTATCATGTTTTTTTTTTGTTATGAATCTTCTATGAGCTAGTGTGGGCATGTATTTGGTCGTATACTGATGTTGATTTTCTGAATAATGAAAACGTGATGTGTATGATATGTTGATATTATGCTGTTAAGGGTGAATGTTATTTGATGAGGGCATGATTGAAGTTTGTTGATGGATATGCTCGATGTTTGTGATATCAATGTTTTTATTGATTGTTATGTCATGTAAAAAGGGAAAACTCGGGATACCCATTGCCTTATTATTATAGCTATGTGTTAGTTTGGAGTTGGAGTCTTGAATCCTTGCTCGAAGCTGGTCTAATCGTTTGTTTATTTTGTTATTGTTGCTTTGTTATTAATAGCACAATGGAATCGTTGAGAGAGTGGCAATTGGGTACGATGGTTGCTGCTTTAGAGCAGGTTGTTAAGGGGTGGAATTCACCTTTTGGTGGAGGTGTTTCATTTCAGTCGTCTGTGCTGGGAGTTGAGGTGGTAAGTCAGAATGAGAAAGTTGGTTCTCTGATGAAGGATTTGTCATCTGCGGGACATGAGAGTTTGTCGAAGTAGCGTTTGCATGGTTTGGGGGTTGTGGAGTATCATGGTTCGACACCTGAGGCGTTCGAGGCTTGGTTAGCCAGTATAATTCCGATTCTAGATCGGGAAGGGTGTGATAACGCCTGTAAGCTGGGAAGTGTTGTCTTGTTAATGTTGGAGGATGCTTGTGCTTGGTGGACATCTGTAGCGGTGGCAACGAATATCCACGATATAGATTGGGAGTTCTTTGTGTCTGCCTTTAATAGAAGATACCTTGGAGATAGGTTTCCGGGGGTTCATCAACGTGGGAGTGTGGGTTCAGTTTGTGATGGTGAGAAGAATAAAAACAAAAGAGCTGTGAGTACTGATCTTGAGAGTGGTCAGCGTAAGAGGTTACGCGATGGTAGGGTTCGCCTGAACCAAGGTTCTGGTGGTGGTGTTGATGTGGGTCTAGTGCAGTATGACCAAGGAGTGATAGTTCGCTTGCCAAAGTGTGATCGTTATAGAAGGCGTCATGATGGAGTTTGTTGGGGTGTTGGAGTTTGTTGGAACTGTGGTTCTAAGGAGCATGTGAAGCGGGATTGTCCTCTAGTTGTGAGATCAGCTTCAGTGCATGAAAAAGGGTCTCAAAAGGGTCGTGAGCGCGGTCGAGACAGAGTTCGGAAGTGGCAAGAAAGGCAGAAAGATGTGAGGTGTTTGGGGAATGGATCTTGTTGGAATTGTGGGTCTGTTGGATATTTGAGGCGGAATTGTCTGGAGTTAGCTCGGGGTAGTCAGGGTTCTTTACCGCAGGGAGACGGTGATGGCCTTAAAATGTTGGTTGGTGCTGCGGCGGGACGGTCAGAGAATAGTGGTTCTGCAGGGAAGGGAGTTTGTCTGTTGGGACTCCGGGGCGATGAGGTGATTACGGGTAATATTTCTAAGTAATCATTGCCCCAGTAATCTTTGTTTGGTTCCGGTTTGGATTTCTTTGTGTAGTGAATAAAGTCTTGTAACTAGTAAGTTTGGGTGGTAGCCGGTGTTGTTTTTGGAAACAACTTTAGAGTGAAGAGGGTACTAGTGGAGTATTTTGTAGTTAGCAATTGTTAGAGTGGTGGGGCTGGAGAAGTTGGAGATAAGGTAAGAGGTTGTTTTTAGACGTATTCTGAGGATGTTATTGGTAAGTGTGAACCGACATACATGCACAGTTAAAATCATTTGATTATATATTATATATATATATGTTGGTACATGCATACATGTGACATGACATTAGAGGTTTTGCATACATATGCACAGGCATTGATAGGGCATGTTGGAGATCATGCATACGAACGTTCACACTTGCTAAAATCTAATTGGGTCCGATAGTGTTGTGGTAGAATTAGGTCGGTTGGTGGGTTTAAAGTGTTGTTTTGGTGCTAGGTGAATGCTAGAAGTAGTAGAAGATAGTAGATATGTCGTCAGTAGCAGTGGGTGTGATCTAGCGTGGTGGCGGAAGAAAGGTGTTTAGGTGCTTAGAGAGTTTAGCGGTGTGGTGATAAGGAGGTGATCGTTTGGAGTTAGAATCGTTTGAGGTGGTTTGGAATAATAGATGAGTGTTGTTGTTTCTCTATGCTGGGTGTTTGTTGTAAGATAGTGGATGTGTTTCCGGAGTGTGGAGGTATCTTGCGTTGATAGATGCAATAGGAGGGTTTTTGCTATGTAGGTGATGGTTCGTAGTAACCTTAGGGAAGTTGGGAGGAGGTTATGTTGAGAGCTGTAGATAAGGTTTGGCTTGGGTTGAGTAGGGGTTTCATGGTCTCATTATGTTTGCATGTGGATGGTGTGGGTGGTATCCAGGTAAGGTTAGTGTTATAGTTTAAGATTGATGTGGAAAGGTAATGTAAGTTCAAGGGCCATTGTGGGTTGGTCGGGGTTTTTGTAAGAAGGTGGTTGGTTAGTCGTGTACATGTAAATCTTTCCTAAGTCAGTTGGGGTAAGTGGAACAGTTGGTGGAGTTAAGGTTGGAGTCTTGTGACGTGGATTTCGGATGTTGTGTGAGTAGTTTTGATGAGTTGTTGTGGTAGTGGTAGAGGCGGATGTGAAGGAATGTTATTAATACATTGAGAGGTTTGGGTAAGCAGTTGTTGCTTAATAAATTTGTGCTTGTTGTGATAATCTTTGGAAGGAGTTGAGTGGTTTTGCAAGGGGTTTTTTAGAAGCAGTGAAGGTTGTGGGTTACATAGTGGCTGTAAAATGATGGGTTGGTGTCACCGTGTGTGTGAGTTTGTTGAAGGAGTTATGAGGTGAGGCGGAGTATGTTGTGAAGGCTTAAGAAGTTCTTCGTGTTGTTGAAGGTCCTGCATAGTTTGAAAGTGTGAAAAGCTAAGTTGAGGTTAGTAACCGTGTGTGTCAGAAGTCTTGCACTGTGAGTAGTGGAGTTGGATTTGAGTATAAAGTAAGTTTGATTTGAGGATGTGTTGGTTTCGCTGTGTTTTGGGGTTGAGGATGTTTCCGTGGTGGTTAAGTCTCTTGTGATGCATTGTGTGTTGCTTTGAGAAGTTTGGTATCGTGCTCTTTTCGTAGGGTGAAATTTTGAGGACGAAATTTCCTAAGAGGGGTAGAGTTGTAACACCCTAATTTTGGGCTTAGAAGTTTAGGGTTTGAACCGGACCGGTCTGAGAAACGGTTCGAATATAAAAGGGAGTTTTAGGGAAAGCCTAGTTCGGGATGTTTTAAAAATATAGAAAAAAATCTAAAAAATCCTCTTTTAATATATAAAGGTGATTGGTGAAATCAATTTTACAAAATAAGGTTTGGAAATACTACATTTCGGTGTAGTGACCAAATTGCGATTTTTGCAAAGTTTAGCGGTGACTGTTTTGTAAAGGATTGAAACTTTGAATCTTTAAGGAGCTAATTTACCCAAAATGTTTTTCTCCAGATTTTTCCTTAATTTGAGAGATTTAATTAATGTTTTAATTAAATAAAAGAAAGGTGAAAACTACTTTTTAACTTTCATAACTACTTTTCCTAATTTTCTCTCATTCCTTTTTCTCTCAAAATCCCATCATCCAAACACATTTTCTCCAGCAAAATTCACATTGATCTTCACTTCAATTGATGAGTTTTCCATCATCTATTGGTTCCTAATCAATCTTGTATCAAATCCTTTTGATTTCCACATTGCATTTTCATGACATTTTGCACAAATCAAGGAGAAATCATCATTTAGAGGTAAGATTGTTCTTCTCCTCTAAATACTCAGTTCTTTACTGAAATTCTCAAGTTTTCAATCCTTTATTAAAGATTTATGAATGGTTTTAATGTTAGAAACAAGATTTTGGCTTAAAACTCAAGATTTTGGAAGATATCTTGAGGATTTTCGTTGTAATTGGTTGGGCTCTGTTTTGAGATAGTTTTCTAATGTATTTTGGATGTTAGAAAAGAGTTTTTATCAATCTAATCCCGAATAGGTTGTGATTCTTGAGTTTTTGCTTGTGAAAATGGTGGTTTTTGGGGTGATTTTGGTGTTCTGTTATAGCTGGAGGTATAAGGACGAGTTTAGGGTTGTTTTTTGTGTTAATTGATGTTTAGAAATGGTTAGAAGTGATAGATCTTGGCTGGGCTTTGCTTTGAAAGAGTTTGGAGGTGATTTTAGTTGTTTTTTGAAGCCGAAATGGGGTTCTTGTGTACGGCAGCGAGTTTAGGTTGTATTGCTGGTGATTTTGATGCATGGCGATGCATTAATCCTCTGTTGTTATGTTTTAAAAACAGGGGAGAATGATCCGAAAGCGTTAGAGGTGGCGTTGGAGGTTTCGGACGCTTGGGAGGCTTGTCGGCTAGCATAGTTTTGTGTATTGGTGAATGGAGATGGTTTTTCAGCTTTGAAACGATTATTTGGAGGTTTTGGGAGCTTAGTTTAAGTCTAAACAACTTATCTAAGCTCAAGAGTAAGTTTTCGGAAAAACTCCCTCGGATGTGCTAAGTTATGGTTTGATGCATTAGTTATGAAATGCATGTTTAATTACTGTTTTGAAAGCATGTTTTAGCATGTTTAATGCTGGTTTTGAAAGCCATGTTTTGAAGGATGCTCAAGGTAGGAGATCCTTGGTTTGGCATGTTATTAATATGGTTATGATGCATGGAGATGCATGATGTTAAGTGGCTTTGATTAATGCTTAGAACAATGAATTGATGATGGTATTTGATGTATATTGGCAACTGATGAATTGGTTTTTAAGTACTTGAACCGGATATAGTTAGCCGGCTATAGGATTGGGTGCACCGTAAGTAAAGTCGCATTGGATGTCGAGGGGTTGTGATTATACCGTAAACCTCATCTAAGTACCCTAGCGATTGAGGAAATTGGCTTCACCACGATGGAGGATGGCTCTCGTGGGTGGACTTTGTTAAGTGTCACAACGGTGGAGGGTTTCTCCCGTGTGTGAGCTTGGTTAAGGTGATTTCAATGGTTGAGGTAGCTCTCATGTGTAAGCCTTGTGTTGTGTCCCGGCTCTCGCTAGTGGGTTATACAACTACCGATGAGTGATGTTGAGGGGTTGTGATTGTACCGTTAAACTCCATCACGGGTGTTGAGGGGTTGTGATTGTACCGATAAACTCCACCTTGTAACGCCGGTAGTGTGTATGAAGCGTGTGGGACAACGCTTGTAATCTGCGTATCCGATTGTGTTTTGTGTTGAAATGGTTTGTGAACTATCACTTGAAAGCCAATATAATGTATTTGAATGTAATGAAGCGAGAGATGTTTGAAAATGATGCAAGGTTGCATGGGAAATATGTAAATGATGCAAGAATGCATGTGATACTTGTTAAGCATGAGCAAAAGTATATCTTCTATTGTGAATGGTGCATATGTGCATAGAATCTCAAAAGTGCATTGAAATCTTGTGAAGGCTTGTTTTAAAAAGGCACATAATGCAAAATGTTGCTTTTGTAGATCATGAGTTTTGCATTTGTTGAATGCATAAGATAGATAGAAGGAACATGTGGTTCTCAAAAAGCATTTTGCTTTGAAAGGGTCATCAAGTATGAGAAAAGTATAGTGTGAAGTGGAAGTGATTTCCAAGGAAATTGGGTTAAACTTTGCATGAAGTGTTCATGCATGGAAAGGTTTAAATGATAGTATTTGCAAGAATGTTGTTTAGGGTGAATGGTTTAGCATTTCAAAGTTAAAGGTTGGTTTTCATGTTGAGCAATGCATGATTTTAAGCAATGTGTTTTCAAAGGAGGTTTTCAAACAATACTTTGGTTTATTGAATTGTATCTACATTTAAAGAAGGTTTTATGATTCGCTACATTGATAGTGTTTTTGGTTTTGAGCATTCCTCACTAAGCATTATGTTCTTACGCTTCTTTTTGTCCATCAATGCAGATATTTGAAGTTGGGACAGCAAGAAGCAAGGGATTCAAGAAGAACTCCACTTGAGAAGTATGTTTTGGTTTATAGCTATAGATAATAAAGGCAATGGGGGAGAGTCTTTTATGATGTTGTGTAATGAGATTGTTCATTTTGAGCATGTTCGGTTTATGGTTTGATACTTGTTGATAGTTGTTTTGAGATATTTGGATTTTAATCTCCATTTTTGACATAGCTTTGTTCTTTGTTTAAAAGTAAAATCTTGTGTTGAATGAGGTAAATGAGTATATGTGCTTAATACTTGTAATGTATCTAGTTTCTGTTGCAATATGATGGCTTTAATGCTTGGCACGTTGATGATATGTTGTGAAGTGATTTAATGTATGTTTGGTAGTGTTTTGATGTGAAAAACCAGAAATTTTTGTTGTTTCTAGGTAGGGTGTATCGAAACACCCTTAGCTGTTTCGAAACGGGTGCTTGAAATGGCCTGGGCGTTTCGGAACGGCTAGAAGTGTTTCGAAACACTTTGGCTACTGAAATGCCCTGTTTCGGAACCAGTTTCGAAACGGGTGGATGTTTTGACCTGGTGTTTTGAAACACCCTTAGCTGTTTCGAAACGGGTGACCGTTGGACACAGATTTGAATGGCTTTGAAGTTTGCATGCTTTACTTTCTAGTCCTGAATTTTGTAATGGCAATTGCTTAAGCTCGAGATGTCTTTTTAAGCTAAAATTTGGCAGAGAGACTTGTAATATGATTAATTAAGGTTCGGTAAAACTAAAATCCACAAAGTCCTTATATTTTCCAAAATTTACATTTTGGTCCCTTAATGTGTATTTCTTGCAATTGAGTCCTTAAACGTTTCCGATCGCTGTGCTTTTCTCTCCCAAGGTTCTTGGGCTTTGACATAGGTTTAATGCGCATCTAGAGAAGTTTAAAAAGGAAAAAAAAGGGTCGTTAATCAAGGCTGACTTTCGGGTTGACTTTGGTTTTCCCCGTGTGATCTTCGTAGTTCGGGTCTAGCGTCTAGGCCGGGCTAAGGGGGTTACAACTGTTGGATCCGGATCAATATCAACGGTCAAGATCGAAGCTCGGAATACTCCAGAACATCCACGCGCCGCACGCGCGGCTCCTCAGTTCTTTCACGCGCGCCGTTTCAGCTCTCCACGCGCGCGTGCAGTACACCGGTTGCCCTTTCGAATTCCCCCATCCTTCTAGATCCATCTCCAACGGTCCAGATCACTCCACGTCCTCCGGCCGGCCTCCTCTGGTCCCCCCTCGTACGAAGGCCTCACATGCAAAAAAAATCAGACATATCAGAGGCAAAACAAACGCAACAAAAATTTAGAATGGAAGATGCAACAAACAACCAACGATTACAGAGACGAATGCAAACAAACAATAGCAGCAACCAACATGGATTTTCTTTTGATTTTATAAAAATCCGAAAATTGTAATTATCGGGCTATAAAATCCGAAACAAACGCAATGTAACCCCAGGCAAGTTTTCAAAGGGGAATTCTCAGAAATCAATACAACAACAAAGCATTTCAGAGGTATTTCTTGTCCATTTCAGTTTCGCATCGTAGAAATAAAAAACAGTAAGTTAAGGTTTCCTTTTTGTTTTTGCCTTCGCTGCTTCGGCATCTTCAGCCCCCTTTGCTTGCCGGTGACAAACCCTTCGACCTCCTTGAGGCTATTTGTGGTGAATCGGAAAAAGTCAGATTCAAATAGGGTTTTTAGAGTTTTGGGTTTTTTTAAAAAAGGGAAAATTTTCGGTGCCGTGTTGGCAAAACGAGGTTTTTTTAGGGTTTGAAGAGTCGACAAAAGGGGGGAAACGTTTTAGCCTCCGGCATCGATTAACGGCGACCGGAGAGGGTCCCGGCGTCGAGACCAGAGAGGAAAAAGGGGCTGGGGGAGTTACAGAGTGTTTCGGAATTAAAAAAAGAGGCCAAATATGTTTTTAGGTTTGCTTATAAAGTGTTTTTTTCTTTTTAAAATTGGGATAATAACATTTCAAAACCTTATGCGTTCTTTAAATTGTGGGAGGGGGGTTTCCGTCTTTTTTAATTATGCCCGTAGCCCTCCAACGTTTTCAAATGCTTGCAATTTCGTCCCGGGTTTCGTAGAAATTAATCTTCGGGTGGTCAAATCCCCCTTTTAGTCCCCGTGGCTTCCCACGCCTTTTTAATTAAGTCCCCATTTCGTCTTCTAATCAATGTTTTTATGGGTAATTTACATTCATGGCCCCTGGCAGTTTACTTTTGCTTGCTTTTTTTTTATTTTTTTGTTGTTGTTCATGCGTTGGCCATTTCCGATTTATAGTGAATATATATATGTTTTTTTCTTGCCATGTTGTTATGTCTATTTAAAGTATGATATGTGGTTGATGTGTTCTTAATATGTGGTTATATGTCTTTACATTTGGCGTATTCAATTTCATGCGTATAATGTAAGCTTTGTCATATATATTGCATGCTCGTTTTTTATGTGTGTTTTAGCTAGTTTTCATGCCATTCGAATATGTTTTTCATGACATACATTCTAAAATGTCATTTCATGTGACCTTTAATGTTTTGACGTGCATAATGATTAATTTTAATTATAAAATGGAGATACTTATTAATTCGCGTATTCGGGTCGACTAGCCTTGCTTATTGGATACTCCTCGAATATTCGGATTAATTCGAATCGTCTAAAGGTAAATCCGTAATTAAAACAGACAAGACTGTGATATCACTCCTTAATTGACTACATCATGCATAAAGGTGACGTACGGAATCCGAACCCTAAACTAACACGGCAGTCCGTCTTATATGATGTCGGTTTATTCTTTAGTCCGGTGTACCATCATCCTTTTTAATTAAATGTTTAATTAATTTGAAACTACCAATTTGGATAAAGCTCGTACGATTAAAGTCCAATTTTCAATTAAGAACCCCTAATTAAATTCATTTTAAATTTCAAATAATTTCCATCAATTAAAAGAAACAATTGTTTTGGTACTGATTTCCGGGCGTGATGGGGGTGCTAACCCTTCCCCACATGTAACCAACTCTCGAACCCTTCCAAATGAATCTCTGGTTTAGTTTTTACGGTGTCTGGCCTACCTCAGTGGCCGGTGGCGAGTCCAACCGAAAAAAAAGAATTTTCTTAAAGGGTTTTTTCCCCAAAACTCGAATTTTCATAAAATCCCCCTTTTAAATTAAATATTTTCAAAAAAAGAGGGGACCTTTTTAGTGAATGAAAAAAACCTTGTTACAAGTAACATGTTGGAAAATAATGGATAACTAAGGAACTTTGAGACGTTATTTATTGGTAAATTTAGAGTTTTGAATCATAAACATTATGATTTATATTCTATTCTATGATACCATTAAAAAGATGTATAATATGCTCAAATCGGTTGAATGACGAATAAGAAATTGATGCTCAAAGTAAGCTACTTGCAAATGTTGTTGAGAAGAAAAAATGGGTGATTAAAACACTCTCATCCCACATTGGAAAATTGTGATGTATGGAAAGGTATTTATAAGATAGAAACAACAATTTGGCTATTAAATATGTAAGCCAAAGTTGCATGACCTGGGTGACATAAAATGTTCAGATCGGTGGAGCCCAATTGACCTGTCAAAATTTTATCCCATGTAAAATATAATTTATTTTTCTCAATAATTTTGTCTTTTGGTATTCCAAATCAAGACTATTCATTTTTCAACAATTCAGTGTCCATTATGAACCCTGATTTCTCTAAAACTTTACATTCGCTTCCTTTTCAAATACCTCTCTTTTTTTCACTATAAACATGGATCAAAATTTGTCATTTGACACATCTCAAGTCATTCCATCTCTTTCTCTTTCAAATTTTGTTCAAGTGGTGATAGAAGAAGGCTCAGTTGAATTCGACTTGTTAACTGAAGTCGTACTGCTTACGGTGAACGCTTATTGTTGTATCTTGGGAGATAGACGTCCAAGAATTCTCTAGCACCGGGGAGAGGACGGATCTGTCTTAAGGAGACTGTTAATACAGACCTCTACATATGCTCTCAGTTTGCCTCGGTCCAAAAGTTTAGTGTAAAGTTTATGTTCATTTTACAATTAATTATTTTTCGGTAAATTGTTGTTCTGAATATATATTCTTTTATACTTGTGTATTTTGCCTTATCTCTAACAATCTTAAGACAGATCTTACAATCGAAAGGCGAATACAAACGATTGATTAAAAAGAGAGTATGATAATGCATGTCTAGGATTGGATCTTTGAAAGACATGATATTTAAGCATGCCTTTGCACCACCTCTCCTTCAAAGTTACCTATGTCGAAACTATTTTTAAGCAATAAAATAGTTTGGACGATTAATTTTGAGAATTAGGTTTTTATTTAAGTTCGTTCATTTTTAAAAGATTTGGATTCGATTACTGTCGGCATTGCTAACTCTTGGCAAAAGATAGAATTTTAGTGTAAAAGTGCCAAGGAATAATGCTAAGGTGAGTCTTACGCGTGCAAGTATACACTGTCAGCAAGTAATACAATAGTAAGTTGAGTATCGAATCCACATAGATTGACCTAGAACTTATTTGCTCAATGTTTACTTGTTTGAAAGAATTTAAAGTGTTTGAAATGTTTTGGGTTTTCGGTTAAAAAGATGTAAAAACAGTGTAGTGAAAATGAAAGCAGTGTGGCAGGGAAGTGTTCAATTGAATGATGAGTGTTGGCAAGGGATTTCTTTATTTCACGCTACTTATGCGAGCCTTTAATAATGTCATGCCTTGGTATATTGCCGAGCAGATTAAAAAATAGTATTGCCTCTGTCGATGGCAACACCCTAAGTTAACCACGAATAAACCCATATATGTCTATAGTCAAAATTTTCATTAATTAACTCGATTGAGTGTCAATCTTTACTCCTAATGGGTAGACTCACTTTCGAAGTAAGTTCATCTACTTGAAGATCTTTTGTCGAAGCTTCTCGCCTTAGTATCTTGAAATTTATCGTTGCCCCTCAAGTCTGTTAATATATTAAGGTGTAATAAGCATACAATGCAACTATCGTATGACAAATGATTCAGGAAAATTAAGTGCTAGCAGATAGAAAATAATGCCAACGCAATCTAATTATTAAAAAAGAAATATAAAATAAGCTTTAATCGCAAACATCCCCAACCAAATGTAAAAGATTAGTTCATGGTTGGGGGTCAATCCATAAAACGCCAGCGTTTCTCAACATTATTTCAAAATAAAACAAATAAAATGAAGAGAATTAGCGAGAAGGAGATCCGTCAATACAGCCATTCGAATACTCCAGAGCTCTCGATCTTAGCTGGTCAAACCATGTTATCTCTCAGTTCACCACGGTGCACCCTCTCTTTAATTTGATCTCCCTCAAGTGGTTGCTTGACTTCCTTTAAATAGGATCTCTTGGAAATTCTAGGATAAGCCTTTGAGTTTGAAATTTGAATGCGCAAGGGATAAGACGCTCGATCATCTTATCAAGATTTTAAATCCTAGGGATGATGTGTACAAGGTCCAACGGAAACTTTAACCAGTCATCGGACGTCAATCCTTTGCCAGTCGGGCTTGGCATTAATTGGTCCATCTATTCCAACTTCTACCCGGCAACTTTCTGCTTCTTTTCCTACGTTCTCTACCAGCACTTCTCTGCCATGTCTGCCTGGATGTGTCCTACATCAAAACCAGCAAATAACCCTTCACACTGGCAATGGAATAGCTCATTAACTTCTTATGCAAATGAATGATTTTAACATAAATGCAACTAAATGTACTTAAAGGGCGAGCAAAGGCTTTGTAAAATAAGCATAAAAATAGTACCTTTGAGGAGTTAACACACCCCAAAACCTAGCTCATTGCTTGTCCACAAGTAATGCACATAAAATATAAAAATAGAAAAATAAGAAAGTACCTCGGTAAAACTGTCATGATTTCCAAAACCTGCTAGCTAGCAAATTATGATCCTAGGTCAATATAGTTGTAGTCTAAGGCCGTCTAGTGTGTATAAAGTGCGGGCAATATGCATCAAATTTACTCAACTCCCTTAGTCAACTTTACTGCCTAAACTCAAAATTTATTGTCATCATTCATCATTTTTCAATTATTTTTTTATTTGCCAAAGGTTTTTTTAATGCTGACATTAAATTAGGGTTGTGTCATGCACTATTTGGCGTGAGACATAAGAGGGAGCAAACCACGAATACCCACATTAATCTAGATTAAATTACGAAACTAATCCATTACACTCTTACCCTAAAGTTATGTTGGCTTGAGAACTAAAAGGGAGGAAACCACAAAGACCCAAGTTAATTATTTTCTCTAAGGCAAAGGAGTGTTTTAAAATATTTCAGCTTTTGGCAAAACATTGCTGCCTTATTCTTTATTTCTACCCTGGCACTATTTTTCTTTTTTTAACAATTATTCCGAGTTTAGTTTCATGAGAACCTAAGTTTGTTTTGCATATTAGATGCATACCTCGTGTAAAGTGAAACTAAAGTTCCCTAAACTAGAGTTCAATTGCCAAGCTACTTTGTAGTACTAACATGCTGGCATGCAAGTTCTAAAATTCAAGTTTCTTCATTGCACAGATAATCTAGAACAAATTTAACTAAGCTGACAGATTATTGACAAAGTGGAAACTCTAAGATCGTGGAGAACTTCTTCTACAATCTTCACCGACTCAAAAGTTGTCGGAACTTTGGTGGCAGTGGATAAGGCGGGAGCGGTGGGTGTGTTAACAGCTTTGGCTTGGCTTTGGATTCCTTCTTCTTCGAATACTGGAGGCGTGTCAGTACTGACAGATTCAACTTGTACTGGCGATACTGGAACAGTGGCATCAGATTGGGTCGGAGTATGGAAAAAGTGGGGACTGGCTGGCATATCATCTCTAGAAAGGAGGTCGGCAGGGAACTTAGGGAATGATGGCAATGTATAGGAAGATATGTCCTTGAGTGTTTTCTTCATGGCATGGTCCATGGCCTGAATATACTGACAAAACATTGAGTTCTGCTCCTCGACTTTCTCCAACTTCTAGAGGATGACCTTCTGGCATTGATATATCTAGGAGAGCATTGCCACTGAACCATCAGGTATTGGAGTCGCAGGTTCTGCCTTTGGCACGGACTCGACAGCCTTTCCCTTGCCTTTCTCCTTGGCAATGAGTTGCCTCCATAGGGTAGGAGTGATCGTCGTTCCCTTCGTATCTTGGGCTTTATATGTATCAAGCGTGGGCACACTATGTTGCATGCAAATGTCAGAAATTAATAAAGGGAAAAACAAACTCCCATTACCCTTACCGACGCATTTATAGGTTTTGTCAATAATGATTCAGCTGACATTGATCTTGCGGCCCATGATGATTGAATGCAGCAGTGCCAGTCCTTCCTCTGAGAAAATTTCATTATTGGCGGTCGGTATCATGTTTGCCTTCAAAAACTGATTCCACATTTTCGGTTGTGGCTTCAATGGCAGGCGCTTCATCGTCCTATGGCCCTCCGACGACATAGTTCACGTAGTGATGGGCTCACATAAGTCGTTCAACAACATCTATCTCTTGGCATTGTCCAAAGAGTCCATGAACTCAGAGTGCTTCTCATCTACACCATCTAACTGAAACATCTCATTAATATACCCTTCATCAAATTTTACACACTTACCTCGTACCATTAAGAAAGGGTGAGTCTTTGTTTGTGAGATGAGCGTAAAACTCCTAGACAATGTTAGAGTAGATGTCCCCCTTTTGTTGACAAAACAACTCCCACTTGTGCTGCTTCACCACTGCCATGAACTTCAACGAGAAACCTAAGTTGTAACCCCCTTAGCTCGGTCTAGCGGCCCGACCGAACTAAACAGGTTACACCGAAAAAACCAAGAAAACCCAAAAGGATTCCCTCTGAATAGAAACCCTAAATTTTTTAAAACTTATCTTATCTAGATGCACATTTAAATCCTATGTGAAAGGACTCGCAGCGGAAAACAAGCATTAACCAGGCGATCGAACAACGAAGGACCAAAATGCAAAACCAGCATACTATAGGATTTAAATGTGCTGGTTTCATGCTTGCATGCCAAAATGCAGCTTAAAACAACCATCCGAACTCACACAAACGATAGCACAACAAACATGTACCAAAACGCAAGAAAACAAAACTTCAAAGATGCCATTAACCAACTTAACTACCAGGTGTTTCGGAACACCCTTGCCCATTTTGAAACACGGGCTCCCAATGATTTTCAAGAATCCAAAACTACCAAGCCATTTCGAAACACTCGGGAGTGTATCGAAACGGGTGTTAAAAATATGAAGCCATTTCGAAACAGATAGCCATGTTTCAAAACACCTGGAACCTGGATGGTTCAAAAGTAAATCTTGGCATCTCCGAACTTCACCGCAACCATAAAAACAAGATAAGAACAACAACACGGCATGAAATGTAAACAATCTATAGGCAAAGGGTCCTAGCACAACCATTAAATATGATTTGGAACACCAACGCAAGAGTAAAGGCATTTAGCTTAAAAAAGCATTCACATAAAAGGTCAAATTCAATCAAAACCAAGATTCAACATAACAAGGTGGTTTACAAGCCAAAGAGAGCATTTAAAACACGTCTCAACATCGAGAGTCAAAAACATAACCTCCCAACATCATAAAGGTCATATCCCATTGCTATTCATACTATTATTAAATTCCAAAACCATACTTGAGCGTGGAGTAACCTCTTGGATACCTCCCTTGGTCGCTTGCTTTCCCCAAAGGTCTACGGATCTGCATTGTTGGAAAAGAGAGTGTAAGCTAGAAAGCTTAGTGAGCGACGCTCAAAACCAAAGAAACAACAATGCAGTTTTAAAACCATATAATTTGATCATGAAAACCAAACCTTTCTTTAAATCATTTCAATGTAAGTGTTTCATCAAAACATGCTTATCTCATTTCATGCTTGAGCCACAACACAAAGCATGGCCTCAATATTCAAAACCACGATTCGCAGCATATGCATTACTAATGCATAACAAACCTAAACTTACCATGCTTGTTCTCATAAGCATTAAACAACAACCAAAGCATATGTAAATCATCATACCATCTCAAATAACATGGTATAAATGTAGGGCGTGTAGGTGTTCCCTTTTTTGTAAGAGCGCAAGTGCACACTCCTGCCAAGTTATAGTATAAAAGATGTCGAATCCCACGAGGATTGGACATTGATCTTCAGTTGTTGGTTTTCATGCACAAGAAGCAAGTAGTTTAGTTTTATGTTTAAGGAAATGAAGAGAAACCAAGTTTGTAAAGGAAATAATCAGATTAGAGAAGTGGGTCATGTTATGTTATGATATAATGAGAAACAAAATTGAATAGGATGGAGTGCTTCGCGCTGCCAGCCTTCGCTGCCTCGGCGGGTGATGGCATGTTGCTGCCCTGACGCTCTCGCTGCCCTAGCAGGTGGAATGGCAGGAAGTCCCGACGGGAAAAATGACAGATCTTCCAAGGTTCGGCAGAACGTTCTGGTGTGATTCCGCTTATGTCTAAGTTAGAATCATGTCGTCGTCCTCTGTAGATAATACCCATCGACGTGAATCTTGCAGTGAACAGCACCGCTTTGGTTGTTCTCTTTTAGCCGCCTTAAACCCTAAACCTATGTATAGGCCGAGTTGATCGCTCCGTCTATAGATGAAATCGTGTCTATCTCTTTCGTGAGTTCGACTCTCTCGATACCGAACAAATAGATTGCTTCGAATTAACTCTCGAATTACTCAAAACAGTGAAGAACATAAGATAGACAAACCTTGAAGATTTTATTAAAGAAAAGCACTCAAAATCCTAACAATAGTTCCCACTACTTTACAACACACCCAAAACCCAAGAGAAAGCTTAGAACATGTTGGCTTCTCAAACTCTCTCTAATCTACTGTTAATGATCAATTACAAGCCCTTAGGTGTTTATTTATAGGGAAAGTCTAGGGTAATCCTACTTGGGGAAGAAGTAGGAGAAGGCTAGGGTAACTCCTACTTGGAGAAGAAGTAAGGTTGAAATACATTAAATAAAAGCTATCTTTTTGGGCCTTAAATCTTCCTTCCTTGAAATTCTCCTATTTTCATGGGATTTTCCTTTGACTTTCTTCTGGCCTTTCCGTGGTCTTCCTGTGGTCCGATTGACATGCAAATGGTCTCTAAAAATCAAGCTTTTCCTGCTCTTCAAAACACTTACCATTTTGCATATTTCGGCCACTTTCGTATCTGGAAGGTTGCCGCCGGGGTGGATTTTTCAGCCTGGTTTTTCTTCCTTGGTTCTACTTCCCTCGGTAGAAGTTGACTTAGATCTGGACCATCCGGAGTTGATTTTGCACCGTTTTCATCATGTTCCTTCACTATGCACGATGTGGCAGTGCCCGCCCGGGCAGCATCGCTGGTGGCATCGCCAGCGACATCACTGCTCTGTTAGTGAGTAAATCTGCACAAGCATCAAAGTGCATCAAAGTAGTACCTTTTCCACCAAATAACACAAATATAGAGATCAAGCAGCTTAAGACGTGAAATTCAGTGTTTAATGCAGAAAGGTCTACAATATAACTTGAATTGGTGTATGTTTTTCAATAATTGTCATAGAAAAAAGGTGAAAATATAGAACTTTTAGACACTCATCACACCCCCAAACTCGAACTATTGCTTGTCCTCATGCAATGCAAATATATAAAATCACTTGAAAAATTTTCCAATCTTCATATACATTGCCTCAACTCGCCTTCTTCCTCATGACCTAGCACTTAAAATACATAATTAAGTTTTTGGATGACTCAAGATTTTCCCGGAATCAACCTATAATGCCATGTGAGTGTGTGCATGCTTGTGAACAAGTTAGATTCTAGGATTCTATATAAGCTAAAGCAATCAACTTCTTGGGTTTTCCTAACTTTCTTTACTAGAGCCAGTTTTAGGTACCTCTAGTTTGTGAACCAATTCCAACTTTTCTCAAGATCCTCCACTAGAGCCAGTTTCGGGCACCTCTAGTTATCCTTATTACTATAATGGAATTTTAAACATTCCTAGTAATTTTCTTAACCCTACACTAGAGCCGGATATAGGCACCTCTAGTACATAATTTTTTTTCAATTTAAACCCAAGTAATAACTAACAACTCACTAGAATTCCTGCAAATCTACCACGTCACAATGGTGTCTATTTTGATTTGGCATTATAGAGAGTTTCTTTGTGTTTCCTAAGTCATCCTTATCTTGAAAGTTCTAAAGTTTAAGTACTAATGTAATTTTCATCATTGAAAGAATATTGCAAGTCTAAGCAAAGCTAAGTCAGAAAAAAAATTAAGGCAAGTGATAGAAAAAGAAAACAATTCATCATTTGCTGACAGAATGCCACCGCGGCGGGCAGATGTGACAGAATGATACCGCGGCGGGCAGATATGCCTACTCCCAAACTCAAAATTTGCATTTCCCTTAATGCATAATCAAAAAAAAGATATAAAATAACAGTAAGAGAAAAGGTAGACTAGATTGATGGGGAGTCGAAAGAATCCTCATCGGTGTCAGGGATGATCAGTTTTCTCTGTGTTGTGTGCTTGATCCTTTTTCTTGTGCACGGTGGTTGCTGGGGCATTGTTGGTAGCAGTTGCCTGGGCATCCTAATTCTGTGCTACTGAGGCATTAGATATTGCTGAGGCATGCCCTGTCTCATCTGTTTTGGCAGCAGTTTTGGGCAGATGTTTTCTCCCTTTGGTGAGCTTGGTCTTGCGTTTGAGGTTTTTGGCCTGGGGGTTTTGTTTCTTGATGTGGAAAACAAAGGAAACCTGAAAACTAATTATACTAAAGGTAAATAATATATCTCCTAGAAAAAAAATTGTGCAAAAATTAAAAAAATTCTTAAAAAGAGCATTTTCGTGCATCTTCTAAGGTTATTGAGAAAGCTGGAGAAGGGTCGTTTCCGATACTTTTTATAGTCCATCCGCACCCTCCATCGAGTGACTATTCTCTTGGTGGAGGAGTCATTTTTCCTTGTTCCCTTGTAGTCCATGTGAACCTTCGGTCTTGTTTTTATTCCTGAAGGCATGTACATGTGATTAGCAAAAATTATATTTGTATATAACCATGTACTTACCTTCTATTTGTCGAAATTCGTCATGGAGAAAAAAATTTTGCTGTCGTGGCAGCTGCTATGGATGCCAGTTACTGCGGCAGTCTTCTTTCATAATGCAATGTAGGTCAAGGGAAAGCTCATACACTTCATGGCTCCCCATACTGCTTTCCTCAGGTTCCTCGAAAATCACCATTAGTAGAGATTTCGGTGACTTTGAAGCTGCTAGCTTCAGCTCCTCTAAATATATGTAGTCTATGGTTGTCAAGGTTTTTGTCGAGGCGGGCATGGTTGTCGAGGCATGTGATATTGTCGTGTCATCAATTTCTTTGTCGACCTCTCTTGTTGTCGATGTGGTGTTGCTTTGTTCAGGTGCTGTCAGTTCGTCTTCAAGACAGCGTTCTAGGTGACTGTCAGGACGTCTGTCAATCTCGCTATCCAGGCAGCATTCTGCATCCTCCTGGATTGGAGGTTCTAGATGCTCCTCACACTCCAGGGATCCTTCCTTGCTTAGCTCTTCGTCCTCTTGTCCTGGGACATTAGTATCCATCAGGCTTAATTGTTCAGGTTCATTCATTGCATTATTGAGGATTGAATTGCTCATATCTGCATCCATCTTAGCGATGTTGGCGTCAATAGCAATTGACACTTTGTCCGTGAGCGCAAGGAAATCTTTAAGTGTGTCCTCCAAGGATGTCGATTGTTGCTCGAGCATGTCGATTTCTGCAGCAAAACTGTTAGGGTAAAAAGAATTTTGGGATTTTTGATCATGCCATGAAAAGTCTTGCTGCTGCGGCGGCGGCATCTACGGTACTGGTATCTGTTGTTCGTAGTCAGATATCCACTCTTAAGTGGCTTTTCTCGAGATGTCTTCTGCGAACAGCTGAGGGCAACTTTCGAACGCGTGATTTCCTTCACAAAATTCACAGAAATCTTCCCACATGTGGCTGCCTTTGACTTGTAGTGCAACTGAATAAGAGTTTTCCCATATTTTTTTGTTTTTTATATATAATTAGCTAAAGAAAAGTTAAAAACTAAAACTAAAGGGAGAAAAGAAAAGTGCAGAAAAAGTAAAACCGATGGTCACTGTTGTCAATCCCCGGCAACGGCGCCAAAAACTTGTAAGGCATGTAGGTGTTCCCCTTTTTGTAAGAGCGCAAGTGCACACTCCTGCCAAGTTATAGTATAAAAGATGCCGAATCCCACGAGGATTGGACAGTGATCTTCGGTTGTTGGTTTTCCTGCACAAGAAGCAAGTAGTTTAGTTTTATGTTTAAAGAAGTGAAGAGAAAGTAAGTTTGTAAAGGAAATAATCATATTGGAGAAGTGGGTTCGGTTATGTTGTGTTGTAGTGAGAAACATAATTGAATAGGATGGAGTGCTTCGCGCTGCCAGCCTTCGCTGCCTCGGCGATTGATGGCATGTTGCTGCCCTAACGCTCTCGCTGCCCTGGCAGGTGGAATGGCGGGAAGTCCCTGCGGCAAAAATGGCAGATCTTCCAAGGTTCGACAGAACATTCTGATGTAATTCTGCTTATGTCTAAGTCAGAATCCTATCGTCGTCCTCTTTAGATAACACTCGTCGGCGTGAATCTTGCAGTGAACAACAACGCTTTGGTCGTTCTCTTTTACCCGCTTTAAACCTTAAACCTATGTCTAGGCCAAGTTGATCGCATCGTCTGTAGATGAAATCGTGCCTATCTCTTTCGTGAGTTCGACTCTCTCGATACAAAACAAATAGATTGCTTCGAATTAACTCTCGAATTACTCAAAACAGTGAAGAACATAAGATAGACAAACCTTGAAGATTTTATTAAAGAAAAGCACTCGAAATCCTAACAATAGTTCCCACTACTTTACAACACACCCAAAACCCAATAGAAAGCTTAGAATATGTTGGCTTCTCAAACTCTCTCTAATCTACTGTTATTGATCAATTACAAGCCCTTAGGTGTTTATTTATAGGGAAAGTCTAGGGTAATCCTACTTGGGGAAGAAGTAGGAGAAGGCTAGGGTAACTCCTACTTGGAGAAGAAGTAAGGTTTAAATACATTAAATAAAAGCTATCTTTTTTTGCCTTAAATCTTCCTTCCTTGAAATTCTCTTATTTTCATGGGATTTGCCTTTCACTTTCCTCTGGCCTTTTCATGGTCCTCCCATGGTCTGATTGGCATGCAAATGGTCTCTAAAAATCAGGCTTTTCCTGCTATTCAAAACGCTTACCACTTTGCATATTTCTACCACTGTCGTATTTGGAAGGTTGTCGTCGGGGCGGGTTTTTCAGCCTGGTTTTGCTTCCTTGGTTCTGCTTCCCTCAGTAGAAGCTGGCTTAGATCTGGACCATCCGGAGATGATTCTGCACTGTTTCCATCATGTTCCTTCATTATGCACATTGTGGCAGTGCCCACCCGGGCAGTATCGCCGGCAGCATCACTGCTCTGTTAGTGAGTAAATCGGCACAAGCATCAAAGTGCATCAAAACAATACCTTTTCCAACAAATAACACAAATATAGAGATCAAGCAGCTTAAGACGTGAAATTCAGTGTTTTATGCAAAAAGGGCTACAATGTAACTTGAATTGGTGTAGGTTTAGGAATAATTATCATAGAAAAAATGGTGAAAATATAGAACTTTTAGACACTCGTCAATAAACAAACTCGTATATTGGCTACAAGTGATCCGGGATGCCACTACCCGCATTTCCCGTTGGTGATAGCACAACACCTATCACTCACAATTCGGATATACGGACAACTTGATGGCACTACCCCCATCAAGTCACATGGTGAAACAACCCTCACCATTATCTCACTTCAGCCGGGATGCCACTACCCACATTGCCCGTTCGTGATAGCACTACCCCTATCACTCGCATCACAATAGCACTACCCCTATTGTGAAACCGAAGAATTTATCTCACGCGTGAATTTTGTATTATAGTGCAATTCACATCCTATTGGTTGACCAACAAATCTGATAAATAGAATCTCATCACTTGCCAATATACACATTACAACCATGCTTACCTACTGTTTTCAATGCATAATCATGATCAAACCTCATCCCATTTCAAAAACATAAACAATGGATAGCATCTTCTCAACATGATATCAACTCTTTGAAATCATAACCTTACCTCATGGGATCACATGAAACAACATTTAAATAGCTCATTATACATGAAAACAATAGGATTTCACATAATATCCACGCATAAGCATAATCACCATATCAAACGAAAATAATCGAAAACAAGGTGAAAATAATGGTGAAAACGACCAAACTTACTCTTGAGTTTAGATTGGCCTTTCAAGCACAATATAAACCCCCAAAATCATGTCCTTAACCATGTTAAGGCTTTTAAAACAGTTCCACTCACCAGCAACACACAAACGCTAGCCGAAAAACAGCGAATCAAGCCTTCAAATCACCTAAAATCACGTCCGAAGTTTCCAAACCCAAATCCCCAGCTTCTAACCAATTCAAAACAGAGTATTAGAGCTTATTTCAACCCCCAAACTTGCAGGAAATCAAAAATCGAACATCTAGCAACATTCGCTCATCGATTTGTATCCTAAATTAATCGAAAATATCAAATAAATCAACCCAAACAATCTCCAGCTTAAACCCAGCAAGATTATAATCAAAAACACATCTAATAACATCTAAAAACATTCGAAAAAGGTTTTCCCTGAACTCCTCCAAATTTACCTGAAACTCCGAAACCAGATCGATTAACCCCAATACCTTTACCAAAACTTCTAAGACCTAAACTAGGGCGTTACAACTTTCCCCCACTTAAGAAATTTTGTCCTCGAAATTTACCTAATGGAAAGAGATACAAAAACTGCTTCTTCATGTCATCTTTCCTTTCCCAAGTAGCTTCTTCCACACCTCGATGTCGCCATTTAACTTTGACCAACTCGATGGTTCTACCACGCAACACTTTGTTGTCCGAAGCTAAGATCTCAATTGGTTCTTCATCAACAAAAAATCCGAATTCAATTCAATCCCTTCAACATGCATAACATGAGACGGATCTGATCTATACTTCTGAAGCATTGAAACATGGAACACGTCATGGATCTTTTCCAACTCGGGTGGAAAAATCAATCTATAAGCGACGGGACCAACTCACTCAACTATCTCATAAGGACCAATGAACCTCGGACTCAATTTACCTTTTCTACCAAATCCCATCGCCTTCTTCCAAGGTGAAACTTTCAAAAACACTTTCTTGCCCACGGTATACTCTATTTCTCTACGTTTCAAATCTGCATACGTCTTTTGTCGATCTGTAGCTGCTTTCAGACAGTCACATATCAACTTCACTTTCTTGGTAGTACCCTTAAGCATGTATGGCAACGATAACAAATTATGTCCTGCTTCGGCCCAACAAATAGGTGTCCTACATTTTCTTCCATACAAAGCTTTGTAAGGTTCCATCTGAATACTTGCTAGGTAGCTATTGTTATAGGCAAACTCTACTAACGGTAACCCTGATAATCAATAATGCAACATCTCAACATGTCTTCTAAAACTTGTATGACTCTTTCTGACTGACCATCGGTCTGAGGATGATAAGAAGTGCTGAAACTCAACCGAGTACCCAAGGCACTTTGCAAACTCTCCCAAAATCTAGTTGTGAACCTCGAATCTCTATCTGACATAATCGATTTAGGTATATCGTGTGTAGGGCGTGTAGGTGTTCCCTTTTTGTGAGAGCGCAAGTGCACACTCCTGCCAAGTTATAGTATAAAAGATGTCGAATCCTACGAGTATTGGTCAGCATGAATCGATATGTAGTTCCTGCAAAAGGTAAAGTAAAGACACAAGTAAGGTGATTGTGGAGAGAAGAGTGGAATAAAATAAAACACAAGTAATAGAAGAGGTGATTCAGATTGATGAAGAGGGCAGGGTTATGCTGCCACTTAGTGTGAAAATGCGTTGTAAAGGCTAAGTTGTTTGGCTTAATACAACTTTTCCCCCCTAAAGTATACCCGATTTACCAACTTGCCCCCTAAACTTCATTTTGCCAACTTTTTCCCCTTAAACAATTCGCCGTTACCCATTTTGCCCCATTTTGTTACCCTTTTCCGTTAAAAAAAACTTCGGCCAATAACATCCTGCCACGTCATCAACGGGTTGACTAAGTCAATTCGTCTGGTTTTATTTAAAGGGTAAATGACATGTCAAGTCTGTCAGGTTTGTTTTTTTGTTCAATTTAGTCACTGAAAAGTCTATTTTTACCTTAAATTGACCCCTATTTATTTCTAATTTTTATAATTTAGTCCATTATTTGTTATTATTAATAATATTATTTTATTAAAATGTTCATATTTAATAAAAACAAATATTTTAATACTAAATTAGTAATTTTTTAGATTAGAATTCCAATTAAGTTCTAATTATTAATTCTAATTTCACTATATTTGAATTATAGTTTTTGAGTAAAATTCAAATTATATTCGAATCATGTTCGTATTATATTCGAATCATATTCAAATTATATTTGAATCATCTTTTAATTATATTCGAATTATTAATTCGAATTTTGCTATATTCGAAATATATTTTTTGAGCAAAATTCAAATTATATTAGAATTATATTTGAACCATGTCTATATTATATTCGAATCATATTAAAATTATTTTCGAAATATAATTTGAATATGATATTTCAAATGTAATTTGAATATGATATTTCAAATGTAATTTGAATATGATTCGAATATAGTATGAACATGATTCGAATATAATTCTAATATAATTACATGTTTTTCAACTATTATATTCGAATCATGTTTAACAGGTAATTATATTCGAATCATGTTTAACAGGTAATTATATTCGTATCATGTTCGTATTATATTCAAATCATGCTCGTATTATATTCGAATCATATTTAGAATATAATTTGAATATGATTCGAATATAATTACCTGTTAAACATGATACGAATATAATTACCTGTTAAACATGATACGAATATAATTACATGTTAAACATGATTCGAATATAATTACCTGTCAAATATGATTCGAATATAATTACCTGTTAAACATGATTCGAATATAATAGTTCAAAAAACATGTAATTATATTAGAATTATATTCGAATCATGTTCATATTATATTCGAATCATATTCAAATTACATTCGAAATATCATATTCAAATTATATTTCGAAAATAATTTTAATATGATTCGAATATAATCTGAACATAATACGAATATAATTACATGTTAAACATGATTCGATTATACTATGAACATGATTCGAATATAATAGTTGAAAAAAACATGTAATTATATTAGAATTATATTCGAATCATGTTCATACTATATTCGAATCATATTCGAATTACATTCGAAATATCATATTAAAATTATATTTCGAAAATAATTTGAATATGATTCGAATATAATATAGACATGGTTCAAATATAATTCTAATATAATTTGAATTTTGCTCAAAAAATATATTTCGAATATAGCAAAATTCGAATTAATAATTAGAATATAGTTAGAAGATGATTCAAATATAATTTGAATATGATTCGAATATAATACGAACATGATTCGAATATAATTTAAATTTTACTCAAAAACTATAATTCTAATATAATTGAATTTTGCTCAAAAAATATATTTCGAATATAGCAAAATTTGAATTAATAATTCGAATATAATTAGAAGATGATTCAAATATAATTTGAATGTGATTCAAATATAATACGAACATGATTCGAATATAATTTAAATTTTACTCAAAAACTATAATTCAAATATAGTGAAATTAGAATTAATAATTAGAATTAAATTGGAATTCGAATCTAAAAATTTACTAATTTAGTATTAAAATATTTGTTTTTATTTATTTTTATTAAATATTAACATTTTAATAAAATAATATTATTAAAAATAACAAATAATGGACTAAATTATAAAAACTAGAAACAAATAGGGGTCAATTTAAGGTAAAAATAGACTTTTCAGTGACTAAATTGAACAAAAAAACAAACCTGGCAGACTTGACATGTAATTTACCCTTTAAATAAAGCCAGACGGATTGACTTAGTCAACCCGTTGATGACGTGGCTTGATGTTATTGTCCGGAAAAAATTTTAACGGAAAAGGGTAACGGAATGGGGAAAAATGGGTAACGGCGAATTGTTTAAGGGGAAAAAGTGGGAAAATGAAGTTTAGGGGGCAAGTTGGGAAATCGGGTATACTTTAGGGGAAAAAGTTGTATTAAGCCAAGTTCTTTTGTGCTGCAAGGATGTGCTGCCTCGGCGGGTAATGGCCGACGGAAACTACGACCCTGTCACGTGGTCGCAGCGGGTCTCTTCTCTTGCAACTTTCGTTGTCTCGGCAGGTGAGATGGGGAGAAGTCCTGGCGGCAAGTCTGGCAGATAATCCAAGTTCGGCAAAGCAATTCTTAAGTGATCCTTCCTATGTCTAGGCAAGGATTCTGCCACCACGTGATGTAGGAAATACTTAGCAATCTCAGCGAAAACCTAACACATGCAGTCAATGTTTGGTTGCCCCTTTTAGCCGCTGAATTCGCACTTATGTCTAACCCGAATTAGTCAACACCTCGACATGATGAGACCGTACTTAATTCTTTCGTGAGCCTTACACTCTTGTGCCCAACAAATGGAATTCTTCAACTGGGCTTTTGGAACTAATTGAAGAAATAAAGATCTTGAATTAAGTAAACTTGGAATATTTTATTGAAAACAACTCAAAAACCTAATACAACCGTTTCACAACTAATTTACAACATAACCTTTAACCCAAAAGAAGTTTAGAACATGGCGGCGACAAAGAACACTCTAGCTATGTCTATAGAAAGCCTGAGATGATTTGAACTAGGAGTACAATGAGTATTTATAGACAAATAACTAGGTTAAGTATTCCTTAAAGTAGAAGTCCTCAAAAGTAGCTTTCCACATTTAATGTGACTTTAAACTCTGACTTCTTTGCGTTGAATGTGGACTTTATCTCGTTTGCCTTAGCCCGCAAGTAATCTTGAGATCTCACTTCGGCGGCTCTGTCCACTGCTACAGACGTCGTAAAATTGAGTGGATGGTGGTGATAGACTCAGGATTTTTAGCTCTACAAATTGCACTCCGGATCTCCAACTCCATAGTTTGTTGCCGTGGGCAGCAAAGTCGGCGGCAACCTTACTCGGCAGCAACTGTCTTCAGCTGGAAATGCATCAGTACAGCCCCTTGGTCCGCTGCCTCAGCATTGCATCCTCATATCCTATTTCCCTCTTTCAGCCTTTATTACCTAAAAACAAAAATACACTAAAACAGTATATCTTCTTTACCAAATGAAAGATAATCTATAAAAACAAGGTAAAGCGAAGGAATACTGTAAAATGCATTGCATGAACCTAATTATGCCTAAAATGAGCTCAAAAATAGTAATAATAAGAGGTGGAATGTGCATGAAATATAGGACTTGTGGACGCTTTACACACCCCTAAACTCGAACTATTGCTTGTCCTCAAGCAATGCAACCTAACATACTTGCTCCCATAATAATCAGGAAGATAAACATGTATTCGACTTGATTTTAGGCCTCAAGGCCATGGTACCTATATCAAATTAGGGAAGGGAAAATAGCAAGCAGATAACTCAGAATTTAATTTCTCATGCCATTGTTGTGTGTGCATGTCTGTGTACAGGCTGAATATACAGAATAAATAATTAAACAAAGATGTTGTTATGATTTAAAGGTTGCTGCCGAGTTAGCACAGTTAGGCACATTAATTTAATCATGGCAATGAGGGCTTCAGCTTATCACAACTACTCTTCTAGGTCTGAAGTTAAGATAGGCGCAAACTAAAAAACCTCGAACCCTTGGAGTAGAGTCATCCCGTGAAGACTTTCATTCACTCATGCTAATTTGTCTGTCACTTCGAGGCTTTCAGTTTCATGGACTTTGATAGCAGCGGAGTGTCCTTGCACACGAAACTTCCTAGAGCCTGTTGCGGGCACCTCTAGGGTAAAACAACATATTTTCCTTGTTTTTACCTCTGCTGTCGCGGCAGTGTTGTATCGTTCTGTTTCTTTTGCCTGCCTCGGCGGCTACCTGCAATCATTATTAGAACTTTGCAAAAAATTATAAAAATAAGAAGGAAATTTTCGTCAAATATTCTAACACATTCAGCAAATAACAGAGGTGACATTTTTAGGCAAAAAGAAAAAAATCTAAGTCATATTTCATGGTTTTCCCAAGATTAAGTTCAATTTCCATTAGGTGCGGAAATAAATTAGTCGGCTATCCTATCATAGGCACAAGTCATAACAAATTTTTCTTTTTTGATTATTACTAAGGCAAGTACACTGCAACCTAAATGCAACTAAGTATGCCTAGACGATGCAAGAGCTATCCCCCCCCCCAAACTCGAGATGGGCATTACCTCAATGCGCAAAACAGTAAAAATAAATAAAAGAGAAATAAATACAAGTTAAAAAATAAATAAAACAGAATAAGAAAATTAAAAGAAAAGAGAAAGAAAAACTAAAAGTTTGCTCAGGGTTGAGAGGAGGCTGGAGTCTTTTCAAATGAGGAGGAGGAAGATGTGTGGATGACGAAACGACAGCCGACAGATGTCTTGGTGGCGGTCTTAGCAGGTGATGTTTTTGCTTTCCGCAGCGGCTGGACTCTCTTCAGCGTATGATGTGGCTCTTGCAGGGGGAGCGGTATGAGGTGTGTCCCTCTCTTCTCACTCCGTCTCGAAGTCCACAGGCTAGGCGACAATGATGTGCCGCTTCCTCTTCCTAGTTCCTTCCTCCGTGGGTGTTGTCGGAGGGATAAACGCCATTGGGATGGTTGTTGCTACCACTGTTGTTTCTGGCTTCGGCGGTTGTTGCTCAATCTCCTCTGATAAGGATGTGTCTGCCACTATCCCTATTGTGTCTGGAGGTGCATGGTGTTGTTGGTGCCACTCGAGGGAGTCTGCCACTGTGTTGGATGGGGTTGTGGCTGAGTAGGTTGGATAGTGCGTCGGAGAGGGCACCTGGTGGTAGGTTTGGCGAGTAGCGGCGGCAGGTGTCGTTCCTTGTGCTTGTGCCGCTGCTGCAAGCTCTGCATGGTATGGCGGCAGGATGGGTCCTTCACCATAGAATTTTTGCAGAAGATAACCTACAAGGGCTTCTTGGATTTCCCCCACAAATTTCATGAAGGCCAGTTGCTATTGCTCGATACGTTTTGTGCTATCTAGAAGGTTGTGCAGCAGTGTAGGGACTTTATTTTCTGGGGCAGCTTCAGTACTGTTGGGGGCGGCTGGAGTCTCAGGCTGAGCGGTAAAAAGATGGTTGGGTGTTGTTGGCTCTTTCTCTGCGTCCTGCATCATCTGTATGCGGACTTTTCAGGTCCAGCCTTCTTTGGCAATTGTTAACTCATCTTTAGGCTCTATCGGGACACCGAAGTTGGTGTAGAGGCCCGTGATGAGGGATGGGAAGTACAACCTGCCTTTCTTCTTTTTGAAGAAATTGTGGATCTCCGTGCATATGATCTCCCCAACGTTTATCGGTCGATTCATCAGAATGATGTGAATTAAGGCAAGGTACGGCCAGTCAACGGTTGAGTTGTGGGAGGTGGGCAGCATGTGCCTATTCACAAAGGTGTTCCACAACATTACCTCGGGCAACAGGTGGCGACGATGGACATATCCCACATGTTTTCCGGCCAACCACTGCGTGTTGGGCTTGCAGAGTTTGGCCTTGATTTTCTCATAGTCATTAGCCATTAGTGACTGCATCCAATCCTCGCGAGGGTTGTCGTGCATATCAAGGCCATAGTATCTGTTGATCACAGCGGCGTTCAGTTTGACAGGCTCCCCGCGGACATAGACAAAGGGCTGCCCTGGGCAGGGGTGATGGGCGTAGAATTCCTTGACCAAGGTAACATTTGACGTCTCTGGCTGCCGAGCAAATATCTCCCATCCCTTGTTGTGGATGGTTTCGAACAGGGCAGAATCTAAATCGAGGTCTCCCGGTTGCTGTATGTAATGGAAACCTTGCTCTTCCCAGACTGCCGTCTTAGAGAACTGATCTCTATATCTTTCCTTGTCCGCCTTGGAGTAAAATCTCTTGTAGGTGGGCTTGAGTTGTGATGTGGATGCCATGTGAAACGGTTCTATGTAACTGAAACTAGAAAGAAAACAATGAGAGAGCAGTGGGATCAAAAAGAAGATATCAAGGAGGTGAAAGTAAAGTAAATGAATGGAGTGAGAGTGGATTAAATAGGAGCTGCCGAGAGATGTCGTGGCGGTATTAAATGCCCAACGATCTGATTATCTTGCGCACGTTACAAGATTTTCTGCCCGTTATTCTCGGAGCCGTTGGCGGCGAACTAGCCGTTACGCATTGCTGCGCTGGGCTGCTGTCTCGGTGGGATGGTGGGCGGGCTCCTTGTTGGGCCACCTTCTTGATCCTGCTCTTTTATTCCTAAACTTGAAATAAAAATAAAAATAATTAAATAACTTCTGAAAAATAAAAATCTAAAAAGTAATCTGATCCTAAAATAAAAAAACTTCAATCCTAATGCATAAAAATAAAAATAAAGATAAAAATAATAAAATAAAATAAAAATAACTTGGAATATTTTATTGAAAACAACTCAAAAACCTAATACAACCGTTTCACAAATAATTTACAACATAACCCTTAACCCAAGAGAAGTTTAGAACATGGCGGCGACAAAGAACACTCTAGCTATGTCTATAGAAAGCCTAAGATGATTTGAACTAGGAGTACAATGAGTATTTATAGACAAATAACTAGGTTAAGTCCTCATTAAAGTAGAAGTCTTCGAAAGTACCTTTCCATATTTAATGTGACTTTAAACTCCGACTTTTTTGCGTTGAATGTGGACTTTATCTCGTTTGCCTTAGCCCGCAAGTAATCTTGAGATCTCACATCGGCAGCTCTGCCCGCTGCTACAGACGTCGAAAAATTGAGTGGATGGTGGCGATAGACTCAGGATTTTTGGCTCTACAAATCGCACTCTGGTTCTCCAACTCCATAGTTTGTTGTCGTGGGCAGCAAAGTCGGCGGTAACCTTACTCGACAGCTACTCGGCAGCAACTATCTTTCAGTTAGAACTGCATCAGTACATCCCCTTGATTCGCTGCCTTAGCATTGCATCCTCAGATCCTCTTTCCCTCTTTCAACCTTTATTACCTAAAAGCAAAAATACACTAAAGCAGTATCTCTTCTTTACCAAATGAAAGATAATCTATAAAAACAAGGTAAAGCGAAGGAATACTGTAAAATGCATTGCATGAACCTAATTATGCCTAAAATGAGCTCAAAACAGTAATAATGAGAGGTGGAATGTGCATGAAATATTAGACTTATGGACGCTTTACACCGTGCAATCTCGCAATCTCACTGATGTACAAATCAGCCAACTTATCTAAGGTATAAGTAGTATAACTACCAAGAAATGTGCATTTTTCGTAATACGATCAACAATTACCCAAATAGAATTCTTCATAGAAGGTGTCAAAGGCAAGCCTGATACGAAATCCATAGTGATCCTCTCTCACTTCTACTCGAGAATTCTCAGCGGTTGCAACAACCTAAAAGGAAACTGATGTTCGACTTTAACACACTGGCAAACCATACACATGCTCACAAATTCAGCAACATCTTTCTTCAAGCCAAGCCAGTAGTACTCATCCTTCAAACCGTGATACATCTTTGTACTCCCCGGATGCATGGAAAACAGACTACTATAAGCTTTGGTCAAAATGGTATGCCTCAAATCAACATCATTTGGTACAACAACCTTACCTTTGAATTATAGAACACCATCATCATTGTAATAGAAATCTGACGATTTACCTTCCGCTATGTCTTGTACATATGGTACCAACGTTCCATCTTGCAACTACTTTTCTCTAATCAACTGAATCAACAAAGGTTTAATCTGCAATTCCGCCACTAGACCGCCATCATGTGACAAACTTAGCCTAGCAAACATTGCTCGCAACTCAACTACTACTTTCCTACTCAAAGCATCGGCCACTACATTGGCTTTACCCGGATGGTACTCAATCGAAAGATCATGATCTTTAAGAAATTCTACCCATCTACGTTGCCTAAGGTTCAACTCCTTTTGCGACATCAAATATTTCAAACTCTTATAATCCGTATAGACTGTACATTTCTCACCGTAGAGATAATGTCTCCAAACTTTCAGAGCAAACACCATCGCTGCCAACTCTATGTCATGTGTAGGGTAATTGCGCTCATGTGTCTTCAACTGTCTCGATGCATAAGCTACCACTCTTCCTTCTTGCATTAGCACACAACCTAAATCAACAATGTTGCATCACTACAAATTACGTATTATTTCGTTGTCACATGTTGCACAAAAACAGAAGCTTCCGTCAAGGCTTCTTTCAACTTATCAAAAGCTTGTTGTCTCGCTTCTGTCCACTCAAAACGAACATCCTTTTGCAACAATTTAGTCAAAGAAGCATCAATTTTAGAAAAACCTTCTACGAATCGTCGATAATAACCAGCCAAACCCAAGAAACTGCAAATTTCTGTTACCGGCTTCGGTTGCTTCCAACTCACAATTGCCTCAACCTTTTTAGGATCAACTCTGATTCCCTCTGCTGACACTACATGTCCTAAGAACACCACTTCCCTAATCCAAAACTCACACTTGCTCAACTTAGCATACAACTGACTGTCTAGCAAAGTTTGTAACACCAACCGCACATTCTTATCATGGTCTTCCTCGGTACGGGAGTATATCAGAATATCATCAATGAACACTACCACAAACTGATCTAAATACTCATGAAATACCCTATTCATCATATTCATAAAAGCAACTGGTGCATTAGTCAAACCAAAATGCATCACCAAGAATTCATAATGTCCATAGAGAGTGCGAAAAGTTGTCTTCAGTACATCTTGATCTTTTACCTTCAACTGGTAGTAACCGGATCTCAAATCTATCTTAGAAAACACGGAAGCACCTCTCAATTGATCAAATAGATCGTCAATTTGTGGTAAAGGATACTTATTCTTCAGTGTCAACTTATTCAACTATTGATAATCTATACACATTCTCAAGCTACCATCTTTGTTTTTGACAAACAACACTGGTGCACCCCAAGGTGAGATACTAGGACAAATGAATCCTCGATCCAACAATTCTTGAAGTTGTGTCTTCAACTGTTTCAATTCCTTAGGGGTCATATGATAAGGAGTTATGGATACCGGAGAAGAATCAGTATAATTCTCTATAGCAAACTCAACCTCTCTATCATGCGACAAAACAAGCAACTCTTCCGGAAATACCTCTAGAAAATCACAAAGAGTTCTGATGTCTTACGGTCATGCCTCATTCATGTTCGAATTCATAACGTAAGCTAAATATGCCCGACAACCAACATCCATCAACCTCTGAGCCTTCAAAGCTGAAACAACATTAGACAAGAACTTAATGTTCTCACCCACTACTATTACCTCATAATCATCTGTAAGCCTCAAGGAAACTCGCTTTGTCTCAAAATCTACCTTAGCCTTATGTTCTACAAGCAAATCCATACATAAAATCACATCAAAACCATAAAATGACAATTATATCATATCTACTGGAAACACATGACCCTGAACCATCAAAGGACATATTCTATATACTTTCCTAACCACAATAGTTTCACCAAAAGAACTTGTAACATTCATTCCCACATCTAATATCTCACACGGTATATCCAACAACTTCCCATGTTCACGCAAAATGTAGGAATGTGTAGCGCCAGAATCAATCAAAGAAAACAAAGTCAAAGACTGTAATGAGAAGTTGCCTACAATCACATCTGTATCATTTCTGCCCTCGCGATGCACATACACTCTAGCTGGTCCACCACACTCGGGATGTACAGCAAATACATGAGCTACATTTCTCTGACCATCATCCATACGCTGAAAGTTACCTCGACCGCGCCCACAGCATCTCTGATGCTCAACTGCTCGAATCGGAGCCTGTCCATCTCTAGTCGAATGTGGACAATCACGTTTCAGATGTGCTCGTGATCCACAGTTCCAACAAGAACCATAAGTACCCCAACACTCGCCGAAATGTCGTCTTCCACATTTAGCACACTCGGGGGAAGGATTAGTAGCTCCTTGGCCCTAATGGCCACGTCCCGGGTTACCACCTCCATGCATATGATCATGATGGTACCTCTTATCCTTGTGCCTCTTTGCACGATCTCTATCCCACTCGGCAGGTCTTTTCCCTAAACTAGACCCACCACCTCGACATGTCAAACCCAAAATCTGCTCAATGTCCTTGGACCAAGTGACCAAGACATCAAAATTTGTGTAATCCGAAGCCAACATGTATCTCTTCACTTCCTTGATCAAACCATAACGGAAACGGTCACATCGTTCCCTCGCAGTGGGAACCAACTCAGAAGCATATTGACTCAACCGGACAGACTGTACCTCGTACTCGGATACGGTCATGTTACCCTGAACTAAAGCCATGAACTCTCTCTTTTCGCATCCTGGTATCTAGGACCAACATACTTCTTCCGGAAGGCAGTTCGGAAGAAATCCCAAGTATCATCAGCTTCAGGCATACAGGATGTAATAGTGGTCCACCACGCATAAGCATCACCCTGAAGCAGTGACACAATCCAACTTTCGTGCATCGGTGCACTCCATCTAACCCAAGATACGAATAGTACTCTCAAGCCAAGCCTCAGATCCCTCGGGCGACAAACCACGAAACTCAACTCCGCCCAAAACTACGGAGTCCCTGAGGTGGTGCCACAACACGCACATCGGCTATAGCTGTTTGAAATGCCCCGACTATAGCCTGAATCAAGGGAGGCATATCCATATTGGCCTGTCTTTGGCCACCCTGAGGCCCAACACCTCCACTATCCGCCCCGCCACCGCCCTGTGGAGGAGGAGGCAAGTTTTCCCCTCGCACATTCTCAGCGTTTTCATTACTAGGATTTCTAATTGTAGGACCACGCCTCGGTCTCATCTTACCAAGATATGCTATCTAACAACAACAAGAAAATAAACACAAAAATGATTTGGGTCAGCAATAGCAAGGGTCCAAGACGCTCAAGTCCTTTAAGTTAAAACCATTTTTTCACAATAGTTTATAGCAATATGTGCCTTCATCTACAACACAAGCAACAGCAAAACCAACGAACATGCTCACAAACACTGTGCATCGTAAACAACAACCACACAGAACAAAACTTACCTCACTTACCTTCCTGATTACTCGATAACCTGGCTCTGGTACTAATAAATGTAACCTCTTAGCTCGATCTAGCGGCCCGACCGAACTAAACAAGTTACACGAGGAAAATTGGAGAAAACCTGAAAGGATTCCCTCCGATTAGCAACCCTAAATTTTCAAAACTAATCTTATCTAGATGCACATTTAAATACTATATGAAAGGACTCGTAGTGAAAAACAAGCATTAACCAATCGATCAAACAATGAAGGACCAAAATGCAAAAAATCAACATACTACAGGGACCTAGCATGAAATTGGGCTTACCTATATTCTATTAGTCAGGTTTCATGCTCGCATTCCAAAATGCTTCTCAAAACAACCATCCAAGCTCAAACAAACGATAGCACATCAAACAGGGACCAAAACGCAAGAAAATAGAACTTCAAAGATGCCATTAACTAACTTAACTACTAGGTGTTTCCGAACACCCTTGCCCGTTTCGAAACACGGGCTCCTAATGATTTTCTAGAATCCAAAAATACCAACCCGTTTCGAAACACTCGGGAGTGTATTGAAACGGGTGTTAAAAAATGTGAAGCCGTTTTGAAATAGATAGCCCTGTTTCGAAACACCTGGGACCTAGATGGTTCAAAAGTCAATCTTGGCATCTCCGAACTTCGCCGAAACGATACAAACAAGATACGATCAACAACACGGCATGAAAAGCAAACAATCTATAGGCAAAGGGTCCTAGCACAACCATTAAACATGCTTTGGAACACCAACACAAGACTAAAGGCATTTAGCTTAAGAAAGCCTTCAAATAAAAGGTCAAATTCAAACAAAACCAAGATTCAACATAACAAGGTCATTTACAAGTCAAAAAGAGCATTTAAAACACGTCTCAAATTGGGAGTCACAAACATAACCTCCCAACATCATAAAAGTCCTATCCCATTGCTATTCATACTATTATTAAACTCTAAAAATCATACTTAAGCTTGGAGTAACCTCTTGGAAACCTCCCTTACTCGTTTGCTTTCTTGAAAGGTCTACGGGTCTGCATTGTTGGAAAAGAGAGCGTAAGCTAGAAAGCTTAGTGAGAGGCGCTAAAAACCAAAGCAACAACAATACAGTTTTAAAACCATATAATTTGATCATGAAAACCAAATCTTTCTTTAAATCATTTGAATGGAAGTGTTTCATCAAAACATGTTTATCTCATTTCATGCTTGAGCCACAACACAAGGCATAGCCTCAATATTCAAAACCGCGATTCGCAGCATATGCATTACCAATGAATAAAAAACCTCAACTTACCATGCTTGTTCTCATAAGCATTAAACAACAACCAAAGCATGTGTAAATCATCATACCAACTCAAACAACATGGTATAAACAAGTCCTATTTTATGATTCAAAATTTATTTGAAATTTTTACAATTCAAGTCGAGTTTATGAAATTCAAGTCGAGTCGAGTTTTCGAGTTTTTGTACAAACTAATTGTAATTATTTATAATGTTATAATACACAGATTCATTCTAATTCAAACAGCTTTCTAAATCCATATACGATATACATATATGTTTCTTTATATTCTCACATGTGATATACATAATATATCGAGCATAATTTAGGGACTCAACTCGACCTTGAAAACTATTAAACTAATTACTAAAAAATTTTAGTTATTCGAATTTTGATTTTATAACTCAAACGGGCTTGCCCGTTTCAAAACCCTAGTCTCGAAACAGGGGATTGCATATTGAAACGAGGATTTTCTAGTAACAATTATTATCGAAACACCTTTGGGTGTTTCGAAACGCCTAGGCGATTTTGAGTAATTTTTCTTTTAAACACTTAAAATTTTTATGGGGTTTAAGTTTTGACTTTAAAACATTTTAAGCCTAAATTTTACTTGTCAAATGTGAGTCTTTTGAGTACTTAAAAATTTATTTACTTTTTAATTTGGTCCTTAGATTATTTGTTATATCAAAATCAAACATTGGTTTTACACGTATAACGATTCATTGTCTTTCTGTCAAATCCCAACAATGTTTTTCTGTAGTTCGCTTGCTCTAGTTGTAGGGAAAAACCTGTCAAGAAACAAGCGAGACATGTTAGCCCATGTATCAACTGAACCAGGCAGTAAGTAAAATAACCAATCTTTGGTTGCATCAGCTAAAGAAAAAGAAAAGGCACGGAGTTTAATTTGATCTTCGGATACTCCTTGTGGTTTCATACTCAGACAAATCATACGAAACTCTTTCAGATGTTTATGCTGGTTTTCGTTTTGTGAACCGTAGAAGGTAGGCAAAAGATGAATCAAACCCATCTTCAACTCGAATGGTGTTTCTCCATCTGGAAACATGATGCACAATGGCTGCTACTCGTTAGGTGTTGTAGCGAGCTCTCGGATAGTTTGTTCGGCCATGTCTTCCGATTCATCATCCTCGAATGAAAATATATCTTCAGCTTCAAGAGTTCTTACTTCAAAGTCATGTAATGATGACACTCGTTGTTCTCTTTTGCGTCAAAGAGTTTCTCCTCGTAGTCTTTGGGCAAGCGCTTCGATTTTCAGTTCGTAGCTTAGTTCTCCAGGTAATGACCTGGTCATAGATCAAAATAAGAAGTGTTTAGTAATTTTGTTGAAGTCCCCTGCAACGGCGCCAATTTGACAAGTGTCGAATTTATCAAATAAAATAATCCTAATCTCTAATAAATAATGAAAAATAGTATAGAGAAGTAGGGTCGATCCATAGGGACTAAGAAAATTGACAACTTCACTTGATTTGAGTGATCGGCAAAAAAATAAAATTAGGGGTTTTAGAGATAACAAAGATAAAAAATAACTAATAAATAAAATAAAAGATATTAAAGAATTTAATAATGATGAGATAGCCCTAGACTTTGCTAGCCTCAATTTCGATCAATCATTAAAATAGATTTTCCCTCTATGATAGTACGCTGGTTACAATCTGTAGAGCCCAACCCTTACAGCTAACTCTTCTCTTATGTTAATCGATATTTCCAATTCTATCTTCAAAATTTGATCATTGTTGGTCTAACCACGTCTATCGTCGTTAGCACCAAGCCACTTTAAGTACTGGAAGAGCCTAACTCGAGTTATGGTGTCTCATAGACAATCAAACTCGATCTTGATTCCCCTTAGCGGACCACTGCTAAGTTTGTTCACAAGAAGCCGAATTACAAACAATGGATCCAACTCCTAAACCGCAAGTTAAAACGCCTTTCAAATCAATGTCGACTTTTTGAGTTGAAGATGTAGTAACTTTTAAAGGAATGGCCGATTACTACTCCTAGTTTTCAGAGAATCGAAGAATACTTCTCAGAGTTGTAAAGTGTAAACTCAATTCTCACGATTAGAATTGAGCCATCGTAAAGCTTTAGGCTAAGTGGAAATTTAGCTAGGCATGAATTGGATCATGCTTAGTATATTTTTGTTGGAAAAATAAATGAAAGTAAAAAAATAATAGAAAAGAAAAGAACTTCAATTACTGAAATAGAGAGAATACTCAAATTTTAATATGCTGAATAAACTAGCCTAAGGGGGTATTTATACACAAGGATTTTAAAGAGATAAAATAAAATATCTCTTAAATCAAAGATAAAATAAGAGATAAATATTTTAAACTACTGGTCCTCATTTAAATCAATGATTTATCACAAAAGATAAAGATAATTAATTTGAAACATGTAGCTCCGGTTGAATTTTGCTTTATCTTCTAGATAATCACATATTTATCTTCCATGTATTTAACCTTAAGATAATTTTGAATTTCGACTTTGGGATAATATCGATTTGCCTTCTAGAAGCCACTAACTGGACCGTCGAAATCTGCTACTCTTCAAGCTCGGATTGCATCGTCCTCAGGTCGTGCTAAGACTCATGCCATGACATCTTGTGAATATTCAAATTCAGCCTTTATTTTTTGGTTTTGGGCTGATATAATCCAATAAAGCTCCTAATCAAAACAAGCCCAAAAAGTGACGAATTAGTAGTATCTAAGTGATAAATGAGGAATAACTAACATTAAAAATATGCAATATTTTATACTTATCAATGAACACTTAAGAATTGGAGGGGAGCCGGTTTATTCCATTTGGTTTGGAGGAAGGAAATGATATTTTGTTTCTTCATTTTAGCCTTTATATTTGACCCACGAATCGACCCAAGGACCGACTTGCCCCTATATCTGACTCGCGCCCTACTTTCACCAATCTTGCAGCGCGGCTCTTTCGTTTGCAATCCTTTCATTTCAGTCCTTTTTCGTTTTAATTTAACCCTCTATTTTTATTTCTTGCAAATTAGTCCTTATTTTTGTTTAACTTTATTTCCCTTTTAATTTAATTCGATTACTAATTTATGTTTGTTTTGTTTAACCCAATGAACTTTCATTACTTGTATACCCATGTTCTCTTAGGTTAATAACAGTTTTGCAAGGATAAGCCTTTAGTGTAGTCTTCTTCTAAGTTAATTTTAGAATGAGTAATTCTTTTATTTAATGAATTAATTTCATAATAAATAAACTTTTAAGTTGGGTTCTTTTACGGTTAATCTTTAATCTTAATTTACATTTCATAGGTTAGTCCTTTAATGATGTAGCTTTTTAGTTAGTGCGATAGATTTAGGTCCTTCGAATAATCTATTTTTAAATAACTTATTTAGTAATTTTAGATAATTTAATATTAGTGAAATTCTTCTGTAGTTAAAATTGCTAAGTAGAGCCTGCTAGGATTAGCTTCTCTCTTAATATATGCCTTTAGAATGAAAATTTTAGACTCTAGATTTTATTACATTTTTTAATTATATAAAATGTTATTCTAAAAGATTATCCTTACAACATGAAAAGCGAGATATTGTGATGTGCTAATCTTTCTCCACACGTAATTATACCTCCGAACCTAAGATTTTAAAATCTCTGATTTCTTCTATGTTTTCGATCTACCTAATTAAAAGATCAGTAGCACTCTATGTGTTTTTTATTTATGTCGAGTCCTGGCGGCGACACTCAATTAACGTCTTAAAAAACACGTACCGAAGTTTTGATTTCTCAAAGTAATTGGGATCTGATAGCCAAGTTTCATCGACTACAATATAAGGAAGAAGAGGAATTCCATTAAACACAACCCCTACAATTGATGATGTTATAACTAGGGTTGAGTGTTCGATCGAGTCGAATAATTTTTTTTTTTGAGTTTTTGAGTCCTATTTTATGATTCAAAATTTATTTGAAATTTTTACAATTCAAGTCGAGTCGAATTTTCAACTTTCTGTACAAACTAATTGTAATTATTTATAATGTTATAATACACAGATTCATTCTAATTCAAACAGCTTTCTAAATCCATATACGATATACATATATGTTTCTTTATATTCTCACACGTGATATACATAATATATCAAGCATAATTTAGGGACTCAATTCGATCTTGAAAACTAATCAACTAATTACTAAAATTTTCGAGTTATTCGAATTTTGATTTTATAACTCAAACTTTATTTCAATTTTTTTTTCAAGCCAAGTTTATAAAATTACGAGTCGAGTCAAAATTAGTCTAATTTTTCGCGTCGAGTTGAATCAAATAATTTGATTTTTCGAGTCCAGTCGAATTTCCCCCGTCACCGGTTAAAACCACAAGTTTAACAGCACATGACTTAAGAACATTAAGTGTTCTCTTCAAAGCAGGGTCAACCATTTCTGCTTGAAAATCCTTAATATTGTGATAAAAAAGGTGTGAAAAATTACTACACACCCATCAATTACTGAATCCAGTAGCTGTGCCTTGAATAAAGGGAACCTTTCCTTTGCTCCATCAAGTGCAAGCAAGAGTTCTGATTTCTTTGAATTGCTTGGGTCACCAACAGTGACTTTGAAGGTGATCTCTTAAGCATTTCATCATCAATTATAGGATGTGTCATCTTTTACGTGATTTTTAGTTCTCCCAATACCGTTGGAAGAAGCAATGATCATTGCTTGAGAAAATATGAAGTAATTGAGAAAATTCCAAAAAAAAAAAAAAAAACTGAAATGGGGAGCATATATATATATATATATATATATATATATATATATATTCAACTTTAGACTAAGATTGCGACGAGTGGAACATCAAAACACTCAAAAATATTCAGGACGGGTTGGGATCAAGTCTTGACTCCTATTCCTCGTAGGGGTGGCCAAAAATCCGCCCCACCCTTCCTATGAAATAGATAAAGGGTTAGGAACAATCACACAACGAAAAAGCTTAATCCAACATTACATTTATTTCCCTTTCCTTCATTAACTATCAAACACCAGATATTAGAAGACCAGCAAAACAAGTTCATCCTAGCATACGAAACAAACTCATAAAAGAAACATCCAGCAAGCCAACATTGACAGATTATATGCTAAACAGAGTACAAGGTAATAATACACAACAGACCAAATAATCAATTATAAAGTACATTGCAGGGTGTAGCTAATGTTACTCGACCCACAAAGAATTCCTCCTAAGACGACCACAGGAAAAGCAGCTAAAACACTTGCTGGTTGCATATATGCTTTATGGTAATACTTTTTAGAACATTTAAAATTGGCTCTAAAACACGATTACTTGAGAGAGTGTCAAACTATACCTAGAAGCAGCTTCGGGTACAAACTTGTGGCAACTATTTGCTCAGAAGGGGAACTTTAGTTCTGGTATTATGGCTTGTGGATCTTGAACCCAAACACTCTTGGAACGTAGCTCTGTGTTGCCTTCTGCGGCTTCAGGTGCCCGTATGTCATCAGGAACAGGTGTGGAAATGTGGTCCCAAAATAGGCTCCATCAATGTCTTGGATAGAATTAAGGCAACTCAAAGCAAAACATGCCAAGGTAAAGACGGAGATGCGAACATTGATCATATGGCAATAAATCATTTTATGTCGTATCAGCTGAAGCCACCTCATATTTACCAAAGACTGAATTAGTTACTACCGATTATCATTATCATAATGAAGTTGACTCCTTTCAACAATATTTAACAAAATGATTCTGCAACTTGAGGGAACTAGTGAAAATAATCTAGAACACCCCCCCCCCCCCCCTTTACTTTCTATCTCATGCCATGAAACAATTCAATCCTAGGAACTTTGCAAGATACTGAGAGAAGAGGTCCTAATAAGGGCAATCTCAACAATAATATAGGAATATCATAAACACATAGAAGTGGAGAAAAGGAAAGTCTGTTTATGACAAGCATGTTATTTCCCTACAAAACCCATGCAACATGAAGAAAGAAATAAGTTCAATGGCCAAAAGGATACTGCCTTGATACTTTGAACGAGGGTAGTAAATATCTTCACATCTAGGGCAGTATATTTTTATGGTGCTTGAACGAGGGATATCTGATTGACCAGCTGGAAGACAAGGTTGTCCACAACAGTAAACTCGGGGGCATCTTCCAAAATCATAGTTCTTGTACTTATCTAGCTGTAAAATAAAAAATAAAAATAATAGTCGCAATCTAGTTGCTGAATATACATATATATCAAAACGTGAAATTATCACATTAAATATAACGACAAACATCTCACCATAGCAGCCAATCCTTTGCTTGTCAATATGTATCTGGCATGAATCAGACCGTAAAGCATCTCTGCTGCAGATTCAATTAATTCATTTTGCTCCTCTGTAAACATATCTCCTATCAATTTCAGCCCCAACAAAATTACAGATTGCAAGAAAATATTAAGAAAAAGGACATTTTCCATGTTGCCCGATGGCATAAATAATATGTTTCATTTAAATTGAAGTATTACTTTGACGAACGTAAATATAGAAGAAAAAAAATCAAAATTTTTCCTTCATCAAGATTTAAAGCAGTCAGATAGATTAAAACCATTTCATAAAACAATCTGCATTGAAGAACGAGAATGAGACTAGCATTAACATACTCAAGTCTCTAAAAACTAATAGCAGAATGGAACAAAAGACTTCAACAAACAAGGAAAAGAAATTCACACATCCTAAAAACTTGACGTTGGGGAGAAACAAAAAGTAAGCTTACCATGGGAAGATTCAACATCCAAAATCAAATCAAGTGCATAATCGTAATAAGGAACTTGGCTGCTTAGTCCACAAAGGTTAAAATCATCTTGTATGTAATCATCATCAACTTCGCAAAAGAATTCATTTCCACGTAGGTTGCAAAACCATGAGATCCAAGATGTGTCATCCCCATCAGAACCACTAACATCCGACTCTTCACTGTCTGTTTCAGATTCATCTGCAGTCAACACAACAAAAGTTTGCATCAGCATATGTCCCTAACAAGTAAAATAGGAACACAATGTCACCAAAGCACAAAAATCTAATCTGTTTTTGCTTTAAAAAACATGGTTCACAGAAGAGAAAAAGAAGAATCGATGGAATTAGTAACCATGAAATATAAGTACAATGTTACAGTTCACAAAGCTGAATATTTAGAGGTTTGTGAAACATATATGTATTCGACATCATTTGATTTTGGGAATGAAACCCCACCCCTTTTCCCAGATAAAGGGGTAAACGCAGAAAGCAAAAACAAACTTAGGATTCAAGGAATCAAAATGATGGTTCGTTTGAGCCATAAACACAGATGTTGAGCAAATCATATTCATATAAAAAATATAAGATTTGTCCAATATCCATATGATCTCACCTCACCAAAACTGCGACACATCTAGTTGAAACTTCAATACATATGCATTATTAATTTGTTTTTCGACAACATAATAAAAACTCGGATTCTATTTATATCAAGCTCCAATTATATATTGATATTCATACCAAGTACAATTATAAAAGCAAACTTAACTCATCAGAAATCAAATATTTTCATATAATGGAAAAAAAGAAAGTAAGATTTTAAAATACTAAGGTCAAAACCTAGAAACAGATTAAGTAATGATAATGAACCCCTCATTTTATCATGTGAAAAGATTGAAGTCTAGACTTTTACAACAACAACAAAAATCCGAATTCAGAAATGGAAAGAGGGAGGCAGATGTTGTTACGTTTATACCTTCGGCGTCAGCTTTGGGTAGAGAAACGGAGCGAGAGTCGCTATGATGATCAGGTGGATGCTTCCCCGTAAGGAGGTAACGCGCGGACTTATCCTTGCCGTTGATCACTCTAGAAGTGGACGGCGAAGATCGTTCCAGCTGCTTATCGAGCGCCTCGTTGATCCGCTTCCGATCCACCGCTACCACCTCTCCCTTGGACCCACCAATCCCTCTCTCACCTCTGTACATCTTCTCTCTTATCTCTTCTTCTAGTTCTTTGGCGATGATATTAGTCGCTTCCGTTATCGCCGATGCATAGCGTGAAATGACGCAAATGACCTTAGCCCCCAAAAATCTAGGGTCTTCTTTTGGTTTTAAAAACAGAGATGAGGGATGGAAACAGGGGATTTGTTTTGTGTGTTGATTTTTTTTGGGCTTTCACTTTTATATTTTCCTGATGTGGAAACAAACAAGGTAGAGAGTGGAGGGTAATTTCGATACAGAAAGGTTATATCGGTACGGAAATTTTTATGTCCGGTGAGATGGCCGATTAAACGGCGGCGGACAGCTTTGGGACTGCTTTTAAGTTTGGGTAAACTATCCCTTAGTCTCTATTCTAATTGTTGGGCCGGTTCTATTTTAGTCACCAAACTAAAAAAAAAATTAATTTAGCTACTAACTTTACAAATTATCATAGTCCAATCATTGATTGTTAAATTAATAAACAATTATTAATGTGACAATTTATAAATTAATATAATAACATGTTTAATCAGAAAATTCGTAAAATAATTGTGATGAAATTATTTTATTTTTCACTCTATTGCACTGCCCAGATTATTTCCACGAATATTGTTGTTTGAACATTACCGTAGAAGTCGGATTCTCTTGAATTCGAAAATGAAAAAAAAAGAAGCTAAAGCCTGCTCCATTAGAATCCAACTTTGACTCCCCTAACGTCTGAGCCAAGTGGATCCGACTTTGGCTAAAGTGTGTGCCAAGTGAATCCGACTTTGGCACCTGCTCGACATTGCATGAAAAGCAGACCATCACATGCATGGCAGGGGGCACGTGGTGGCAGAGGGGGCAGAAAATTTTGAATGAGTGACGAGAAAGAGGGAAAATAATTGGTTGGATAAATGGTGGAATTTAATTGGGTAGGTGGTATGTGTGGTTGAAATTTAATTTTTTTTTAGGTTAAAAGGGGTGGGTTGAAGGTAGATAGTGGGAGAGAAAATATTTTAAAGAAGAAGAAGATGGGGAAGATTTGAAGAATTTTATTAAAGTAAGTATTTTATTTTTGTAATTTATTATTATTATTATTATGAGTAAGTATTATTTTTTGTAATTTGTTTTTTGTATATTTTATTTTATAGTAATTACGAAAATTGGATATTTGTGTTTTAAAGTTAAAGTTTAAGATTTTTTGTGTTAAATAGGTGGTTGAAGAGAAGAAAGAACTTTGAAGAGAATATAGTAAGTTAAATTATTTGTTTGACTAAATTTGAAGTTCTTATTTGAATTTTGTGTTAAATAGGTGGGGATTTGAGAAATATTTTGTTGTATATTGTTCAATTTAAATTCGTTAATTTTTTTAAAATTTTTATTTTGAAGTTTCTTGAATTTTTGATGTTATTCTGAGAGAATGTAATTTGAAAGTTTTGTGTTAAATAGGTGAAGATATGAGAAGAAAATATAGTTTAAATATTTTTGAGTTAAATAGGTGGAGAGATATTGTGAATATAGAAAAATTGTTTGAATATAAGAGAAGAAACGGAAAAATACATTTATTTTGAGAATATAAAAAAGTAGGTGGATAGATTTTATTATTTTATTTAAGTTCATTAATTTAATTATATTTATTTATAGGTGATTGAATAAAAAGTTAAATTGATGATTTAATAGACAATAAGCAAATACAACATTTATTTATTTTTAATGTGGTAGATTTAGTCTCGGTTTACTAATATTTTCTTATTTTTCATGTAGGATGGCTGAGCAAGCTCCATTGTTGCATTTACAGAATCGACACATTACTAGCCTTAGAGTTGATGAGCTGGTATAATTTTTTTAAAAAAATTTCATTACGAAATATGTCACTTCTGTATTTTTTGTTAGTAATTATGTTTAAATAATGTGTTATTTACAGGATGCAGAGGAAACATTTAAACATCATTTGTGCATGGTTGACAAACCCTAGACCACAGAATCGAGAATTTTTTATATATGGCAAGATTTTATCATGCCACGTTCCTCCGTGGATACAAGTTGGTGCCTGGATTGATTACCGCTTTAATTGAGCGTTGGAGACCTGAAACACATACCTTCCATATGCCTTGCGGAGAATGCACGATCACCCTCGAGGACGTGGTTTATCTTATTGGGGTCCCAGTAAACGGGAAGCCAGTGGTCGAGCGTACCGTAGGCTCAACGGCTGAAATTTGTCAAAGGTTCCTTGGGAAGGAACCCTATGAAAGTAACGTGAAAGGGTCTTGTGTGAAAATGAGTTGGCTAGAGAGAGAATTTCAACTCGCCGAGTATAATACAGTTGAAGAAATTAATATGGTCAGTCGAGCATATATCCTGCAGATGATCGGAGGTATATTGATGCCGGATAAATCTGGCAATATGGTCAGTGTAAGGTATCTTCATTTTTTGGATACTCCTGGGGAACCTGATTGTCAATATAGTTGGGGATCAGCTATATTAGCGTGCTTGTATCGCGATTTGTGCAAAGGCGCTTTACTGCAAAAGGGTCAGAGGGTAGGCGGTATTAGTGGTTGCCTATTATTGTTGCAAGCGTAAGCTTGGCAACGACTACCTTTTTTTACACCACTTACTCGAACACATGTGCAGTTTCCTGTCGTTGTAAGGTAAATATATATATATATATATATCTTTATTCTTAGTTGAATCTGTAAACTAATTAAATTAACTTGTTATTTAAATATATTGTGATTTGTATGCAGATGGTACGAGGAAAAGCATGAGACGAGGTTTGCGCACAACAACGTCAGAGTTTGTAGATCTCTTATTGATTCTCATTTTCAAGAGCAGGTATATGAATGGAAAGTACTTTTTGACGTTAAATATGTTTTTCACATCTTAGTTAGTTAAATGTATTATTTTAAACCATTTTTTTGCAGTTTATTTGGAAGGCCTACGAAGATGACCATATATTTGTACCGGAATATTTGGCGAATGGTTCACTTTTATGATGTAATGTTACATCGTTGATCCATTTCTCTACTGTAGAGTTCCACTTTGCAGATAGAGTGTTATGGCAATTTGGCTTCCACCAGCCTATTCCGTGCATTCCACGTGATCATTACTATCTTCATGCCTATGATGGACGTGACATGCCAGATACGGGTTGGGAAGTCAAACATAGTGAGTATATTGCTTCGTAGAACAACAGAGGTTCATCGTTTCCAGAACGTCGTCCAATGGAAACAGACGATTTTGATTTCGAGAGTTCAGAGTACATGATCTACTATCGTAGTCATGGAATGTCGTACTTAATAGATCGGTCTGAACGGGAGGAATGCGAAAGGTTTTGAAAAAAATATGGAGGCAAAAGTAAATCATCGAAGGCTGCAACGAGCTCATCACGGAGGCAACAGATTGGTAGTAGAGACCCTACGAGTTGGCCAACGACATGGGAGCCACCAGTGGCCCCACCAATGGCTATATGGGAAAAAGAACCGATTCCTACTTGTGTACAAGCGGAAGTGGCCCTGAGATACTCGGATAATATAGGATTTTTTCAGCCTGCTACATTTGTATATCCACCAGTGAGCTCGAGCTATTCGCGTAATGTGTGAGGGAGCTCTTCAGGTAATGTAGGGTTTAATGATCCTAATTTATACAGACCTGAGTTTATTTCGCCACAGACACCCAACTACACGAACTTGGGCGAGAACATGGATTTTTTTATACCTCTTGTGGCCAACCCATCGCCGATGATGACTGCCACGTCCATTGTTCCTCAAGGAACAATCCATATGTATTTGTATCAACCCAATTTTGGGCCCCATGTGTTCAGCAAACACCACCACAGTCCTTGTTCTTCACAGGTGGGCCAATTGTACCCGAGAATGATGATGATGTCGATGAAGAGTAGCAACTTCAGCCTCGTCATCGACGCAATCCCGATCGGTCTCGTCATCCACCGGGGTGTGGTACAGGTGGACATAAGCATTGTTAGCTTTTTTATTTCAAGTAGTTAATAACTTTAGTGAATTATGTTAAACTGCAATGTTTGAATAAGTTTTTTATTTGTATTTTATATCTAACAATTTAAAAGAAAAATATTTCTCGACTTAATCGATTATATTAGAACAATTTAAATTAAGTGATTAAATTGAATTGTTTCACAACACAACATTAACACAACACAACATAGAATGACATGACATGACATGACATGACATGACATGACATGACATAACATAACATAACGTAACATAACATAACATTTTTCAAATACAAACGTTGGAAATCACCGAGGCATTGACACGAATCTTGGTTCATTTGGACAGTTTGATCTGGAATGTCCTTCGGCCCTACATATTGGTATATATGCGAGTCGATCTAGGTCGGCCATTTGGAAATCTACGTAGTGTAGGATCCGGTAACCATTTTTCATGCTCTATCGACAGCCAATAAATTGAATTTGCAATCGGTGGGAACTCACTTCTGTAAATATTGACCATCCTATGGAGATCGAAGCATTCATCAACAAAAGTGTACGAGTCAACCCCTACATGCATACACGATGCAATTGCATGAATGCATGGATATCGCCATGCTTGGAATGCTCCACAATCACATTAACTATGTCTGAAATCGACTCGAAATACCTTTGAGTGCGCTGCTTCGTTGTTGCGTCTGGCACCAACAACATCAAATGTCTGATTAGTTCGGTCGAAGCTGTGAACCTTTAGCGACGTTGCTTTCGTCATGTTCTCTGTCATTTTCGTCAAAAGAGTGGGAGCCCACCTTTGGCCCCTATTTAATAAGGCCTCAATTTCTTTTCCTTTAACTACCCAAACTTTCGCAAACCTATAGTACGTCTCTTTCACCAGGCTTGCTATTAGGAGATGACGTGATTTTTTTAGTACTCCATTTATGCACTCCACAAGGTTGATAGTCATTTGCCTGTATCGTCTACCACCTTCGTCATATGACTGGGCCCATTTTTCCCTCTCGATTTCATTTACCCAACTCCAAACCTGCTCGTCGTACTTCATTAAATTTTCCATCTTCCTCTCAAAATGTGGTTGCGTTAGTAGATATCTTGTGTCATAGTATTATTAGTATCGATACAAATCAAACATAAATAAATGCATATGCAAATATAATTTAGTTTGAAAAAAGATGCTTACCCATGCTTTCAATCTCACTGCAAAGATAAGGATTTTTGAACTGCTCATAGAAGTTCTTACTGATATGACGAATACAGTAGGCAGGGTATGCGTTCGGTGGTGTCCAACGACTTCCATCTCGATTAATTGCTGCTTTGATACCCGTCCCTCGATCGGATATAATGCATACCCCATCTTCTTTGATGACATGCTCACGTAAATTCATCAAAAAGAAATTCCAAGCTTCCGCTGTCTCCTGCTCAACAATTGCAAATGCAATCGGGAAGATGTTGTTGTCACTATCTTGCGTAACAACAACCAACAATATATAAGAGTATCTCTCGTACAACCATGTGCCATCGACTTGTATCATACGTTTGCAATAGGGAAAGCCTTCGATAGCAGGCTTGAACGCCCAGAAAAGTCGATGAAAAAATTTATAGCCTTCAACAGTTTGGCCTTCTTGGTCTTTTGCATCCTTGGTTTGATACCATACTATGGTTCCCGGGATAAAATGTGTCAGTTCTAGTAATAAAGCTGGTAGCTCGTTGTACGACTTATCGTAATCACCGTACACCAAGTCCATTACCTTATCCCTTGCACGCCAGGCCTTCTTGTATTGTATTTGGTATTCAAATTCTTGCGCAATGCTTGCCTGAATCGTTGAAACTGTAACCCGTGGATTTGCTTCAACCAACTTCATTATGTGACGGCATATAACGTTGGAGTCCAATTTCCGGTGGTCTTGGTTGATGGAAGTTCGTAAACATGTGTGAACACCATTATACTTTGTGACCTCCCAACGATTTGACCTCTGCAGCTTTGTCACTCGGATCTTCCAATTGCACTCGTGTCCGTATTTCACACATTTGGCAAAGAAGGTCCTCTGGCTGGATTCTGCGACAAAGTAGTCCACGTGGTTCTTGATCCTATACTCTTTCACTGCCAATAAAGCTTCATTCTTGTCATCAAATTGAAGCTTAACATATAATTCACCATGTTGACTCGAGGTTAATCGGGCCAAATCCGAGAATTCAAACGCCCTTATTGCATCAAAATCCACCGAACTCATGTGAGAAGGAGGTTCATAAAATGTAATGTCGCCCCCGGACGAAACAAATTCGCCAACACCAAAATCAGAGGCTGTACCAACATCATCAGGGAACACATCGTGATCCCCAATATCTTCATCTTCGCTGGAATCAGCAAGTGATTCTCCCCATCGACCTCGTGAGGGTTCCACACCAGCTTCAATAGTAGGATCAACACTCGGCCCGTGTGATGAAGCATATGTTGAAGGCCCGACTTCATGAAATGTATTTGATGTCCCACTTGTCAACATTGCAAGAAAACTACCTCCGGGCATATCAATCTCATCACCAAAGTTCATTTGAGCTGATTCTCCAACTACGTTTGTAGATGGGTCGGGAACATCACGCACCTCGGCAAACAACTCGATATATCGAATTCCCATAGAATCATGCTCTGCGATCATCAAAGAAACATCGTCATCATCTTGGAGAGTGATTGCACAATATCTGACCGGATTGTCACATGTCATCCATCGGTAACGTAAACCATGAATCTCTTTTCTAATTTGCTGTGATATTTTCTCCTTCATTTCTCGAATCATGATTTCTTTCTCGAATCTCATCTTCGTACTGCTTTCACAATCAAATACAACCCCGACATCAGTTTTTAGCATTTGTCCATTGTAATGAACAATCACCATAAATCTGTTGTTGCTCATTTTCTCTGCATGATCGAAATAAAACATACTAAATCAAAATGCTCATAATAAAATAAAAAATAAATATATTTCGAATATATTTTTTTCTAACATAGTAAATCAACTTACAAAATAAACTGAAATTAAAATTTAAAACTACCAAACTAACTCAAATAAACTACATAAAAAAACTACATGAAAAAATATACCATTTGTCCAATCCAAATTCGAAGTAACTCAAATAAACTACATGAAAAAAATTAAAAATAATTAAAACATACAAAATAACAAAATAAAAATATCAAACTCAAAAAAACTACCAAACTCAAAAATTCAAATCTACTTACAAAATAAAATTACCAAACAAAAAAAACAAAACTCTAAAAAAATTCGAATCTACTTACAGTCTTTTCTTCATTATTTTCTTTATCTTCTTCTTCTTCTACTCCTTCAATCTTAACTTCCTTTCAACCTTAACTTAACTATTTAACAAAAAAGTAAATTTTCTTATCCATTATACTACCTCTATCTTTGCATATCTAACAACTATAAATTTTTAACCTCTACGTTTATACATTTTAAAATACCATAAACTCATCACCATTCAAAAATCACATCCACCACTTCCAAAAAAATTAATCTGCTTCCCACTCTTCCCAAAAATAAACAGTAAACCTAACCTATATTCGAATCAAAACTCTTCTCTAAAAATAAAACACAGCCTAAACCTATATTTCAATCAGAATTCAGTGACTGGTCTCGTCACCCAGCTGATCTGAGAGATTCCACCCAAAGTCGGATTGTGATGAACTAGACTTCACCCTTTTGAAACCTAAGTCATTAGAGTTCGACTTTAGGGATCCCCCCCCCAAATACCACTAAAGGCAGATTCAAATGCAGCCAACTTTAAGAACCCCAAAGTCAGATTCACATGAGATCGACTTTAAGGAATTTTTTTATAGATACCTATTCATCATAGTCCGACTTCTACTATATTGTTCCAATCACAATATATTCGAAAATAAAATCCCAACAGCAATACATTGGGAAATAATAAAATGCCATCACAATATTTTTGTAATTTTTCCTATTTAATCTTAAATATCTATGTATTCTAACAACTTAATCCTAATTGAATCCAACGAGTGGTTCTGATAGAAAAAAGGTTAATAAAAATGAATGAATAGAATATCATGTAATCACACTAGTATATTCAAAAAATACTTAATCCTAATTTTAAATAATTTATTAAATAAATTCTCTGTATTTGTATAGTTGTCAATTTGATCCAAAAATTCACATTTATACTTTTTTATCAATTTGATTAAAATTTAAACTTTTCCTGTCAAATCAACCCTAGTCACCGTCAATTCCACACAATCACCATTATCGCTCCAATTACCTTCTCTACGGCACCATCAAGAAAGAATACCAAGACAACAAAGACGAAGCAAAAGAAAGGGATTCTGAGAAACAATTCAACCAAAGAACGAATGTAGTAGTTGCAAATAAAGTTTCCAAATGGCGAAGAACAAGGGATTGGCGGCGTTGAAGTATGAAATGAACGTTAAATAGACACATGCATCAATCTCAGTCTTCAATGCTTCGGATGCTCTTCCTTTGTTGGTGTAATACCCTAAACCTGTATGTCATATTCAGGCCTCAAGCTCAATCCACGGTCATAAAATTTAAATTTAATTTAGCCAAAATGATAACATTTTCCAAAATGACATATAGTTCAAATTTAAGTCATGGAAACGTTTACAAACAAGAGCTCCAAATATTAAATATACCAACATTTGACTCAAATATTACAAGTTCCAAAATAAGAGTTACATGCATAGTAATCGGGTCCTACGAATACATAGCCCAAAAATCTAAGTATTGTACTCTAAATTAAATTGATGCATTGAAATACTACTCCAATTGTGCTCCTTCAAGGTAACGTGTTAACCTACTAACCTACGAACAAAAACAACGAATCCGAATATAATATCAATAAGGCAATAAGGTAATAAACAAGTATAAAGCTCCAAATTCAAATAATAACATAATATCCATAATCATAATATAAAATCAAAGCAATAATATCCGAACAATCCAAAGTGACATAGCCACACATATTCACAAGAAACATAAAACATAAAAAGTGCAAATAAAATATCCAAAAGCATAAGCAAACATAAGTCTAAAAACCAAATAAAAAATATGTCTATTAATATGATATGCATGAAAAAATCTAGAGGGTCGAAGAAGCATCCTCATCATCATCAACACTATCATCGTCACCATCTCCATGATCATAAGTCCTCCACTTATGGTGAAAACCGACGAGGGTGTTCTCAACACTAGAGATACAGTTCTCAAACATGGTCTCTAAAGAAGTTAAGCAAGCATCAAACTGAGTCTCAAGAGTGGAAAACTTCCCATCAAGTTAGGCGATCAAACCATCGTGCGAAAGAGAAGCAATCGGAGGTGCATGAGGTGCCTCTACTGGAGCAGCCGAAGCATCAACATCGTTGTCGTCATCTCCACTAGTGGCATTAGGATCTCTCACTCATTCTCCATTGATGTAATGGAATTTACTCTTGCGAAGGGATTTGTCATTGATGAGGTCGGTAAGAGAAGATGGAAGATCAAAAGAGCAATCAATATATTCCTTATGAAAGATATGACTTAAGACACGCACATAAGAAAAAGATTTGACAAGGCTGGTGCGACAGTGATTAATAGTGTGAACGATATCAAAAAATATGATTTGGGCAAGTTTAGGTCACTTTTCGCTCATAAAAGCAATATAACTAAATGTTATCAACCATACGAATGGAAGGTCATTTGCCACCGGATGGTCAAAATCATCAAGCGACGACGAGGTGAAGGAAACAATCATGGACTTCAAGAACTTTGACAAAGGAACTTGAGGCATGGGTGGATGGAATTTTGCTCTCAATCTAAACACTCATTCTCTAGTTGTAGATGATTGGCAATAATTTGGGCAGCAAGAACAAATTTCTTACCCATGAGGTAAGACTCAACGACCACAGTTTCGGTGTTGTCGGCATTTTAGAGACATCTAGCATTAGAGTAGAAAATGCGAACAAGGGTTTTATAGACAATGGCCGAAATTTGAAGCATATAAAAATTTTACATTCCCTAAGCAAAGGAAGATAACGAAAGTTAAAAACATCAGAAGTCATGTACGCAAAATCCACAACTCACTTACGACGAGTTTTAAAATTTTGGAACATTTGAAAATTTTGTAGTTGATTTTAGCGACCGGTCTTATTAAAATGTACATGGTCATGAAATTTGGGCGAGGTTTGTTACTGGAGGTACTAGACATACCGGTCCTATGTCATTTTGTTCGGGGAGGCATATTTAAAAATAAGAGAGAAAGAATGAAAACACCTAAAATTTGCTCTATGCACAACCCAAAAATAAGAAATTACCTCATGCAAAATAAAACAATAACAATGTATGCAATCATCAATATCAATTCATTATATCAACCAATGTTCAAAGTAATTAAAAATAGTGTGTATATATATAAATTGTAGATATATGTTCTGAAAAACCAAAATTTTGTATTTATATGTATAAGTGTGTTTATATGTATATGTAAAACTATAGGTGTATATATATATATATAGGGTTAGGATCAACTTACACTGTGTAAAACTCAATTACTTTTACACAGCTTTTGGACCGTTGGATGATGATAATTAATGGCCCAGATTATTTCCTTATCTTTTTTTCCCAAGTGATAATCTTCACATTTTTTACTGTTAATCTCATCCATACATTCCACTCATCCAATGGTTCTAGATTAGTGTAAAACTAAATGAGTTTTACACCATGTAACTTGATCACATCCCATATGGGTTAGGATCAACTTACACTGTGTAAAACTCAATTACTTTTACACAGCTTTTGGACCATTGGATGATGGTAATTAATGACCCAAATTATTTCCTTATCTTTTTTCCCAAGTGATAATTTTCACATTTTTTTACTGTTAATCTCATTCATACATTCCACTCATCCAATGGTTCTAGATTAGTGTAAAACTAAATGAGTTTTACACCATGTAACTTGATCACATCCCATATGCGTTAGGATCAACTTACACTGTGTAAAACTTGTTGAGTGTGTAAAAGTTCTATTATTTACACCTTTTTTAACCCATATTTCTGCTGCATTCAAGCATCATTGCATTGCATTTAGGTTAGTTTACAGTAAAACATCACAAATGGATTAAAGGCACAGATTCTACTAAAAGATGGCTTATTTTGCAGGTAGCTGCCATCGTAGACGGTGAAGGCGGGCGCAGGGCAGAGAAGCAGGAGAGCTAAACTGGACAAGCAGACGACGAGGAAGAAGCTGCCATGGATCTGTCGTGACAGCAAGGTGACAACAACCTTATGAAGAGGAAAAGTAAAGTGGACCACGATAGATAGAGAAAAATCTGCTCGTCTGTCGTGTGAAAGCCAAATATTTTTCCAAGCCCCGGATCAAAAGATATGTCAAGCCAAAGCTCAAGGAGAGGAATTCCCATGAAACAAGGAGGCGGCTGAAAAGTAGGAATCCTTAGAGATTAAGCATTCATTAGAATCTTACTTTTCATTAAAGTTGTAATCCTTGTTAACTTAGAATACTTGAGCCCAAAGCTTATATAAGGGCATAGATTTAACCTAGGAGGCATAATACCCCATAACCGATAACCTAACCCCTCTGTCGTTTACCCGTCGTCGACATGTTCTAAATTCCCCTTAGGGCCACGGGTTGTCTTGTAAAGTAGTTGCAAGGGTTGTTTTGTTTTAGGATTTTCCAAGTTCAATAAAATAAACTTCAAGTTCTCTTATTTTGGTTTTAATATCTTGCAAGAGCATCGGGAGAGCATTGTGAGGTTATCTATTTACTTAGCATCGGGAGAGTTAAGTATACGAAAGAAATAAGAGCGAGTTCTCTAGTTTATAGTTGAACTATCTTGTGCCTAGGAATAGGGCAAGGTTAAGTGGCTAAGGAAGAATTCATACACATCGGTGTTCATCCTTCGATTCACGCCGGGAGGTATCGTCAAAGACGTGATCATCGACAGACTTGGACCTAGGGATAGGCCAAGGCAGATCTGGGATTCTTGCCAAACTTGAACGTACTGAGTTGGTGTGTTTGCTGCCGCGACGACCAACGGACAGCTGCCGCGACAGGTGCTGTCGGCGACAGGCGTGACGACAGAATTGGAGTTCCTAAGCAATACAATACCTACACTACTGAGCAATTCAATACCAGCCCATTCTCTCTATCTTGATTACTCTATTCTTTTATTTACGTTTTCCTTTATTATTCTCGTGACAACTCTCAATTATTTCCTTTACTTCGTGCAGTGAAATTAGGTGAAGCTATTGGCCTAATCCCTGTGGAGACGATAATCCGATACTTCGTATCACTTTACTACTTGCGTCGTGTACACTTGCACTATAATTGCGATAGACTCTTTTACACGCAACAAGTTTTTGGCGCCGTTGCCGGGGATTGGCAACATAACTACACCTTTCTTTTATTGCACTTTTCGTTTTTGTTTTTGTTTTTGTTTTTTTTTCTTTTAATTTTTCTTTTTCTATTTTTCGTTAGTACTTTAAACTCTTGCTTTTCACAAGGCTATCTTGTTTATGCACAGTTCTAAAAGAGGCGAAGATCCTGAGTATAAATTAGATCCGGAAATCGAACGTTCCTTCAATCTCAAGAAACAACTTCGCCACCTTTTAGACATGAACGAGTACCTTGAGGAACAGCTAGAGAAGATGGCCCGTAATCCGCTCGCTGGTGATGGTGTACCGCCTGTCAGCGACCCGCCCGCAGCAGCTGGACGACGGTCATGTCGTGACTACATGCTGAACGATCATGTAGAGCTGGAGACCACACTGCCGGATATTGATGTTGATAACTTCGAACTCAAGCCTGTCATGTTTAGTATGATCAACAATGCCGGGCAGTTTAGTGGTGCTGTGACAGAAGATGCTAGGGAGCATCTCAAAACGTTCCAGGAGATCTGTGGTTCGTTTAGACTGCCAGGAGTTAATCCGGAGATACTGAGGCTTCGGTTATTTCCCCATTCATTGAGGGACAGAGCTAAGACTTGGTGGAATAAACTAACACCGGGTTCAATCGTAACTTGGGCAGATTTGTCTCGTGAATTCTTATCTCGTTTTAATCCTTCGCATTTATCTGAGCGATTACGTAACGAAATTGATACTTTTCAACAGGAAGATGACGAGCCAATGCACGAGGCCTGAGACAGATTTACTACTCTTCTTCGAAACTGCCCCATGCATGGATTCCCCGTCTGGAATCAGGTAACTAAGTTCTATAATGCTGCTAACTTACAAACTCGCATTAGAATTGATTCTGCAGCAAATGGACTATTATTGGATAAAGATCCAGACGAGGCATTGCAAGTTTTGAAAAATCTGGCTAAGAATGAGGAGCAGTTTCCGACTGCAAGAAGAGGGGGTAAACGGGTACTTGCTGTCAAGGATTATGAAGCCGACAGCACTATGAAATCACAGGTAGCATTCCTTACTAAAGTAATGAAAAGGTTGTTGAATGATGATGGATTACAAGGATTTGCTGTTGAGGAAGTATGTGATATCTGTGAGGGAAATCATAGTAGGGATGAGTGCCCAATACAAGTAGAAGAAGGAAAATATGTTGGAAATTACAAGCCAAATTACAATTCCAACAATTATAACCCCAATTGGAGGAAGGATCCCAAATTTTCCTGGAGTAATCCTAACAACGCCCTGAATCCGCAAGCACACATTCAGAATCAGGGAGGACCTAGATTGCTGACGCGACAGCAACTGCCGCAAAACCTGCCACCGCAGCAGCAACAACAGCCACCACCTGCCACGAGCAGTATATTGGAACAGACTCTGGCCACCTTTATGTCTCAAACCGGTACTTATATTGAGAATATGAATCAGTTTGTTAAGAAGACAGAGAACTTCATGGATAAGACAGAGATGAGAATGACAAATCATGAAGCTACTTTGAAATCTCTGGAGACACAAATGGGTCAAGTTTCTCAACATATTAAGCCGAGGCAGAATGGAGGATTCCCTAGCAATACTGAAAGTGCTAGACCACCCACACATGAGAAATGCAAGGCAATTACTACTAGGAGTGGGAAAAAACTACCAGGGCCGGAAAAAGAAGCTGAAACAGAAAAGGAACCAGCCGTAGATAAACCTGCCGAGGAAGCTGCCCCGACAGGTGATAAACAGACTGCTACTGATGAACCTGTCACGACAGCAGAAGCGACAGAGGAGAAAAATGAAGAACATCGTCCTCAGATTCGTATGCAGTGGGAAGGACGTATTGCTGATTACCGTCCCCCACCACCTTTTCCTCAACGGATACAGCAAACTAAACAGGAATCTCAACTTAAAAAGATTTATGATATTTTTAAGCAGGTTCAAATTAATATTCTGTTGTTAGATGCCGTTAGGGAGATGCCTGGTTACGCCAAATTTCTCAAGAATGGCATGTCAAAGAAATATAAATTTGGGGAATTTGAAACGGTAAGGATGGCAGATGGTTGCATGAGTATTCTTCATCGGCAGCCACCCCAGAAAAAGAAGGATCCGGGGAGCTTCATCATACCTTGTGTAATCGGAGACAAATTTGTGGGTAAGGCACTTTGTGATCTTGGTGCTAGTGTTAATTTAATGCCAAAATCTGTTTTTCAGAAATTAGGTATTGGAAAGGCGCGGCCCACGACAGTAACTCTGCAGCTGGCAGACCGCTCTTACGTTCATCCAGAGGGAAAAATTGAAGATATTCTGGTAAGAGTGGATAAGTTTATTTTTCCTGCTGACTTTCTTGTTTTAGATTGTGAGGCAGATGAAAATGCACCAGTCATCCTTGGGCGACCCTTCTTAGCCACGGGAAGATCACTGATTGATGTGGAGAAAGGAGAACTCACTATGCGCGTGAACGATCAAGAGATTAAATTAAATGTTCTCCAAGCAATGAAACATGCTGATGTGGATGAGGAATGCAAGGCTATCATTGAAGTAACCCTTGATCATCCATACATTAGGTCGGGCTGTCATGATATAAATTTTGGCCACTGCTGCGACAACCACTTACAAGCCTGTCACGACAGCAACGAAGACAGCTCCGACGACAGCAACTCCTCTGACTCCGATACATCTGATACTGAAGATCAGGAGGAGGTAAACTGGTTAGGCCATCGTCCAGGTAAGTTATTCGAACCTTTGAATTACACTTCGGATAACCATTTAATCCAAAAGCCATCTACTATTGAACCACCTGCCTTAGAACTGAAGCCTCTGCCAGGGCAGCTTAAATATGCTTTTCTTTGTTCAAATGATACGTTGCCCGTAATCATCTCTTCTAAGCTGCCGCAGGAACAGGAACGACAGCTAATCGACATGCTAAGGCAGCACAAGAAGGCGATTGGATGGACGATAGCAGACATTCAAGGCATTAGTCCAGCGTTATGCATGCACAAAATCCTCCTAGAGGAAGACCATAAGCCGACTATTGATGCCCAAAGACGGCTAAACCATGCGATGAAAGAGGTGGTGCGTAAAGAGATAATCAAATGGTTAGATGCTGGTATTATTTACGCCATCTCCGACAGCAAATGGGTAAGCCCGGTGCAATGCGTTCCCAAGAAAGGAGGAATGACCGTGGTGACCAACGAGAACAATGAGTTAATCCCAACCAGGACTGTGACCGGTTGGAGGGTTTGTATGGACTATCGGAAGCTTAACAAAGCTACCCGAAAGGACCACTTTCCTTTACCCTTTATTGATCAAATGCTTGATAGATTAGCGGGTAAACCTTACTATTGTTTTCTTGATGGTTATTCAGGTTATAACCAAATTGCTATTGCACCAGAGGATCAAGAAAAGACGACCTTCACATGCCCCTACGGAACGTACGCTTTTAGGAGAATGCCATTTGGACTCTGTAATGCACCTGCCACTTTCCAAAGGTGCATGATGGCCATATTCTCCGACATGGTAGAGGACTTCCTAGAGATTTTTATGGATGACTTTTCCGTCTTTGGAGACGATTTTGAAAGCTGCCTTGGCAATCTTCAAAAGGTACTTGAAAGATGTGAAAAAGCTAATCTTGTTTTGAATTGGGAAAAATGCCACTTTATGGTGGATGAAGGGATAGTCCTTGGCCATAAGATTAGCTGCCGTGGGATAGAAGTCGACAGGGCCAAAATAGAAGTCATAGAGAAGCTGCCGCCGCCAACCAAAGTCAAGGGCATAAGGAGTTTTTTAGGGCATGCTGGTTTTTATCGAAGATTTATCGCAAATTTCTCAAAAATCACCAAGCCCCTATGCCATCTCTTAGAGCAGAACCAACCCTTTGACTTTAATGATGAATGTACTGAAGCATTCAAGGTTCTGAAGGAAAAACTAGTGACAGCCCCCATAGTACAGCCACCAGACTGGACACAGCCATTTGAGATTATGTGTGATGCTAGTGACTATGCTGTCGGGGCAGCACTTAGGCAGCGCAGAAATAAGCTGTTTCATGTCATATACTACGCCAGCAAGACATTAAATGACGCACAAGTGAACTACACCACCACAGAAAAGGAGCTATTAGCTGTGGTGTTCTCCATTGACAAGTTTCGTTCTTACATACTTGGGACGAAGGTGATAGTGCACACAGACCATTCTGCCCTGAAATATTTGTTCGCAAAGAAGGATGCAAAGCCTAGATTGATACGGTGGATCTTGCTATTACAAGAATTCGACCTAGAGATCAAGGACAAAAAGGGGACAGAAAATCAGGTGGCAGACCACTTGTCAAGATTGGAGAAGGGACAAAGTCTACCAATTGATGAGACAAACATACTGGAGACCTTCCCAGATGAGCAGCTCTTTGCTGCCGCAATCGCTGCCGCGACAGCCATGGCGGCAGGTAAGTCTTCTGAACTCCCCTGGTATGCTGATTTCGTTAATTTTATAGTTAGCGGAATATTCCCTTCTGATCTTAATTATCAAGCCAGGAAGAGGTTCCAAAATGATGTCAAGCATTATTATTGGGACGAACCTCTTCTTTTCAAATTATGTGCAGATCAGGTTATAAGGAGGTGTGTACCACAAGAAGAGCAAGAAGACATTCTCCATCACTGCCATGCTTCTCAATATGGAGGTCACTTAGGAGGCAACAAAACTGCTGCCAAGGTGCTGCAGTCAGGGTTCTACTGGCCGACACTGTATAAAGATGCACAGGACTTTTACAAGAACCGTGACAGGTGCCAGCGAACAGGTAACATCTCGAGGAGAAACGAGATGCCACTGCAGAACATTCTGGAAGTCGAGATCTTCGACGTTTGGGGGATTGATTTTATGGGACCTTTCCCATCTTCATGTGGAAATTTATACATCCTCCTAGCAGTAGATTATGTCTCTAAGTGGGTTGAAGCTATCGCCACACAAAAGAATGATGCCAAGACGGTCCAAAAGTTTTTACACAAAAACATTTTTTCAAGGTTTGGCATCCCTAAGGCGATTATCAGTGATGAATGGAGACATTTTGATAATAGGGTAATTGCTGCCGCCTTGAAGAAATATGGTGTCAAGCACAGGATCGCGACAGCATACCACCCATAGACCAATGGACAGGCTGAGATATCCAATAGGGAAGTGAAGAACATTCTTGAGAAGATGGTTAAACCAACTAGGAAAGATTGGTCTCTACTTTTGAATGATGCACTATGGGCATATAGGACAGCTTTTAAGACTCCGTTGGGCATGTCTCCATACAGACTGATTTATGGAAAAACCTGCCACTTGCCTGTCGAGATCGAGCACAAAGTATACTGGGCAATCAAGGCAGTGAATATGGACTTGGACAAGGCAGGCCAAAAAAGGCTGTTAGATCTGAACGAGCTTGAGGAAATATGGACAATGGCCTATGACAACGCAAGAATCTACAAGGAAAAAACAAAGAAGTGGCATGATAAGAAGTTGCTGCCACGACAGTTCTGCCCAGGGCAGCTTGTGTTGTTGTTCAATTCTAGACTGAAACTCTTCCCAGGAAAGCTAAAGTCTAGATGGTCTGGCCCATTCCAAGTGGTACAAGTTTTTCCCCATGGTGCCATCACAATTCAATCATTAAAAGATGGGCACCAATTCAAAGTTAATGGACAGCGCCTCAAGCATTATCAAGGGACTGAAGCCCCAGGAATACAGGAAGTGGTTACTTTAGGAGATGCCCCACAAGGCATCCCTAATTTAACCTAAGTTTTATTATTTATTTATTTACATTATTTATTATTTATTAGGAAATTAGATTTATTTTAGTCGAATAATGTTTTTATTTTTCTGTCTTTAGGAAATAAAGGAGTCAAGAAGAAAAGGAGAAGTGACCCAAGCCCACCATCCATCCATCAGCCCAACAGAGCCCATTTATTGAAGCCTGTCGTTTCGGCTGCCGCCGTAGACGGATAAGACAGGCTGTCAACAGACTGACACGGCAGACGCAGAAACGTGTGGCAGACGCGTAGCAGACGTATAAATACGTGTCAAACGCGTCAGACACGCTAAATCCCAACAGTCGCTCCGTTATTCACGCTTGCCGTTACAGCATTAAACGGGCAGCACCTCGACCGCTATAAAACCCCGTTTTCATTTTCATTTTTCTCACTTCTGCTTCTTCTTCCTTGCTTCCTCCTCTAGTTGTTATTTGCTTTCTTTATTTCTACAACCCTTGCAACTAATATGTCTACTAGACAGACCCGCCGCAGTGCTGCCTCAGCCTCTTCATCCGCAGCAGCATCACCGTTCGCCAACAAGGAGTTATGGGAAGAGAGGGGCTTCATCTACATTTGCGAAGCACCTAACATGGGGCTCCGACCGTTCATTGCGAAAGCTATAAGAACCCAACTATGGGAGCAGTTCACCGAACAACCGGCAGAACTAAACGACACATTAGTCCGGGAGTTCTACGCGGCCGTCGACAGCAGAACGACAACATCTGTCACTATCCGAGGAGTAAAGGTTCCATTCACGGCTGACAGCATCAACCACATGTTTGGCCTTTTCTTTGGCCCCGATGATGATGCCCACCAGAAATTTCTCGACACCCTCGATGCTGCCGCCTATGGTGCTGTCATGGCGGAGGTAACAGAGGAAGGAACAACTTGGACAACCAGCAAAAAGAACCCCCACTCTGTAAAAAGGGGGCAACTCCTACCTGAAGCAAAACTCTGGAATGCTTTCATCAAAAAGCGTATCATGCCATCTTCCCATCATACGACAGTGAACCAGCAGCGGCTCGCACTCATCCATTCAATCATGCACGACAGGCCTATCAACATGGGCCGTTATATGAGGGAGAGCATTTTGGAATGTGCCCATCGAACAGACTCTCGCCTCTGCCTGTCGTTCACGATAACTTCTCTCTGCCGCTGTGCTGCTGTCCCCGAGGTATCCACCGACAAATTAGTCAATGGTCGTGGCTGGACTGATAACAACATCTAAAGCCTCATGGAGGTCATAGCTGCAACACCCATCAACTCCTTCAACCCAGCTGCCTCCCCTGCAGACTCAGATGAGGAACCTGCCACCGAACCTGCCGCCGCCACCGCCCCGACAGACCAATCTGCCCACATCCTTGCTGCGATCCAACGGGTAGAAGAGCGACAAATGGGATTGATGACCTTCATCCGGGATTTCACCAACGCAACGGTAAATTTCATTACTGACGCTTTACATTATACGGATGTCATCTTCCCCACCTTCCCTGCCCATTATTTTCATATTCCCTCCCCTACACCTACACCACCTGTCTCCCCCCATACACATTCTGCTGCTTCCACCCCTTCACCTGCCCGGACGTCCAGCTCGTTGAGCAAACTGTCCAGCCTCCACCAAAGCCTAGACTCCGCCATCAGATCCGTGTCAGCAGCAGCAGCGAGGACAGCGATTGAAAATTTAAGTCTTTTATTTCTTTTTATTGCTGCCTGCCTTATATATTTTGTGATGTACTTACCTTCATGTTTTTGTTTTTCTGTCATTTTGCATTGAGGGCAATGCAACCCTCGAGTTTGGGGGTTGCAACCCTCCATCATTAATGGAGTCTTAGTACATCTTTTTATTAATCTGCTGTGTCTTTTATTTATTTAAGTTCTCTTTAAAAAAAAAGATTAAACTGTTGGCTTAAAACTGTGAAGTTAACTTACCTGTCATGACAGCTCTGTCGTGACAGCATCTTTAGGACAGATTAAGGAGAAGTTTAGAGCCTTTCTATAGTTCTGAAAACTTAAACACCATTGTGACTGTTATACTGCTTAGAGTTCTTTTAGCCAAACTAGAATAGGAAAGCTTAGCACTTAGAGTAGAAAAGAGACTAGAATCTCAGGAAACCTAGAGGTGCCTACCACTGGCTCTAGGCATATAACCAGAGAAAAACTTCTAGAGGTGCCTATCACCGGCTCTAGACAGTTAACTAGAGGTGTCTGAAATACTGGCTCTAGTAGAAAATAGAAGAAATTAGAAAAAAAAAGAAAAAAAGGGAAATAACTAGAGGTGCCCGATTCTGGCTCTAGTAAGAAAAAGAAAGAAAACAGTCTCGTAAGAAAAACTCTAAACAAGCTAAAAAATAATATTCTAGTGAAACTAAGAGAGTCTTGGCATATAACTGTTCACAAGCATGCACACACTGCACGAGGACTATAGGGAGATTCCGGACAGATCCTAATCTTACCGACAGATTGCTGCCGTTACAGAGAATGAGCGACAGGTAAGGGACAGTTCACTGTTTGAAGGCCAACACACAAAAAATTCTATATTCTTTTTCTTTTAGGTCTTAGTTGCTTGAGGGAAAGCAAAAACTTGAGTTTGGGGGTGTGTTGAGTGTGTAAAAGTTCTATTATTTACACCTTTTTTAACCCATATTTCTGCTGCATTCAAGCATCATTGCATTGCATTTAGGTTAGTTTACAGTAAAACATCACAAATGGATTAAAGGCACGGATTCTACTAAAAGATGGCTTATTTTGCAGGTAGCTGCCATCGTAGACGGTGAAGGCGGGCGCAGGGCAGAGAAGCAGGATAGCTGAACTGGACAAGCAGACGACGAGGAAGAAGCTGCCATGGATCTGTCGTGATAGCAAGGTGACAGCAACCTTATGAAGAGGAAAAGTAAAGTGGACCACGATAGATAGAGAAAAATCTACTCGTCTGTCGTGTGAAAGCCAAATATTTTTCCAAGCCCCGGATCAAAAGATATGTCAAGCCAAAGCTCAATGAGAGGAATTCCCATGAAACAAGGAGGCGGCTGAAAAGTAGGAATCCTTAGAGATTAAGCATTCATTAGAATCTTACTTTTCATTAAAGTTGTAATCCTTGTTAACTTAGAATACTTGAGCCCAAAGCTTATATAAGGGCATAGATTTAACCTAGGAGGCATAATACCCCATAACCGATAACCTAACCCATCTGCCGTTTACCCGTTGTCGACATGTTCTAAATTCCCCTTAGGGCTACGGGTTGTCTTGTAAAGTAGTTGCAAGGGTTGTTTTGTTTTAGGGATTTTCCAAGTTCAATAAAATAAACTTCAAGTTCTCTTATTTTGGTTTTAATATCTTGCAAGAGCATCGGGAGAGCATTGTGAGGTTATCTATTTACTTAGCATCGGGAGAGTTAAGTATACGAAAGAAATAAGAGCGAGTTCTCTAGTTTATAGTTAAACTATCTTGTGTCTAGGAATAGGGCAAGGTTAAGTGGCTAAGGAAGAATTCATACACATCGGTGTTCATCCTTCGATTCACGCCGGGAGGTATCGTCAAAGACGTGATCATCGACAGACTTGGACCTAGGGATAGGCCAAGGCAGATCTGGGATTCTTGCCAAACTTGAACGTACTGAGTTGGTGTGTTTGCTGCCGCGACGACCAACGGACAGCTGCCGCGACAAGTGCTGTCGGCGACAGGCGTGACGACAGAACTGGAGTTCCTAAGCAATACAATACCTGCACTACTGAGCAATTCAATACCAGCCCATTCTCTCTATCTTGATTACTCTATTCTTTTATTTACGTTTTCCTTTATTATTCTCGTGACAACTCTCAATTATTTCCTTTACTTCGTGCAGTGAAATTAGGTGAAGCTATTGGCCCAATCCCTGTGGAGACGATAATCCGATACTTCGTATCACTTTACTACTTGCGTCGTGTACACTTGCACTATAATTGCGATAGACTCTTTTACACGCAACAAAAATCAATTACTTTTACACAGCTTTTGGACCGTTGGATGATGGTAATTAATGGCCCAGATTATTTCCTTATCTTTTTTCTCAAGTGATAATCTTTACATTTTTTACTGTTAATCTCATCCATACATTCCACTCATCCAATGGTTCTAGATTAGTGTACAACTAAATGAGTTTTACACCATGTAACTTGATCACATCCCATATGGGTTAGGATCAACTTAGATGTTACGTTGAAAATTAGATGTTATGTTGAAAACTAAATGAGTAAAATAAAATTTATATAATATATAACCTAGTAAACTAGATTCAAACTAAAAATCCTATACAAAATTAATAAGAAAATCATATAATATAAAGAAAATAGGGTTTTACTTTGAAGAATGTGTTGGGATGATTGATCAACTTGATTTGTCTAAAAGGGGGCAAATTGGACATTTAAAAATGAATAGAAGCAAATAGAAAGATAAAAAATGATGACACAAGAAATTATAGTGGTTCAAGCTTCTAACAAGCTCTACATCCACTATCTTAGCTCCCCACTAAGGATTTCAAACAATTCACTAAGAATTCTTCCTCTTTTTTAGGCTAAGGAGGCAACAGTTGCAACCGATCAAAGTTTTTTACCCAAAGCTTGATCAAATTCACTCTTTTACAAGAAAGAATGGAAAACAAATGAAAACCCCTCAAAGGTAAATGATTTGCCCAATTACAATATCACTCAACTGAAACTTGAAATAAAATGGATACAAATTTGATCACTCGGGTGGGTTACAAAAAAATTGACTCTAAACGGCTCAAAGTAGGTTGGATTTGTGCTTGAATGCTTTAGACTTGTTAACTTCTTGTTGCCGAAGCTTTTGAGACTTGATTTTATAATTCTTCATTGATTTCTAACCGTTTGGGTGGTTGAGATCATTAATAGAGTCGTTGGGCTGCATTTTTCCCGCAATAAATGTTGTTTGGCAACCTACCATATTGGTACACGAACAGCTAAATCGGTACCTGCTATAAAAAGAAACAGCTGTTGTAAAAAGGGGTATCGATACTCTTGAGGGCATATCAAAATGACTAAGGTATAAAAACATAGTTGTATCAAAATAGATAGGTCGTATCAGTACGGATTTTGCTCACTGAAATCTGAGATAAAAGTCCTTGGAAAAATGCATCGGTGCGCCTATAGGGCGTACCGGTACGAGTTAACTAAAATTTGAAGTTTGGTGATTCCAAGACTGACAAGGTAACGATCATATAATTTAATTTAAAGATCTTGAAAATCTTAACATCATGTATTAGTACGAGTAAGATCGTATCGATACTGATAACCAAGAACACAAACCTAAATGAATGTTGTATCGAAACGGGCACACTCGTATCATTACATTTTTGTAATTAAAATTCTAGTAGCCAAAAATCGTATCGAAACGCTAAGAGGCGTATCGATACACCTGAGCATATTTGGTTAATTGAGCATAAAAAACACTTAGAAAATTTTGGGGTTTATGTTTTTTACTTAGAAACAATTTTAGGTTCAAATCCTTGTCATTTTGTGAGACTTTTCAAATACTTAAAAATTTAACCAATTTACAAATTGGTCCTTAAACTCTTTGTTAAATCAAAATCAATTCTAATTTTACAATCTCTCCGTTTTTGATATAACAAAACAAAAGTAAACATTTTATGTTTTGAAGAAACATTCCCCCTTTCTTTAAGGCTAAAAGATGTAACTTTGAAAATTTTGATCTCAATTTCTTCTCCCCTTTTTGTTAGATCAAAATCAATGGGATAATAAGCAAGATATAAACAATTAAGAACAACAATCTTAAATAAAACCAACATAGATAGCATTAAATTCAAAGCATAATATTCTAAGCAACATAAAATCCAACTTTAATCTTAAAAACAAAAACCAAAGCAAATAAACTTAAAGCATAGGTGTTCATAAAACAAAAGACATAGGTGCATAAATCCTAATATGATATGATATGATATGAATGAGATGCAAAGGCCTAAAGAGCGTCTTCATCATCTTCATCTTCATCGTCTTCATCCTCGTCATTGTTACCAAGGGAATGTCCACGCTACTCTCCATGAAATGCGGTGAGAGTTATATCCATCGAGGCTTGACAATTTTCAATAGAAGTAACTCGATCCTCCAAAGATGTCAAACGAGTATCAAAGGTTGTGAAGCCGGAGGTCATGTATGTGTCCAAAGAAGCAAACTTTCTATCAAGATAGGCCATGAGAGCATCAAGGGAAGGTGGAGAAACTAGAGCTTTCGAAACAACTTGAGGAGTGCCACTGGATCGGGTTGAGCATCTTGAGGAAGATTCGCAATACAGATCCATTCACCATTGAAGAGAGTCAACTTGGCACATTAAAGGGAACGCTCATCAATAGGATTAGTGAGAGGCTCGACAAGGTCATAAGAGCAATCAATACCAATCTTGTGAAACATGTAGCTCAAAGTGGTTACGTAGGTGAATGATGAAACAAAAGTAGTATGGCGATGTTGCACAAAGTTGACAATCTCGACAAACATAATTTGAGCAAGATTCGGATGCTTACCCTTACGAAGGCAACAGATCCAAAAATCAACAACGTGTCGGATCGTAGAGAACTTCCCACCGGATGGGCAAAACCACAAAGTGACAAGAAGGTGAAGAAAGCGGCCATGAATGTTGAGTGTGTAAAAGTTCTATTATTTACACCCTTTTTACCCATATTTCTGCTGCAGTCAAGCATCATTTCATTGCATTTAGGTTAGCTTACAGCAAAACATCACAAATACATTAAAGGCACAGATTCTACTAAAAGATGGCTGATTTTGCAGGTTACCGCCATAGTAGACGGAGAAGGCAGGCGCTGGGTAGAGAAGCAGAAGAGCTGAACTGGACAAGCAGACAAAGAGGACGATGCTGCCATGGTGCCGCCGTGACAGCATGGTGACAGCAGTTTTGTGGAGAGAAAAAGCAAAGTGGACCTCGATAGATAGAGAAAATTATGCTCGTCTGTCGTATGAAAACCATATATTTTTCCAAGCCCCGGATCAAAAGATATGTCAAGCCCAAAGTTCAATGAGAGAAAATCCCAAGAAACAAGGAGAACGGCTGGAAAGTAGATTCCTTGAAGATTAAGTCTTTATTAGAATCATACTTTTAATTAAAGTTGTAATCCTTGTTAACTTAGAATACTTGAGCCCAAAGCTTATATAAGGGCATGTATTTTAACCTAGGGCAGATATCCCATAACCCATAGCCGATTTCCCCTTAAACCGACAACCAAAAACCCCTCCGCCGTTTACCCGCCGTCGATATGTTCTAAAACCCCCCTAGGGCCACGGGTTGATTTGTAAAGTAGTTGCAAGGGTTGCTTTTGTTTTAGGAATTTTCAGTTCAATAAAATAAACTTCAAGTTCTCTTATTTTGGTTATTAATATCTTGCAAGAGCATCGGGAGAGCATTGTGAGGTTATCCATTTACTTAGCATCGGGAGAGTTAAGTATACGAAAGAAATAAGAGCAAGTTCTCTAGTTTATAGTTGAACTATCTCGTGCCTAGGGATAGGGCGAGGTTAAGTGGCTAAAGAAGAATTCATACACATCGGTGTTCATCCTTCGATTCACGCCGGGAGGTATCATCAAGACGTGATCATCGACAGACTTGGACCTAGGGATAGGCCAAGGCAGATCTGGGATTCTTGCCAAACTTGAACGTACTGAGTTGAGTGTTTGCTGCCGCGACGATCAACGGACTGCTGCCGCGACAGGTGCTGCCGCGACGGGCGCGACGACAGAACTGGATTTCCTAAGCATTACCATACCTGCACTACTGAGCAATTCAATACCAGCCCATTCTCTCTATCTTGATATCTTAATTCTTTTATTTACGTTTACTTTATTACTCTCGTGACAACTTTCTTAAAATATTTCCTTTGCTTTCGTGCAGTAAACTAAGGTGAAGCTATTAGCCCAATCCCTGTGGAGACGATATCCGATACTTCGTATCACTTTACTACTTGCGTCGTGTACACTTGCACTACCATTGCGATAGACTATTTTACACGCAACAAATTTTTGGCGCCGTTGCCGGGGATTGGCAACATAACTCTACGTTTCTTTTATTGCACTTTTTGTTTTTATTTTTATTTTGTTTTTATTTTTATTTTTCTTTTTATTTTTATTTTTTTCTTGGTGCTTTCAACTCTTGCTTTTCACGAGGTTTTCTTGTTTATGCGCAGATCTAAAAGAGGTGAAGATCCTGAGTATCCATTAGATCCGGAAGTTGAACGTTCCTTCAATCTCAAGAAACAACTTCGTCACCTTTTAGCCAGGAACGAATACCTTGAGGAGCAGCTAGAGAAGATGGCCCGTAACCCGCCCGCTGGTGATGGTATACCGCCTGTCGACGACCCGCCTGCAGCAGCCGGACGACGGTCCTGTCGTGACTACATGTTGAATGATCATGTAGAGTTGGAGACCACGCTGCCGGATATTGATGTTGATAACTTCGAGCTTAAACCTGTCATGTTTAGTATGATTAACAATGCCGGGCAGTTTAGTGGTGCTGTGACAGAGGATGTTAGGGAGCATCTCAAAACGTTCCAGGAAATCTGTAGTTCGTTTAGACTACCAGGAGTTAATCCGGAGATACTGAGGCTTCGGTTATTTCCCCATTCATTGAGGGACAGAGCTAAAACTTGGTGGAATAAACTTACGCCGGGTTCAATCAAAACTTGGGCAGATTTATCTCGTGAATTTTTATCTCGTTTTAATCCTTCGCATTTATCTGAGCGATTACGTAATGAAATTGCTACTTTTCAGCAGGAAGATGACGAGCCGATGCACGAGGCCTGGGACAGATTTACTACTCTTCTTCGGAACTGCCCAATGCATGGATTCCCCGTCTGGAATCAGGTAACAAAGTTCTATAATGCTGCTAACTTACAAACTCGCATTCGAATTGATTCTGCAGCAAATGGACTATTATTGGATAAAGATCCGGACGAGGCATTACAAGTTTTGAAAAATCTGGCCAAGAATGAGGATCAGTTTCCAACTACAAGAAGAGGGGGTAAGCGAGTACTTGTTGTCAAGGATTATGAGGCTGACAGCACCATGAAATCACAGGTAGCATTCCTTACTAAAGCAATGAAAAGGTTATTAAATGATGACGGATTACAAGGATTTGTTGTTGAGGAGGTATGTGATATCTGTGAGGGAAATCATAGTCGGGATGAGTGTCCAATACAGTTAGAAGAGGGAAAGTATGTTGGAAATTACAACAAGCCGAATTACAACTCCAACAATTATAATCCCAATTGGAGGAAGGATCCCAAATTTTCCTGGAGTAATCCTAATAATGCCCTGAATCCTCAAGCACACAATCAGAATCAGGGAGGACCTAGATTGCTGACGCGACAGCAACTGCCGCCGCACCTGCCGCCGCAGCAGCAACAGCAGCCACCAGCTGCCACGAGCAGTATACTGGAACAGACTCTGGCCACTTTTATGTCTCAGACAGGTACTTATATTGAGAATATAAATTAGTTTGTCAAGAAGACGGAGAATTTCATGGATAAAACAGAGATGAGGATGACGAATCATGAAGCTACTTTGAAATCTCTGGAGACACAAATGGGTCAGGTATCTCAACATATTAAGCCGAGACAGACTGGAGGATTCCCTAGTAATACTGAAAATGCTAGCCAGCCCACACATGAGCAATGTAAGGCCATTACTACTAGGAGTGGGAAGAAACTACCAGGGCCGGAAAATGAAGCTGAAACAGTAAAGGAACCAGCCTTGGATGAACCTGCCGAGGAAGCAGCCCCGACAGGTAACAAACAGACTGCTGCCGATGAGCCTGTCACGACAGCAGAAGCGACAGAGGAGAAAATTGATGAACCTAAACCTCCTCAGATTCGTATGCAGTGGGAAGGACGTATTGCTGATTATCGTCCCCCACCTCCTTTTCCTCAACGGATACAGCAAGCTAAGCAAGAATCTCAACTTAAAAAGATTTATGATATTTTTAAGCAGGTTCATATTAATATTCTGCTGTTAGATGCCGTTAGGGAGATGCCCGGTTATGCCAAATTTCTCAAGGATGTCATGTCAAAGAAATCTAAACTTGGGGAATTTGAAACGGTAAAGATGACAGAAGGTTGCATGAGTATTCTTCATCGGCAGCCACCCCAGAAAAAGAAGGATCCGGGGAGCTTCATCATACCTTGTGTAATCGGAAATAAATTTGTGGGTAAGGCACTTTGTGATCATGGTGCTAGTGTTAATTTAATGCCAAAATCTGTTTTTCAGAAATTAGGTATTGGAAAGGCGCGGCCCACGACAGTAACTCTGCAGCTGGCAGACCGCTCTTATGTTCATCCGGAAGGAAAAATTGAAGATATTCTGGTAAGAGTGGATAAATTTATATTTCCTGCTGACTTTCTTGTTTTAGATTGTGAAGTAGATGATAATGCACCAGTCATCCTTGGGCGACCCTTCTTAGCCACGGGAATATCACTGATTGATGTGGAGAAAGGAGAACTCACCATACGAGTAAACGATCAAGAGATTAAGTTGAATGTTCTCCAAGCGATGAAACATGCTGATGTAGACGAGGAATGCAAGGCTATCACTGACGTTATCCTTGATCAACCCTGCATCAGGTCGGGCTGTCACGATATTAAATTTGGTCACTGCTGCGGCAGCCACCTACAAGGCTGTCACGACAACACTGACGATAGCACCGACGACAGCAACTCCTCTGACTCCGAAACATCTGATACTGAAGATCAGGAGGAGGTAAACTGGTTAGGCAATCGTCCAGGTAAGTTATTCGAACCTTTAAATTATACTTCGGATAACCATTTAATCCAAAAGCCATCTACTGTTGAACCACCTGCCTTAGAACTGAAGCCCCTGCCAGGGCAGCTAAAATATGCTTTTCTTGGTTCAAATGATACATTCCCCGTAATCATCTCTTCTAAGCTGCCACAGGAACAGGAACGACAGCTAGTAGGCATGCTGCGGCAGCACAAAAAGGCAATTGGATGGACGATCGTTGACATTCAAGGCATCAGTCCGGCGTTATGCATGCACAAAAATCCTTTTAGAGGAAGATCATAAGCCGACTATAGATGCCCAAAGGCGGCTAAACCATGCGATGAAAGAGGTGGTCCGTAAAGAGATAATCAAATGGTTAGATGCTGGTATTATTTACACCATCTCTAACAGCAAATGGGTGAGCCCGGTGCAATGCGTTCCCAAGAAAGGAGAAATGACCGTGGTGACCAATGAAAACAATGAGTTAATCCCAACCAGGACTGTGACCGGTTGGAGGGTTTGTATGGACTATCGGAAGCTTAACAAAGCTACCCGAAAAGACCACTTTCCTTTACCTTTTATTGATCAAATGCTTGATAGATTAGCGGGTAAACCTTACTATTGTTTTCTTGATGGTTATTCAGGTTACAACCAAATTGCTATCGTACCGGAAGATCAAGAAAAGACGACTTCCACATGCCCCTACGGAACGTACGCTTTTAGAAGAATGCCATTTGGATTATGTAATGCACCCGCCACCTTCCAAAGATGCATGATAGACATATTCTCCGATATGGTGGAGGACTTCCTTGAGATATTTATGGATGATTTTTCAGTCTTCGGGGACGATTTTGAGAGCTGCCTTCGCAATCTACAAAAGGTACTTGAAAGATGTGAAAAAGCAAACCTAGTCTTAAATTGGGAAAAATGCCACTTTATGGTGGATGAAGGGATAGTCCTTGGCCACAAGATTAGCTGCCGTGGGATAGAAGTCGACAGGGCTAAAATAGAAGGGATCGAGAAGCTGCCGCCGCCGACCACAGTCAAGGGCATTAGAAGTTTCTTAGGGCATGCTGGTTTTTACAGGAGGTTCATTGCAAATTTCTCAAAAATCACCAAGCCCCTATGCCATCTCTTGGAGCAGAACCGACCCTTTGACTTTAATGATGAATGTACTGAAGCATTCAAGGTTCTGAAGGAAAAACTGGTAACAGCCCCCATAGTACAGCCACCAGACTGGACACAGCCATTTGAGATTATGTGTGATGCTAGTGACTATGCTGTCGGGGCAGCACTTGGGCAGCACAGAGATAAGCTATTTCATGTCATATACTATGCCAGTAAGACATTGAATGACGCCCAAGTAAACTACACCACCACAGAAAATGAGCTATTGGCTGTGGTGTTTTCCATTGACAAGGTTCGTTCTTACATACTTGGAACGAAGGTAATAGTGCAGACAGACCATTCTGCCCTGAAGTATCTGTTCGCGAAAAAGGATGCAAAGCCTAGATTGATACGGTGGATCCTGCTATTGCAAGAGTTCGACCTTGAAATCAAGGACAAAAAAGGGACAGAAAATCAGGTGGCAGATCACTTGTCAAGATTGGAGATGGGACAGAGCCTACCAATAGATGAGACAACACATACTGGAGACCTTCCCAGATGAGCAGCTCTTTGCTGCCGCAATCGCTGCCGCAACAGCCATGGCGGCAGGTAAGTCTTCTGAACTCCCCTGGTATGCTGATTTCGTTAATTTTATAGTTAGCGGAATACTCCCTTCTGATCTTAATTATCAAGCCAGAAAGAGGTTCCAAAATGATGTTAAGCATTATTATTGGGACGAACCTCTTCTTTTCAAAATGTGTGCAGATCAGGTTATAAGGAGGTGTGTACCACAAGAAGAGCAAGAAGACATTCTCCATCACTGCCATGCTTCACAATATGGAGGTCACTTAGGAGGCAGTAAAACTGCTGCCAAGGTGCTGCAGTCAGGGTTCTACTGGTCGACACTGTATAAAGATGCACAGGACTTCTACAAGAACTGTGACAGGTGCCAGTGGACAGGTAACATCTCGAGGAGAAACGAGATGCCACTGCAGAACATACTAGAAGTCGAGATCTTCGACGTTTGGGGGATTGATTTTATGGGACCTTTTCCATCTTCATGTGGAAATCTATACATCCTCCTAGCAGTGGATTATGTCTCTAAGTGGGTTGAAGCTATCGCCACTCAAAAGAATGATGCCACGACAGTTCAAAAATTTCTACACAAGAACATTTTCTCTAGATTTGGCATCCCTAAGGCGATTATCAGTGATTAAGGGAGACATTTTGACAATAGGGTCATTGCTGCCGCATTGAAGAAATATGGTGTCAAGCACAGGATCGCGACAGCATACCACCCACAGACCAATGGACAAGCTGAAATATCCAATAGGGAAGTTAAGAACATTCTTGAGAAGATGGTTAAGCCAACTAGGAAAGATTGGTCTTTACTTCTAAATGATGCATTATGGGCATATAGGACAGCATTCAAGACTCCATTGGGCATGTCTCCATACCGATTGATTTATGGGAAAACATGTCACCTTCCTGTCGAGATAGAGCACAGGGCATACTGGGCAATCAAGGCAGTGAATATGGACTTGGACAAGGCAGGCCAGAAAAGGCTGTTAGATCTGAACGAGATTGACGAAATAAGAACAATGGCCTACGACAATGCAAGAATTTACAAGGAGAAAACTAAGAAGTGGCATGATAGGAAGTTGCTGCCACGACAGTTCTGCCCAGGGCAGCTTGTGTTGTTGTTCAATTCTAGACTGAAACTCTTCCCAGGGAAGCTAAAATCTAGATGGTCTGGCCCGTTCCAAGTTGTACAAGTTTTTCCCCATGGTGCCATCACAATTCGATCATTAAAAGACGGGCACCAATTCAAAGTCAACGGACAGCGCCTCAAGCATTATCAGGGGACTGAAGCCCCAGGAATACAGGAAGTGGTTACCTTAGGAGATGCCCCACAAGGCACCCCTAATTTAACCTAATTTTTATTTTTATTATTTATTATTTATTAGGAAATTAGGTTTATTTTATTTGAATAATATTTTTATGTTTACTGTTTTTAGGAAATAAAGGAGTCAAGAAGAACAGGAGAAGTGAACTCAGCCCACCATCCATCCATCAGCCCAACAAAGCCCAATATTGAAGCCTGTCGTTATAGCTTCAACGGGCAGCAAATCCTTTTCTATATAACCCCGTTTCCTTTTCATTTTCACTCACTTCTGCCTTTCTTACTTGTTCTCCCTTTTTAGTTTTCATTTGCTTTCATTTACTTTTCACAACCCTTGCACTAATATGTCTTATAGGAAAACCCGACGCAATGCTTCCTTTACTTCCTCAGCGGCAGCAGCTCTGATATTCAGGTTGTACAGCAACCACCCCAGCCCGCCCCGAGAACCAGAATCCGCCGCCAAATCCACCTCAGCAGCAGCAGTGAAGACAGCGCTTAAAAATTTAAGTTTCTTATTTTCCTATTGCTGCCTGCCATTTATATATATTTTGTGATGTACTGCCTTCATTTATTTTGCTTTTTATTTTGTCATTTGTATTGGGGGCAATGCAACCCTTGAGTTTGGGGGTGGCAACCCTCCATATTAATGGAGTCCAAGTACATCTTAGTTAAATTTTTGTGTCTTTTACTTAGTTTATTTTCGTCAAAAAAAAATCTGAAAAATTGGAAATTTTGGCTGAAAACTGTGAACTGAACTTACCTGTCGTGACAGCTCTGTCATGGCAGAAACTTTAGGATAGTTTTAGGAGAAGTTTAGAGCCTTTCTTTAGTTCTGAAAACTTAAACACCATTGTGACTGTTAGACTGCTTAGATTTCTTTTAGCCAAACTAGAATAGGAAGCTTAGCACTTGAATAGCCCCTAGAGGTGCCTAACACTGGCTCTAGGAAAGAAGTTTAGCAAAAGAGACTCAATAGCCCTAGAGGTGCCCGAAACCGGCTCTAGAAAGTTAACTAGAGGTGCCCGAAACCGGCTCTAGTGAAACTTTAGCTTTAAAAAATAAAAAATCAAGTCAAAACAGAAAATCAAAGAAGAATGAAAATGTGCCTTCAAAAAGATAAACTTTGGCATAAAAATTCGAGTTAAGAGTTGAATATTCTAGTGAAACTAAGAGAGTCTTGGCATATAATTGTTCACAAGCATGCACACACTGCACGAGAACTATAGTGAGATTCCGAACAGATTCTAAATTATCCGACAGGTTGCTGCCGTCACAGGGAACGAACGACGGATAAGGGAAAGTCCACTGTTTTAAAGCCAAAACAAAAATATTTCATTTTTCTTTTAGGTTTTAGTTGCTTGAGGGCAAGCAAAAACTTGAGTTTGGGGGTGTGTTGAGTGTGTAAAAGTTCTATTATTTACACCCTTTTTACCCATATTTCTGCTGCAGTCAAGCATCATTTCATTGCATTTAGGTTAGTTTACAGCAAAACATCACAAATACATTAAAGGCACAGATTCTACTAAAAGATGGCTGATTTTGCAGGTTACCGCCATAGTAGACGGAGAAGGCAGGCGCTGGGCAGAGAAGCAGAAGAGCTGAACTGGACAAGCAGACAAAGAGGACGATGCTGCCATGGTGCCACCGTGACAGCATGGTGACAACAGTTTTGTGGAGAGAAAAAGCAAAGTGGACCTCGATAGATAGAGAAAATTCTGCTCGTCTGTCGTATGAAAACCATATATTTTTCCAAGCCCCGGATCAAAAAATATGTCAAGCCCAAAGTTCAAGGAGAGAAAATCCCAAGAAACAAGGAGAACGGCTGGAAAGTAGATTCCTTGAAGATTAAGTCTTTATTAGAATCATACTTTTAATTAAAGTTGTAATCCTTGTTAACTTAGAATACTTGAGCCCAAAGCTTATATAAGGGCATGTATTTTAACCTAGGGCAGATATCCCATAACCCATAGCCGATTTCCCCTTAAACCGACAACCAAAAACCCCTCCGCCGTTTACCCGCCGTCGATATGTTCTAAAACCCCCCTAGGGCCACGGGTTGATTTGTAAAGTAGTTGCAAGGGTTGCTTTTGTTTTAGGAATTTTCAGTTCAACAAAATAAACTTCAAGTTCTCTTATTTTGGTTATTAATATCTTGCAAGAGCATCGGGAGAGCATTGTGAGGTTATCCATTTACTTAGCATCGGGAGAGTTAAGTATACGAAAGAAATAAGAGCAAGTTCTCTAGTTTATAGTTGAACTATCTCGTGCCTAGGGATAGGGCGAGGTTAAGTGGCTAAAGAAGAATTTATACACATCGGTGTTCATCCTTCGATTCACGCTGGGAGGTATCATCAAGACGTGATCATCGACAGACTTGGACCTAGGGATAGGCCAAGGCAGATCTGGGATTCTTGCCAAACTTGAACGTACTGAGTTGAGCGTTTGCTGCCGCGACGATCAACGGACTGCTGCCGCGACAGGTGCTGCCGCGACGGGCGCGACGACAGAACTGGATTTCCTAAGTATTGCAATACCTGCACTACTGAGCAATTCAATACCAGCCCATTCTCTCTATCTTGATATCTCAATTCTTTTATTTACGTTTACTTTATTACTCTCGTGACAACTTTCTTAAAATATTTCCTTTGCTTTCGTGCAGTAAACTAAGGTGAAGCTATTGGCCCAATCCCTGTGGAGACGATATCCGATACTTCGTATCACTTTACTACTTGCGTCGTGTACACTTGCACTACCATTGCGATAGACTATTTTACACGCAACAATGGACATCAAGAACGGTCACAAAACCACCAAGAGTATGTCCCAAAGAGTCCTCATTATCTATTCCCACATCCTCTAAACCCAAAAGATTAGCTATAGCTAAGGAATCAAGTTGAAATTTCTTTCCCATAAGATAAGATTCTATAGCTATAACTTCGGTTCTACCTTGGTTACAAATACACCAAGCATTAGGCTAAAAAATAAGGACAAGGTTTCGGTAAAGAATGTCGGGTATGCTCAAAAAGGCCTTAAACTTCCATTGGTTCATTAAATCAAGGTATTTGAATTGAAAAGTATTGGAAGACGTGGAAAGGATAAAAACAACACGCTTACGGTGGATTTTAAAATTTTTGTAATGTTTAAAACGTTCCATGGCATTTGGATATTGAGTTTATTAAAACAATGTTGAAAATATTGCTAAGGTTGGGTTTTGTACCATTGTTGTCAAATTAGGATTGGAAGATTGGCCCAATTCTCTTCTCGCTCTTTTCTTAGGAGCCATGGTAAAAACCTGAAATAAAAACCAAACCATAAAACAATGTATGCATAAATTAACACATTGAATCCAATACACAATCTAATGATCAAGGTATTGTAAAAATATATATAATATAGTTTAAAAACATATACAAGTATAAAAAGAATTTTTGGTAAAATAAAAACTGAAAAACATTGTTGAAAATATACAATATATTTTTATATTCGAACAAAAAAAATTCAATTTTGAAAATATTTTTGCAAAATCTTTGAAAAACAATTTATATACATACTAAATATATTATTTTGAATCAAAAATATTATATATAAATAAGAACGGAATAAAAAAATAAAGAATGTAGGGTTTATACCTTGAATGTGGATTATGGATGAATGAGGAGATGATGATGCACAAAACTTGATGATTTTTCTATTGTTTGATAAGAAACCCAAAAGCCCTCAAAAGATTTGATGATTTGTGTGAAAAACAAAGGGATTTATAGAGTTTAAATAGGTAATTTTTTGTATCTAGGGTTGGAGAGAAAAGGTAGAATTTGATTTAAAGTTGAAAACCCTCTTTTAATGCCCATTTATCACTCCAATGGCTACGTATATCGATACGCCACATGTGTGTATCGAAACTGAATACTGCTGCGGTTTTTAAGCTGTACCGATCCTCAACCTTGTACCGGTACATGCTTGCATGTACCGAAGTTGCCATAGATACCCGTATCGATACGTGAAGAATCGTATCGATACCCTTGTGCCAGAAATGTCATTTTTGGTAGCAAGGTGCTCAAAAATTCGATTTTACTCGAATTGAAATGCATGAAGACGATATGAGATTATCATGTATGAGAAAAAATAGATGCATACTCCCCTAGAAACAAGGATAGATGCATATAGGAGGAAAAACACATAAGCAATGCAATCAACCAAATTTAAGAAAAATTTTAAGACCAAAAAGGCTCTAAGGCTCAAGAAAGGCTAGTTAAACCTAACTCTCTCCTAAGAGACCAAAAACGCTCTTTGCCTACAGGTTTGGTGAATATATTCACTAGTTGGTTCAAGGTGTCTACATATTCTACAACTGTATCATTTTTCAAGACATGATCTTTAATGAAATGATGTCTAAGTTAAACGTATGCAATAAGTTATTAAAAGAAAGTATTGGCTCGGGGGACGCCCCACTGATATGTTTCGATATTAGCCTTTGCTATCCATTACTTGTAACCGATAAGATACACTCCAACTTCCTGTTAAACGATAAGATATCTAAGTTGTCTGGTCAATGGAAGACCTTGGACCTATTGGTTGATGTCTGTTATGCTAGACTACAGTCTCTTTTTAATAAGATCAAATGATCTTCTGATAAAGTACCTTCGGTACTCTTGTTTAAGTTATGGCTCGGGGGACGCCCCACTGATATGTTTCAATATTAGCCTTTGTTATGTGCTTTGAGCTAAGTATCGCCTGGATTCGTGTTCTTCATTGCCAATAATAATCCAAGGCAAACCTGTAAAAGATATGAAATGTTTAATTAAGTAAAGAATGCAAAAGAGTTGTAAAAAGAATATGTAATTGAAAGCTCATGGTGAGCACTGTAATGAATGACTCTTGGTGAGCCCTGCATGAATAGCTCTCAGTGAGCAAGAAAGTGACTCCTATTGGATTACAACAAAGTGATTTAAATAGAAGCTTTGAGTGAGGTTAATAAGATCAATTCTTTAAAGATTCCTTGATAAACTAAGATGTATTAAGCTATCTTAATTCACAAGAAAGTTCCTGTATAAATATCCTCTTGTATGGCTAAATCCTTTGTGATCTCATTTATTATCATTGTTATATTGACATTGCTACCTCACCTAGGCTATATAAGCCTAATGCATTCCATTTCATGCATTGCAGGTTACTTTAGAAGTTTATTATTGATCGGGTAATTGAGAGACCAATTATACTTCAAGACCTTGTTCAATGTCTTGTTTTTAAACAAACTCCTAGGATGGTGGCACTTTGTATTTGTTTGAGAATCTAGCTTTGATGAATTTTTTTATTTTTATTAAATGGGAAAGTTGTTATGGCATATCCGAGCTTAGTTGGTAAATGTCTAGAATGTTAAATGAATCAAGTAGTAGATACATGTTTATATGATCTAGTGATTTGATTGAATTAATTTAAAAGGCTATGGTTGTTTGTAAGACGTTTGATTGGATGATTGATTATTAAGTGTAAATTTGGTTCGTTGGAAATGTATATTCAATGCTGAAAATTCTGGAAATTTTGATAATGAGCTCGTATGTTTGGTTAATATCTTAAGGCATGTATGTAAGCTAAATAGTGAGTTATGAGATTGATCGTGATAAGGTTTATAGTTGATCGGATAATGCTTGTGTGCGAATGGTTTGGTAAATGTGGAATGTAGTAGTTATACATAATTAAATAGTTACTTAGTGTTAAAGAATCCATGGTGAAACATTCGAATGATTGAGTCATAACAGATTAAAATCACACAGTCAATGAATCGATTGATAAGACAAGTCCTATAAAAGGAGTTCGGTTGGGTTTTTGTTGGTTCAATTATGATAAAAGTGAATCTAAATCAGGTGTTGTGGTTTAAACCATAATAGAATGCTGGCATAAGATTTTAAAGGTTGCATATATATAGTAAACCTTGATTCGTAATGCATTAGATTTCTTGAGATATATGTTTATAAGTTGATGTTTAATTCGTGGATTTTGATGAATTGATGATATTAACATGGTTCGATTGAATGATAAGTTAATTGATTAAATCATAAAATCATTTGGCTGCCTAAGGTTAATATTATTTTGATCTGACTTATTTGATTGGTTCCATTTTATTAGGCTGTTATAAGTCCTTAAAGTATGATTTGAATTTAAAGCACATTTGAATTAAGTGTTACAAACAGTCTTGGAAGATTGAGTGTCTATGTGACAAATTGGTAATAAGTGTATACATGATTGATTATTAACTTGTGAGACAAGATGCTTCTTCTCTTGTACGAATGCCACCTTATAGCATAAGAAATTTATTAACTTACATGATTATAATTGAATGGTATAGAAGTGATTAACAATCATAATTTGGATTTATCTAAGCGGTTATTACTTGTCTATAAAGGATCGATTAATGAATGAAGCTAAACACTGAATTTATAGATGATTGAAGGAAGAAGACTTTGAATGTATTGTTTTAGAGTAAGGTATAAGGTTGCAATTGTAAGGTTTTCATGGTTGGTAAATAATAAGATAAAGTAAATAAAAAGGGTTCTACATGTTAGTAACCAGTGAAGAGTTATGCCTTAAGAAATTTAGAGAAATTCGAAATTTTTTGGTTTTGGTTTTCAGTTTACTTTGCAGTAACGTTCTTAATTCTGGTTTTCTTCTAAGTCGGGTTGAGGACGTTACAGTGTTTGCATAGAGCTTTGGGTACATGGCTCAATTTTAGTACCTCGTATCGTCCTCAGACGGATGGTCAGTCTGAGTGAATTATCCAAGTGCTTGAGGATATGTTGCGGTGTTGTGTTATAGATTTCTAAGGTTCTTGGGAGAAACAATTGCCTTTGGTGGAGTTTGCTTATAATAATAGCTATCAAGCTAGTATACAAATGGCTCCTTATGAAGCCTTGTATGGTAGGAAGTGTAGGACGCCTCTTTGTTGGGCGAAAGCGAGGTAAAAGTTAGTTTTTTTGCCAGATTTGCTTATAGGAACGACAGAGAAGATAAAACTTGTTTGTGATCGGTTAAAGGTGGCTTCGAATCGTCAAAAATCTTACGCAGATTTAAAGCGTAAGAAGATCGCGTGTTTCTGAAAGTGTCACCTTGGAAGAAGGTGATAAGGTTTGGACGTAAGGGTAAGCTTAGTCCAAGGTTTATTGGACCATATGAAGTTGTGGAGCGTGTTGGTCTTGTTGCATATCAGTTGAGGTTGCCTCCTGAGTTGGAGAAAATCCATGATGTTTTTCTTGTGTCGATGTTGCAGAGGTATAGGTTGGATCCATCGCATGTAATGCCAGTTGAGGATATTGAGTTGCGACCGAATTTGTCTTATGATGAGGAACCTGTTGAAATTCTTGATTCTAGTAGCAAAATTTTTTTGTGGTAAGATGATTGAACTTGTAAAGGTGTTGTGGCATCATCGAGGAGTTGAGGAGGCCACGCGGGAAAGCAAAGCGGACATGTTGAAGCAGTTTCTGCACCTTTTCCTCCAGGTAAAATTTTGAGGATGAAATTTCCTAAGTGATGAGAGTTGTAACGCCCCGATTTTGGGCCTAGGAGTTTGTAGGTTGGGTTTAGGGTCTGTTGGACCGGGACTAGAGATTTCGGTTAGTTCGGGATTGGTTCAGAGAAAACCTAGTTCTGGAAGTGATAAAAATATGAAGAAAATTTTAAAATCCAATTTAAATGTATATAAGGGTTTGGTGAAGCCAATTTTGGAAAATGACATTTGGAAGGTGGACATTTCAGTTTGGTGACTAAATCGTAAAAATGGAAAAACTGTTTTAGTGGCTATTTTGTAAAAGAGCTAAAACTTAGAATCTTTAGGGAGCTAAAGTAATTGTAATCAGCTATTCCTTTAATTTGACATGTTCTAAATGTGTTTGATTAAAAAGGATTTTGATTAAAAAGGGAATTAAGCTTTACAGATTATTTCGACATAACTTCCATTTCTCTTTTTTTCTCATCAGCCAAACATCAATTTTCGTTCAAAAATTCCAGAGATCTTTTCCTTTTCATTTTTACTTTGATTTCCAAATGATTTTCATGGAGTTTCCTTAACTTGTTTCAATAGATTCTTGAAGATTTTCAATCAAATATTGTCAATTAAAGGAATAGAAAGGGGTTAGAGATAATTTTCGTGATTCTCCTCTAATCAAGATTTTTTAATGAAATTCCCAAGTATTTGGCTCTTTAATTATGTTTCTTAACAAGGTCTATGATTGATTTAATGGAAATGGCTAAATCAAGCTTTAAAAGATGATTTTGTATAATTTTCGTAATGGATTTGTTTTGGCTAATTTATGATTGATTTTAATCATGTTTTGGAAGTTTATTAATGTTGAGATTGAGGTTTAAGCATGGTAATCCCGAAACTATTTGGATCTCTAGTTAATTAGGTTGTTAGAATTGGGTTTTTGTGGTGTTAATGTGATTTTGTGAATGTTGGAGGTATAAGGTTGATAATAGGATGATTTTGGATGTTAATCAATGTTTATAATGGTTGAAAGTGTTAGGTTTTGGCTGGGTTGAGTTTGTAGAGCAATCGATGGTGTTTTCGGTTGGTTTGGATGGCGTTTTGGTGGTTTTGGGCAGAGCAACGTGGTAGGATTTCTTGCTGGAGTTTTTAATGCATTGAGATGCATTAATCCTCTTTTCTTATGTGGTTTAAAAGGGGGAGAACGTTTCGGAAGCAATCGGTGAGGTTTCGAAAGCTTCAGACGCTTAGTTTCGCGTCATCTAATCAAGGTTTCGCGTGTCGGTGAGTGAGAACGTGAATTTCAGCTTTAAAATATTTTAAAGGTGGTTTTGGGAACTTAGATGTAAGTTTGAAACGCTTGTTTAAGTTCGAAGGTAAGTATAAGGAATCTCTCTCTCGGTTGTGCTATTATGAAATGGTTTTTATGCACTTGGTTTTGGATGCATTTTACCTACTGTTAAAGTATGTTTAAAGTATGCGGTTTACAGTTTTTAATGATGTGTTGATGAAGGATGCACATGGTAAGTGATCATTGTAAGTATATGTTTTATACTTGTGATTTAAAGCATAGATTAATGCTTTAGAAAATGATTTAATGATGATGCTTTGAAAATAGTGAGGTATGTGGTGTAATGTGAATTATATTTGCAACTGATGTATGAAAATGGTTTGTAAATGTTATCAGATATAGTTAACCGACTATAGGATTGAGTGCACTGTAAACAAGTCGCCTTGGATGTTGAGGGGTTTATACAATGTACCAAATACTCCATCCAAGTACCTAACGATTGAGGTATGTGTGTGTGGTGTCCCATCTCTCGTTAGTGGGGTTATACATCTACCGATGAGTGGTGTTGAGGGGTTTATACGGTGTACCGAAAACTCCACCACGGGTGTCACAACGATGAAGGGTAGCTCCAGTGTGTGAACCTTGAGATGCCGGTGAGAATGTATTAAGTGTTGAGACAACACTTGTGAATCTGTGTATCTGATATATTGTTTTGAGAAATGAACTTTCCTAATGATCACTTATAAGCCAATAATTGATTATGTATCATGAGATGGTTTATTTTGAATATTGTGATTTATACATGTTTTACTCTTTAAGTTTTGCATATGGTAGTTATGCATGGGAAGACTTAAATTGAGTGTTAGCAATGGGACTTGCTGTTGATTCATGATACATGTTGCATAAGGTTTATTATGCTACTTTTTTTTATTAAGGAGAGTGTATGGTTTTAAAGGCATGATGCTTTTCAAATGATGATTTAAGTTAATGGAAATAAGATTTCAATGTGGACTTGAAAAATAATTTTAATGCATTGATGGTGTTTTGCTTTTGAGCACTCCTCACTAAGCCTTGTGTGCTTACGCTCTATTTTGTCCACCAATACAGAGAATTGAGGTTTTGGAGGCAGCGTGGTGAAAAGGGTCGCAAGAGACTTCATTTGAGTATGTATGTTTCGGTTTAGACTACACGTAATAAGGGATTCATGGTGATTTGGGAGATTTGTGTAAACTCCCTATTCGAGAAAGTTTATATTGTTGTTTTAGACATATAATGGCCTTTGGTTATTGGTTTGTGCCTTGCTATGCATTTTGGTATCTTGCTTGGCTTGTTTACTATGTTGCATGCCTATAGTTTACCTTTGATGTAAATTGCCATGATATGATGTTGAATATGACATGAATGATTGAGATTTGATGTTTGGAAGTGTTATATTTATATATATGTTGGAAGCATGCTTGAGTGTTTGGGGTGCATTAAAGTGTGAAAAGCCAACAAAATATGACATTATAGGCCCATGTGTATCGATACGGTCGTATCGATACGGTAAGCCTGAAATGGGCATTGGGTTTCGAAACAGGGAGTGGTATATCGAAACAGGTTCGAGTATTTTGGCTACTAAAATTTCGTGTACCAATATGCTTTGGAGATCGTATCTATACGTGCTCGTATTCTGAAATATCCAAACATGTTCTAAAATAGGGTGTATCGATACAGGGCTAAATGTATCGATACACCAAGATGTTAAGTTAGTTAATCAGATTCTTTTGATGTTTTGTGTCATTACGTTTCAGTCCTTTAATGCTGAGGATGTAATTAAATGAGTTTCAATGATCAGATTGAACTGAGATTTGACACAGTGGCATGTAACATGACTAATTAATGGATGGTAACCAAAAATTGGATGAAGTCCCTATATTTTGTGAAATTGAAAATTGGTCTCTAACGCGTATTTGTAATCAATTGAATGTCTAATCGATGTCCGTTTGAGTTGATGTTTCTTCCACTGTGAGTCTAAACACTTAGAGTAACAATGTGCATCTAGACAAGATAAAAAGAAAAAAATAAGGTCGTTTATTAAGGTAAACTTCTCGGTTTACTTCAATATTTCCCGTGTGACCCGTTCGATTCGGCCGGACGTCTAGTTCGGGTTTAGGGGGTTACACTGAGGGATTCAAACCAAGGATCCCTTGGTGAAAAGAAGCATGTGCTTGCCATTGGGCCAAGCTAACTTTTGTGATATGAATTATTTAGTACAACACATAGTATATGTGTTATATTGTTGTTTATGCCTGAAAAATGGAGGAAATGCGGTTTTAAAGAACTCGAACACGACATACTTATAATGCATAAAAACATCTAACCCAATTAAATAAATGTAATAATTAATTTAAAGTTAACAATATTTTGTATGTATCTTAAATTGTAATTAGTGCACGATTTAGCATAAAAAATTAAAATTATATTAAATTCATTTACCGAATCCAAACTCACGAACATAATTCAATATAATTTTAAAATTATAAAGACATCTAATTTAATGAAAAAAATTAAGATTATATTAAATTATGTTCGTGAGTTTGGATACGCTAAATAAATTTAATATAATTTTTTTTATTTTTTATTTTAAATCGTGCACTAACTATAACTTAAAATATATAAAAAAATATTGTTAACCTTAATTTAATTATTAAATTTATTTACTTGTGTTAGATGTTTTTATGCATCATAAGTATGTCGTGTTCGAGTTCCCTAAAACCACATTTCCTCCATTTTTCCAGCATTAACAGTAAGATAACACATATATCATATGTTGTACTTCATATGACAAAAGTAAGCTTGGCCTAGTGGCAAGCACATGCTTCTTTCTACGAAGGGAGCCCTGGTTTAAATCCCTCTAGCCCCAATTTTGTTACGTTCAATTTTCCTTCTCCAATCAGGTGACACGTGTCACAACTTGATTGGAGGGGAAAATTAATTAAATAAATAAAATAAAAATAATTAAAGTCCTCCAATAAGGTGATGACACGTGCCACCACCTAATTAAATAATTAATTTATTTATTAAATTAAAATTAATACCAAATTGACAGAATGTATGAGTAACGAGGACTAAATGTGTAATTATACAATTTTTTACTAACTACCACGTCATTTCCTCCGTTAGGTTTTAACGACTGCTAGTCAAATTACATCTAATTTAATAGTATGGTGGTTTAATTGCTTAAAAAATTAAGATGGCCAAATCGCGACCTTACCAATAGTACGATGGTCATTTATGTAATTTACCCTAAATTATATAAAATATAAGGAAAAAACATACAAATGTAAAGTTATTTTAAGATCAAAATGATAAAATATGTAAACGTTGAGAATTAAATTTGTCATATTATTTAAAACTGTGACTAAATATTTAAAATTTATAAATATTAAAGACTAAATGTATAATTATATCAATTTATAAATAATTACATCAATAAGTTTGTTTTCAACTTAATTTGTAACGTTAGAAATTAACTTTGTAAGATTTTTAATTTGGTAAACAAAATAAAACAGACTAAAAGCTTGACAACTGATGAGATAATATACAACTTAATTTTTAAAGGTGACTTCTACTACTCTCGAGTCCAAAAAATCACACGTAGCACGTGATTAATCTGTCACAATTAGGGATGAACACGAGTCGGGTCAAGTTTTTGGCCCACTTTAACTCAAACCAAAAATAACTATCCTAAACCCGAACCCAATCATATCCTATCAAAAATTCGAGTCAAAATTTATATACCTAAACCCGACCCCAAAAACTTGGACAACTAATGAGATAATATACAACTTAATTTTTAAAGGTGACTTTTACTATTCTCGAGTCCAAAAGTATCACACGTGGCACGTGATTAATCTATCACAACTAGTGATGGACACGAGTCGGGTCGAATCAAGTTTTTAGCCCACCCTAACCCGACCCAAAAATAATTATCCTAAACTTAAACCCGATCACATCCTTTAAAAAACCTAACTCGAAATTTATATACATAATCTCAACCCGACACGACCTATTAAAAAATTTTAATTATAGAGACTTAATTGTAAAAAATAATTTTAGAGATCTAATTATAAAAAAATAATTTTAATGACCAAATTATAAATAAAAAATTTAATTTTCAAGACCTAATTATAGAAATATATATAAAGAGGGAGTATTATTACAAATATTCCTAAAAATATATGAGAAAATTACACTATTAGTCATAATCGGTCGGGTCAAATTTTTTCACCCTAAACCCAAACCACCCAATCTCACCCTTAAGAAAAACCCAACTCGATCGGGCGGCGTCGGAACCCAATCGAGTCGTGTAAAATGCCCTCCCTAGTCACAGCTCTTGTGTTGAAGATATTCTTTTCAATAACATTTTTTAATAACAAGGCACATTGCACTCTCAAAGAGATAATTCGGATTCAAACTTTAGAACTACAATTGGGAGAGAGAGCCACGAATCTAGAACATGAATCATAAAATAGACATAAACTATAACAAAATTAAGGTTTGAATTTAGCAGAACAATGCACAAGCCAAGTCTTCTTTAAACTTTCCCTCTCCCTAAGGCAATAAGAAACCATAATCCTTAATTAGCTACATTTTCATTACTCTTTTTCTTTTAAACTAAACCAATTTGATCTTTTAGTCCATTTTTAATATAAAAGAGGTTTAAGTTAAAAACTAAGACATAACAATCACTCTATAAAGAGGACCAAATACATCCCTATCAATAACTCTACGAACTTTAATATTAGGAAATACATCCCTATCAATAAGACTACGAGTTCGTTAACTTGACAACAAATCTATGTAACCTTTGTTATCCATCTTTTCACTTGTAGTTTGGAAATTCCTCTAATCAACGACAGAAAGCAATGAACAGCACCTGGATCGATTATCAGTTCAACAGCTTAAACACAACCAGTTTAAACCTAGATATGTTCAAAACCATAAGTTCACCCAAGAAACAATCCTTCATTAATACCCCAAAATTCAATCTGAAATAGAGTTGTAAACTTAATCCCTCGGTTAAAACCGAGCAGCCAATCACCAGAAGAGTTTCAAATAACTCCACCCACCGAACCAAATCTATAAGCTATCGACACCATCATCGTTAACAAACCCATTCCCACTTGATGTCTTCTATTTTACACCTTCAGTAAGAAGGTAAAGGAAACAACTCTTAAAATGTTGAGCCTAACAAAAAACTAAGCTGAAATATTTCATCAACATGTAACACGTTTCCATCAGTTTCCATTGCGCCTTAAGCACATCGAGCTTAGTGGCCGAAACAATATTATTACACAAACAATCATCTAGTTGAGAGGAAAAGAAGTCACCAATAAGGTGATTAGGCACCACTTTACTGGCTGAATGTTCGATATCATACATTTGTCAAGTTGCACATGACAAATCTTCAAATTTAGGTTCTTATTCTCCATTGGTAGATTCGTACAATTACTATGCCAGTATCATCTAATTTGGGTCAATAAAGGAATTTGCTACATGGATGTATAGATATGATTATGAATTATAATATGCTTTTGCAAGATTTCTATTGGTTCAAAACTATAGGATCTCATCTTTTGCCCATAATCAACCAACTTTTTACCTGTACAAAACTCACTAGGACTCTTTGTTGAATTGCACATTTATGAACAATAATGATGTCCTATAAAATGAAAAATAGATTAGTCTTAAAAAGCATTCCAAGTCTCATTTACATCCCCAGCATTACAACAAGTAATAAGAACACAACAGATCCATATTTTTAACACAACAGTCTTAAAAATAGATTAGTCTTAAAAAGCATTCCAAGTCTCAAATAGCCATGAAAATGTTTCTTTCTTTTCCTAATAGCGACAGGGAAGACTGAAGAGAGGAAATTCTAGGAGCTTACAGATATTATTATTGTCCTTTCCAGTACTGAATGCTCTTCTACAGATATATTACTTCCTAAGCACTGAAATTTTCTCATCTTGTTTTCTGTTAAATATAACCTAAAACAGTAAAACTTGAGCTTGTATGAACTGGAATTGCATTCAAGTCAACCCATGGAACATGGGGAACATATTAGAATATTCCAATTCATTAGAAGCTTTTTCCCCCATATTTTCCTAGATTTAAGAGGATTTCAAGTCCACCATGAGATTTCCCAAGCCACACAAGAACAACCTCTTTGGATGCATCATCAGAAAACGATTGATTACCATTACCCTTAGTTCCAATACTGGTCTATCAGAATAATGGCTGCTAACATGAAAATGCCATTACATAACATTTATATGAAAAGTTAGGTACATGATTAAAAAAGGTAATCACTAACCACTGCATAACGAACAGATGTATGCAAATGTAGGGCGATGAATGAATGTAATTCTCCATTCTTAGTCTTCAGCAAAATACTTCTCCTCCGCATCATGGTTAGCTTCCCTAAGCCAGTGATCATCCAAGGTCTCATCATCATCTATTTTCGAGTAATCTAAATGCTCATGATCTTCACCGGATAGAAACTTCTGCTGCATGATGTAGGTGAACTGATCCATCCTATCTTGCATTTCTTCCGCCGAAGGTACTTCGTCATGTTGGTCCGCAGTTGCAGAAGCAGCAACCTTGTCGTCCCCATGATGGTCCAAAAGCATCTGAAACATACAATGCAAGATATAACTGTATGAACAACTAACCCCAAATACAATAATTAACCAGACATACTAAGTCCTAAACAGTTGACAACATTGGGAAACACTAATACATCATAATTGAAAACAACATTACTAGGCAGATCACAAAAAAGAGTAGTGACCTAAACCCTTCATTAACAATATCATGAGAAATTGCTTCTACCCATGAAACCTAACTAAGAAACTTTTTTCAAAAATGAAGGGAAAAAGTTCATTACTTACTTCCTTTCCAGGGTCGTCTCCATTTTCCTTTATCATTTCCTCTTCCTCCTCCTCCTCTTCTTCTTCTTCTTCTTCTTCTTCTTCTTCTTCTTCTTCTTCTTCTTCTTCTTCTTCTTCTTCCTCTTGTTGTTGTTGAAGAATGTTCTCATTGCCAACCCAATCTTTTTGAGCCACGCCAAGCCTCTGCTGCTCCTCTCTAATCTTAGCAACCAACCTAGCTTCCTCGCACCTCCTCATCAAAGTCTCAGACCAGCGTTCCCCAGGCCTGGCCATGCTTCTACCACTTAAATCCTGAAACCTCCCTAAATATTCATGATGCAAATAAGGTTCCCTTTCCCTCATGGCATCCTCCGAGAAATACTGCCCATCACACACCAATTTATTCAAGTAAGCCCGCCTTCGATTCTTGACCGTCACCGACCTTGATTTCAATTCCTCTGAAGTGGGACTCATCTTGGCCCGGAGATGTTTCAAGTGCCAATTAACCTCATAATCATCGTTAAGTGCATCGAATTTGTGGAGTTCGTCGATAGTCAGCTGAGACCCATATCTCTCTGCATCACCAACATCGATTTAGTTAAAAACAAGTTGAATAGTATTGAAGAAATAAGAGTGGAAATTTGGGGAACCTAAGAAGACGGGGACGTCGCGGGAAAGGAGGTCGAGGAGGATGGATTTGCGAATGGAGGGATCGGAGGCGGAAGATTGAAGGGCGCGTGGGAAGTAGAGGTTATCGAGAGCCGACAGCCTCTTGGAAATGCTCTCCATTGCTTCTTCGCTTACTTTTCTTTCCATCTGCATCTCTCTCCTTCGGATTCTTCTTCAATCATCGAGTTGTTGAAAACCCAGAGAAAGAGTTTTATGTTTCTTATATACTCCATGTAATGTCGGCCATTATTTCTGGGCTTGCCTGTTTGTGGGCTGGCCTCATTAAAACGACATCCTCTTCATGTCCAAATGCACGATCACGTGCTGCTCACCTGACCTGCCTCTTAATATTCTTTAAAGATCTAAAAATTTCAAAAACAAAAAAAAAAAACTTCTAAAACTTATAAAAATATATTTTGAAAAAAATCTATAAATATAAATGATAGAATTGTAGTGGATCATGTGCCAGTAATATCTAAAGAAAAAAATTGTCAAGATTTAATGGTCAAAGGGTTTAATTGATTCAATTTCTTGGTTCAAAGACTTAATTGATTCAATTTATTGGTTCGAAGGCTTAATTGGGTGAAAAAGTTCAAGGGCTTAATTGATTTTTTTTCTTCAAAAGTTCAAAGGCTTCTTACACCCTTTAAGCCTTTAATTTAATATAAAAATCCCTAAATTTCTCAAAATATACAAAATAACCCAAAATCCCTTGATCTTCAAATTCGGCCACTATCGTCGTCATTCATCACGTTGCCAATGATATAATTAAGCCTACTCCTCTCGTCGAAAGACTCACATGTCGTTCATCCTCTGATCTGTCACTGTTTTCCGTCCATCATTTTTTCTTCTCTCATCATTCGACTTTGTTTCGACGTTAGGCATGTCGATTGTCGGCTTTCGGCGATGAGAGAATGAAAAAATGATCGCGTGAGTTTGGCGACGAAAGTGGTGGGCACGCCGTCCGTGATTGACGGCGATAGCGACTGAAATTGTGATTTGAGACTTAGGGACTATTTTAAGAAATTTTGAGAATTTTAGGATTTTTTTAATTTTTGATTTTATTAAAAATGAATGAAAATAAAATAAAGCATGCCATGTTCCATGTTTTTATTGACTAACGAAATAGTTAAAACGACAATTCATGACAAGACACCTAAAATGATAATGGTGATTCCAAGTCGTGTGCACGATGATGTCGACAATTGGTATTCCGTAATGCCATTGCTACATTTCGCGATTGTTGAGATTTTTTACGGCAATTGAGTTCTTAGACAGTTCGGATGCTACCAACCTGTGCTGAAGAATCCACTCAACATGGATGAATTTGAAATGGTGGACGCACGTGGTAAGTGTGAAGCGGGTTGGCATACCAAACGTTTGTCGTACATAGCAGATTGGCATGGAAGGTCAAACACGTTGCCCGTTTTCCCATTCGGGCGGATGATTTTGATTTTTTGATTTCTGAGTACTATCAGTGGTTTGTCGCAAACAACAAACTGTACTTGACGACTGAAGCCCAAGATAACGCTTTCCTTGTTTTGTTTCAAGCCTGACAAGCCCAAAAAGCATCGATGAGTCGTCATCGGGTGCGGGGTCATCATGAGGCAGATCCGAGGTAGAAGAGGTAGAGGTAGAGGTAGATGCGGGAGAAAAGAGGTTGAACTGGAACAAGAACCTACATTACAAGCGTTTGATGTTGGCTTTTTTCTACTGTCATATAGGTCCCTGAGTTGGGATCAAGCTGTGCAAAATACACAAGGGTCATGGAATTTGCATATTCTATATGAAGTAGGCGTGTGGACAGGTGAACCTGGTATTTGGAGCAGTCGAGGACAAGGACCTGCAGCACAAGTGCAAGGTTCTATAGATAATTCTGAAGGTGTTTATGTCCCTGAGATTGTGGTCTCGTAAGCTCAATATCATGATATGCAACATCATGTTGCGGAGTACATGACATCGTTAATGTCGACAACGTCCATATCAGGTTCTATATTCTCGGGCGATGTAGGGGGAGTTGGTCCGAGTATGTCCAGTCAACCGCGTCGTATGACTCCAGATCATGGAGATGAGATAGACGAGGAGGAGAGTGTGGATGTTAGTGTAGGAGGTGTCGATGATGATGATGATGATGATGAACAAACCCCGATTCAACTGCGAGTTCGACATGGGCGGTATTTCTATGACCAGACGCACTTGAGACACCGACAAAGCCTAAGGCCCAAGAGAGGAACAAGACCAAGAAGAGGAAGATAGATTTGTTGTTTTGTTTTTAAAGAATTTATTTCGCATCATTTATTTTTTATTTAATTAATTCCGAAAAAAATGTAATTGATAGTTTTTGGATATTGATTAGAAATTGATTTTGAAAGAACTTAAAACTGTAACTAATTTATTTTGCAACTCGGTTGATGACGTATGAGCCCAACAAATATATATCTTTACATTTCAAATAAATTGACCTTTTAATTTTAAGTAATTCAAAATATTAGTTTCATAAAAGTAATACGTTAACTAATTTAAAATAAATTTATTACATTTATTTTAAACAACAATTATAAATAAGTGTAATACATTCGTGCAGAAACTCTACCGTTGTGGCCTAGCCGCAACATTTTAAGGAGAGAAATATTTATTGCAACATTATGTCGTTCTGGTCCAGAGGCAACATTTGAGTTTCCTCGTAAATAATGGTGTAAGGAGCCTTATACCATAGTCAAAAACGCCTTTTTTGTTGACACCATTTAATGGTCATCTATCGTTTGATGCTTTTAGGGCAGATGACTCGAGTATAAATGCTCATAACGATGTAGTTGTGCGGCTGACTGTATAGCGTAATTAATGTTGTAAGAAGAACTTCGTAAATGTGAATGATACATTTAAATTTTTTTGAGCGAAAAAAGTCACTGCTTTAATAGGTAGACACATGTGGAAGAAAACCAACATATGTCAAACGAAAATGAAAGTATGGTATAGAAAAGAAGATTGAATGTTTATAAACAATTTTTTTTATAACCGAACATTAGTTTCCACGGCTATTTATAGGGGAGTATGAACTTAAGCTAGTAGTGCATAGAGCACGAGTGAAAAGCCTGCGTATATTCCTCTATCGCATGCATCTATGAAATATGATGAAGATAGAAATGATTGGTGCAAATCGTTGTGCTGAGACGACGAGTTACCCTAAAGTTGTTGTACTTACATGACGAATTACCCCAAATTCGTCGTTCTTACACGGCGAGTTGCATCTATCATTTCTATGTTCGACATATTTCACAGATTCATGTTGTAAAGGATATGCAGGCTTTTGAAGGCAATATTTGGACCATTTTTTGAATGTGTGAACGTGCAGTGGACACCCCATCTCATAGATTAACGCATTTACGTTATAGTGGTGAAAAAAACGCGACACAAAAAACATCCGAACACGGCGAAAATTTTGTGTAAATACTTTACGGAAGTCATCTCGGTATGTTATTCAAGGCAAGATTCAGAGTGTTCTTCTAATGCGGGAACGAATGGTGGACACACTGTCCCATAGATAAATTTATATTTCTCATGATGTTACTACATAACAAATTAATAAAATCAATCATTTTCACATGAATGCCATTAATATTATCTGTGATGGGTTGTTTCTGGTAGAACGGGACCGTCAACACGGAACATTATTTGCAGTACTTCTATTTTCTTTATAGAAGCATAGGGGCGCTGCATGGAATAACCATGGAACTGTTGATCATGATCAACTACATCTTTATGAAGCTGTGTACTGTTTCATCCTGATAAGAAGACCATGTCGATTCTCACATTGAAATCGGTATGTTGAGATTTACTCAACATACCTAATGTTGTAAATAGAGCTTCGTTGATGGAACTTACTCCATTGGTGTCTTATACGCATGATAATGGTAATGCCCATGCGGATAGCAGTGAGGCTGTTGATATGGATATCAACATGATAAGCGGAATAACAATAGGGATTCCTAATATGGTTATTTCAAAAGTATCAACGCCGAAGTTCAATAAACAAGTTGGAAAAGAAACACTGGTTTCAGTTAATGATGGGAAATTTTCAACTTTCTATGAGGATTTGAATTATGTTGTTCAATTGATTTCTCCAGAATCCAAACAAGAATGATGCACGAGGTGGAGACGACAGTGCATATACGATGTCGCATGCCATACATTTACGAGGCTAGCACCGTAATCCGAAGGCCTTTGATGCTTGAGGCCTCTAGTGCTCATTTATCTAGATAAAGCTTTTGCGGCAGATGAATCAAGTGTAAATACGCCTAATGAAGGAGCTATGCGGATGATTGTATAGCGTAATTAATGTTGTAAGAAGAATTTCGTGAAAGTGAATGATACATTTAAATTTTTTTTGAGAAAAAAATATATAGATTGACACACTGGAAGAAAACCAACATTTGGAGAATTTTTTTGTATACTCAAACATTATTTCTCACAACTATTTATATGTGAATATGCGTAGTGAATGTAGCACGAGTTAGGCATTCATATATTGTCCTAAAAGCTGCATATATTCACCTGAAAGTTGTATCTATGGTAGATGCAGGAAATGGAAATGATAGGTGCAACTCGCCGTCCACACACGGTGAGTTTCATCAAATTCGACGTACATGGACGACGAGTTGCACATGTCATTTCCATTTCCTGCATCTGTGTTTCAGACAAATATATTCATACTTTCCAAGGCAAGATTCAGGGCATTTTTTGAATGCGCGAACGAACGACGTACACACCATCCCATAGATAAAACACATGTACGTAACAGTGGCGAAACAAATGCGACCCAAAAAACATCTGAACACGGTGAAAAAAGTTGCCTAAACATCCCTATAGAAGTCACCATCGTAGGCTTTTCAAGGCAAGATTTGGAGTGTTTTTTGAATGCGCAAACAAACGGTAGACACACCATCCCATAGATAAACACATGTACATAGAGGTTGCGAAAAAAGCACAGCAAAAAAAACATCCGAAAACGGCAAAAAAGTTGCCTAAACACCCCTATGAAAGTCATCATGGTAGGTTTTTCAAGGAACGATTCAGTGCGTTTTTCGAATGCGCGAACTAACGAAGGACGTGCCATCCCATATAGAAACACGTGTACATAACGGTGGCAAAAAAACGCGGCCAAAAAAACATACGAACACGGCCAAAAATTTGCCTAAACACCCATATCGAAGTCATCATGGTAGGCTTTTTAAGGTAAGATTCGGAGCATTTTTCGAATGCGCGAACTAACGGTGGACACGTCGTCACATAGATAAACATATGTACGTAACAGTGGCGAGAAAACGCGGCAAAAAAAACATTCGAACACGGCCAAAAAGTTACCTAAACACCCTTGTGGAAGTCATCATGGTAGGCTTTTCAAGGTAAGATTCGGAGCATTTTTTGAATGCGCGAACTAACGGCTAACATGTCGTCCCATAGATAAACACATATACCTAACGGTGGCGAAAAAATGCAGCAAAAAAACATCTGAACACGACCAAAAAGTTGCCTAAACACCCCTATGGAAGTCATCATGTTAGGTTTTTCAATAAAAGATTGTGAGTATTTTTCGAATACGCGAACGAACGGAAGACACGCCATCCCATAAATAAACACATGTTTGTAACGGTGGTAAAAACGCAGCAAAAAACATCTGAACACGGCCAAAAAGTTGCCTAAACACTTGTTGAGCTCGATGGTCACAACTGAGGTGATTGCCAAGTGGTGGATAAGGGTGATTTTTGGGTGTTTATGTGGAAGCTAAAAGATGAGAATTGGACAGAAGGATTTAGAGTGGTTCAGCTTTCTAACCCAAAGCCTTACTAAGAATTTCGTCCCCTTTTCTCGGATTAGAAGGAAATCGTTACAACGATCAAGCTCTCTACCCAGAGCTTGATCAAGCACACTCTTACAAGAGAAATTCTAAGCAAACTTGAAATCCCTCTAATAGGTGTATGTTTGCAATTCTAAGCACTCACCCAAACCTATACACTTGAGCAAATTTGACAATTAAGCTCACAAATGTTGTCTATACAAGATATAAACAAATTAGCTCTATAGACAATATTTCATCATAATGTTGTTACAATTGAAGCATTAACCATCTCTTGATGCTTGGAGGTCCCTTTTATACTCCTAATTGAGTTTATAGCCGTCGAGGACCGTTGAAGTTGTTTTGGAGCCGTTGAAGCCTTTATTTCCCACCATAAATGCAGTTCTGCAGCTTGGCGTATCGATACTCCTCAAACCGTATCGATACGGTCCGGATAAAGAAGTAGCCGTTGAGCCCTTTAGCTGGTGTGTATCGATACGTGTGGCAAGCGTATCGGTACGGTCCTGCAATTTAAAAGATCGTTGGGAAATTGACCGTTGGGGGTAGTTGGGCGTATCAGTACGCGAACTAGCCATTGAGGATATTAGAGCACACCGTATCGATACGACTAAGCGTATCGGTACGAGTTTTGGCTATTGGAAAATTACTGTAGTTAAAACCCTTAAGGGTATCGGTACGGTTACACTTAAAACATGGTTTTGACAACTTTAAACATTCTTTAAATCAACCCAAAGCCTTGTAAAACCCTTAAACATTTTTTTCAAATTGTTTTTGACTAAAAACATATTTTAAATTCTTTTTAATTTATTCCAAAACATTTTTCAATTATAATATCAAAACAATTAGTTCTACAATCTCCCTCTTTTTGATATAATAAAACCAACTTGAAAAACTGTTTGGAATTCTCCCCCTTAGTATTTTAAAAATTTGAATAAGAGATTTAAAATTTTGAATGAAATTAAAGCTCCCCTTATTCTCTTGAAAAATCAAATTTTCAAACTATTTCTCCCCCTTTTTGTTATATCAAAAAGAATTTAAAAGGACACTAGGCTCAAAAATAACTTAGGAGGTAAAAACAAAATTGACACAATTAAATTTTGGTTTTAAAATTTGGCTTCCCCTTACTCAAAGCATCAAACAATGTTAGTCCAACATATATGATAATCTAGTTGAAATAAAAAAATCAAATTAAACATATAAAACAACTAGATTTTACCATACTTGAACTCAAGGGAGAATGTGAAGCCTTCCTTTTTCAAGTGTTCTTCCTTGTGTGCATGGAGCTCCTCCTCAAATTTGGACTTGTTGATCACTCTCCATTACACCTAAACAAGACAATCAAGTAATTTTTGGTATCCAAATTGCATTGGATCCATAGACATTAGTTGCACAAAGTTTAGTCCCTTTAGAAATTCATTTTTCAATTTCATCTTTTTTAGTTGAAGTGCTTAGTCTTTTTGGGACCGAAATACTTCTAGAAACTTTTCCATTCAAAAATCTAGGGGCACTAGATTGTCTTATATAAAAATTTGATTTTCCAACACTATTTTTCTTTTCAAGCTCTTTGGAAATCAAACCTTTTTCTTTCTTAAGATCGTCAATCTCCTTTTGATGATCTTTTTCAATCGTTCGAACAAATTTTGTAAGTTTAAACTTTAAGCTCAAAATCTTTGATTTTTGCTTCAAACTCTAAATTGGTTTTAGAAAGCAAATCATTTTCGATTTTTAACTTTGAAATCAATTTCTTGTTTTTCGAAAATGAAGCCTTGAATTCAAAAACCAATTCATCATAGGCTTCTTGTAACTCATCAAAAGAATACAAATTTGAACTAGAAGAGTTAGAAGTTACCTCCACCTCATTGAGGGCCATGAAGCATAGGTGGGCTACCTCATCATCGGTGGAGTCTTCATCACTTCATGTCGCCACATATGCTTTCTTTGAAGATGATCCCTTTTTGTTGGACTTGTGGGATTCCTTCATCTTCTTCTTCGATTCATGCTTGGATTTATCCATCTCGCTCTTCACGAACTGGGCGAATTTCTTGAAGAGATAGGTCATCTCTTCATCTTCGCTTTCCTCCTCACTTAGTTCTATATGATGGCATGTGGAGGATTTGAGAGCAACGACACTCGCGTTGATGCCTAGCTCCATGATCTTCTTCTTCCCCATCTTTCTTATCTCTTCCTTCTTCTTCACTTCTTCTTTGTCTTTCTTCATTATTTGGTGAGTGAGAAGTGACCCCATGAGTTCATCAAGCTTCAAGCTCTTGAGATTTTTGGCTTCGATGAAGGTGGTCTTTTTCGAGTCTCATGACTCGGGAAGGGAGTAGATAAGGTTTTGGACAAGCTTTTCTTCCAGAATGACTTCTCCATAGCCTTTTAGTCCATTGGTAATGGTGGAGAATCGATGGAACATCTTCTCAATGTCCTCTTCCGGATCCATCTTGAAGTTCTCATACCCGTGGTCGAGGAGGCTGATCTTGGTCTCCTTTAATTCATTTGTTCCCTCGTATGTAACTTCAATCTTGTCTCATACTTTCTTGGCATCTTCGCAATAGGACATCTTCTCATAGATGTTGGGGCCAAATGCACAAAAGAGGATGTGCAAGGCCTTGCAATTAAGCTCAATCTTCTTGCGATCATCCGCACTCCATTCCGCCTTACTTCGTTGTAGCACGAAAGAACCCTCTTAGAAAATGTCCCAAAGCTTGTAATCTTTAGATTTGATGAAGAACTTCATCTGAATCTTCCAATAACGTAGTTGGTCCCGTCGAAGAAACGTGGCTTGTCGATGGATTGCGTCATTGCTTTGGTTGGTTGGATAGATGTATCGAGCTTCCCGGATCACCTCAATAGGATGTTAATCCCGATCAATTGAGCCCCGCTCTTATACTAATTGTTGAGCTAGATGGTCACAAACGAGGTGCTTGCCAAGTGGTGGAGAAGGTTGATTTTTGGGTTTTTATGTGTGTAACGCCCCAATTTTGGGCTTAGATGTTTTGGCAAGTTGGGTTGGGCTGGTGGAACCAGTGTTGGTTGTTTGATCCATGAAAAAGGTGGTTTAGGGAAATCAAGGTTCGGTATGGGATAGAAATTCCTAAAATCCTCTAAATGTTGTTTAAGAGGTTGGCCAAATCAATTTTACAAAACGGGTTTTCTAAAGTGTACATTTTGGGTAGTGACCAAAATATAAAGATTTAAAAGTGGGAAAATGTGTTTTTCAAGAGGAGTAAAAAATCTTAGAATCTTAATAGAGCTACTTGGAAATTATGCCTTTTCCCTAATTTGGCATGTGTTTTAAATGTTATTAAAAATTAAAAAGGCTTTTAATTTGGTTTAATTAAAAAGTTAGTTAACCGGTTAAAAAGTTTTCACGTTCATTTTCATTTCTCTCTTTCACTTCAGCCAAACACAACTCATTTTCTCTCAATTTTCTAGAAATTCTTTTCCCTCAAACCCTCTCTTGATTTCTATCTTTTCTCCATTGATTTCTTCCATTTTCCTTCAAGTTTCTTCAAGCAAATCTTGCCAAATTCGAGGAGAAGCAAGATTTGTAGGTAATTTTCGTTCTATCCCTCTAATCTAAGTTCTTTAATGAAATTCCAAAGATATTTGACTCTTTAATACTGATTTTGGTTGAGCTTTTGTGGTTAGATTGATGAACTCTTGAAATCTTGATGAAAAATTGGTTTAAAATGTGATTTCAGACTTTGATTGATTTGGCTGGTTTTAGATTGTTTCTAAATGAGTTTTGAAAGTTTTTTTGGTGTTGAAGTGGAGTCTTAATCATATAGATCCCGAAATCCTTGAGATCTTTAGTTTTTGAGGTGTTTTTGGGTGAGTTTTTGAGGTGTTCTTGAGGAATTTGAGTTGCTGGAGGTATAAGGATGGTTTTAGGTTGTTTTTTTATGTTGATTAATGCCTAAAATGTGTTGGATGAGTTGGATAATGGCTGCGCAGAGGTTTGAGGTCAATCGATTGAGTTTTCGGTTGTTTCGGATGGGTGTTTTGATGCTTTAGAACATGGCTGCGGGATTTCTTGTGTGTGTTGGAGTTTTGGATGCATTTTAATACATTGAACCTCTGTTTTGATGTGTTGAAAATAGGGGATAATATTCCGGAAGCAAACGAAATGTTTTTAGAGGCTTCAAGCGATCGGTAGTTGCGTCGGCAAGCGCGGTTTCACAAGTTGGTGAGTGGAACTTGGTTTTCCAGCGTGGAAACGTTTAAGAAAAGGTTTTGGGAGCTTAGTAAGAGCTTGAAACGCTTGACTAAGTTCGGAAGTAAGTAAAGTGAATTTCTCTCTCAGATTGTGCTAGTTTTGAGCCTTTTGTTGCACTTAATTTTAATTGCATTTACCTACTGTTTTAAAGCATGATTTGAGTATATATTTTGTGTGTGATGATGCCATGTGGTTTAAGGATGCACTAGGTAAGTGGTGCTTGTATGTATGTGTTGATGCATGAGGTTTGAAGCATGGTTTAATGCTTGTTAATGGCTTATCATGAATGCTTTGTAAAAACAATGAGGTATGCATGAGATGTGGATTATATTGGCAAGTGATATTGATTAAAGTGTTTTATAAATGAAATCAGATATAGTTAGCCGGCTATAGGATTGAGTGCACTATAACAAGTCGCCTTGGATGTTGAGGGGTTGTGATTGTACCGAGTACTCCATCCAAGTACCCTAACGATTGAGGATTGTTTAAGGTTGCAACGATTGAGGGTAGCTCCCGGGTGCGAACCTTGTGTTTTGTCACGTCTCTCATTAGTGGATTATACATCTACAGATGAGTGGTGTTGAGGGGTTGTGATTGTACCGAATACTCCACCACGGGTGTCACAATGATAGAGGTTCGCTCTCGTATGTGAACCTTGAGATGCTGGTAGAGTGTATGAAGGGTGTGGGACAACCCTTGGTAATCCGTGTATCTGATACTTTGTTTTTGAGATTGTTGTTTATCACTTGTGAGCCAATATAATGAAATGAAACATTGTGGAAAATGTTGTTAATGCACAATTTGAAAGATGCATGTTTTGGTTTAAGCTTAGCATAAAGGTGATTATGCTTGGAAGGCTTGTATTATGAGTAGAAATGGTTTAATTGCTGGATTTATACGTATCATGTTACATGATGTTCATTACAATGGTTTTGAGGTTAAAGTGAATGTGTTGTCAAAGGAAGCTTGATGGTTTTGAAAAGAGTGAAAAACGGTTTTGTGCATTGATGATGTTTTCGGTTTGAGCAATCCTTACTAAACTTGTATGCTTATGCTCTCTTTCTTCCTCACTGCAGTCAATTTTAGCTTTGGAGGCAGCACTTGCAAGGGGATCGATGGAAGACTTTGATCGAAGGTAAGTCTTGGTTTTGGAACTAGTGTAATAAAGGAAATGGGGCGTCCGAAGCTATTAATGTTGGTTGCTTAGGTGTTTTCCGTGTTTGTACAAGTTTAACATGCGTATTTAGTTGTGTGAATGACCTTTAAGCTTTGGTTTATGCTTGAATTTGCAATTTGACCTTTTGGTGTTTTAACGTCTAGGAAGCATGCCTTTAGTGTCGTAGCTTGTGAGAATAATGCTATGATGATGCTTGTGCTTCGTATATGTGGTCATTGATGTGTATTTAAGTTGTATGTATGTTAGGGCATGTGTCAGGATGGTTTCGAAGGGCATAAAGTGATTTAAACCAGCTATTTAGAACATTGAAGGCCTAGGTGTTTCGAAACACCCTTGTCTGTTTCGAAACGGTGGCCTGAAATGGCCTTGGTGTTTCAGAACGGTGAGGCATGTTTCGAAACATTTTGCCTTTGTGAACCATCGTACCAAAATGTGTCTTTAGGGGTTTCGAAACGAACCCGTGTATCGAAACGATCATCCATGTTTCGAAATGGCCGTTCCGATACGGGGTATTCTATTCCGAAACACTTGACCGTTGAACCTGTGTTTGAATTCATTGGAGTTTCTGTTTCTTGCATTTTGGTCCCTGTTTACCTTGTATGCAATTGAATGAGTTCTAAATGTCATTTTGAGCTGAGATTTCACCAAGAAGCATGTAATGAAGCTAATTAAAGGTCGGTAACTTGGATTCGGCAAAATCCCTAATAAGTTAGCAAATTTACAAAATGGTCCCTAAACCTATATTGACTTTAATCGAAAGGTGATTGTGTTGATTTTGAATCTGTTGCTTGTGTACGCACACATAGGAATATAAGATGCATCTAGACGAGATAAAAAGAAAAAAGGTCGTTTATTGAGGTAAACTTTCCCGATTTACTACCCAGATGCATAGAACAAGGACTGTTATGTGCTTCATTCAAGATAATACGCCTTAACTCGACATCTTCTGGGACTACTATCCTATCCTTAAAACATATGATCTCATTCTCACCAAAGCAGAAATCTGTGGGTCTACCCTTGGCTATATCTTGCACGTGAGGTGCCAAAGACTCGTCTTGCAACCGTTTCTCTCGAATCAACTGAACCAACAAAGGTTTAACCTGTAACTCGGCTATCAAACGACATCCTGTGACACACTCAATCTCGCAAACATAGCTCGCAACTCAACTGTCACTTTTCTACTCAAAGCATCGACCACTACATTTGCCTTACCCGGATGGTACTCTATCGTAAGGTCATAGTCCTTAAGAATCTCTATCCACCTACGTTGTATAAGGTTCAGCTCTATCTGAGTCATCAAGTACTTCAAACCCTTGTGGTCGGTATAAACGGTGCACTTCTCACCATAAAGGTGATGTCTCCAAATCTTCAAAACAAACACTACTACGGCTAACTCAATATCATGAGTGGGGTAGTTCTTCTCGTGAACCTTCAACTGTCTCAAAGCACAAGCTACAACCTTACCTTCTTGCATAAGCACACAACCTAAACCTACATATGATGCATCACTGTAAATCACAAATTCTTTCCCCAGTTTAGGTTGAATCAAGATAGGAGCTTCGGTCAAAGCTTTCTTCAACTTCTCAAACGCTTGTTGTCTTGCATCTGACCACTCATACGGAACATTCTTCTAAAGCAATTTAGCCAAGGGTGCCGCAATCTTCGAAAATCCTTCGACAAATCTTCAGTAATACCCCGCCAAGCCTAGGAAACTACGGATTTCTGTCACTGACTTCGGTTGTTTCCAACTCACTATGGCTTATATCTTCTTGGGATCCACACTAATTCCTTTGGCCGAGATCACGTGACCTAGGAAGACCACCTCCTTAATCCAAAACTCGCACTTACTCAACTTGGTATACAACTGATTTTCAAGCAAGGTATGAAGCACTAGCTGCAAGTGCTCATCATGCTCTTCCTCGGTCCTAGAGTACACTAAGATATCATCTATGAACACTACTACAAACCTATCCAAGAACACGTGGAACACTCGATTCATCATATCCATAAATGCAGCTGGAGCATTAGTCAACCCGAAAGGCATTACCAAGAACTCATAGTGCCCATAACGTGTACGGAAAGAGGTCTTCAGTATGTCAACATTTTTCATCTTCAACTGATATTAACCGGATCTCAAATTAATCTTCGAAAACACTGAAGCACCTCTCAACTGATCAAGCAAATCATCTATACGAGGCAATGAATACTTGTTCTTCACCGTTACCTTGTTCAACTGTCTATAGTCTATACACATCCTCATACTACCGTCTTTTTTCTTCACAAACAAGACCGGAGCACCCCACAGAGAAATACTAGGCCAAATGAAACCTCTATCTGACAATTCCTGAAGTTGTGTCTTCAACTCTTTCGGTGCCATTCTGTACGGAGCAATAGACACGAGTGTAGAATCGAAATACGTCTCGATAGCAAACTCAACTTCCTTATCTGGAGGCAAACCTGACAACTCTTCCAGAAAAAAAAACTAAAAAAATCACAAATTGTTCTGATGTCTTGCGGTCTAACCTCACTCATATTCGGATTCATCACATAAGCCAAATACGCCTAACAACCCGAATCCATCAATCTCTGAGCTTCTAAAGCAGAAACAACATTGGACAAGAATTTAATGTTCTCGCCCACCACTACAACTTCAAAATCATTCGTAAGCCTCAAGGAGACTCTCTTGGTCTCAAAGTCTACTCTAGCTCTATGCTCTACGAGCCAATCCATGCCCAAAATCACATCAAAACCATAGAACGACAATTCCATCATGTCAACCGGAAATACATAGCCCTGAATCATCAAAGGAAACCTCTTGTACATCTTCCTAACTATCACGGTCTCACCGAAAGAACTAGTAACATTTACACCTACTTCTAACCAATCATACGGTAAACCTAGAGACCTTGTATGTTCACCCAAAAAGTACGAATGTGTCGAACCCGAATCTATCAAAGAAAGCAAAGCCAAAGTCTGTAACGAGAAATTACCTGCAATGACATTCGTGTCATTCCCAGTCTCTCGCTGTGCATACACCATGGCCGGTCCTCCACCCCCGGGCTGAACTGCCACCACATGAGCTAATTTCCTCTAACCATCGTTCCTCGGATGAAAATTACCTCGACCACGCCCACGACCTCTCTGATGTTCAAACCCCCTAGCTGCAGCCGGTCCGCCCCTAGCCGAGTGTGGGCAGTTACGCCTCAAATGATCTCGGGAACTACAGGTCCAACATACCCCAAAGGTACCCATACACTCGCCCGGATGGCGTCTCCCGCATCTAGTGCACTCAGGAGTGTGAACAATAGTTCCTTGGCCCTGATGGCCCCATCCATGGTTACCGCCCCTATGTCTTGAATCGGGTTGATACCTTCTATCTCTGTGCCTCTTGGCATGATCTCTGTCCCAATCTGCATGTCTCTTTCCGGAATCAGACCCGCTAGCACGAGTACTTGAGCCTAAGTTTTGTTCAATATCCTTAGCCCTATAGACCAAAACATCAAACTCGGTATAATCAGAAGCGAGCATATAAGTCTTCACATCCCTAGTCAAACCATATCGGAAACGCTCACATTGTTCCCTCTCACTGGGAACCAACTCGGGAGCATACTGGCTCAACCTCACAAACTGTACCTCGTATTCCGACACTATCTTACCACCCTGAACCAAAGCCATGAATTCTCTCTTCTTTTCATCTTGATATCGGACTCCAAGGTACTTCTTTCTAAAAGTTGTTCGGAAGAATTCCCAAGTGACATCCGCTTCTGCCATACCCGAAGTAACGATAGTCCACCAAGCATATGCATCTCCATGGAGCAAGGAGACAACACAACCCAACTTACGAGCGTCTGAGCACTCCATCTGGCCTAAGATGCGTGTAGTACTCTCGAGCCAAGCCTCTGATCCCTCAGGAGTCAAACCACAAAACTCAACTCCACCCAAACTACGAAGCCTCTCTAGGGGTAACCATGTCCCCGCACCCTAAGGTGGTGCTGCAGCATGCATACTAGCCAAAGCTGTCTAAAAAGCCCCGACTATAGTCTGAATCAAATGAGTCATGTCCGCACCTACCAGACCATGACCCGCCTGAGCTCCATCACCCCCAACATTTGCACCAACCTGAGGTCCATTACCATCACCTCTAGTATTCGCACCGGCCTGAGGCACATTACCTTCGCCACCCACCCCATTACCATCGGGAGCAGGAGGAACAAGAGGCTCATCCCCGGGTGCCTGGTCACTCGCTCTAGGTCGTCCTCTCGGTCTTACCATAATGAAGATAAAATCTAAAACAACAAACACATAACACACAAGAAAACATTGGGTTAGCAAGGGCAATAATCCGAGTGCTCATGCTCTTTTAAACCAAAACCATTTTCCAATAACAACGCCTAGCAATGGGAACACTCGACTAAACTTCAACCAACAACAAGAACAACAAAACATGCTTTCATACACCGTGCAATGGCAAACAAACCAACTTACCTGACTTACCTTCCCGGGAAATCTCGTAACCGAGGCTCTGATACCACCAAATGAACCCCCTCGTCCCAGCCTAGCCAACAGACCGAACCGAACGGGTTACACGAGGAAAACCGAAGAGAAACTCATTAAGGCCTCACTCCGATTAGAAACCCTATTTTTTTCTTTTATTTATCTTGTCTAAATATCACTTTTAATACTATGTGTGAAGGCAACAGTGGAAAAGTGAAAGCAGAATACGAACCAATCAGAGGGCATACGATAAATTAAACTTACCAAGTAGCTTATTAGTCAAATTTCATGCTCACGAGGCAAAACCATCAAAAAGGGGCACATAAGACTCATTTAGGAAACATACGAACATTTGGGACAAAAACATAACAGTCGGGAAACTTCAAAGATGCCTTTTAACCGTTTTAATTACCTACGTTTCGAAACAAGCCTGGCCATTCTGAATCGCGGGCTTCATTTAAAAAGTAGCACCAAGTTGTTCCGGAACGGTCCCACCTTGTTCCGGAACGTGAGCCTCCAGTGGCCAAACGTATCGGAACGACCCTACATGGTTCCGAAACAGGAACCTCCAGTGGCAAATCGTACCGAAACGGCACCACCCCCGTTCCGATATGGGTACCCTTGGAGCTCGACTGTTCCGAAACCATACCAGGCGTACCGAAACACCTGGACACAATTTAGCCTAAAAACACATTTCGACATCTTCAAACGTTCCCAAACTTACCCCGAACCATCACAAACCACATAACAACTTATCATACAAACAATCTAGAGGCAAAACACCCTAAACACGACTTCAAACATGCATACATGCAACAAAATGGATCTCAACCCAAAGCACATAAGAACACTTGGCTTCAAAAACACCAACAAGTCAAAATGCAAGATAATCTACCAAAAGCCATAACAAGCCTCAACATATCAGGGTACCGACATTTAAAACATGCTAGCAACTTAAACAAAACCAAACTTAGGAGTTTGAACACTAACTCCCTAACATGAAAGTCTAGTATTCTCATCGTCTAAGCATTATTACAACTAGTAAAATCATACTTTGAGCTAGCAAGAACTCCTCCCTTACCCACTTGCCTCCCGGAGTCTCTAACGATCTGCATTGTTGGAAAAAGAGAGCGTAAGCTTAAAAGCTTAGTGAGCGGAGCTCTAAAACACAACATCAATGCAGTTTAAAACATATATTTTAGTTTTAAAAGCAAGACCATTTAAGGAAGAGGTACAACGAAATGAAAAAATAGACGAAACGTGGTTTGCGCATGCACAACCATCCCGGTGGGACTACACATCACCGTACACAACAACTAGCATTTTTCAAATGGGACTACACATCACCGTACTCATCTACTAGTCACTACCGGTGGGACTACGAATCACCGTATACAACGACTAACCATCACGTGAGGCTTGACACCAACTACGACAACACAACAACATTAAAACGGGATAAAAACAATCCATAAGCAACACCACAACACACATAATCGCGAACGCCAACAATCAACTAAATAATGCGAGAATATATAAACTTACGCTTGGGTCTAGGTTAGTCTCTAAGACTCCACCCAAACCCCAAGAAACATTCATTGGACATTTTAAAGTTTTAAAACATTTTCACTCACCGATAGAGCTCAAACGAAAGCCGAAACACCGATCTCAAGCCTCTGCAACACCCGATATCGCGCCCGAAATACCCGAATCAAACTCCTCTGCTTCAAGACAACCCAAAATAGAATATTAGGATGCTAATATACTTGTAAACCAGCAACAACCCGGAAATCTAACTCCTTGCAACCAAAACCCATTGATTTAGACCCAAACTTTACCCAAAACTTCACCAACTTCATTCTAGACAAACCCCAAACTGAATCCATCGATTACAACCATCAAAACACATCCAATATCATCTAGAAACATCCCCCAACATCAAAAGAACCACCAGCCACGATTTCAGCCCAAAACCAAGCCAAAAACTCTACCTTTTCAACCAAAAAATCCCATTTTTAGACCCATTTCGGGTTTCCTAATATTAGCCACCATTTTAGCATTTTTAAGATACCAAAACATGATTAAAAACACCCTTAAACATGGCACCAAAAGACCCAAACGAAAATCCCATGAAAATACCTATTTCTCCAACCTAAAACCAAAAATGCATTTTAATGGGTTTAAAAGAAAGTTTTCAATGAGTACAAGTTAGATATGTAAGAATCTAAGCAATGAAGAGATTACCTTGAAAAATCTTGCTTGGATGAGGGATTTGAGGCAATGGAATAATGAAATAGAGTTTAGGAGAGGTTTTATGTGAAAAGGGGGATTTTTGGAGAAGATGATACTTTTCAAATTTCTTTTCTTTATTTCATTTACTCAAAATTTTCATTTTGCCCCTTTAAATAAAAGACCCCTTTTTGTCTATTAGAAATGTTTTCTTTCGATTAAACTAACTCAAACCGGTTTAACCAAACCCGGTTATCTCCCGGGCCCCAAACCCTGGGCGTTACAAACTTAGTCACTTGGAAGAGTAAAAAGAAAACGGTGGTTTCAAGAAGCAGTGTTGAAGTTGAGTACAGAGCACTAGCTTTAGGAATGTGCGAAAGAATTTGGCTACTCAAGCTACTTGAAGAACTCGGAATGAATCATGACAAAATGTTTGAGATTTTGTGTGACAACCAATCTGCAATTCAGATTGTAAAGAATCCTATTCAACATAATCAAACTAAACATGTTGAGATATATCGACACTTCATAGTAGAAAAACTCACTAATGGAGTTGCATCTTTATCCTATGTTCCAACAGAGGAACAAGTGGCAGACATCCTTACAAAAGCTCTGCCAAAGATCATATTCGATAAGTTTATTTCAAGCTGTGATTATACAATGTATACTCTCCAGCTTGGGGGGCGTGTTAATTTATCCGCATAAAAGAGTTAGTTTTGTAAATAAACTCTAGTTTAGTAGTTATATTAATGTCTCCTACTTAAGGTATTAGAGTTAGTAGTTAAATGTAACTAGGACTCCTAATATAACTAAAAGTCCTACACTTAAGAGTTTAAATTAGTTTTGTAACGATGAATTATGTATGAATGAAATTACAAAATAAAGATTATTCTGTTTCTCTGTATCTTTACCTCACGACTTGTTTTCAACTCCACATAAAATCTTCTTCCCTCATCTGTTGAATCACAACAATCCATTTCAGCACCCATCAGAATACGATGAGCCCCTAATTTGGTTTTAATCACCGAACAATATTCCACATTGGCATCAACATGATGTATCCCTCCACCATCATCTCTTCTTGGATCTTCCGTGGCAAGGCTCTCAAAACAATACCCCCAATAACATCTAAATTAAAAGAAAATCAAAAGTAACGCAAAGTAGAACTTGAAGTCAATTAGCAATAAAGAAATAGGCAGGGCTACACACCACCTCAAAGCCTTTGATTCCGTCATGTTGCTGACCCATAGGGAAATGTAATAATAATAATAATAATAATAATAATAATAAGGGGATGCTATAAAAGTTTTGGTACCTTCGACGATCCAGCTCACTCTGTGGCCGCTCAGGCAGTTTATGCACATCGAGATAGACAACACCATTCCGTTTGTGCACTCCCATTTCCCAAGGATCGTTTTTAATGTAAGCAGTAGCCATTATCTGCATGAAAACAAGAGGTCGTCCAATGAAATACATAAAAGAAGTGGTTTATCATCCATCAAATTCATAAATCAAAACTCAGATAAATGGCATCGCTAGTGAAAAAGATTAGTGGTATTGAGGATGTTCAAACAAGAGTAAAAGACAGATGATATCCTTAATAAAAGAAAAGAGGAGCGTGCATTCTTCCTAGAGAAGCAATTACCTTATTAAGGTTTTTGCGAAAGGTCTGAAAAAAGTGTAGGGAATATTGTTAGATGATATCCTTAATAAAAACATTCAATGAAGAATTCATAAGTCAACAAATATCATTTTACATACCACAAAATGAATGTTTTGAAGGGGGGTATTCTTGTCTCTTATGCAAGCAAGAAGGTCACCAAAACCCTCAGAACCTAATTCTGGTCCAGGAAAAATCAAAAGGTTGGCAGCATTGATTAGACTTCATACACAACACCAAAGAAATGTGTAACTAATCCTTAAGAATTGCTTGTATAATGTACATCACCACAACACAAGACAATTTCAGCATGATCAATTTCCAACTTTTCATGAATAAACCATACCTTTTTTCACAGTAAACGTATCAAAACCTTGGTTGAGATCAGCTCCAATCTCTTCAGTAATAAGCCGCTTAAAAAGCCTCTGATGATGCAAACAATAAAAGAACATACAAAATGAGCTAATGAGGAGGACAGCAAGGACAATATAAGATCTACTGAAAAAATAATATGCTGATATCCATAAATCTTACCAAGCTGCGGTCATCAAAGTAGACATCTCCACCTTCTACACGGCTATAGCAAGAAAGTTCACATGGCTGTCAAATTTAGTTACCGCATTTAGCAAAAAGTAGCCCACAAAATATTTACCTGACAACATCTGTATGTGCATGTATACAGAAGTAAATAATTTACAGGCTTTAAAGGATATCTAAAGGCATAAAATGACGCCAAAAAACACTATAGGTCGTATCAACATGATGATGATAAAAATGTACATAAACCAAATAAAACATGTGAAATATCCTGACAACCATCTTCTTCATCTTTTTTTGATCGAAAATCCTGACAACCATCTTCACGATATATGAAAGGGAAAAAGATAATTTGGTAGAACAAATTTGCCTTACTTTGGTATATCAAGCTATAATTATTCGATGGATCATTAAAGAAAAAGAAAAAAAATAATTTACTCACTTCCTGAAAAGCAATGCATTTTCTAGACAACGTCTCCTCACTCTTCAAAAACTTTAACTCAGAAACAAAGCGTTCATCACGATGTCCGTTAGCAAATTTGCTGCCGTACCCATAACCTTGCCTCGGAGGATAACCAGGGCGGCCAAGGATACCGGCTCCTCTATCATTGTGCCGGCGACCATGTCCAAAACCTCCCCTGCCCGGGTTATTAGTATTACGAATAACAGGCAATACTGCAAAAGAATAGTGATAAAGAAGATTTGTTAACTTTTTAAGCTGGAAACAAAAGATTCAACCAAAGATCAATTCAATTATTCAGTGTACATTACAAGAATTGCAGGCACAGCTAATCTAAATGTTCCTGCATAACATTGCCAAATTCTTTTTCTCACATTTCTTCGAATAAAGTAATCGAATAGCTCATATTTTATTCTTGTAGTCTTAAAATTTAAAAACATCCAGTAAACAGATGAAAAGGAGTTCATAACATCTCCTCTTAATTTGTATATCAAATTTAGCTGTTCAATCGCTAGCTGCCCGTATACTTAAAATTACTGCACATTGAGATTACTCCCTAAAACTAAAATCACAGAATTCACACCAAAAGGTTTATATTTTTATATAGCATATATAAATCTCCTATACAGGGAATTGGCACACTTCAAAATCCCCAATTATGGGCCAAAGTGACTGAATCTAATAGAGAAACAATGAATTATAGAAATACCAGGAATAGAGAAAGGGCTAGTGGCAGGGGTTTTACAGTACTCTTCATTATCAGACCCAAAAAGATCTTTTCCATCGTCTTCTTCATCCTCTTCATAGCCAAAAATACTTCTTCCAATATTCCCATAATCTCATTATAATCACAATTATTGGTATTAACATTGGCTACTTCTTCTCCGTTTTCCTCTTCGCCTCCGCTGCTAGCGCTTCCACCGGCACTGCTGCTGTTGCTACCGTTGCTGCCGTTGGATGAAGAAGCCAACGACGATGAAGCAGAGGATGACGATGATGAAGAGGAGGAGGATTCACGGGAATCATCGCGATTGGCGTTGTCATCATATTATGTGTTTAGCTGCGATTTGACCACTATAATTTTTTTCGAAGCAATTAAATTATTGTATTATTAAAATGGACACAATGTGACTACCAGTGTTAAAATTTAGGGTAAACTACACAGATGACCACTGAACTATAGGTTTAATGTCAAAATGATCACTATATTATTTTTTGCCGCAAATGCACCACACAACTATTTAAATAGTTCTATTTTAGCCGCACGCCGTTAAAAAAACAAAAAAGTTGACGGAACTGTTAAAAAAATTGGTATAATTACACATTTGGTCCTCTATATTTATACAATATATTAATTTAGTCCTAATTTTAATCAAAGAACTGCCTTTGGTAGGAATCGAACCTGGACCTTAGGGGTGTAAGGCGCGAGTTTGCGACTGAGCAAAGCTTATACTTGTGATATACAATATTAATAATGATATATGTGTTATACATATGGAGAAAGAAAAAACAAACAGATTCTGTTTCTTATTTCAACAACTCAAACACATGGAGTTGATAAACATGATAGTAAGTTTGGGATTTTTTTGGTAACAAAGATAGATGTGTTCGCTAAATCTGCTGTAATACTGAGCTCAGGATCATTGTTTTAGGAAAATAGTACAACATTTGAAGCAGAAGAAAAGAACAAAACAGAACATGAATCTTTTAGATATCTTGAGTTTCATCCAAGAAACCTTATAGTCCCTAAAAGAGAATTGGCAAAAGAAAAAAGAAAATTAAAGAACAAAACAGAACATCAATTCAACATTCTCTTGTCAACATATAAATTAAAGTTCATTAAGCAAAATATTCTCCAGCTTTTTACCCTGTATAAGACAACATTCGACATTTCTTTGAGTTCAGAGTTTATATCAAACTATTGTCCTTCAAAAAACAATGGCAGCAAGTAATACAGGTGTTCCAACACAGGCTACACAACATCAGCCAAGAAGACGTTTTAGCCTGCCACTTGCTTGATAGCCTTTATTGTTTTTGTTGGTCTAGCCGTGTTGATCACTTGGCTAGTCATTAACCCCAAAAAGTTGGTTTACACACTTGAAAATAGTTCAGTCCAGAACTTCAACCTAACCAACAACCATCTCAATGCCACATTCGATTTCGTTCTTAGAGCACACAACCCTAACAGAAGACTCTCTGTCTACTATGACCACATCGAGTCCCAGTGACATACGAAGATCAAACCATCGCGTTTAACATGATCGATCCTTTCGTCCAACCTCATAGGAATCTCAGCCGAGTCAAATCAAAACTGGTGGCTCTAAATTTGGCCATGTCACTGTCAACATCTAAAGATCTCATGATTGAAAAAAATGTCAAGGGAGATTCAAGTTGATGCTCATTTTAAGACAAGGATTCGGCTTAAGGTTGGTATATGGAAGTTCGTTCATCGTACTCTAAGGATTGTTTGTTACTCAGTGACGGCACATTTAAATCGGTACAAACATTTCGACAAGGTACCATGTGAAACAGAACTGGTGTCCTAGATTTTCCATTTTATCTCTTCCATTCCATGCTATTCTCTTTGTTTTCTTCTTTGATTATATGGTGCGGAAATTGTTGTTTTTTTACCTGCCACTGCTGTCGTAAGAAAGTAGGTAATGTAGAAAAAAATACTCACATCAGAAACCATTCATTTAAATGAAAACAGCCTGACCTTTGCTATTAGTAAGTAAACATCATTTCAACCCAAAAAAATCCCAAACTTACTATCATGTTTATCAACTCCATGTGTTTGAGTTGTTGAAATAAGAAACGAAATCTGTTTGTTTTTTCTTTCTTCATATGTATAACACATATATTATTATTAGTATTACATATCACAAGTATAAGTTTGTGTAACGATCAAAATCCGGTGGCCGAGATTTAAGGAAAAAAATAGATAAGGAGAGAATAGAGAGATAACAGAATTGGGGAAAAAGACAAGAATTTTCTATTCTGATATTCAATGCCTCAATTACAGCTCATGACACCCTTTTACCCTATTTTCCTGGCCGACGACGTTTTATGTATTAACAAGCCCTCCCTTCAACGCTGCGTTTCATTAACAGCGGACAAACATAAACTGAAATAAAACAGTAATTAACTAACAATAAAAAATATCCCCAACGGCTACTTCTTAAATCAGGCTCGTGACAATGCTCTCCCCTTCAGAGAATCCTTGACCTCAAGGATTAAAATCAGGAAATTGCTGCTTCAACAAGTGCAGGACCTCCCAGGTAGCATCTTCTGGAAAAGAGTTACTCCACTCAACAAGTACCTCTGTCACTGCACGGTTTCCTCTTTTCCCAATTCGACGGTCTATAATGCGTGTAGGCTCCTTGCTGATACTACCATCAGCATCAATAACAGGCCATTCATCTTGTATCTTGTCAGACCCCACTCTTTTCTTTAGTTGTGACACATGAAATACTGGGTGTACCCTTGAGTTTTCAGGAAGTTTCAGTTTGTAAGCTACAGCCCCCACTCTTTCAATAATAAGGAAAGGTCCAAACCATCTAGAAGCAAGCTTTTGTCCACTTCTAGCACATACTGTTTGTTGTCTGTAGGGTTGGAGCTTCAAAAATACCCAATCACCAACTTGGTACTCACATTCCTTCCTTCTCTTATCAGCTTGGTTTTTCATCCTCTCTTGAGCCCTCAGAAGGTGAAATCCCAGCATCTTTATAGCTGCTTCTCGAGCTTGTAAGCTTCTATCTACAACTGCAACCATGGACTCACCAGCAATATAAGGCAAATGCACTGGTGGTGGTTGCCCATATAATGCCTGATAGGGTGTGGTTTGAATGGCCGAATGAAAGGTGGTGTTGTACCACCATTCTGCCAGATGCAGCCATTCAGACCAATCTTTGGGTCTCTCACCTGTCATGCATCTCAGGTAGGTTTCAAGACATTGATTGACCCTTTCAGTTTGGCCATCAGTTTCTGGATGGTATGCTGTTGATGCGTGCACCACCACTCCCAATTTCCCAAACAGTTCCTTCCAAAACAAGCTCATGAATACTTTATCTCTGTCACAAACTATATTGCTGGGCAATCCATGAAGCTTGAACACATTCTTCAAAAAAGTTTGAGCCACATCCTTTGCTGTGAATGGATGAGTTAATCATAGGAAATGACTATACTTGGTTAGTCGATCCACCACCACCAAGATACAGTCTATCTTCCCAGATTTTGGCAATCCTTCCACAAAATCCATTCCAATGGAGGACCATATAGTTTCAGGTATGGGCAAGGGCTGCAGTAACCCTCTTGGATTGTGTTTATCTCCTTTGTTCCTTTGACACACCAAGCACTCTCTAACCCAATCTTCACATCCTTCTTGAGACCATTCCAATATAAAATCATAGATATCCTCTGATTAGTTGCAGTTGCACCTGAATGTCCCCCTACAGTGCTATTATGAAAGAATCCCAGCAGTTCATTTTTCAACTCAGAATCATTTCCCACTACTAGCTTCCCCTTCCTCTTCAAGATTCTTCCATCCCACTGATACTTAGGGTGTTTGTCAGCATCTTCCTCATTGGCTTTAATTATCTTCTTTAACTTGTCATCCACTTGCCAGGTCTCTCTAATTTTTCCCAACAACTGGGAATCCACATGACTCACTCCCATTGTACAGCAACTACCTTCCTCAGGTCTTCTAGATAATGCATCTGCTACAGTATTGTGAATTTTCTTCCTGTATTGGATCTCATAGTCAAATCCCATCATCTTCACTACCTACTTTTGTTGGAAAGGGGTGAAGGCTTGGTTTTCAGCTAGGAATTTTAGACTGTGATGGTCAGTCTTGATTATAAAATGCCTCCCAACTAGGTAAGCTGACCACCTCTTCACTGACATCAACACAACCAACATTTCTTTTTCATACACAGATAGTCCCTTGTGTCTTATTCCCAAGCCCTTGCTGAAGAATGCTAGGGGCCTCCCCTTTTGTACTAACACAGCACCTACTCCAACATCAGATGCATCTGCCTCCACAATAAATTCTGCATTGAAATCAGGCAATGCAAGAACTGGGGCTGAACATACAGCTTCTTTGAGTTTCCTGAAAGCCTCTTCTTCCTGCAATCCCCATTTCCAGGCTCCCTTTTTCAACAAATCAGTCAAGGGTCTTGCCAGGCACCCATAACCCTTGACAAACCTCCTGTAATACCCAGAGAGACCCAGAAAACCTCTGAGTTCTTTCACAGTTGAAGGCACTGGCCAGGTGGAAATACTCTTCACCTTGGACTCATCCATTGATATACACCCTCCAGCAATAACATATCCTAAGTAATCCACCTCCTTAGACCCAAAACAACATTTAGATCTTTTAGCATACAACTGATGAGCCTTAAGTGTCTCCAACACTGTTCTTAAATGCTTCAAATGAGTTGCTCCATCCACTGAGTAAATCAGGATGTCATAAAAAAAACAAGTACAAATTTTCTCAAATACTGCTTGAACAACTTGTTCATAAGCCCTTGGAATGTTGCTGGGGCATTGGTCAACCCAAAGGGCATCACTAGAAATTCATAGTGACCCTCATAGGTTCTAAATGCTGTTTTCTGAATATCTGACTCCCTCATTCGGAACTGGTGATATCCAGATCTTAAGTCTAGCTTTGAGAAAACCTTTTCTGCTCCAAGATCATCCAGGAGTTCCTCAATTACAGGCATAGGAAAACTATCTTTGATAGTAAGTTGGTTGAGTTTTCGATAATCCACACACATCCTCCAATTCCCATCCTTCTTCTTCACCATTACTATGGGAGATGAGAAAGCACTGTTGCTATCTCTGATAATCCCAGACTGCAGCATTTCACCCACAAGCTTCTCTATTTCATCCTTCTGGTGAGCAGGGTGCCTGTATGGCTTAACCTTTACCGCTACCTTGTCATCCTTCAGCTCAATTCTATGATCATGCCCCCTTTCTAGAGGGAGACCCACTGGTTCATCAAACACTTGTTTGAACTCATTCAATAGAGCATCAATTTATGTCCTTAACAGTTCACCTTCAGTCTTCAACACCAACTGAGCCTCTAGAAGCCACACACTAGCCATGTAGGGTCCCTTGGCTCCTCTCAGCAGTTTGTCACACTCCTTAGGTCCTACTACTTGTAGTGTTTGCGAAACACAACCCTGAAATTCCACTTCCCTTCCTTTGTACCAAAACTTCATACTAAGCTTATTAAAATCCCATTGGATGTTACCCAGCTGTGCAAGCAACTGGATTCCCAACACCACTTCACAATTCTTAGTTGGCAGAATCAGAAAATCAGAAACAAAGGTGACTCCCTGGCTCTTCCACTCTACCTTTGTACATTCCCCAAGTGTTGTCATCCAATTCCCATCGGCTACTGTGACCCTCAATTGCTTGTGCCTGCTCACTCTTAAATTCAGTTACTTGACAACAGTTAAACTGAGGAAATTATGAGTGCTTCCTGTGTCAATCAAAGCTATACACTTCATCTTCCCAATTTGAACTTGTATCCTCATGGTGTCCCATTTAGCTTTTCCCCACATAGCGTGCAAAGACAAAACAGGCTCTTCCCCTTGTGTGTTCTCTTGTACTCCTTGATCCACCACCTCCTCACAATCTAGGAAGATCTCAGCATCCCCCTCATCCTCCACTCCATCCACTACAATCTGATACATCTGCGTTTTTGCACACTTATGCCCAGGAGTATATTTGGCTGCACACCAAAAACACAATCCCTTTTTCCTCCTTTCCTCCACTTCTGCTGTCGATAGTGTCTTCCTTGTACTTCTCTGAGTTTGTACATTAGGTTTCAGATGCACTGGGCTAGTGCTTCGAGGGGTAGAAAACCTAGATGATGATGCTATAGTGGTGCCTCCCGAAGGTGCAGGTCCCTTGAATGCACTTCCACTAACTCTCGAGGGAAAGCTTAACACTGAAGGTGGGTTTGAAAAGGTTTTATGTAAAGGTCCCTAACTTTTCCTTTGGGTAGGATAGTACATCGACTCCACATGTTTAGCTAAATAGAACGCTTCCAACAGTGATTTAGGTTACAACAATTTAACTATCTGGCCAATTTCCAAACGCAAATGATTTTTAAAAACACTGAGTGTATAGGCATCAGGAAGCTTACTTATCTGGTTCAACAGATGGATGAAATCTTCGTAATACTTCTCAACTGTATCTGTTTGTCGAAGCTCGATCAGGTCAGCAAAAGGATCGTCGAAGCCCCCAGGTGCAAACCTTTCTCTCAACAGCTGCACATACTCCGCCCAAGCCATGGTGTTCAGATCCAAGTGTGTTTTCGAAAGGAAGTGGTGCCATTGAAGGGCCTTCCCTTCGAGATGCAGCATCACTACTCTAACCTTAGCACAATCGGGTACCCCTTCAGCCTCAAAATATTGTTCCAGCTTACACATCCATTCACGGAACTTAGACCCATCGAACCTAGGGCAAATGAGCTTATAAGCAAAGTTCATCTGTGGGACTGGTTCTCGCTCCTGAGCTTCCCGCACTTCCGGCTCTGTTTCACTATTCACTCCCGACGCCGTCGCAGCTCCACCTTCAGGCGAAGGAGTCGACCCAGCTTGCGGATTCACGGGGGAAGTTCCCAAAATTCCAGAGTGTTGCCCTGCTATTGCGCTCGCATCGATTTTCTTTCCAAGTCCGATTTCCAGTAGCTTATGCAGATTGGCCATCATCGCAGTCTGCATCTCTTGAAAACGGGTGTTCATTGACGTTTCCAGTCGTTGAACGTGAGCTTCAATCCGAGTTGTCTCCTGTTTCCAATCCAGATTGGTTTCCTGTGGCGTTGCCCCTACCGTTGCCGGCGGTACATCACTGCCTGCCAATGTTGTTTGACTCCGTGTACCCACCATTTTCCGAGAACCGGTGGCTCTGATACCTTTGTAACGATCAAAATCCGGTGGCCGAGATTTAAGGAAGAAAATAGATAAGGAGAGAATAGAGAGATAACAGAATTGGGGAAAAAGACAAGAATTTTCTATTCTGATATTCAATGCCTCAATTACAGCTCATGACACCCTTTTACCCTATTTTCCTGAACGGCGACGTTTTATGTATTAACAAGCCCTCCCTTCAACGATGCGTTTCATTAACAGCGGACAAGCATAAACTGAAATAAAACAGTAATTAACTAACAATAAAAAATATCCCCAACGGCTACTTCTTAAATCAGGCTCGTGACAGTTTGGCTTAGTGGCAAACTCACGCGCTACACCCCCCAAGGTCTCAGGTTTGATTCTTACCAAGGGCAGTTCTTGGTTTTCATTTTTCCTACAATAAGACAGTTAATAAAAATTTATATAATTACATATTTAGTCCTCGTTACTTATATATTCTATCAATTTAATTTTAATTTTAATAAAATAAATTAAACATTTAATTAGGTGGTGACATATGTTTGATAAAATATATTTTTTTAATTTTCTCCCTCCAATCAATCACCACCTGATGGCGGAGAAAAAAGGGAAAAAAAAGAAAATGGCTTGGGCAAAATTCAAACCCAAATAAAAAATAAAGGATTCTTTAGCCACTACACCAAACACAAATTTATATTAAGAATCACTAACTTTAATATATGTCTTTCATCCGTAAGATTTGCACCCACCATCATGGCGACATCATCAGGCCGAATCTCTTTCAAATCATTAGTTTCATCTTCAGAATTCTCAGTGACAGCTGTTTTCTCATCATCTTCTGGTATCAATTCCTCCACATAATCATTAACTATTACTTCCTCAGAAACATCAACATTCATGAGTTTAATTTTCAATCCAGGAATTTTATTTTTAAGAAAATTTATCACACTTTTAATCCCTTCCTCAGTTGCTCCTCCAATATTTATTCCCTTCCCATCACTTCTTTCTGCTTTAGCTTCATCAATCATCATTCCCCTGAAGCATTCTCAACTTCAGAAGTGGATGGGGTTTTTGTAGGCTTGGACGGTGAGCTCCTACTATTTGCGGAACTTCCTTTTACACGCTGCAAATAAACTACCTGCAGCATATGCATAAATGAATTAGAAGGCTCTAGAGCACATCGTACATCATTTTTCTTGTGTCTTACTAGCATATGCAAACATATCTCATGAACTACGACTCAAAGGTCCTTGACTTACTGTTTCACCAATATATTTCTAGACATGGAAAACAAATTATTGCTTTTCTTTTCTTTTCCTTCACCGCTCCCCTTGAAAGAGAGACTGAGTCTTACTAGCACCACCTTCATTTTTATGTTTCTCTTGTCAATCCATAGAACTAGATGCAGAACAATCCAGCAATAAAGGAAGTTATGAGAAGCAATGGTGTCAACCATTTACTTAACCTCACACCCTGTCTATTGGTTTTAACAATCACAAACATTAGCCTAGCAACTGTTGAACTCTCATCTAATGGAATTTGTGGATTAACCTATTCTCCCAGGTTCCATCTATGTTGCAGTGATACGGATACTGGGACATGTATGGGGACGGATACGGGGACGAGAAACGACAATTTTCAAAATTATAGGGCACGGGTACGACAATGGTACGACAAATATAAAATTAATTCTAATATATACATATAATAATAAAATATTAAAATTCAAATAAAATTCATAATTCCAAAAAAATGTCTACTATTTAACGCGCTTATATGGATTAGTCTCAAAATTAATTTATATCATAATTAGCATCAAAATTAGTATTAAAATTAAACTTCCAAATCTAAATTAAGATTTTCAAAATTATTAATATAAAGTTTCAAAAGAAAAAAATAAAATTTATAAATAATATAATTGTTTTTATAAATAATAATAATAATAAAACCCTAATAAAAAAGTTAAAGTAAAAAACCTTAATTTATTTAATAAAGTGTTGATAATATTAAAGTATGAATAAATCAGGTTATTAAAGTATTTTCTCGGGCCCCACAAAAACTAATTAACCAGAAATAAAATAAAATAATTAAACCTTTTTCTTTTTTCGGGTGCACGTGGGTTCTGTTTTGTACAACTCCTATTCTTCAACAACTCAGTAACTCTTCTTCAACTTTTTTGCAACTTTTCTTCAACTCAGGTAGGAGCTTTAATTCCTTTTCTAAAAAGTACACAAAGCACATAATCAGGAGCTTACTGTACCCAAAACTAATCTCAGCACTCTTTCGAGAGCTGTTAGCTGCCATTGAAGGTCGGGTACGCGCATAGACTCCCACCACCGTCCTCGAAACGTCCCCTTCGATCTCTAAACGTACTCAGGTAATTTTCAGTCGTACCCCGTAAATATAGGACGTCCCCGGTATGTACCCCAATCGTACCCAACTCGTACCCATCCTAGGGACGTATCCGATTCGCGGGACGACCTTCATCTGCCGTACCCGTGCTTCTTAGGGTTTCATATCTAAGACTCAAGATCTCTCCAGAAATTATAAAACCAGTTGATGCCACTAAAGCGGGAAGAAGACAGAAGAGGAGATGCCAAAGGGTTTGATCGAGCCATGTGTTTTCCTTATTCATGGCTGAAATAAGACATATATTAAAGTTGGTGATTCATAACATAAATTTGTGCTTGACGTAGTTGCTAAGGCATTCCCTTGTCCCTTACTTGAATTCAAATCTCACCCAAGCCATTTTCTTTGATTTCATTTTCCTCCCCATTAGGTGATACGTGTCACCACCTGATTAGAGGGGGAAATAAATTTATTTAATCAAATATAACTTATTAAATTCATCCAATAAGGTATTGACACGTGTCACCACCTAATTAAATGTTTAATTTATTTTTATTAAATTAAAATTATGACCAAATTGATAGAATGTATAAGTAACGAGAACTAAATGTTTAATTATACAAAATTTTATTAAATGTCATGTCACTCCCTCCATTAAGTTTTAACAGCAGGTGGTCACATTGAGTCCATTTTAATAGTATGATGGTCTAATTGCTTCGAAAAAAATATGGTGGTCAAATCGCAACTAAACTCATAGTATGATAGTCATTTATGTAGTTTACTCTTGATTTTAACGGCTCCCAAAAGGAGTCGACTCGATGACAAATCTTGCGAATTGACTCAAGTTTTATTATTTTATTGGGTAAACTTTATGATATTTTTATGTGCTATATTTTAAAGATAAATTACACCATTCATCACTTAATTATCTTTTTATTTTTATTTTTTCCGTTTATTTTTAATATTTTTTAATTTATAAACTGAACTTTTAATATTATTTTTTTATCACTTTACCGTTAACTATATAACGATGTTACAACTTGACTTCTTTAAAGCCATTTTCATTATACGTATAAAAACACCTAATTTAAACTAAAACACAAAATAATAGTGCATTGATCATATCTTTTCCAAATCGTCATTGGCTTAAGAAACTAATATGACTAGTTATGTGTTCTTAAAAAAAACTTCAGCAAACTTTAACGGCAACCTACCGATACCTACCGATATGTTGGTACATCAAATTATTGAACATATTTCCGTGCTACATGGCGCTAGCCTTTACAAATTTTCATGTCACTAAAAATGGGAGAAGACATAAATTTAAATGAAGAAATTTTGAATGAGGTTTGAAAAAAAATGAAAATTCAAGTCATCTTATCAATAAAATGTTCGATCGTCTCCTAGTTGAAAAGGAAAAGATGTAAAAAAGAAAGAATGAGAAATTACCATAGTAAAATTTTAGTGTTATGTGTTGAAGGAAAAACCAAAATTTATCTATTAGCATATGTTGAGTTGATCAATCAATGAAGTTGGCCAAGAGGGGGTGAATTGATAACTAAAAATTTCGGTGGAAGCAAATGCAAAAAGAAAAGAAATTTACACAAGTGATTTTGAGTAGTTCAACCTTCTAAACAAGGTCTACACACACTACCTTAGCTATCCACACTAAAAATTTCACAAATTCACAAATTTATCTTTTCTTTTAGGCTAAATGAGGTAACCTCACAAATCCTAAACTTATACCTCAAAGTCTAAAAATCCCTTATCCAAAAAATAGATGCAAAGAAACAAACTATGAAATTCCTCCAAAGGAAGATTGTTTGCACAATTCAAAGTTCTCTAAATTCCCAAACTTGATGAAAAATGAAATACAATAAAATTCACTCAAGTAGGTACAAAAATATAGCAATAAAAGCTCTCAAATGTTGGATATGTGCTTGGATGCTTTTGAATAGTTATCTTGTTGTTGAAGAAGCTTTGGAGACTTGTTTTTATACCTCGTTCATTGATTTCTAGTTGTTTGGGTTGTTGGGGAATTGAATAGAGCCGTTGGGGACAATTTTTCATGCAATAAATGCAGTTTGCCAACACTGAGTATCGGTACGCGGGCAGCCGTATCGGTACATGCTCAAAGAGAAAATAATTGTTACAAGTAATGGGTACCGGTACGCGGGCTAGTGTATCGATACATAGAGATTATTTAAAACGGGGTACCGGTATGCTTTGTACCGTACCGGTACTAAATTTGCTCACTAGAAAACTTTGAAATCTGTAAGGAGCCTATGTATCGATACATGTATAGCCGTACCAGTACTCAAAGTATTTAAATTAAATTTCGCTCCAAACTCGTATCGGTATGGGGTTCACCATACTGGTACTGATAAGCAATCCTTTTGAAAAATCTTTGAATCTCGTACTGGTGCACTAAGACTCGTACCAGTACTCATAAGACGATTAAAATTCCTGTGACGAAAACATGTACCGGTACACAAAGGGACGTACCGGTACTCGGTAGCCAAATTGGCTTATTTTGAGTACCAAAATACTTAGAAAAATATTTATTCTGAAAGGATTGACTTAGAATATTTTTTATCTTTAGATGCTTGTATTTTGTGAGCAATTCCAAGTACCCTTAAATTTTTATTTATTTGTAAATTAGTCCTTGTTATATCAAAATCAAAACATTGGTTTAACAACCTCACATTGGAATAAAAGACTTAAAGCCGATGGTTTCAGTTTTCTCCTCATTTAAAAGACACCTAACATTGGAATAAAAAATTCGGACAAGAGTTTAGTAACCAAGATCATGAACTTGAAGAAAATATGAAAATTTTCATGGCCTCATCAAATTAAGATATTTAAACTTAAACTCATCGGAGCACATATAAGCATAATCAACGACAAGCTCACAACGAATAATTTTTTTTGAAATTGTTTAAAATATTCCATTTGGTGCTGGTTACCAACCTCATTACAACTTTGGGCATAAATTTGGGTAAGGTTCGGCTTGGCACCGTTATCGGAATTGGAAGAACTAGTGAGATCATTTCTAGGATGTTTTCTAGGAGGCAAGATGAAAAGTTTTGAGATATAAAACCTGCAAAATCAAACCACAAAAATAATATGTATGTAATTCATCAAATTCAATCCAATAATACCAACCAATTATCAAGGTAATGCAACAATCTATAATTTATAGTTTAAAAACATATACATGTATAAAGAAAAAATTTCATAAGTTTAAAAACTGGAAAAAATTAGATACGATTATATATTTTTATATTCGAATAAAAAAATTAGATTTGAAAAAGATTTTGTAAAACTTTTGAAAATATTTAAATATACATCCTAAATATACTAAATTTAAACCTAAAACTATAAAAATATAATGAATTTTGAAATAAGTATAAAAATAGGGTTTTTACCTTGAGTGATGGACGAATGGAAGAATGAGGAGATGATTTGCATAAAATTTGATGATGATAATTTGGGTTTGATGTTGTAAATGAAATCCCCCAAAAGATTTGAAGAAATTTGATGAAAAGTTGAGAGATTTTTAGGGTATTTAAAGAGATTTTTCGGCTAGGGTTTTAAAATAAAAGGGTTTGATATAAAATCTGATTTGGAAAGCCTCATTTAAAGCCATAGACACGCGCGTACCGGTACGGAAAATCGCGTACGGAAACGATGTGTACCGGTACGGGAACATGCCGTACCGATTCTCGACCGTACCAGTACTAAGCTTTTAGTACCGAAACGCCGCCCCAAGAACCCGTACCGGTACGGGGAACACTGTACCGGTACTCTTTGCCCATAAATGACAATTTTGGCGACAAAGGACCCAAAAATTTGATTTTAATTGAATTGAAATACATGTTTATGATGTATGAGCATGTATTGGAAATCAAAGATACATACTCTCCCAATCTATTTGAATAGATGCATTTAAAGAGAAAATCACATAAACATGGAATTCATACAAATTCAACCAAGATTTAAGAACAACCAAAGGCTCTAAGGTTCAAGAAAGGCTTGTAAGCCATAGCTCTCTCCTAAGAGTCCAAAAGTGCTCCTTATCTAAAGGTTTGATAAAGATATTTGCTACTTGATGAAAGGTATCTACATATTCTAGAACGATATCATCTTTTAAAACATGATCTCTAATGAAATGACGTCTTATTTCTATATGTTTGGTTCTAGAAAGTTGGATGAGATTTTTAATGAGACAAATTGCACTTGTATTGTCACACTTAATGAGGATGACACCTATATCAATTTCATAATCTAAGAGTTTTTGTTTCATCCATAGGACTTGGACACAACAATTACCGGCCAAAATATATTCCGTCTCAGTGGTAGATAGCACAACGCTATTTTGCTTCTTAGAAAACCATGAGATAAGCATGTTTCCAAGGAATTGACAAGTACCAGGTGTACTCTTTCTATCTATTTTACAACCTCCGTAATCCGCATCCAAATAAGAATGCAAACTAAATAATGAGTCTCTAGGATACTAACGACCTAAGCTAGGTATATCTCTAAGGTATCTAAAGATTCTCTTAACGACTTGTAAATGTGATTCTATAGGACTAGCTTAAAATCTAGCATACAAGTAAACACTAAACATGATATCTAGTCTACTTGTAGTAAGATAAAACAAATAACCTATCATAGATCTATAAAGCTTAAGATCGACACATTTACCTCCTTCATCTTTGTCAAACTTTGTAGAAGAGCTCATTGGTTTGGCTTGAGGCTTTACATTCTCTAAGCCAAACTTCTTGAGCATATCCTTGATGTACTTAGCTTAATTGATGATGATATCATTCTTCCTTTGCTTGATTTAGAGTCCCAGGAAAAATGAGAGCTCCCCCATCATGGTCATTTCGAACTCACCTTGCATTAACTTAACAAATTCTTAGCAAATAGATTCATTAGTAGAACCGAAAATAATATCATCCATATATATTTGAACTATTAAAATATCTTTGCCTTTCTTTTTAATAAAAAATGTAGTATCAACATTCCCTCTGTCAAAACCTTTTCAACTAGAAAATTTGACAATCTTTCGTACCAAGCTATATGAGCTTGTTTCAAACCATATAAATCTTTTAAAAGTTTGAAAACATTGTTTGGATATTTTGGATCTTCAAAATCGAGAGGTTGTTCCACATACACTTCGTCGTTTATAAAACCATTTAGAAAAGCACTTTTAGCATCCATTTGAAAAAGTACCTATTTTGCAACCTTGTGGACTATTTGGCTTGCTATGAATGACATTGTATTTAACAATGGGAGGTTTGATTCCATTCTCATCTTCTTTTTAACTCGCTATAGAATCGCATGTTGGTTCAAAGCTTTTTATAAGGCTTGCAGTATACCTTTGAACGCTCTGGTAAGTGACTTGACTCTAGGAGATGATGTTTGTGTCTCGCCTAGACCTAATGGCTGCACCATTGCTTGGCAACCACCCCCGGTAGGGTTTATAAAAATAAATGTCGATGGTTCTATGTTACATCAGTTTAGCAGGGGTGGTATTGGCGGCACAATTTACTCTCATGATGGTGTGCTAATATCGTCTTTTTCGGACTTAATCCCAGGCCCCCCCCAATTATGGCAGAATTATTGGCTATGAAACGAGGCTTAACCCTAGCCATGTCGTTGGAGGCTTGTCAAGGTAATAGATTCATTCTTGAGAGTGATTGCTCCGAGGCAATTAAATGGATCAATGATCAGTCTTGCTGCCCTGCCCCGTTACGCAATCTGGTGGAGGAAATTGTCGGCCTAATCCAGATTGGAAATTTTTTGGTGAGATGGATCCCTAGATCTGCTAATATGAAAGCAGATGGTCTAGCTAAGAAAGGTATTGGATAGTAGTTTTTAGGTAAGTTTGCTTGTATGGAACGTGAGTTTGTAATCCATTTTATTAATAAAAGCTCTGTGGCACTCTTTTCCTCCTTCCGCTGCTGGCGTCTCCTTCTGGAGTAGTCTAGCATGAAGGGGGTTTTTAATGAGGCCAATATTCCTATAAAAAACATCCATTTGAAAAAGGTTGAATTCATGAAAACATGCAAATGTAAACAACATCCTAATAGCTTCCATTCTAGCTATGGATGTATATGTTTCATCAAAATCAATTCCTTCTTCTTGAGTGTAACCTTGAGCAACAAGTCTTGCCTTGTTTCTCACTATGTTACCACTCTCATCTAGTTTGTTACTAAAAACCCATTTAGTACCTATAGTAGATTTATTATTAAGGCTATCAACTAATGTCCAAACTTGACTCCTCTCAATTTGATTTAACTCTTCTTGTATAACCATAATCCAATAATCATCATTTAATGCTTCTTTGATATTCTTAGGCTCTATGCATGAGACAAATGCAACATAATTACATGTATTTCTAAGAGAGGATCAAGTGTTTACCTCTTTGGATGGATCGCCCAAAATCTCACCACCTTTGACATAGTTGAACTCCCATGGGTAGGTGACCTGTAACACCCCGAAAAACGGGCTAGAAGATTCAAGTGAATTATCGGAATCGAGTTGGAATTTTGGGTTACGATTTAGCAAATTAATTAATTCCAAAAAATAATTTTAGTTTATTAAATTGGTTTTCGATAAATTTATCGTGGAAAATATTTTTGAAAATATTTTTATGAGTTTTTCAAAGGACGAGATTGAGTTTGGATGATTTTAAATGGATTGATTTGATATTAAATTAGATAACGACTATTTTGCAAAAGGTTGTAAAATATTAATAATGACAATATTGTAAAAATGAATTAAAGTGCTATTTGAATGGAATTATTAAATCAAATAAAAAAATATCCTTTCCATCCGGAAGATTTAAAGAAATATTGTGGTGGGAAATTTTTTCCCAAACTATTGATGTGAGTAGATTATTTCCAGAAATATTGTTGTTTGAACAATGAACCTAAAGTCGGATTTTGATGAACCCGAATTTAAAAAAAATTCCCTAATGTCTCTTGCATTTGAGTCTGACTTTGGGGTTGGTTCAAAGGCTCCCTCAGCTGAATCTGACTTTGGGGAAAAAATACCCTAAAGTCTCTTGCATTTGAGTCTGACTTCAGGGTCTGCCATATCAGGTGGCAGCCTGCATGCATACGCGCATGCATGACAATCAGAAAGGGGACGAAAATTGAGAAAGTAAATGGGGTGTAATTGGTATTGATTGGATGAATGGTGATATTTAATTTGGTAGGTGGTGTAACCCCCTCGTCCCGGTCTGGCCGACTGACCGGTCCGAGTAGGCTACACGGGGAAAACCGACGTGAAACCCGTTAAGGTCCCACCTCGATTAGCAACCCTAGAAAATTTCTTTTAATTGTATCTTGTCTAGAGGCATATATATATTTCCTATGTGATCATAACAGCGGAAACATCACGAAAATAAAAGCAACCAAACCAAAACAACACTTTAAACAGCCCATTTTAAACCTACACAACAGGGCGTATTGATACACCAGACAAGGGTATCGATACACCTTGACCAAGTCAACTGCCTTCAGTCAACGCAGGGAGACCGTATCGATACAGCCCTTGGGCGTATCGATACACCCTCCTCAGTCAATATCTCGCGGTCAACGATACAAAACCGTACCAATACGCCTAGAGCCCGTACCGATACGCCAAAGTCTCACCAAAATCTCAGATTTCCAGTGAGCTTTGGACGTATCGATACACCCCCGTGTATCGGTACGCTAAGCCAAAACTGAGTCCTAAGGGGCAGGACCGTATCGATACGACCCTTAGGCGTACCGATACGCCCTGCACTGCAAGACTCCAATTTGCAGCAAAGCTATACGAGACTCAACTCTAAATGCAATTTTCGACTCTCCTAGCCACATACAACCATTCATACATCATTCATCAACCAAGAACTAACATGCAAAATCATTTAGATGAACAACACAAGCAATTACAACATGGCGTTCATACAAAGAAGGATATTGCATTCAAGACATACTTAAAAGCTTAAAAGCCAAAAAGGCACATGTTAACACACACAAGGTTTTCATGCCCACAAAAACAACATATAGCATCCAAAAGCATAACCTCACAACACAAACATTCATCCAACATAACAAGGTTTACAAATCCAAAGCATAGCATAAACAACATTCAACATTTATGAGTCATACAACGCTCATACAAACACATAGCAGCCCCATTGCTAAACTACTACTTTATTGACTGAACCATACTTGAGCAACTACAAAAGCTTGGAAAGCCCCTTCCTTGCTCCTTGCTAACTCCACGCTAATGATCTGCATTGTCGAAAACGAGAGCGTAAGCTAGAAGCTTAGTGAGGATGCTCTAAAACCAAAAACAACGACAATGCAAGGTTTAAACATCAAATCCTTAACATCACACACAAGCATACATAAGCACCAATATAGCAACCTAGCTAGCAACTCACAATGCAATAACATGGCATCTTACTACATGCTAAGCTAAGCTCAACAAGATATAACATGACCTTAACAACATAACCACATGAACAAGTATGTTGGCCACTATTAGATTACCCGAATATGCAGATTACACTCAACAACAACATTACCTCGGTGGGATTACACTCATCACCGGACCTCGCATGGATGAGATTACACTCATCACCACATGCCCTACGGATGGGATTCCACTCATCATCACGTATAGTATAAACATTTCCGGTGGAATATTACATCACTGTACTCCTCCTTGTTGGCTTAACGCCACCAAGGCCACGTGCGAATTTGACTCAACCGTGTGCACACTAATCCTAATGATCGATCATTTATACCCGGTAAGTTAACTAGTGCCAATCATACTATTAAAACCACATCATGTCAACCATCATGCATAACACATAGCCATCACCATACACATCAATGTATATTCATACACAACAATTCATGCTCCACAAGATCATAATAGGCATAAACATTTAAAGCTTATAAACATACAAGAAGTTAAGCTACCAACTTAACTCCTACCTTGGAATGGCCTACCAAGCACATTCCAAAACCTCAACTACATACTTGAACCAATTTAAATAAGTTTGAAAGTTTCACTCACCACCTTTCCTTAAGCAAACCAAGCAAAGCCACTCAAGCCTCCACAATTTCCGAAATCGATCCCGAACCTTCTCCGATGTTTCCCCTTGCTTCTAACCAATAAAAAGACAAGGTATTACTCAACCAAAACATTGCCAAACTCAACCACAATCTCAACCCACAATCATAAGCCAAAACTTCATAATTTCAAACTCAAGCTAACCACCAAAACCACATTTTCGTACTCCATTTATACCCAGCTGAAATCTACCATTTCCAACACCCAAATTACCTTTAAAGACTTCCAAAACACTTTCCTAACAACCCTACACCATCAACCCTTCAACCCAACACAAAACCACATCAAAATTTTAAGTTTTGACACTTTCAAAAATGCCTCCAAGACCCATTTCGGGATTTTTAACAAAATCCCTCCATTTTAAGATATAAGGTATATTAAGGTGAGGTTAACTCAAAACTCAACTAGATAAACCAAAAACAAGCCAAAAACCCATTAAAGTTTCATGCTTTCTTCAAACTTTGAAAACTCAAAAACTAAAAGATGATGCCTTTTTGAAATATAAAACCATGGAAATGCTTGGGATTAGGAGAAGAAACCAAAAATGAAGTTACCTTGAAAGGAGCTCTTGAAATGATGGAGAAAAGAGATGGAACAATAGATTTGGGAGAGCTTTGGGGTTTTTCACGTTGGAGTGAAATGAAGAAGAAGATGACCCCTTTTTTTGTTTCAAAAAGCTTGTCTTTCTTTTGTTTTGACTTAATTACGAAAATGCCATTACTAGGATTTTAATCTCATTTAAATTAAAACTAAGGTCTAATTAAATTAAACCGGACATGACGACTCGAACCCAACACACACACCCAACTCCCGAAATTACCTGACTGAAAGAGATAAGGAAACTGCCTTTCCATATCCTCCTTCCTCTCCCAAGTGGCCTCGTCCACCCCTCGACGTTGCCACCGCACTTTGACTAACTCAATCGATCTACCCCGCAACACCTTGCTGTCTGAAGCTAAGATTTCAACTGGTTCTTCATCATAAGTCAAATCCGGAATCAATTCAATCTCTTCTACAGGCATAACATGTGATGGATCTGACCTATACTTACGGAGCATCGAAACATGAAACACATCGTGTATCTTCTCTAGTTCAGATGGCAAACACAACTGATAAGCAACTTGACCAACCCTTTTCACAATCTCATATTGTCCTATATACCTCTGACTCAACTTCCCTTTTCTGCCAAATCTCATTACCTTCTTCCACGGAGACACTTTTAGGAATACCCTCTCACCCACTAAGAACTCAACTTCCTTCCTCTTCAAGTCGGCATAAGACTTCTGTCTATCCGAAGCTGCCTTCAAGCAATCGCAAATCAATTTCACTTTATCGGTAGTCCCCTTAAGCAAATCCGGCATAGGCAACAACTTCTGTCCCGCTTCAGCCCAACAAACTGGAGTTCTACACTTTCTGCCAGACAAGGCCTCATACGGAGCCATCTGAATGCTCGACTGAAAACTGTTATTGTAAGCAAACTCAACTAAAGGCAACTGCTTCTCCCAAGTAACTTGAAAATCAATGATGCAACAACGCAACATATCCTCTAAAATCTGTATAACCCTCTATGACTGACCATCTGTCTGAGGATGATATGACGTGCTGAAATTCAAACGGGTACCCAAAGTTGTATGCAGACACTCCCAAAATCGAGCTGTAAACCTCGGATCTCTATCGGACACAATCGACTTCGGCACACCATGCAGTCTAACAATCTCACCAATGTACATATCGACCAATTTATCTAAAGTGTAAGTCGTATTGACTGCCAAGAAGTGAGCACACTTCGTGAAACGGTCTACTATAACCCAAACTGAGTTCTTCTTCGTAGGAGTCAAAGGCAAGCCCGAAACGAAATCCATGGTGATATTCTCCCATTTCCATTCCGGAATTCTCAACGGTTGTAACAAACCTGAGGGAACCTGATGTTCCGCCTTCACTCTCTGACAAACCATACACTTACTCACAAAGTCGGCTACGTCTCTCTTCAAACCAACCCAAAAGTACTCATTCTTCAAATCTCGGTACATCTTCGTACTTCCAGGATGCATATCAAACAGACTGCTGTGCGCTTCAGTCAAGATCCTATGTCTCAAGTCACTGTCTTCTGGCACAACTATCCTATTTCTAAAACACAAGACCCCATCGGTACTGAAACTGTAGTCTGAAGGTCTACCCTCGGCTATGTCTTGCACGTGAGGTGCCAAAGATCTATCTAAGAGCTACTTCTCCTTAATCATCTAACCTAGAGTAGGTCTAACCTGAAGCTCGGCCACTAAGCCACCATCCCCGGACAAGCTCAATCTATCAAACATGGCTCTCAAATCTACAGCTACCTTCCTACTCAAAGCACCAACCACTACATTGGCCTTACCCGGATGGTACTCAATCGTAAGATCATAGTCCTTTAGCAACTCTAACCACCTACGCTGTCTGAGATTCAACTCTCGCTGAGTCATGATATACTTCAAACTCTTGTGGTCTGTGTACACTGTGCACTTCTCACCGTACAAGTAATGCCTCCAAATCTTCAGAGCAAACACAACTGCAGCTAACTCTATATCATGGGTCGGATAGTTACGCTCGTGAGTCTTCAATTGTCTTGAGGCATAAGCCACCACTCTCTTGTCTTGCATGAGAACACAACCTAGGCCTATATAGGAAGCATCACTGTAAACTACATATTCCTTCCCTGACTCTGGCTGAATCAAGATTGGTGCTTGGGTCAAAGCTTCTTTCAACTTCTCAAAGGCTCGCTGTCTTGCATCTGACCACTCAAACTGAACACTCTTCTGAAGCAACTGTGTCAAAGGAGCGGCTAACTTCGAGAAACCTTCTACGAACCTTCTATAGTATCCAGCTAAGCCTAGAAAGCTACGAACCTCTGTTACTGACTTCGGTTGCTTCCACTCAACTATAGCTTCTATTTTCTTAGGATCAACTCTAATCTCATCGGCTGACACTACGTTCCCTAGAAAGACTACCTCTCGGATCCAGAACTCACACTTACTCAACTTTGCATACAACTGATTGTCTAACAAAGTCTGCAAAACTAGCCTCAAGTGTCGGTCGTGGTCTTCCTCGCTACGCGAATACACAAAAATGTCATCTATGAAGACAACTACAAACTGGTCTAGATACTGATGGAAGATCCTATTCATCATATCCATGAAAGCAACCGGTGCGTTAGTCAACCCAAAAGGCATGACTAAAAACTCATAGTGACCATATCTAGTCCTAAAGGCCGTCTTCAGTACATCAACCTCTCTTACCTTTAGCTGGTAGTAACCGGATCTCAAGTCGATCTTCGAAAAGACTGATGCCCCTCTCAACTGGTCAAACAAGTCATTAATTCTCGGCAACGGATACTTGTTCTTCACTGTTAACTGATTCAACTATCTATAATCTATACACATTCTCATGCTTCCGTCTTTCTTCTTCACAAACATTCTCATCAATTCTCATGCTTCCGTATAGTATAAACATTTCCGGTGGAATATTGAATCACCGTACTCCTCCTTGTTGGCTTAACGCCACCAAAGCCACGCGCGAATTTGACTCAACCGTGTGCACACTAATCCTAATGATCGATCATTTATACCCGGTAAGTTAACTAGTGCCAATCATACTATTAAAACCACATCATGTCAACCATCATGCATAACACATAGCCATCACCACACACATCAATGTATATTCATACACAACAATTCATGCTCCACAAGATCATAATAGGCATAAACATTTAGTGCTTATAAACATACAAGAAATTAAGCTAACAACTTAACTCCTACCTTGGAATGGCCTACCAAGCACATTCTAAAACCTCAACTACATACTTGAACCAATTTAAATAAGTTTGAAAGTTTCACTCACCACCCTTCCTTAAGCAAACCAAGCAAAGCCACTCAAGCCTCTACAATTACCGGAATCGATCCCGAACCTTCTCCGATGTTTCCCCTTGCTTCTAACCAATAAAAAAACAAGGTATTACTCAACCAAAACATTGCCAAACTCAGCCACAATCTCAACCCACAATCATAAGCCAAAACTTCATAATTTCAAACTCAAGCTAACCACCAAAACCACAATTTTGTACTCCATTTATACCCAGCTGAAATCTACCATTTCCAACACCCAAATTACCTTTAAAGACTTCCAAAACACTTTCCTAACAACCCTACACCATCAACCCTTCAACCCAACACAAAACCACATCAAAATTTTAAGTTTTGACACTTTCAAAAATGCCCCCAAGACCCATTTCGGGATTTTTAACAAAATCCCTTCGTTTTAAGATATAAGGCATATTAAGGTGAGGTTAACTCAAAACTCAACTAGATAAACCAAAAACAAGCCAAAACCCATTAAAGTTTCATGCTTTCTTCAAACTTTGAAAACCCAAAAACTAAAAGATGATGCCTTTTTGAAATATAAAACCATGGAAATGCTTGGGATTAGGAGAAGAAATCAAAAATGAAGTTACCTTGAAAGGAGCTCTTGAAATGATGGAGAAAAGAGATGGAACAGTAGATTTGGGAGAGCTTTGGGGTTTTTCACGTTGGAGTGAAATGAAGAAGAATATGACCCCTTTTTTTTTGTTTCAAAAAGCTTGTCTTTCTTTTGTTTTGACTTAATTACAAAAATGCCATTACTAGGATTTTAATCTCATTTAAATTAAAACCAAGGTCTAATTAAATTAAACCGGACATGACGACACGAACCCAACACACACACCCAACTCCCGACCCCAAAACACGGGTGTTACAGGTGGTATGAGTGGTTGGGATTTAATTTTTGTGAGGTTAAATAGGGGTGGGTTGATGGTAGATAGTGTAAAGGGATAGAAAATATTTTGAAGAAGAAGATTTGGAGAATTTTATTAGAGTAAGTATTTTATTTTTGTAATTTATCATTATTATTTTGAATAATTATAGTAAGTAGTATTTTTTTGTAATTTATTTATTTTTGTATATTTTATTTTATAGTAATTACGCAAATCAAAATTTTGTGTTTTGAAGTTAAAATTTGTGATTTTTTTTTGTTAAATAGGTGGTTGAAGGGAAGATTTACAGAAAGAAGAGAAGGAGGGACTTAGAGAATATAGTAAGTTAAGTTATTTGTTTGATTAATTTTAAAGTTGTTGTTTGAATATTTTGTTTTAAATAGGTGGGGATTTGAGAAATACTTTGTTGTATTATTTTATTGTTCAATATATTTTTTTAATTTTTATTTTGATGTTTGAATTTTTTATGTTATGGAAAGAATATAGTTTGAAAATTTTGTGTTAAATAGGTGGAGATTTGAGAAGGAAATATAGTAATTAAATTAATATTTTATTGTTTAATTTAAGTTCGCTATTTTTTAATTTTATTTGATATTTGAATTTTCGATGTTATTTGGAGAGATAATTTAAATATTTTGTGTTAAATAGATGGAGAGATTTTGAGAATATGGAAAAATTGTTTGACTATAAGAGAAAAAACGTTTATGTTAATTTATTGCTGAAGAAGATATTTAAGAAGAAAATGTAGTAAGTTGATTTGATTTGTATTTTATTATTTTATTTAAGTTCGTTAATTTATTTAGATTTATTTATAGGTGGTTGAATAACAAACGAGATGTTAACGATTTAATAGAAAATAAGCAAATACATAATTAAAATAAATGTGGTAGATTTAGTCTCGGTTTATTAATATTTTCTTGTCATGTAGGATGGCTGAGGAAGCTCCATTGTTGCATTTACAGAATCGACACATTACTAGCCGTAGAGTTGATGAGCTGATATAATTTTTTAAAAATTATTTAATTACAAAATAGGCCACTTCTGTGTTTTTTGTTAATAATTATATTTAAATAATGTGTTATTTACAGGATGCAGAGGAAACATTTAAACATCATTTTTGCGTGGTAGACAAACCCCTAGACTACATAATCAAGAATTTCTTATATATGGCAGGATTTTATCATGCCACATTCCTCCGTGGGCACAAGTTTGTGCCCGGATTTTATCATGCCGATTTTGATTTCGAGAGTTCAAAGTACATGATCTACTATCGTTGTCATGGAATGGTGTACTTAACAGATCAGCCTGAATGGGAGGAATGCGAAAGGTTCCGAAAAAATATGGAGGCAAAAGTAAATCATCGAAGGTTGTCGATTTGAAGTAAATCATCGATGGAAGTTCGTAAGCATGTGTGAACACCGTTAAACTTTATGACCTCCCAACAATTTGACCTCTGTCGTTTCATCACTCGGACCTTCCAATTACACTCTTTTCCGTATTTCACAGATTTGGAAAAGAAAGTCCTCTGGCTGGATTCTGCGACAACGTAGTCCACGTGGTTCTTGATGTTGTACTCTTTCACTACCAATATTGCTTCATTCTTGTCATCAAATTGAAGCTTAACATATAATTCACCGCGCTGACTCAAGGTTAGTCGGGGCAAATCCGGGAATTCAGACGCCCTCATTGCGTCGAATTCCATCAAACTCATGTGAGAAAAAGGTTCATAGAATGTAATGTCGCCCTCGGACGAAACGAATTCTCCAACACCAAAATCAGGGGCTGCACCGACGTCATCAAGGAACAAATCATGACCCCCAATATCTTCATCTTCGCTATTATCGTAAAGTGATTCTCCCCATCGACCTCGTAAGGGTTCCACATCAGCTTTGATAGTAGGATCAACACCCAGCCCGTGTGATGAAGCATATGTTGAAGGTCCGGCTTGATGAAATACATTTGATGTCCCACTTGTCAACATTGCAACAAAACTGTCTTCGGGCATATCAATCTCATCACCAAAATTCATTTGAGCTGATTCTCCAATTATGTTTGTAGATGGACCGGGAACATTACGCACCTCGGCAAACAACTCGATATATCGAATTCCCATAGAATCATGCTCTGTGATCATCATTGCAACATCGTCATCATCTTGGAGAGTGATTGCACAATATTTGACCGGATTGTCACATGTCATCCATCGGCAATGTAAACCATGAATCTCTTTTCTAATTTTCTGTGATATTTTCTCCTTCATTTCTCGAAGCATGATTTCCTTCTTGAATCTTATCTTCGTACTACTTTCAGAATCAAATACAACCCCGACATCAGCTTTCACCATTTGTCCATTGTAATGAACAATCGCCATAAATTTGTTGTTGCTCATTTTCTCTACATGAACGAAATAAAATATACTAAATCAAAATACTCATAATAAAATAAAAAATAACTCCGGTTACTTGCATACTAAGTGTACATAGTCATGTATTTCTATTTCTTATTTGATCTAAAGTCTATGTTTGAGACCTTAACAATTTGGTGTTTATTGGATAATGCTTTATATTGTTAGGAAGCATGCCTCTAGATTACTCGTATGAATATGAATGGTGATGGTTTATTGGCATGTAATTATTTAGGCTTACTTGTTTAATGATGGTATAGTATTAGAAGCATGTCAATGTGGTTGTAAGTATTTTGGATATGCTCGGCTTGGGATACAAATCCCTAAGGTGCATTTCGGTACGGCTAATAGTTTATTCAGTTTATGGGTTTCATCAAGTTTAGATTCTTTGCATTATGGCCACCGTAGGTTGTTGCATCAATTGAATAAGTAAATGATGTCCATTTTACCTGATATTTTGCAAGCATATTTTAAATGTATCTAATTGCATTAAGAAGCTTTTATAATCATGTTAGTCCTTGTATTTTTTCTGTTTTAAGATTTAGTCCTTAATTTTGTATTTTGCTAAATTGGATGCTTATTTGTTATCAGTTTCAGCTAAAATTTGAGACATTAGCATGAAGTATGATTAATTAAGTATTGATAACTTGAAACTTGTATAAGTCCCTGTAATTATTCAAATTTCATTTCGGTCCCTAAAATTGTTGAATTTGTAGTTCAGTGCCTTATCGATGTTTGTATCAAATGAAATTTTAACCATTTCTTGTATAGTTACCATAGGTCTTAACAATGCATCTTGTTAGGATAATTAATCAACTTGGTTTCGCCAAGAGGGGGGGTGAATTGGCACTTTTAAAAATGAAGAGAATCAAATAGAAATAAGAAAAATGAAGACACAAGGATTTCTAGTGGTTCAAGCTTCTAACAAGCTCTACATCTACTACTTTAGCTCCCCACTAAAGATTTCAAACAATTCACTAAGAATTATTCCCCTTTTCTAGGCTAAGGAGGCAACTGTTACAACCGATCAAAGCTTTCTACACAAAGCTTGATCAAAATCACTCATTTTACAAGAAAGAATGGCAAATAGAAGAAAACCTCTCAAAGGTAAATGATTTGCCCAATTTCAATATCACTCAACCCAACCTTGAAAATAAAATAAATACAATTTGATCACTCAAGTGGGTTACAATGGATTTGACTCTAATAAGCTCAAAGTATGTTAAATTTGTGCTTGAATGCTTTAAACTTGTTAACTTATTGTTGGTGAAGCTTTGGAGACTTGATTTTATACCCCTCATTGATTTATAACCGTTTCGGTGGTTAGGATCATCAATAGAGCCACTGGGCTGCATTTTTCCCGCAATAAATGTTGTTTGGCAACCTACCGTATTGGTACACGAAGAGTCGTATCGGTACCTGCCATAAAAAGAAATAGCCGTTGTACCAATAGGTATTGATACACTTAAGGGCGTATCAAAATGAATAATGAAGAAAAACTAGTCGCATCGAAACGGTAAAGGCCATATCGGTACGAATTTTTCTCACTAGGATCTGAGGAAAAAGTCCTCGGAAAATTGCATCAGTACGCCTATAGGGCGTATCGATTCTGGTTAACTAAAATTTAAAATTTGTTGATTCCAAGACTAACAAGTCAACGGTTATAAAATTTAATGCAAAGATTTGAAAATCTTAACAACCCTTGTCGGTACGAGTAAGACCGTATCGATACTGATAACCAAGAACAAAAACTCAGATGAAGGTCGTATCAAAATGGGTACAACTGTATTGATATATTTTTGCAAGTGAAATTCCAGACGTCAAAAATCGTATCGAAACGCTAAGGAACGTATCGATAGGCCTGGACGTATTTGGTTAGTTTGAGTATAAAACACTTAGAAAATTTTTGGGGTTTTATGTTTTTGACTTAGAAACAATTTCAGGTTCAAATCCTTTTCATTTTGTGAGACTTTTGAGTACTTAAAAAATTATGTACTTTTATAATTTGGTCCTTAAACAATTTGTTATATCAAAATAAAATACATGTTTTACAATCTCCCCCTTTTTGATTAAAATGTAACGCCCCGGTTTTGGGCTTAGGTGTCTTGGCAAGTTGGGTCGGGCCGGTGGAACCGATGTCGGTTGTTCAAACTGTTAAAAGGTAGTTTAGGGAGATCAAGGGTCGGGATAGGATAAAAAATTCCTAAAATCCTCTAAAATGATGTTTAAGAGGTTGGCCAAATCAATTTTACAAAATGGGTTTTCTAAAGTGTACATTTTGGGTAGTGACCAAAATGTAAAGATTTAAAAGTTGGAAAAATGCGTTTTTCAAGAAGAGTCAAAATCATAGAATCTTTAGGGAGCTACATGGAAATTATTCCTTTCCCCTAATTTGGCACGTTTGTTAAATGTTTATAAAATAATTAAAAAGGTTTTACTTAATTAATTAAGGAAGGTAGTTAATCAGTTAATGAAACTTTCGACGAGCTTTTCACTTCTCACTTTCACATCAGTCAAACACTTCTCATTTTCTCTCAATTTTCCAGAAAATCTTTTCTCTCAAACCCTCTCTTGATTTCTATCCTTTCTCTATTGATTTCTTCCATTTTCCTTCGGGTTTCTTCAAGCAAATCTTGCCAAAATAGATGAGAAGCAAGGATTGGAGGTAATTTTCGTGCTATCCCTCTAATATAAGTTCTTTAATGAAATTCCAAAGAAATTTGACTCTTTAATACTGATTTTGACCGAGGTTTTGTTGTTAGAATATTAAACTCTTGAAATCTTGATGAAAAATTGGTTTAAAATGTGATTTTCGGAATTTGATTGATTTGGCTAGTTTGAGATTGTTTCTAAATGAGTTTTGAGAGTTTTTTGGTGTTGAAGTGGAGTGTTAATCATATAGATCCCGAAATCCTTAGTTTTTGAAGTGTTTTTGGGTGAGTTTTTTAGGTGTTTTTGAGGAATTCGAGTTGCTGGAGGTATAAGGTTAGTTATAGGTTGTTTTTAGACGTTGATTAATGCTTAGAATGTGTTGGATGAGTTGGGTAATGGCTGGGCTGAGGTTTGAGGTCAATCGATTGAGTTTTCGGTTGTTTCATATGGGTGTTTTGATGCTTTAGAGCAGGTCTGCGAGATTCCTTGTGTGTGCTGGAGTTTTGGATGCATTTTTATGCATTGAACCTCTATTGATGTGTTGAAAACAAGGGATAGTAATCCGGAAGCAAACGAGGTGGTTTTGAAGGCTCCAGACGATCGGTAGTCGCATCGGCAAGCGTGGTTCCACAAGTCGGTGAGTGGAATTTGGTTTTCCAGCGTGAAAATATTTTAGAAAAGGTTCCGGGAACTTAATAAGAGCTGGAAATGCTTTATTAAGTTCGGAAGTAAGTGAATTGAAATTTCTCCTTCGGCTGTGCTAGTTATGAGCCTTTGGTTGCACTTGATTTTAAATGCATTTACCTACTTTTTTAAAGCATGTTTTGAGAATATAAATTGTGTATGATGATGCCATGTGGTTTAAGGATGCACTAGGTAAGTGGTCCTTGTATGCATGTGTTGATGCATGAGATTTTAAGCATGGTTTAATGCTTGTTGATGACTTATCATGAATGTTTTGTAAAAACAGTGAGTTATGCATGTGTTATGGATTATATTAGCAAGTGATGTTGAATAAAATGTTTTATAAGTGAAATCGGATATAGTTAGCCAGCTATAGGATTAAGTGCACTATAAACAAGTCACCTTGGATGTTGAGGGGTTGTGATTGTACCGAATACTCCATCCAAGTACCCTAACGATTAAGGATTGTTCAAGGTTGCAACGGTTGAGGGTAGTTCCCGGGTGCGAACCTTGTGTTTTGTCCTGTCTCTCGTTAGTGGATTATACATCTACTGATGAGTGGTGTTGAGGGGTTGTGATTGTATCGAATACTCCACCACGGGCATCACAACGATGGAGGGTCGCTCTCTTGTGTTCTTTTTAATGCCGGTAGAATGTATGAAGGGTGTGGGACAACCCTTGGTAATCGGTGTATCTGATACTTTTTTTGAGATTGTTGTTATCACTTGTGAGCCAATATAATGGATTTGTATAATGTGGAAAATGTTGCTAATGCATGGTTTGAAAGATGCATGTTTTGGTTTAAGCTTAGCATAATGGTGTGTATGCTTGAAAGGCTTGGTAAATGAGTAGCAATGGTTCAATTGCTGATTTTGTTTGGATCATGTTGCACGATGTTTAAAACAATGAGTTTAATGAAAAAGTGCATGGTTTATCAAGAAAGGCATGTTGGTTTTGAAAAGAGTGAAAACGGTTTTGTGCATTGATGATGTGTGTGATTTTGAGCAATCCTCACTAAGCTTGTATGCTTATGCTCTCTTTGTTGCATCAATGCAGATAATTAGACTTTTGGAGGCAGCATCTTTGAGGAATCACACCAAGACATTTTGCTAAAAGTATGTTGAGCTTTTGAACTAGTGTAATAAGGGGCAACGTGGGTGTCCAATGCTTGAATGTTGTTAGTTTGTTGGTTTCTGGTTTTGAGCAAGTTTATAATGCGTATTTGGTCTTGTAAATGGCCTCTAGGATTTGTTTTATGCTTGCCTTTGGCTTTTAGGCTTTTGGTGCTTTTGACATCTAGGAAGCATGCCTTTAGTTCCACAGCTTGAGTGAATGATGTTATGATGATGCTTGTGCTTCATATATGTGGTCATTGATGTGTATTTAAGTTGTATGCATGTTAGGACATGTGTCAGGATGGTTTTGAAGGGCGAAAAGTAATTTAAACCAGCTTATTGGAAAGTTGCAGGCCCAGGCGTTTCGGAACGCCCTTACCTGTTTCAGAACAATGGCCTGTAATGGCCTTGGAGTTCCGGAACGGTGAGGCTCGTTCCGAAACATTTTGCCTTTGTGAACCATCATACTGAAACATGTCTTGTGGGGTTTTGAAACGCACCAGCGTATCGAAACGGTCAACTATGTTTCGAAACGATCGTTCCGATACGGGGCTTTCAGTTCTGAAACACTCGACCGTTGGATCTGTATTTGATTTGTCCTGAGTTCTATTTTTTGCATTTTGGTCCCTGTTTTTCCTTGCATGCAATTAAATGAGTTGTAGATGTCTTTCTGAGCTGAAATTTCACCGAGAAGTATGTAATGAATCTAATTAAAGGTTGATAACTTGAATTTGGTGAAAGAACTTGTAATTCATCAGTTTTAAAAAACCGTCCTTAATCTTTAATCGGTTTTAAATAAATCGGCAAATGTGATGTTTTATCCGCTGATTGTGTACGTACACATAGGAACCTAAGTTGCATCTAGACAAGATAAAAAGAAAAAAAATGGTCGTTTATTGAGGTAAATTTTCCTAGTTTACTTCAATAATCCCCGTGTGATCCGTTCTGTTCGGTCTATCGGCCAGGCCGAGTCGAGGGGGTTACAATAAAAACCAAAGTAAATTTTTAAGTAAGCTTGAAAAAAAATACTCACCCTTTCTTTAAGACTAAAAGGCTTAACAATGAAAATTAAGCTTATTCAAAGCATAATATTCAAAGCAACATAAGGAAATCCAACTCTAAACCTAAAAATATAAACCAAAACAAATAAACCAAAGCATAGGAGTTCAAAAGCAAATAATATAGGTGCATAAAACTAAAATCCTAATATGATATGATATGATATGCAATGAAAGAGGCTAAGGAGCATCTTCATCGTCTTCATCATTGGTATGAGTTCAAAGAGATTTTTGCCACTCTCCATGAAAGCCGTAAGAGATATATCCATCGAATTTTGACGGTTTTCAATGGATGTAACTCTTTCCTCCAAGGATGTAAAGCGAGTGTCAATGGCGGCAAAGCCGAAGGTCATGGTAGTGTTCAAGGATCCAAACTTCCCATCAAGATAGGCCATAAGAGCATATTGGGAAGGTGTAGCAACTGGAGCTTCCAGAATTGGAACCGCTTAAGGAGCTTCAATTGGATCAGGTTGAACACCACCGGGAAGATCGACAACTTGGATCCATTCTCCATTATAGTATATGAACTTGGCTCGGTGGAGAGAACACTCATCAATAGGATCAGTGAGAGGTTCAACAAGATCATAAGAGCAATCAATCCCAAGCTTGTGAAACAAGTAGCTCAAGGCGGTGCCATAGGTGAAGGATGAAACAAGAGTGGTATGACGATTTTGCACAAGATAGATGATCTCCGCAAACATAATTTGAGCAAGATTAGGTCACTTCCCTCACGAAAGCATCGAACCCGAATTTCATCAACTTGGCAGATCATAGAGAGTTTTCCACCGGAGGGGCGAAACCACCACGTGATGAGAAGATGAAGGGTGCGATCTAGAGCATCAAGCACGGTCACATAGACACTTTGAACATGTCCCAAACAGTCCTCATCATCAATACCCACATCCTTAAAACCTAAAAAGTTTGCTAAAACCGAAGAATCAATTTGAAATTGTTGTCCCATGAGGTAAGATTCAATAGCAATAACATGGGTTTACCCTTGGTTATAAATACATCGAGCATTGGAATAGAAAATAATGACAAGGTTTCAGTATAAAATCCCGGGTAGACTAAAAAAAGACATGAATTTCCATTAGACCATTAAATCAAAATATTTAAATTGAAATCTTTCGAAAGACAAGAAAGGGATCGACACAACTCGCTCACGGAGGATTTTAAAATCTTGGTAGTGTTTCAAACGTGCCATGGTATTTGGATAATTAGGTTCATTAAAACAATGTTGAAAAATATGGCTTAGGTTGGGTTTTGTACCATTGGTGTCGGGATTAAGAGCGTTGGAAGATTGTCCCAATTCTTTTCTTTGTCTTTGTAAAGCCTCTATTTTGGGCTAGGAGTTTTTAGGGATGTTTAGACTGTCCGATGGACCAAGATTAGAGATTCGAGAGTAAATCGTATTTAATATTTTTAAGTGAGATAAAATTATGGACTAATGGTTAAAAATCCTTATTTAATATATGGATATTTATGGTGAAATCAATTTTGGAAAATGAGTTTTGGAGATTTGACATTGTGGGACTAGTGGCCAAAACGTAAAAAAGTGTAAAACTTTTTTAGTGGTTGTTTTGTAAAAGGGTCAAAACATAGAATCTTTAAGGAACTAATATACCTAAATGTTTTTATAAGTTTTCTCTCTCTCAATTGGTTTAGTTTTAAAGTCTTTTAATTAAAGGATTAAAAGAGATTTATTAAAAAGAAGGTAGTTATTTCTTAAAAATAATTTTAAAGTAACTTTTCTCTCCTAAAGTTTTCTCTCAAAATATCTTCAGCCAAACATTCACGTTTCCAGAAAATATTTGAGGTAATGATCTTTTTTTCCCTAAACTAATGATTTCTAATGGATTTCTTAACTTGTTTTTACAAAATCTCATTGATTGCGTTTGTTTTTAAAGAGTAAATCATCTAATTGAGAGGGATTTCTGTAATACCCTAAATATAGGCCTAAAAGTAAGTTACTACTTTGATTGTGACTTAATTGGATTAAATAAATTCTTAGGAATTATAATTGAATGAGTTTAAGGACTAATTAAGAAGTTTTTAGAATATGTTAACCTTTTTGGATATGGCTTACTCGAAAGATTGGATAAATTAAGGGTTTGCATGTATTTCTAAAAGGATTTTAGGGATGTGCACATGTGAGGCTTTGCATGTTGACTCTAGGCCAAGGGGGAAAGATGAACTAATCATTATTCATCTTCCCCATGTGACCAAGTCACCCAAAATAGAGAGAGAGAGAGAGAGAGAGAGAGAGAGAGAGGTTTGTAGATAGACATGTAAGCTTGGTGAAGCTTAGATTTTGTTTAAATTCTTGGAGTTGTGGTTAATTTGCTTAAGGGAGGAGGTGATCTACTCTTACTTTTCAACTTTATGTTGTAATTAAATTGATATGCTTCTAAGGCTGTTTCAAAATGCTTGATGTTTATACGCTTATTTAGTAGACTGTTTTATGTTTTAAACGTGAAATGCGTTGTTTTGTTGTATTCATATTGTAAATACATGTTTAAGTGATTTAAAAAGCATATAGATACATTAGGAAATTGACTTGATGTACATATGTGTATACATAAGTAAATTAGGTTGTTTGGTTAGATGTTTGTGTGTGTATTTTTGTTAAATGGTTAAGTAGGTAAATGGTGATAAATCAAGTTCTAATGCATAGTTACATTCTTGTTATAAATAGACAAAGAGGGATTTGATCCATTTGGTGAAAAGCAGATGGGGATTGTAATTTGGGAGCAAGAATACCTTGGATTAATCTGTGAGTGTAGTTTAAAGTCTCGGGATAGGCTATCAACCTTCCCGAGCAGTTCTTATTGAATTTCATTGTTGCGTGTAAAATAGTCTATCGTAATTGAGTGCAAGTGTACACGTCGCAAGTAATAAAGTGATACTAGAGTATCGAATATCGTCTCCACAGGGACTGGGCTAACCCTTTCCTTCGCTATCTGCACAAGGGGAAAAGAATAGATTAAGATATTGTCACGAAAGTAATAAAGAATACTTAAATAAAAGAGTAGAGATATCAAGATAGAGAGAATGGGCTGGTATTGAATTGCTCAGTAGTGCAGGTATTGCAGAGTTTAGGAAATCCAGTTCTGTCGTCGCGCCCGTCGCGGCAGCACCTGTCGCGGTAGCAGTCCGTTGATTGTCGCGGCAGCAAACACTCAACTCCGTACTTCAAGTTTGGCAAAAATCCCAAATGTGCCTTGGCCTATCCCTAGGTCCAAGTCTATCGATGATCACGTCTTTGATGATACCTCCCGGCGTGAATCGAAGGATGAACACCGATGTGGATGAATTCTTCTTTAGCCACTTAACCTCGTCCTATCCCTAGGTCCGAGATAGTTCAACTATAAACTAGAGAACTTGCTCTTATTTCTTTCGTATACTTAACTCTCCCGATGCTAAGTAAATAGATAACCTCACAATGCTCTCCCGATGCTCTTGCAAGATATTAATAACCAAAATAAGAGAACTTGAAGTTTATTTTATTGAACTGAAAATTCCTAAAACAAAAACAACCTTGCAACTACTTTACAAATCAACCCGTGGCCCTAGGGGGAATTTAGAACATGGTGTGGGAAGGAAAACGGCTAGAGGTTGAGAGAGAAGGCTAGGGTAATCGGTTATGGGATATCTCCTCTAGGTTAAAATCTATGCCCTTATATAAGCTTTGGGCTCAAGTTATCTAATTTAACAAGGATTACAACTTTAATTAAAAGTATGATTCTAATAAAGACTAAATCTTCAAGGAATCTACTTTCCAGCCGTCCTCCTTGTTTCTTGGGATTATCTCTCCTTGAACTTTGGGCTTGGAATATCTTCTGATCTAGGGCTTGGAAAAATATGGTGATTTCACACGACAGACGGGCTGAATTTTCTCTATCTGTTGAGGTCCACTTTGCATCTTTCTCCACAAAACTGCTGTCGTCCTCTGCTGTCACGGTGGCAACCATGGCAGCATCGTCCTCTTTGACTGCTAGTTCCAGCTTTTCTGCATCGCTGCCCAGCGCCTGCCACGACTGCTGACCTGGGTGCTGTCACGGCTACTGCCCTAGGTGCTGTCACGAATGCTGCCCTGGGTGCTGTCACAAATGCTGCCCTGGATGCTGCCACGACAAATACCTGCAAAAGTAACCAAATTTAGCAGTATCTGCGCAGTTTTATCTAAATGTGATGTTGATGCAAAACTTAACCTAAAATGCAGTTAAACATGCTTGAGTGCAGCAAAAATAAGGATAAATGATGGGTAAAATATAGAACTTTTATACACTGATCACACCCCCAAACTCAAATCTTTGCTTGTCCTCAAGCAATTCAGACCTAAAAGAAAAATGAAATATTTTTGTTTTGGCTTTCAAACAGTGACCTTTCCCTTACCCGTCGTTCGTTTCCTGTGACGGCAGCACCCTTTCGGATAATCTAGGATCTGTCCGGAATCTCTCTATAGTCCTCGTGCAGTGTGTGCATGCTTGTGAACAGTTATATGCCAAGACTCTCTTAGTTTCACTAGAATAATTCAGCTCTTAACTCGAATTTTTATGCCAAGTTTATCTTTTTTTTTAGGGCACTTCTTATGCTCCTTTTTATTTTTGTTTTGACTCGATTTCATTTTTTTAAGCTAAAGTTTCACTAGAGCCGGTTTCGGGCACCTCTAGCTAACTTCCTAGAGCCGGTTTCGGGCACCTCTAGGGCTGTTGAGTCTATTTTGCTAAACTTCTTTCCTAGAGCCAGTGTTAGGCACCTCTAGGGGCTATTCAAGTGCTAAGCTTCCTATTCTAGTTGACTAAAAGAGTTCTAAGCAGTATAACAGTCACAATGGTGTTTAAGTTTTCAGAACTATAGAAAGGCTCTAAACTTCTCCTAAAACTATCCTAAAGTCGCTGCCACGACAGGGCTGTCACGGCAGGTAAGTTCAGTTCACAGTTTTCAGCCAAAATTTCCAATATTTTCATTTTTTTGCATAAAATAAATGCGACACAATTAAAACTAAATGCAATATTATATTAATAATTAGGAAGACTGCCTACCCCCAAACTCAAGGGTTACATTGTCCTCAATGCATGACACAAAAGATGAAAAATAGAAGAAAAAAAATGACAGAAAAGTTAAACATCACAAAAAGGTAATATATATAGCAGGCGACAGAGAAGAAGAAAAAGAAAACTTAAGTTGTGCGGCTGTCGTCGCTGCTGCTGGAGCTTTGGATGAGGAGCTGTCGGCGGGCAGTCTCTTTGAACTTTGTCGGAGGAGCTGTGGGTGCTGCCCTGAGAGTATGAGTGCTGTCGCGGCAGGGGTGGAGGCGGAGCTTCCTCGGGTTGCTTGTATCGTCATTGCAAGGGTTTTCTCTGTTTACCTAATAAGAAAAACAAACTAAAAACTAATATCAAATTCCTAATTCCTAATTCCTAAATAATAAAGATAGAATAAGATAAAGATAAAATACAATAAAATAAATTAAGTTAAATTAGGAGTGCCTTGAGGGGCATCTCCTAAAGTAACTGCTCCCTGTTCTAATGATGCTTGAGGGGTCGTTTCCGGTACTTCTTGAAGTCCATCCGTACCCTCCATCTGGTGATTATTCTCATGGTGGGGGCTCCTTTCTTTCTCTTCCCTTTGTAGTCCATGAAGTCCTCCCTTCTTGGTAATGTTTCTGAGGGCATGAATATATGATTAGAAAAAATCAAATTAACATTCAGCCACAAACTTACCTTGTTTTCGTTGAATGTTGTTGTGGTTGAATGTAGCCCTTGATGTCGTGTCTGCTGCTGCAGCAGCCAGTTATTTTGACAGTCCGTTGTCAGGTTACTTTGCAGGTCAATGGGACATTGGAAAGTGCCATCACTCTCTATACCAAATTCTGTTGACCACTCGAAGGTCTCCATCAGTAGAGATCTCGATGATTCTAAATCCACCGGCGTTGGTTCCTTTAATACCTGCAATGGAATTTGTGAGTTTTCAAAGAATTCAAAAGGTTCGTTTATTACCTGCTCATATTCCATTAGCGAGGCATTGTCATCGGGTTGCTCTTCTAGGTGGTCGTGCGAGTGCCATATCAGGGATGGATGTGTGCAATCTTGGTCGGGTTTAACCGAGGTAGTGGGTTGAGAATTTTCCTCTGATGTGGTTGCTGCTTCAGCATCAGTTGCTGCCGAGGCGACAGTTTCCGCTTTGACTGGGGTTTCTGCCTCGGAAGTGGTTGCTGCTTCAGCATCAGTTGCTGCCGAGGTGGCAGTTTCCGCTTTGACTGGGGTTTCTGCCTCGAAAGTGGTTGCTGTCGTGACATTCTCTTGAATTTCACTCAGTGTTGTCGCGGTGTTGCTCCATTCCGGCTCCTCGATCATTGCCATGGCAAGTTGTTGCTCAGACTCATCATATGTTGGGTATTCCTTCACATGGGCATCCTCGTCATCTTGCCTCATGATTTCAGGTTCATCCGTGGCATGAATGAGGACCGGTCTGCTCAAAAGTGCATCCATCTTGGCGATACTTTTGTCCATAGAAGCCGACACTTCTTGAGTGAGTGCCAAGAAGGCTTGTAGTGTGTCTTCTAAGGATTTTGACTCCTCTTGAGGATGATGACATTGCTAGGGCATGTCGGGTTCTGCAGCAAAACTGTTATGGTATAAAAAATTTTGCGGGTTTTGATCGTACCATAGAAAATTTTGCTGCTGCGGCATCTGCATTTGCTGTCCCTGTTGCTGTTGTGGCAGCATATCTTGTTCTTGTTGGTTCCATCGTTGGTTGTCCATATTTTCACCGAAAAAATAGGGAAGACTTTCGAATGCATGATTACCATTACGGTAATTGCAAGAACTTTCCCACGTCAGCTCTCGAATGGTTTTTCCTGGCATGTTGATGCTCCTTAAACCTGTATTTCACCTGAGTTTTTTTTTTGATAAAAATAGAAAAAGAAAGAAAGAAAAAAATAATAAAAAGATAAGAAAAGTGCAGAAGCTAGGGTAAGAGTGTGTTGCCAGTCCCCGGCAATGGTGCCAAAAACTTATTGCGTGTAAAATAGTCTATCGCAATTGAGTGCAAGTGTACACGTCGCAAGTAATAAAGTGATACTAGAGTATCGGATATCGTCTCCACAGGGACTGGGCTAACCCTTTCCTTCGCTATCTGCACAAGGGGAAAAGAATAGATTAAGATATTGTCACGAAAGTAATAAAGAATGCTTAAATAAAAGAGTAGAGATATCAAGATAGAGAGAATGGGCTGGTATTGAATTGCTCAGTAGTTCAGGTATTGCATAGTTTAGGAAATCCAGTTCTGTCGTCGCGGAAGCAGTCCGTTGATTGTCGCGGCAGCAAACACTCAACTCCGTACTTCAAGTTTGGCAAGAATCCCAGATGTGCCTTGGCCTATCCCTAGGTCCAAGTCTATCGATGATCACGTCTTTGATGATACCTCCCGGCGTGAATCGAAGGATGAACACCGATGTGGATGAATTCTTCTTTAGCCACTTAACCTCGTCCTATCCCTAGGTCCGAGATAGTTCAACTATAAACTAGAGAACTTGCTCTTATTTCTTTCGTATACTTAACTCTCCCGATGCTAAGTAAATAGATAACCTCTCAATGCTCTCCCAATGCTCTTGCAAGATATTAATAACCAAAATAAGAGAACTTGAAGTTTATTTTATTGAACTGAAAATTCCTAAAACAAAAACAACCCTTGCAACTACTTTACAAATCAACCCGTGGCCCTAGGGGGAATTTAGAACATGGAGTGGGAAGGAAAACGGCTAGAGGTTGAGAGAGAAGGCTAGGGTAATCGGTTATGGGATATCTCCTCTAGGTTAAAATCTATGCCCTTATATAAGCTTTGGGCTCAAGTTATCTAATTTAACAAGGATTACAACTTTAATTAAAAGTATGATTCTAATAAAGACTAAATCTTCAAGGAATCTACTTTCCAGCCGTCCTCCTTGTTTCTTGGGATTATCTCTCCTTGAACTTTGGGCTTGGAATATCTTCTGATCTAGGGCTTGGAAAAATATGGTGATTTCACACGACAGACGGGCTGAATTTTCTCTATCTGTCGAGGTCCACTTTGCATCTTTCTCCATAAAACTGATGTCGTCCTCTGCTGTCACGGCGGCAACCATGGCAGCATCGTCCTCCTTGACTGCTAGTTCCAGCTTTTCTGCATCGTTGCCCAGCGCCTGCCACGACTGCTGTCACGGCTGCTGCCCTGGGTGCTGTCACGACTGCTGCCCTGGGTGCTGTCACGACTGCTGCCACGGTAGATACCTGCAAAAGTAACCAAATTTAGCAGTATCTGCGCAGTTTTATCTAAATGTGATGTTGATGCAAAACTTAACCTAAAATGCAGTTAAACATGCTTGAGTGCAGCAAAAATAAGGATAAATGATGGGTAAAATATAGAACTTTTATACACTGATCATTCATTAAATTGTCTTATCTTGGATTACTTTGTGTATAAGCAAGCTTGGATGAGAGGTAAGTCAATATATGTTCTGAGTAATGCTGTGAAATTCTTGTTCATAATAACTTAAAAGTGAAATTGTTGATATGCTTACAAAGAAACCTATATAAGATACATGTAATGGAAACTCTTGCTATAATACCCTTCGAATAAGAGAATGAGATAATGCGAAATTCACATGAGGTGAATACATGTTTAATGTGAAAAGGGTAATAAGCTTGTTGATAAGTTTTCATGATAAGGAGCTATGCTCACTTGATCTAATAAAGATGATAAATATGGTCTCGAGTCAGTCTTAGGTATAATTGCCATGCCATAAAATCCATTGAGCTCGTGTTTGGGCTGGACTACGATCCTTATTTCGCGACAGTAAGAGGGAAGTTATGTGGTCGCTTGGCCACAGTAGGAGGGATTGACCGGTTCCATGAGTAACATTTATTTGGCGATAGTTGGTTGGGGATTCGTGTATCTAGACTGTTACTAGAGTCTCAAGGCTATATTAATAAGAAAGCAAGAAACCATGAACAAAAGACTATGAAGAATGATGATAACTTAATTATCAAGTAATGATGTTTCTAATAAGAATTGAGTACTTCCTTTATGAATGTATATGTTTCGAATGAGTGTTTATAAGTAAAGCTGAATTTGATTGATTAATTATTCTTGTATTGGTTGAATATACATGATCATTAACTTACCTTGTCGAATGGCTTGCTTAAAACATCATGTACCTTGTTCAAGCTTAGAAACATGGTTATGGACTTGTAGTGAAAGGATAATTATTTTTTGAGCTATTAGGATCTTTAACTACCTCACTAAGTGTTTACTTAAAAACTCATTTTACTACATTTCAGTGTAACTTGCAAGCTTTGCCTCTTTTGGAGCTTAATCAGATCACAAGTACTCCAAGTATGGTGGCACAATGGCTTAAATTAGTGCATATAGTCTATCCTTTTGGCATGTATAAAGTTAGGCTAGGAAATCAATATGAACGTGTAAAAAAATTAATATCACGATATCGTAATCAATATAACGATATCAAAATCAATATTTAATCTTAGAAATAACAATATCTATGAGATTTCCATGGATGGCTAAACCTATTATCAAGATTATTCTCAACCACCATGAATTTCAACAATTGTTTGGGGAATTAAGTTTACCCCATCAAGATAAACATTTTGATAATAATTATTCAAGAACACTTAAGCTTAGGTCCAAGCTCCAATGGAGGTGCTTGCTTAGTCTTGGTGAAAGAAGAAGATGATAGTAGCTAATTTTGGTTTCGTGTAAGGGTTTCAATTTCCAATTCTTTCTTTTAGCTATTGTTAACCAATATCTTTCCCTCAAGTGAAGGAAGCTCACTAAATTCACCCACGTATGTGGTGACTTACTTGAGGAGGGGCTAATCGCAGGGTTCGTCCCTCAACTCTCAATACTTTATAATTTTATCCCTAAACTTTCGATTTCCACAATTTAGCCACTAAACATGTTTCAATATTATTCATTAAGGTCCATGTTCAATAAATTGACTCAATTAGAGTCCAATGTCGATATAATTAAATACTTGTTCAGAGTCAATACAATATTTGGACTTTTACGGTGTAGGGTTTTCGATCACCGAAACTCAATTCCAACTAGACCGGATTTCGGGGTGTTACAGATCCTTCTTCTCTTTACTACGTCTTCTATTTATTTATTTTGATATTAAGGAATATTTATTTGACAATTACGACGCTTGTCAACTCATTTTCCCCTCTTTGTTGTTTTTTTGCTATTATTATCCTCCATCTTAAGGTTTCAACTCATTTCTGTTGGTTTGGCTTCCTATTTTCTTGAGGGTTCGCCATTTTTGCAAAAATCAGAAGTTTCATCATTAGACATTCGTTCATAATTGAATCGTTTTCATTTCTTTTTTCTTTTTTTGTTTTATGTTTTTGTTGTGGGTGCTGTTATCCTCCATCTTGAGGTTTCAACTTCTTTGTTGGTTCAGCTTCCTCCATTCTTGAGGGTTCGCCATTTGGTGTTGGGTGTTGTTATCCTCCATCTTGAGGTTTCAACTTATTTGTATTCATGTATACCCCTTGATGCCTTTTTTTTGCTTCCTCTTCATGCATTCACTTGTACGAGGGGGAGGCATTGTTAGCGTCAATGTGACATGATGAACGACTAGAGAAGGGGGATTAGAGAGAGAACAATTACTACTATGAAGGATGAGCACGTGGTCTTCACTCGCGGGTGGGAATCCAAGTAGCCTCTTCTTGATCAATCTGGACCATCAGATCATATCTAATCTAATGGCCTGATTCGGCTGCGTAGAAGACATGTGATGGTGTTAGGGTTTCAGTTATAATTAGGTTTAGGAATTAGTTAATTTAGTTTTGGGCCTAACGGGCCAGTGTATATATGTTGGGTTATAACTTGTAAATGGACTGATATTACAATTTGGGTTTTTTTATTTAATTAAGTTAATAATAATTTTTTATTTTCGTAATAATAATACTAATAATAATAATTGTAGAACTCTCAACTCAGATGTCACATTTAGGCCTGAAGTCCAACCCATTACCATAAAATTTTCAACCTGGTTTAGCCCAAACCACGTTCATTTCATAAAATCCATTAAGTTCAAAATTTTCAATGTAGATAAATGATTAAAAATGTTACATGTGAGCTCCATTTAAAATGCATAATTAAAAAGCATTCAGCTCACGATTTAAAATCAAAAATAGAGTTACAATACATTATAGGGTCCTAATGAATACATGGCCCAATATAATCTAAGTAATGTACTCGGACACAAGTCGATGCTGAAATCCTACTCCAATGGTGCTCCAACAATGCATGCCCACCTACTAACCTGCGAACGAAAATAACAATTCTGAACGTTGAGCTAACGAAGCTCAGTGGATACACTTCCACTCAATCATGCTTCATTCAAATCATAAATATGAGCACTTAACTAAAGATGATATCATGGCAATATAACAACATATGGAGCTACCTATAGTAGCCTAAACACATAGCAAAACAACAAAGGATGCATTAATCTCATACAACACATATGCATCAAACCAACAAACCTAGAGTGAGGCTCGGTGTCACACAGCCTCAGGAACTTACACTCGAAGTTAGGCCCGGTGTCACACAGCCTCGGAAACGTACATTCGGCATCTTCTCTCATCGAGTATCATCGGATGAAACCGTGTACCGATACACTCCTAAGCGTACCGATACACTTTTTCGCTACTAGAATTTGCTAAAACAAGGGTGTATCGAAACCCACCCTACGCGTACTGATACGCCCTTTAAAGAATTTCTTGTGTTCATCATTCGAAACACAGGGAACCGATACACGTTCAACCCATATCGGTACACAAACCCATAATTTGTTTTCTAGAGTTCGTAAATCGCTTCTCATGCCTCCACAACCCAAAGGCAAGACCCCCAAAACCAACCTACAAGTTATGGAAGGTAGTTTAAGTGGTTTCCTACCATTTTAAGCCATTTTAACGCCAATTTTAGAATTAACCATTAGAGAGGTCTCAAGCACTCAAGCAACCAAAAAACATCAACCAAACAACAAGGCAATCAAATTTATGATTTCCAGGAACACAAAGGAGTTAGTAGTGTACTAACCTTGATTTCTTTACTAAAAAAGAAGCTTCTAGCCAAGCTCATCAAGCCTTCTTCTTCCCAAGCTCTTTGGAAGATCCCTCAACCTCTTTCGCTATACAAAGAGTTGTAAAACAAGTTACAGCTTGTAGGAGACAAGGAATCAAACTAAACTTACTCTTAGAGCTGGAAAACGAGATTGATTCTCTCCCTAACCATTTTCCTCAAAAACCCCTACTAAACCCATTTCCTTTTCCATCACCAAAAATGATGAAACATACCTCCAAATGTCGATCTTTAAATACTGAACAACTTGTCTCAAACCCAAAATCTTTGATTCACACTCCAAGACACAAAGAGTCAACCTTTCACTTTTACGTAGGGGTTAGGAGATAAGGATAGATGAAGGTAGAAGACAAAGGGGACAATGGTGAGCTCATTCTCTTGTTGTTGTTGTTGTTGTTGTTTTTTACAGAAAATTAAAGAGTCACCCCTTTCCTCTGCAAAAAGAGGAATTTACCAAAATACCCTCCCATCATCCTCCCAACTCAACAACAAGCCCAAAACTCAAGCCCAACAACCATATACAAGCTCACTAAGGCTCTCAAAGGCCCAAACACAAAGACCAATCTTTAGGTTAAACTAACCCTCGGATTCCATAATCCGAGTCATTAAAATAATAATAATAAATGTATAAAATATAAAATAAAATCGGGCAACCAAGCCCAGATAAAATTAGTGATTACACTTAAATGTAAGTTGATATGGGGTCTCAAAATGTATGAGTTACATTTTTTGTTCTAATGTGTTTATATCTATGTATTTGGCCATTAACTTCTAATATTTAGTTGAATTATGGTGAAACCATGCTTTCTATGTTTTAAATGATGATTTTTTTTAGAAACATGTTGATAAATTGTAGCTAAAATGATCAAAATGTATATCTAAGACCTCTTGGACCCTTTGTATGAACTTAAAACTAAGTTAGAAGGTTTTTAAAGTTGATTTTACTGCAATTTTCACCATTTTGTGCAGTCGGTATTGGTACAGCCTATACTGTACCGATACGACATTCAACCAGTACCGATATGCGACCTTGCATACCGGTACGCCCAGTCAAAAGGGGACATTTTGTCTCATTTTTTGTGATGCCTTTGTGTGCTTATAGATCAAATTCTCATTTATGGCATGTTAGTTGAATTCCTTGTTTTAAATTTTACATATTTATTTGAAATTTAATATTTCTCTCGAATGTTTTGACTAATATTTTTTGTGCTTGATTAAGGGGAGCATTTTTAAATTCTTTCATGTTTTTAAAATTTCTTTTAAGTCAACTCTCCATTGTCATCATAAGCTTTAACGTGATTTCAAACTTAGTCTTGAATTATTTTTGATATAACAAAAAAGTGAGAGAGATGTTTGAAAATTTTAATTTTAAAAAGAAAAAAAAAGGAGCTTAAAATATTTTTCAAAAAGAAAAAAAAAGGGAGCTTAAAGTATTTTTTTCTAAAATATTCTCTTTTTCTAAAATTATTTTTTTAAGGGGAGCATTTTTAAAAATATATATTTTTTCAAGTGGTTTCGTTATATCAAAAAGGGAGAGATTGTTGAGATATTTAATTTTGATATAACAAGATAAAAAATATTTTTAAACTTAAACAATATTGCAAAAATAATTCCAAGCCCAATAAACTTTAAAACAAATGAATCCTTTTGAAGTGTTTTTGACTTTGAACAAATGCTTTCAAAATTGTCTAAGTGTCAAAAACATGCCCTGGATATTGATACCCAACAGCCTATACCGGTACGGCTATGCCGCATACCGATACACAATGCTTTCCAAAAATCCATAAAGGCTAGACGGTATCGATGCCGATCAGTCAGTACCGATACTAGTAGTGCATATTGATACCCTAATATGGGTGTAAATGAACAGAGCGTTCGACGAACCGTTCATGAATCGTTCCTATAACGTTTATTTATGTATGTTCAGTAAGGTAAATAAACGAGTATGAAAAAAATTATTTGTTTAATAAACAAACGAACACGAATAGAGGTGTGTTCGATTCGTTTATGTTCATGAACAAGCTCGTTTATAGGCTCGTTTATAAGCTCATTCGTAAGCTCGTTTATAAGCTCACTTATAGGATGAAAATGCTTATGGATGTATCTAAATACTACTTTTTGTTGCTGCTAAGGATGTTATATTAGTTCATGTCGAAATGTAAGTTTTATTTTGTTGCTTTTGTTTTATTTATTTATTTATTTAGTTAACATTTCTCAACGTATAAACAAACATGTTCACGAACGAATAAACGAACACATACGCAAACACCTAAACGAACACGTTCGTGAACACTTACATGAACACGTTCGTGAACACTAAACAAACGAACACGAACACCTTCAAAAATAAATAAACAAACAAACATGAACAAAATCTTGTTCGTTCAAGCTCGGTTCATTTACACCCCTATACCCCGAGTACCGATACTCAACTGCGCATATCGATACCCCTGTCATATTTGCAACAACTCTTTCTATTTGAAGCAGATACCGATACGGCAAGACGCGTATCGATACCCACTACACCATAATTGCATTTGTGGTTGAAAATTAAGTTCCAACGGCTAGTAACAGTCATGAACTCTTTAGAGGGTTTAAAACACACCTTCAAGCAATTATGGATTAACAAGAAAGCAAAAAACAACATTCATGTATAGAGAAAGTGATTTTTGTACTTATAAGTTTATTTTTTTCATTAGAAAGCACTTGCGAGCTTCATTGTCAATATTGCTCAAGTGTTTAGGTTTTGAGTGAGTGCCTCAAAATTTGGGTAGAAACTTTGAGGGACTTTGTAAGATTATTTTTTTTTCCTTAAAAGAAAGACAAGTTTAGTGGATTTGTGGAAAATCCTTATTGTGAGAGCTAAGGTAGTGGATGTAGAAATTAGTTGACAAGTTGAACCACTATTAATCATTGTGTCAATTTTTTATTTCTTAGTTTTTCGTCCACATTTCTTCAAGGGCCAATTCATCCCCTCCTGGCATATTCAGTTGATCGATTCGAGCCCAACAATTATTGTTATCGAAATGAAATATAGAAATATAACTTAGTCTGTTAGGGTAGTACATTTTTGGATATCTTATTTGAAAAATCGGATATCTAAAATTTCATATTGGTAAAATAGCGATTTGTATCCGATCTGGGGAAAAATCAGATCTATGGATATTCAGATATCAGATACTCAAATCGGATATTCGAATATCCGGTTATCTGAATATAAAATTTAGTTTAAGTATTTTATGAATTTGGCGGTCGTATCTATGAAAATTTTGGATTTTCGAATATAACAAACAACAAATTGTCAAATATAACAAGATTCTAGAAATTTTGATTTTTCGGATATAACAAGCATCAAATTACTAAAAATAACAAGATTCATATCTATGAAATTTTGAATTTTAGGATTCTTCGAATTTTAGGATAATCCTAAACTTGAAATATCATGATCCGTATCACATCTGAAAAATAAAAAAACGGATCGAATGTCTAAAATTTTGGATCGAATCAACAGATAATCGGATCAGATCGGTGGGATGCAATATTTTTGCACACCCCTTTATCCCGTAAATTAAACCAAATTTAGATTGCAAGACCGTGGAGTCCTCATTGTGCCCGAATCGTGTACAAACATAATACAGATGTAGTACTGTCTACGGAGATACAAATTTATTTTAAAATATTAAATAGTTCAATAATATATAAAAATTTGCAAGTCAACCAATATCAAATCATAAAAGTATTATCTTATTGTTCAATATAGAATTGTTGATTGTTTGATTATGATTGTATTTTAATTAACATAAGCTAATGAAGTATTATATTAGACAGGAAGGATAAAGTGTGTTGGGAGAAGCTCGTGTGGCATTCGGGCCATGTCCCTCGGTACTCGATGATTGCTTGGATGGTTTGCTTAAATAGATTGCCAACCAAAGATGAAATTGTTTGGTTTTGGCTTGAATGTCGATGGGGTGTGTGTTTTATGTATGAAGCTAGAATCAAGAGACCATTTATTCTTCTATTGTGATTTTACTAAATTAGAGGGAACATAACTGTAGAGCTTTTCAAGGTACTCATAGATCGAGTCAGGAGATCGTTAAGCAAGTTAAGGATTGGGTTAGATTGAAGCTCTTAGGTAGGCTGAAAAGTGGGAAGTATATTGTAGGCATAATGCCAAAAATTCACTATCATTTGACTGAATAATTATTTTGACCCTTATACTCTTTTTTGAGCTAATTTAACTCCCTAATATTTTATTTTGGGTCAAAATGACCTCTCTGTGGATGAAATATATTAGTCAACTAACGATAAACAACTTAAAATAACTTGACAAAATGACACATAAACAGAAAAAATAATTTTACATTTTATAAAATTATTTTTGACTGATGTGATATCCTTTCAAGTCAACATCTTTGTATATATGACACTACCGTGTCAACGTGCATTGCCATGTAGGTTTGTCATGTTATTTCAAGCCATTTACCGTTAGTTAACTACCAATTTTCATCCAAATGGGGCCATTTCGGCCGAAAATGAAACAAAAAAAAAAGTCAAAATGAATATTCACTCAAACATTAGGGGTGTTTTTTGGCATTATGCCTAAATGGTAAATAGTTCAATTTGTATAGTTTGGAATTTAGATGCATGGGGTATATTCTTTATAATTTTTGACAGGTTGTTGGGTTGGAATATGGCATACAAATTCACCTAAAATTCATAATCTATTAATACAGTATTTTAAGATAAAACATTTTAATCTATTTTATTTTTTAAAATAAAATGCGTCAATTAAAAAAAATACTAGCATAACGTACCCCATATTAGAAGGGTAAGAGTTACTAAGAAACGGGTTGGCACCAAATAGATGATTGTGAAGATAGGCCTTAAGGCTTCAATCCTGGTGGCTCAATCAAGTACTACTTGTGCATCAGCATTTAAGCGGAGTTATTTAGTCTCAACTTCATTGTATATTCAAAAGCATAAAGGGTTACAGTACCCATGGATACTGTAAGATATAACTTACAAATATCTGTAGGTTTCTCTCAGTAATCTAGACCATGCAATTTTACATGCCTATTTTATCGGCTATGATACCTGAAGAAGTTGGAACTAACATCCAACCATTCTTTCGATTTTGTCATTCAAACCTCTCTGGATCATTTCAAATATTTGATCAGGTGAAAGTCTAGGACACCGTCTACCGTGGAGATAGTTTTGTTGCAGCAACTGCAAACACCATGGATTGTGGCGCCGGTAGACATGTAGCAACACTGAAGCAAATAGTAGCCTCGACGAGGATGATGACTTGGGGGGGCAAGCCAACACATTTTGAAACATCCATTCAACATGTTCCGTTCCTGCAGAAGCTCAGTCAATTCAAGGAATTCGATGGACAAACAAATCTCACTCTGACATCATTTAGGTGGCTCTTGGACTGGAAATGTCGGGAGCAATTTCAAAGTTTCAAGATAGGCTTCATCTTTTGAAAGTAAATCTACAACTGCAGCAACAGTGGATGCATCAGGTGACAATTTTTTCTCCGCCATTTTATGAAGAAGTTCCACTACTTTTTGGGTGTCATCCTTCTGAGAGAAACCATGCAAGAGTGTATTAAATGTTATAACATTCGGAGCACAACCCCTTCTATCCATTTCGATTGACAAATCGTTTGCCTTTTCTAGTTGCCCTTCCTTGCACAACCAATGAAGCATGATAGAATATGTTACAACAGTTGGTTCCAGGCCTTTGTTTGGCAATCCATAAAATAACTCCCATGCACTTTCAAGCTTCCCTGTTCTGCACAGCCCATAAATAAGGGAGTTGAACACTTTAATACTAAATTCGAACTTGCATTTTTCTAACTTATGAATCAGTTTCAGTGCCTCCAAGACGGAACCATTTCTACAAAGTCCATCCACAAAGATGTTACAGGTACAAGAATCAAATGCAATGTCATCTAGCTGCATCTTACCGAACAGTTTTCTTGCTTCGCCAACCTTTCCTTCTTGGAGAAGACCAGTCATTAAGGTATTATATGTGATAATTGTTGGCTTAATCCCTTTGCCTTTCATTTCCCGATAAAGCCTCATAGCTTCATTAACCTTCCACTTTTTGCAATAACCATTGATCATTGTATTATAGCTAACAACATCTGGTCCATTCTCCTTACTTTGCAAGGAAACAAATAGATCGACTGCAATATCAAGCATACCAGCCATGCAATACCCATCCATCAATGTGTTATATGTGAATATATCCGGATCTACTCCTCTCTGAACCATCAAATCCAACAAATGATTTGCTTCGTTTAACTTCTCCATTTTGCAGAGTGTATCTATTAACACATTGAAAGTGACGACATTAGGATGCACACCTTGATCCAACATCTCAAGAAACAGACTTTTAGCCTCCTTCAAACTACCTATGCAACAAAAACCATGAAGTAGAGAGCTATAAACAACCACATCCGGACAAATTCCACGACTCTTCATTTCCAAGAAAAGTTCTCTAGCCTTTTCTACCATACCCTCTTTACACAAGCTATCAATAATGCTACCATAAATGATAACATTGGGCTTACACACTCCATTTCCGTTAACCATTTCCTCAAATAATCGAAGTGCAACACTCGTGTTCCTCGTTTGACACAGGCCATTAATCAAAACCCCATAACTAACAACACTAGGCCGACAACCAAAGACAGTCATTTTCCCAAACAAGCTAGTAGCTTCACCGGCCTTACCCACAACAATCATCCCTTTAATCAAAGATGTAAAAGTTATAGTATTTGGTCTATAACCCCACCTAAAAAGTCTACATAAAACAGCAAGACCTTCACTAACTTGACCCATGCGACATAAACAATTAAGCATAATATTCAAGGTAATGAAATTAGGCGAAAATCCAATCGAATCCAATCTTTTGCAAAGCAAAACAACATGATTATGCTGTCTAATTTTAACAAGGGCAGCTAACAACATATTAAATGATGACATTGGAGGAGGGGGTCGCACTAGAGTCATTTGATTAAAGGTTTTCAGTGCTTCATCCAACGTAATGGTGCTTGGTTTGAGGAATTTGTAAACTGGTTCTAGGCTTGCAACAGTTATTTTGTTGAAGTTCTTAGAAAGTGGTTCTTGGCTTGCAGCAGTATCTGTGTTAGGGTTTGAAAGTTTGGGATTCATTGAAAAAGATTGTTTCTGACACGAACTGAAAAGAGATAAGAGTTTAGCTATTGGAGTAGATTTTTTAGAAGGCATACATGATAGAGAAGCTCCGCTACCGGATGAAGCAAAGCAGAGCATTGTTTTGGCAACCATTTTTTGGGATGCTTTAGAAAAACCCCGGATTGATACTTGCTACCCCCAAAGCCTTGTCTAGTAAATTGTTTGTGGATGATGTTTGTTTCGCCATGGCCCAAAAGCCAATAATGATTGCATCTTTGATCATCTGTAACAGATCAATCACATTCAGCAACAGAACTCTCATAATCGATTTCTTTCAAATAATTATAAGAATCGAAACCATCCAACAAATGTATTGAATTATGTATTACCTCTTCGTTAGGAGTATGAGAAGGAGGAGCTCGTGGTTTCTTAGGAGCTGCACCTTTCTTTGCTTTGCCAGATATTGGTGTGCCTCTGTCTTCCTCCAGCTTGGGTGCGGATTCCACCGGGACAGTTGATCCCTCGGTTGCCGTTAGAACGCTGGAGGGAATAAGGTCAAACTTTTGGAAATTGGAATTAGGGCTTTTTGAAAAGAAGTTGGAGAATCGAATTGGAGGGTTTTGCATGCATAATTTTTTTACCCAACCTTTTTTTAAAATATAAAACATAAAAATCTTTAACTTTAACCCCATAAATTTTAAACTTTAACCATAGAATTTAAATTATAAACCCTAAACTCTAAACTTTAATTATAAACTAAATCTCTAACCCTAAATTTAAAAAGTATATGTAAACTTTAATTTACATGGACTGTGTATCAAAATTTTTCTCTTTACATATACATAATATAAAGGGTAAACTATATCATTGACCACCATACTTTGGTTAATGTATTAAAATGACCACCTTAAAAAAAATCGACTCAATTGACCAGCCAAACTATTGAAATTGGATCAATGTGACCACCAGCCGTTAATGGGCTAACGGAAGGTGACGTGGCAGTTAAAAAATTAAAGGTATAATCACACATTTGGTCCTTATTATTTACACATTCTTTCAATTTAGTCCTAATTTGAAACTAATAAAATAAATTAATTAGGTGGTGACACGTGTCACCATCTTATTGGAGGAATTTAATTATTTTCCTCCTCCAATCAGGTGGTGACATGTGTCACCACCTATTTAGAGAGAAAAAATAAAATCAACCACACATGTTATCCAAGGGATTCAAACCTAGGCAATCCAAGTGCAAAGGCAGTGGCTAGCCACTACACCAAGCACAATTTTGTGCTTTAAAACACCAAATTCAATATATATCTCTTATTAATTTTTACATTTATAACATGAGCAGTTTTTCTCGATCCGAAGAAGGCGACATACCGTTGTAATAAGAGTGCTGCCTTGTTATGTTTAGGCCGTGTTATCGAAGCAGTTGTTGAATGCAAAGAAGCTATTCAACTTGATCCTACTTATTGTAGAGCTCATCACCGTTTGGCAACAATTTATCTCAGGTAACATTCCATAGGCTCATGCAAAGCACAACCTCATATAATCATCCGCGGAAAGAAAATCTGAAATTACTGCTTGCAGTTTTCTATATGATTATCTGAATTTACCATGCAGATTGGGAGAAGCAAAACAAGCAGTGGATCACTACAAATATGCTGGAAATCATGCCGACTCCAACGACATTGCTAAAGCTCAGGCTCTCGATCACTGCCTTAAAAGATGCGCAGATGCTCGAAAATCGAATGAATGGAATACTCTACTTAAGGAGACTCAATGTGCTATAACCTCTGGAATTGATTCTGCACCTCTGGTTAGTGTTTTTTTTTAATTGTTTTAAACATCTGCAGCATCTAGTTATTTAAAATGCTCATGGTCATATTTTGTGATCTTTACCAGGTCTATGCTCTTCAAACAGAGGCTTTTCTGAAACTCCACAGGCATCAAGAAGCCCATACATCCCACAGCAAAGGACCAAATTTCACCGTTGAATCTTGCATCAATTTCTTCGGCATGGCCGTCAGTGCTTATCTTTTAATGATCAAAGCACTGGTCTACATGGTTTCTGGCAGGTTAGTAGAAAGAAATCTCTATATATTTGGAATATAGAATTCACCAGAATCGAAAAGTTAACTGTGGACTTGATCCGATTATAATAGACTAGACGATGCTGTATCAGTAGCTCAGCAAGCTGCCAGGCTTGATCCACACAACAAAGAAATAACCCGAGTGGTAAAGCAGACAAGAAAAGTGTCGTCAGCTCGATCGAACGGTAACTTGCTCTTACAGTTTATATGTGAAATTAACTTGAAATGTTTAGCTTATAAATGTAAAAACCAATAAGAGATATATAATGAATTTGGTGTTTTAAAGCACAAAATTGTGCTTGGTGCAGTGGCTACTGCCTTTGCACCTAGATTGCCTAGGTTCAAATCCCTTGGATAACATGTGTGGTTGAATTTATTTTTCTCCTCTAAATAGGTGGTGACACGTGTCACCACCTGATTGGAGGAGGAAAATAATTTATTATATCAAATATAAATAATTAAATTCCTCTAATAAGGTGTTGACACGTGTCACCACCTAATTAATTTATTTTATTAGTTTAAAATTAGGACTAAATTGAAAGAATGTGTAAATAATAAGGACCAAATGTGTGATTATACCTTTAATTTTTTAACTGCCACGTCACCTTCCGTTAGCCCATTAACGGCTGGTGGTCACATTGATCCAATTTCAATAGTTTGGGTGGTCAATTGAGTCGATTTTTTAAGGTGATCATTTTAATACATTAACCAAAGTATGGTGGTCAATGGTATAGTTTACCCTAATATAAAATATACACATTCATCAGTGATACGAGCTTTTTATATATAAAATAAATAACTTTTGAAAAAAAGCTTTTTTCTCTATTTAAAAGGGTTTTTTTTCAGGCTTTATGGTTTGAATATTCCCTTTTGGGAATTTATTGGGGAAAATAACTCCCAAAGTTTGATATTGGGAAAAATACTCCCCTTTCATGCCATGTAGGACGAATTCGCGTCCTGGGAAAAGTGAATTCAAAATTCGCGTTTTGCAGGACGCGAATTCCTGTGCCGTTTCAGTGAAAAGGGAATTCGCGTCCTGCAAAACGCAAATTCCACGAGATTTACCCCAAAATATCGCAGTAAATTGCGAGTAAATTCGGACGGTTGGGGAACCGAATTCGCGTTCTACAGGACGCGAATTCTATTTATTATATTGAATTCGCGTTCTGCAGGACGCAAATTCGGTTTGAATTCCCTGCCTCCAGAGCACGTTTTCTCTATAAATTGGGTGAAGTTGGGAGAGAATTTTCATTCTCTCCCAAGATTTTGAAGCAAGTTTGAAGAATTGTTAGAGTTTACCCCAAATTTGAAGCGAGTGCGATAATGGCGGGTTTGCTGAGATTAGATGAAGGCCACATATGCAATTATCGTCGAAATAATGTGAGTTTTTTTTAGTTTTTATTTTAATTCGAATATGTAAATTTAATTTAGTGATGCCGACATGATTTGAATATGTTAATAGTATTTATTTTTAGAGTAAGAAAATTAGTTAAATTCGAATATGTTAATAGTATTTATTTTTAGACTAAGAAAATTAGTTAAATTCGAATATGTTAATAGTATTTATTTTTAGACAAAGAAAATTAGTTAAATTCGAATATGTTAATAGTATTTATTTTTAGACTAAGAAAATTAGTTAAATTCGAATATGTTAATAGTATTTATTTTTAGAGTAAGAAAATTAGTTAAATTCGAATATGTTAATAGTATTTATTTTTAGACTAAGAAAATTAGTTAAATTTGAATATGTTAATAGTATTTATTTTTAGACAAAGAAAATTAGTTAAATTCGAATATGTTAATAGTATTTATTTTTAGACAAAGAAAATTAGTTAAATTCGAATATGTTAATAGTATTTATTTTTAGACTAAGAAAATTAGTTAAATTCGAATATGTTAATAGTATTTATTTGGTATTGACTTATAGAATAAAAATTAGTAAAATTAGAATATGTTTAGTATTTTATTGTACACTATAAAAAATTGTGACATTCAAATATGTGATTGTTAATTTGTGTGTGTCTTTAATTATTTGTAGAATGGAGTAGAACGTCGGTTGGAGGTTTATATCACTCGGATGAGGGTGCCCCTGGATTCTCGTCTAGCCGAGTACATAGCCCAAGCCGGATTTGGGTATGTGTCGAAGATTAATGGAGGAGGTGCGAAATTAGATGTTGATTTAATCAACGCGCTTGTGGAGAGGTGGAGGCCAGAGACACATACCTTTCACTTACCATGTGGTGAGGCGACCATCACATTAGAAGATGTGTCGCATATTCTTGGCCTGCCTGTAGATGGGGAGGCTATCACCGGTGCCGCCAATGACGATTGGGAGGGCTTGTGTATGGAGTTGTTAGGGGATATGCCAGAAAAACTACAGGGCGGATGTGTGACTCTGAAGTGGTTGCGTACACATTTCTCTAATTTACCTGTTGGAGCCAATGAAGATGTGAAGAAGGTAAAAAAAATTATTTTTTTGTTAGTAGTAATGAAATTATAAAATTATTATATTTTAATATTTTTTTTTCATATTTTAGGCATATGCTCGGGCGTATATCTTACAGATCATCGGGGGGAATTTTGGTGGCCGATAAAACTCATAACAAAGTTCACATGTTGTGGTTGCGGCACTTGCGGGATTTTGATGTTGCTGGTAAATTAAGTTGGGGTTCGGCAGTACTTGCATTTCTGTATAGGGAGTTGTGCAGGGCTGCGAGTGCTGATAGACACGACATCGGAGGATGTCTTTTGCTACTTCAGTCTTGGGCGCGGATTAGAATGTCATTTTTACGCCCTGACTTGTCCGCGCCAGCTGACTATTCCTATCCATTATGTATGCGGTAAGGAACATAATCTTAACTAAATTTTATTTATAAATTGGTTATTTTCCTAATATATATTTTTTAAATATTAAAGTTATATTTTGATGTTATGTAGGTGGTTCCATGCTCTAAGTCATGTTGGGATTTCGACTATGATGTATTCTATTAGGCAAGATATTGACAAGAAATCTGCAAATGAGGTCAATATTTTAATTTTTATATTAAGTTGAAGTTTAATAGGAATATAGTTTAGTTTACTTGTTTTTAGTCATTTCTATATTTAATTTGCAGTTTTTGTGGACCCCGTACTCTGATTCGGATATCAACGAGTGTCTGCCTAATTTTGAGCCTGAGACGGTTTCCGCTTGGATGGCCGTGGTACCTCTCATCTGGTACGCTGTAGTTGAGTGGCATCCGGTCGATCGCGTCCAACGCCAGTTCGGTCGTCTGCAAACAATTCCGTTAGATCCTCCTGATTTCGACGACTTACATAAGATCACCCGACAAGGAAAACTTGAGGTACAATAATTAAATTTGGTTTAATAGTTATCGATTTATACTTACTTTACAATTTATAAACAATAATTTTGTTGATGTTTTGTGGTAGGTGGACTGGTCGGTGAAACATGTCCAGTGGATTGCACAGTGGCAGGATAGGCATCAACGGCAGGCACTGAATGAGTATCGGATGTTTGGTGAGCCTATGGTGAGCAACGAGTACTTTGCATGGTTCTTTGGTAGTGGGAAACTGTATCTCCTCACTCCGGAGGAACAAGCAGTTGTGTTTGAGCCTGTGCAGCGCAACCGCCCCCGGACTCATCGTACGAGCGGAGCAGGTGGATCGCAACGTCGAAGGGGAGCAGGTGCTTCATCCTCTAGAGCTACCGATCCGATTCGCCCCCAGGGCCCCACCCAGTTGATGATTCAGCCGAGGCCCCCGAGTCCGACGGAAGGCTTTTTCACTCCTATTTTGGGAATGATGGGTGGATCTTCGATGCCGACTACGTACGGGTCATTTTCTGGCATGACCGGCAGATCTTCGAGTACCACTGTTCCCTCTGCTTTTGTCCCCTACCCGTTTCATGCCGGGTACGTTCAGCAAACACCTCCACAGTCGTTGTTCTTTTCTGGTGGGCCTTTCGGACCAAGTGGTACTGCTGGAGACGACAGCGACAATGAGCGCGATCATGGTCCTCAACAGGTTCCGGTTCAACGTGGACGACGCAATCCGGATTGAAATCGACGTCCACTAGATTGTGGTACCGGCGGACATAGGCAATAGTTATATTTTTTTCAATGTTTTTCGAAATTAGTTTGTGCAAACTATTATGTTTTTTTAATGTTAGTTGTTTTTAAGTAATGTTAATTTATATTTTCTTAATTGAAGTACTATATATTCGAAATTATTAATTGATACTTTCATATTTAAAAACTTACATCGAAAGCACTACATCGAAAGCACCGAGTTCACAAAATACAAGTACGCAAGATAAATAACTTACATAACTTAATCAAAATTACATTACTAATCGTAGTCGGTACTTATGTCAGACGTTAAGTTTAGTTCCTCAATTATTTGTTCTTTCTCCTGCCGTCTCTGATAAATTTGTAAGAACACGTCATTCTCGTCTGGACTAGCTAACTCATTCTCGTCTTCGCCAGCTAACGCATTCTCGTCTTGGACAGCTACCACATTAGTTGAAGAACTTGATCCGTCATCAAATTTCACGCTAAGCTCGATGTTTGTTCCCCCAGCACGTTTGTATGCCCGAAACATCTTTCGCATATCTTTCTTATCTGACAGTGTGAGCATATAATGCTCTTCGGGGCCGGGCTCATTGACTGGTACTTTCACTTGCAAGGCCTCTATTTTTGCGCTGGTCGACTCTTTAACTCGTTTCGAGATCAACTCAAATAATTCATTTCTTGTGATCGTTTCACTAAAAGATGTGTAGAAGTATGTTCCACGAAAAAATACAGTAGCTGAATATCGAGCCATTTTCTCTTTCAGAAAGGCAGAAGTTTGATGAGAAAGTAATAAGTTTGATGGGATGCCTAAGGCAGAAATGTAGAAATCTCGTGAAGATAGGAATGTAATAAGTTTGATGGGCTGCCTAAGGCAGAAATACAGCCTATTTATACAAGTGGTTGTAGGCATGCAGGGTCCTATTTGTGTGTTAGAAACGCGGATTCATCAGAAATAATTGTGAAATTCGCGTTTTGGAGAACGCGAATATCATTATTCGTACTGAATTCGCGTTTTGTAAGACGCGAATTCTATAGATTCCTGCACAATTCGCGTTCTACATAACGCGAATTCAGTACGAATAATGATATTCGCGTTCTCAAAAACGCGAATTCCAAAATTATTGGACTGGCAAATGCTTTACCAGGCTTTGGGCTGACAATTGCATTATGGTGCTACAGAATTCACCAATAATTCAATGTATGCACAAAATGCTTTACCAGGCACATTTCTATTTATAATTGAGGGTGTGCAGAATTTCTAGATGCACCCTAACAAAACTTAGAATCACAAAGCTTATCGATTTTCAGAAATGGCACCGCGAATTCAAGCTATAGTATACTACGATGGTCAGATGGTCCCCGATTCATACATTGGGATCATATTTCAATCTGAAAATACTGTTACGATCAACATTCCGAGACGATCAACGTTCCAGTCACTTAGGACCTTAATATCCAGGAAGGTTCCCAATCGCTCGGGGAGGGAGTTGCAGTCTTTGAAGTATCGATGTCCAACGTCGATAGAGCCATTGTATTACAAAATATTCGATGTTGAAGACGACAGTTCTGTAAAAATGATGATAGATACACATAGCCAGTACTCAATGGGATGGGCCATGGAGTTGTTAGTAACATTTGCTGAAGTTCACGTTGGTGCTCAAAATGTGGTACCAAATTGGTTACGAGGAAATCTCGAGTTCAATCCAAATGCTATTAGTCCGACATCGAGTTTACGACGTGACTTCAACCTTCTACAAACAAGAATCGATGAAGCTTCATCGTCTTTGTCTTCGCGAAAACGGCGTTATTTCGTTCCAAGGTTCGAATTTGACCTTAACTTGCCACCAACCCAAGAGTCGTCATACAGTCCATACGTTCCAAACTACGATGATTTCTCTACGGGGCGCCACTCAACATACATTCCATACACGGCGTCTTCACCGTACAATGAACAGTTTAACCCGTTCGATGCTTTCTCTACCGGGCGCCACTCAACATACATCCCAAGTCACCGAAATGTGGATGATATGTTATCAGCGGGGAGACATTCAACCGCCGCTACTGTCGATCCGGTTATGACTTCAGAACCTGTTCACGCACAGGTTTATGATGACGCAGAACTTTTCCAGTTTGATGATGCGCTTTCTGATGAAGAGCCGCGTACAGAGGTTGGGCCTGATGGTGACGAGATGGGTCTATTTCCTTCTGAACCATCTGACATTGACGAGCTGGTGGAATCAGAGGAGAGCGCAGAAAACTCTTCTGAGGATGATGAGGACGATGATGTTCGTTCGACGCAACTGCATGGACCAACCAGTTGCGCAACATATTACGACCCACCTTCGCACTGCACAACAGTGGATATGGATGGCTTCTTCGATACTAAATTCTCAGAACATCCACAATTAGACCAGTTCAACCAATGGAATGTGGGTTCGACTGAGCTACATGTTGGAATGATCTTCAAGACAAAAAAGCTCGCGGAGGCTGCAATCAAGCATTACAACATTCAGCGCTCAGTTACGTCCACCGTTTGGAAGACCGAGGCCAGGAAATATATTGCAGAGTGTCCTCACAAGTCCGCCGGATGTAAATGGAGGGTTCGTGTGTCGCAATTGAAAAGGCTGAATAACTTGTGGAAAATAACGAGATATACAAGGCCTCATACATGCTCCGTTGGGAGCCTCAGCCAAGACCATCCTAACTTGGATGTACACGTGCTCTCTGACGCAATCCTTCCACTCGTGAAAGCAAACCCACGTGTATCTGTGCCAGTGTGTATAGCTGCCATCAAATCCATTTACAAGTACACCGTCAATTACGATAAGTCATGGTATGCAAGATATCGAGCCATCGAAACACTGTACGGGCAATGGGAGCTATCATACAACGATCTGCGATCATGGCTTCAAGTTATGTAGGAATACAATCCAGGGACAATTGTGGAACTAGAGCCTGTTCCGAAGTACTACAACGATCGTGTTGTACCAGGGGAGGTCGAATTTCATCGCCTTTTCTGGACGTTCCCCCAATGCATAAAGGCTTTCCGTTACTGCAAACCTATGCTCCAGATCGACGGTACATTTTTATATGGCAGATACACGCAGATATTGCTAATTGCAGTTGCCCAGGATGGCAACAGAAAATGTATCCCAGTTGCTTTTGCGATTGTTGAAAAGGAAAATATCCCTTCTTGAGAGTTTTTCCTTTACAACCTCCGCAAGTATGTCCTGCGCCGGGTTTTGCGTACACGTGAAGATGGCCTAGCTATTATTTCAGATAGAGGAGCAGGGATTTGGGGAGCAATTTAACGTTTGGGAGATTCATGGAAACCCCCAAACATACATCACCGATATTGTTTGCGGCATATAACAGCAAACTACTATCAGAGGTTCAAGAACGAGGATGAACGTATAATGGTTCTCCGTATGGGTATGCAACCATTCCATTTTGTTATTCTACGTCCACCATTTTCATATTATTACCAATTAACTATTTTGCATGTCTTATTCAACAGGCAACGCACACCGAGTTAATCAAGTGGAAGAGCTGCTGAAGGAGTTGCAATTGAGGAATCCACACGGGTATAACTATCTTATGGGGATACCGAAGGAGAAATGGTTGCGATGTTATGACGGGGGTCGTCGATGCGGCCATATGACAACAAACTTGGTTGAGGCGATCAATTCGTCTCTTAAGGGAACGCGCCATTTACCTATCACGTCCGTTGTCAAAGCAACATATTACCGATTGGCAACCTTTTTCGCAACCCTCGGCAAACAAGCAATGAACTGGATGGCAGCTGGCCGCATATTTCATCCAGATCTCGCCGACAAAATCCAAGAGTCCATTGCGCATGCTAACTCGATGGGTGCGTTGTGCTTCTCTCGTCGGGAACACATCTTTGAGGTCACGCAATTTTCTGAACCGCTACAAGGAATAATGCAATACACCTACGTGGTTGATTTGCAAAAACGAACGTGCGATTGCGGGGAGTTCCAGACGTTCAAGTTCCCGTGTTCGCATGCTTTCGCAGCATGTGCATCGGTTCATTTTGATGCAACGACACTCATTGATTCGGTCTACAGGCTCGAAACCGTTTTCAAGGTTTACCGAAACGAGTTCCCTCGATCGGAAATGCACGTGACCGTCGTATAATCAGCAACGAACCAAATATATGCCCAGATCCCTCCCTGCGACGTAAGAAAAAAGGCCGACCAAAATCAACGAGGATTCACTGTGCCGAGGATATGGTTCCGAGAGAAAAGACCGGACAACCTAAGAGGTGCAGTAAATGTAGGAACACTGGACATAATATTAGGAAATGCCCTCTTAGGACCGGCCCCCGAATTAACTAGATCAACCATCGTGTACTCTTTTCTGATTTGTGACCTTCTATTATCTGGTAATTTAATAAACCTTATGGGCACTCTTTTCCCCTGCATAGGTTTAGAGGGGGTTTTTAACGAGGCCCTTTAAATTTCAAAAAAAAAAAACATGCCTATGGACACATTTTTTGCTTCAAAAATGTTACTTTGATAGCATTTTTAACACAATTTTCTCACATTTTCGGACACCGTCTTCCTCTGAACTTTAGCACCACTGTAAAATTAAGCTGCACATCTTTGTCTCCAAACTTAGAAAAAACCAAAAAAAAGTTCGAAACACACCGTAAAATGCATTTAAACATGCCTATACAATAATGTTTCCTTCTAAAACATTGTTACTTGCCCATTTCCAGGCCATTTTCAAACATCTTAGGATATTATATACGCTCGTATCTTCACACCATCTTAAAGATATGTTTCAATACGACATCCTTATAGTTCAAAAATTTTAATCGGGTCCCCAGATAACCCGTTATTCGATCACAAATATTTCTACCTAAACATCTTATATTGGTTTAAATTCATTTTCCTGTTTAATTTCTCGTGCGGGGCAACAATAATACGTTGAATTCGCGTCTTGCAGGACGCGAATTCCCTTTTGACTGACACGTCACAGGAATTCGTGTCTTGCAGGACGCGAATTTTGAATTCGCTTTACCCAGGACGCGAATTCGTCCTACGTGACATGAAAGGGGTATTTTTCCCAATATCAAACTTTGGGGGTTATTTTCCCCAATAAATTCCCAAAAGGAAATATTCAAACCAATTTGCCTTTTTTTCACATGGTGTCGTTAGCCTTGGGCGACACGCTCCTTCATTTTTCTTTTTTTTTATCATGATTTTTTTTGGTCCTTTCTAAAAAAAATTGACTGTTCAATAAGAGCTCCCTCTTTTCGATGTCGATGTGCCCTCCTCGAGGATCAGAAAACACTGAAGAAAAGGGTCTTGTTCCATCAACAAGGAGATGAAGAGTTAAAACACGATTTAAGGAGTTTTTTCTCCATTTTTCTTTCTTTCTAAGTTTGATGCTTTCATGATGTTTTTCACTTTTTGTTATCTCTTTGGGTGTTGTCTCCACTACCGCCAGAAACATCTTTTACCCCACATTAACGGAAATGACACAAATATATATGTACCCCAAATTGCAAAGGGCCATGGGCTTGTGATAGAATTTAGAAACTCAACAGGTTGTCTTGGGATCGATGCAAACTGCTAGCATGGTACGTATTCTAGATCTGAACATCTCAACAATGGTTGAGTGAAGCCCTTTTTTACAAAGTGCTCCCCAACAAGGTATATCTGGCTTCTTTCGTGCGCAATTTCACTTGTTCTCCCTTTTCTTCAGGTAGTTCTCTTTCCTAGATATATTTGACTATTAGAGTCATCCAGGTATCACCCTCGTCTAATTGACACACCTATTAAACTAGGACAAATGTTGGGTGCTCCTTGTATTTTATCAAGAACTTTTCTCTCTTCTGAATTTCTAAAGCCGTTACTAGCTTTGCTAGAGCATCAGCTTTATTATTTTCGAATTTACCTTATCGAGTATGCCTCAAACTTAGCTAACAATCTTATATGAAACTTGGCTGTTAAATAAAGCGATTATGTGTTCTACTTATTATAAGAAATAAACATGTTTTATGACAACAATAATTATAACTTGTCAATGTTAGATGATATTTGATCAGAATCTCATCATGGATTTCGTATTCTCCTGACAGTTGTTTTGCTACCAGTTGTGAATATGTGTACATTATTCACATCCAACCTTAGCGCTAGCTCCAATATTGCCACTAAAGCGTCATACTCAGCTGTGTTGTTTGAGATTGTGAAGGCAAAAGTAAGAACATATTGTCATTCTTTGGCACCTCTATTGCTACCAACAGACTCATCAACATGTAATATCCACGGCTTCGTGTCTGTAGAAGCTTGCTTTTGCCCCTGCTACGGACTCTCTTTTTGCGAACTCATAGGCATTACGCTTGCCTCAACCTTGTTTTTAGTGATATGCTCATTTATTTAGTGGAGTTTGACTGGTGTTGGTTGCTCATGCCAAGCTTACATTCTACGATAAAATCAGTTAAAACCTGAGCTTTGACAGTCCTCCTCGATTGGTAGTCCATTCCAAACTCACTTAGCTTAATACCCCATTTCAGCATTCTTCATTGCATATTGACTCTGTTCAAAATGTTCTTCAACGGTTGATCCGATAAAACTTGTAACCCCCTTAGCCTAGCCTAGACGCCCGACCCGAACTAAGAAGATTACACGAGGAAAACCAAAGTCAACTCGTTAAAGTCAACCTTGGTTAACAACTTTTTTTTCTTTTTAACTTTTCTAGATGCACATTATTAACCTATATGATTAGCAATTCAATTTAGCGGAAGCGACACAGCGAACGGAACTCATTTAGGGGTTCAATTGCATACAAACGTCTTTTAGGGACTAATTTGTAAATTTCCAGAATTATCAGGACTAAACAAGTTTTAAGGTTACCGATCCAAAAATTAATCATATAATAAGCCAACATGTCAAATTTCATCATAAACGGATCACCCAAACACATTCAATTAAGCAATCAAGACTCCGGGACCAAAACGTAAGAAAACAGAAACCTGAAACAATTCAAATTCAATTCTAATGGTCACCTGTTCCGGTACGCTGTACCCCGTATCGGAACGGCCGTTCCGAAACCATGTTGACTGTTTCGATATGCGGGTGCGTTCCGAAACCAGTTTCAAAACCAGGCTTCACAATAGCAAAATGTTCCGGAACGATTGCACCCGTTCCGAAACCCCTGGCCAATACAGGCCATCGTTTCGATACGGATGAGGGCGTTCTGAAACGTCCTGCCCTGCAACAGCAGATTTTGCTAGTTTTAAGAAATTTTCCACATTCGAAAACATTCCCACACATGTTACAACCCACATACAACTTGTATACACATCAGAGACCACAATCAAGAAGCACAAGCTAAAGCATAGCATCATTCATGCAAGCATTTGAACTATAGGCATGCCTCCTAGTCTTCAAACCATACAAGAGCTAAAAGCCACATTCAAGCACAAATCAAACCTCAAAGGCCAATTACAACCCAAAATACCAAACCAAACATGAACAAAATAATTAACATCATCTTCAAACATCCAAAAGTAGAAATCCCACCCATTGCCTCTTATTACACCAAAGTAAAACCACATACTTTGCTAGACCAAAGTGCTTGGATTCCCATTGCTTTCTTGTTGCCTCAAAAGCCTAATTCTCTGCATTGATGAAACAAATGAGCGTAAGCACAAAGCTTAGTGAGGATCGCTAAAACAACATTCATCAATACATTTCACACAACTGGAAAATCACCATTTATCAACACATGCTTTTACTTAAAACAAGCCTTCTCAAGGCATCAATGCACTTTTTAAAACACATGTTCGTATGCATCACATAAAATGAGCAAATAAACCTTTGCTCATGCTTTACCAAGCATCACATGCATTCTAGCATAATTCACAAGCATCTCATGCTTAAAGCATTAGTCAACAACATTATATTGACTTACAAGTGATCGATTCTCAAACCATACCAAAACCAACTAAAATGACACAATCGGATACGCGGATTACAAGCGTTGTCCCACACGCTTCATACATACTACCGTACTACACAAGGTGGAGATTAATGGCACAATCACAACCCCTCAACACCCTTGATGGAGATTAACGGCACAATCACAACCTCTCAACATCACTCATCGATAGTTATATAATTCCACTAACGAGAGTACGAGACACATACCACAAGACTCACACACATGATTAAACCTTTCACCGTTGTGATCTTAGCCTCAATCGTTCGGGTACTTGGATGGAGATTACGGCACAATCACAACCCCTCGACATCCAAGGCGACTTTATTCACGGTGCACCCAATCCTATAGCCGGCTAACTATATCCAATTAAAGAAACCAAAAACCATTTTCATCACCTGCCAATATAATCATTTAACATCAATATTCCACTGTTTTACAAGCATAAACACAATGTCATTTCCACAAGCATAAACATGCTTAACATCATATGCAATTATCACATAAAACCAAGGATCACTTACCTAGTGCATCCTTAACATAATGGCATTAAAATACAACATTACCCACGCTTAAAACATGCTTTAAAACTGTAATCAAAACCACATTTAACTCAAGTGCATTTCCATCAAAACATAGCACATTTCCGAGAGAGACTTCCGAATCACTTACTCTTGAGCTTAGCTAAGTGTTTCAAACTTACACTAAGCTCCCAAGACCACGCTCAAAGCGTTACAAAGCTGGAAAATCCATTTACACTCACCGATACGCGAAGCCTTGCTCGCCAACAAGAAAATTACTCTTCTAGAGCCTCCAACAATGCCTCGTTTGCTCCCGGATCAAGATCCCATGTTTTCACATCATCAAAACAGAGATCCAAATGCATTAAAATGCATTTCAACACCAGCAACCAATCACAAACTCGTTGCTCACCCAAACTACACCAAATTACCCATTTGAAACAACCGAAAACCCTATCGATTGCTCCCGTAACCAAGCCCAGCTATCATACATCACTTCCAATCAATTATAAACTTCAAAACACATCTAAAATCAATCTAAACCTTTCCTTATACCTCCAGCAAGCATTACTTCATCATTTCACCTCAAAAACCCAACTAGAACTATCAAGAAACTCAAGGATTTCAGGATCTATATCAACAAAACCTCTTTTCAACACATTAACCAACACAAAACTCAATTAAAATCAATCTAAAACAGAGCTTAACAAAACAAGTTCGAAAATTAAGAATTTCATCTTATTTTTGCAAGATTTCAATCTCAAATCAAAACTATAATGAAAACTCAACCAAAAACATTAATTAGAAGCCAAAGATCTTGGGAATTTCAATAAAGAACCTTGATTAGAGGTTGAGAACGAGATTTACCTCCAATCCTTGCTTTCCTCAATGAATGACAAGTTTTCCTTAGCTAAAATCTTGAAGATCTTGAAAGAACTCATAAAGTTTGTTTAGAAAATATTGAGAGAGTGTTTGGGAGAAAAGAATTCTGGAGAAAATGAGTTAGAATTGTGTTTGGCTGAAAATGAGAAGAGAATGGTAGTTACGTTATGGAATCTCACCAATTAACCACTTAATTAATTAAATAAAATAAAAGCCAATAAAACTATTTAATTAAAACCTTTTTAAACACATGTCATTTAAGGAAAGACTAAATTGCCATAAAGATCCCTAAAAGATTCTAAGATTTTGGCTCCTCCTTTAAAAATCACATTTTCCACAGTTTTGAAACTTTTCAATTTGGTCACTACCCAAAATGTACCACTTCCATAACTCTTTTTGTAAAATTGATTTGACCAACCTCTTAAAAATATTTTTAGAGGATTTTAGCAATTTTTACCATATTTTTATCCCATCCCGATCCTTGATTTCCCTAAATCACCTTACGCAATTCGAACCGTTTCCGACCGGTCCGGTCCGATGTCTAAAACATTTAGGCCCAAAACCAAGGCGTTACAACTCTCCCCCACTTAGGAAATTTCGTCCTCAAAATTTTATCTGAAGAGAAAAAGGTGTGGAAACTGCTTCAGTATGTCTGTCTTGCTTTCCCACGTGGCCTCCTCAACTCCTCGGTGTCGCCACAACACCTTTACTAGCTCTATCGTCTTGCCACAAAGAACTTTACTGCTCACATCCAAAACACTCACTGGTTCCTCATCATATGACAGATCCAGATTCAACTCTATCTCCTCAACAGGCATCACATGCGAAGGATCCGATCTGTACCTCCACAACATAGAGACATGAAACACATCTTGTATCTTTTCCAGCTCCGCAGGCAATCTCAACCGATATGCCACAAGACCAATACGCTCCACAACCTCGTAAGTTCCAATGAACCTTGGGCTAAGCTTACCCTTACGCCCAAATCTCATCACCTTCTTCCAAGGCGATACTTTCAAAAACACATGTTCGCCAACCGCAAACTCAATCTCTTTACGCTTCAAGTCCGCGTAAGACTTTTTCCTATCCGATGCTGCCTTCAAACGCTCACAAATGAGCTTTGCCTTCTCGGTGGTTCCCTTTAACATAACTGGCATCGAAATCAACTTTTTCCCAGCTTCTGCCCAACAGAGAGGGGTTCTACATCTTCTCCCATACAAAGCCTCGTATGAAGCCATTTGAATACTTGTCTGGTAACTATTATTGTAAGAAAACTAAACCAACGACAAGTGCTTCTCCCATGAACCCTGAAAATCTATCACGCAACATCTCAACATGTCCTCAAGCCCTTGGATCACACGTTCCGACTGTCCATCCGTCTGAGGATGATATGAAGTACTGAAATTCAACCGTGTACCCGAGGCTTGATGCAGACATTCCCAAAATCGCGCTGTAAACCTCAAATCCCTATCCGACACAATGGACTTTGGCACACCGTGTAACCGCACAATCTCAACAATGTACAACTCAGCTAACTTATCCAAAGTATATGTAGTATGCACATGTAGGAAATGTGCACACTTCGTAAGGAGATCAACAATCACCCAAACCGAATTCTTCTTTGACGGTGACAACGACAATCCAAACACAAAATCCATGGTAATTCTTTCCCACTTCCATTCTGGAATTCTCAAAGGTTGCAACAACCCAGAAGGAACCTGATGTTCAGCCTTCACTCGCTGACACACCATGCACTTACTAACGAATTCAGCCACATCCTTTTTCAACCCCACCCAGTAGTACTCATCTTTCAAATCACGATACATCTTTGTACTACCAGGATGCATAACAAAAGGACTATTATGAGCTTCAGTCAGAATAGTGTGCCTCAACTCAACATCATCTGGCACCACTATTCGACTTCCAAAGCATAGAACACCATCATCACTAAAGCTGAAATATGAAGGTCTACCCTCCGCAATGTCCTGAACATGAGGAACAAGAGAATCATCTAACAACTATTTATCTTTGATCAACTGAAACAATGATGGTTTCACTTGCAATTTCGCAATAAGACCACCATCACGCGATATGCTCAAACGAGTAAACACCGCCCTCAACTCCACAGCCACTTTCCGGCTTAAAGCATCAGCCACAACATTAGCCTTGCCTGGATGATACTCGATCATCAAATCATAATCCTTAAGCAACTCCACCCAGCGACGTTGCCTAAGATTCAACTCCTTCTGAGACATAAGATACTTCAAACTCTTATGATCCGTGAACACAACACACTTCTCACCGTACAGGTAATGCCTCAAGATCTTCAGGGCAAACACCACAGCCGCAAGCTCAAGATCATGAGTAGGGTAGTTACGCTCATGCACCTTCAACTGTCTAGATGCATAGGCTACCACCTTACCCTCCTGCATCAGCACACAGCCCAAACCAACAATGGACGCATAAATATAGACCACAAACTCCTTACCAGACTCGGGTTGAATCAGGACAGGAGCTTGCGTCAAAGCTTCCTTCAGCTTCTCAAAAGCTTGCTGCCTCGCATTTGTCCATTCAAAGCGAACATTCTTCTGCAACAACTTGGTCAAAGGTGCAGCAATCTTCGAGAAATCCTCGACAAACCTATGGTAATACCCAGCTAAACCAAGGAAACTTCGTACCTCTGTTACTGACTTAGGCACCTTCCAGCTCATCACAACCTCTACTTTGTGCGGATCAACGTGAATACCCTTAGCTGACACAACATGTCCAAGGAAAACCACCTCCTTAAGCCAAAACTCACACTTACTTAGCTTGGCATATAACTGATTCTCAAACAATGCTTGCAAAACGATTCTCAAATGTCTATCATGATCCTCCTCGGTACGAGAGTACACAAGGATATCATCGATGAACACCACCACAAATTGATCCAAGAATTCATGGAATACACGATTCATCATGTCCATGAAAGTAGCAGGCGCGTTGGTCAAACCAAACGGCATCACTAAGAACTCGTAATGCCCATACCTTGTTCGAAAAGTTGTCTTAGGTACGTCCACATCCTTCACCTTCAGCTGATAATACCTTGACCTCAAGTCTATCTTAGAAAACACTGAGGCTCCCGGAATTGATCAAAGAGATCATCAATCCTAAGCAAGGGATACTTGTTCTTGATCGTCAATTTGTTTAATTACCGATAATCTATGCACATCCGCATTGTCCCATCTTTCTTCTTTACAAACAAGACTGGTGCACCCCAAGGTGACACACTCGGCCGGATGAACCCTCGATCTAACAACTCCTACAGTTGCTTTTTCAACTCTTTTAGCTTTTTAGGTGCCATGCGATAAGGAGAAATGGACACCGGAGTCGTATTCTCATACAACTCGATACCAAACTCAACTTCCCTGTTTGGTGGCAACCTGGGCAATTCTTCCAGAAAGACACCCGGAAAATCACAAACGGTTTGAATGTCCTGCACACGCACATCCTTGGTGCCAGGATTCATCACATAGGCAAGGTAAGCCTCACAACCCAACCTCATCATACGACTTGCTTCCAAAGTCGAAATCACATTCGACAAGAATTTCACATTCTCGCCTACTACCAACTACTTCATAATCATCGACAAGCTTTAAGTTGATCCGCTTGACATCAAAGTCAACCATCGCGCTATGCTCAGTCAACCAATCCATACCAAGGATTACATCGAAACCGTAGAAGGGTAACTCCATCAAATCCACAAGAAAAACATGACCTTGCACAGATAAAAGGCATCTCCTATACAACTTCCTAGTGACTACAGTCTCACCAAAAGAATTAGTCACTTGCATTCCTACTCCAAGCAACTCAACAGGTAACTCAAGAAAATGTGCATGCTCACTCAAGATATAAGAATGCGTAGATCCATAATCAATCAAAGCCAGGAATGATAAAGACTGAAGAACAAAGGTACATGCGATAACATCCGTATCGTTGCGCTCCTCGCGCTGAGCATAAACCCTCGCAGGATCGCCTCCTTTAGGCCGAACTGCAACCACATGAGCAATGCCTCTCTGGCCCTCGTCTCTCCTCTGAAAATTCCCTCGGCCGCGCCCACGGCCTCTCTGTGGTGCAACCACAACAGATGCACGTCCCTGGCCTCCACCAGCCAACAAAGGACACTCTCGCCTCATATGATCCGTTGAACCACAGTTCCAACACGAATTTCCTGTCACCACAACAGGAGCCTGAACCTCTCTAGCTGCTCGAGGACAATCTCACCTCAGATGGTCCCTCGATCCACATGTCCAGCACATGTGCTGCTCAGACCTCACTCGGCCTCCCTGGACCTGACCACCTCGCCACACCTCAGGCTAATGTCTTCTATAACGACCTCTTTTGTTCCGTCCACCACCGGAACTATAATCAGCTGCTCTCTTCCCAAAGCTAGAACCAACACCTCGAGACGACAAACCCAAATTATGTTCGATGTCTTTGGCTCGATATACAAGCACATCGAAGTCGGTATAATCTGCAGCCAACATATAGGTTTTGACTTCCTGCACCAATCCATACCGGAAGTGATAACAACGATGCTTCTCACTCGGTATCAGTTCAGGGGCATACTGGCTCAAGCGTACGAACGAGACCTCGTACTCAGCCACATAAAGGTTGCCCTGAACTAGCGACATAAACTCATGTTTCTTCTCGTCCAAGTATCTCACCCCCAGGTACTTCCTCTTGAAGGCACCCTTGAAATACTCCCAATCTACCTCATTGGGTTCCAAACCGGCAGTGGTAGTCGTTCACCAGCTATAGGCATCGCCTTGCAACAAAAAAACTGTGCATCCCATCTTGTGCACATCGTTACATCCCATTTGATCTATGATACGGATCGTACTTGCCAACCAGGCTTCTGACACCTCAGGAGACATTCCAAAGAACTCTACAGCTCCTAGGCTCCTCAACCTCTCCAAAGGTAAGCCCGCCTGCCCAGCTGCAGGGGCCTGTACATGCGCTCCAGCTACTGCAGCCTACAACGCCCCGGTGATTGCCTGAACCAACGACGTTAGATCACCCAAACCCGGACCAGCAGGTCCTTGTTGCTCCTGTTCCCCACCTTCAGGTGGTGGCGGAGGAGGTAAGTTTCCACCAGAAGGGACATCAACCCCTTGCTCACCCTGGTCACCCTGCTCAGCCGCAGGAACTATTGTGTTCGACCTCAGCTCTCTCCTCGGACCCATAGTGCTATTTTTAACAAGGCATAACAACAAAAAAACAAATAAAACCATTTAGGCCAGCCTCAAGCAAGGATCCAAGTTTACAAAAACATTTAACTAGTGTAATAAGGCAATGGGTACCCCGATTTCCCTCAAGCATATCATAATATACAAGAGCATAACAGACTCATCATGCTTTCCATCATCCACAACCAACACATTTCAATATCACATAATCAACATACAATCATATTCACCTCACATGCGATTCACATCAATCAAGCATAGCATAAGCTCCAAAATCAACCAAATTCATGCTTTTGAAACAACATACGTCAATACATATCAATTTCACATACCAACATCCCCAATTCTTTCGTAACCTGGCTCTGATACCAACAAAGAAGATTACACGGGGAAAACCAAAGTCAACTCGTTAAAGTCAACCTTGATTAACGACCCTTTTTTTCTTTTAAACTTTTCTAGATGCACATTATTAACCTATATGATTAACAATTCAATTTAGCAGAAGCGACGCAGCGAACAGAACTCAATTAGGGGTTCAATTGCATACAAATGTCTTTTAGGGACTAATTTGTAAATTTCCAGAATTATCAGAACTAAACAAGTTTTAAGGTTACCGATCCAAAAATTAATCATATAATAAGCCAACATGTCAAATTTCATCATAAACGGATCACCCAAACTCATTCAATTAAGCAATCAAGACTTAGGGACCAAAACGTAAGAAAACAGAAACCTGAAACAATTCAAATTCAATTCCAACGGTCACCTGTTCCGGTACGCTGTACCCCGTATCGGAATGACCGTTCTGAAACCATGTTGACCGTTTTGATACGCGGGTGCGTTTCGAAACCAGTTTCGAAACCAGGCTTCACAGTAGCAAAATGTTATGGAACGATCACACCCGTTCTGAAACCCCCTAGCCAATACAGGCCATCGTCTCGATATGGATGAGGGCGTTCCGAAACGTCCTGCCCTACAACAGCGGATTTTGCTAGTTTTAAGAAACTTTCCACATCTGAAAACATTCCCACACATGTTACAACCCACATACAACTTGCATACACATCAGAGACCATAATCAAGAAGCACAAGCTAAAGCATAGCACCATTCATGCAAGCATTTGAACTATAGGCATGCCTCCTAGTCTTCAAACCATACAAGAGCTAAAAGCCACATTCAAGAACAAATCAAACCTCAAAGGCCAATTACAACCCAAAATACCAAACAAAACATGAACAAAGTAATTAACATCATCTTCAAACATCCAAGAGTAGAAATCTCACCCATTGCCTCTTATTACACCAAAGTAAAACCACATACTTTGCTAGACCAAAGTGCTTGGATTTCCCTTGTTTTCTTGCTGCCTCAAAATCCTAATTCTATGCATTGATGAAACAAATGAGCGTAAGCACAAAGCTTAGTGAGGATCGCTAAAACAACATTCATCAATGCATTTCACACAATCAGAAAATCACCATTTATCAACACGTGCCTTTACTTAAAACATACCCTCTCAAGGCATCAATGCACTTTTTAAAACATATGTTCATATGCATCACTTAAAAACATCACTTAAAAGCATCAAATAAACCTTTCCTCATGCTTTACCAAGCATCACATGCATTCTAGCCTAATTCACAAGCATCTCATGCTTAAACCATTAGTCAACAACATTATATTGGCTTACAAGTGATCAATTCTCAAACCATACCAAAACAAACTCAAATGACACAATCAGATACGCGGATTACAAGCATTGTCCCACACGCTTCATACCTACTACCGGATTACACAAGGTGGAGATCAATGGCACAATCACAACCCCTCAACACCCGTGATAGAGATTAACGACACAATCACAGCCCTCAACATCACTCATCGATAGTTGTATAATTCCACTAACGAGAGTACGGGACACATACCACAAGACTCACACACGGGATTAAACCTTTCACGGTGCACCCAATCCTATAGCCGGCCTATATCCGATTAAAGTAACAAAAAACCATTTTCATCACTTGCCAATATAATCATTTAACACCAATATTCCACTGTTTTACAAGCATAAACACAATGCTATTTCCACAAGAATAAACATGCTTAACATCATATGCAATTATCACATAAAACCAAGGATCACTTACCTAGTGCATCCTTAACATAATGGCATTAAAATCCAGCATTAACCATGCTTAAAACATGCTTTAAAACAGTAATCAAAACCACATTTAACTCAAGTGCATTTTCATCAAAACATAGCACATTTCCGAGAGAGACTTCCGAATCACTTACTCTTGAGCTTAGCTAAGTGTTTCAAACATACACTAAGCTTCTAAGACCACGCTCAAAGCGTTACAAAGATGGAAAATCCATTTCCACTCACCGATACGCAAAGCCTTGCTTGCCGACACGAAAATTACTCTTCTAGAGCCTCCTACAACGCCTCATTTTCTCCCGGATCAAGATCCCCTGTTTTCACATCATCAAAACATAGATCCAAATGCATTAAAATGCACTTCAACACTAGCAACCAATCACAAACTCGTTGCTCACCCAAACTACACAAAATTACCCATCCGAAACAACCGAAAACACAATCGATTCCTCCCTAAACCAAGCCCAGCTATCATACATCACTTCCAATCAATTATAAACATCAAAACACATCTAAAATCAATCTAAACCTTTCCTTATACCTCCAGCAAGCATTACTTCATCATTTCACCTCAAAAACCCAACTAGAACTATCAAGAAACTCGAGGATTTCAGGATCTATATCAACAAAACCTCTTTTCAACACATTAACCAACACAAAACTCAATTAAAGTCAATATAAAACAGAGCTTAACAAAACAAGTCCGAAAATTAAGAATTTCATCTTATTTTTGAAAGATTTCAATCTCAAATCAAAACTCAACCAAAAACATTAATTAGAAGCCAAAGATCTTGGGAATTTCAATAAAGAACCTTGATTAGAGGTTGAGAACGAGATTTACCTCCAATCCTTGCTTTCCTCAATGAATGACAAGTTTTCCTTAGCTAAAATCTTGAAGATCTTGAAAGAACTCTTAAAGTTTGTTTAGAAAATATTGAGAGAGTGTTTGGGAGAAAAGAATTCTGGAGAAAATGAGTTAGAATTGTGTTTGGCTGAAAATGAGAAGAGAATGATTGTTACGTGATGTAATATCACTAATTAACCACCTATTTAATTAAATAAAATAAAAGCCAATTAAAACTATTTAATTGAAACCATTTTAAACACATGTCATATTAAGGAAAGGCTAAATTACCATAAAGCTCCCTAAAGATTCGAAGATTTTGGCTTCTCCTTTAAAAATCACATTTTCCACAGTTTTGAAACTTTTCAATTTGGTCACTACCCAAAATGTACCACTTTCGAAACTCTTTTTGTAAAATTGATTTGACCAACCTCTTAAACATATTTTTAGAGGATTTTAGCAGTTTTTACCACATTTTTATCTCATCCCGATCATTGATTTCCCTAAATCACCTTACGCGATTCGAACCGTTTCCGACCGATCTGGTCTGATGTCTAAAACATCTAGGCCCAAAACCAAGGCGTTACAAAACTACCATCTGATGTGCCTAGAAGTAACTTTGGAGCTTTCTGGATGCAATTACCAATGGGAACACCAACTTCTTTGTCTTTGAATATCTTCTCTCTACTCGCTGTAAAACCATGTTGACATAATAAATTGGTCTATGAATGTCTTCTTCCTTCTTCACTATTACAGTCATAATTTTTTCATTTGTTACTGCCAGATAAATAAGGGGTGTTCGAAAATACTCGACCTGGATTATCCGACCCATTGACCCGTCGACCTGAACCCTCAAAAATTGGGTATTTTTATTAAAAAATTACCCGGTCGGGCTGGGTACCTGGCCTGTTATTTTTCCCAGGTACTCGGGACGTGTTCGGGACAAAAAAATTTCAAATTGGATACCCGACCCACTATTTTTAATATATCTTTTTTAAATTATATTTTTATTTTAGGTTCCTTATTATTTTTACACTAAAACTAAATTCCCTAAATTCTTTCTATGTTTGTATTAATTTTTTAAGTTTAAAATTTCTGTGGTTCAATCGACTGTTTGCATTCGTCTTCCAATTTGATCTTCTGCATACAAAAAGGACTAATGCCCTTTATATTTGCAATGCTCCAGGCAATAGATCTTTTGTGTTGCTTAAGAATATTGATCAGCTTCTCCCCTTGAGTTGCATCCAAACTTGCTGAGACAATAACTAGAAAAGTATTATTGTCACCAAGAAACGCATATTTGAGGTTAGGAGGAAGCGATTTCAATTTTAGAGTAGGGGCTTTTTCAATAGAAGATTTGAATATTCATGTTGTACGGTTGGCCAAATCTAAAGATTCAATTTGCCAATTATGTCAAATGTCAACCGTATGAGTTTCAGCATATGAAGGCGCAATGAAGATTCAATCTGAAGATATCTTCAGCATATGAAGGCGCAATGAGTTTCAGCAATGTTGTCACTATCCTGCGATGCAATTCTTCTTGAATTAAATCTTCTAAAACATCTAAAGTATGACATTCTTCTTTATCTTTCCACAGAACTGAGTCGAACATACCAAAAGTAATTTGATCATTGTGGGAACCTCCTTGTCTCCTTTAGAAACATCAATAAGAGCTTTATTGGTTGCCAAAAATGATCGTCCTAGAATTATGGGAACCTCCATGTCTACTTCACAGTCAAGTATAATGAAATCTAGCGGAGAAACAAACATATCCACCCAAAACTAAGACATCTTTGATTTGTCCTTCTAAATGAGTCAAAGATCTATCGACTAATTACAATGTCATGGAAGTAGGTCTCATCTGCCCAATGCCTATCTTATAAGATATAGATAATGACATGAGATTAATAATGGCTCCTACATCATATAGAGCCTTGCTGAAATAGTGGTTTCAAATAGAACATGGAATAATAAAACTCCTAGGATCTTTCATCTTTCTAAGCAGACTATTTGTGAGAATCACACTGCACCCCCTCTGTGAGCGCAATGGTTTCTATCTCATTCAGCTTCTTCTTTTTGGATAAAATCTCTTTCATGAACTTCCAATAATTTGCACCTTGAGTTGTTGCAAAGTATCTTGGAATAGTTGATATTGTCGATCATGTTCATTGTCCTTGAATCGTTGAGGGAAAGGTGAAGATGAATTTTTTTCAGATTGCATCGACACTTGGTACAATGTTCACCGTATCGGTACACGGGGCCTGATAGTGGTATGAGGGTGTGGTTTTAAGCCTGGGTATCGGTACGATACAGGCTGTACTGCTACGAGCTATGCTTGGATACCGGTACGATACAGACTGTATCAACACCAATTTTTTGTTACTTGAATGCACCATATCGGCATAGAGCTTCGAGTATCGGTTCGATTTTTTGGGTCAAGGGGGTCGCTAGACCCGAATGAAGGAGATCACATTGCTTTGTCGAAACAAACTTGAACTAACATATTCGAATTTAGATCCAATTTTTTTCTTTTATCTTTTCTAGATGCATTGTTAAGTCCAATAGTGTACATACAAGCAACGGTTCAAATTTTGTTCGAAAATGGACAACGAGTAGGCACTCAATTGCAAGTGCGAGCATTTTAGGGGCTACAATGCAAATATGAATAATTACAAGGACTTAGCTAAATTCTAGGCTACCAATAATTAATTAATCATATTTCATGCTAGTATGTCGATTTTCAGCTCAAACGGATCATTCAAATTCATCCAATTGACATATAAACAGTTTGGGACCATTTAATAAAGAATCTAAACTATAGCACAATATCAACGATCAAAAACTACCTTGCATATCGATACACGAGACTTCATACCAATACAATGCATTCCAGTAACCAATAATTGGTGTTGATACAGTTTGTACCATGCCGGTATCCAAGCATAGCTCGTAGCGATACAACCTGTATCGTACCAATACCCAGGCTTAAAAACACGCAGCCTGGACATTATCAGACCTTGTGTACCGATACAATGAACACTATACCAATAGAGGTAGACATGTAATGCCCTTTTTGACTAGTTTATCAACTCCAAACCACATCAAACATGCTTCAATCAATCTGACATGCTTCCTAAACATATTCCATATGTAAAGCATACTTCAAGGAACATGTAAACCAAAGATCATGTATTTTCATCAATCATCACTTGATCTAGAGTCATGCTTCCTAATAATATAAAACAACATCCAACACGCACCAAATGGTTAAGACCCCAAGCATAGGGTATAAATCAAGTAAAACTAGAAGCAGCTGACCACTTAGAAATCAAGCACTCTATCCAATTATTATTTAATTCATTTTAAAACATTAGACCATATCCATCAAATATGCTCCGTATTAAAATATGATCAACATCATAAACATTATATAATTCCATCATCCAAATAATACAAACTTCAACCAAATAATCATGCCTTATACACAACAAAACATCCCAATAATTATCCCACGTTGCCTTATTACTAATAGTGAAACAACATAGACATACTTTTTATACACTTGTCCTGGAATCATTCCTTACCACGAACCATAACCCAGCACTTGCTTAATTCATTACATTGACGAAATAAAAGAGAGCTTAAGCATATATTGCCTAGTGAGTGCGCTCAAAAAGTAAAACGTCAATGCACCAGTGCCTCCATGCACAAGCAACTTCAGGCTCGTTATTGGTAGCAACAATTGCTTTGACACCAGCATCTCGAGCCTCCTCCAACACCTTGGTCGACTGTTGAGCTTCAACCAGTTTTTGCCTAAGCTCGGCATCTCTTTCTCTAAGGCCTCGACTTTGGCAATGGACTTCTAGAGCTCCACATATTTATTCTTAGCCTCTCTCTTATATTGTTGCCTTTCCTCAACAACCTGGGAAAATGCGACATTCACCTCTATGTTGGCCTCACGGAGTAGCCCCGCTACTTTGGTCATAAGGTCTAAAGCTCAAGAAGCCTCTCATGTGTGCTCGGCATGCTTACTGCTAAGGAAGGTCAAGGTTGGCCCTGTTACACCATGCCTGCCACGACTGCTTCATCCAAAGAAGTTGTAGTTGTGAAGAAAGCTATGTTTGGACTTTGTACATCAAAGAAAAATGCAGATACAAATAAAAAACCATGTATGTAGATATGTATACCTAATGAGGCAGGAGCGTCAACCTCCGTATGAGTTAAATCTCTGTATGGAAGAAAGCTTTGGATTGTCCCAAAGGTCGCTTGAGGCTCCTAAATAAAAAGAGTTGCATAAATAGCTCCAGCAGCAGCAACAGTTGGCTCTGAGTGTGTAGCCCCCTTGGCCCAGTCTAGTCGTTAGACCCGAACCAAGAAGATCACATTAGGTTTGCCGAAGAAAACCTTAACAATCTTACTTGAATTACGATCCATTTTTTCCTTTTAACTAGTCTAGATGTATTATTAAGACCTAAGGTGTATGTAAAGTGCTTAAAAGTCCTATATTTTATGCCCATTTTAGCTTATATTGTCGTTGTTCTTAAGCTCATTCTAGTTCATATTTAGGTTTTCATGCATGTTTTACATTATCTTTGCTTCACTTAGCTTATTATAGTGTTTATGATTATTTGTGGAGAAAAGATACTGTTTTCAGTTGCATTTGCATTACATGTTACAAGAGACTGCCGTCGGAACCCGCCACGGCAGTAGGAGAGAAGAATGATCGGAGAGGAGGAGGAAGAAGAATGATCACATCAAGTCACACAGAACCAACCATCATTGCAGAGAAGAACTGTATTGACGCAGTTCAAAGAATAGCCCGCCGAGACAGACTGCCGCCAGTATTGCCGCGGCGGCGGCACATTGGAGAATGACCAAAAGGGAGTGAGATCTGAAGAGGAGAATTTACGGAATCAGCAGAACCAAGTCACATGAAGAATAGAGTCCAAGAGCATCTAGAGATGACGTGAGAAGAACCAAACAAGGAAGAAGCTTGCAGCCTAAGAAATCCCCAAATAGGAGTTATTTTGGAATAAAATATTCAGTTCATTCAATGCAATTTAATTCCTACTTAACTTCTTCCACAATAGAGGATTTTGTGACTTTTTCTCCAAGGAGTACTTGACCTAATCCTCTCCTATATATAGGCATCAAGGCCAAACGACTTAAGGGACGCGGAGATAGAGAGGAGATTAGGGTTTTGAGTTTATTTTTGTGTTTTCTTTATTTCCATTATGTTTTAAAACTTTCCTTAGGGTTAAGATTGTTTTGTTTAGTAGTTGCGAGAACGGTTGTAATTAGTTAATTTTTTTGTTATGCAATTCAATTCAAGGTTTGTTTATCCTATGTTCTTAATCTTTGTTTGCAATAGAATCGAGAGATCTTTGTAAGCGCATCTATTTGTTTCAATTCGAGAGAGTTAAAACTCAAGAAATGAGTAAACATGATTCTCATTAACTAAGATGAGAATCAACTTAGCTTAGAGATAAGTCTAGGTTTAAGGCGGCCAAGAAGGAACGTGGGAAAATTGTTGTTCAGCCTAGATATACGCTGAGAGGTATTGTCAAAGAGTGGGCATCAACAGTATTCGAACACATAGATAAGTTTGAATCAATTATGGACGTTCTGCTGAACCTTGAAGGCCCGCCGAGTTCCCCGCCGTGGTAGTGTTCTATCTATCACCCGCCGTGGCAGAGATATCAACTTTGCATTGCAAGGCTTTTACGAGTTCAACACAGTTTCACACTACGACACAACTCAATCTGACCCATCTTTTTATTCTGATTTCTCAATCCTTTTCATTATTTGTTTTCTTTAAGTTTATGCAACTTTCTCAAACCAATCCAATTCAATTGTGTTTTTATTTTTACTTGTGCAGGAAGATAAAACCTGAAGGATTTCCCAATCATTGTGGAGACAATATCTTAAATACTATAACTTGATAGAAGTGTACACTTGCACTCAATTTAGAGAACTTCTCTACGCTCTACAGTGTGCTTACCAGCAGCGGTTCAATTTTCATTCGATTCGAACATCGATAAGGCACTCAATTGCAAAACGAGTACTTTAGGGACAAAAATGTAAATCTGAATAATTACAGAGACTTACATAAATTGCAGGTTACCAATTGTTAATTAATCATATTTCATGCCAGCATGTCAAATTTCAGCTTCAACAGATAACGAATAAGCATCCAATTTAGCCAAATATGAAATTAAGGACTAAATCGTAAAACAACCAAAATATATGGACTAACACGTTTTTAACAGCTTCTCACAAAAATTAGATACATTTAAAACATGCTTGCAAAATTTCAAGTCAAACGGACATCGTTTACCTATCCAATTGATGCAACAACATACAATGACCAAAATGCAAAGAATTCAAACTTGGTAAAATCCATTAACCGAATTAACCATCAGCCATACCGATACACGCCTGCACTCATATGCATTTTGGGAATTCGAATCTCAACTCAAACTTATCCAATTACTTACGAACAACATTGACATGCTTCTAATAATTTACTATCCTTAAACAAATGGGCTTAATTAATAACATATCAATTATTCAACACAATTCATATGTATACAAGTAATCTAAAGGCATGCTTCCTAACAAAATAAATCATTATCCGTTACGTACCAAATGGTCAACACCACAAGTACTCATTGAATACAAATATGAAATAACCATTCTAATCATTATTTAAATCATTAACATCATTTTATCATAACTATCAAGTATACAAAACATTAAAATAAAACCAACATATAAGACATTAAATACAACCATCATCTAACGTAATATAAACAATCAAGTTATTATTCCCTAGATAAAACAATTCATCCCAACATTCTACCCACATTGTCTTATTATGAATAATATTAATACCGTAAACATACTCTTTAATATGTTTGTCTTGGAATCCACCTTGCCTCGGACCACAATCTCGCACTTGCTTTATTTACTGCATTGACGGAAGAAAAGAGAGCATAAGCATATAATGCATAGTGGGTGTGCTAAAAAAGGATAAAACGTCAATGCAATTTTAAAACCAAAATCGATATTAGAAATCCACACTAAAGCAAGTCAAACACACCATTTCCAAAGTATTTCAATAAACCATGTTGTTCGATACATAAGCATCATGCTTTCATAACAAACCTTTTATTCACAAAAAATTTAATAAAACATGTTTGATCAAAACATAAGCATCATTTCTTCCGGCTTAAACCATGCATTCATTGTAAAGTAGAGTATGTGTGTAAAACCAAAACAATTGCTTGTTAGAGTATGCACAAAGACCAGTCATAAGATGATTATAAGTGATATTTGTTTTTACCTTGTTTATTCATAAAAAAACATCGTCATTATTATTTCCAGTTACAATTCTACGTGCGTAAATAAACTGAATTATAATAAAGTCCTTAGAATAATATGGTTATTCTTAAATGTCCTTAGTCGAGTATTATTGCAGGCGTGGACAATAATAATGAATTAAGACTAATATGTAGTTGATTGATGACAATGTGTTGTCATTAACATGGAAATGTCATAATCAATACATAAGTATGTGTTAAAGAATGACATACTGGACTGACCCGCTATGAGCATGTTTCTTGGATTATTATGTGACAGTCACAACATTGCTCATAGTGATAACTGCATGTATGATCCTCAGACTTGAGATCATCATTATTTCAACACCGTGAGTGACATATTTTGATACAGTCAAACGTGTGTCGTAACCGACTACACTATAAAAACAGATATTGGATATGTCACAATCTATGTAGTGGGATATGGTTGATCAAGATATGATTTGTCCCTCCTACATAATAGGAGTAATATCGTAGGCCACTTGATTGAGTGAGACTAGAAATGCATGGTCATGCTCGAATAAGTTGATATGAGATATCATGGTTATTCATTTATAATAGTCTACTCAAGATATCAAGAAATATTAGATGCACTATACAAGTCTGACTATTCAATGACTTGTGTTCAATCTAGATATAAGGACAAAAGGATGTAGTACATGAAAATAGTTAATCACAAAAAGGTTATGTATAATCACGATTTCTTGTAATTTAGATGAAAATGACAAATTGCTAGATGTCACTCATTGTTTGTAATATTTGAAATGTTGTAATATTTACTACTAACGTTACATGAAACTACAGGGTCACACCACAGTTGAAATGAGCATATATTAAACGAATTATATATGTACAAATTTGTTGTACACAGATTTAGTTATATATATATATATATATATATATATATATATATAATTTAACTATTAAGTAAATATTAAAAAAATAATCATTTTAATTATGACTCTATTAATATATAAATAATATAATTTGATTTAATTCAATATATATTAAAATCCTAATTAAGTTGAATTGAGATTATATATATATATTGATATCCTAATTAAAGTTGAATTAGGATTATATATATTTAATTTATATATATTAAAATTCTGATTAAAATTCTGATTAAATTGAATTGGGATTATATATATATATATATGTGTGTGTGTGTGTGTGTGTGTGTGTGTGTGTGTGTGTGTGTGTGTGTGTGTGTGTGTGTGTGTGTGTGTGTGTGTGTGTGTGTGTGTGTGTGTGTGTGTGTGTGTGTGTGTTGAAATCTAAATTAAGTTGAATTGAGATTATATATATATATATTGAAATCCTAATTAAGTTGAATTGAGATTATATATTTTTAATATATATTGAAATCCTAATTAAAGTTAAATTTGAATTATATATATTTAATATATATATATATATATATATATATATATATTTTGAAATCTTAATATGAGTTGAATTAGGATTACAAAGGCTATATAAAGGCATGAAAGATCTGACATTTATTAAAGCTTTTTGGGAAAAACCTTCTAAATGGTTTAGAGAGTTTTTATATGCCCATTCCCTTATAAATAGTTTAGAGAGTTTTATATGTTCGTTTCAACTGGGTGAACTACGTAGAGGTCGAAGCGTTATCGTTGCGACTTAAGAATCGACATCGTGGAATCGTGATTGGATGTGTATCTTCTTAAAATTCAGAATTCCATATTTTAAGCAGGTAATTCCTCACCCTTATTCACCTCAATTCGTTCTTCGTACATGGATCTCTGGTGGTGATTGTCGGATAATTTTTCCGCTGCGCCATGGGGTGTACCAGCGTGACCCAACAGTGGTATCAAAGCCACTTGTACGAGATACGGGTTCATGTTTTAATACTTGGGTGATTTAATTGTATGAGATACATGTTATTTTCAATTTTTTAGCGTATATATGATATTTATACGAGCAAATCTATTCAATCACGGTTAATATGTTAACCCAATTAAAAGATGTTCCTAAGATCGATGATTAAGAGTTAATGTTGAGTGGATCAGTGATATGATATAAGCCAAGAGGGGGTGAATTTGATTTTTTTTGAACTTTTGGTGGTGGAGTGGAAAATTAAAATTGATGGACAAGAGAATTTAGAGTGGTTCAAGTTCCAATCGAACTCTACATCCACTACCTTAGCTTCACTAAGGATTTTCCAACAATCCACTAATTGTTCTTCCCCTTTTCTAGGCTAAGGAGGTAACCGTTACAAAACCGGTCAAATTCTCACACAACAAAATAAAGATGATGAAGGCTAAAACAAGTATCTCTCAATACAAAATGTAGCCCAATTACAAGCACTCAACCCAATTGAATAGATAAGAATGAAATTACAACTTCACAATTGGGGTTTACTAGAAATAATGGGATTTTGGCACAAATGCTTGACTTTGATGTTTGAATGTTTTCTTTGAGATCATGTAACGCCCCAGGTTTAGGGGTAAGATGTTACTCGGGTAAATCGAGTTCGAGTCGGAGGCTCGTTTTAAAATTTAATTAAGCTTGGGTTTTATTTTAAAAGGATTTGAAATTCATTAATGGCAAACCTGTAAATTTTAAAAGTAAGAAAAAAAGATGAGTAAAGCGCCTTTTGAAACAAAAAGAAAATAAAAAGCTTATCTTCTTCCTTGGCTCTCATTTTTCACGACATAAACCCCTCTAAAGCCCCAAACACTATTCCATTCATTTCCTTCATCATTTCAAGTGTTTTCAACAAGGTAAGACCATTTTTGACTTGTCCTCTCAATTCCTAACACTTTGATGGTTTTAGTTTTTGTAAAATGCCATTGTAGAAGATTTTCCAGATTTTAAAGTTTGAAAAAAAATATGAAACTTTAATGGCTTCTTGGGTTGTTTTTGATTTATAGAGTTAAGTTTTGAACTAATCTTGCCCTAAGGTACATTATATCTCAATTTGGTTGGGTTTTATTAAGAATCCTGAAATTGAGTTTTGGGGGTATTTTAAAAGTGTCAAAACTTGGGGTTTTCGTGTGGTTTTATGTTGGAGAGTGGGGCTGATGTTATAAAAATGTTAGGGAGATGATTTGAAGATGTTTGGAGGTGTTTTGGGTATTGGAATTAGTAGTTTATTGTTGGGTTATTAGGGAGTACGGAAATGAAGAAGTTTAGTTAGCTCATGGGTTGGAGATGTTAGAGAGAAATTTTATCAAACACTTTGTGGGCAAGACTTTAAACTAATTTTGACAAGAGTTTTAGATGTGTTGGGTTAATACCTCCTGCAAAAACATGATATACAGATTTTCTTTAGCAAATTTTGAATTGCCAAAAAAGATTAATATTTTCGGAATGGATAAATAGAGAAACAAAAAATAAGTTTTAAAGTGAGATTACCTCAAAAGATTGATGAAGATGATGATGAGAACCCAAAAGCTTGATTAAATTTGCAAGAGAGAGTCAAAAGTTTTGAGGATTTTGAAAGGGTATAGAGTTGTGGCCGTTTGGAATGTAAAATAATAGGTTAGTGTAACACCCCATTTTAGCCCTAATTTTAAAATCCCTAATGTGAGAATTACCAATTGGAAACCCTAGAATTTGGGGGAAAATCGGAATTTAACCTAATCTAAAATGGGGACCAAATTGAATAAAATTATAAGTTTGGTGGTTAAATTTTTAGGCGGGAAAAAATAGGGACCCTTATTTTGTGATTTGCTCATTTATCTAGGGTAAACACTCATTGGCCCTATTTCTGTGTATGCGCCGCTTTTCTCATTCTCTAAAATAATAATAAAATAATACAAACAGTCAAACCCTCTTTCCCGTTTTGTTTCCGTCGAAGCTCCGATCAGGGGGCTAGCTTTGGCCGTTCGTCGTTTCGCGGTCACCTGTGGGATCCTCGTTGCCGTCCGATCAAAACCCACCGTTGGGTATCTTGTTTGCCGCTTCCCTTCATCGGGAAATTGAGTCAAAAGCTTCGACTCTTTGCCTTCTGCCGCCGCCGTTCTTTGCCTTCTGCCGTCGCCATTCTCTGCCTGTGTCGCCGTCGTCCTTTGCGCGCGCGTCGTGTCCGTCCGAGTTTGGGTGAGTCGTGGTTGGGCTTCGGTTTTGTCGTTGCCGGCCTGTTGGTCGTTGTGTTGGCCGCAGTCGGTAAGCCGTGGCTGCCGTCGGGTTCGCTGTTAGTGATTGGGGTTGGGATTAGGGTTTTTGCTTTTGATTTGGGCTGTTGGATCTGAACCGGACCGGTTGAGTTTGTGAACCGGACGGCTGGGCTGAACCGAACCGGACCAGTGGGCTGATGCAATGATGACGTCATCTGCTATTGCAGTGCTGATGCAATGATGACGTCATCCGCTGTTGCAGTGCTGATGTAGTCAATGATGACGTCATCGCAGTCAATGATGATGTCAGCGATGACGTCAGCGTTGACTTCTGGTTGACTTTTTCGGCTGAGTCCACCCTTAAGTTTTTCGACGTTCCGGTTCCGTTGCCGTTGTCCGTTCCTTCAAATTCGAACTCGAAATGCTTTTTGGATCAAGTTTATATGTTAAGCTCAGATTTTTGTAAAGTGTTGCATCGGAATTTGACTCGGTTGTTTTGTGTTCAGGTGACGTGGACTCTGACCCCGAGTTTTTACCTCCTCCTCCGCCAGGCAGACCTCCGGTGGCACAGTCTTCGAGATCTGCTAGTAAGTTATCTGTTAAGCGTAATTATTCGAATGTGGCATAGTAGAAAGTCTTATATAGTGTTCTTGTTTTTAGGAGCTGATTCTGTTCGACCTTCCGCTAGAGCTGAGCGTGGGAGACGTCACTATCGACGTTGACTATTTAGCTGCCTAAGGTGTGTTCTCTGTCTGTGCTACATGTATGTGTTGCCTGATTTCGTGATCTGTATGAGAAATATTCTGTGTTATCTTACTCGGTTGATTGATAAATATTTTGTATGTTATTCTGCTCTGTTATCTGATAAATATTGCATGACTCGACTGTATGCTATTCTGCTCTGTTATCTGATAAATAATGTATGACTCGGATGCTATGATCATGTTATGTAACACATATCGGAATCAGATTATTATGTACATGCATCTTAGTTATTTAACAATATTGCATTCGGACTCTGAAATCGGATTACATGTCATATCATTGGGTTGGGATATTGTACGGAGGAAGCTCAGCGACTTCATCCTTCGGGTTGAACTTCGCTTCAGATCAGTAGTTCCATCTTTCGGGATGAGTTCTGCTTCGGACATGGTGTTGAGGTGTAGAGTGGTTCAGGGGAACCTCACTCTTCGGACGGTGATGTAGTTGGGTGCATGTCATGTTATGATATCTGTATGCTTTGCTTGTATACTTCGAAATATCTGTAAATTCTTGATTGTGATGTTATTGTTGGTTTGACTTCTATTATGCACTTTAGAGACACACTGAGCTTTATAGCTGACTCCCCCTTAGTATCTGTTTCAGATTTCCAGACTTTAGGTTTTAGTACTTGGAGGACCTCGCACGAACAGTATTTGATACTATTTTTTCAGTATGTTTTGTTTTAGACTTATATTTAATTATTTAAGTATTTCGGACTTGGTTGTAATTTGGACTTTGGACTTTTATTTTGGGATTGATGAACTTTTCGCATGCATTGTTTTACAACGGAATTTCAAATGACTATTATAATTGAATAATAAATTTTCGACACGTATTCTTTCAAGTGATATTTCTTGAGGGGCAAGTTTTTTCTAAAACGACAATTATAATTTAAGTAAACTCTTAGGTTAAAATAAGAGGTTACAGTTAGGGTTTAAAATTTTGGAAAATTTTGCTTAAAAACGCGTTTGATTTCGGCCAGATTTAATGAAGGTTTCGAAACCATGTGCAAGGTTTCGAAATTTTTGAGCACAAGGTTTTGGAACCTTTATGAAAGGTTTCGAAACTTTATATTCCAGTAAGCTCCTAAAAACTGGAAAACCCAGAAGGTTTCGAAACCTTTAATAAGGTTTCGAAACTTAGGTCATGAATTGACAAAATTGTCAAATTTTTGCCTCTTTTAAGTCCGGAAAAGCATTCTAATAAATTTATGATTATTATTGGCATTAAAGACCCTTTTGAACTAAGATCAAACATATATGACTAGAAAATCACAAGCTAAAGATACGAATTTTAAAACTAAAGAATTTATGCTAAGAGTTGGATTCTAAAAGGTTCAAATTGAGCCAAAAGTGACTAACTTAACTAAGGTCACTTAAACAACAAATGATTAAAAAACATGTAAGCACACAATATTGCTAATTTTAAGGCCAAAAGACATACAAAAACACATAGGGCCAAAAATTAAGCAAACATGCAACACATGACACCCCTTACTAAAAGCATTTAAACAACATATGGGGAACTTCAAACATGCTTTAAAACAAATAACAATGTATAAAGCAACATGAAAGAGTAAATATTGCATGTAAAGGAAAAGGTTACCACTTGAGCCAAGATAGATTGATTAGGCCTTATCCTCTTCAAGTGTCCTTCCATTTAGTGTGTCTAGAGCTTTCAAATTTCTTCAATTTGCTTACTATGGCTCCAACACACCTACAAAAAGGGAACTGTGCATGTTTTGGTACCCAAACTCTTTTGGGTCCATAAGAGTTAGTTCCTACAATTTTAGTCCCTTTTGGCATCCACTTAGACAAGAGATCATATTCTTTGTTACCAATGAGTCCTTTTGGAACCCAAATGCTTCTAATTATTTTTCTATTAAATGATCTTTGATGACCTCCTTGTCTATGCCCATTAAAGTTCTTCCTAACATAGTTGGGTCTTGAATTTTCACATTTTTCAAAACTTTTAGTCCCAACTTTATTGAAAGAAACTTTAAGATCATCAAGTTCCTTTTGATGATCATCATGGACCTTTGAAAGTAAGTTGTGCAAGTCTTGATTTCCTTTTCAAATTCTTTTATTTTAACTTGCATTTCCTCAACTTTACTTTCAAATTCCTTATTAGATTTGGAAAGAGAGTCATTTTCATTTTTCAATTTTAAAATGATTTTTTTTTATTTTTTAAAATTGACTCTTCAAACTCCAAAGCTAATTTATCATAAGCCTCTTGCAATTCATCAAAAGTATAATCAATTGAAAAAGATGAATTAGAGGTTACCATAGAGTCATCATCGATAGCCATGAGACACAAGTTGGCTACTTCATTCTCATCTTCATCGGATGATTCATCATCGCTCCAAGTAGCTACATAAGCCGTGTGCTTCTTTTTCTTATAGCTCTTTTTCTTCAATTGAGGACAATCGAACTTGATATGTCCCAGATTTTTGCACTCATATCAAATAATTTGATCTTTCTCTTTGTTGTCAATCTTGAAGCCCTCTTCTCTTTGAAATCTTCTCCTTTTGTTGGACCTCATGAATCTTTTGAATCTCTTGGCAAACATAGACATCTCTTTATCTTCATCATCTCCACTAGAATCAACATCTTCTTTAAATGCTTTGAGAGCAACACCAAATTTCGTCTTTTGCACTTCCTTTTTCTTTTCTTCCTTACACTTTGACATCATCTCATGTGTAAGCAAGGAACCAATGAGCTCATCCAACTTGAGAGTCTTGAGGTCCTTTGCTTCTATGATCACCGTTTTCTTTGAATCCCATGAATTGAAAAGAGAGTAGATCATCTTCCTCACAAGTTTATCTTCCGGGATCACTTCTCTGTAGCCCTTCAATCCATTAACAATCACGGAGAATCGATCGGACATGGTTTTAATGTCTTCTCCGGGGTCCATCTTGAAGTTTTCATAATTGAGATGCCCGATTTTGGTCTCCTTCAGTTGATTGGTTCCTTCATGTGTAACTTCAAGTTTGACCCAAATCTCTTTAGCATTGGAACAAGATGACACCCTTCCATACTCATCCGGGCCAAGGACACAAAATATGAGATGCATTGCCTTAGCATTTGTGGAGAATCTCTTGTTTACTTCATTGCTCCATGTCTCCATACTACTAGTTGGTGCAGTGTAACCACTCATTATGATCTTCCAAGCTTCAAGATTAAAAGCTTGAATAAATAGCTTCATACGGTTCTTCCAATAAGCATAATTAACTCCATTGAAGAAGGGATGCTTGCTGGTGGGTTGAGAATCGCCCCAAGCTTCAATGGTGGGGGTGGAAGCCATGGATGACCTTGTAGATGATTGCACACTTCTTGGATCTTCTCAAGATGTTGTAAGACCTTCCAATGAGCCAAGCTCTGATACTAATTGATGGGAGTGACAATCAATCGATTAAAAACCAAGAGGGGGTGAATTAGATTTTTAAAAGAATGGTGAACACTAATTGCAAATATAGAAAATGCAAAGAGATTTAGAGTGGTTCAACTCCCTTAATTGGAATCTACATCCACTACCTTTGTAACCCCCTAAACCCGACCCAAAGGTTATGGGCCGAATCTAGGAAGTCAGATTGAAAACGTGTCCCTCAAGTAATTTAAAAACGGTGTCATTTGACATTAAATTCCATTTTTTTCCAAAACGCGGCCATATAGAAGACAATAACACAAAATAAATCATCAAAATATCCGATTAAAATTCTCATGCATGCTAAAACAGTTGAAAAATTCCCAAATCAAAGTATAAGTATCTGATTTACATAAAGTTCTCAAATAGTAAAATAACTTATATAAAAAAAATGAAGTAAATCTGAAAATCTAAAACGTTCATACAGAAAACTGAAATAAATCTGCTAAACTGTGGTCCTCCAAGTACCGAACTCCTATGTCTGAGAATCTGAAATAAAAGGTAAGGGGGAGTCAGCTATTAAGCTCAGTGTGTCTCTAAGGTGCGAAAATCAGAGTATCACATGTATCATACAATCACAAATCAAATCAGCAGACAATCAAATACGCAGATATGCATGGCACGATGCACCTAACTCTATTCCATGTACCCATCTACATCATCGTCCGAAGAGTAAGGTTCTCCTGAACCACTCTCTACATCGTCACCATCCGAAGTGGAACCCAGCCCGAATGGTGGAACCACTGATCCGAAGTGGAATTCAGCCCGAAGGATGAAACCACTGAACTTCCGCCGTACATATCCCACCCAAATTATATGACATGAATGTTCCGATTTCAATCCGAATGCAACATCATTAGTCCGAAAATGCATGAGCATTTAGTCCGATAATTAACTATTCAGATTCCGATGTATGATGTTTAACAGAATGACATACAACATATCACATAGTCCAGATCACAACATATCACATAGCCCAGATCACAAGATATCACATAGTCCAGATCACAACATATTTTACAGTCAAACATCACATAGCAACAACATATTTCACAGTCAAACATCACACAACATCAACACATATAGTATAGCACAAGCAGAGAACACACCTTAGCCAAAGCAACTCAACCTATTGAATATTGTATTTGCCACGATCAAAAGCACTGGGTTTAGCTGTATCAGAACCTATGGAAATAATTTCGATATTAGCATTATTATCACTATGCCACCAAACTAAGACTAATACTAATCTAAAAGAATGCTCACGCGTAGCCCTTGTGGTACGTGCACGATTAGACCGAATAGGCAAAGGAGGTGATAGTTTGTCTTCCTCACGATCGGACGAGTAATGGTCACCTTAACACAATAATAGATTATATCAGAACTCAATATGCCGCTTCTCTAAAAATACCAAAAACATAAAACTTGTAAATAAAGGAACAAGGCTTTCACATTCGAATTAAAAGTTGGAGTGTGATTTGAAAGATCATGAGTGAGATTCAATCATCATAATATTAAAAGTCGTGAAGAAAAGGGTACACAAAAACGTGTATAACAACAAGATATATATATATATATATTAAAATAATAATAATAAAATAATTAGGTATATGTGTATTATAGTAACCGATGTAACAGTAGCATATATATATATATATATATATATATGGGTAATTGTTCTATACACAAGCGCTTGTGGAAACTTTTTTACACAAGCGTCTTAGTTTTAGGGGTTAGAGACTCCGTTTAGGGTTTAAAATTTAGGGGTATAAGTGTAGTAGTTTTGAATTTAGGGATTGTTGATAGAATTTTGGGTTTAGGGTTAAAATTTAGGGTTTATAGGTTAAAACCTAAATCCTTACCCATATTACCCTAAAACTAAACCCTAACCCTAAACCCTAAATTCTAACACTAAACCCTAAATTCTAAACATGAACACTAAATTCTAAACCTTTACACTAAAACCCCTAAACTTTAAACCCTAACCCCTAACCCTAAACCCTATAATTGAGGCGCTTGTGGAAATAAAAAATTTCCACCGCCAGTGTATAGGATATTAATCCTATATATATATATATATATATATATAATAAATACTTTGGTAATACGTTTGTGTAAAATAAAATATGTATATATAGTAATAACTCACATTCCAATATACTCATAAACTATTGTTGTAGAAAACAAACAAACTGTAGGTTTATATATACAAATAGGTACACACGGGTATAATGGAGCTTATGTATAACATCTATATGTCTTTAGCTTTTAACAAATAATAGGATAATATGCCATTTTAAAACAAGGGTAAAATACAAAAATAATGACTCAACTTTTGCCTCTCTCCTATTTTACTCACTCATCTTTAAATTGAGTCGATTTAATGACTCAACTTTTAACATTGGGTTTTTATCATCACCCAACCGTTATATTATGGATGTCGTTAATGATGTGGCATTTTTTATTGATTTGGCTGCCATGTAAGCACACACGTGTTAAAAAACCAAACCAAAACGACATTACCACGACCAAACCCAAATCAATGGAAGTTAAACGCCAAACCGCTCAAAATATGGTAGCCAAACTCAGCCCAGTTTCTGAACAAACCCGAACCGAAGCTCTGTGCGAGTTACGCCTAATCTCCAAACATGATCCCGAAAGCCGACCCTTAATTGCCGATGCTGGAGCCCTTCCTTACCTCTCCGAAACGCTTTATGGTTCTTCTCCAACCATTCAAGAAAACGCCGCTTCCACTCTGTTGAATCTCTCCATTACTTCGCGCGCTTCTCTCATGTCTACTCGCGTCTTCCTCGACGCGTTATCCCACGCTCTCAGTAATTCACCTTCTCCTTCCGTTGAATCAGGCCAGTTTGGTGGGTCTCGGTGCGGTTTCCGCTTTGGTGGCGTTGATCATCAGTGATGCGAGGACGGGGATCGTGGAAGACGCCACAGCGGTGCTGACGCAGATTGCGGGGTGTGAATAGAGTGCAGAAGCGATGAGGAAGGCGGGTGGGATCAGGGTTTTGGGTGATTTGTTGGATGAAGGGACTGGAGCCAGTGAAAGAACAAGGGAAAGCGCAGTGACGGCTCTTCTGAACCTGGCTCGCTGCGGCAGCGAGAAAGGGAGGAAAGAAGTGAGTGATATGGAAGAACTAAACCTCTAAACTATGCGTTTAGGTTAAACGGGATAAAAATATGTCGTTTTGGTTTGGTTTTTTAACACGTGTATGTGCTTACGTGGCAGCCAAATCAATAAAAAATGCCACATCATTGACGACATCTATAATATAACGGTTGGGTGATGATAAAAACCCAATGTTAAAAGTTGAGTCATTAAATCGACTCAATTTAAAGATGAGTGAGTAAAATAGGAGAGAGGCAAAAGTTGAGTCATTATTTTTGTATTTTACCCTTAAAACAATTAACCGAAGATTCACACTATGATTTGGGGTTTTAAAACCGGAGGTTTTATAAACAGGTGACACACATACTTTTATAAAAAGATGAATTCATCGATTATTAATAATTAAGTAAGGCATCTCACTTTGATTGGCGACGAGGGAGGATGCGATATAAGCAAGGAGCACAACGGCAGCGGCGAGGAATCAAGACGGCGACGACATTAAACGATGATGACATGGAGAGCGGATGCAAGGAGACGGCGACTGAAGCACAAACAACAGCGGCGCAGAATTCCTCAGAACAGTTTTATGAAACCAAATCAATGAAAGAGTCTTATACACAAACCCACAATCCGATACACAAATAACAAAGAGGAAAGACGCTTACTAACGTCGAGAATGGAAAAACGCAGTGGAGAACACGACGGAGCGAACGACAAAGCGACCAACGATGGAAGAACCGAATGATTTTCTCAACGGTTGTCGCAAATGGTAACTAAAGTTGATGAAAGGGTGATCGAGGTTTGATTGCGAGGTGGTGACAACCACGATGGTGATGCATGAAACGAACGATGAGGGAAGACTGGTCAGATCTTTGATCGAATAAAAACAAGGGTGGGGAGAGCTTGAATATCGAGTGAGTGCGGGAGAAAGAACGGCTGCAAAACACCAAAAATCTGAATGGTTGCTCACCAACGAAAAGTGATAAAAAAAATACCTATGGTTTTGTGTAAAATTACAAGAGTAAGGCTTGATTAAATATAGGGTTTGCATTAGGGCACTCAAACCTGACTCTTTTTACAAATTGGTCCCCCAAATTCCAAATTATGTCATTAAATAAAAATCAAAGCTCAATTTGGTCCCTTCACAAATTAGTAATTTCAAATTAAAAATTCTCAAAATTTAGGGTTTTTAAATTAGGGATTGCAAAATTAGGGTTTATTGATTTGGGAAATTTTCGGGGTGTTACAACCTTAGTGACCACACTAAGGATTTTCCACAAATCCACTAATTTGTCTTTCCTTTAAGGATAAAGAGTAACCTTACACAATTCAATAGACTTATATCCCAAAGTCTACTGAATCCTTTCCCCAAAACAAATACAAATAAACAAACTAGGAATGTTTTTGCAAAGTTTAAGCTCTCTCACACACCCTAAGAAACACTAGAAAAATAAAATACAATGAAGAACTCTCTAGTGTTTACAAGAAAGATGGGAAAATTGAGTACAAGTTGGAATTTGATTGCTTGGCAATTTTGATTAACTTTCTTGTTGCTTCATTACTGTTTGGAGACCCCTTTTATATGCTCTTGATCTTTTCTAACCGTTGGGAAACTTTGGAGGGAGTTTGGAGCCGTTGGAAGCCATTAAAATCAAGCATTAAATGCTCACATGCACAGAGGTTTCAAAACATTTACCAGAGGTTTCGAAACCTTAAGAAGGGATTTGTAAAAACTAGCTGTTATAGGGCCAAGGTTTCGAAACCTTTGCTGAGGTTTCAAAAACATTAGCATTCTGCCCAGAAAGGTTTCGAAACCTTAAGGAAGGTTTCGAAACTTTTCTTTAAAAAATCAAGTTTTGGTCATTTATTGACTTTTAAAAATATAGTTCGATATGGATACAGAGTCAACCTTTTTCAAAACATTTTAGCAAGATTAAATCGAGTTTTTGACAAATTTATTTCTTGAACTTTACTTTGCAAATTTTTACAAAATAGTCCTTGAAAATTAATTTTAAGTTATGTCAAAATCAAAATAAGTCTAACATTAATGCATTACTATAGTCTATAGTATATGCCTCTATGGTCTATAGTCTATATTGATATGTGTAACATGAATATGTCTCATGCGTGTTACGTGATTATACTTTTTAGGGGTTATATTGTGATTAGTTTAGGGCTTATGGATGAAATGTAAGGTTTAGGAGTTTAGTGTTCAATTAATCCCTGCAAATATGTATTTAAACCGAAATTGATCTTTATTTATTTTTAAATTGTGTAATTTAGTCCAATATTTTTAGTATGATGATATTTTTTACATTTAAGTCCCTAAAAATTTACTTTTAACTGAAATTGACCCATATTTTTTTTATAATTTTTATAATTTTGTCTAACAAAGTAAAAATGGTGTTATTTTTGTTCATTTTAGTTCATAAAATTATATATTTATCCAAAATTGAACCATATTTATATCTAATTTTTGTAATTTATTCCAAACCAAATAAATCATAAGTCCCTATAAGAATTCTAAAACTAAAGCTTGAATTTCAATTACAACCTAAGTTGGGACTCAATTAAATTAAATTAAAAGCTAAAAGTAAAATTTTGGGACTTAAATGAAAAACATCTAAAATTATAATGACTAAAAAATGAATTTTCCCTAACCTAAAATAACAAGCGGATTCTTTCCCTCCAAAATCCAAATGGAATCATTTTTAAATTTGATCCAATAATTAACTGCCCATTTGGCATTTGCCGCCTAATCTTTTGCTTAGTGATTAATTACCCTTTAGGTCCTCACTCATTTAAAATTTTTCATTGTAGTTCTAACATTCACTTTTAAATTTTAGTTAAATTCAATTTAGTCACAATTATATATATATATATATATATATATATATATATATATATTAAATTGTAACATACTTCGGCATCCTAAGAGATATTTTGGTTCATATTAATCCCTAAAAAATTATTTTTAATCAAAATTTATCCACAATTATCATACCGAAGTTTATTTGTACACGGTAAAACCCGACTTGAACTTCAATCCAAACCGATATTACCCAACTTGAATTTTATCCGTCAACGGCATGACCCGACCTGAACGTGGCCTGACCTGAAGTCTATCCGAACCTGAATTGATCTGTCAATTAACTGTTTCGGACCCGAACCGTTTTGGCCTGAACTAAAACTTACCCGACCTGAAATTAACCCGACCCAAACCCGAACTCAATTTAATTTGAAATCAACCTGACAATGACCCGAATCTGAGTCGACCCGAACCCGACCTAATTCGAGTCGAACTATTAAATTGACCTGACATAACCCGTATCTAATTTAACCTGATATAACCTGAAACCTCAACAATTACCCGATTTCACATCCCTAACCCCACGTGTACTTCAAAATCCTTTATTTTGAAAAAACAAACCCATTTTCTTTATTTTGTTGGCTTTTATAGTATCGGCTGCTTTTGTAATTTCTTTTAATCTTATTGGTTCTGTAATTTTTTGTTTTGATAGAGGGAACAAGTGTATAAAATTTTGGCCTCCGCTCAAATGAGAATGAAAATTGCTATATAATTCAAACAGCAAATATTAAATTATTATTATAGTTGGAAAAATTCAATGGATAAATATCATTGGTCACTAAATTTTTTTATTTTTTATTTTGGTCACTTAATTATTATTTTTGGTAAAATCGTCACTAGTGTTACGTTCTTTTCTTATTTTGGTCACCCACCGTTAAAAAACTCACGAAAAAACCAATAGTTTGTTGACCAAAACAGGAAAGAAACAATACATTGGTGACAAAAACAGGAAAAAAATAGTAACATTAGTGACCAAAATAAGAAAAATAATGTAACGTTAATGAAAATTTTGTCAAAAATAATAGTTTAATGGCCAAAACATGAAAATATGAATAGTTTAGTGACCAATGGTGTTGTTTACCCAAATTAAATTTATAATTTATATTTGTAATTTTAGATATTTATTTTAATGTATTAAAATTTAAATAATTTTAAGTATGATGAAATTTCTAAAATTGTACCTGCAAATATTAGAGACCTAGTGAAAAATACAAAATTTTCACTGCCCCGTTGCCACATCTATATAAAATGGCTTGACTTGCTTTCAAGGAGTACTATTTCTTCCTAATTTTCTGTTTTGTTTATTTTGGAATATATAGTATCATTTGTTCAATCCAAGTCCAAACTGTTTGATAGATTTTCATATGTGGGGGGCTTGTTTTCGCATTTTCTATTGGTGGTGATGGAGGAGAGATATAAGCCATTGAAGTAGCGGGTAAAAATCTTCTACCCCTAATCATGCCTCTTTTTTTTGCCGGACTTTAAAAATTATTTAAAAATTAAATTTTAAACTTTAACTTTAATTTTTACATTTTATACCCTAAACCCTACACCCTAAAAAATACACTCTATTCCTAATTCCCTAATTTTAACCACAACTTTTAATCTTAAACTCTAAACTCTGCACCCTAACCCCACTATTTTAAAGTGGGTATAGAATGAGCATGATAAAAGGGCATACCATTTCCATCTTTGAAGGAGCTCGGATCAGGGAATTTCGGAGTCGCTAGGCTGGTCAAAGATAAGAAGACAAAGGAGCTTGTTGCGGTCAAATATTCTGAAAGAGGAAAGAAGGTTAGTTTATTCTTAGTTTTTTTAATCTAAATTGGCAGCAATTATATGAGCACGTTAATGTAATATGTGCAAATTCTATGTCTGATGATCGGTTTTTGAACATGGATAAGTGTTAATGTCTTTATGTTTGCTGACTACTTGCTTGCGTATATTACTACGAGAGATTTACAGTTTGTCGATGTACTCTGCTAATTGACAGTAAGTGTTTCCCTCTATCGGTTCCGAATATGTGTCTGACACGGATACTTGTAACAAAATGAGAGCAGCATATGGTGAACGATGCCATTACAAAATGGTCGATTTCATTTCCTAGGATTTGAATGTCATTCTCGGAGTACATATTAATGTACTCATCCAACTTGAGAGTCTTGAGGTCCTTTGCTTCTATGATCACCGTTTTCTTTGAATCCCATGAATTGAGAAGAGAGTAGATCATCTTCCTCACAAGTTTATCTTCCGGGATCACTTCTCTGTAGCCCTTCAATCCATTAACAATCACGGAGAATCGATCGGACATGGTTTTAATGTCTTCTCCGGGGTCCATCTTGAAGTTTTCATAATTGAGATGCCCGATTTTGGTCTCCTTCAGTTGATTGGTTCCTTCATGTGTAACTTCAAGTTTGACCCAAATCTCTTTAGCATTGGAACAAGATGACACCCTTCCATACTCATCCGGGCCAAGGACACAAAATATGAGATGCATTGCCTTAGCATTTGTGGAGAATCTCTTGTTTACTTCATTGCTCCATGTCTCCATACTACTAGTTGGTGCAGTGTAACCACTCATTATGATCTTCCAAGCTTCAAGATTAAAAGCTTGAATAAATAGCTTCATACGGTTCTTCCAATAAGCATAATTAACTCCATTGAAGAAGGGATGCTTGCTGGTGGGTTGAGAATCGCCCCAAGCTTCAATGGTGGGGGTGGAAGCCATGGATGACCTTGTAGATGATTGCACACTTCTTGGATCTTCTCAAGATGTTGTAAGACCTTCCAATGAGCCAAGCTCTGATACTAATTGATGGGAGTGACAATCAATCGATTAAAAACCAAGAGGGGGTGAATTAGATTTTTAAAAGAATGGTGAACACTAATTGCAAATATAGAAAATGCAAAGAGATTTAGAGTGGTTCAACTCCCTTAATTGGAATCTACATCCACTACCTTTGTAACCCCCTAAACCCGACCCAAAGGTTATGGGCCGAATCTAGGAAGTCAGATTGAAAACGTGTCCCTCAAGTAATTTAAAAACGGTGTCATTTGACATTAAATTCCATTTTTTTCCAAAACGCGGCCATATAGAAGACAATAACACAAAATAAATCATCAAAATATCCGATTAAAATTCTCATGCATGCTAAAACAGTTGAAAAATTCCCAAATCAAAGTATAAGTATCTGATTTACATAAAGTTCTCAAATAGTAAAATAACTTATATAAAAAAAATGAAGTAAATCTGAAAATCTAAAACGTTCATACAGAAAACTGAAATAAATCTGCTAAACTGTGGTCCTCCAAGTACCGAACTCCTATGTCTGAGAATCTGAAATAAAAGGTAAGGGGGAGTCAGCTATTAAGCTCAGTGTGTCTCTAAGGTGCGAAAATCAGAGTATCACATGTATCATACAATCACAAATCAAATCAGCAGACAATCAAATACGCAGATATGCATGGCACGATGCACCTAACTCTATTCCATGTACCCATCTACATCATCGTCCGAAGAGTAAGGTTCTCCTGAACCACTCTCTACATCGTCACCATCCGAAGTGGAACCCAGCCCGAATGGTGGAACCACTGATCCGAAGTGGAATTCAGCCCGAAGGATGAAACCACTGAACTTCCGCCGTACATATCCCACCCAAATTATATGACATGAATGTTCCGATTTCAATCCGAATGCAACATCATTAGTCCGAAAATGCATGAGCATTTAGTCCGATAATTAACTATTCAGATTCCGATGTATGATGTTTAACAGAATGACATACAACATATCACATAGTCCAGATCACAACATATCACATAGCCCAGATCACAAGATATCACATAGTCCAGATCACAACATATTTTACAGTCAAACATCACATAGCAACAACATATTTCACAGTCAAACATCACACAACATCAACACATATAGTATAGCACAAGCAGAGAACACACCTTAGCCAAAGCAACTCAACCTATTGAATATTGTATTTGCCACGATCAAAAGCACTGGGTTTAGCTGTATCAGAACCTATGGAAATAATTTCGATATTAGCATTATTATCACTATGCCACCAAACTAAGACTAATACTAATCTAAAAGAATGCTCACGCGTAGCCCTTGTGGTACGTGCACGATTAGACCGAATAGGCAAAGGAGGTGATAGTTTGTCTTCCTCACGATCGGACGAGTAATGGTCACCTTAACACAATAATAGATTATATCAGAACTCAATATGCCGCTTCTCTAAAAATACCAAAAACATAAAACTTGTAAATAAAGGAACAAGGCTTTCACATTCGAATTAAAAGTTGGAGTGTGATTTGAAAGATCATGAGTGAGATTCAATCATCATAATATTAAAAGTCGTGAAGAAAAGGGTACACAAAAACGTGTATAACAACAAGATATATATATATATATATATTAAAATAATAATAATAAAATAATTAGGTATATGTGTATTATAGTAACCGATGTAACAGTAGCATATATATATATATATATGGGTAATTGTTCTATACACAAGCGCTTGTGGAAACTTTTTTACACAAGCGTCTTAGTTTTAGGGGTTAGAGACTCCGTTTAGGGTTTAAAATTTAGGGGTATAAGTGTAGTAGTTTTGAATTTAGGGATTGTTGATAGAATTTTGGGTTTAGGGTTAAAATTTAGGGTTTATAGGTTAAAACTTAAATCCTTACCCATATTACCCTAAAACTAAACCCTAACCCTAAACCCTAAATTCTAACACTAAACCCTAAATTCTAAACATGAACACTAAATTCTAAACCTTTACACTAAAACCCCTAAACTTTAAACCCTAACCCCTAACCCTAAACCCTATAATTGAGGCGCTTGTGGAAATAAAAAATTTCCACCGCCAGTGTATAGGATATTAATCCTATATATATATATATATATATATATATATATATATATATATATATATATATATATATATATATATATAATAAATACTTTGGTAATACGTTTGTGTAAAATAAAATATGTATATATAGTAATAACTCACATTCCAATATACTCATAAACTATTGTTGTAGAAAACAAACAAACTGTAGGTTTATATATACAAATAGGTACACACGGGTATAATGGAGCTTATGTATAACATCTATATGTCTTTAGCTTTTAACAAATAATAGGATAATATGCCATTTTAAAACAAGGGTAAAATACAAAAATAATGACTCAACTTTTGCCTCTCTCCTATTTTACTCACTCATCTTTAAATTGAGTCGATTTAATGACTCAGCTTTTAACATTGGGTTTTTATCATCACCCAACCGTTATATTATGGATGTCGTTAATGATGTGGCATTTTTTATTGATTTGGCCGCCATGTAAGCACACACGTGTTAAAAAACCAAACCAAAACGACATTACCACGACCAAACCCAAATCAATGGAAGTTAAACGCCAAACCGCTCAAAATCTGGTAGCCAAACTCAGCCCAGTTTCTGAACAAACCCGAACCGAAGCTCTGTGCGAGTTACGCCTAATCTCCAAACATGATCCCGAAAGCCGACCCTTAATTGCCGATGCTGGAGCCCTTCCTTACCTCTCCGAAACGCTTTATGGTTCTTCTCCAACCATTCAAGAAAACGCCGCTTCCACTCTGTTGAATCTCTCCATTACTTCGCGCGCTTCTCTCATGTCTACTCGCGTCTTCCTCGACGCGTTATCCCACGCTCTCAGTAATTCACCTTCTCCTTCCGTTGAATCAGGCCAGTTTGGTGGGTCTCGGTGCGGTTTCCGCTTTGGTGGCGTTGATCATCAGTGATGCGAGGACGGGGATCGTGGAAGACGCCACAGCGGTGCTGACGCAGATTGCGGGGTGTGAATAGAGTGCAGAAGCAATGAGGAAGGCGGGTGGGATCAGGGTTTTGGGTGATTTGTTGGATGAAGGGACTGGAGCCAGTGAAAGAACAAGGGAAAGCGCAGTGACGGCTCTTCTGAACCTGGCTCGCTGCGGCGGCGAGAAAGGGAGGAAAGAAGTGAGTGATATGGAAGAACTAAACCTCTAAACTATGCGTTTAGGTTAAACGGGATAAAAATATGTCGTTTTGGTTTGGTTTTTTAACACGTGTATGTGCTTACGTGGCAGCCAAATCAATAAAAAATGCCACATCATTGACGACATCTATAATATAACGGTTGGGTGATGATAAAAACCCAATGTTAAAAGTTGAGTCATTAAATCGACTCAATTTAAAGATGAGTGAGTAAAATAGGAGAGAGGCAAAAGTTGAGTCATTATTTTTGTATTTTACCCTTAAAACAATTAACCGAAGATTCACACTATGATTTGGGGTTTTAAAACCGGAGGTTTTATAAACAGGTGATACACATACTTTTATAAAAAGATGAATTCATCGATTATTAATAATTAAGTAAGGCATCTCACTTTGATTGGCGACGAGGGAGGATGCGATATAAGCAAGGAGCACAACGGCAGCGGCGAGGAATCAAGACGGCGACGACATTAAACGATGATGACATGGAGAGCGGATGCAAGGAGACGGCGACTGAAGCACAAACAACAGCGGCGCAGAATTCCTCGGAACAGTTTTATGAAACCAAATCAATGAAAGAGTCTTATACACAAACCCACAATCCGATACACAAATAACAAAGAGGAAAGACGCTTACTAACGTCGAGAATGGAAAAACGCAGTGGAGAACACGACGGAGCGAACGACAAAGCGACCAACGATGGAAGAACCGAATGATTTTCTCAACGGTTGTCGCAAATGGTAACTAAAGTTGATGAAAGGGTGATCGAGGTTTGATTGCGAGGTGGTGACAACCACGATGGTGATGCATGAAACGAACGATGAGGGAAGACTGGTCAGATCTTTGATCGAATAAAAACAAGGGTGGGGAGAGCTTGAATATCGAGTGAGTGCGGGAGAAAGAACGGCTGCAAAACACCAAAAATCTGAATGGTTGCTCACCAACGAAAAGTGATAAAAAAAATACCTATGGTTTTGTGTAAAATTACAAGAGTAAGGCTTGATTAAATATAGGGTTTGCATTAGGGCACTCAAACCTGACTCTTTTTACAAATTGGTCCCCCAAATTCCAAATTATGTCATTAAATAAAAATCAAAGCTCAATTTGGTCCCTTCACAAATTAGTAATTTCAAATTAAAAATTCTCAAAATTTAGGGTTTTTAAATTAGGGATTGCAAAATTAGGGTTTATTGATTTGGGAAATTTTCGGGGTGTTACAACCTTAGTGACCACACTAAGGATTTTCCACAAATCCACTAATTTGTCTTTCCTTTAAGGATAAAGAGTAACCTTACACAATTCAATAGACTTATATCCCAAAGTCTACTGAATCCTTTCCCCAAAACAAATACAAATAAACAAACTAGGAATGTTTTTGCAAAGTTTAAGCTCTCTCACACACCCTAAGAAACACTAGAAAAATAAAATACAATGAAGAACTCTCTAGTGTTTACAAGAAAGATGGGAAAATTGAGTACAAGTTGGAATTTGATTGCTTGGCAATTTTGATTAACTTTCTTGTTGCTTCATTACTGTTTGGAGACCCCTTTTATATGCTCTTGATCTTTTCTAACCGTTGGGAAACTTTGGAGGGAGTTTGGAGCCGTTGGAAGCCATTAAAATCAAGCATTAAATGCTCACATGCACAGAGGTTTCAAAACATTTACCAGAGGTTTCGAAACCTTAAGAAGGGATTTGTAAAAACTAGCTGTTATAGGGCCAAGGTTTCGAAACCTTTGCTGAGGTTTCAAAAACATTAGCATTCTGCCCAGAAAGGTTTCGAAACCTTAAGGAAGGTTTCGAAACTTTTCTTTAAAAAATCAAGTTTTGGTCATTTATTGACTTTTAAAAATATAGTTCGATATGGATACAGAGTCAACCTTTTTCAAAACATTTTAGCAAGATTAAATCGAGTTTTTGACAAATTTATTTCTTGAACTTTACTTTGCAAATTTTTACAAAATAGTCCTTGAAAATTAATTTTAAGTTATGTCAAAATCAAAATAAGTCTAACATTAATGCATTACTATAGTCTATAGTATATGCCTCTATGGTCTATAGTCTATATTGATATGTGTAACGTGAATATGTCTCATGCGTGTTACGTGATTATACTTTTTAGGGGTTATATTGTGATTAGTTTAGGGCTTATGGATGAAATGTAAGGTTTAGGAGTTTAGTGTTCAATTAATCCCTGCAAATATGTATTTAAACCGAAATTGATCTTTATTTATTTTTAAATTGTGTAATTTAGTCCAATATTTTTAGTATGATGATATTTTTTACATTTAAGTCCCTAAAAATTTACTTTTAACTGAAATTGACCCATATTTTTTTTATAATTTTTATAATTTTGTCTAACAAAGTAAAAATGGTGTTATTTTTGTTCATTTTAGTTCATAAAATTATATATTTATCCAAAATTGAACCATATTTATATCTAATTTTTGTAATTTATTCCAAACCAAATAAATCATAAGTCCCTATAAGAATTCTAAAACTAAAGCTTGAATTTCAATTACAACCTAAGTTGGGACTCAATTAAATTAAATTAAAAGCTAAAAGTAAAATTTTGGGACTTAAATGAAAAACATCTAAAATTATAATGACTAAAAAATGAATTTTCCCTAACCTAAAATAACAAGCGGATTCTTTCCCTCCAAAATCCAAATGGAATCATTTTTAAATTTGATCCAATAATTAACTGCCCATTTGGCATTTGCCGCCTAATCTTTTGCTTAGTGATTAATTACCCTTTAGGTCCTCACTCATTTAAAATTTTTCATTGTAGTTCTAACATTCACTTTTAAATTTTAGTTAAATTCAATTTAGTCACAATTATATATATATATATATATATATATATATATATATATTAAATTGTAACATACTTCGGCATCCTAAGAGATATTTTGGTTCATATTAATCCCTAAAAAATTATTTTTAATCAAAATTTATCCACAATTATCATACCGAAGTTTATTTGTACACGGTAAAACCCGACTTGAACTTCAATCCAAACCGATATTACCCAACTTGAATTTTATCCGTCAACGGCATGACCCGACCTGAACGTGGCCTGACCTGAAGTCTATCCGAACCTGAATTGATCTGTCAATTAACTGTTTCGGACCCGAACCGTTTTGGCCTGAACTAAAACTTACCCGACCTGAAATTAACCCGACCCAAACCCGAACTCAATTTAATTTGAAATCAACCTGACAATGACCCGAATCTGAGTCGACCCGAACCCGACCTAATTCGAGTCGAACTATTAAATTGACCTGACATAACCCGTATCTAATTTAACCTGATATAACCTGAAACCTCAACAATTACCCGATTTCACATCCCTAACCCCACGTGTACTTCAAAATCCTTTATTTTGAAAAAACAAACCCATTTTCTTTATTTTGTTGGCTTTTATAGTATCGGCTGCTTTTGTAATTTCTTTTAATCTTATTGGTTCTGTAATTTTTTGTTTTGATAGAGGGAACAAGTGTATAAAATTTTGGCCTCCGCTCAAATGAGAATGAAAATTGCTATATAATTCAAACAGCAAATATTAAATTATTATTATAGTTGGAAAAATTCAATGGATAAATATCATTGGTCACTAAATTTTTTTATTTTTTATTTTGGTCACTTAATTATTATTTTTGGTAAAATCGTCACTAGTGTTACGTTCTTTTCTTATTTTGGTCACCCACCGTTAAAAAACTCACGAAAAAACCAATAGTTTGTTGACCAAAACAGGAAAGAAACAATACATTGGTGACAAAAACAGGAAAAAAATAGTAACATTAGTGACCAAAATAAGAAAAATAATGTAACGTTAATGAAAATTTTGTCAAAAATAATAGTTTAATGGCCAAAACATGAAAATATGAATAGTTTAGTGACCAATGGTGTTGTTTACCCAAATTAAATTTATAATTTATATTTGTAATTTTAGATATTTATTTTAATGTATTAAAATTTAAATAATTTTAAGTATGATGAAATTTCTAAAATTGTACCTGCAAATATTAGAGACCTAGTGAAAAATACAAAATTTTCACTGCCCCGTTGCCACATCTATATAAAATGGCTTGACTTGCTTTCAAGGAGTACTATTTCTTCCTAATTTTCTGTTTTGTTTATTTTGGAATATATAGTATCATTTGTTCAATCCAAGTCCAAACTGTTTGATAGATTTTCATATGTGGGGGGCTTGTTTTCGCATTTTCTATTGGTGGTGATGGAGGAGAGATATAAGCCATTGAAGTAGCGGGTAAAAATCTTCTACCCCTAATCATGCCTCTTTTTTTTGCCGGACTTTAAAAATTATTTAAAAATTAAATTTTAAACTTTAACTTTAATTTTTACATTTTATACCCTAAACCCTACACCCTAAAAAATACACTCTATTCCTAATTCCCTAATTTTAACCACAACTTTTAATCTTAAACTCTAAACTCTGCACCCTAACCCCACTATTTTAAAGTGGGTATAGAATGAGCATGATAAAAGGGCATACCATTTCCATCTTTGAAGGAGCTCGGATCAGGGAATTTCGGAGTCGCTAGGCTGGTCAAAGATAAGAAGACAAAGGAGCTTGTTGCGGTCAAATATTCTGAAAGAGGAAAGAAGGTTAGTTTATTCTTAGTTTTTTTAATCTAAATTGGCAGCAATTATATGAGCACGTTAATGTAATATGTGCAAATTCTATGTCTGATGATCGGTTTTTGAACATGGATAAGTGTTAATGTCTTTATGTTTGCTGACTACTTGCTTGCGTATATTACTACGAGAGATTTACAGTTTGTCGATGTACTCTGCTAATTGACAGTAAGTGTTTCCCTCTATCGGTTCCGAATATGTGTCTGACACGGATACTTGTAACAAAATGAGAGCAGCATATGGTGAACGATGCCATTACAAAATGGTCGATTTCATTTCCTAGGATTTGAATGTCATTCTCGGAGTACATATTAATGTTCCATTTCCTTCTTCTGGGGTTTCAGATTGATGAAAATGTTCAGAGGGAAACCATTAACCACCAGTCTCTAAGACATCCAAACATAATCAGGTTTAAAGAGGTGAGAAGTTTATTTATTAAGTATTAGTAATAGCTAATGAGGCATGTAAATGAGTATTAGCAGTATATCTTTTGTATGATTAATCTTATTAAAGATAATTGACTAGCATCACCTCTGCAGGTTTTTGTCACTCCATCACATTTAGCTATTGTTATGGAGTATGCTGCCGGTGGTGAACTCTTCGGAAGAATCTGCAGCGCAGGTCGATTTAGTGAAGACGAAGTGAGTTTCTATCCGCGCTCAACGTATTCAGCTAATCTTTCTTCCTCTCCTGTCATGCAAATCTTTTGAGGTAATGTTTGTTTGTCGACAGACAAGGTTTTTCTTCCAGCAGCTGATATCCGGAGTCGGCTACTGTGAGAATGGCGGCATCGATGCCGGAGATGTGACTGACGGTGGTGGTTTGTGAGTGAGGGAGATGAACGGGAAAAGATGGATTTGGTAAAAATACAGAGTAAAACAAATGTGAGAAAAATGACAAAGGTATTTTTTTATAAAATGTAACTAATTGGGTGCAGCACCCATTACAACATTTTTGTATTTATAACCCAAACATTACCAAACTATAACGGCCCAAACCATCTAATTAACACTTAACATGTAACAAACTAATTGAAACTAATTTCCAACTAACTACATTCTAACAGCTACTGTCATTCCATGGTATGTTATGTGAACATGAATAACCTTTTTCGGGTTCTGTTTGATGGCGACTTTCATTCCTCATTCAACACTTCTGCTACAGCAAATTTGTCACAGAGATCTGAAACTAGAAAACACACTCCTGGATGGAAGTCCAACGCCACGACTCAAAATATGTGACTTCGGATACTCCAAGGTTCACTTCTGAGTTCGAAATAGACAGTCTTTGATGGATTCTACTATTCTTATTCTATTTTTCAATGTTCAGTTCTTTAATTTCTTTTCTGAGCAGTCTGCAGTGCTACATTCACAACCAAAATCAATTGTCGGAGCATGACGGAAAGGTATAAGCTTTCTGTTTTCTAATCAAATGTAACGCGGACATTCAACCTCGGATATAGATTTGTGCTTTTTGCATAGTTAATATCCTCTTTATTATTTGCCGGTTAATTTGATCGTTCGCTAGCTGTGGTCGTAGGTTGCAGATGTTTGGTTATATGTGATGTTGGTTGGAGCATACCCTTTTGAGGATCTCGAAGATCCTCGGAATTTCTGCGAGACCATCAGTGTAAGCTCTCAAATCTGGCTCTTACATGAGTTATCATTTCCATTTTTCTTCTTGAAGTGAAGTTGAATTGTTTTGGTTGTAACAGAGGATAATGAGTGCCCAATACACTATACCCGACTACGTACGGGTGTCTGCAGATTGCCGACATCTTCTTTCCCGTATCTTCGTTGCCAATCCTGCTAAGGTATTACCTTTTCTTATTTGTACACTGCGTAGTTCATAAATATAACTTACTCAGTTGCATCTAATTTAAATGATATATAAACTCTGATTACATACAGAGGATTAATATCCCAGAGATTAAGCAGCACCCTTGGTTTCTGAAAAATTTGCCTAAATAACTTGTTGAAATCGAAAAGACGAACTTTGCGGAATCAGAACGTGACCAACCATCTCAAATCGTTGAAGAAATAATGCGTATCATACAAGAGGCTGAGACAGCAACAGCAGAAGGAGCCAAAGTTGGTGAACAAGCTGCTGCAGGTTAATCGGACCCCGATGATGCCGAGGGGGATTTAGAATCCGAAATCGATGTCAGTGGTGACTTTGATTAATGATAAAATTATGTTTTGACAAGATTTGTGCTTGGTCTGTGGTTTCCTTGGTGTTGCGGTTTAGATATGCTTTGTTTCTCATACGGGAAAAATGGTGTACAGTAGATGTTGAGTGTGCAAAAGTTCTATATTTTACCCCTTATTTAACTTATATTTCTGCTGCATTCAAGCATAATTCATTGCATTTAGGTAAAGTTTTGCATATACATCACAATTAGATTAAATGGCAAAGTTGCTACTAATTTTGGTCATTTTTACAGGTATCTACTGTGGCAGACGCAGGGCAGCAAGGGAGCAGAGATGGATCACAGGACTGTAGTCAAGGAGCACATGCCGTCGTGGCCACTGCCGTGGCAGCCATGACGACAGCATGGGTGAAGTGGAAAAGTAAAGTGGAGTGCGACAGATAGAGGATTTCAAGCCGTTCTGTCGTGGACCACTCCTATATTTTTCTGAGCCCTGGGGCAGAATGAAGGCCAAGCCCAAAGTTCAAGGAATAAACCCAAAGCAAGAAAAAAGGACGAATTAAAGAAATCTACTCAGAAGATTTAATTTTTAATAGAGTTGTACTTTAGTTTGAACTTGTATTCTTACCTTATTAGAAAACTTGAACCCAAGGCCTATATAAAGGCATGTAATTCGACCTAGGGAAGGATATCTCATCTCTAGCCGTCTTCCCCAAAACCCTTGTCGTTTCCCCCCTTCTCATCATGTTCTAAACCTCCCCTAGGGCTAAGGGTTGATTCTGTAAAGTAGTTGCAAGGATTGTACTGTTTTAGGATTTTTTCTGTTCAAGCAATAAAAACTTCAAGTTTATTTATTCTGGTTTTCCACATCTTACAAGAGTATCGAGAGAGAATTGTGAGGTTATCTATTTGTTTGATATCGGGAGAGTCAAGCATACGAACGGAATAAATACGCGTTTTCCAGTTTATGGTTAAACCATCTCGGACCTAGGATAGGACGAGGTTCAATGGCTAATAAAGAATTCACAAACATCGGTGTTCATCCTTCGATTCACGCCGGGAGGTATCATCCAAGACGTGTTCATCGACAGACTTGGACCTAGGATTAGGAAAAGTCATAACAGGGATTCTTGCCAGTTCTGTCGTCGCGCCCGTCGCGGCAGCACCTGTCGCGGCAGCAGTCCGTTGATTGTCGCGGCAGCAAACACTCAACTCCGTACTTCAAGTTTGGCAAGAATATCAGATGTGCCTTGGCCTATCCCTAGATCCAAGTCTGTCGATGATCACGTCTTTGGATGATACCTCCCAGCGTGAATCGAAGGATGAACACCGATGTGGATGAATTCTTCTTTAGCCACTTAACCTCGTCCTATCCCTAGGTTCGAGATGGTTCAACTATAAACTAGAGAACTTGCTCTTATTTCTTTCGTATACTTAACTCTCCCGATGCTAAGTAAATAAATAACCTCACAATGCTCTCCCGATGCTCTTGTAAGATATTAATAACCAAAATAAGAGAACTTGAAGTTTATTTTATTGAACTGAAAATTCCTAAAACAAAACAACCCTTGCAACTACTTTACAAATCAACCCGTGGCCCTAGGGGAATTTAAAACATAGTGTGGGAAGGAAAACGACTAGAGGTTAAGAGAGAAGGCTAGGGTAATCGGTTTATGCCTCTAGGTTAAGATATATGCCCTTATATAAGCTTTGGGCTCAAGTTATCTAATTTAACAAGGATTACAACTTTAATTTAAAGTATGATTCTAATAAAGACTAAATCTTCAAGGAATCTACTTTCCAGCCGTCCTCATTGTTTCTTGGGATTATCTCTCCTTGAACTTTGGGCTTGGAATATCTTCTGATCTAGGGCTTGGAAAAATATGGTGATTTCACACGACAGACGGGCTGAATTTTCTCTATCTATCGAGGTCCACTTTGCATCTTCTCCACAAAACTGCTGTCGTCCTTTGCTGTCACGACAGTAACCATGGCAGCATCATCCTTCTTGACTGCTCGTCTAGTTCCAGCTCTTCTGCTTCACTGCCCAGCGCCTGCCCTTTCCATCTGCTACAACAGCAACCTGCAAAAACAACCATTTTTAGTAGAAACTGTGCCTTTTAATGTATTTGTGATGTTTTGCCGTAAACTGACCTAAATGCGATAAATAATGCATGAATGCAGCATAAATATGGGTTAAAAGAGGTGTAAATAATAGAACATTTATACACTCAACACACCCCCAAACTCACGTTTTTGCTTGCCCTCAAGCAACTAAGACCTAAAAGAAAAATGAAATATTTTTGTTTTGGCTTTCAAACAGTGACCTTTCCCTTACCCGTCGTTCGTTCCCTGTGATGGCAGCACCCTGTCGGATAATCTAGGATCTGTCAGGAATCTCTCTATAGTCCTCGTGCGGTGTGTGCATGCTTGTGAACAGTTATATGCCAAGACTCTCTTAGTTTCACTAGAATATTATTCTTTAGCTTGTTTAGAGTTTTTCTTACGAGACTGATTTCTTTCTTTTTCTTACTAGAGCCAGAATCGGGCACCTCTAGTTATTTCCCTTTTTTTCTAATTTCTTCTCTTTTCTACTGGAGCCAGTATTTCAGGCACCTCTAGTTAACTATCTAGAGCCGGTGATAGGCACCTCTAGAAGTTTTTCTCTGGTTATCTGCCTAGAGCCAGTGGTAGGCACCTCTAGGTTTCCTGAGATTCTAGTCTCTTTTCTACTCTAAGTGCTAAGTTTTCTATTCTAGTTTGGCTAAAAGAAGTCTAAGCATTATAACAGTCACAATGGTGTTTAAGTTTTCAGAACTATAGAAAGGCTCTAAAACTTCTCCTAAAGACTATCCTAAAGTTGCTGCCACGACAGGGCTGTTACAGCAGGTAAGTTCAAGTCACAGTTTTCAGCCAAAGTTTTCAATATTTTTTTAGACAAAAATAAACTAAGTAAAGACACAAAATTTTAACTAAGATGCACTCCATTGATGGAGGGATGCCACCCCCAAACTCAAGGGTTGCATTGCCCTCAATGAAAAATGACAGATGAAAAACAAAAGATAAGGCAGTATATCACAAAATATATAGCAGACAGCAATAATAAGATAGGAAACTTAAATTTTAATCGTTGTCTTCGCTGCTGCTGCTGAGTCTGATCTGGCGGCGGGCTCTAGCTCTCGGAGCTGGCTGGGGCACTGGGGAGGTAGATGTGTTCTTTGCTTTGGCCTCCCGTGGTGGCTGGAGTCTGATTGGGGAAATTTGAGGGGGTTGCTCTACAACCTGAACTGCAGAACTGCTGCTGCTCCCACCATTGCTGCTGTCGGCTGTTGGTATGTTCTTTTTGTCTGCCACCCGCTTCTGCTTCTTCACTTGTGAAAATTCTTTTGACAAATCCCTCTTGATAGAGGGTTCATCATCGCTGGCAGCCCAAACAGAGGAGGAGGAAAATCCAGCAATATAGGCATCAAGCTCCTCCGATGTCATTCTTCGTTTTGTGCCACGGGCAGATGGCTCAGCATGGGTGCTGCCTGCTGCTGTCGGGGCAGGCGATGGTGTTGAGGCTGCAGAGGGTGTTCGTGGGGTAGCAGCAGGTGTAGGGGTTTGGGCAGGTGTAGGGACAGGAAAATAATGAGCAGGAAAAGTAGGGAATGCAGCATCATGGAAATTTAAAGAATTTTGAATAAAAGTTACCGTAGATGTAGCAAAGTCCTTGATGAAGGTCATTAAGCCCAACTGTCTCTCTTCCAGCTTCTGAATGACAGCTAATATCTGGGCGGAGGGATCTGTCGGGGCAGCTGTTGCGGCAGCAGGTTCAGTATGTTGCTGCTCTGTCGCTTCAGCTGTGGCAGCAGCGGGGTCGAATGAAGACAGAGGGGTGGCAACGGTCAGCTCCATAAGGCTGAGGATATTCTTTTCAGTCCAATCTCGTCCTTCGACTATCATATTAGTGCGTACCTCAAGGACGTTATGGCCGCGGCAGAGCGAAGTGATGAGGTATGGGAGGAAAAGGAGGTCCGTCGGTCTATGCGCACACTCCAAGATGCTCTCTCGAATATAATTGCCCACATTAATGGGCCGTTCATGTAAAATAGAGTGTATCAATGCTAACCTTTGCTGGTCGACGGTGGTATGGTGGGATGACGGCATGATCCTCTTTTTTATGAAAGCATTCCATAACTTTGCCTCCTGCAGCAGCTGGGTCCGCTTCACCGTCCGTGGATTTTTCCGGCTGGTATTCCATTGTGTTCCCTCATCGTTCAGTTCTGTCATGACAGTGTCATAGGCAGCAGTATCTAATGTGTTGAGGAACTACTGGTGTGCATCGTCATTGTGGCCTATGTAAAGGCCATATAAGGAGTTGATGTTCTCTGCTTGAAACGACACTTCTTTCCCTCGAACAAACACCACTGTCGCCGTCCTGCTACTGATGGCAGCATAAAATTCTCGTACCAGCGTCACGTTCATTTCCTCCGTCTGCTCCGCAAATTTTTGCCACAATAAAGCTCTAACCTTCCGGGCTATGAATGGCTTGAGGCCCAGATTCTCCACCTTCGGTGTATAGATAAAGCCTCTCTCTTCCCACATATCTCTGGTGGCAAAGGAACATGGGGGAGTTGCTGTCGGTGAAGAAGTGGAGGCAGTATTGCGTCGGGTTTTCCTAGAAGACATATTTGTGCAAGGGTTGTGACAAATATAAGGAAAGCAAATGAAAACTAAAGAGGGAGAGCAAGTAAGAAAGGCAGAAGTGGGTGAAAATGAAAATGAAACGGGGTTATATAGAGAAAAAATTTTGCTGCCCGTTGAAGCTGTAACGGCAGGCGCGAATAACGGGGCCAGCTGGTGTACATTAGTGTGTCTGACGCGTCTGACACACGTTTCCGCGTCTATTATGCGTCTGTGATGTGTCTCCTCTTCTGTCGTGATAGCGTGATGACAGCCTGTATTTTCCGCGTCTGTCGCGGCAGCTGGAACGACAGGCTTCAACATTTGGGCTTTGATGGGCTAATGAATGGATGGTGGGCTGAGTTCACTTCTCATGTTCTTCTTGACTCTTTTATTTCCTAAAAAAATAAAAACATTATTCAAATAAAATAAATCTTATTTCCTAATAACTAATAAGTAATAAATAAAAATAAAAATAAAAATAAAAGTTAGGTTAAATTAGGGATGCCAGGTGGGGCATCTCCTAAGGTAACCACTTCCTGTATTCCTGGGGCTTCAGTCCCTTGATAATGCTTTAGGCGCTGTCCGTTGACTTTGAATTGGTGCCCGTCTTTTAATGATCGGATTGTTATGGCACCATGGGGAAAAACCTGTACGACTTGGAAAGGGCCAGACCATCTAGATTTTAACTTCCCTGGGAAGAGTTTCAGTCTAGAGTTGAACAACAATACAAGCTGCCCTGGGCAGAACTGTCGTGGCAGCAACTTTTTGTCATGCCACTTCTTCGTTTTTTCCTTGTAGATTCTTGCATTGTCATAGGCCATTGTTCGGATTTCTTCAATTTCGTTCAGATCTAACAGCCTTTTCTGCCCTGCCCTATCCAAGTCCATATTCACTGCCTTGATTGCCCAGTATGCTCTGTGCTCGATCTCGACAGGTAGATGACATGTTTTCCCATAAATCAATCGGTACAGAGACATTCCCAATGGAGTTTTGAAAGCTGTCCTATATGCCCATAACGCATCATTGAGGAGTAAAGACTAGTCTTTCCTAGTTGGCTTAACCATCTTCTCAAGAATGTTCTTGACTTCCTTGTTAGAAATTTCAGCTTGTCCATTGGTCTGTGGGTGATATGCTGTCGCGATCCGATGTTTGACACCGTATTTCTTCAAGGCAGCAGCAATAACCCTGTTGTCAAAATGTCTCCCTTCATCACTGATAATTGCCTTAGGGATGTCAAACCTAGAAAAAATGTTCTTGTGTAAGAATCTTTGAACTGTCTTGGCATCATTCTTTTGAGTGGCGATAGCTTCAACCCACTTAGAGACATAATCTACTGCCATGAGGATGTATAGATTCCCACATGAAGATGGAAAAGGTCCCATAAAGTCAATCCCCCAAACGTCGAAGATCTCGACTTCTAAAATGTTCTGCAGCGGCATCTCGTTTCTCCGTGAGATGTTTCCTATCCTTTGGCACCTGTCACAGCTTTTATAGAAGATTTGTGCATCTTTATATAGTGACGGCCAATAAAACCCTGACTGCAGCACCTTGGCAGCAGTTTTGTTGCCTCCTAAGTGTCCTCCATACTGTGAAGCATGGCAGTGATGCAATATATCTTTCTGCTCTTCCTGTGGTACACATCTCCTTATAACTTGATCTGAACAGATTTTGAAAAGAAGAGGTTCGTCCCAATAATAATGCTTAACATCATTTTGGAACCTCTTCCTGGCTTGATAATTAAGGTCAGGGGGAATTATTCCGCTAACTAAGAAATTAACGAAATCTGCATACCAAGGAAGTTCAGAATACGTACCTGCCGCCATGGCTGTCGCGGCAGTGATTGCGGTAGCAAAGAGCTGCTCGTCTGGGAAGGTCTCCAGAATGTTTGTCTCATCTATTGGTAGAATCTTTCCCTTCTCCAATCTGGACAAGTGAACTGCCACCTGATTTTCTGTCCCCTTTTTGTCCTTGATTTCAAGGTCGAATTCTTGCAGTAGCAGGATCCACCGTATCAATCGAGGCTTTGCATCCTTTTTCGCGAACAAATATTTGAGGGCAGAATGGTCTGTGTGTACTATGACCTTCGTTCCAAGTATGTAAGAACGAAACTTGTCAATGGAGAATACCACAGCTAATAACTCCTTTTCTGTGGTGGTATAGTTCACTTGGGCGTCATTCAGTGTCTTGCTGGCATAGTATATGACATGAAAAATTTTATCTCTTCGCTGCCCAAGTGCTGCCCCGACAGTATAGTCACTAGCATCACACATGATCTCAAACGGCTGTGTCCAGTCTGGTGGCTGTACTATTTGGGCTGTTACCAGCTTTTCCTTCAGAACCTTGAATGCCTCAGTACATTCATCATTAAAGTCAAAGGGTCGGTTCTGCTCCAAGAGATGGCATAGGGGCTTGGTGATTTTTGAGAAATTCGCAATGAACCTCCTGTAAAAACCAGCATGTCCTAAGAAGCTTCTAATTCCCTTGACTGTGGTCGGCGACGGCAGCTTTTCAACCACTTCTATTTTGGCCCTGTCGACTTCTATGCCACGGCAGCTAATCTTATGGCCAAGGACTATCCCTTCATCCACCATAAAGTGGCATTTTTCCCAATTCAAAACTAGATTTGCTTTTTCACATCTTTCAAGTACCTTTTGTAGATTGCCTAGGCAGCTCTCAAAATCGTCCCCAAAGACTGAAAAATCATCCATAAAAATCTCAAGGAATTCCTCCACCATATCGGAGAATATGGCCATCATGTACCTTTGGAAGGTGGCGGGTGCATTGCATAGTCCAAAAGGCATCCTCCTAAAAGCATACGTTCCGTAGGGGCATGTGAAAGTCGTCTTTTCTTGATCTTCCGGTGTGATGGCTATTTGATTATAACCTAAATAACCATCAAGAAAACAATAGTAAGGTTTACCCGCTAATCTATCAAGCATTTGATCAATAAAGGGTAAAGGAAAGTGGTCCTTTCGGGTAGCTTTGTTAAGCTTCCGATAGTCCATACAAACCCTCCAACCGGTCACAGTCCTGGTTAGGATTAACTCATTGTTTTCATTGGTCACCACAGTCATTCCACCTTTCTTGGGAACACATTGCACCAGGCTCACCCATTTGCTGTCGGAGATGGCGTAAATAACGCCGGGCTAATGTCTTGAATATCAGCTATCATCCATCCAATTGCCTTTTTGTGCTGCTGCAGCATCCCTATTAACTGTTGTTCCTGTTCCTGCATCAACTTCGAAGAGATGATTACGGGCAACGTATCATTTGAACCAAGAAAAGCATATTTTAGCTGCCCAGGCAGGGGCTTAAGTTCTAAAACATGGGGCTCAACGGTTGATGGCTTTTGAATTGCATGGTTATCCGAAGTATAATTTAAAGGTTCGAATAACTTACCTGGACGATCGCCTATCCAGTTTACCTCCTCCTGACCTTCAGTATCAGATGTATCGGTTTCTGAGGAAGTGCTGTCGTCGGTGCTGTCGTGACAGTTCTGTAAGTGGCTGCCGAGGCAGTGACCAATGTTGATGTCGTGACAGCCCGACCTGATGCAGGGTTGATCAAAGGTAACTTCAGTGATAGCTTTGCATTCCTTGTCTGCATCAACATGCTTCATAGCTTGGAGAACATTCAGCTCAATCTCTTGATCGTTCACTCTCATGGTGAGTTCTCCTTTTTCCACATCAATCAGTGATCTTCCCGTGGCTAAGAAGGGTCGCCCCAGGATGATTAGTGCGTTTTCATCTGCTTCACAATCTAAAACAAGAAAGTCAGCAGGAAAAATAAATTTATCCACTCTTACCAGAATATCTTCGATTTTTTCTTCCGGATGAATATAAGAGCGGTCTGCCAGTTGCAGTATTACTGTCGTGGGCCAAGCTTTTTCCAATACCTAATTTCTGAAAAACAGACTTTGGCATTAAATTAATACTAGCACCAAGATCACAAAGTGCCTTACCCACATATTTATCTCCGATTACACAAGGTATGATGAAGCTCCCCGGATCCTTCTTTTTCTAGGGTGGCTGCCTATGAAGAATACTCATGCATCCTTCTGTCATCTTAACCGTTTCGAATTCCCCAAGTTTAGATTTCTTTGACATGACATCCTTGAGAAATTTGGCGTAACCGGGCATCTCCCTTACGGCATCTAACAGCGGAATATTAATATGAATCTGCTTAAAAATATCATAAATCTTTTTGAGCTGAGATTCTTGCTTCGCTTGCTGTAACCGTTGAGGAAAAGGAGGTGGGGGACGATAATCAACAATACGTCCTTCCCACTGCATACGAATCTGTGAAGGGTTGGGTTCATCATTTTTCTCCTCTGTCGCTTCTGCTGTCGTGACAGGCTCATCGGCAGCAGGCTGTTTATTACCTGTCGGGGCAGCTTCCTCGGCAGGTCTGTCCAAGGCTGGTTTCTTCACTGTTTCAGTTTCATTCTCTGGCCCTGGTAGTATCTTCCCACTCCTAGTAGTAATGGCTTTACACTGCTCATGTGTGGGCTGTCTAGCATTTTCACTATTGCTAGGAAATCCTCCAGTCTGCCTCGGGTTGATAAGCTGGGAAACCTGACCCATTTGTGTCTCCAACGATTTCAGAGTAGCTTCATGATTTGTCATCCGCATCTTTGTTTCATCCATGAATGTCTCCGTCTTCTTGACAAATTGATTCATGTTCTCAATATAATTTCCTGTCTGAGACGTAAACGTAGCCAGAGTCTGTTCCAATATACTGTTCGTGGCAGCTGGGGGCTATTGCTGCTGCTGCTACGGTTGCTGTCGAGTCATCAATCTAGGTCCTCCCTGATTCTGATTATTGTGTGCTTGAGGATTCAGGGCATTATTAGGATTACTCCAAGAAAACTTGGGGTCCTTTCTCCAGTTGGGATTATAGTTGTTGGAATTGTAATTCGGCTTATTGTAATTTCCAACATACTTTCCCTCTTCTAACTGTATTGGACATTCCTCCGAACTGTGATTTCCCTCACAAATGTCACATACCTCCTCGACAGCAAATCCATGTTGTGCATCATCGTTCAAGAGCTTTTTCATTGCCTTAGTAAGGTATGCCACCTGTGATTTCATCGTGCTGTCGGCCTCATAATCCTTAACAGCTAGAACCCGTTTACCCCCTCTTCTTGCTGTCGGAAACTGCTCTTCATTCTTAGCCAGATTTTTCAATACTTGCATTGCCTCATCCGGGTCTTTATCCAATAGTAATCCGTTTGCTGCTGAATCAATTCGAATACGAGTTTGTAAGTTGGCAGCATTATAAAACTTGGTTACCTGGTTCCAGACGGGGAATCCATGCATAGGGCAGTTCCGTAGAAGAGTGGTGAATCTGTCCCAGGCCTCGTGCATCGGCTCGTCATCTTCCTGTTGAAAAGTAGCAATTTCATTACGCAATCGCTCAGATAAATGTGAAGAATTAAAACGAGATAAAAATTCACGAGGCAAATCTGCCCAAGTTCTAATTGAACCCGGCGTAAGTTTATTCCACCAAGTCTTTGCTCTGTCCCTTAATGAATGGGGAAATAACCGAAGCCTCAATATCTCTGGATTAACTCCTGGTAGTCTAAACAAACCACATATTTCCTGGAATGTTTTGAGATGCTCCCTAGCATCCTCTGTAGCAGCACCACTGAATTGACCGACATTGTTGATCATGCTAAACATGACAGGTTTCAGTTCAAAGTTGTCAACTTCAATATCCGGCAGTGTGGTTTCTAGTTCTACATGATCGTTCAACATGTAGTCACGACAGGACCGTCGTCCAACAGCGGCAGGCGGGTCGCCGACAGGCGGTATAACAGCTCCATCTCCAGCAAGAGGATTGTCTCCTCGGTATGCCATTATCTCTAACTGTTCCTCAAGGTACTCGTTCCTAGCTAGCACGTAACGAAGTCGGTTCCTAAGATTGAATGAACGTTCGATTTCCGGATCTAATGGATACTCAAGATCTTCACCTCGTTTCGATCTGCGCATAAACAAGGAACCTTGTGAAAAGCAAGAGTTGAACACACCACAAAAACTTAGAAAAATAAAAACAAAAACAAAAAGTGCAGTAAAAGGAAAGGTAGAGTTATGTTGCCAATCCCCGGCAACGGCGCCAAAAACTTGTTGCGTGTAAAATAGTCTATCGCAATTGTAGTGCAAGTATACACGACGCAAGTAGTAAAGTGATACGAAGTATCGAATATCGTCTCCACAGGGATTGGGCTAATAGCTTCACCTTAATTCACTGCACGAAAGTAAAAAAGATGTTTGAGAAAGTTGTCATGAGAATAATAAAGTAAACGTAAATAAAAGAGTAGAGATATCAAGATAGAGAGAATGGGCTGGTATTGAATTGCTTAGTAGTGCAGGTATTGCAGAGTTTAGGAAATCCAGTTCTGTCGTCGCGCCCGTCGCGGCAGCACCTGTCGCGGCAGCAGTCCGTTGATTGTCGCGGCAGCAAACACTCAACTCCGTACTTCAAGTTTGGCAAGAATCCCAGATGTGCCTTGGCCTATCCCTAGGTCCAAGTCTGTCGATGATCACGTCTTTGATGATACCTCCCGGCGTGAATCGAAGGATGAACACCGATGTGGATGAATTCTTCTTTATCCACTTAACCTCGTCCTATCCCTAGGTCCGAGATAGTTCAACTATAAACTAGAGAACTTGCTCTTATTTCTTTCGTATACTTAACTCTCCCGATGCTAAGTAAATAGATAACCTCACAATGCTCTCCCGATGCTCTTGTAAGATATTAATAACCAAAATAAGAGAACTTGAAGTTTATTTTATTGAACTGAAAATTCCTAAAACAAAACAACCCTTGCAACTACTTTACAAATCAACCCGTGGCCCTAGGGGGAATTTAGAACATAGTGTGGGAAGGAAAACGACTAGAGGTTAAGAGAGAAGGCTAGGGTAATCGGTTTATGCCTCTAGGTTAAGATATATGCCCTTATATAAGCTTTGGGCTCAAGTTATCTAATTTAACAAGGATTACAACTTTAATTTAAAGTATGATTCTAATAAAGACTAAATCTTCAAGGAATCTACTTTCCAGCCGTCCTCCTTGTTTCTTGGGATTATCTCTCCTTGAACTTTGGGCTTGGAATATCTTCTGATCTAGGGCTTGGAAAAATATGGTGATTTCACACGACAAACGAGCTGAATTTTCTCTATCTGTCGAGGTCCACTTTGCATCTTCTCCACAAAACTGCTGTCGTCCTCTGCTGTCACGGCAGCAACCATGGCAGCATCATCCTCCTTGACTGCTCGTCCAGTTCCAGCTCTTCTGCTTCACTGCCCAGCGCCTGCCCTTTCCATCTGCTACAACAGCAACCTGCAAAAACAACCATTTTTAGTAGAAACTGTGCCTTTTAATGTATTTGTGATGTTTTGCCGTAAACTGACCTAAATGCGATAAATAATGCATGAATGCAGCAGAAATATGGGTTAAAAGAGGTGTAAATAATAGAACATTTATACACTCAACATGCAGCAACTATAGGATAAAGCTATTTCCAGTCCCTGTGGAGACGATATCCGATACTCCAAGTATCACTTTACTACTTGCGTCGTGTACACTTGCACTACATTGCGATAGGACTTTTGACACGCAACAAGTTTTTGGCGCCGTTGCCGGGGACTGAAAACATATCTTTACCCTTACTTCTACTGCACTTTTTCTTTTTAATTTTTCTGTTTTATTTGATATTGTTTACCCTGTGCTTTTCACAAGGTTTTCTGCTTGCTTATGTGCAGATCTAGGCGAGGCAAAGAACCTGAGTACGAACTAGACCCTGAAATCGAACGTACGTGCAACCTCAGGAACCGAGTTCGCCTCTTGATAGCAAGAAACGACTATCTTGAGGAACCGTTGAAGCAATGCACAACGGGGTAAATAATAACCAGAGGAATACTGAAGATCCTCCCCTCGATGACCAGAATGGACGGCCTGCCGCTGCCGTTGCCGCACGGCAGTCCTGCCGCGATTACATGATCAATGATCATGTTGAACTGGAGACCACCTTGCCAGACGTAGAAGCTGAGAATTTCGAGCTGAAACTTGTTATGTTCAGCATGATAAATTCCCTTGGCCAATTTAGTGGTGCTGCAACAGAGGATGCCCAAGAACATCTAAAAACGTTCCAAGAAATCTGCGGATCGTTTAGATTGCCAGGAACAAATCCGGAAGTATTGAGGCTCCGGTTATTTCCTCATTCACTGAGAGACAAAGCTAAAACTTGGTGGAATAAACTAACATCGGGTTCAATACGAACTTGGGTAGATCTCTCTCGTGAATTTTTATCTCGTTTTAATCCTTCTCACTTATCTGAGTGATTGCGTAACGAAATTGCTACTTTTCAACAGGAAGGTGAGGAGCCAATGCACGAGGCATGGGACAGATTTACAACTCTTCTAAGGAACTGCTCAATGCATGGATTCTCCGTGTGGAATCAGGTCGTTAAATTCTACAATGCTGCCAATATACACACCAAAATGAGAATAGATTCAGCAGCAAATGGGCTACTATTGGACAAAGACCCAGACGAGGCAATGGTAGTGTTGAAAAACCTAGCAAAGAATGACGAGCAATTCCCTACAGCAAGGAGAAGAGGTAAACGAGGGATAACTGTAAAGTATTATGAAACTGACAATTCTTTGAAGACACAGGTTGCATACCTCACAAAGGCAGTGGAAAATCTATTATGGAAAGATTCCAAACCTATATATTTTGCAGAAGAGGTATGTGAAACTTGTAGTGGAAACCACAGTTCGGAAGACTGTCCGTTACAGTTAGAAGAAGGGATGTATGTTGGAAATTACAACAAACCAAGAAATTACGATTCCAACAATTACAATCCCAACTGGAGGAAAAATCCTAAGTTCTCCTGGAGCAATCCAAACAACGCACTTAATCCTCAGATGCAGAACAACCAAAACCAAGGGGCACCCAGAATTATGTCGCGACAGTAGCCGCAGCAGCAACCGCAACAGCAGCCGGCAGCCACACCTAGTATACTGGAACAAACATTTACTACATTCATGTCACAGACAGGAGCTTACATGGCAAACATGGATCACTTTGTCAAGAAGACTGAGTCATTCATGGAAAAGACAGGGATGAGGATGACCAACCATGAGGCCACCCTGAAATAACTAGAGACACAGATGGGCCAGGTTTCCCAGAATATTAAGCCAAGGCAGAACGGAGGATTACCTAGTGATACTAAGGTCACTAGAAAACCCACACATGAGTAGTGTAAAGAAATTACAACTAGGAGTGGGAAACAGTTACAAAGGCCGGATACGAAGAGCATACCAAGTAAGGAACCGACTCCAGATATACCTGCCGTGAACACTACCCCGGCAGAGGAAGAGCAACTTGTTGCCGACACACCTGTCACGACAGAAAAAGGGACAGAGGACCAAGAAAAGGATGCTGAAGAACCTAAGCCTCCTCAGATCCGAATACCATGTGAAGGACGCCTTGAAGATTACCGTCCACCACCTCCTTTTTCCACAGCGGTTACAAAAACAGAAACATGAGTACCAGCTCAAGAAGATTTATGAAATTTTTAAGTAGGTACACATCAATATACCGTTGTTAGAAGCCATCAAACAGATGCCCGGTTATGCGAAATTTCTCAAGGATGCCCTGTCGAAAATATCTAGACTTGGGGAATTCGAAACGGTAAAAATGACAGAAGGATGCATGACTATTCTGCACAGGCATCCACCCAAGAAGAAGAAGGATCCTGGGAGCTTCATCATACCGTGCATAATTGGTGACAAATTCGTGGGTAAGGCACTTTGTGATCTTGGTGCTAGCATAAATTTAATGCCAAAATCTGTGTTTCAAAAATTAGGTATTGGACGAGCACGACCCACGACAGTCATGCTGCAGTTGGCAGACCGCTCTTAAGTACAACCAGAAGGGAAGATCGAATATATTCTGGTAAGAGTGGATAAATTCATTTTTCCTGTTGACTTTCTTGTGTTAGATTGTGAAGCAGATGAAAACGCACCGATCATCCTGGGGCGTCCCTTCCTAGCCACAGACAGAACTGTGATCGATGTGGAGAAAGGAGAACTGACCATGAGAGTAAATGATCAAGAAATCAAACTCAATGTTCTCCAAGCAATTAAACATGTTGATGCAGAAGAAGAGTGTAAGGCCATCACTGAAGTAATCCTTGACCAACCTTGCATCAGATCCAGCTGCCACGACCGAAAAACTGGTCACTGCCACAACAGTCATCTGGAAGACTGTCACGGCAGCAACGATGACAGTGACTCCTCCGATTCAGAAACATCTGACACTGAAGGTCATGAGGAGGTAAATTGGATAGGGAATCGTCCAGGTAAGTTCTTCGAGCCCTTAAATTATACCTCGAATGAACATATAATCCAGAAGCTTTCAATTGAAAAGCCACATGTTCTAGATCTTAAGCCCCTGCTAGGGCAGCTTAAATATGTTTTTCTTGGTTTAAATGATATGTTTCCCGTAATCATCTCTTCCAAGTTAATGCAGGAACAAGAGCAACAGCTTATCAGAATGTTACATCAGCATAAGAAGGTTATTGGATAGACTATAGCTAATATCCAAGGCATCAGTCCGGCATTGTGCATGCACAAGATTCTCTTAGAGGATGGTCATAAGCCGACTATTGATGCCCAGAGACATTTAAACGAGGCTATGCGAGAAGTGGTGAGAAAAGAGATCATCAAATGGCTTGACGCTGGAATCATATACGCCATCTCAGATAGTAAGTGGGTGAGCCTGGTGCAGTGTGTGCCCAAAAAGGGAGGCATAACAGTGGTAACCAACACAGAAAACGAGTTAATCCCAACCAGGACCGTGACCGGTTGGAGGGTTTGTATGGATTACCGGAAGCTTAACAAAGCTACCCGGAAAGATCATTTTCCCCTACCTTTTATCGATTAAATGCTTGATAGATTAGCGGGGAAACCTTACTATTGTTTTCTTGATGGTTACTCAGGTTATAATCAGATAGCGATTGCACCGGAGGATCAAGAGAAAACTACCTTCACATGCCCGTACGGCACTTACGCTTTTCGGAGAAAGCCATTTGGACTCTGCAATGCACCAACAACCTTTCAAAGATGCATGATGGCCATATTCTCCGACATGGTGGAAGATTTCCTAGAGATTTTTATGGACGATTTTTCCGTCTTTAGAGACAGTTTTGAAGGTTGTTTAGACAACTTGCAGAAGGTCCTTGAAAGATGTGAAGAGGCGAACTTGGTCTTGAACTGGGAAAAATGCCACTTCATGGTGGATGAAGGAATAGTACTGGGCCACAAGGTAAGCTGCCACGGCATAGAGGTAGACAGAGCAAAAATAGAGGTAATCGAAAAGCTGCCGCCACCCACCACAGTCAAGGGGATTCGGAGTTTCTTAGGACATGCTGGGTTTTATCGACGATTTATCGCCAATTTCTCGAAGATTACCAAGCCCTTATGTCACTTATTGGAGCAGAATCGTCCATTTGACTTTAATACTGAATGTACTGAGGCATTCAGAATTCTGAAAGAGAAGCTGGTAATAGCCCCGATCGTACAGCCACCAGACTGGAGTTTGCCATTCGAGATAATGTGTGATGCCAGTGACTATGCTGTCGGGGCAGCACTAGGGCAGAAGAAGGATAAGCTCTTCCATGTGATTTACTATGCCAACAAGACACCAAATGATGCCCAAGTAAACTACACCACGACAGAAAAGGAACTGTTAGCAGTGGTGTTCTCAATCGACAAGTTTCGTCCGTACATACTTGGAACGAAGGTGGTGGTCCATACAGACCATTCAACACTGAAGTATCTGTTCATGAAAAAGGATGCAAAACCGAGACTGATACGTTGGATTCTGCTGCTACAACAATTCGACATTGACATCAAGGATAAAAAGGGAACAGAGAACCAATTGGCAGACCACTTGTTGAGGCTAGAGACAGGGAAGAGTCAATCAACAGATAGGACCAACATACTGGAGACCTTCCCGGAAGAGCAGCTGTTTGCTGCCACCAGCACTGCCGCGACAGCCATGGCGGAAGGTAAGCTTTCTGAAACCCCTTGGTACGTTGATTTTGTTAATCACATTGTTAGCGGGGTACTACCTCCTGAACTTAATCACCAAGCAAGGAAGAGGTTCCAAAATGATGCAAAACATTATTATTGGGACGAACCTCTTCTTTTCAAACATTGTGCAGATCAAATTATCAGGAGATGCGTACCACAGGATGAACAGGAAGCTGTGCTTCATCACTGCCATGCTTCCCCATATGGATGACATTTAGGTGGAAACAAAACTGCTGCCAAAGTTCTGCAATCTGGTCTCTACTAGCCCACACTGTTCAAAGATGCACAAGCCTTTTACAAGGGCTGTGACAAATGCCAAAGGACTGGGAACATCTCGAGAAGGCACGAGATGCCACTGCAGAACATTTTAGAGGTCGAAATCTTTGATGTACGGGGAATCGGCTTCATGAGACCGTTCCCAGCATCTTGTGGGCACCTTTACATCCTACTAGCAGTGGATTATGTGTCCAAATGGGTAGAAGCGATCGCCACTCAGAAAAATGACGCCAACACTGTTCAAAGATTTCTGCACAAGAATATCTTCTCCAGATTTGGCATTCCCAAGGCGATCATCAGTGACGAGGGGAGACACTTCGATAACAGGGTACTTGCTGCTGCCTTGAGAAAATACGGAGTAAAGCACCGGATTGCAACATCATATCACCCTCAAACCAATGGGCAGGCCGAGATATCTAACCGAGAAGTAAAGAACATACTTGAGAAGATGGTTAAACCCACTCGAAAGGATTGGTCTCTACACCTCAATGATGCACTCTGGGCCTATAGAATAGCATTCAAAACACCATTGGGAATATCACCCTACAGACTCATCTACGGGAAAACATGCCATTTACCGGTTGAGATAGAACACAGAGCTTACTGGGCTATCAAGGCAGTAAATTTGGACTGGGATAAGGCAGGACAAAAGAGGCTAGTGGACTTGAATGAAATTGAAGAAATTCGAGCAATGGCCTACGACAATGCAAAAATCTACAAAGATAAAACCAAAAGGTGTCACGACAGGAAACTGCTGCCACGACAGTTCTGCCCAGGGCAACAGGTGTTGTTGTTCAATTCTAGGTTGAAGCTTTTTCCAGGAAAGCTTAAATCTAGATGGTCCGGTCCTTTCCAAGTTGTCTAGGTTTTCCCCCATGGTGCCATCATCATCAAATCCCTAAAGGACGGACACCAGTTCAAAGTCAACGGACAGAGACTAAAGCATTATCATGGGACTGAAGCCCAAAGGATGCAGGAAGTAGTTATTTTAGGAGATGCCCCTCAAGGCATCCCTATCTTAACTTAGTTTTTATTTTATTTTATTGTATTTATTTATTAGGAATTAAGATTTAATTATTTTATTTTAGGAATTAATATTTTATTTTATTTATTTTTAGGAAACAAAGGAAACAGGGCAAAGAGAAGGAATGAACCAGCCCACCATACCTACAACAGCCCAAAAAGCCCAACAGACGAGTCTATCGTCACAGCCTGTCATCAGCTGTCGCGACAGACGCAGAGAAGACAGTCTGTCACCAAGCTGTCGCGACAGACGCACAACAGACACAGAAACGCGTGACAAACGCGTCAAAAACCGCGTAACAGCTGGCCCCGTTATTCGCGCTTGTCGTTACAGCTCCAACAGGCAGAAAATCACCCTTCTATATAAACCCCCATTCACTATTCACTTCTCACCTCATTCTCATTCTCTCAACTTGCTTCCTCTGTTTAGATCTTTAAAATTTTCTTTACATTTTCTACAGTCCTTGCAAATGGCTAGCAGAAAAACCCACCGCAGTGCTGTCTCCACCCCAAGCCATAACGCCATTCCAGACCGTTTTGCCTCCACCGACTCCGCCACAAGATACTACAGCTCCTTCCAAAAGAGGGACATGTGGGAGAAACGAGGGTTTATCTACACACAACCCACGGGTGATCTAGGGCTCGAGCAATTCATCGCAAAGAAAATCCAAGCCCTCAAATGGCAGAAATTTGTTGCCCAACCCGAGGAGATGAACATCACCCTCGTCAGAGAATTCTACGTTGCCGTCGACAGCAAAGACACCACGACAGTCACCGTTCAAGGCAAAATGATCTCTCTCGAACCTGCATACATCAACACCCTGTACGGGCTGTACGTGGGCAGGAAGGAAGATGCCCACAGGAGGTTGGTGAATAGTCTGTCGCCGACAGACTATGATGCTGTCATGGCCGAGGTCACAAAAGAAGGGACGGAGTGGAACAACGACCCTAAACACCGATGGACCGTGAAGAGAACCCAGCTGACTCCACAAGCCAAACTGTGGAATCACTTCGTCAAAAAGCGTCTCATGCCTACCTCCCACAACAGCACTGTCGACAGACCCAGGTTAGCCCTCGTCCATTCTATTTTAAACGAGAGGCAAATTAATGTGGGCCGCTACGTACGGGATGGGATCCTCGAATGTGCACTCCGACCATCGGGACCCCTATTCTTCCTATACCTCATCACCACCATCTTCCTATACCTCATGGAGTTGAAAGCGGCCACCCCATTGTCATACTTCAACCCCTCTGCCGCGGCAGACCAGACGGCAGGCCCCAGTTCCCCAGAACTTGCTGCAGCAGAACAACAGCAGACGACAAAAGCACCTCCATCAGACGCCTCTGCCCAAATTCTGTCGACGCTGAAAATAATGGAGGAACGGCAGCTCAGACTGATGAGCTACATAAGGGATTTCACGGCAGCCACGGTAAACTTTATCCATAACGATTTACATTTTACCCATGTGCCATTCCCCTCATTCCCAGAATAGTTCTTTGCTGCCCCCACGCCTACACCTACCCATGCTGCGAGCCCGAGAACTCCATCTGATGCCTCCACACCTACACCGGCCACGACAGCTGAACGCGGTAGACAATCTAACACTGTTAGAGGCGAAAAGCGAAAGAACCCCCTGCCGGAACTTGACACAGAATATTTTGAAGGGTTCTCCTCCTCTTCCGTCTGGCAAGATTCTGACGGCGAGCCCTCAGTTGCCCGAAACCTCTCCAAGGACTTCACGCCAATGAAAAGGAAGAAGCTCAATGAAACGGGCGTAGGACCCTCCGGCCAAGGCAAATCTGCCAACAACAGCAGCTCCGACGATGAGATCAAGGTTCTGGACAAGTCCCCACACATCTCACCAACACGTGTCCAGCCACCTCGGGAAGCAAAGATGAAGACAGCCTCTCCCAGCATCCTGCCAGCCCATGCCATGAAAGTTACTGCCCGCCGGCAGCTCCAGATCAGCAGCAGCAGCGACGAAAGCTCCTCAACTTAAGTTTCTATCTTATATTTGTTGTCTTTGCTATTTTATTTCTTTTGTGATGTATTTTATTTTTCTGTTTTTATCTTTCATGTTGTCATGCATTGAGGGCAATGCAACCCTCGAGTTTGGGGGTGGCATCCCTCCATTAATGAAGTTATTAGTTGTGTCCTAAATTTGTATCGAAGTATTAGTTATTATTAAGTTTATTTTTGTATCAAAACAATTTGGCTTAAGTCTTTGAACTCAACTTACCTGCCGCGACATACTCTGTCGTGACAGTGCTTTTAGGAATTTTTAGGAACTGTTTAGAGCCTTGCTATAATTCGGAACTGTACAACACCTTTTTGTGACTTATATGATGTTAAGACTTTGTTAGCAAACTTAGAATAGGAAGCTTAGCCACTTGAGTTAGATTCAATCTTACTCCTAGAGGTGCCTAACACTGACACTAGGAAATTAAACTAGAGGTGCCCAAAACCGGCTCTAGTAGAAATAGAAAAACTTTAGAAAAAGACTAGAGGTGCCCGAAATTGGCTCTAGTTAAAAACTTTTATTTTTGAAGTAAAACTCAAGTAAGTTAAGTAACTATTCTGGTTGCTAAAGAGTCTATGCTCATATTTGTTCACAAAACCCGCACACACTGCACAAGAGCTATAGCATTGTTCCGAATAATTCTAGAAATACCCGACAAGGCATTACTCTTGATAGGGAAATGTGTGGTAGGTAATGAAGAGTTCACTGAATTAAGCCAAACCAAAAAAATCTTTCATTTTTAGTTAGGTCATATTTGCTTGAGGGCAAGCAAGAACTTGAGTTTGGGGGTGTGTTGAGTGTGCAAAAGTTCTATATTTTACCCCTTATTTAACCCATATTTCTGCTGCATTCAAGCATAATTCATTGCATTTAGGTAAAGTTTTGCATATACATCACAATTAGATTAAATGGCAGAGTTGCTACTGATTTTGGTCACTTTTGCAGGTATCTGCTGTGGCAGACACAGGGCAGTAAGGGAGCAGAGCTGGATCACAGGACTGGAGTCAAGGAGTACATGCTGTCGTGGCCACTGCCGTGGCAGCTATGACGACAGCATGGGTGAAGTGGAAAAGTAAAGTGGAGTGCGACAGATAGAGGATTTCAAGCCGTTCTGTCGTGGACCACTCCTATATTTTTTTGAGCCCTGGGGCAGAATGAAGGACAAGCCCAAAGTTCAAGGAAGAAACCCAAAGCAAGAAAAGAGGACGAATTAAAGACATCTACTAAAAAGATTTAATCTTTAATAGAGTTGTACTTTAGTTTGAACTTGTATTCTTACCTTATTAGAAAACTTGAACCCAAGGCTTATATAAAGGCATGTAATTCGACCTAGGGAAGGATATCTCATCTCTAGCCGTCTTCCCCAAAACCCTTGCCGTTTTCCCCCTTCTCATCATGTTCTAAACCTCCCCTAGGGCTAAGGGTTGATTCTGTAAAGTAGTTGCAAGGATTGTACTGTTTTAGGATTTTTTTCTATTCAAGCAATAAAAACTTCAAGTTTATTTATTCTGGTTTTCCACATCTTGCAAGAGTATCGGGAGAGCATTGTGAGGTTATCTATTTGTTTGATATCGGGAGAGTCAAGCATACGAACAGAATAAATACGCGTTTTCCAGTTTATGGTTAAACCATCTCGGACCTAGGGATAGGACGAGGTTCAGTGGCTAATAAAGAATTCACAAACATCGGTGTTCATCCTTCGATTCACGCCGGGAGGTATCATCCAAGACGTGTTCATCGATAGACTTGGACCTAGGGATAGGACAAGTTATAACAGGGATTCTTGCCAAACTTGAAGTGTAGAGTTGTGTGATCGCTGCCGCGACAACAACAGACTTCTGCCGCGACAGGGACGACGACAGAACAGAAGTTGCTTCTACAATGCAACACCTGCACTACCGAGCAATTCAATACCGGCCTATTTCTAAACCTTGATTCTTTTATCTTTTATATTCCTTATTTTCCGATATTACTTTCCAAACAATTTAAACACTTTCTTTCTCTCGTGCAGCAACTATAGGATAAAGCTATTTCCAGTCCCTGTGGAGACGATATCCGATACTCCAAGTATCACTTTACTACTTGCGTCGTGTACACTTGCACTACATTGCGATAAGACTTTTGACACGCAACAGTAGACATAGACTGGATTGGTGTTGCATTGCCTTTGTGTGTATGGTTAATGGGGTGTCCCATATTGTAGATTACATACTTTTTGAAACATCTTTCAGAACTGATTTCAGATCTGGTATTGTTTTGCACAACAATAATAGTCAGATTGCGTAATTGATAGAGTTATCCAGACATATAATTTACAATAGAGAAAACTATATATTTAGTACTCTAGCTATGTCAGCGTTAGTATTTTGGTATCTAAACTATTATTTTTGACAAAATAGTACCTAATATTACGTTTTTGTTTTGCTTTGGTAACTCAATTGTTTAAAATTAACAGAAATGGTGACATGGGTTGAGTTAATAATAGTTTTAGTCCACAAACTTATAAAAAATATCAATTTAGTCTAATATTCTATCAATTTAAACATTATTTTAATTTTTGGATTAAAATTGTAAATTCTCATTTTTCTTTTTTTCTTCCAGCCGAACACTTTTTTGAGTTTTGGAGTTTTAAAAACACGTTAGGGACAATCAAGGCTTTAGGATTTGGGGATCAATGGGGGTTAATGCGGGGTCTATTGGAAGACCCAAACTCTACGATCGGGATATCGACGAGAATACGATGAGGTGGGAAAGAGATGGGACAAAATTTTATCAAAATTAAGATGATATTTTACACTAAAATTAAGATGATGTTTTAAATTGATAATATATATAAGTGTTTTTGGTCTAAAAATATGATCTCTGTTAGTTTTTAACAGATGGATACCAAAACAGAAAAAAACGTAACGTTAAGTACCATTTTATCAGAAGTAATAGCCGGGTACCAAAACAGTATCGCGGGCATAATTAGACATTAAATATATAATTTTCTTTTTACAATATGATCTCGTTTTATCACTCATTCACCCAATTTTATATGGTATCTCTAGCAAGTTCTTTGCTAGCTCCTACTACAAAAACCAGTTTTGTATGGGATCTTATACAGAATAGAATTTTTTTTCGTCTATGTCTCAATATTAAAAATTTAATTTAGCGTCTAAAGTTGAAGTTTAGAGTTAAATTTTAAGGTGCAGAATTTAATTTTTAGGATTTAGAAATTAAAATAAAAATATAAGGTCTAGTTTTATTAGTGTTGAGACATAAATAGAAGCATTGAAAAGATACAATTTTTTTATCCACCCTATGCATTTAGTTTTCTAACGTGATTTTTGGTGATCAGCTAAGTTTCCTTTTTTTTTATTTAAACAGAAGCTAATACATTCATTTAGATGTCATTTCACAACAATTTTTTCATGGCATCGGACGGTAAATTATAGATGATCAAATCGACTGGCTTGCCTCTGCTAATACCGACTAATGCGCCTGCAACTTAGTTTCGACCACGACCAATCATTCTATTTATAACCTCCCAATATCGCTCCATAATACCCGTGATGGAGTCCACCACTGTATGATCTTGAAGTGCAATGGAAGAAGCCATCAAAATCTGAAAAAACTTCAGTATTATTGAGAAATATACTTTGTTAAACAAAAGGAAAGAAAACTAGGGCACACAAAATGTAGGCCACACAAAATGTAGGCCACAATCGGAGTAATGGGCCAGAGTCACATACTCATCTGTTTATATAGCCCAGTAAGAGATAACCAAGATGAGTATTTCTAACTAACTCAGTTATCCCTAATGGGTTGTTACAAAACTAGTTAAACTGATCCAACAATTTTCAGTTATAACCATATAACCACCTAACAGATGGATAAGCACAGGGCTAAAGCTTAACGGGCTTTTATAGCTCAACATTATGTCGCCCCCCTTTGAAAAACTGAAACCAATATTCACCTCGTCCCCCTTTGGAAAGCTGAAACCAATATTCAAAGGAAAATCAAGGGAAGGCTTGTACACTCAACTTGTGTCGAAACATCTGAAAGTAGGACTTGGACAACGACCTAGTGAGCTCATCGGCAACTTGATGCTCGGCAGGGACATAGTTAACTTGAAGACTTTCTTGTGTGATTTTTTCTCAAACAAAATGTATGTCCAACTCTACATGCTTAGACCGAGCATGTAAAATAGGATTGGCGGATAGAACGACGACACTAGTATTATCATTCCAAATGAATGGCGTGTTTGAAATTTGCACACCCATATCACTTAACACAGAACTGATCTACACAACTTTAGAAGCAGCGTCAACAATGCTTTTGTACTCGACCTCAATTGTTGAGCGTGATACATATTTTTGTTTCCTTGAACTTCACACAACAAAGCAATTATTAATGTATAAACAATAACTCGTAGTCGACCTTCGGTCATCCAAATCACTAGCCCAGTCGGCATCGTCATAAGCAACAACAGTTAACAGTTTATTTGTGAAGTTAGTAAACAACAAGCCAAACTCTAAAGTACCTTAGAATTTGTTTGACAGCCACCAAATGACCCTCGCACGACCGATGCATGAATTAGGCAACTTTATTGACGCTGAAAGCAATATCTGGGCGCGTGTGGCATAGATAAAGTAAGGCACCCACCACACTACGATATTCTTATGGATCGGACAGAGGGCTACCAGTATCCTGAGTCAACTTTGTCGAAGGCAGCAATGGAGTAGGAGTTGGCTTGGCTTGGTCCATCTTAGTCTTCTAAAGCAACTCAAGAATATATTTTTCTGACTAAGATGAATTGAATCGACACTCTTTTGCACCTCTATTCCAAGGAATAACTCAATTTCTCCAAGGTCCTTTAAAGCAAATTTTCTACTTAAGCTGAATATAATAATTTCAACATCAGTTTCTGACAGGCTGATGACAATGATATCGTCAACATATACTAACAAGTATGTGACGATCTTCCCTTTGTCACTAATAAACAAAGAAGCATCAGCCCTTGACTGCCTAAATCCAATTTCAACAAGGTATGCACGAAGTTTTTTGTACCAATTTCATAGAGCTTGACATAGGCCATACAAGGCTTTTTGTAAGCTACAGACCAGAACCGAGCCATGCTCATCGGTGTGCTAGAATCCCGGAGGTTGTTGCATGAAAACTTCCTCATCCAAATCACCATTGTGGAAGGCGTTATTGACATCAACTTGATGTAACTTCTACTGATTCGAGATAGCCACAAACATAATGATTTTTGAAGTTGCAAACCATACCATCAGACTAAATATATCCTTATAATCTTGGCCAGGGACTTGTGAAAACTCTTTTGCGACAAGCCTTGCCTTGTATCGTGCCACAGTGCCATCTGAATTTCGTTTGATCCGAAACAACCACTTGCATCCAACAGTTTTGTGACCATCAGGTAGTGGTATCAGCTTCCACGTGCCATTAGCAACAAGTGCATTATATTCAGCAAGCACGGCTTCCTTCCAGACTGTTGACACAAGATCCTCTTGAATCGACTGAGGTTCATATTCCTCAGTAGCCACTGTTGCAGAATTTTTTTGGGTTTGAAGACTCCCAACTTGCTACGCGTAATCATGGGGTGGTTATTTATTGTAGTGGAAGGACCATATGTGCCAGGGAACTCATGTTGTCTGGGACCAGCAACAACATCCAAGAATGGGCTACTAGCAACAGGGTCAGTACTAGTACGTAAAGAATGACCACTCTCACCACATGCTATGGCCGGGCTAGGTTGACTAGAAGAAACAATAGATGACGGCTCATCAATAGCTAGATTCGGCACACCCAAAGGTTGAGACACCTCAAACTTATTTTGAACTGAATATGCCACATCATCTTGTTGAGGAACCATGTCTTCATTTGCAATAGAGAAAGCTGCTACACACCCAACATGGTCTGTGGAAGAAACAAAACCTCTAGAACTAGAAACGATAGACTCACACCTTGGCAGGTCTGTACTTTGTGCAAGAGGTAGTACATTGGGTGTTGAGGAAGAATTTATGTTATCACCAACTGATTTGCATGCCTAGTAGACCCAACAGGCTCCAAACCATTGTTTGCAAGAGAAACAGTTGGTGTGTCAGCTAAATTGGGCACAACACGCAAGGAGGGGGACTCAAACAAAATGGTCTCCACATCTTTACCCATGAGACTTTTACTTGCAAAGGGAAATGAGCCTTCATTAGTTACCACATGTCTGGATATAATGACTTTACCTTGTGAAGTAAGGCATTGGTAGCTCTTATGTTGAGCACAATAGCCAAGAAAAGTACACTCTTGTGATCGAAAGTCAAGCTTGTGGGACTGAAAAAGTCACAAATGTGGGAAACACAAGCACCCAAAAACCTTCATAAATGTGTAGTCTGGTTTGTGCATAAGGAGCTTTTTCACATGAGACATACCATTCAAAACCCTGGTGAGTAATCGATTGATGAGATACACAACACTTGTAACAGCATACGACCAAAAACGAATAGGCAGAGAGGCCTGAACCAAAAGAGTGAGAGCGAGCTTTAAAATGTGTCTGTGCTTACGCTCTACCACTCCATTTTTCTCAGAAGTATGTGGACACGTAACCCTGTGCCTAGTTCCCGCCTCAGCCAAGATGGGAGAGAGACTACGAAACTCCCCATCCCAATCACTCTGAACCTCCTTAATATCGAAATTGAACTGAGTACAAACTATTTTTGAGAATAACTGATAGACATGCATAGCCTGAGACTTAGTCTTGAGAAGGTATAACCATGTGTGCCAAGAGTATGCATCAACAAACGATATATAGTAAACATACCCAACAGAAGCAACATGGGTTGGACCCCATAAATCCATAAACACAAGTTAAAAAGGTTCAATGTACACCGTAGTTGAATCCTAAAAAGGCAACTTGTGACTCTTTCCAATTTGGCACGCAGAACACAATGGCATTTTAATATCATTAACAGAAAATTGAACATTACAATTTTTTAGGATAGTGGCTAAAGTCGAATGATTAGGATGCCCTAAACGACGATGCTACAATTCATAAGGTGTGCAATCTAGCCTAACTAAGTTTGACTCAGTTGAATTACAAAACAGGAGTACAAGATTCTTGACCAACACAACACCTATCACAACTATTATTGAAAACATAAAGATCATTCTTCCCACGACCACGAATCAGTTCCTCTCCAGAATTTTCATCACGAACCACACAATGTGAATCATGAAATTGAAAGTAAACCTGGTTTTCCTTAGCAAACTTTGAAACAGAAAGGAGATTTTTAGTCACTTGTGGCACAACAAGTAAATTACGTAGCAGCATAACACGAGAATTAGACTATAAACAAGAGGTTCCAATCTTAGAGATATTCAGGTCATTACCATCACCCACAAAAAGCTAACTTGGCCCGGAGTAGTCCGACGAGTGAGGAGCATTATTGACATCAGGTGTTACTTGATGAGTTGCATCGGTGTCGACCAACCACTGATTCTGACTGCTTGAAGTGGGATAGGTGTGTTCTAGAGCATACTGAGAACAGTTGACTACAAGGGAGGACTGCCCTGAAGTGTTACTCACAGCAGAAGGACCAACAGAGTCAAACGAGCACATATGAGCAGATTGGGGATTCTTAGAGCTACGTGTCACGACCGTTTTTTGAAGACCCATTTGTGGGAAAAAAAACAGCCTGACGATTAGGGTTTTAGAAATCTGGGTTTTTCATTTTAATTTGATCTTGAAATTGGGGATTTTTCAAATTTTAGTCAAATTTCCTTTATCTGCTTAAAAATCATTTTTGAGTCGCCACCGGTCACTTTGGTAGACCGGACACATGTTTTTTTTTTTCAACTTTTGCCAAACAGTCATCCATTTCTTTGAGGTGTCGAATCAATTGACATAAGTTATGTCAAGGGATTCATTTCTTTCGGTGACCGTTGGGTAGAACGAAAGGATCTTCACTTATGTTATTTTGAATTATGATCAAGGCTTTTTAAATTAAAATAAAAAAGGCTTCTCTGGTTCTCGCTCTTTTCTTCTTATTAACTGGAACTTCTGGTAGTATACCTTTATTTACTGGAATAACGGAAATTGGCTAGATTGAATGAATGGATTGAATGGACTGCTACGGATTGGCATTCTATTCTGCCAACGAAGGAAATGGTCATTGCGGAGAATGACTGGTGGCAAATTCAGGAAGATCCTTTGGTCAATTCAATGTTCTACCCTACGAAAGTAGGAAGGGGAGGTGTCTAATCTGAGTCCATCTTCACTTCGGGTGAAAAAATGATGTTGACTTGGCTGACTCGGATGCCCCAAAATTACTGTGATGAAAACTATGAGCAAGAAATGGTTATGCAGCATGATGTGATGCAAATGTATGCAAAATGAGATGTAAATGCTAGGTTGACATGCTTTATTCGAACAAAAGCAATCCTACCTAATCATACTTTTCTACCCGCATATTTTGAACAAAAGTGAGTTCTACTACTCCATGGCGGGGAGTTATGACCCGTTGAGGTTCTTCGGTCTCTTCCATGGACATGTTTGCGCGTTCAAGCCAAAAACTGCATCTTGAATGCCCCTAATTGTATGTCTAATGTGTATGTCCAATCTAAATGCATGATAAACTTTAGATGTATGTACTTAATCTAAATGCATGATGATTTTTACTGCATGCAACTAAATGCATGAATGTGACATGATTTTTCTTGGCCCTTAAAGGGATGCTCATGACTCTCTGTTGGTCAGATCTTTGCTTCTGATTAAGTAGTGTTCAATGCCTTGTGTGTGAGGATGCCCCAACCTTCCTTGGGTTCGACCATCTTTGGATTACTTCCTCGGGTGAATGCCCCAACATTTTCGTCCGAGACTACTCTTGAAGTGAACTCGAAGCTTGAAGTATGTTTTCGCCTCTTCTTGAAGAGCTTTCATTGTTCTCATGAATGCATTATATTATGTTGCTCCTGTTAGGGTCTATAAATTTGTTGCATTGGTTCATGGCAGCTCATTACTTGCGGCTCTGGCGAAGTGCTACAGACGATAATTGATGTAGTCATATGGGGTGCAGAAGTCTAATTTAGCATCGGAGACATGCTTCCTGTACTTGTCGGGGAATGCTCCAGGACTGGGCCTTGTAGAGGCAGGGTGTATGGAGGTTATTCGAAAATGCCCCTAAACCGGGCTCTTGCATAGGTTCCGCATGGTGCTAGATTGGCCGACTTTGCTTTGTCCTAAATTTGCTGGCATGGGCATCCCATGGACCAGTTTCAAAATTTTGAAAAGTACGCATGTATATACTATAACCCCCTCGTCCAGGTCTAGATGACTAACCGGTCCGAGTAGGCTACACGGGGAAAACCGAAGTGAAACCCGCGAAGGCTCCCCTTCGGTTAACAACCCTAGAAAATTTCTTTACTTATTATCTTTTCTAAATGGATAATTTAAATCCTATATGAAAGGACAACAACGGAAGCAACAAACGAAACGATCAACCCAACATCATACCAAAAACAGTCCATTTTAGTTTAATCTGCAGGCCGTTTCGAAACACCCAAGGAGTGTATCGAAACGCCATGACTAAGTCAATAGGCCCAAGTCGACACGAAGAGACCTATCGAAACGATGGTCAACCGTTCCGAAACACCCTCAACGGTCAACTTCTCGTGGTCAACGATACGAAGACCGTTCTGAAACGCCAAGGCCCGTTTCGATACTTCAATTTATCGGCAAAATCTTAGATTTCCAGTGGCTAAAACGTATCGAAACGACCCTCTGGCGTACCGAAACGTCTGGCCTGAAACAAGAGGCCGTATCGAAACGGGACCAACCATTTCGATACGCCCTCTGCGAGCAGACTAGTTTTAGCTGGTTTATGGCACAGTGCTGTCCAAAAACACAACTACAACCCCCATAAAGCAACATACATCAATTCTAGATGCAAGGCACCTTATATAGACATGCTTAGCACACCACAAACATGTAAGAGCCATACATTAAGGATCAACATTCAACATACAAATAAAGGCCATTTAAGCAAACATAAAATTAACAAGGATTCATACATAGCATTCTTGGGAAGGGCATGAGTCTTAAATCACAAGTCAAGTATGCATCAAGCAAGAATGGTCTACAATCCACAATATAAAGGCATACGCATGGCCAACATAAACTCAACAATTTAACATGCTTAACAAAACACATCATCAACTAAGGAGTTTGACACCAACTCCTACAAGTCTACACCCCCATCGTCTAGGCATTATTATAATACATAAATCATACTTGAGCTAACCGAGAACTCCAAAAGCTCCTCCCTAGCCCGCTTGCCTCTCGAACTCTAACGATCTGCATGTTGGAAATAAAGGAGAGCGTAAGCTAACTAGCTTAGTGAGAGAAGCTCTATAATTCACAAGCATGCAGTTTTCAAAACGCTTTTCATAATTGACAGTAAATCAATGGATGCACGAATGATTATCACAACAAGACCACACATGGCTTGCACATGCACAACCAACATACACACGGTGGGACTACACATCACCGTTTCGACTAGTAGTTTTCCAATGGGACTACACATCAAAGTACTCTTCTACTAGTCACTACCGGTGGGACTACACATCACCGTAGTTAAGAAAACCATCACGTGAGGCTCGACTTCTACACGACTACACAACAACAACGATGTAAAACAACTCGAGATGCACATGATACCACAACATATATCATTCATCAACACATAACAAGGATGTAGGAGTAGTAACTTACACTCGGGTTTAGGTGAACCCTCAAGGTCCCACCCAAACCCCCAAGAGTTCCATTTCGAAAACAAATCAAAGTTGATATTTCTACTCACCGTTGCTACCCAAAAGAGAGCCAATAACCAAGCTCAAGCTTCCAAAATCTCCGGATTCGCTCCCGAGGCTTCACCAACAAGATTTATACCTTCTAATCATCCCAACACAATCAAAACAATCAAAATTCAGTCCACGATTCAAAGTAGCAAACCCAGAACATAATTCAAGCACAAAACACATGATTCAAGCTATGAACAACTCTCAAAATTCTTACTCCCGAGCAGCCATGAAGCACAGCCCAAAACCCTTGATTTCAACACTTAAATTGCTCCCAAAAGCCTCCAAAACAACCCTTACATATAGCCTAACCATCAACCATCAAATTTCCACATTTAACACCCCCAAAACTCAACCTAAAACCCTCCAAAAACCCCTCAAAGACCCAAATTCGGGAAACTCCATAAAACTATGTAAAAATCAAGTATGTTGGACCTTTTAGGTTGTAAACATCTTGTCTAACATTAATAAATCGAAAACTTAAGTTAAAGACAATAAAGATAGCATTTTTAATCAAAAACCCCAAAACTTCAAATTTCAAAATCATGAACAAAAATGAAAACTAAAGGTACTAACTTGTAGAGGGAAAGGAGGACAAGTCAAAAACGTATTTACCTTTCGAAAATCACCAACAAAGAGCAAGGGAAATGATGGAATAGTAACCCTTAGGGAGAGAGCTCTTTTGTCGTTGAAAAGGGGAAGGGAGAGGGAAGAAGATGATGAATAGGCTCATTTAAATTAAAAAGGGGTTTTATTTTTGTAAGACCACTTAATTACCATAATGCCATTAATGAGATGGCAATCTCCCAATTCTAAAATTCAAGGGATTTTTTGTTTGAATCGAGTTAAGTCCAACATAAAATATTTGTTTCGAAAACCCGAGGCCCAAAATAATATTTTATTATTTTAATTATGAAACTGAAACCTGAAATATTACTTTAATATTATTTTCACCCGGCCTCCAAACCCGGGTGTTACAACTCTCCCTCACTTAAGGAATTTCGTCCCCGAAATTACCTGACGGAAACAAGTACGGAAACTGCTCAAGCGCGTCAGCTTTCCTTTCCCACGTGGCCTCTTCCACACCTTTATGTCTCCATAACACTTTGACCAACTCTATGGTCTTACCACGCAACACCTTACTATCAGAAGCAAGTATCTCAACTGGTTCTTCGTTGTAAGACAAGTCAGGATTCAAATCAATCTCTTCTACGGGCATTACATGGGACGGATCCGATCTATACCTCCTAAGCATCGACACATAAAAGACATCATGAATCTTCTCTAACTCGGAAGGCAATCTCAAACGGTAAGCTACTGGCCCAATCCTCTCAACTACCTCATAAGGTTCAATGAATCTTGGGCTTAACTTGCCCTTCCTTCCAAACCTCATCACCTTCTTCCAAGGTGAGACTTTCAAAAACACTTTATCTCCCACGGAATACTCTACCTCTTTCCTCTTTAAGTCGACATAGGACTTCTGTCGATCTGAAGCTGCCTTCAGACGATCACATATCAACTTTACCTTCTCGGTGGTGCCCTTAAGCAAATCAGGCATCGGTACAAGCTTCTGTCCGGCTTCGGCCCAACAAATCAGAGTTCTACACTTCCTACCATACAAGGCCTCATAAGGAGCCATCTGAATACTCGACTGAAAGCTGTTGTTATATGCAAACTCTACTAATGGTAGATGTTTCTCCCACGACCCCTAAAAATCAATGATGCAACATCTCAACATATCTTCCAACACCTAAATCACTCTCTCAGACTAACCATCTGACTGCGGATGATACGAAGTGCTGAAGTTCAACCAAGTACCCAAGGCTCGATGCAAACACTCCCAAAATCTAGCTGTAAACCTCGGATCTCTGTCTGACACAATCGATTTCGGTACCCCATGTAGTCTCACTATCTCATATATATACAGATCGGCCAACTTGTCTAAAGTATAGGTGGTATGAACTGGTATGAAGTGGGCACACTTAGTAAACCTATCCACTATCACCCACACAGAATTCTTCCTCGAAGGAGTCAACGGTAGCCCTGACACAAAGTCCATGGTGATACGTTCCCACTTCCATTTCGGAATCTTCAACGGCTGTAACAAACCTGAGGGAAACTGATGCTCGGCCTTGACCCTCTGGAAAACCATACACCTACTTACAAACTCGGCCACGTCTTTCTTCAAACCAACCCAATAGTACTCTTCTTTTAACCCTCGATACATCTTCGTGCTACCTGGATGCATAGCAAAAGGACTATTATGAGCTTCATTCAAGATCGTACGCCTCAACTCGGCATCCTCTGGAATCACTATCCTATCCTTGTAACATAGGATCCCATTCTCACCAAAACAATACTCGGTAGGCCTATCTTCGGCTATGTCTTGCACGTGAGGTGCCAAAGACTCATCTCGCAACTGTTTCTCTCGAATTAACTGAACTAACGAAGGCTTAACCTGAAGCCCGGCTATCAACCCACCATCCTTAGACACACTCAACCTTGCAAACATAGCTCGTAACTCAACGGCCACTTTTCTACTCAAGGCATCGACCACTACGTTTGCCTTACCCGAATTGTACTCTATTGTGAGGTCATAATCCTTGAGAAGCTCTAACCACCTACATTGCCTGAGGTTCAAATCCCTCTGAGACATCAAATACTTCAAACTCTTGTGGTCGGTATACACGGTGCACTTCTCACCATAAAGATGGTGTCTCCAAATCTTCAACGCGAACACCACTGCGGCTAGCTCTATGTCATGGGTGGGATAATTCTTCTCATGAACTTTCAACTGTCGCGAAGCATATGCTACCACCTTACCCTCTTGCAAAAGCACACAACCTAGCCCTACATAGGATGCATCACTATAAATCACAAATTCTCTCCCTGGTTCAGGCTGAATCAAGATAGGAGCTTCGGTCAAAGCTTTCTTCAATTTCTCAAACGCCCCTTGTCTTGCATCTGACCACTCATACGGAACATTCTTCTGTAGCAACTTAGTCAAAGGAGACGCTATCTTAGAAAACCCCTCAACAAACCTTCTATAGTACCCCGCCAAACCTAGGAAACTGCGGATCTCTGTCACTGACTTCGGTTGTTTCCAATTCACTATAGCTTCTATCTTCTTGGGATCCACACTAATCCTACTAGCCGAGATCACGTGACCTAGGAAGACTACCTCCCTAATCCAAAACTCACATTTGCTTAGCTTGGCATACAACTGATTCTCTAATAGGGTTTGAAGTACTAACAGCAAATGCTCATCATGCTCCTCCTCGGTCCTAGAGTACACTAAGATGTCGTCTATGAACACTACCACAAACCTGTCCAAGAACTCATGAAACACACGGTTCATCATATCCATGAAAGCTGTCGGAGCGTTAGTCAACCCAAAAGGCATCACCAAAAACTCATAATGCCCATAACGTGTACGAAAGGCCGTCTTCGGTATGTCCACATCCTTTACCTTCAACTGGTAGTACCCGGACCTCAAGTCAATCTTCGAAAACACAGAAGCACCTCTGAACTGGTCTAGCAAGTCATCTATCCTAGGCAAAGGGTATTTGTTCTTCATTGTCACCTTATTCAACTGCCTATAATCTATACACATCCTCATGCTACCATCTTTCTTTTTCACAAACAAGACCGGAGCACCCCACGGGGAAATACTAGGCCTAATGAAGCCCCTATCAGTCAACTCCTGAAGCTGTGTCTTCAACTCTTTCAACTCTTTCGGTGCCATTCTATACGGAGCAATCGACACTGGTGCAGAATCAAAATACGTCTCAATAGCAAACTCAACTACTCTGTCTGGAGGCAGGCCCGGTAACTCTTCCGGAAAAACACTCAGAAAATCACATATTGTTCTGATGTCCCGAGGTCTCACCTCACTCATATTCGGATTCATTACATAAGCCAAGTAAGCATGACACCCCGAACTCAACAACCTCTGAGCTTCCAAAGCCGAAACCACATTGGACAAGAACCTGACGTTCTCACCAACTACCACAACCTCAAAGTCATCGGTAAGCCTCAAGGAGACTCTCTTGGTCTCGAATTCAACCCTAGCTCTATGCTCTACAAGCCAATCCATGCCCAAAATCACATCAAAACCGTAGAAGGGTAACTCCATCATATCGACCAGAAATACGTGGCCCTGATGTAACCCCCTCGTCCCGGTCTGGTCGGATGACCGGTCCAAGTGGGCCACACGGGGAAAACCGAAGCGAAACCCGTGAAGGTTTCCCCTCGGTTAACGAACCTAAAATTTTCTTTTTATCTTATCTTGTCTATAGGCATAATTAAAACCTATGTGAAACACAGCAGCGGGAAAAACAAACATTGAAACATACACCGCCCAACCAAAACATTAAACAGCTCATTTTACACCTTTACAGCAGGCCGTTTCGAAACGCCCTTAGGGTGTTCCGAAGCGCCTTGACTTAGTCAACAGGCCAGGGTCAACCTTAGGGTGACCGTTCCGAAACAGGGGTGACCCGTATCGGAACGACCTTGACGGTCAACAGACCAGGGTCAACCATAAGGTGGCCGTTCCGAAACAGGGGAGACCCGTATCGAAACGACCTTGACGGTCAATATCTCGTGGTCAACGAGATTTGACCGTTTCAAAACTTCAAAGGCCCGTTTCGAAACGCCTTCATCTCGCCAATTTCTCAAAATTCCAGTAGCAAAAACGTTCCGAAACGACCCTCATCCGTTTCGAAACGGCAGGCCATTTGCAAAGGATCCGTATCGAAACAGGGGGACCCGTTCCGAAATGCCCCCTGTCTGCAGACTCGTTTTGGCTGTTTCAAGGCACAAGGGTGCCCCAAAACACCACACCACACCATACAAATAGAACTCAAGGCACCCCAACCATACTAGCATGCTTTGACTAGGTTAAGACATGTCTAACACTAAGGCAAGACCTCACAAGGCATGCATTCATTCAACATCAAAGTTAACCTCAAAGGCATATAACCAACATTCAAAAGAGCAATTTAGGCATGAGATACAAACCAACATGGCAACATAAACCATACAAAAGCAAGGTACTAAGGAGTCTACACATGCTCCTAACAACCAACAACTACCCAACAAAATCATACATGTCCCATTGCTCAAACTATTACATGTCCAAACATTAAAAATCCATACTTGAAGCACTTAAGGCTAACAACCACACTTAGAGCCTTCCACTTGCGCAAGCAACCCACGAACTAAGGATCTGCAATGTTGAAAAAAGAGAGCGTAAACAATGATGCTTAGTGAGGGTAAGCTCTAAAAACAAACCTCAACATTGCAGGGTCCGAGCACGATCTAGCCAAGGCATTTTACAAACATACCAAGGATCCACAAGAGCCACAAGATAAGATGCATGAGCAATTTATACAAGTAAATGTCATGATCAACAAGCTCTAAACTCCTCAACATAAGTAGCCACATCAAACATCCAAATAAGGATCATTTATCACATCACATTGATACATTTATCAATCAACATTGGCACCTAGCTATGACTCAAATACGCGGATAACCGTTGGAACTCACATCCAACAACACAACCATTACCTGACGGTGGGATTACACTCATCACCGGTCTCGCGGAGGGGATTCCACTCATCCTCACGCCCCGTCGATGGGATTCCACTCATCACCGACTATATTTAAATACAATTTTCGGGCGTACCCGTACTCCTCCTTGGTGACTCAACGCCACCAAGGCCACGCGCGACTTTTGACTCATGTGTACACACTAACATCCTAATGATCGATCATTTGTATTTAAGTATACTAGTGCCAATATTTACTCACTTCACATTGCTCATTTCAATCAATTCCGTGCCTAGCACGTACCCACCAACAACCATCATCATGCATGTCTCAAGCATCACAATTCATGTCACATCTCACATGTATAACACAATATACATAGCAATCATATTACATTTCATACGAGACATACACCACACACAAATGAGTTCATCCAAAGGCTCTAGATCAAGTTTAGGATTAGGCTACCACCCTAATCCTAACTCTAGGTGGGTCTACCAAGCCCAACCTAGTCCATATACTCGAACCAACCATTTTAAATCCATTTAAAACATTTAACCACTCACCTAAGCTTCCAAGCTCAAAAACCAAGCAAGCGACCACCTTCAATTCCCCGGATTCACTTCCGACGCTTCACCGATGTCCAAACCCGATTCTAATCATCTCAAACACAAACAAAACATTCGAAATCAATAACTCATCATCGGAACCAACCCGGATTAACATTATCAAGTATTCAACACTTAAAATCAACCCCAAAAACAGAATTCCGAGCAGCCCCTAACACCCTCTGAAAACTTCCATTTCAAACATCCAAACAACCATCAAACACACCCAAAGTGATCCTCATATATCATACTAACACCAGCCCTCAAAAACCAACATTAGACAACCCCAAAGACCACTTTAAAACCCTCCAAAAACCCCTTGAAAACCCAATTCCGAAAATTGCTCAAAACCCTTTGAAATTCACATATGTCATACCATTTGACCTCTATATAACATAACTAAACATATTAAATCAACACATTTACTTTAACAACATAAAGCTTTCATTTTTAATCAAAAAGCTCACAACTCCCATTTCCTAAAAACTTCATGAAAACGAAAATAAAAGGTACTTTCATGGAGAAGGAGATGAGGGAAGGTCAAAAATACCATTACCTTTCAATTTGGAGTTGAAATGGGGAAGCTTTTGAATGAAATAGTGAATGGGAGAGAGAAACCCTTTTTCACGTTGGAGGAAGAAGGTGAATAGTAGGAGATGGTGAGAAAATGGGTGTTTTGTTTTGTTTTAAATTTTAAAGGCCCAAAGACCATCTTGCCCTTAATGAAATGGGGTATTCACAAGGGCTCACCATCAATGGCTATTTGGGGTTTAATCCCAAAGCATAGTCAATCATCAAATTAATTAATTTGAAAACAAAACTCGAACCACTATTTAAATCATAAAACCGAACCCAAAATAATATTAAAATATTATTTTCACCTAACCCCTAAACCCGGGTGTTACACCTGAACCATCAAGGGGAACCTCCTATACACTTTCCTAACTACAACTGTATCACCAAAAGAGCTAGTAACATTTAGACCTACATCTAGCCAATCACATGGTAACCCTAATGACCTTGCGTGCTCACCCAAAATATACGAATGCGTTGACCCCGAATCTATCAAAGAAAGCAAACTCAAAGACTGTAATGAGAAATTACCTGCAATGACGTCTGTGTCATTCCCAGCCTCACGCTGAGCATACACCCTAGCCGGTCCTCCTCCCTCGGACTGGACTACTACTACATGAGCCAAGTTCCTCTGACCCTCATTCCTTGGCTGAAAGTTTCCACGACCGCGCCCACGGCCTCTCTGATGCTCAAAACCCCTAGCTGGAGCCGGTCCGCCCCTAGCCAGGTGTGGACAGTCACGCCTCAAATGGTCCCGGGAGCTACAGTTCCAACACGCTCCATAGATACCCATACACTCGCCCTGGTGGCGCCTCCCGCACTTAGTGCACTCCGGAGTGTGCACAACAGCTCCTTGGCCCTGACGGCCCTGACCATAGTTACCACCCCTATGTCTCAAATCGGGCTGGTACCTCCTATCCCTATGCCTCTTGGCATGATCTCTATCCCAGTTCGCATGTCTCTTTCCGGAATCAGATCCACTAGCTCTTGCACTAGAGCCCAAGTTCTGCTCGATATCCTTGGCCCTAGAGACCAAAACATCAAACTCAGTGTAGTCAGAGGCAAGCATGTAGGTCTTCACATCTCTAGTCAACCCATATCGAAAGCGCTCACACCTCTCCCTCTCATTAGGGACCAACTCTGGAGCATATTGGCTCAATCTCACAAACTGAACCTCGTGCTCAGTCACGGTCCTGTTACCCTGAACCAAGGCCATAAACTCTCTCTTCTTTTCATCCAAGTACTGAACTCCAATATACTTCCTCTTGAAAGCATTTCTGAAGAACTCCCACGTGATTTCCGCTTCAGCCATCCCCGAAGTAACAGTGGTCCACCAAGTATAAGCGTCCCCCTGAAGCAAGGAGACAATGCAACCCAACTTACGGGCGTCTGAACACTCCATCTGTCCCAAGATGCGAGTACTACTCTCAAGCCACCCCTCCAAACCCTCGAGAGTCAACCCACGAAACTCAACTGCCCCTAAATTACGGAGCCTCTCTAAGGGTAGACCTGTCCCCGCACCCTGAGGTGGTGCTGCAGCTTGCATACCGGCCAAAGCTGTCTGAAAAGCCTCGGCTATGGTCTGAATCAAATGGGTCATATCCGCGCCCGCTGGACCCTGACCCTCCTGAGCCCCAACATCTCCAACATTAGCACCGGCCTGAGGCCCATTACCATCACCCCCAACTTGAGCACCAGCATGAGGCACGTTACCTTCGCCACCCACTCCATTACAACCGGGAGCAAGAGGAACGGGAGGCTCACCTCCGGGTGCCTGGTCACCCGCTCTAGGTCACCCCCTTGGTCTCACCATAGCAAAACAAGATCTAAAACAATAAACACAACAAACAAGGAAAATGTTAGGTTAGCAAAAGGGTAAGGACTCCGGTTCTCAAGCTCGTTAAACCAAAACAATTTTCCTTTTTGACAACAATACCTAACAATGGGGACATTTGACTAGCCCTTAACCCAACCAGAAAAAGCCACTGAAACATGCTTTCAAACACTGTACTAGCAAGCAAACTTCATACAATACATGGTAAAAACACTCATCGAGGCATAGCAACACATAACAACCCAAACTTACCTCACTTACCTACCCGAGGTCTTGGAAACCTCAGGCTCTGATACCACCAAATGTAACCCCCTCGTCCCGGTCTGGATGACTAACCGGTCCGAGTAGGCTACACGGGGAAAACCAAAGTGAAACCCACGAAGGCTCCCCTTCGGTTAGCAACCCTAGAAAATTTCTTTAATTATTATCTTTTCTAAATGGATAATTTAAATCCTATATGAAAGGACAACAACGGAAGCAACAAACGAAACGATCAACCCAACATCAAACCAAAAACAGTCCATTTTAGTTTAATCTGCAGGCCGTTTCGAAACACCCAAGGAGTGTATCAAAACGCCTTGACTAAGTCAACAGGCCCAAGTCAACACGAAGAGAGCGTATCGAAACGGTGGTCAACCGTTTCGAAACACCCTCAACGGTCAACTTCTCGTGGTCAACGATACGAAGACCGTTTCGAAACGCCAAGGCCCATTTCGATACTTCAATTTATCGGCAAAATCTCAGATTTCCAGTGGCTAAAACATATCGAAACGACCCCCTGGCGTACCGAAATGCCTGGCCTGAAACAAGAGGCCGTATCGAAACGGGACCAACCGTTTCGATACGCCCTCTACGAGCAGACTAGTTTTAGCTGGTTTATGGCACAGTGCTGTCCAAAAACACAACTACAACCTCCATAAAACAACATACATCAATTCTAGATGCAAGGCACCATATATAGACATGCTTAGCACACCACAAACATGTAAGAGCCATACATTATTGATCAACATTCAACATACATATAAAGGCCATTCAAGCAAACATCAAATTAACAAGGATTCATACATAGCATTCTTGGGAAAGGTATGAGTCTTAAATCACAAGGCAAGTATGCATCAAGCAAGTATGGTCTACAATCCACAATATAAAGGCATACGCATGGCCAACATAAACTCAACAATTTAACATGCTCAACAAAACACATCATCAACTAAGGAGTTTGACACCAACTCCTACAAGTCTACACCCCCATCGTCTAGGCATTATTACAATACGTAAATCATACTTGAGCTAACCGAGAACTCCAAAAGCTCCTCCCTTGCCCGCTTGCCTCCCGAACTCTAATGATCTACATGTTGGAAATAAAGGAGAGCGTAAGCTAACTAGCTTAGTGAGAGAAGCTCTATAATTCAACAAGCATGCAGTTTTCAAAACGCTTTTCATATTTAACAGTAAATCAATGGATGCACGAATGATTATCACAACAAGACCACACATGGCTTGCACATGCACAACCAACATACACACGGTGGGACTACACATCAACGTTTCGACTAGTAGTTTTCCAATGGGACTACACATCAAAGTACTCTTCTACTAGTCACTACCGGTGGGACTACACATCACCGTAGTTAAGACAACCATCACGTGAGGCTCGACTTCTACACGACTACACAACAACAATGATGTAAAACAACTTGAGATGCACATGATACCACAACATATATCATTCATCAACACATAACAAGGATGTAGGAGTAGTAACTTACACTCGGGTTTAGGTGAACCCTCAAGGTCCCACCCAAACCCCCAAGAGTTCCATTTCGAAAACAAATCAAAGTTGATATTTCTACTCACCGTTGCTACCCAAAAAAGAGCCGAAAACCAAGCTCAAGCTTCCAAAATCTCTGGATTCGCTCCCGAGGCTTCACCAACAAGATTTCTTGCTTCTAATCATCCCAACACAATCAAAACAATCAAAATTCAGTCCACGATTCAAAGTAGCAAACCCGGAACATAATTCAAGCACAAAACACATGATTCAAGAACAACTCCCAAAATCCTCACTCCCGAGCAGCCATGAAGCACAGCCCAAAACCCTTGATTTCAACACTTAAATTGCTCCCAAAAGCCTCCAAAACAACCCTTACATATAGCCTAACCATCAGCCATCAAATTTCCACATTTAACACCCCAAAAACTCAACCTAAAACCCTCCAAAAACCCCCCTCAAAGACCCAAATTCGGGAAACTCCATAAAACTATGTAAAAATCAAGTATGTTGGACCTTTTAGGTTGTAAACATATTGTCTAATATTAATAAATCGAAAACTTAAGTTAAAGACAATAAAGATAGCATTTTTAATCAAAAACCCCAAAATTTTAAATTTCAAAATCATGAACAAAAATGAAAACTAAAGGTACTAACTTGTAGAGGGAAAGGAGGACAAGTCAAAAACATATTTACCTTTCGAAAATCACCAACAAAGAGCAAGGGAAATGATGGAATAGTAACCCTTAGGGAGAGAGCTCTTTTGTCGTTGAAAAGGGGAAGGGAGAGGGAAGAATATGATGAATAGGCTTATTTAAATTAAAAAGGGGTTTTATTTTTGTAAGACCACTTAATTACCATAATGCCATTAATGAGATGGCAATCTCCCAATTCTAAAATTCAAGGGATTTTTGGTTTAAATCGAGTTAAGTCCAACATAAAATATTTGTTTCGAAAACCCGAGGCCCAAAATAATATTTTATTATTTTAATTATGAAACTAAAACCCGAAACATTACTTTAATATTATTTTCACCCGGCCCCCAAACGCGGGTATTACATATACAAGGTGCATGTCCTAGATGCGAAGGTACTTGTTCAAAAATGGAATGTATGCATGTAAATGGAAGGTGCATGTCCTAGATGCGAATATAATTATTCAAAAAAGGTTCATGTATGCATGTAAACGAAAGGTGCATGTCCTAAATGCGAAGGTATTGATTCAAAATGGTTCTCGTTGCTCAATTTCTGAATTCATGGGATTCATTCGCAACTTTTGAACGTTGCATTGATATCTAGGGTACTAGATTTTCTCCTTATGATAAGTCTTTTTTAAATTGGGAACCAGCCGTGAATCAATACTTCATGCTGGTGAAATATAAAAATTAAAATATTATAGTGGTGTCATGCAATTAATGCGAAATGAATGACTTAATGCAGTATGATCACCAAAAGGAAAAGAATAGGTTAGTTCAAAAATAAAAGAATTGGATGAATAAATCGAATGATAAATAAGGTAAATATTAAAACAGCAAAGAAAATTTGTACATAAATGGAAAATAAAGGCATCAAAACCTAAACAGGGTGACCGCTAACGGGCATAGCTCTAAAGGGTAGGCTCTTACGGTTCACTACATGTGGTTTGGTTCTAAAGTAACGGTACCCGAACTGTCGCTAGGACATCGATTCGGGAGGATACATTTCCTAGGTCTGCACGGAGACGAAGGTCTCACGAAGACAAAGGGAGATATATCCCGAAAGCGTCCACTATTCTGCATGGAGGGGGTACCTCACGAAGGAGTAGCTTCTCGCTCCCACTTAAAAGGGACGGAGCTCAGGTACAGAGCTCATGATATGAAAACTCAAAAGACATATTTTATAATAAAAAATTGTAAAAAATTAGAAAAAAAAATAGGGATCACAAATTAATTAAATCAAAGTCATAATTTTCATCTATAGACAAAAAGTAATCAACTAGTGGCTTGAATTTCTAAAAAATCCTCAGCGAAGTCGCCAAGCTGTAATAATGGTCCCGCATTGAGGGCTTGACGTGTCTTTTACAAAATTTGGTTTGAATGGGAGTCGCCACCAATCTGTTAATTTAGGTGAGATTGGATCACCTGAAAACCCGGTTATTTTAATAAAACTTGTTTTTTGTCGTTTTTACTAAAATAACGAGTTTTGGTCTGCAAAAATAAAAAAAAGTAGGTTCGGGACTCGATTACGTGTGGGGAAGGGTGAGCACCCCCACAACGCCCAAAATTAGTACCTATCGATTACGTAATGTCTTAATGGTGGAAATTATGAATTCGAATTTAATTTAGAAATTGTGATCCCTTAAAATATTTAAAAGATTATTTCTTTGTACGAAAGAAATATACACCCCTACGCTCATGGTATAATTTTCGTTAGATTCCCGACTGAAGGAAATCTATTTTAAAATTTATATTTTAGAATTAAAAATGATATTTTTATAATATGGATTAACGGAAAGCGGCACCCTTACGCTCATGGTACGTTTTTCACGGCTATCCCTAATAAAAGGTCGTTTAAAATTCAATTAAACAATATATATAAATATATATTATTTAAACATGGCATACAAAATATAAAAAGCATAGCAATAATTAAAAGAACATTGTAAATAATTCATACAACGATATTTCTTACAAAAAGCCGACATTAAAATAAATATAAAGATAAAGATCAAAAGTTACCCTACTAGAAACTCGAATGAAGAACTTCGACTGACCCCTAATAAGATCTTTGCATCATTTAGCAAAAGAACGATCTGGACAAATCTCAACAGAACCCTAATCGAATAATTGATCGAACCATTGGGATAATAAAAATACCCCGACGAGAGCACTGCTCTCAAACAAAGGGGCACTGCCCCTTGCACCATTCTTAATGGCTTAATTTGGGTGCCATTTCAATGGCTTTGTTCGTTGGTTCATTTGCTTTGCCTCCCCCGCCTTTTATAGGCAATTGGGGGAGGGGTGATGTGTGATGATAATTAACGTAGATGCCTTGCATGACATCCACGATATTTTGCTTTTTTAATAATAATAATAGTATTCGAAAAAAAATAATTATAGCCCAGACATAAAATAAATATTATATACTTTTAGAACACAAACTAACAATCTAATTGTGATTTTAACTATTTAAATCATTAGATCATAATTGTCTAGTATATGAAGCATTAAAATAATAATATCTTACCCATTAAATACAATCATCAACTAACGTAATACAAAATTAATCAAATTATCATATCTTAAATAAAACTATTCATCTCATTATTTTACCCACATTGCCTTGTTACAAATAAAAATGTTGCTATAAACATACTTTTTAAATACGATTGTCTTGGAATCACTCCTTGCCTCGAACTGCGACCCTCGCACTTGCTTAATTCGCTGCATTGACGGAAGAAAAGAGAGCGTAAGCATATAATGCCTAGTGACTGCTCTCAAAAAGGATAAAATGTCAATGCATTTTGAAACCAAACCGTTATTAGAAACTCATATTTAAGACAATCAAACACATCATTTCCAAAGCATTTAAATAGAACAAGCTTATTCAAAACATATACTTCATGCTTTCATCATAATCCTTTCATTTTCAAGACATTTATATAAAACATGCTTAATTATCTCAAAGCAATTTCCCGTTTTTTTTACAAACGAATCATGCATAACAACCATATGCATCAAACTATTTTTCAAAAGTCTCATGTTTCTTTTATCACATTGCCAAAGGTAACAACCACATTCCTTTTAAGAATCATTTCTCAATGCTCTTAGGCATTCATATATTTAACAAATCATTGCATACCATTTAAAAGATGCATAAAACAGCAAGTAAACTAATCCATGCTTTTTAAACAAAAAAAGGTAAATCAATGCTTATATCAAACCGATATTAAAAGGCGAAATAGAAAAAATTTACTTCCGAGCTTAGCTAAGCTTGCTAGGATTTAACTAAACTCACAAGCCATAATTCAAACTTCTTTATAGTATCAAAACACATTTGCAATCACCAACTTGCTATCGCCTTGATGCCAATGTCTTGACACCCATGCCTCAGTGCCTAACCGTAAATCGTCAAAACAATTGCCAACCTCCATAAAAAATACAAAAATGAATATAAATTGGAACACACCAAAATAACCACTTTATTAAAATATTTCTAATACACGTAGCCTTAGAAAATAATTATTGCCCTCACACGCTACTGCTTCGAACCAATCCACCATAATTTCTTTCCCCAGCTACGAACCAAAATCCGTATAGCAACAATAGCCACAACACAACCAAATTCAACGTGCAAAATCCCCACTTAAAATTCAGCGCCTAAACCACTAGAACCCAATTCAAAACCCTTTTTTAGTAGGGTAAACTATACTATTGACCACCGAGTTATAGGGTTGGTGTTGATTTGACCACTATATTTTCAATTGTATTAAATATACCACATAACTATTTAATTGATTCCAATGTAGCCACCTGCCGTTAAATCCTAATAGAAAGATGATGTGGCAGTTAAAAACAAATTGGTATAATTACACATTTAATCCATATTACTTAAGCATTCTATCAATTTAGTCCTAATTTTTATTTAATAAACAATTAATTATTTAATTAAGTGATGCCACGTGTCACCACCCATTAAAGGAAGAAAATAAATTTTACTCTACAATGAGAGTAGTAGGGTTCGAACTAAAAACTTTTTGGTGAGAGGTGTGTTTGTTTACCAACAACAATAAGCCAAACACACATTTGTGATTTGTTGTACAACATTTATTATTTATCCTTAAATGATGGTAAGACTGGTGGTTCCTGGTGGCTATGGTCCGGGAAAAGCAATTGGAGTAGTGGCACCGATGAGTCCGGTCTCATCGGAATGGATTTGTACCAATCAAATTGATAATCCAACTTCATAATTCGGGATGGAGATTGGTGCAGTACGAGGAAGGCAAAGGATTGTTGATGGTCCAATAGAAAAGGTGCAGAAGGCTTGGCTTGTTTGAAAATAAAATGAAGAATTTCCCCGGTCTTTACACGTCCGATCACACATTATACAAACCATCTTCCAGCATTGTCCACTGTTTTGCTGTGTTTGAGTCCTTTCCTTGAGTTGCACTAGAAGCGATAAACAAAATTGTTGCCTACTACGTTGACTGTTAATCTTGCTTTTACAATGCAGCTCATTTCAATTTCCACAGATTAGCAACAAATAAATTGTTTTTGCAAAAGAATGTCATTGTGCTGCCATTTAATTCACTTCTATTCTGACGTTCTGTCTCAAAGCTAGTATTTTTTGTGTTTTTATTAAAGTATGTAGAGTTCATCAACCATTGTACAATATTGATATGTCTTGGTCTTTTGCAAAATTCTTTAAAGTTTCGGCATCCATTTCTAGCCTGACCAGTTAGGTATGGTTCAATTTTCGTCTTTGGTTAGGCATTTGGCACCGAAAAATATCCTTCATTTAAGCTTCACTGCTCTCTCATCTTTCTGCCATATTTTTTAGTCATTTTTTTTTCTTTTTTATCATGTAATCTGAAGCTGGTGAAAAGCTTTGTTGATTCCATTTCATGCTTTGGATTTTGGAAGTTGCTTGAAATAAGAGAGTTTATGGATTATGATAGACCTAGCAACTTGTATTATTTCTCTTTCAGTCCTTCCATCTCTAGACTTACAAGGAATCTTTCTAGCCTTCTCCATTTATGTTTGATATTGAAGAGAAAAGAAACTCCAAAAAAAAAAGCAATTGCCTGACTGTCGGCAATCAAACAGATCATTTTGTAATGAAGAATAAACTAGCTACATAGGAGAACAAAGTCATAACATAAAAGAAATGGGTTCAGGGTTCATTTCGATGAGACCGGACTCATCGGTGCCACTACACCAATTACTTTTCCCGGACCATAGCCACCAGGAGCAGCTACCTTCATGTTATAACTAACAGCTGTTAGTGGTGGTGCAGTTGGCTGGTAGCCACGCCCACCACCAGTCTTACCATCATTTAAGGATAAATAATAAATGTTGTACAACAAATCACAAATGTATGTTTGGCTTGTTGGTAAATAAACACTCCTCTCACCAAGAGGTCCTTGGTTCAAACCTTACTATTCCTCATTGGAGGGTAAAAATAAAATTATTAAATCAAATATAAATAGTTAAAGTCCTCCAATGAGGTGGTGACACGTGGCATCACTTAATTAAATAATTAATTGTTTTATTAAATAAAAATTAGGACTAAATTGATAGAATGCTTAAGTAATAGGGAATAAATTTTCACAAATAACTATCATGATAAATTTATCAGAAATTAATTTAATTACTCAAATTATTTTCTGAAACTAATTAATTATCCAAAGCCTAACCCAAAATTCCAACTTGATTCCATTAATTCACTCGAATCTTCTAACCTATTTTTTAGTGTTACAAATCTTACATATTTCTTAGGGGTTTAAAGGCTCTAAGATTTCAAAAGATAACCTTTTAGACATGGGCTTACCTTGACATGACTAAAATCAAATATGAATAGCTTAATTGAAAGGGAAAACTTAAGTTTTTGAAATCCATCAATGGAGGTGTGTGCTTGTTCTTGGGGAGATGTTTGCTTGTTCAAGGATTGGAGATGATGGAAAACAACTTTTTTCCATACTTCCCCAACTTTCTAGGGAGAAAAACCTCCAAATTCCTTCATCTTTCTCTTTTTAATAGGTTAACCATATCTTATTCCCTTCATCATTATTCCATTTCCCTTTTTACTAGAGATGGTCACCTAGAATGCATATTCATCATTTTTGGAAAATGGAAAAATTAGATTGCAAGTCCCTAAAGAATCTTTCATTGCCATGAAGAAAGGCCATGGTCAATTTACACTATTGGTCCTTGAGTTTCTAAACTTTTATACTAAGTCATCTTAACTTTGAATCTTTGTAATTTAATCATTAATCATACTTTTAATTCTTTCAGTTTAATCACTAGGTGATCTAATTACACACCTAATCCTTATAATCTCCATGTCTTGTTCTTATAACTTACTATTTTACTTCTTCGCTTTTTAGCCAATGGCCCTTGATTTCAAATTTTCACAAATTAGTCCTTAATAATCAATATTTTGATTTAAGCCTAAAACTTTATAATTATTCAGATTAGTGCCTTTTAACCTTCTCATATGAACTAACTTAATTGTCAGAATCAAATTTTGACTAGGTCAGTTTTCAGGGTGTTACAAGTACATTTCTTAGATTTATTGGGCTATGTATTCGTAAGACCTTATTGATTTGTAATTATAACTCTTATTTTGGATTTTTAAAGTATGAGTCGAGTGTTTAACGCTTTCTTTTAAATGTAATTGGAGCTCATATGTAAACGTTTTTAAATGTTTTGAAATGATTTTATTTGAGATTTGGTTTATATTTCGGAAATGATTATGTTGGGCTAAACTAGGTGGATAAATTTTATGGTAATGGTTTGGGCTTGAGGCCCAAATGTAACATTTGAGTTTAGGGTGTTACAGATATGGATTACGATCCTTTGGTATTTAGGAGGGGTGTGTGTGGTCATAGGAGAAAGTTGGGTGGATTGACCTTCTCCATTTATAGGTGACAGTTGGTGGAATTCGTGTATCCACATGTTACATGTAATCCAAGGAACTAAACGAGTTTTTCATGTTTATGTGTATGAATTTATGAATATGATAAAATGGTTAATATTTGAGTATGTTAAGTATGTGCCCATATCATAATATAAGCTTACTTTATTTTGTTGCATGCATTTTAGGTAATCCGACTCTGTAATTATCAGGGATCGTGCCCTAGGAGTTGCAAGTTACCCCTAGAACATTTTGAGTAATGTACTCATTTTTTTCAAACTCCAAGTTGGTGGCATATGAACTAAGCATGTTTTGATGTGTTAATTACAAAGTGTGTTTTGTTGTATTTATGAATTTAGTTAAGGAATTTGTAATAAGTGTGACATGTTTAAATCATGTGTGGTAAGTTTTATGGTATGTTGATATATGTGAATTACAAGTTGGTATCTTATGCAATGTTTTGAATGTTTGCTTTATAATGATATGTATAAAATGGACTTTGAATAAGTATTTAAAATGATAATGTAACATCCCAAAATATACTCTAGAAGTATGTTACGACTTTAATTATGTTCCAATTAGACTAAGGACATCTTTAGCATCAATGATTGAATAAGTTAAGGATCACCTTCGAAACAAAGAAGAACCAAGTGACCAAAATAAAAGGACTAAATCAAAAATTTGAAGGAATAGATAACCATCTTTATAAGGGACTAAACCGAATTGTTGTGGCACTTCTAGAGTTGCATGCTAAACAAATTTAAGTACAAGGGTTTGTACATGTGGCAATCTAAGATTAAGACAAGGATGGAGGGGGTTCAGCTATCAAGGAAGACAATTAAGTTGTCTTCTTTCATCCTCCATCAACCGAACCTAAGAAATTAGAGAGAGAGGATAAGTTATAGCCATGGAGTTCTTGAAGAATTGAGGTTAGCTAGCTCATTTTGGGGATGTAGTTCGATCACTTAGAGGAAAAGGGTAAGCACTCTTGTTTTACTTCTTGTTCTAGAGCTTTAATTGAGAACTTCATGTGAATGTTACTATGTAATTTAGATGTTAATGGTTTGGTCAGTAAGAGATGGATTTATGCTATGAAATCATCTTGAATATTTGAGTGCTTCATGTATTTGGAATGTATCTTATGTGTGACAAGTAATGAATTTTCAAGTAATGTATCTCATGTGAATGTATCTTATGTTTGGTTGCTTAGGTCATGAAATTTTCAAGTGATAAGTAATGAATTCTTAAATGTGTGATTCTTGTAACATATTTGAGTTGCTTGCTGCTTGAAAAAGAAACTCTAAATTGTAGAGATTGGAGTATTCGAATTGTCTAATAAATCACCCTGTAAATTCGAACATAAGACTGGTTTAGTAGTTTAAAAATCAGGATATGAATCTGCCCAGCTTGTGATGTTCTTAGGCCTAAATTAAACTGTTTTTGATGAACAAAACTAGAAATTTATGTGCTGTTTTAATGGACCTTTGATTACATAAATAACCAGGCAGTTTCGGTTAAAAGAATGGAGTTTAGAGACTGTTTTAAGGTGACTAAATGTGCATACATGTGATATTGATTGTTTTGTTTGAATATGTAAATTTGTGGACTGTCCTATGAGTATTAATATGTGTACAAATGTATAGTTACACAAGCTGTCCTGTTAAGCGTATACTCGTTTAAGTCTAGACAGTTTTGAATGAGTGAATGTTTGTGTTTTTAACTGCCCAATTTTGTATGAATTTTGCTTAAGGGACTGTTTCGACAGTAAAAATGATTAAGGGAAAGATTGTCAAGATATTTATAAGTTGTATATATGCTATTAAGGACAGAAATTCATATGTAAGTAATGGTTGTGGATTATATCTCCAATTTAGGTGCTGAAACAGTGCAGTAACAAGAGGGAAAATGCAGGATTGTATATTGCTCTGTATGTTATTTGTGTACAGTTTTATTAAGTCAAAATAAAATGACAGTTAGTGTGATTAAAAGACAGCATTAGTTGGAATAAATTGAGTCGGTGTACAGTTAATTAACTACAGAACAGAAGAATTGATTGTAAAGAAACTGAAACTGTTTTAGAAATCTGCATTAGTAGTCACTTTGAAAATTTGTTATAAATTATATCGGTGAAATTAGAACCTATAATTTATATGGTTGAAAAACTTGTTATGTCTAGTTGCATTTAAAACAAGAGAAACTGAATTTCGAGTTTTATAACAGTTTGTAGAGACAATTGTTCAAAGACAGTGTAAATTGTCTGGTGGCAGAATTAGGTATGTCTTTAGATTAAAAATTGTATTAATTCATAAAGAGAAAAAATGCAAGGCCTATATGGTTAGAAAGCTAGTTGAGTCATCTTTCTAACAGTGTAAACGGTTCGGAATTCTGCTGTACGGAATGGAAGTTATGAGAGTTTGATTGAGGGATGTGCAGTCTGCCCGGCAGCATCAACCATATAAGATATTAGAAAAACATCGTGGAAAACATGAATGTAGGAGGACTGTTTTGATAATGTGAAAATGTGTATATATGTTATATGTGTTGTTCTGCCTATATATGATCTTATGCTGGACTGTTTTGAATATACGAGTATGTATTCATATGTGAATGAAATTGCTTTGGTTGGAAGGATCCTTATTGACAGTTTTGATAAGGTTAGAAAAGCTTGTTGGGTTGTCTTGAATTTGATGACAATAGGGATGTTTATATGTAGGTGATGTGTATGCATGGTTGGTAGGATAACTTGTTTGTATAACAAAGTTGATAACATTTGATTAATTGTTTCGAGGTACACTTTATCTATGGATAGATAAGGAAGGGAAATAGAAGGTGTATTGTGGATTCAGGTATCCCATAATGTTGGGATAACATGTGAGTGTAGTCACATGAGTCTCGAGTAACGCGGAGTTATCCCAGTGTCTAATTTGTTAAGATTATGTATTGATTGGTTGTGAATGAATTGCATTACATGTACATTGTGTAAAAAGGCTCAAATAGAACTAATTAAGGAAGAGCATACAATATTCATAGCATGGCACTCATGTTTAGACTTGAACAATGTTGTATTTCTTATGTTTAAATGTCTTGCTATGCTTGAATAATTGTTTATAGAATTTCCTTGATGATTGAGATAACTTGTATATTTGTTTAAAAGCTTGGTGAGCATTGTGATTAATAGCTCTTAGTGAGCAATTGAAGGGTACAAGCTAGAATAATTTGATTAATGTTAAAGGACTGAAATTGTTAAAGAATCTTCAATAAGCAAGATATGTGTGTACTAACTTAACTTGCAAGAAAGTTCCGGGATGATCATGGTTTTGAATTGTTGATTTATTTACGAGCATTGACTGTTATTGTACATTACATATATTGCTACCTCACTTAGGCTATGGAAACCTAATGCATTCCATTTCATGCATTGCAGGTTAATCAAGTATGCGTGTCTTGTTTGTGGTTGAGAAATTACAAGACTTGGTTCGTAGTTCATGTAGAGCTTGAAACTATCTTAGATAGTTTACTCTAGAGTGGTGGCACAATACTTGGAAGATATTTAAGTGATGTATTTCTTCATTTGAAATGTTATAACAAACGATAGTTGTTGTTTAGAGTTAAAGAGTCATATAAGGTACCTTTGAATGATAACTTGGATATCTATATTGTTATATATACTTATTGAGATAGATGAATTTTAGCTTAAACATGATGTCAATGGTTTAATATACGAATTGAATGATTCCTTTAACTGCAAATTCTATAAGAATGGTATAAGGATCCAAGTATAGATCGAGTTAAACATTTTTTAAAATGGTTTGAGTCCTTAATTAACAAGGTAGGATAGATTGTGGTTAAGATATGAAAATGTTTATGGTCATTTTAGTTCGGCTTGTATAGTCTATCGATATTCAAGGCTATATAATTATGTTATTCAATTAATTGTAGAGATGTAGTTTTGTCAATTGATTAAAGGAAGTTAAATGTTTAAAGGGGTTCGATTGGTTAGTATCATATATAAGGCCGATTTGTGTATATTGTATAAATATATGAGCTAGCTTGGCTAATTGACTTGTTGTTAATCAATGTTGTAGAGTCAATTAGTTAATGGTTGAACATTGATAATCAATTTGGAAATAATGCTTATAGCTTAAAATGAGGTTAATAATACTTCGCAGTTAGCTCATCCTGTTCACATGATGAAGAGAGAATATCCCCTTTACATTTGGTTTCTTTGTCACATAATTCATACCAGCCAAATGATAGAATGATCATGAAATATAAGACTATGGACTAAAAGAAGTAATTGAGTAAAAGTTTTTAATGATTAGAGATTGGATTGGAAGTGTCTAATTGAAATTGTTTGTCTAAGGTTATGTCATAACCGATTGGTAGTTAACTTGTTAGGCTTACGTCTTGACTTGGATGATGTCTTGTTTAATCAAGTAGATTAATTGTCATATCTAGACAAGGTAGTGTTGTCTATGAATTTAGTAGGATCGATCCCCTTGGGGAAGGGATCGATCCCTTGAAGTTTCGGACATGAACATTAAAATACGATCAAGTGAATTAATAGAGCCTCTGTTTCAATCAATTGATACTATGTGAACTATGTCTTTAAATGATTTAATAATTCTGAGAAAGTAGAATCCAAAAAAGTTTATAAGAGATAAGCAATCATACTAATTTTCTATGATTAGTTCAAATCATAAATTTAAAATTTTCTGGCTCATATTTTTGATTTTGCTTGCTGTAACATTCTTGATTCTGGTTTTTCTCCTAAACCGAGTTGAGGACGTTACAAATAAGCTATGCTATGGTTTGTAATACTTGACAATTTCTAGATTCAAATATGATTTTTGTTAATGTTCTTGTGTTTGTGAATGGGATGGTGGCATATGGACTAAGTTAAGATATGATAAATGTTTGATGATTTGAAATGTAAGTATGCATGTGGTGTGCTTGTTAGTTAATTCATGATTGGTGTCTATTTTGGTGATGAATTATGTCCTAAGTTAGTGTATATGATGTTTAGGAATAATTTGGTTAATTATGACGCATAATGCTCTGTTTCAGCCTTTAGGCATAAAGGATCAATCTCTTAGTAAAAAGGATCGACCCCTTTGATTCCACTAGCTAACCGAAATAATCTGGGCATTTAGTGTAAAAGGATCGACCCCTTGAACTTTGAAAAGTTTGTAATTTAGTCTTTAAGTCGTATTTTGGCCAATTAACGCCAAAATTGATCTCTATTTCTTTTGAAATTCATAATTTTGAAAGAAGATATGTTTAAACGTATATTTAGACAGTGGAGTGAATATTTTCAAAGTTCCTCAAAACTTTTAAGATTTTATAATTTGGTTCTTGACTTTTGAAACTTTACAATATGGTCTTAAAGGCTTAAGTAAGTATTATTTTGATTGATAATTGATTAATAAAGGCAATTTATGTATGATTTTTTATGATTTTAATATGATTACTTTTTCGATTTTCTATTTCTTTTTCTGGTGATATTTCTGACTCGGTTTTTTTCTAGACAAGTAAGGGTGTTACACTTTTCTTCTTATGTTACTGTTTATTTTTTGTTTAGTGAAGAGAAGGGTGGGCAATGAGGGTTTCAATAGGGAGAGACATTGAGACTTAGGGGGAAGGAACGATGATGCTAATGAGATTAGGGTTTAGAGTATGGATATGAGTTTTAGGGTTTAAAAATTTTGGGATTAGGGTTGAGAGTAGAATTTAAAAATATTATTTTATTTTTATTTTAAATCCTACGTGTAGGGATGGCAATGGGGCGAGTTTTTGGCTGCCCTAAACCCGACTTGAAAATTTAAAATTTTAACTCGACTTGATTTTAATATATTTTTATCATCGACTTGACCCGATATAATAAAAGTATAACCCGACTCCGACTCGACCTTAAAATTTTAATAAAAAATATGTTTAAACCTGACCCAAATCATATTTGAATTGGTTAGTGGCAAGTAAGTGGTAACTTAGAAAAACAGGTAAAGCGGTATTTTAACCGCATTTTAAAATGCCGCAGCGCAGACCTTCCCCCACCAACTCTCTCCAAAAAGAAATTTAGTTATCAATTAATAATAGTAGTAGTTGCGAACTTGCGGAGGAGTGCTTCTTCCTAGTTTCTCCCCTGCTTTCACAGTCAACGCTCTCTCGCAAATTCAAATCTCTTTCTCATTTCACGATCCAAGCTTCCCAATTCCTTTCTGGGTTTTTACCGTCACCACTTCATCTCTAATGGGTCGTAGGCCAAGCGACCCGGAACACTCCCGTTTCGCCTCTCTCGTCCTCCTCTTGGTGACTCTGTTCTCCTGTCTTCTGGTCTATGCAGTCGTGTCTACACTATTGAACCCCACCGTAAATTCCAGCTTTGAGTCTTTGGAATCGGCGGCGAGTGTTGATTTGGGGAAAAAGACGGGCCAGTGTTGCAGAGGCATCCAGAATTTGGAGCTGTGGAGTGCAGCTGTGAAGTGAGGGTCTGACTGTTGGATTAAAATCCGCAATTGTGGGCACATATGTAAAATGTATGTTGCTATTATAAAGTATGACACAAAAATAAAGTGGCCAATTAAGTTAAGCGTGTCATAGGTATTAAAATGTCACGGAAATAAAAGTGTAAATACCATAAGATATATTTATAATTCAATGAGGGGCATAGTTATAAATATTTAATAGTTTGATTTAATAATCAACTATATAAAGAGGTAGTAGTCCCCAAGAAATAGGTTAACTTGTTTTTCTCTCCTTCCCCGTTAGAGAGTTTTACTTCAAGAGATGACCTATCTTCTTGGAAGATCAATATCAAAGTCTTGGGATTTCAACATCAAGATTCAAGATTTTCAATCTATCAATGAATTCAGGTACACTTCCGCACTCGGTTTATTCAGTTTATTATTCTTGATGATTTGACATGATAGATGCTGGGTTTTAGATTTCATATCTATTATATTTTAGTTCTAACAAGTGGCATCGGAGCCTCGTCATGTTAAATCATTGAGAACCGATTAATGTTTATTATAGAAAATCGAAATCGTAAAATATTGAGTTTTTGTATATGTTGCTTGCTTTATGGTGTTCGTTAGTTTCGATCGCTCTATAATAAGTTAGGTCTTGAATTTGATTGATTAACAAATATTTTTTTTCTTTCACCGCCACATTAAAAGAAAGAAGTTATCGTGAATGACAATTGCAATTCAAGACAATTAAGTTTTTACTTTTCTATGTTTATGTGCAATTTGCGGCAATTATATTTAGCAAGCTTTTGAGGTTTGTCAAATTATGTTTCAATTTCGATTGGCGATTAAAGTGTTTTATATGCTATATTAGGGGTTTTATTTTTTAAAATAAAAATAAATTTTGCCTCGAGAGATCTCGATTTTATTACAGCTTCGGTGTCTTCTTCTCTTGATTTCCCTCTCGATTTTCCTCTAGTACAGTAGAATAGATTTGGGTTTTCTATTTTGCTTTCAAGAATTTGGTTCGGTTGGATTCGCTTTGATTCTGTTGATTTGTATGTAGTTTCTTGTTGACTATTATAACTATTAATCATTATATCAACAGTCCTGATTATTCGGTTATAATAGAAAAGCTAAAGTTACGGTCTGCTACTTTTAAAGGATGCTCGTATTATATATATTACAATGGTTCAAGTTTGTCACTCCTGTTGTATGTCATTATTTGGGTTTGAATCATTATTTTGTTTATTTCATTATTTGATTTTGATCACATTTCATTATTATTATTATGAATTATAGAATATATAGTTGGCATTCATATATATTCGATTCGGTTTGATCAAAATTTTATATGATACTTCTTATTTTGGCTTTTAGTTAAAGATTCAATGGTTTGAATTCGACTTTGATTGTGGTAAATGCATATTTAAGGTTTAAGAAAAATTTTAAGAGACACTCAAAGATTTTGGTTTTTTGGTTTCTGATAGCCCCATTTAGACAACCTTATTTTGGGTTATTTCAGAAACTTAAGTGTTATCAGAAATTTCGGTTTTGACTGTTACAAAATTTTAAATTTGGATATCGGTATATTTATTGTATATATTTTAAAATAATTTAATTGAAGCATTAAGTCACCAAAGTGACCTCTATTGCGGAAATTATTTTATTTTAAAATATAGAAGGTTTTGTGCATGTAAGTCGTATTATGTTAGTATTAATCGGCCCAAAGGAAGGTTAATAATTAACATTATTACATGTGCAACTATGGTAATAAACATGTGATAATTATTCAATTTTATATGTGAGCAATAAATCGGCCCAAAGGAAGATTTCTGTTTGACATGTTCTTATTATCAATGTTTGATTACTATACCAAGATATCACTTGCAAGTTAATGTTTTGTCCAAAGATGAAATATTAATGGAGTGTTTGGTATCTTGATATGAGGTTTACCTTTATTCAAATTTACTATTATTTTGCTTATCTTTTAATTTGATTGAAAGATAAAATTAAGACAAATAGTTTGAAACAATTAAATTCATATTTTGGCTTCGGATGTCTAATATTTTAATGGATTAATTGAAACATAATGTCACCAAAGTGACCGCTTTTGTGTAGATTAGTTTATTTAAAATATTAAGATGATTATGGGTTTTTGTAATTCATGCGTTTATTAATTGGCCCAAAGGAAAGTTAATATTTGGCAGAATTACAACGACAACTGTGGCGATAAATGTGTGACAATTATAAGGTATTTTATGTGAGCAATACGTTAGTCCAAAGATTAGCCTATTGTTTGACATAGTTTATTGTCAATGTTTGATTGCTACAACAAGAGTACCGCTTACAATTAATATTACTGTCCAAAGACTTGATATTAATGTTGTGCTTGGTATCTTGAGGGAAACTAGTCATTATTTTGAATTTATTTGTTTACTTATGAATATTTATGTGAGCTTGTTTCTATTTTATTTACTTATTTTTGTTCTATATTTAGGTAATTTATTTTTTGTTGTCACAGTATCTGTTAAATACATTCTACACTCGTGTTTAGTGAAACTAATTTCAAGCAATAGAAAAGGCACTTACATATAGTATTTTGATGTATGAACATAGACTTTGCACTAAGGAATGAACAACTTGCACCTCTCACTGCGGTAAGCACCCATAAAAGGTATTGTGAGAGGTGAGATCGTTCGAATCGCATGAGTCTAATGATCATAAAACACAACATTCTATATGTCTTTAGGAGCACAAATATAAAGTGATTACTCATACTAAGTGTTTCCTTGACGAAATTAAGAAATGTTTTACCCAAAATATTAAGGTTAAGATGACATCACTTGTGCCTTCTTTGATGTCTATCAAGTATAAGGGTCAAGGAAATGTGGGGGAGTACATTGTGAAAATGTTTAATATTGCTTCAAAACTTAAGGAACATAAGATCAAACTTTCTAATAATTGTTTGTTCTTATGATTTTGGCACCGCTTCTTATACAGTTTAACCAATTCAATTTACAATTATCAAAAGGGAGAAATAGACTCTATTTGGGCTCTTTTCTCTGTGTTCAAGAGGAATAAAAGTTGAAGCATTATAAGTGTAAAAGTATTAATTTAATTAGTGCTCATTTAGTTAGTGTCTCTAAGAATAAGGGCAATAAAAGAAAATATTAGAATAAAGTTGTTAAGGGTCCAAGTCAAAAGAAACAACAATAAATTACAAAGTGTTGATTCTTTTGTATAAGTTACGACATATGTGAAGTAATTAAACTTCAAAAGTGAGCAACTAATTCGGTTGTTTTAAGTGATCCATGAGCTGTAAATTTTATGATCCCACAATGAAAATTACTTTAAGGAGAGATTTATAACTTTTTTAGGATGTTGAGTTTGGAGGGAGAAATAAGGTTAGATGCATTGTTATTGAGGAAAAATTGAATTATAATTTAATTCATACTATCACTTTTGATGATGTTTAGGTTTTCACACCTATCATTAATCAAGAAGTGAATCAAGTACCTCAACAAAATAATGTTGAACAACTCTCATTCAAGATAAGGTAATTGTTTTAGAAGAACAAACTCAACAACCTTTAAAAAGAACAAGTGTCATTAAAGAGGTCCACGAGAGGAAGATGAAATACTATTCTGAATTATTATGTTGTATTTCTTCAAGAAAATAAGGTAACAATGGAATGATAGAAAATGACTCAATCGTTTTTATCAGACCATAAAAGTTTTAACTCTCACAAGTGGATTGATGTCATTCAAGAAGAGTATAATTTTATGCAAGACAATAAAGTTTAGGAACTTATCTCATTTCCTTAAGGTGCAAACCAATTGGTTGTAAATGGATATTTAAAACCAATAGGGATAGAAATGGTAATGTGGATAAGTATAAAGCACGTCTTGTATCTAAGGATATACTATAAAGAAGACGTTGATTTTGTAGAGACTTTCTCTTCAGTTTCATTGAAAGGCTCTTCTAGGATAATCATGACGCTTGTTGCTTATTTTAGTCTTAAGCCTCATTAGATAGATGTTAAGCTTGTTTTTTTTCAATGGTGACATTGAAGAAACTATTTATATGATACAATCATAAAGTTGTGTCTTATGATACAATATTAATGATATGTAAATTAAAGAAATCTATCTATGAGCTTAAGTAGGACTCTCATTAATGAAATTATAAATTTCATGTTGATTATCTCATTCGGTTTTGAGATAAATTTGGTTGGCACTTGTATATACTACAAGTTCAGTGGGAGTAAACCAAGTGACACTCATATTGCTAAAGAAGATAAGTATTATCTTGCTCAATGCCCTAAAAGTAACCTTGAAATTTAAAAAATTCAAAAAATTCTCTATACATAAGCTATTGAGAATCTAATTTATGCTTAAGTATGTATGCGTTCAGAAATTGTGTACATTGTTGGAATGTTAGATAGATATTTAAGAAATTCTAGTATGGACTATTGGATAGCAGCCAATAGAGTTATGAGATATCTTTAGAGAACAAAAATTACATGCTCACATAACGAAGTTCTGGTAAGTTAGAGATCATTAGGTTTACAGACTTCGATTCTAATAGAATATTAATGCAAACGAATTTTGTCACATGAGCTGCTAATTTTAGATTGAATAAAAAGACCACTTTAGTTATTTTGTGACAATAAATATGCATTCATTTATTCTATACACAATAGGAACACTTCAAACTTGAAGCACATAAATATTACGTTCCTAGTTGTTAAAGAAAATTCAGAGTGGTTGTGTGTCTATAGAGCATGTTGGTACAAACTCCATAATTGCGCGCATATTAAGAAACTGTCACCCTAGGTCTTTCATGAGCACACTACTCATGTGGGTGTAATGTTATTTAAGGATATTCGGTTTTAGTGAGAGTTTGTAATTTTGAAAAATGCTCATTCGTTTTAGACACAATTTCGGTTACTTCAGTTTAAGGATATTTTAAGATATTTTTCTGTAGAAATAAAGTTCTTTTGGTTTATGCACACTCTGAATTCAGTAAAGTTGATCTCACTAAGGTTTAGGAGGACCAGTTAGAAATAGACATGTATGGTTCACATTTCATGTAATTTTTCATGCTACACATCCATGATTGATCTATGTCATTTGACTATATTTGTATACGTGACCATTGATGGGTCCAGTCATGATTGATATGGCGAAGACCGCTTTGATCTTATGTGGATGTAGTTGATGGACGAGATTGTTATAGAATACCTATTATATAATAGCAAAATTTTGAGTTCATAAGGTTGTACATTTATCAGGAAACATATGTTGCCCAAGTGGGAGATTGTTGGATTAAAATCCGCAATTGTGGGCACATATGTAAAATGTATGTTGCTATTATAAAGTATGACACAAAAATAAAGTGACCAATTAAGTTAAGCGTGTCATAGGTATTAAAATGTCACGGAAATAAAAGTGTAGATACCATAAGATATATTTATAATTCAATGAGGGGCAGAGTTATAAATATTTAATAGTTTGATTTAATAATCAACTATATAAAGAGGTAGTGGTCCCCAAGAAATAGGTTAACTTGTTTTTCTCTCCTTCCCCGTCAGAGAGTTTTACTTCAAGAGATAATCTATCTTCTTGGAAGATCAATACCAAAGTCTTGGGATTTCAACATCAAGATTCAAGATTTTCAATCTATCAATGAATTCAGGTACGCTTCCGCACTCGGTTTATTCAGTTTATTATTCTTGATGATTTGACATAATAGATCCTGTGTTTTAGATTTCATATCTATTATATTTTGGTTCTAACACTGACTTCAAGTTTAATTCTTCCGTGGAATGTTGCCAGGCTTGGAAAGCCATGTGTACTGGAAATGATGGGCCTTGCTTGTGCGACACTTGGGTTTTCTGTGGGAACAAGGAGGCTTGCGGGTCGAGATTTGGAGAGGTGAGTTCTTCCTTAGCTTTGCTTCTTCTTTTTTTTATTGGATTTTAAGGGTTTCTTTTAGGTGAGTCTGAAATGTCGAATTCCACTGTTACTTGTTCTTAATAGTTCGCTTCGCTTGCATGTTTCTGGTCGTAGGTTGTTTGAGTTAACCTGGTGAATACATTAGTCTTGGTTCGTATTTGCTTGGTCATGTGTTTAATTTAGTCCAAGAGAAATATGTTTAACTTATTTGTTCAACAATGTGTTCCTGTTCAGTCAAAATAAGTCAATTTCGGCTTAGTTCATAGTTTTGAAGATGTTAAGCTGGAACAATCTCACATTCACATTACTAAATGCACTTTTAAGATGACCGGAGCAGTTTATTTTCTTCTTAGTGCCTTGGTCATCTTCTATTTGTTGCATAAGGTAATGCAAATATCTTGGTAAATTTTGAATCAAGATAGCCACAATCTTATATTTATCATTTTGTTTCCCCAGTGTTGGTTGAAGAAACAAAAGGACACTTTGTCTCCCGATAGGCAAGAGGCAGGGAAATCGGTCAGTTGGACGTCTGGGATCATATTCTGGAAAGGAGAGGTATAGGACATATAAGTGTCACTGAATTTTACATCTTTTTGTCACTGGCTGCAAAATCTGAAATTGAGTGCCTTTTCTTACATGGACTAGTTGTACGAGCACAAATCTTCTTTAACCGTTATATTGTTGAAATTCATAATGTTGATAGCATTTCTTCGGCATTGATGATCATTCTTGTATCATTCTGTTCAGGGCATCGTTGAGATGGAAACAGAGTACGGTACTCTTCATACAAAAGTGAGTACTTTTACTTTTAGAAGTCCATATTTCTATTGTTTTATCTTGTCAAGTCTTTTGGCACTGTTAGTTACAAGCTCATTCAGAAGCTATTTTCTGTTATATTATTTTGCCGTTTTCAGCCCAGTTTTTGCTTCTTCTTTTTCCTGCGAGTTGTAGTTGGAAGAAAAGTTAAAGGGAAGATGAACATAAATAATCTTAGCCTTATTATGTTTTATCTGATCAGCACGTGCTATATAGAATCTGTTGTCTTGTTTCTTTAAGGTTAGAATGTTCAATTAACAATGAAGATGATTATTCCCCCCAAAAAAAACAATGAAGATGATTCTTGTTGTGAAGTCAGTGACTTAATAAGACCTTTCCGGAACAAGGTTTGGAGTTCTATATAAGTGATACGGAATTAAATGGAGAGCATCTCGGAAGAATGAAAAGATCCTTGCAGTAGTAACTATTCTTTGCTTATTGCAGCTTTTCCCAGACTGTGCTCCACATTCTGTGACCTACATTCTTGAGTTGTTGAATTTGCGCCATTGTGCGGGCTGCCAAATATATGGTGCAGAAAACTTAGGACAATCTTGGGATTCACAAGGAAATCACATAAAAGATGTAAGAAAATTGAGCATGAAAAAAGCTTTTCTAGATATTGAAGATTTGTATGTTTCTAATACCAAGTTTCTCACAAATTTACAGGCTCCTTGCGGTCCACCATTTGCACTTATTCAAGGTGTTCTTGAAGCCGAAGGAACCCCATTCAAGAAGATACCAGTAGAGGCTTGCCCTACCATAAGAAGAGGATCGGTTGCCTGGGTTGGCTCTGGTCCAGAGTTCTTTATAATAAGCCTAGCGAACCACGAAGAATGGAAGAATTCATACACCGTATTTGGTTCTGTTCTTCCAGAAGACATGGAGGTATTGGGCATTTTTGTTGTTCTCACGACTTTTTCTTGACAGTAAAGCTCCATCCATTAATTGTGCATTAAGTAAAAGGAAAAAAATAGAAGTTGGGTTGTCTTCTTTAGAGCAACTCTTCCCAGTTCCACCTCCTAACAGTGGTTATGGACTGGTTACATATAGTGTTGAAACTATTCTATCAGATCAATTATAATTTCTTTTTATGATTCTAATATTTTGATGACGCGATCATTTTGAAGTTTGTCACTATTTTTTTTGGTATAGTTAATAGTTAAAATTGATTAATGAAGGAGTTACACTATTTTTGGTATATCAAAAAAGGGTTCATTTGTGTGTAGATCGGTTTGAGGGGATTAATTGATTTTGATTTTTTGCTTTTTTACCCTTAAACCGTTTGAAAGTTATAGGTCATTGGTGTGAGAAAGGACTAAATAGATGCTCAACATTTAATTAATTACTCAAATAAAGTTTTTTCGCTACAACTATTAAAAATTCCCGTTGTCCAATTAGAACATTACACATAATATATTTTTGTTATTTTTTAATTTTTATTTTAAAAAATCAGAAAATTTTCAATTTTATAAAAAATCTAAAAACCTTTATTTTCTCTAAAAAAACTCAAACCTTAACCCTAAAATTTTAGATTTCTCCCATTCGACTACCGATCCAACCACCCCAAGCCATCCTTGCTTTTGTCGGACTCTCACGGTTGAAAACCCTTTCCATCATCAAAAATCGATTAATGAATCGCTGATTATCTCGTCGATGAACATCCAACAATGATAAAAAGAGGCCGATTGAGTTTCAACCGACGAGTAGAGGGTGGGGAATGCCGAACGGTGATGTATGCGATGGAGGGCGGTGAACGGTGAACCATCGACGTGTGAGATGTACGGCGGTGAGGGAGATGTAATTTGAGGGGTTGTTTCAAAAAATTAAAACTTTGAGATTTTTAAAGAAATTTATACATTAAAAAAATAGGTCACATGTCATGTTTTGATTGAATGACATAATTTTTCAAACTATCGTTGAAGAAAAAAGTTTTAATCTCTGGGTGAAATAGGTGTCTAACATTTCGTTCTGTTACTCAAATAAGGTTTTTTCATTAACAACCGCTAAAAAAGTTCCGTCATCCAATATATGTGGTATGTTTTTTTTAATTTCTGAATTTCTTTAAAAATTCGAAAATTTTAATTTATGTCAACCAAACCCTCAAATCACATCTCCCTCACACGTTGGTGGTTCTTAATGGAAAAACCTCAATGTTTAGCATCCTCACTCTTTAGTCGTCGGTTAAAACTCAATTGACCTTTTTTTTCTTCATTGTTGGATGTTTGTCAACGGTGCAATCGACGGTTCATTCGTCGATTTCTAACGACGAGATGACGTAATTTTTAGTCGTGGTGGTCCGACGAAGGTATGGGTAGACGCTGATGGTTGAACCGGTGGTGGGAGGGGAGAAATTAGAGATTTATGTATTTAGGGTTAGGTTTAGGGTTAGAGTGTTTTTAAAGAAATTAAAGATTATTATTTTTTGATTTTTTTATAAAATTAATTTTTTAATTTTTTTAAATAGAAATGAAAGAAAATAACGTAAATAGGCTACATGTCATGGTCTGGTTAGTGAAAAAACTTTATTTAAATAACAAAATGAAATGTTAGGCACTTATTTGACTCGAAAAGTAATTTAAACACCTAATTGAAAAAATATATAATTTTAATCTTTTTTAACTGTTAAACTTTAACTAGAAAATTTTAAACACTTATTTCACCGTTAAAACCTTTAAGACTTAACTATAAAATTAGTGCCCAAACTATGCCTCCTTTTTATAATAGGTGCCTAAAGTATTTTTTTGGCTGAAATATGTGCCTTAAGTTTCATTTTTGGCTGAAATAAGTGCCTAAACTTTCATTTTTAGTTGAAATATGTGTCAAGTAGATGTCAAAATTGACTTTAAAATAAGTCAAAAATGAAAGTTTAAGCACATATTTCAGCCAAAAAATACTTTAGACACCTATTAAAAAAACATAGTTTGGGCACTTATTTTATAGGTTTAGCCGACCTTTAAATTAAAGTTCAAAATTTAGCCCGGACGTCATCGTTTCACAGTTTTGACTAATTTGACTTGTAAGAGTTATTGCTGCCACTGTTGTTTATCTAAAGTTCACATTAAAACCCCCAAATTGTCCGCTCCCATCGTCTTCCCGCCAAAGGCCCTCGAAGACTAGACCTGAGAAACTTGACTTGAGACCCGATTTTGACCCGAACATGATGATTTGAAGTTGACCCGAAACCTAAAATAAATCGAATTGAAATCGACCTAAAATTTTTTGTTGAACCGAAATGGACCCGAACCGATTTGACCCGAACTGATTTGACCCGAACCGAATGCTACCCAAACCGAAAGCTGAACCGAATATCAACCCGATTTTAACCCGAAAATTAAAGTAAAATAAATAAATAATTTATTTTTAATATTATCTATTTTTAACAATATAATAAATAATAAAATAAATATATTTTATTGTTTTTTTATTATACCATGGAAGAGACCATTGCTCTTGTCAAAGTTGTGGTATAATAATATTTTATGTCATTTTGGCTAAAAATTAAATCTTATAAATTAAAATGAACAAAAATATCATTATATTAAATTAATATACTAAATTTCAAAGGTTAGTTAATTTCGACTAAAAGTAAATTTTTAGAGACTAAATATCACTACGGGGAGGGGATTTCTATATCTGAAGTCTAAACTGTGGGGATACTTGACTAAATTAAATTAAACTAAAACTTAAAGTTGAGTATTAGTACTAAAATGTAACATTTTAAATGCAACATGACCTAAAAAGTAATTAATCTCTAGCTTAAAAAATTGGTGGCTTATTTCCCTCCGAAATTTTGTATTTTCCCTCCCCTATTTTTACCAATTGTCTATTTTTTTCAATCTAGTTTAAAAAATTGGTGGCTTATTTCCCTCCAAAATTTTGTCTTTTTTCTCTCTGTTTTTACCAATTGTCTTTCTCTTTTTTTCTTCTTCTTAATTTAATTGAGTTTCAATTTAGATTAATTTAATTGAAATTTCACATTTAGTTTTAAAATTATTTTAATAATGTCCGTGATTTATTCTTCTAGATTTTAGTTAGCTCAATTAGATCCTAAGTTTAATAAATTAATTCATTTCAGACATCATCATTATTATTATTATTATTATTATTATTATTATTATTATTATTATTATTATTATTATTATTATTATTATTATTATTATTACATATAATAAACTTTGAATTAATATAATTATACATAAAATTTCGATATGGATACATAAAGCTTTAATTTAAATATTTAATCAAATTTAAATGCATAGATTAACAAGTTGAATCAGAATTAATCTCATACACCAATAACTCTAAATTAAACCATAAATATTAACCCTCAAACCCTAAACCCAACTCAAACCGAATTGACCCAAAAATTCAAATGTTGACCCGACCCGAAAATTCAAATGTTGACCCGAACAGAAAGCGACTCGAACGACCCGATTTTGACCCGAACCGAAAGCGACCGATCCGATATTGACCCGGCCCCGAAAACAATCGATTTGATTTTGACCCGATCCAATACCCGAACCGAATCCGACTCATCACAAACCCGAATTAGACCCGAACCCGAACCGAATTGAATCTAAACTGATTCTAGATAGACCCCAAAACGTCCCGAACCGAACGACCCGATTGCCACCTCTATCGAAGACCCAAACGACGTCCTCGTAGTCCTCTCCTCCGGCCTTTCCCTCCCAAAACTTATCTTGTTTCCTCTCTTTTCACTCTCAATCCAACGGCTCCCTCCTCCTTTCCCTCTCTCCGAAATAACCGCCGACCTCCCCTCCTCTAACCGTCTCTTCCTCTACTCCAACCTCATCCTCATCGTTGTAAATAGAATACTTTTTATTTGTATAAGTTTTTATAACTTGTTGCGGAATGCGGTCGTCGAATAGAGCAAAAACGCAACTGATAATTTGAGAAAATAACAATGAAGATAAAGGAGACACAGATTTTACGTGGAAAACCCCTAAATAATATAGGGTAAAAACCACGGACAAAGGTAGAAGAATTTCACTATGAGAAAATAGGAATTACAACTTCTGTCAATCTAACAAGGAGAAAACAATGACAATTCTCTCTTGATAAGAAAGGAGAAAACAACTCTATGAAAACTCTCTAATTTCTCTAGTATTCGGAGGATGTTAGAATGATTTGGGATGTGTAAGAATGACAAATGGCTAGGCTATTTATAGTTGAGCTTTAGGGACTAACTTATAAATAACCTAAAGTTTAGGGACCAAAATTTTGATTATACCATGCTAAAATTTCAACAAAGTCTGCAGCAATTGTTGAAAATTTTCCACCTACACCGACCTAAGCTATTAATGCACTTTCGGTGCATTGACTTTCAACAATCTCCCACTTGAAGATTTGATTGGAACAATCATATCTTCACACCATTCTTTCTACCTCGTACTTTCCATGTTGCTTACGTCTCTAACAAGCCACAAGAGGATCGTGACAAGATCTTTTTCAAGTAATTCTTTTGTGAAAGCCAAATCTTCCTACTACTTCTGTCTCGGTGAATTTGCATCCCTAGAATCTTGTTTGCTGGTCCCAAGTCCTTCATTTCAAATTCCCTAGCCAGTCGTGCCTTTAATTCTTCAATATGATCTTTGTTGGGGCCTGCAACCAACATGTCATCTACATACAACAGCAATATAACAAATTCGTTTTCACCAAACCTCTTGAAGTAAGCACAAGGGTCTGCATTAAGTCTGTTGTATCCAAGGCTCATGATGAAGGAGTCAAATCTCTTGTACCAACACCTCGGCGCCTGCTTTAAACCGTACAAAGATTTGTTCAACCTGCAAACCAAGTTCTTCTTTTCTTTTTCTTCAAAACCTTCAGGCTGGAGCATGTAAATCTCTTCTTCAAGATCTCCATGAAGAAAAGCTGTTTTAACATCTAGCTGCTCTAGATGTAAATTCAATGTAGCACACATTGCCAGGACAACTCGAACCGTTGTTAGTCTAACCACAGGAGAAAAGATTTCATTGAAATCAATACCTTTTTCTGAGCATATCCTTTGACCACCAGTCTTGCACGATACCTCTCCACTTGATCGTCACCATTTCTCTTGATTTTGAAGACCCATTTGTTACCAATTGGCTTCCTTCCTTGTGGTAGTGGCACAAGTTCCCATGTATTATTTTTATGAAGGGCTTCGATTTCTTCTTGCATTGCCGCCATCCACTGCGAAGCATCTGAGTTGTTCATTGCCTCCTCGAATGATGATGGCTCACCGTCCTCCGTTAAAAGGCAGTATGCAACATTACCTTCTATAACATAATCTGAGTGCCAATTGGGGCGTCTTCTCACACGATCTGATTGACGAGTTGTTGGAGCTTCAGAATTCTCTGGTTCTGGTTCCTCGAGCTCTGGTTCTGCTTCAGAACAATCTCTCTGTTCAGACTCATTTTCAACATGTATCTGTGTAGTCTCTGGCTTTTCTTTATCAGTGCTATCATCTTCTTCTTTTCTTTGTAGCTTATCTTCTACAAAGATAACATCCCTGCTGATAATCACTTTGCGGGCAGTGGGATCCCACAAGCGATACCCCTTTACTCCATCAGCATACCCCAAGAATTTACATTTTCTGGATTTTGGATCCAACTTTGAAATTTCTTGGGCATTGTACATCACGTACACAATACTTCCAAATATATGGAGGTTTGAATAATCAACTGGTTTACCAGTCCACATTTCCATCGGTGTCTTCAACTCAATTGCAGTTGATGGAGCCCGATTCACCAAATAACAGGCAGTATTCACTGCTTCTGCCCAGAAAGCTTTTTCTAGCCCTGCAGCTCTCAACATTGCTCGTGTTCTTTCTAACAGAGTTCTGTTCATCCGCTCTGCCACTCCATTTTGTTGAGGAGTGTATACTGTTGTGAACTGTCTTTTGATGCCTTCTTTTCTGCAGAAGTCATCAAATTCATCACTTGTATATTCACCTCCATTATCTGATCTGAAACACTTGATCTTATTTCCAGAATCAAGTTCCACCCGCGCTTTGAAAACTTTGAAGGTTGAAAACACATCTGCCTTCCTCTTGATAGGATACACCCAACATCTCCTAGAGTAGTCATCAATGAAGGAGACAAAATACTTTGCTCCGCCTAGGGATGTAACCGGTGCTTGCCATACATCAGAATGAACCAATTCTAGAACAGCCTTGCCTCTAGAATTTGATGTGTTGAATTTTAATCGATGCTGCTTACTTGTAATACAATGTTCACACAAAGGAAGTGATACCTTTGTTAAACCCGGAAGTAGCTTTTGCTCCACAAGGACTTTCATTCCCTGTTCTGACATGTGTCCAAGTTTCCGATGCCATAACATGGTAGAATCTGAACTACATGAGGCAACAGAGGCTTCAGCTTCTAGCAAAGTCTCTCCCTTCAGCATGTACAAATTTGCAGCTATCTTTTCACCTTTCATCACCACAAGCGCTCCATGGAACACCTTCATGATTCCTTTCCGTGTTTCAATCTTGCTTGCATTATTATCCAACAATCCGTAGGATAATAAGTTTTTCTTCAAGCCTTTCACGTGTCGCACATCTCGAACAACTTTGGTTGTCCCGTCATACATCTTCAATTTGATGGTTCCAACGCCAACAATTTCCAAGGCATGATTATTGCAGCTGTACACAGATCCTCCTGAGATAGGTTCATAATTATAGAACCATTCTCTTCTTGAGGTCATGTGATATGTGGCTCCCGAGTCAATAAGCCATATGTCTGCAAATCTTTTTCTGCCTTCCATGGCTGTTGCTGCTTCACAACAGAGAGCATCTCCATCATCTGAAGTGTTTGCCATATTTCCTTGAGGATTGGAGTTTTTAGGTAAACTCCAACAATGCTTCTTCAAGTGACCCTTCTTTCCGCAGTTGTAGCACTTTAAATTCTTCTTACTCCTTGACTTTGATCTACCATGATTGTGACTGCTACTTTGGCCACGTTCTGTTGATCTTCCTCTCATCACCGTTAAGGCCTCTGCTTGTTGCAGATTTCCTTGTATGTCTTCCTTGTTCTTGCGCCGATTTTCTTCTTCCAGAACAGCAGCTGCAACGCCATCGAAGACTAGATCACTTGTAAGGTTGTTGTTCGTCAAGTTGATGATGAGTTGATCATACGAATCAGGTAGACTTTGAAGCAGAAGTTCAGCACGTTCTTGTGACTCTATTTTATAGCTTAGGGATGTAAGCTGAGAAAATAGAGTATTCAACGTGTTTAAGTGCTCTGTCACTGAAGTAGATTCTGACATCCGAAGAGTGTACAATTTCCTCTTAAGGAAAATTTTATTATGCAACGATTTGACCTCGTATAATTTTGCAAGGTGATCCCAAATCTCCTTGGCTGTCTTCTTCTCCTCGATGCTTGATAGTACTTCATCTGCTAATGCTAAATGAAGGTCTGCAATAGCATTCTCGTCCATTTCATTCCATTTCTTGTTATCCGTAAAATCTGCCGGCCTTTCGCTGATAGCCGCTAGACATCCATTTTTTCTTAGGATGGCCTTTATCTTCAATTTCCACAGTGAGAAATTTCTCCCATTGAACTTTTCAATATCAAATCTCGTTGCCATAGCTTCTATTTCAGATAGCTCCCACTATTTCACCTTTTTGACGTGAATAGTGCCCACCACCTTCAATGAATGAGTAATATCTAACTTACTTTCTTATGATGGAGGATCCACTTTTCAGTGGCAACCAACAAAGAATACGGTAAATAGATATACACACCCAAATCTGGCTCTGATACCAATTGTTGCGGAATGCAGTCGTCGAATAGAGCAAAAACGCAACTGATAATTTGAGAAAATAACAATGAAGATAAAGGAGACACAGATTTTACGTGGAAAACCCCTAAATAATATAGGGTAAAAACCACGGACAAAGGTAGAAGAATTTCACTATGAGGAAATAGGAATTACAACTTCTCTCAATCTAACAAGGAGAAAACAATGACAATTCTCTCTTGATAAGAAAGGAGAAAACAACTCTATGAAAACTCTCTAATTTCTCTAGTATTGGGAGGATGTTAGAATGATTTGGGATGTGTAAGAATGACAAATGGCTAGGCTATTTATAGTTGAGCTTTAGGGACTAACTTATAAATAACCTAAAGTTTAGGGACCAAAATTTTGATTATACCATGCCAAAATTTCAACAAAGTCTGCAGCAATTGTTGAAAATTTTCCACCTACACCGACCTAAGCTATTAATGCACTTTCGGTGCATTGACTTTCAACATAACTCATATATGGCATCCATCGGCCTAATAAATGTTCTAGGATGTTGAAGAATATATATACACAGACTAATGTGGTTTGAGGCTGCAAGTGTTTGGAAGCATTGTGCTTTATTCTCTTTTGTTTGAAACAGAAGAAAATTGTTCATCCTTTATTTGGTCATGTTACTCATGTACAAAATTCAAAGAATTTGATTGGTTTTTCATGGTCATGCAATAGTTACTTGAGCTGGTTTGTGATTATAATTTATACCTCATTTCAATGAGCTTGATGTTGAGCACTGACTTCTTCCTACTAAGGGTATAATTGATAGCTATGTTGTTGAAATCCCCGAGACTTATGATATAGTTTATTTCTATGAAAACATCGAAAATTTGGGTAACTCCTCCATGCTATGACAAGCATAAAAGAATATCCTTTTGAAAACTCAATCTTTGAAACCTATTGTTGCCTAACATAGACTAGTCTCTATAGGTGTAGTAGTAGTTGGTTATACCAACGACAATTGTTGCATGTATATTACAAATATTTGAAATCTCGTTGTCCTTTATGAACCTTATTTTTACTTTTGACAAAGAAGCTGTAACTTGCATGATCATTGATGATATTGTTGTGAGGTCTATTGTTACTTTGTTCAACAAGTACTATATCAAGGATGTCAAAGATCTTGAAGAAAAAATTATTTGTAGAATTGCTTAGAACATCCATGCAGTTCAAGACAATGCCTACTGTTGTTTTTCTTGATGGGAACGACGCATCTATAAAGAATGAACCAACTTACTGAAGTTTTGGAACTCTAGCCAACAATATGTTATTGTCAATTGAAATAACCCATAATTCATATTTTGAGCTTTACATAAAAGCACATAGTTTCAAGTTATTTAATAACTTTTTTAAAATCTTCTCAATTTTATTTTTAAAATATAACATGAAAGATTTAAAAAAAAAATGTGATTAGGATCTGATATTTGTAATTTGATCTTTGAAGTTCAATTTGTTGAAAAAAAATAATATTATATCACGTCAACTAAATACTATCTGTAATCTTATATTCCTACTAAACAAACTAAACAAGGTAATGTAATATTCTCAATAATTGTTAAGTAATGTTATATTTTGAGAATCTTATTCATAAATGTAATATTATATTTGGTGAACCAAACGCTCCCTTAGAGATTTCCTTGAGGCTAAGTATCCGACCTTGTGACCCTTCATTTTGGTTCCAAGTTGTTCAAAATCTCCCCATAACTTTAATTTTCTTTTCTAAAAGTCGGAAATTCATCCAATTATTGGTTACCATCTGGTCATTGTTGTTGTACCCTTGTAAGGTAAGTTGTTTATTTGAGGCTTCTGATTTCTATTAGTGTATCTCTATTGTTCACAATTATTGTTTTTATTACCCAGTAGATTATGTCCCTCGATATATTTTCGAAACATAAAGGCCTGTTTGATTACTATTGGAAAAGAAATCAATTATTTTGATGATTTGATATTTAATTATGCTTAATAATTTAAAATAAAGTTTTTCATCATATTTCATTCTGAAATCTGTTAGAGATACGTAACAATATAATAGATATATATTATTAAAAGAAGCCATTAGCAATGAGGGATCCGTGGCGCAATGGTAGCGCGTCTGACTCCAGATCAGAAGGTTGCGTGTTCGATTCACGTCGGGTTCAATTCCCTTGTCCCTTCCTATAAATTTTTTGGTTTCCCTAGGAACTGCCTCCTTATGCTGTTGGCCTGTTAGTTGCTTTGGCTTCATCTATTTCATACTAGAAAAAGCCCCCCCGAAAGATAATAGAGAAATCAAATGAGTTTATCTAACAAAAAGAAAACAGAAGATCAATTTACAGCTTTTCGTAAGTTCAAAGGGGAAGGACATACTTAAGAAATCATCAAATTTACGACAAGGAATGTGAAATATCCGATCGTAGTAATAACTTGACCATCTCATATTAACCCTAGGAATATTGCATAATGCAGTGGTGTCCTCTGCTTTTCATTTTGCAATTTTATGAGTTCTGATTAGTATTTTACTTTGAATACCTATTTGATACATGATAGTAATTAAAGATAAAACACATTATATAACAATTAACCATGATTCTCCGCAAGAAAATAATTAATCAAAAGTGTTATTGACAATTAGATGAATTCAAAACTTTACCCAAATCACATCTTAGGTTAGGGCAACACAATGCAAAGGGGTTTTGATGAAGTCCTACTCGGAAGGGCTCCTTCAATGCAATGTCACAACCTAAAAACCTGCGAACAAAAACAACGATTCCGAATACTGAGCTCATAAAGCTCAATGGATACACTTCTACTCTACCATGCTTAATGCAAATCATAAGTAAAACATTTAGCAAGAAAAGATGGCATGTCATTGTAAACCAGTATGATATTACCACAATTCATACATACTTAGCATGACATCAAACATCTCATAACAAACATATCCACAAACCTAGAGTGAGACTCGGGGCCACACAGCATCGAAAATGTACGCTTTATACTCAGAATCCCCCATCGAGTATCTTCGAATGAGACTAGGGCCACAAGCGTCGGGAAGATACATTCAGGAATATATCTTACCATGATGTTGCAACACTCTCAATGGGTATCTAGATCCCACCAAAGAAGTGCCCACATGGCACACAACAACATCACATAACAATATCATCCTATGGTTGCTATCAACACATAAGTCTCACAAGGCATTTACCGACTTCTTAAGTTTTATGCTCGAGTATAAGGTGATTTCTCAGTTTCTCAGTTTTACAACTCATTTCAGGCCATTAAGGGTCTATTTGATCGAACGATATAATTTTTCAACCTTCTTGGCAAAAATCAACATTTTTGGGCAGATTGTCCAAAGGGTACCGATACCCTACTACGTGTACTGATACGTCTCTCTGGGTATCGACACCCACCCTACGCATACCGATACTCGGCTCTCAGGGAAGGGGTTGACCGTCAACCCCGTACTGGTACACGGGAGCTGTGTACCGATACCCCTTTTGTACCGATACGCTCCCAAGCGTACCAGTACCAAATTTCGCTACTAGAATTTGTTGGAACATGGGCGGTAACGATACGGCTCGAGCTCGTATCGATACTCCCTTTAAATTTTGCTAGTTTTCATCAATTAGAATGCAAGGTACCAGTACACGCTCCCGTGTACCGGTACCGAATCCCATAAATGGCTTCCAAGGCTCGGGAAATCACTTCCCAAGCCCCCAAAATATACACCAGAACCCCTTAACTTAAACCTACATCTTATGGAAGTTATTTAGGGTGGTTTACTACTATTTTTAGGTGTTATTAACACAAAATCTGAGTTTCACCATTAACACCCATATTCAAGCATTTAACACCGATAAAAAAATCGAATCAAGCATACAAGGCATCATCCTTAGGATGTGCATGAAATAAAAGGAGATGGAAGTGTACTAACCTTACTCCTACAACCGAGGATGAAGCTCCTAGCCTAAGCTTCAAGCTTTCTTCTTCCGTTGCTCCTTGGAAGAATTTCCAGCTTCTTTCAGTACAAGAAAATGTTGTAAAACAAGTTACAACATTGCTGAAAAATTAAGATATGCTAAAGAAAGAATTCTAAAACAAGAAATAGAGTTGAATCCTCCATTCCCGCTCTTTCTCTTTAACACCCACCAAAACTCATAATTTTCTTCCCTCCACCAAAACCTTCCATTCTCACCTCAAAAGAGATATCACTTGATGTAGATTACACTGTCATCAACCACCAATTCGAAATTCTCATTTGAAATGACAAAGATTTCACCTTTGTCTTTAGGCTCATGAGGAAAATAGGGAAGAGAAAGTGATGGAAAGGGTGAAGGGGACAAAGATGATATCACCATCCTCCAAAACCGGAGACCAATTAAGTTTACCCCATCTTTCCTCTTAAAAAAGGGTGATTTACTCTTTTACCCTCTCACCATATTCCCAATCTACATGGTGACCCAAAGGCCCAAGTCCAACACTAGATGAAAGCTTAACAAGGCCCTCATGAGCACCAAACGGGCCCCAACTTTCAGCCCAAAACACAACGTCCACCTTTCGGGTGAACTAACCCACAGATTTTGAAATCCGAGTCGTTACAACTCTCTGCTCCTTAAAGAAAATTTCGTTCTCGAAATTTACATGATGAAAATAGATGCGGATAAAGCAATCTTATGTCCTCCTCAACTTCCCACATGGCTTTCTCAACCCCGTGGTTCCTCCATAACATCTTCACCAAAGGTATGCACTTGTTGCGAAGTTCTTTAACTCCTCTATCAAGGACCCTTATTGATTCTTCCTCATAGGTCAAGTCGGTGTTGATCTAAATCTCTTCAAGCGGGATAACATGCGATGGATCGGAACGATAACATCTTAATATAGACACATGGAACACATTATGAATGCGTGCCATCTCCAAGGGCAAAGCTAAACGGTACGCCATGGGTCCAACCCTCTCTATCACCTCATAAGGTCAAATAAACCTCGAGCTCAACTTTCCCTTCCACCCAAAGCGAATAACTCTTTTCCATGGTGACACCTTGAGGAACACCTTGTCACCAACCTCATATTCGATGTCTTTACACCTCTGATATGTGCAGGCTTTCTTACTATCAAAGGCAACTTGCAATATTTCCTTGATGATCTGAACCTTTTCCTCAGTTTGCTTGATCAAATCGGATCCCACGATCCTCTTCTCATTGATCTCCGTCCAACACATCGGTATTCTACACTTGCTCCTATACAAGGCCTCAAAGGGAGCCATCTTGATACTTGATTGAAAACTGTTGTTGTAGGCAAACTCAACTGGTGGAAGATGCTCCTCCCAACTACCCTCAAAATCAATGATACAAAACTAAGCATATCTTCCAAAATCTTTATGATTCTCTCAGACTGACCATCAGTCTGAGGATGAAAAGCGATGCTGAAATGCAACTTGGTATCTGTTAAGTGTGTAAAAGTACTATTATTTCACCCTTTTTCTATGACAATTATTGCTAAATCTACACCCATCTGAATCATATTGTAGCCCTCCATGCATCAATCACATTGAGCTCATCTTTATCATGCTTGAACCTTATATTTAGTTTATTTGATGAAAAAGATGCTACTTATGTGTGTGTTTGGTGCGTATGAAGATTTTGTTACTCACTACTCGAGCAAGCAATGTCGCGACAATAAAGGAAAGAAAGGAGCAGTGCAGAATCATCTCTCGACGGTCAAGATCAAGCTAGTTGTGGATGTCAATTTCTACTGAAGGAAGCTGAACTATGAGATAGAGCCTTGCTGAGCAGAAAAAACAGACAGAACATTGCCGAGGCAATAGCCAAGCCACTGCCGCGGCAATGACCTGACACACTCGACAATGGAGAAAATATGCAAAGTGGAGTGCATTTTGAAGAGCATGAAAAGCTGAATTTTTCTATGCACTTTGCATGGAGATCGGACTGCGAGAAGACCATGAAAATAATGAAGGAAGGTCAAGAGAAGATTCCACGCAAAAAGGAGAATTTTAAGGAAGAAAGATATAATACTTTAAAAGAAGATCTTTTCTTTTAATGTGTTTAATTCTAACTTAACTTCCCTCTCAAGAAGGACTTGACCTAAAACCTCTTCTATAAAATGCCAAAGCTGGCCATTTAGAAGATCATCTAGAGATCGAGCAATTGAGTGTTGAGAGAATTTATAGCGAGCTTACATCACATTATGTTGTAATTTTTTCTTAGGGTTTAGATTGTATTGTTTAGTAGTTGTGAGAAAACGATTGGATTTTGTTTGAGTTTTTGTTAATGCAATTTTAGTTCAAGGTTTTCTTATTCTTGGTTCTTTATCTTGGGAGAGGATCTCGTTAACTATCTATTTGTCTAATATCAGGAGACTTAGACTCAGGAACGGATAAGCATGGTTTTCATCCCAATTGGTGAAAACTAACTCAGGTTAGGGATAAGTTCGAGTTTCAACGGCTAAAAGAAGCGTAAGATTGGTTGGTATTCATCCTTGGTTCACGTTGGGAGGTATTATCAAGGCCTACGCATTAGTACAGTTTCGACTTAGAGATAAGGAGGAGCTACTGAAGAACGCTTTGCCGAACCTTGACGTTGTTCGTTGCTGCCTCAGCAAGGGATTTCCGAGGCAGGTAACATGTTGCCGCAGAAGTGACTTTGGTCTTTGCCGAGGCAATCTGATGTTTGTTGCACTCAATGACCGAGACAGTCCAATTGGTTTTCACACTACGACACAATATAATCTGGCCCATTCTCTTATCTTGATTACTCAACTTTTAGTTTACTGGCTTATTTTATTTTCTGTTCATTAGATTACTTTAAAAACCAAATCAATAACTTGTGTTCTTTACTTTTGTTTCCTTTTCAGTGTGAGACGATAAAATTGAAGGTTTCACCAATCCATGTGGAGACGATACTCAATACTCATCACTTTATTACTTGAGACGTGTATACTTGCACAATTGCGGGGTAGTTTACCTACGCAACAAGTTTTGGGCGCCGTTGCCGGGGATTGGAAATAGCAACTTTTAATTTTATTTTCTTGCATTTTTTATTTTTAGTTTTTCAAGCACTAATCAAACTTGGTTTTGTGTTGGTGTATGACCAGGGCGAACCCAAGTAGTCCATTGTACGAGCTAGATCCAGAAATTGAACGCACTTGCCAAAGACTCAAACAAAGGACAAGAGAAGAGATGTTACATAGAAATGGCAATGACAATGCCGATGACAATCGAATTTTCGACGGAAATCAGAATGCCGCGACAGGAGATAGAGAAATCCTGCCACTGCAATTTACTCCAGTACGACACCCAACCGTCCGAGATTACCTAGAAGAAGATCTAAATGGACTGAATCCAGGAGTTGTCACACCTGAAATAGAAGCTGCCCACTTTGAACTAAAGCCCGTAATGTTCAACATAATCAATACCATGGGACAATTTGGCGGCTCTACAACTGAAGATGCTAGACAACACCTCAAATCCTTCCTCTAGATTTGCAATTCATTCAAAATACAAGGAGTCCACGAGGATATTTTGAGGCTGAAATTGTTTCCCTATTCACTGAGGGATAGGGCAAAAACCTGGTTAAATATCATTCCAGTAGGGTCAATAGGATCTTGGAGTGACTTATGTTGTGATTTCCTTGCTCGTTTTAATCCTACAAATTTAACTGATAAATTGCGTAATGAAATCACTTCTTTCCAGCAGGCTGATGATGAATCCATGTACGAGGCTTTGGAGCGATACAGAGAGTTGTTACATAAATGCCCCTTACACGGATTCCCATTGTGGACACATGTGACAATGTTCTACAATGTTGTAAACACGCCAACAAAAATGATGCTTGATGCTTCGGCAAATGGCATACTCCTGGACAAGCAACTGGAGGAAGCAATGGAGATCCTGAATAGGCTGGCTAAAAACGACTATCAATTCCCAACAGCAAGAAGAGGAGGAATCAGACGCCAACTGTAACCCCTAGACCCGCCAATGCGTTCCACGGATCTTAGGAAGTCACATGAGGGTCACAAGAGTGACTCACCGTAAAAATCCACATAAAACATTTTCTCTTAAAATCACTTATTAAATTGTAACGATAACCTCTGTTTAAAATACTATTTCAAGAAATAATTTAAACGTATAACAAAAATTTCAGGAAAAACATTTTGTAGACACTGTCATGAAACAATAGTGACGTGCATTCTCACTAACTATGTCGGTACCGTACTCTAAAAGCTACACCGAGAGAACTCCAACCACCGATGTCGGTCAACGAGCCATGTTAGATTTCTTTTTAACATGCGATGGTAAAAACAGCGTGAGCTTCGAAAAGATCAGTAATACAGAACTACCAATGGATGCTATAAGTAACATTTAGGTATATGGTAGGCATAACACTATCATGATGTTTCGGGCAACAATATGCTTCAAAACTACGATCAGATATTTAAAAAAAACGGTATATATGAAGATAATAGAATTGTTCTTTATTCAATCACTGTGTATCATTCTAGGAACATATAGACCGAAGAGTTAGTGACATTCTCTGTAATAGAGCGACCTGGTACAAAAGAACTTTGTGCTTCATCAATGCAACAATTGAGTACATTTTGAAGTATATTAGCTAGCATCTTAGAAGCGATCTTGAAGATGACATTGCACAAACTAATAGGGCGATACTAAGTCATGTCTGCTGGATCAATCGTTTTCGACATAAGCACAATACGAATGTTTTTAAATAGTTTTGGACTAAATTGAAAAGATTTCAAAAGTGCCTTTAAGTCAAAACAACTTTAAAATAAGTTTGTGGATGTTTTTAAATAGTTCCGACAAGGTTTAAAATGTTTTTAAGTAAACAAACTAGAGTTTTTAAGGTACTCGTTTTGAAACAGGGGGACCTGTATCGAAACAGTTTGAAACTGCCAAAACCCGTACTGAAACAGGGCTTGCCCATTTCGATACAGAGGGTTTGTGTTTCGAAACACCCTTTTGGTGTTTTGATACGCCCAATGGTCAAAACCTCCCCAGCGGCTATTTTCCCAACGGTAATTTAAATTGCAGCTTAACTGTCACTCGTACCGAAACGAGTTGTAACCGTTTCGATACGACAAGAAGGGTTTCAAAATGGCAAGAGGCATTTCGATACGACCTGCTGCATTAGACTTCAACGACTAGTTCTGAAGAAGACTGTTCCGATACGAGCTCGACTGTTCCGAAACGAACAACATAAGAACTGAAATTAATGACGGAAATAAAGACTCCAACTGCTCCAAAACATCCCTAATGGCTAGTAACGATGTTTTAGAAAAAGAAAATCTTACTCTTTTGATGAGTTGCAAGATGCTTTCAATGAATTATTTTTGAAATTTGAGACCATGAATTCCAAGTTTACGAAAATGATTTCAAAACTTGAATTTGAAAATGATTTTCTTTTAAAAACAAAATTGGAATTTGAAAACCAAAATGAAATTTTGAAAAATGATTTAGAGTTTTCAAAAACAAGTAAAGATGTTTTCTAAAAGAAAATCTTGATTTGAAAGTTAAGCTTGAAAGCTTAACAAAAGAAAAAGAATTCATTTTTAATAATTCATCTTTTCACATAATGGAAAAATTCTCACATTGCCATTATCATGGTCATTCCTTACATACTTGTCCTATTAAGAAGAGAAAATCTTATAGGATTAGACAAGTATGGGTTCCCAAGGGAACTAAAGACATTGCAACTAACGTAAATGGATCCAAAGCAATTTGGATACCAAAATCCAAGTAAATGTCTTTTGTAGGTGTGTTGGAGCAATGGTAAGCAAAGTAAAATCAAAGAATGCTCAAATCACACATGAGAAGAAGATTGGGTAAACTCTAAGCTTAATGTTTTCATTTTATACATTTGGTTATCTAACTTTTTTTAAAGTCTCTGATTATTTGTTAAGCCTAATATGATGCAATGAGTAAGTGGGAGCCATTTAAAAACCAAAATTCCTTTTGTGTCAATTTTTTTACCTCCCAAGTTATTTTGAACTTAAAGTTTTCTAAATTATTTTTGATATAACAAAAGGAGGAGAATTTGGTTTGAAAAAAATGTCATTTTTAAATGAATAAGGGGAGCTTTAATTACTTGCCAATTTCGAAATCTCTTATTCAAATTTTTAAACGTGAAGGGGAGAATCTAAAACAATTTTTCAAGTTGGTTTTATTATATCAAAAAGGGGGAGATTGAAGAACTAATGTTTGTGGAGGTTTTTAAATAGTTTTGGCAAGGTTTAAAACGTATTTAAGTAGACAAACCAGAGTTTTCAAGATACTTGTTTCGAAACAGGGGGACCTGTATCAAAACGGTTTGAACTGCCAAAACACGTACCGAAACAAGGGTTGCCCGTTTCGATACGGAGGGTTTGTGTTTTGAAACAACCCTTTGGTGTTTTGATACACCCAACGGTCAAAACCTCCTCAATGGCTATTTTCGTAAAGATAATTTAAAATGCAGCTTAATTGTCACTCATACCGAAACGAGTTGTAAGCGTTTCGATACGGTAAGAAGGGTTTCGAAACGGCAAGAGGCGGTTCGGTACGACCTGCTGCATCAGACTTCAACGGCTAGTTCTGAAGAAGACAGTTCTGATACGGACTCGACTATTCCGAAACAGACAGCGCCAGAACTAAAATTAATGAGGGAAATAAAGTCTTCAACGGCTCCAAAACATCCCTAACGGCTAGTAACGTCTACAAACTAAATTGGGACTATAAATTGAAGGTTGGAACACTTGAAGAATGTAAGAGACAACATCCAAGCAATATGGTCAAGAGAATTAGAGTCTAAATCTTTATTTTACTATTCTCTTGTATATAGCCTTTAGAGATAGCTTAATTGTAAATCCTTTGTTCTCGTGTGAACTTAAATTTGTGTAAACACCCATCATGTGAGGCATTATGTTTACCAAACAAATCCCTTGTAAAAGGAGAGGTTCTAGTTTAGCCTTGAGAGAAAAACTAGAGTTGGTTCTATCTTAGCCAAGTCCAAAAGATAGGGTTGTAACGGTTTCCTCCTAAACCGGGAAAAGGGGACGAATTCATTGTTGAGTGAATTGGGAAATCCTTAGTGGTGTGCTAAGGTAGTGAATGTAGGTGCTTGTTAGAAGGCCGAACCACTCTAAAATCATTGTGTCACTTGTCTACCTTTTTTTATTTTAGGCAATTCAACCACCAAAAATAACAACCCTCCTTGACGATTTCGGTGATCGATTTGAGCGTGCTATAAACCCAAAAATTGGTATCAGAGCCTCGTCTCCATCGAAAGACTAACATCCGGGAGTAATGATTATTTGCTCAAAGTCCACAGTTTACGAAAATGGCAAGATTGGAAGAAGGCCGCTCTATCTCGTGTCCTCTGCTCTTCGAAGGAGAAGCATACTTCCAATGGGCAAATATCATGAAATTATTCATCAAGTATCAAGACTATGAGGTTTGGGACATCATTGAAGACAGCTATTTGGAAGCTCCAAAAAAGAAGAAAAAGCAAATGAGTGCCAACGAGACGAAAGCAAAGTTAAACACCAAGGCGATGCACATTCTCTATTTTGGCCTTAATGAAGAAGTATCCAAGAGGATCTCCACATGCAAAAGTGCCAAAGAATTGTGGGAGAAACTTGAGAAGCTTTATGGCAACAAGAAGGGAGAAAAGAAAGATGATGATCAATCATGTGCAAACCTTCTCTCCAATCCAAAGGTGGATGGTGTTTTGGCTCTCGATGAGCCTAAGGTATCTTCTAACTCAAGTGAGCTTTATTCTTACTCTTTCGATGAGTTGCAAGATGCTTTCGATGAATTATTTTTGGAATTTGAGACCATAAATTCGAGGTTTACGAAAATGATTTCAAAACTTGAATTTGAAAATGATTTTCTTTTAAAAAATAAATTGGATTTTGAAAACAAAAAAATGAAAATTTGAAAAATGATTTAGAGTTTTCAAAAACAAGTAAAGATGTTTTAGAAAAAGAAAATCTTGATTTGAAAGTTAAGCTTGAAAGCTTAACAAAAGAAAAAGAAATCATTTTTAATAATTCATCTTGTCACACAATGGCAAAATGCTCACATTGCCATTATCATGGTCATTCCTTACATACTTGTCCTATTAAGAAGAGCAAACTTATAGGATTAGACAAGTATGGGTTCCCAAGGGAACTAAAGACATTGCAACTAATGTAAATAGATCTAAAGCAATTTGGATACCAAAATCCAAGTAAATGTCTTTTGTAGGTGTGTTGGAGCAATGGTAAGCAAAGCAAAATCAAATAATGCTCAAATCACACATGAGAAGAAGATTGGGTAAACTCTAATCTTAATGTTTTCATTTTATACATTTGGTTATCTAACTTTTGTTTAGAGTCCTGGATTATTTGTTAAGCCTAATATGATTCAATGAGTAAGGGGGAGCCATTTTAAAACCAAAATTCCTTTTGTGTTAGTTTTTTACCTCCCAAGTTATTTTGAACTTAAATTTTCTAAATTTTTTTCGATATAACAAAAAAGGGGAGAGTTTGGTTTGAAAAAATTGCATTATTAAATGAATAAGGGGGAGCTTTAATTACTTGTCGATTTTGAAATCTCTTATTCAAATTTTTAAACGTGAAGGGGAGAATCTAAAACAATTTTTCAAGTTGGTTTTATTATATCAAAAAGGGGGAGATTGAAGAACTAATGATTTGATATAATAATTGAAAAATAGTTTTGGACTAAATTGAAAAGATTTCAAAAGTGCCTTTAAGTCCAAACAACATTAAAATAAGTTTGTGGATGTTTGTAAATAGTTTTGGCAAGGTTTAAAACATTTTAAGTAGAAAAAACAAAGTTTTCAAGTTACTCGTTTCGAAACAGGAGGACCTGTATCGAAACAGTTTGATACTGCCAAAACTCGTACCGAAACATGCTTGCCCGTTTCGATACGGAGGGTTTGTGTTTCGAAACACCCCTTTGGTGTTTCGATACGCCCAACGATCAAAACCTCCCCAACGGCTATTTTCCCAACGGTAATTTAAATTGCAACTTATTTGTCACTCGTACTGAAACGAGTTGTAACCGTTTAGATACAACAAGAAGGGTTTCGAAATGGCAAGAGGCGTTTCGATACGACCTGCTGCATCAGACTTCAATGGCTAATTCTGAAGAAGACCGTTCCAATACGGGCTCGACTGTTCCGAAACAGACAGCACCAGAATTGAAATTAATGAGCGAAATAAAGTAGCCAACGGCTCCAAAACATCCCTAACGGCTAGTAACAACCACAAACTTAATTGGGAATATAAATTGAAGGCTGGAACACTTGAAGAATGTAAGAGACAACATCCAAGAAATACGGTCAAGAGAATTAGAGTCTAAATCTTTATTTTACTATTCTCTTGTGCATAGTCTTTAGAGAGAGCTTAATTGTAAATCCTTTGTTCTCGTGTGAGCTTAAATTTGTGTAAACACCCACCTTGTGAGGTATTAAGCTTACCAAACAAATCTCTTGTAAAAGGAGAGGTTCTAGTTTGGCCTTGCGAGAAAAACTAGAGTTGGTTCTATCTTAGCCAAGTCCAAAAGATAGGGTTGTAACTGTTTCCTCCTAAACCGGGAAAATGGGACAAATTCATTGTTGAGTGAATTGGGAAATCCTTAATGGTGTGCTAAGGTAGTGGATGTAAGTGCTTGTTAGAAGGTCGAACCACTCTAAAATCAATGTGTCACTTGTCTACCTTTTTTTATTTTAGCCAATTCAACCACCAAATATTTACAACCCTCCTTGACGGTTTTGGTGATCGATTCGAGCGTGCTATAAACCTAAAAATTGGTATTAGAGTCTTGTCTCCATAAAAAAACTAACATTCGGGAGTAAAGATCATTTGCTCAAATTCCATCGTTCAAGAAAATGTCAAGATTTGAAGAAGGCTGCTCTATCTCGTGTCCTCCGCTCTTTTAAAGAGAAGCATACTTCCAATGGGCAAATATCATGAAATTCTTCATCAAGTCTCAAGACTATGAGGTTTGGGACATCATTCAAGACGAATATTTGGAAGCTCTGAAAAAGAAGAAAAAGCAAAGGAGTGCCAACGAGACGAAAGCAAAGCTAAACACCAAAGCGATGCACATTCTCTATTGTGGCTTAACGAAGAAGTTTCCAAGAGGATCTCCACATGCAAAAGTGCAAAAGAATTGTGGGAGAAACTTGAGAAGCTTTATGGCAACAAGAAGGAAGAAAAGAAAGATGATGATCAATCATGTGCAAACCTTCTCTCCAATCCAAAGGTGGATGGTGTTTTGGCTCTCGATGAGTCTAAGGTATCTTCTAACTCAAGTGAGCTTTATTCTTACTCTTTCGATGAGTTGCAAGATGCTTTCGATGAATTGTTTTTTGAATTTGAGACCATGAATTCCATGTTTACAAAAATGATTTCAAAACTTGAATTTGAAAATGATTTTCTTTTAAAAACAAAATTGGATTTTGAAAACCAAAATGAAAATTTGAAAAATGATTTAGTTTTCAAAAACAAGTAAAGATGTTTTAGAAAAAGAAAATCTTGATTTGAAAGTTAAGCTTGAAAGCTTAAGAAAAGAAAAAGAAATCATTTTTAATAATTCATCTTGTCACATAATGGCAAAATGCTCACATTCCTAACGGGCTCGACTGTTCCGAAATAGATAGCACCAAAACTGAAATTAATGATGGAAATAAAGTCACCAACGGCTCTAAAACATCCCTAACGGCTAGTAAAGGCCACAAACTCAATTGGGACTATAAATTGAAGGCTGGAACACTTGAAGAATGTAAGAGACAACATCCAAGCAATATGGTCAAGAGAATTAGAGTCTAAATCTTTATTTTACTATTCTCTTGTACATAGTCTTTAGAGAGAGCTTAATTGTAAATCCTCTGTTCTCGTGTGAGCTTAAATTTGTGTAAACACACACCTTCTGAGGTATTAAGTTTACCAAACAAATCCCTTGTAAAAGGAGAGGTTCTAGTTTAGCCTTGAGAGAAAAACTAGAGTTGATTCTATCTTAGCCAAGTCCAAAAGATAGGGTTGTAACGGTTTCCTCCTAAACCGAGAAAAGGGGACGAATTCATTGTTGAGTTAATTGGAAAATCCTTAGTGGTGTGCTAAGATAGTGGATGTAGGTGCTTGTTAGAAGGCCGAACCACTCTAAAATCATTGTGTCACTTGTCTACCTTTTTTTTTCATTTTAGCCAATTCAACCACCAAATATTTACAACCCTCCTTGACAGTTTCGGTGATCGATTTGAACGTGCTATAAACCCAACACTTTTCAATCGAATAATCACTAGTAAAAATTGTTCCTAGGCCATCTTCCATGGCTGCCTTAAGAGGCCATATCGACTGAATTGTTTTAAAAACCTTCTCTTTGTTAAAAGGCACAATAAGGAAGTTTTCATCTCCTCTATGATACACGGAGATAGAACTTAGATATATCATCCCAAAAAATTGCAAAAATCGCTGGTAATTGTTCCTAGGCCATCTTCCCTGGCTGCCTTAAAAGGCCCTATCAACTGAATTGTTTTAAAAACCTTCTCTTTGTTAAAAGGCACAATAAGGAAGTTTTCATCTCCTCTGTGATACAAGGAGAAATCCCATTCATAATATTCCCGTATGGCCTTGTCCCATTTGTAGTAAATAGTGATGACAAATACTCTTGTGCAACCATATGAATATCATCAATATTATTGACTCGAACACCTTGATCATTAGCAATCCCAGTGATCGTATTTTGACGCTTACGTTGAGACACGAATCTATGGAAAAAAGGCTAACTTTTTCACATGACGCAACCAATTAGCACGAGCCCTTTGCTCCCAGTAAACTTTAGATTTATTTTTCTCGAGGTTCAAAGCTAGCTTAATCTCAATAATGTCGCCTAAGACTTTATAAGAAGGTGAGAGATCAGCCAAATATTCCAATCAACATTTTAGGGAATTAGTTGTCACCTTACAACTCGCACGCCGCTTTCAAAACTAGTGATCTAGACCTTGGCCAACAACTCGTAATCTCTCAGGAACCAGACCTGTATAAGAATCCCAAAGCCATTTAACCATCTATTCGCAAGAATCCTCAACCAGCCAAGCTGCTTCAAACATGAAATGTCAATGTCTCATGTCATCAGCTTGGACACATGTATTTAAAAGAAGATGGCATTGATCAGATATAAAATGCAACAAATGAGACAAAGAGAAGTGAGGAATAAATCTCACCATGCACTATTAACCACTCGTCTATCTAATCTCTCTCAAATATTAGTAACTGTAATATTACCTTTTTTCCATATATACCATCTCCCGTTATAACAAACATCGAAAAGATTATAATCATCAAGTACTTGTCGAAAGTAATCCATCTACCTCTAATTACGAACTCAGCTACCAACTTTCTCAAAAGTAAACAAATAGAAATAGTTAGGTGGTCATTACAGTAGTTAGGTGGTCATTACAGTAGTTTAGCCATATAAATATAGATAGAAATATAAATGCTTAACTACAAAACAGGTGCCCAAACTATACCACTTTTTGCAATAGGTGCCTAAAGTATTTTTTGGCTAAAATAGGTGCCTAAAGTTTCATTCTGTTACTATTTTAAGGTAACACCGTTAAAAAAATTTATCACGCAATCAGATTTTGACACGTATATTTTATTTTAATTTATTTTTAAAATTAAAAAAACTTTTTAAAAATTCCAAAACTTCACAAAATATCTAAAAAAATCCCAATCCCTAAAACTCAAAAGTCAAAAACCTCAAAATTGACGACGTTGCCACCACCAATACCCTCTTGGACCCCACCACTACCGCCGCCACAGGCCCTCGCCCATTTCTCCCAACCACCCATCGTCTGTAACCGACGAGAGGCGTGCCAATCGAACGGTTGAAACCTTTCGTAACAGTTGTGGTGAGGTTTTAATTTTGGGATTTAGGGATTTGAGACTGTTTTGTACTTTCAAAAAATTTTGAAATATATTTTAATTTATTTTCTTTTTAGTTTGTTTTTTGAAAATAAAAATAAAAGCCACGCGTAAAGCTATAATTTAGTGATCAATTTTTATAACAGTTTGACTGTAAAATGGACCAATATGAAACGTTAAACACCTATTTCAACCAAAAAGTTCTTCAAGTATCTATTAAAAAAATAACGTTTGAACACATATTTTATAGTTAAGGGTGGAATTACATAAATATTGTGGTTGGAATTTTATATTCCAAAAATATGGTTCCCCTTAAGTTATTTTCATCAATATTGTATTTTACTGTTTGAATCAGAAGCCCTACGGTTTGCTCCCCGTTTTTGAACAGTAATTAAACAAAAAATATTAAAAAAAAGGCACTATTCAAAGTCGGAGTGCCCTCCCCATGTCTTCAAATAGTGCCCTCCCCCTTTTGGCATATAGTGTGCAATTGTTGGGTGCCTTCAAAGGGTAGAATTACATAAATATTGTGGTTAGAATTTTTATTCTAAAAATATGGTTCCCCTTAAATTATTTCCAACAATATTGTATTTTACTGTTTGAATCAGAAGCCCCATAGTTTGCTCCTCGTTTTTTAACAATAATTAAACAAAAAATATTAAAAAAATAAAGGCACTATTCAAAGTCGGAGTGCCCTCCCCATCATCAAATAATGCCCTCCCCTTTTGGCATATAATGTGTAATTGTTGGGTGCCTCCAAATAGTGCCCTTATTTTTAAAATATTTTTTGTTTAATTATTGTTCAAAACGGGAAGCAATTTATGGGGCTTATGATTTAAACAATAAAATGCTATATTGTTAGAAATAATTTGGGTAAACTACATAAATGATCACCATACTATTAGAAAAGTCATGATTTGACCACCTTACTTTTTTTTCGAAGCAATTAAACCACCATACTATTAAATTGGGTGCAATGTGACCACCAGCCGTTAGAAGTTAACGGTAGGGTGACGTGGCAGTTAAAAAATTAAGGGTATAATTACACATTTGATCCTTTCTATTTATACATTCTTTCAATTTAGTCCTAATTTTAAACTAATAAAATAAATTAATTAGGTGGTGACACGTGTCAACACCTTATTGGAGGAATTTAATTATTTATATTTGATATAATAAATTATTTTCCTCCTCCAATCAGGTGGTGACACGTGTCACCACCTATTTAGAGGAGAAAAACAAAATTCCCAAACTTGCAATAGAAGGGAGTCGAACTTGGGTGTATCAAGAATAAAAGCAACACTTAAACCACTACACCAAGCACATCTTTGTGCTATAAATCACTAATTATATTATATGTCTTATTGTTTGTTACAAAATTCCCAAACTTTCATGTGATTAGCTTTACCGGTTCAATGTCGATTGATATATTTAATACCCAGATCATAGTTTTCTGAAATATTTGGTGGGTAACATTTGTTTTGTGGATTTGACGTGTGCTACTGGAGCTTGTGGATATGGATCCTTGGCATTAGACCTCGACGATGGATTCCTGACAGGTAGTGGTTCTCCTCTTTTCAAAAACGGAGCTGGCTGTGGTGCTTGCTTTAAGGTTCGTATTAGTTTTTACTTCTTATTGTTTCTTAATTATTACAGTAGTGGAAACTAACATGTTTTTCTTTTTGCAGATACGATGTAAGAATCCAAACTTGTGCATAGGTACAAGGACAAAGGTGACACTAACCTATCCCAGTTAAAGAAATGTTAGGTGAATATAGTTTGGTAACAAAGAATAAGATATATAATATAATTGGTGATTTATAGCACAAACATGTGTTTGGTGTAGTGGTTTAAGTGCTACTTTTATCCCTGATACTCCTAGGTTTGATTCCTTTCTATTGCAAGTTTGAGAATTTTGTTTTTCTCCTCTAAATAGGTGGTGACACCTGCTTGGAGGAGGAAAATAATTTATTATATCAAATATAAATAATTAAATTCCTCCAATAAGGTGTTGACACATGTCACTACCTAATTAATTTATTTTATTAGTTTAAAATTAGGACTAAATTGAAAGAATGTGTAAATAGTAAGGACCAAATGTGTAATTATACCCTTAATTTTTTAACTCCCACGTCACCCTACCGTTAACCTCTAACGGCTGGTGGTCACATTGCACTCAATTTAATAGTATGGTGGTTTAATTGCTTCGAAAAAAAGTTAGGTGATTAAATCACAACTTTTCCAATAGCATGATGGTCATTTATGTAGTTTACCGAAATAATTTTTGGTAACCATATTTTTAGAATAAAAAATTCCAAGCGAAATCTAAATAAATAGTACATATCAACTAATTCAACTCGTTCAAGTCACAATATTTTGTTTGCTTTCATTGGTTGAAATACTCGCCCCTACCCAAGCTATAAGCCTAGAAACTAGAATTAGTGCGGCAATGGGCATTCAAGAGATGCAAGCTTTCACTTTCAGATTGGTAGCGCAGCATCAGGTCTAGACGACGCAGACACCTCCACCCTCAGCCACGTTAGAGTTTAGACGCCCCCACTCATCTAACCACCCCCACTTGCCCTCTTCCCTCGAAAAAGGAAACAAATGCTGCCCTCTTTCCCAGCTCACGCTTCCCTTCTCTTTCCCTTATCCTACCACCCACCTCTCTTCTCTTATGGCAACTCCGCCATCCTCCTCCGCCACTGTCTCACGCCGCGTCGCTCCGCCCTGTTGGACCAAGGAAGAGACCCTGGCGTTAATCCAGGCTTACAAGGAGAAATGGTTTGCTCTTCGACGTAGGAACCTCAAGGCATCCGACTGGGACGCCGTCTCTGCCGTTGTATCCTCCGCCTCTGATCCCGAGACCACGAAATCGTCCGTTCAGTGCCGTCATAAGATCGAGAAGCTGAGGCAACGGTACCGTGCGGAAAAGCAACGGTGCCTTAAAAACCCAGGCAAGTTCTCTTCCTCATGGGACTTGTTTCCTCTGCTTGATTCTATGAATTTTGCTTCATCGTCAGTCAACGGATCTGTTGATCAAGAGGTCGGTGGGTTTTACTGGAAATTGAAGAATCATGAAAAGATACATGGGAATTCTGGGTCTAATCTAGGTTTTGATCGTGATTTTAGTGGTGGGTATGGTCCAAATTTTGATTTTGATCACAAATGTAGAGATGGGCATGGGGTGCAGGGTAATAGAGATATCGTGACCGAAGGAACTAAAAGATTTAAGACTAATGGTACAATTGGCAATGATTATGGTTCTATGGCTGATTTTGATCATAGTTTTAGCCAAGGTGATGATAGTGTGGGAGAATTTCCTCTCAAGACCTTAGGTGATCATAAGGGCTTTATGTACGTAGATGAAGGAATGGGGTTTCAAGAAAAAGTTTCAATTGCTTGGGATTCAGTCCCTCAAGGTTTTCATCAGAAAAAACGTGGTAGAGTTGATAGGAGCTTTGACCTCAGGGATTTGAATGGATTTGCTTCTTGTCCAAGGCCAGGGCTTGGAGTGAAGAATGGTAGTGGTGAACTCAAGAGGGGCATCAATGCGGTGGAGGAGATAGCTTCCTCTATTAAGTTTTTGGCCGAAGGGTTTGTGAGGATGGAGAAGATGAAGATAGAGATGGTGAAGGAGATTGAAAAGACGAGAATGGAGATGGAAATAAAGCATAGTGAGATGATACTTGATTCGCAAGAAAAGATCCTTGATGTGTTTGCCAAGGCATTGTTGGAATAGAAGAATAACAAAAAAGAAACTGTCTTTTGTATTGCCTAATGTGGATGGACCGGAGGCTTTTGAAAGGCAAGGAGATGGCATGATAAAGACTAAAGACTAGTGTCACCTAAATGTTTGAGGTAATATAGTTTTCTTACATAGTTGCATTTGCATTATCTCTTTAGTTGGCCAAATGTTTTTGGAAACAGATCAACCTAGATTGATGCTGTTTCCTGTTCAAGCTGAATAGGAATTTATACAAGGAACTGTCTTTCATAATTTACCGGTATCCTTGTTTCTATTAACTATGAACTTGTGATGACTTTCAATCTTGATTCAAGTACTATGCTCTAAACGCACGATTCTGTAACATGACTGAACGAAACGCAAGGTTTCTTTCATGTTGGTTTCGATCTTGATTCAAGTATTATGCCCTAAACGTAATCATGGGTTTAATACCCAAGGTTTCTTACATGTTGGTTTTAATGTTGATGACATAAACCATAAACTCTAGATGCGTAAATGGTGTTTTATTTCATTTGGAGGCTTCAGCATGTGTTCATCCATTGAAGCATTCATGGAGTATTTGGGTTAAAGTATTACATTTGGTTTCTAAGATTAATGTATGATGATATAGTGTACTTTATAAAAAAAGATTTTGAGGCTTATTAATTGCTTAATACATGATTTAACTTTTAAACTATGTTTGTTCTCTCATTTTTGTAACTATTTTTTACTTTGATACTTAAACCATCATTTTGTTATAATATTTCCAAAAAAAAAATTAACTTTTTTTTAAAGCTAAGGTGATTACAAGTAGTATCTGTTTTACATATATTCTTAATCATTTGACAATGCATGCTTAATTACCCTGCTAGAACTGCTGGTGCTCGGACCCGTGACCTCTAAGAACAACAATCGTTCTCTTAACCATTGAGGCAAGTTGGTTCGTACAAAAAAATAACTTGTTAAAAAAAGAGCTAATTACAATTAATAAAAACATGTCACGTTACAAATGATATCATCAAAGTATGTACAAGGTAGACAAATGACGCCTTTGTTATTAGCTTGCATTGTCATTATCTTTAACAATAAAAATGAAAATTAGATACTAAAATAAACTAAAAAATTAAAATTTTGAACTAAATTATAAATAAAACCTTTGTTAATTGATACTAGGGATGTAAAAAGCTGACCCGACTTGAAAACTCGACTGAAATCTGCTCGAGTCAGAACCTGATTTGACCTGAAAATTTAATGACCCGAACCCGATCTGTAACCGACTGTTGTTGACCCGAACCTGAATTCGACCTGTTACTGTAGTGACCGAACCCGACCTGCGTCCGACTGAAAACGACCCGAACCCAAATTAGACCTGTTACTTTGGATCTGAAACCCGACCTGCGCCCGACTGAAACGAACCCGAACCCGAAGTCGACCTGGCAGATAACCGATTTTACCCGACTGAATTGACCCGAGATTCGATATTACCCGACCTGTTTTGAACCCGACCTGTTTTGGACCCGACCTGTTTTGAACCCGACCTGTTTTGAACCCGACATGTTTTGGACCCGACCTGCTTTGAACCCGACCTGCTTTGAACATGACCTATTTTTAACCTGAACTGATATTGATCTAACTTGATATTTACTTGATATATAGTTGAAGAAGTCTACGATTTGATAAATTTAAAGTGTTGATAAATGTAAAGTATTAATTTATTAAATTAATTTAATACTAACTCGTTCAATATAAATTATTTGTGAAGTTTAATAAGAATTAAATTTAAAACAAATTATTTAAAATTTAATTTAATTTATTAATTGTGATCATTAAATTTAATAAATATTTTATTAAAAAAAATTAATTATAACTATTAAAATAATAAAAAAATATTTTTAGTTTAGGGGAAGTTTTTTTTTTGAATTAATGGGGGGAAGTTTTTTTGGTTGATAGGAAATTATGGAGGGATTTTGGCACCATATCAAACAAAATGGGGGGAGGGGAATTTTGGCACCATATTAAACAAAAACAAAATGGAGGGGGGGGGGATTTTGCCGCCAGTCAAACAAAATGGGGGAGGGGGAATTTTGCCGCCGTATGAAACAAATTGAGAGTGGAGGTGGGATTTTTTTTATTTAGGGGTTAATTATCCTTTAGGTCCTTCCTTAATTAGATGGTTAGGGTTTAGGGTTTTTAGGTTTTAGTTTATTTTTTTAGTCTTAACTTTTGGTTTAGTTTTTAAAATTTTATTTAATTAGGTCATGCTTCATTAATTAATTAATTATTAAAATTTTTGATTTGCTTTAAATTTGATTTGGTCCTCGTATAAAGATTTGGTAAGTAATTAGGTTTAATAATTTTATTCATTTGTGATTTGGGCTTTAATTAATAATTTATTTTTAGATTTGTCCTTTTATGTTTCAATTTATTTTGTTTGTTAGATTTATGAGTTTATGTTTAGGGTTTAAGGGTAAGTGTGTCAAGTTGATTGTTTGATGCTATGAGATTAGTTTAGAGATTATGTGATTAGGCTTGCACTCTAATTATTAGTGAATAATGTCTGTAAGATTTAGATATTCATGTTTGGGGTTTAGGGGTAAATGTGTCAACTTAATTATTTGGGGTTATGAGATTAGTTTAAGGATTAGAGGATTAGGCTTGTACTCTAATTATTAGTGATTATAAGATTTAAGGGTTGAGGTTTATGTGTATTGTTTAGGGGTATACATGTATACATACAAATATATATATATATATATATATATATATATATGCATACTAAAACTTACATACATACATATATATATGTATATATATAATTATAACAATATATATATACTAAAACTTAAATACATGCATATATATGTGTTTTAGTATGTATGTATACATGTGTGTATACATGTGTGTTTTAGTATTTTCTTCATTTTAGTTCCTTAACTTTATTTTAATTTGTCCATATTTATTATTCCAAATTGACCCACATTTATTTTTTAATTTGTCCAATGTTTTATTATTTTAATTTGATATTTTCTTCATTCTAGTCCCTTAACTTTATTTTAATTCCATATTGACCCCTATATATATTTTTTAATTCATCATGTTTTATAATTTTAATTTAAAATTTTGTTCATTCTAGATCCTAAAACTTTATTTTTATTCTAAATTGGCATCTACTTATTATTTTTTTAATTACTCTAATTTTTATACTTTTAATTTGATATTTTTGTTCATTACAGTCCCCAAAATTTTATTTTTATTCCAAATTGACCCATTTTCATTGTTTTCTTTTAAATTTGTCTAATGTTTTATAATTTTAATTTGATATTTTTGTTCATTATAATCCGTGAAACTTTATTTTTAATCCAAATTGACCCCTTTTCAGTCCAAATTGACCCCTTTTCATTATTTTTTAATTACTCCAATGTTTTATAATTTTAATTTGATATGACTTTAAATAATTAACTCCAAATCAATGACGATTGACGAAGGTCAACCTAAAGTCTATCAACTACTTATACGGTTGTACCGAACTCAAACTCAATACGAATTTCAATCCTAAAAACACCCCGACCTGAATTACCCGACCTGAAACTACTCGACCTAAAATTACCCGACCTGAAATGCACCCTACCTGAAATGCAACCGACCTGAAATGAACCCGACCTGAAATGGACCCGACCTGAAATGGACCCGACCTAAAGTGTATCAGAACCCGAATTAACCTGTCAATTATCTGCTTCGGACCCGACCCGTTTTGACCCGACCTGAAATGAACCCGACCTGTAACCCCCTCGTCCCGGTCTGGTCGGATGATCGGTCCGAGTGGGCCACACGGGGAAAACCGAAGCGAAACCCGTGAAGGTTTCCCTTCGGTTAACGACCCTAAAATTTTCTTTTTATTATATCTTGTCTATAGGCATAATTAAAACCTATGTGAAGCACAGCAGCGGGAAATACAAACATTGAAACATACACCGACCAACGAACACATCAAACAGCTCATTTTAGCCCTTTTACAGCAGGCCGTTTCGAAATGCCCTTAGGGTGTTCCGAAACGCCTTGACTAAGTCAACAGGCCAGGGTCAACCATATGGTGACCGTTCCGAAACAGGGGTGACCCGTATCGGAACGACCTTGATGGTCAATTTCTCGTGGTCAACGAGATTTGACCGTTTCGAAACATCAAAGGCCCGTTTCGGAACGCCTTTATCTCGTCAATTTCTCAAAATTCCAGTAGCAAAAATGTTCCGAAACGACCCTCATCCGTTTCGAAACGGCAGGCCATTTGCAAAGGAACCGTATCGGAACAGGGGGACCCGTTCCGAAACGCCCCCTGTCTGCAGACTCGTTTTGGCTGTTTCAAGGCACAAGGGTGCCCCAAAACACCACCAAAACACCCCACAACACCATACAAATTAAACTCAAGGCATCCCAACTTTACTAGCATGCTTTAACTAGGTTAAGACAAGTCTAAACATTAGGGTAGGACCTCACAAGACATACATTCATTCACATCATTCAAACATAAAGGCAACTTCTAAGGCATATGGCCAACATTCAAAAAGAGCAATTTAGGCATGAGTTAACATTCATCATGGCAATACAAACCATACAAAAGCAAGGTATCAAGGAGTCTAAACATGCTCCTAACAACCTACAACTATCCAACAAAACAATACATGTCCCATTGCTCAACCATTACATGTTCAACTTAAAAACTCATACTTGAAATACTCAAAGCTAACAACCACACTTGGAGGCCCTCCACTTGCTCGAGCAACCCGCGAACTAAGAATCTGCAATGTTGAACAAAGAGAGCGTAAGCAATGATGCTTAGTGAGGGTAAGCTCTAAAAACAAACCTCAACATTGCAGGGTCCGAGCACGATCTAGCCAAGGCATTTTACAAACATACCAAGGATCCACAAGAGCCACAAGATAAGATGCATGAGCAATATATACAAGTAAATGTCATGATCAACAAGCTCCAAATTCCTCAACATAAGTAGCCACATCAAATATCCAAATAAGGATCATTTATCACAACACATTGATACAATTATCAATCAACATTGGCACCTAGCTATGACCCGAATACGCGGATAGACATGTTGGAACTCACCTCCAACAACCACATTACCTCACGGTGGGATTTCACTCATCACCGGTCTCGCGGAGGGGATTCCACTCATCCTCACGCCCCGTCGATGGGATTCCACTCATCACCGACTACATTTGAATACAATTCCGGGCGAACCCGTACTCCTCCTTGGTGACTCAACGCCACCAAGGCCACGCGCGACTTTTGACTCATGTGTACACACTAACATCCTAATGATCGATCATTTGTATTCAAGTATACTAGTGCCAATATTTACTCACTTCACATTAGTCATTTCAATAAATCTCGTGCTTAGCACGTATTCACCAACAACCATCATCATGCATGTCTCAAGCATCACAAGTCATATTTCAACCCACATGTATAATACAAGATACTCAAGCATTCATACCACATTCCATACGAGACATACACAACCATATAATGAGTTCATCCAAGGCTCTAGATCAAGCTTAGGATTAGGCTACCACCCTAATCCTAACTCTAGGTGGGTCTACCAAGCCCAACCTAGTTCATATACTCGAACCAACTATTTTTAAACCATTTAAAACCATTAACCACTCACCTAAGCTTCCAAGCTCAAGACCAAGCAAGCAACAACCTTCAACTTCCCGGATTCACTTCTGATGCTTCACCGATGCCCAAACTTGATTCTAATCAATCCCAAACACAAACAAAACATCCACAATCAATATCTTGTCATCGAAACTAACCCGGAATGAAATTCAACCACAAACTACTATGTTGCAAGCATGAATAATATTCATTTTTCACCAAATCGGATGGCCCCAAAACCTTGTCCAAAAACCATGCTTTCAACTTCCATTACACCCACCAATGATCCCAATTCAACCCCTACCTATAGTACTATCAAAAGCCTATCAAAACCCACCTAAAACAACCCCCCAAAACTCACCCAAAACCTCCCCAAAACCCCATTTTCACCCAAATCCGAAAATTGTTCCAAATCACTTGAAATTCACATATGATATACCCTTTGACTTCTATATACCATAACTAAGCATAACAAATCAAAATGCTTCATTTCTCAACATAAAAATCTCATTTTTAATCGAAATATTCAAAACCTCCATTTTCTAAAAACTTCATGAAAACGAAAATGAATGGTACTTTTATGAAGGGGAAGATGAGGGGAAGTCAAAAATACTATTACCTTTCAAAACGGAGTTGAAATGAGGAGGAGAGGTGATGGAACAATGTTCTTCAATGGAGGGGAGGGTTTATCGTGAGTTTTGTGGAGAGAGGGAGAAGATGAGTGAAATTTTGGGTTTTTATTTGTTTTGTTTTAGTTTAAAAGCCCAATGACCCTTTTGCCCTTAATGAAATGAAATATTCACAAGGACATATAATCCATGGCTATTTGGGGTTTAATTCTAAAGCATAGTCTATCATCAAATTAATTAATTTGAAAACTAAACCCGAACCATTATTTAAATCATAAAACCGAACCCAAAATAATATTAAAATATTATTTCTGCCTAACCCCTAAACTCGGGTGTTACAACTCTCCCCCACTTAAGGAAATTTCATCCCCGAAATTACCTGGTGGAAACAAATACGGAAACTGCTCAACCATATCTGCTTTTCTCTCCCACGTGGCCTCTTCCACACCTCTATGCCTCCACAACACCTTGACCAACTCTATGGTCTTGCCACGCAACACCTTGCTATCTGAAGCAAGTATCTCAACGGGCTCTTCATTATAGGACAAATCTGGATTTAACTCTATCTCTTCAACGGGCATCACATGAGAAGGATCCGATCTATATCTCCTAAGCATAGACACATGAAAGACATCATGGATCTTTTCTAACTCAGAAGGTAACCTCAAACGATAAACTACAGGCCCAATCCGCTCAACAATCTCATACGGACCAATGAACCTCGGACTCAACTTGCCCTTACGGCCAAATCTCATTACCTTCTTCCACGGAGATACTTTCAGAAATACTTTCTCACCCACTGAGTACTCAACCTCTTTCCTCTTCAAATCTGCATAGGACTTCTGACGATCGGAAGCTGCTTTCAAACGGTCACAAATCAACTTTACTTTGTCGGTGGTCCCCTTAAGCAAGTCTGGCATAGGTAACAATCTCTGACCTGTCTCGGCCCAACAAATCGGAGTCCTACACCGTCTACCATACAAAGCCTCATAAGGTGCCATCTGAATGCTAGACTGATAACTGTTGTTGTAAGCAAACTCAACCAACGGTAAGTGCTTCTCCCAAGAACCCTGGAAGTCAATCACACAACAACGAAGCATATCCTCTAGAATCTGTATCACTCGCTCTGACTGTCCATCGGACTGCGGATGATAAGATGTGCTGAAATGCAAACGGCTACCTAAAGCACTATGCAAGCAACCCCAGAACCTCGAAGTAAATCTAGGATCTCTATCTGAAACAATAGACTTCGGAACTCCATGAAGTCTCACAATTTCACGGATGTACAAGTTTGCCAACTTGTCTAAAGAATCCGTAGTGTTCACTGCTAAGAAGTGAGCACACTTAGTGAACCTATCAACAATCACCCAAACTGAGTTCTTCTTCGAAGGAGACAAAGGCAACCCCGATACAAAGTCCATGGTGATCCTCTCCCATTTCCATTCCGGAATCTTCAAAGGCTGTAGCAAACCTGAAGGAACCTGATGTTCTGCCTTCACTCTCTGACAAACCATACAACGGCTCACATACTCGGCTACATCTCTCTTCAAACCAACCCAGAAGTAATCATTCTTCAAATCTCTGTACATTTTGGTACTACCCGGATGCATAGAAAAGGGACTCGAATGTGCTTCACTCAGAATCTGACGTCTCAACTCAACATCTTCTGGTACAACAATTCTATCTCTAAAGCACAACAAGCTCTCACCACTGAAACTATAATCGGTCGGTCTTCCCTCGGCTATGTCCTGAACATGAGGAACTAAACTCCCATCTTGCAACTGCTTCTCTCTAATCAACTGAATCAAAGAAGGCTTCACTTGCAACTCGGTGATCAAACCACCGTCATCGGACACACTCAATCTAGCAAACATAGCTCTCAACTCAACGACCACTTTTCTACTCAAAGCATCGGCTACTACATTTGCTTTACCCGGATGGTACTCAATGGTCAAATCATAATCCTTTAGCAACTCTAACCACCTTCTCTGTCTCAAGTTCAACTCTTTCTGTATCATCAGATACTTCAAGCTCTTGTGATCGGTGTAAACAATACACTTCTCACCATACAAGTAATGACGCCAAATCTTCAATGCAAACACAACTGCGGCTAGCTCTATGTCATGAGTAGGATAGTTCTTCTCATGAATCTTCAATTGTCTAGAAGCATAAGCAACAACTCTCCTATCTTGCATCAGAACACATCCTAAGCCTACGTAGGAAGCATCACTGTAAATCACAAACTCCTTACCTGAAACAGGTTGCACTAACACTGGAGCATTCGTTAAAGCTTCTTTCAATTTCTCGAAGGCCTTCTATCTTGCATCTGACCATTCAAATTTGACTCCTTTTTGCAACAATTTAGTCAAAGGAGCAGCTACTCTAGAGAAGCCATCAACAAACCTCCTATAGTAACCGGCTAATCCTAGGAAACTCCTAATCTCGGTCACGGACTTAGGTTGTTTCCACTCAACAATAGCCTCAATCTTCGATGGATCAACACGGATACCTTCGGCCGAAACAACATGGCCAAGAAACAAAACCTCTCGAATCCAGAACTCACATTTACTAAGCTTCGCATACAACTGATTGCTCAACAATCTCTGTAAAACAAATCTCAAGTGCTCATCATGCTCTTCTTCTGTCTTCGAGTACACAAGTATATCATCAATGAAGACAACTACAAAACGATCTAGATAGTCCCTAAAAATTCTGTTCATCATGTCCATGAATGCTGCAGGTGCATTCGTGAGCCCAAACGGCATCACAAGAAACTCATAGTGACCATATCTAGTCCTAAAAGCTGTCTTCGGAACATCGCACTCTTTCACCTTCAACTGATAGTACCCGGATCTCAAATCTATCTTCGAGAACACTGAAGCACCTCTCATCTGATCAAACAAATCATCTATACGAGGCAACAGATACTTGTTCTTCACAGTCATCTGATTCAACTGTCTATAGTCAATGCACATGCGTATACTACCATCTTTCTTTTTCACAAACAACACGGGAGCACCCCACGGAGAACTACTAGGCCTAATGAACCCACGGTCTAATAATTCTTGCAACTGACTCTTCAATTCTTTCAACTCTTTCGGAGCCATGCGATACGGAGCTATCGAAACTGGATTAGACCCCGAAACTGTCTCAATCACAAACTCAACATCTCTGTCAGGAGGCAAACCCGGCAACTCTTCAGGAAACACATCTGGAAAGTTACACACTGTTCTGATATCCTTCGGTCTAGCTTCACTCATATCCGGATTCATCACATAAGCTAAATAAGCCCCACATCCAGAGTCCATTAACCTATGAGCCTCTAAAGCTGACACCACATTAGACAAGAACTTAATGTTCTCGCCTACCACTACTACCTCGTAGTCATCAGAAAGCTTCAAAGAAATCCTCTTCGTCTCAAAATCCACACTAGCCCGATGCTCAACCAACCAGTCCATACCCAGTATAATATCAAAACCATAGAAAGGAAGTTCCATCATATCGACTGAGAACACATTACCCTGAATCTTCAGTGGACACCTTCTATACATACGTCTAACCACAACTGTCTCACCAAAAGAACTAGTAACATGCATACCTACATTTAAGATCTCAACAGGGATATCTAACTTCTGTGCATGCTCACTCAAAATGTAGGAATGCGTAGAACCCGAATCAACCGAAGAAAGCAAAGACATAGACTGTAACTCGAAATTACCTGCTATCACATCGGTGTCGTTCCCGGCCTCTCTCTGAGCATAGACTCTCGTTGGTCCTCCCGCCTCTGGCTGCACGGCCAGAACATGAGCAAGGTTCCTCTGAGCATCTCCCCTAGGTGCATCAGCCCTAGGCTGGAAGTAGCCACGACCGCGCCCACGGCCTCTCTGAAAATCATTCGCTCTCGCAGGAGCCTGAGCAATGTTCGGTGCCTGAGCCGCCTGATGCGGACAATCCCTCCTAAAGTGGTCCCTCGAACCACAGTTCCAACAAGCATGGAAGTTACCCCAACACTCACCAGTATGCTGTCTCCCACAGCGGGTACACTCGGGCAAACGCCCTCCTCCTCTATGGCCCTGATGGCCCCTACCATGGTGGCCACCGCCACGTCTCTGATCAAACTGATGTCCGCCACCTCTGTGCCTCTTGGCATCCCTACCATCAAAGTGGTTATGCCTCTTTCCAAAACTAGAACCACCAGCTCGTTTGGCCGAACCCAAACTATGCTCCAAATCCTTGGCCCTCGCGACCAATACATCAAAGTCTGAGTAGTCAGAAGCTAGCGTATACCTCTTAACCTCTTCATTCAATCCGTAGCGGAACCGGTTGCAGCGTTCCACTTCAGTAGGAACCAACTCTAGGGCATACTGACTCAAGCGAACAAAGCGAATCTCATAGTCAGTCACAGAAGCCTCTCCCTGAGTAAGAGCCATGAACTCTCTCTTCTTCTCATCTAAGTACCTCGGTCCCAAGTACCTCTTTCTGAAAGCAAACTCAAAGAAATCCCAATCTATCTCAGCCTCTGGAACCCCGGTAGTGATGGTGACCCACCAGGTGTAGGCATCACCCTGAAGCAACGAGATCACACAACCCAATCTACGTGCGCCCGCACAACCCATCTGAGCCAAGATACGAACCGTCTTCTCCAACCATAACTCCGATCTCTCCGGAGTAGATCCTCTAAATTCCTCGGCCCCCAAGCTACGGAGCCTCTCCAAAGGTAGACTAGCATCGTCACACCTAGGCTGAGCTGCAGCCTGAGCTCCCGCAACTGCGGCCTGGAACGCTCCCGCTATCGCTTGCACTAGCGGAGTCATATCAATTCCAGCTGGACCTTGGCCACCTTGAGGTCCATCTCCTCCGGCTCCATCTTCACCTCCAGCTCCAGGTGGAGGAGGTGGTGGTGGTGGAGGTGGTGGTGGAGCGCCAACTCCCGCGGCCACCGGCCCTTCTAGATGAGCCTCCACATCAACAGCCGGCTCAACAGGAGCCGCAACCCGTGGTTCCTGACGAACCACTCTCGGTCTACCTCTCGGTCTAGACATCGCTCTCACAGATATCAACTACAACCACAACAACAAAACATACAAGTTGGGTTAGCAAGGCAAGGCTTCCAAGTGTTCAAGTACGTTCCCTCACTTAAAAATCATTTTTCCAATGTAATAGTAGCAATAGGACTCGCACACACATGCTTTGAATAAAACAAGCAACATACTTGTCAAACAAGCAACCATTCTTACAAAGCAAGCAAACACTGTGCATATTAATCAAAAACTTGAACTTACCTCACTTACCTGCCCAAGGTCTCGGTAACCTTAGGCTCTGATACCAACAAGTGTAACCCCCTCGTCCCGGTCTGGTCGGATGATCGGTCCGAGTGGGCCACACGGGGAAAACCGAAGCGAAACCCGTGAAGGTTTCCCCTCGGTTAACGACCCTAAAATTTTCTTTTTATTATATCTTGTCTATAGGCATAATTAAAACCTATGTGAAGCACAGCAGCGGGAAATACAAACATTGAAACATACACCGACCAACGAACACATCAAACAGCTCATTTTAGCCCTTTTACAGCAGGCCGTTTCGAAACGCCCTTAGGGTGTTCCGAAACGCCTTGACTAAGTCAACAGGCCAGGGTCAACCATAAGGTGACCGTTCCGAAACAGGGGTGACTCGTATCGGAACGACCTTGACGGTCAATTTCTCGTGGTCAACGAGATTTGACCGTTTCGAAACATCAAAGGCCCGTTTCGGAACGCCTTTATCTCGTCAATTTCTCAAAATTCCAGTAGCAAAAATGTTCCGAAACGACCCTCATCCGTTTCAAAACGGCAGGCCATTTGCAAAGGAACCGTATCAGAACAGGGGGACCCGTTCCGAAACGCCCCCTGTCTGCAGACTCGTTTTGGCTGTTTCAAGGCACAAGGGTGCCCCAAAACACCACCAAAACACCTCACAACACCATACAAATTAAACTCAAGGCATCCCAACTTTACTAGCATGCTTTAACTAGGTTAAGACAAGTCTAAACATTAGGGTAGGACCTCACAAGACATACATTCATTCACATCATTCAAACATAAAGGCAACTTCTAAGGCATATGGCCAACATTCAAAAAGAGCAATTTAGGCATGAGTTAACATTCATCATGGCAATACAAACCATACAAAAGCAAGGTATCAAGGAGTCTAAACATGCTCCTAACAACCTACAACTATCCAACAAAACAATACATGTCCCATTGCTCAACCATTACATGTTCAACTTAAAAACTCATACTTGAAATACTCAAAGCTAACAACCACACTTGGAGGCCCTCCACTTGCTCGAGCAACCCGCGAACTAAGAATCTGCAATGTTGAACAAAGAGAGCGTAAGCAATGATGCTTAGTGAGGGTAAGCTCTAAAAACAAACCTCAACATTGCAGGGTCCGAGCACGATCTAGCCAAGGCATTTTACAAACATACCAAGGATCCACAAGAGCCACAAGATAAGATGCATGAGCAATATATACAAGTAAATTTCATGATCAACAAGCTCTAAATTCCTCAACATAAGTAGCCACATCAAATATCCAAATAAGGATCATTTATCACAACACATTGATACAATTATCAATCAACATTGGCACCTAGCTATGACCCGAATACGCGGATAGACATGTTGGAACTCACATCCAACAACCACATTACCTCACAGTGGGATTTCACTCATCACCGGTCTCGCGGAGGGGATTCCACTCATCCTCACGCCCCGTCGATGGGATTCCACTCATCACCGACTACATTTGAATACAATTCCGGGCGAACCCGTACTCCTCCTTGGTGACTCAACGCCACCAAGGCCACGCGCGACTTTTGACTCATGTGTACACACTAACATCCTAATGATCGATCATTTGTATTCAAGTATACTAGTGCCAATATTTACTCACTTCACATTAGTCATTTCAATAAATCTCGTGCTTAGCACGTATTCACCAACAACCATCATCATGCATGTCTCAAGCATCACAAGTCATATTTTAACCCACATGTATAATACAAGATACTCAAGCATTCATACCACATTCCATACGAGACATACACAACCATATAATGAGTTCATCCAAGGCTCTAGATCAAGCTTAGGATTAGGCTACCACCCTAATCCTAACTCTAGGTGGGTCTACCAAGCCCAACCTAGTTCATATACTCGAACCAACTATTTTTAAACCATTTAAAACCATTAACCACTCACCTAAGCTTCCAAGCTCAAGACCAAGCAAGCAACAACCTTCAACTTCCCGGATTCACTTCCGATGCTTCACCGATGCCCAAACTTGATTCTAATCAATCCCAAACACAAACAAAACATCCACAATCAATATCTTGTCATCGAAACTAACCCGGAATGAAATTCAACCACAAACTACTATGTTGCAAGCATGAATAATATTCATTTTTCACCAAATCGGATGGCCCCAAAACCTTGTCCAAAAACCATGCTTTCAACTTCCATTACACCCACCAATGATCCCAATTCAACCCCTACCTATAGTACTATCAAAAGCCTATCAAAACCCACCTAAAACAACCCCCCAAAACTCACCCAAAACCTCCCAAAAACCCCATTTTCACCCAAATCCGAAAATTGTTCCAAATCACTTGAAATTCACATATGATATACCCTTTGACTTCTATATACCATAACTAAGCATAACAAATCAAAATGCTTCATTTCTCAACATAAAAATCTCATTTTAATCGAAATATTCAAAACCTCCATTTTCTAAAAACTTCATGAAAACGAAAATGAATGGTACTTTTATGAAGGGGAAGATGAGGGGAAGTCAAAAATACTATTACCTTTCAAAACGGAGTTGAAATGAGGAGGAGAGATGATGGAACAGTGTTCTTCAATGGAGGGGAGGGTTTATCGTGAGTTTTGTGGAGAGAGGGAGAAGATGAGTGAAATTTTGGGTTTTTATTTGTTTTGTTTTAGTTTAAAAGCCCAATGACCCTTTTGCCCTTAATGAAATGAAATATTCACAAGGACATATAATCCATGGCTATTTGGGGTTTAATTCCAAAGCATAGTCTATCATCAAATTAATTAATTTGAAAACCAACCCGAACCATTATTTAAATCATAAAACCGAACCCAAAATAATATTAAAATATTATTTCCGCCTAACCCCTAAACCCGGGTGTTACACGACCTGAAATGGACCCGACCTGAAATGGACCCGACCTGAAATGGACCCGACTTGAAATGGACCCGCACCCGACCCGAGTCGAGTCAAAATAAAAAAATGACCTGAAATGACTTGTACCCGATTTTACCCAACCTGACAGTACCCGACCTGAAACCCATCCGACTACCTGTTTTTACATCCCTAAATTTGATACCTCAAAAATTCAATGTCGTGGTGGAAAGTAATTAGGTAACGTATGGGTGAAAAAACGGAGCTTTCTTTTCCTTCTATTAATAAGCCAAATCGACAATCTGTAGTTTAAAGAAGTATTTCAACAATGGAATGATCAGTTGCAGTGGGTAGTAAGTACTCTCCGGCGTAAGTCTTTAGTAGTATACATGGACAAGTTATATTTACTTCATTTGGCAGGAAAGAAACCACGGGTAGTATAGGAACATTAGCAGTTTGAGTGCTGCTGTTTTTGATAGAATACAAGAAACTATTAGTATAAAACTGTACATATTTCATTCGAATCAGTACCCAATTGCATATAGCTTGGGGTATTCAGTAGTACTGAACCCTGGAATTTCTTTTGTCTTTTGATTGTATATATTTATTCTAACAGACTCCTATTTCTTGGATAAATATAATCAAACTATTTATCCGAAAAAGGAAAATGAAACTACAAATTCATAAAGCATGGAATGCAAGGATAACATGATGACGAGACACTAGAACCAGCACTCCAATTTAGATAATTTACCTTACTAATCATTTAACTTAACAATTAACATGAATCATAAATGTTTAAGGTAAAGTTAAAAAAATATCACTACACTATCCTAAAATGTTGATTTTGGTCATCTAACTTTCAAATATTACAAAACGAGCATTAAACTTTGAGTTTTGTTATTAAATGGAGATCATGTCGTTAGACGTTTTAAAATTAATGGAAAATATCCCGTTTGACATCTTAACTATAATTAATTTTTTTTAAATGAAAATTTACAATTTATTTTTAAAATTATAAAAATATTTTTAAATCTCTTCCCAACTGTGGAAGTCATGAAGATTGGTGTTGCTAGCTTGGCAATGAAGGCGGCTAGTTGTAGAGTGATGATCAGGGGTATTCAAACCGTTAATTTAGTCGGTGATTGAACTGTTAATTGAATTGGAATTTGTTTGAAAATTATTAATCGAACCGACCTTTGTTCATTGATTTGGTCTACTATTTATCATTGGCTAGAAAGAAAACGCTCCCAAGTGGTGAGGTTTTTGGTTCGAGTTAAGAGGTATAATCTATGTGATATGAGTTGTCCTTGTTTCTGCAATTCGATGCTTCTATTTTCCGAGACAAGAAGAGAACATAAATAAATAAAATAAATGTACTTCCTAGGAGCAGGAGCAGGAGCAGGAGCAGCCATGGATGTTTTCTTGTTTGCACACTCCTCTCATGGTTCTGTTTTTTTTTTTTTTGAATGCTTACTCAGCCTAATGGCAAAATACATTCTCGTATTTATTCGAAATATTCAGATATGGCACTAATGATGTGTAAATTTGGTTGAATATTCCTTTTTGGAATTTTTTTTGGGAAAACACCCCCTTTTAAAATCATTTGGAAAAATACCCCCGTTCGGTCCACGTAAGGAGGACTCGTGTTCGGACAAACGCGATTTCAGAATTCGCAGTTAGACAGACGCGAGTTTAAGTTGATGTGACGTGTCTTATCCGTTAGCGTCTTTTAAACATTAAAAAAAAAGAACTCGCGCCTAACAGGAGACGAGTTCCGCGAGAAATTGAGATGAAACATCACAAATTTATCGCAAATACGAAACGAACTCGTGTTTGGTGCAACGCGAGTTTGGTATAATCTTGTTGTTAAAACAAGCTTGGATAGGCATGTTGCAGGTGAAATTACGGGGTGTTGAGGGATACTATTTCGTATTTTTGAACTCTCACGTCGGAGTACTGAAACATCTCTTGAAAATGATGTAAAGATCGGTGCGTATAAGGCATCCTAAAGTGTGTATAAATCGCGTTAAAAATACTATCTAGCCATGTTTTTTTGCATGACGACCAAGCAAACATGGGTCGATAGACATGGTTAAATGGATTTTGTGGTATGTTGAGGGATTTTTTTTGTTGTTGTTTAACTTTGACTTCGTAGTACTAAAACATATGCTTACAATGATTCTAAAATTGGCGCGTATATGACATCCTAAAGGGTGTATAAATAGCGTTAAAAATGCTATATAGCCATGTTTTTTCCATGAAGAACAAGCAAACATGGGTCGATAGGGATGTTTAAGTTGATTTTGTGGTATGCTGGGGGATATGTTTTGTTGTTGTTTAAGTTTCACGTCGTAGTAGTGAAGCATATGTTTACAATGGTGCTAAAATTGGCATGTATATAGTATCCTAAAGGGTGTAGAAATCGCGTTAAAAATGGTACAAAAATTAGAAAACGAAGCTTGAAAGATCATTAAAAATAGTGGTAAAACATTACATGGAGAAGTACAATTAGTCAATTTGAGGGCTGATACTAAGAGGAAATTTTCTCCTATCGTGTCCAGTGTTCCTACATCTAGTGCACCTTTTAGGTTGTCCGGTCCGTTCTCGAGGAGCCATATCCTCGGCACAATGAATACTAGTTGAACGTGGGTGACCTTTTTTTCTTACAGCGCAGGTGAGGTTCTGGGCGTGTCTTAGGTTCATCTTTAATTATATCACGATCATATCCATTCTCGATAGGAGGAAACTCATATCGGAATACCTTGAATACATTTTCAAGTCAATATACCGGATCAACGAATACCATGGCGTCAAAATGAACGGATGCACATGCAGCGAAGACGTGCGCACACGAGTACTTAAATAAATATTTAAGTACATTAAAGTCTCAGATTTTAAGCCCAAATTGTTTTCCAAAGTTAAAACTTAAACCCTATAAAATTTTCTAAGCATTTTTAAGCCAAACAAATACAAAAACGTACAGATGTTTCGATACACCCAAGGGTGTTCCGATACGGCCAAACCTTATTTGGCTACTGGAAGAAATCGTTTCGATACATGCTTATATTGTTTCGATACAACCTTCTTTAGGGTTTAAGAATTTTAAGCATCTTGTATCAACATGGCCTTGCCGTTTCGATACAGTCTGAGAGATTTGTAAAATCTTAGCATTTATTATTTTTGACTGTTACTTGTCAGTTATTAGGAACGGACATTTTTTTAAAAGGCAGTTAACCCGTATCGGTACGTCTTAGGGCTGTTTCGATATGGATTTTTTTTAAAGAAAGTGGGCCTCGTTAAAAATCCCGCTAACACCCCTGGCTTTTATAAAAAATCGAGAGGCCCCTAATGGGGAAAAGAGTACCCAAAATTGTATTACCATGATCGAGATTGAACCTTAGCAAGTACAAAATTTTGGATACAATCCGGATAAAGGGAACCAAAGGACATATAGGTCATGGTGCGAAGAGTATGTGTGGCTAAAGTATGAGCGACAAAGTTAGCCTTTCTGTTTACATAATGAACCTGGGATAAAGGAAGCGAGGTAAGCAAAGTCCTGGCCTGTAGAAGGGTAGGACCCATGGTGGAGAGATCAGGCCCCGGACGGTTGAGCCTGTTTGCTATGGAAGCACAATCTGTCTCAAAGTGCAAGTTGGTCCATCCTTGTTCTTGTGTAAAAGTGATACCAGCGAGAAGGGCGGTACCCTTGGCCGTTGCAACATCCGGGCAGCTACCCAAAGGGTAGGCGAGGCCACCACCAACAGCTCCCAAATCATCACGAACCACTACTCCAACAGCTGTCGCGCGTGTGACCGGTTCAAAAGCCCCGTCCACATTAACCTTTAAAGACCCTGGCGGGGGCTACCTCTAGCGAGGTTGAGAGAGTGGGGGTGATTCAGAGGATTAGTATGATTAGGAGAGTTTGCACCCTTATAATCACGATGAAGACTCATTGAGTTAATAGCAATAAGCCAGGGGGCTGCAAGTGACGGCTATGGACCCAATCATTACGATGGTTCCAAATGTTTCATAGGACAGTGAGAAAAAGGCTAAACAAATCGGCAGATAACATGGAAGCTTGCAGAGCGTTTAGGGTGTACTCTATTTAGGAGCGCAAGTGCACACTCTTGTCAAGTTATAGTATATAAGATATCGTCTCCACAGGGATTGGACAACTTGGTTCGAATTGTGGTTCCTGCACAAGGAAAAGTAAATTGCACCAGAAAAGTGATTGTTGATGAGAAAAGTAAATTAAAACACAAGTAAAAGAGGAAGAGATCAGATTGATAGAGAGGGCAGGGTTATGTTGCTCCTTAGTGTGAAACTGTGTTGAAAAGGTCAAGTCATTTTGCGCTGCCACGATATGTTGCCTCGGTGAGTAATGGCAGATTGAGGCTGCGGCAACTTTCGCTGCCACGGTGAAACTCTGCTCTTGCAACTTCTGGAAGATACTCCAGGTTCGACAAAGCAATTCTGAAGTGATCCTTCCTATGTCTAGGCAAGGATTCTGTCACCATATGATGTAGGCAATACCTAGCAATCTCAGCGTAAACCTAACACAGGCAGTCGACATTTGGTTGCTCCTCTTAGCCGCTGAAATTTTAACTTATGTTTAAGATAAATTAGTTAACACCTCGACATGATGAGACCGTACTTAATTATTTCGTGAGTTTGACATTCTCGTGCCTGACAAATGGATTTCTTCAACTGGACTTTTGGAACTAATTGAAGAAGTGAAGAACATGAATTAAGTAAACTTGGAATATATTATTGAAAGTAAACTTGAAACCTAAACAACTGTTATCACAACTAATTTACAACATAACCCTAACCCAAGGGAAGTTTAGAACATGACGACGGCAGAAAACCTAAGCTATGACTAAAGAAAACCTAAGATGATTTGAACTAGGAGTACAATGAGTATTTATAGACAATAGCTAGGTCTAGTCCTTCTTGAAGTAGAAGTCTTCAAAATTAACTTTCCACATTTAATGTGACTTTAAACTCTGACTTCTTAGAGTTGAATGTGGACTTTATCACGTTGCCTTGTCCCGCAAGCAATCTTGAGATTTCACTTCGGCGGCTCTGCCCGGTGCTATAGACATCGGAAAATTGAGTAGATGGAATCTATAGAATCATGGTTTTTAGCTCTACAAATCGCACTCTGATTCACCAACTCCTTATTTTTCTGCCGTGGGCAGCAAGGTCAGCGGCAGCAGCACTTGGCAGCTACTGTCTTTGGCTGGAATTGCATCAGTACAACTCCATGGTTCGCTGCCTTAGTATCGCTTCCTCAACACCTCTCTCCCTCTGTTAGCCTTTAGTACCTAAAACCAAAAATACACTAAAACACTATCTTTTCTTTACCAAATAAAAGATAATCAATACAAGTAAGGCAAAGTAAAGAAATACTGTAAAATGCAATGCATGATCCTAATTATGCCTAAGATGTGCTTAAAACAGCAATAATGTGAGATTGAATGTGTATGAAATATAGAACTTGTAGACACTTTACACACCCCCAAACTTGAACTATTGTTTGTCCTCAAGCAATGCAGCCTAACACACTTGCTCTAATAATAATCAGAAAGAAAAACCAGTTTTTCAACTTGATTTCATACCTAAAGGTCGTGGCAACTATATTAAATTAGTGAAGGGAATTAAGAACGAAAATAACTCAGAATTAATTTCTAATGCCAGTGCAGTGTGTGCAGGACTGTATACATGCTGGATATGTAGAATAGCTAAATAAACAAAGTTGCTGTTACGATATAAAAGGTTGCTGCCAAGGCAGCACAATTAAGCAAAATAATTTAATCATGGCAATGAGGGCTTCAACTTATCACAACTACTCTTCTAGGTCTGAAGTTAAGATAGAAGCAAACTAAAAATCCCTGAACCATGGAGTAGAGTCATCCCGTGAAGACTTTCATTCACTCATGCTAATTTGTCTGTCACTTCAAAACTTTCAGATTCATGGACTTTGGTAGCAGCGGAGTGTCCTCGCACATGATTCTTCCTAGAGCCTGTTGCGGGCACCTCTAGGGTAAAACATCAATGTTCTTTGTTTTTACTTCTACTGCTGTGGTAGTGCTTTATTTTTCTGTTCCTTTTGCCTACCTTGGTGGCTACTTACAATCATTGTTAGAACTTTGCAAAGAATTCTAAAAAAACAGGCAGTGTTCGTCAGAAATTCTAACAAATTCAGCAAGTAACAGAGGTGTTTTGAGAGTTTTAGCAAAAAGAAAAAAAATCTAAGTCATTTTTCATGCTTTTCCCATATTTAATTTAATTTTAATTTGGTACGAAAATAAATTAATCGGCTTACTGTCATAGGCACAAGTTATATAACAAAATTTTCTTTTCCAATTATTACTAAGGCAAGTACAATGCAACCTATATGCTACTAAGTATGCCTAGAAAAATGATGCGAGAGCTATCCCCCCAAAATCAAGATGGGCATTTCCCTCAATGCACAAAACAAAACAGAAAAATAATAACAGAAAAATAAATACAAGTGATAAATAAATAAAACAGAAAATGAAAAGTAAAATAAAGAAAAGAGAAAGAGAAAAACTAAAAATTGGTTGTGGGTTGAGAGGAGGCTTGAGTCTTTTCTATTGAGGAGGAGGAAGAGGTTTGAATTATAAAGCGGTGTCTGGCGGATGTCTTGGCGACAGATTAAGCATGTGAGGTTTTTGCTTTCCACGACAGCTGGACTCTTTTCGATGTAGGATGGGGTACTTCTTGAGGTTCGGCAGGGGGAGCGGCAAGAGGTGCTTCGCTCTCTTCTAACTCTGTCTCGAAGTCCACAGGCTCGGCGAATATGATGTGCTGCTTCCTCTTCCTCCGTGGGTGCTACCGGAGGAATAATCGCCATTGGGATGGCTGCTACTGGTGCTACCACTGATGTTGCTGGCTCCGGCGGCTGCTGCTCAATTTCCTCTGATGAGGAGGTGTTCGCCACTTTTGCTACTGTGCAGGCCGGTGAATGGTGCTGCTGATGCCTCTCGGGGGAGTCTACCACTGTGTCGGATGCTGTGGTGGCTGAGTAAGTTGGGTAGTGCGTCGGAAAGGGCACCTGGTGGGCGGGTTATGGGCTTTGTTTTTGGGGCCTACATCATCTACAGGCGGACTTTTTTGGTCCACTCTTCCTTGGCAATCTTTAACTCATCTTTAGGGTCTGCCGAAACACCAAAGTTGGCGCAAAGGCCTGTGATGAGGGACGGGAAGTACAACTTGCCCTTCATCTTTTAGAAGCAATGTGGATCTTCGTGCATATGATTTCCCTAACGTTTATTGGCCGGTTCATCAGAATGCTATGAATGAGGGCGAGGCGCGGCCGATCAACGGTAGAGTTGTGGGAGGTGGGCAGCAGGTGCCCCTTTATAAATGTGTTCCACGGTATTGTCGCGGGCAGCAGGTGGCGGCGTTGGTCAGATCCCGCATGCTTGTTTACTAACCACGGCGTGTTGGGCCTGCAGAGTTTAGCCTTGATTTTCTCATAGTCGGCAGCCATCAGTGACTGCATCCACTCCTCGTGGGGGTTGTCGTGCATATCCAAGCCATAATATCCGTTGATGACGGCGACGTTCAGCTTGACAGGCTCCCCGCGGACATAGAGAAATGGTTGCCCTGGGCGGGGATGATGGGCGCAGAATTCCCTAACCATTGTGATGTTGGCTATCTTTGGCTGCCGTGCGAACATCTCCAATCCCTTATTGTGGATGGTCTCAAACAGAGCATGCTCTAAGCCGAGATCACATGTCTCTCTTGTGTAGTGGAAGCATTGCTCATCCCATATGTCCTGCTTAGAGAACTGATCTTTGTACCTTTCTTGTCTGCCCTGGAGAAAAATCTCTTGTATGTGGGTTTGGGTTGTGATACGGATACCATGTGAAATGGTTGAAGTAACTGAAAATTTTAAAGAAAAATAATTAGAGAGCTGTGGAAGCAAGAAGAAGATAGCAAGGAGGTGAAAGTAAGGTAAATGAATTGAGTGAGAGGGGTTTAAATAGAGATTGTCGAGAGGTTACGTGGCGGCAATAAATACCCAATGGTCCGGTTTTCTTGCGCAAGTTACATGATTTTTACCCATTATTTTTGGAGCCATTGGCGGCCAACTAGCAGTTACGTGTTGCTGCGCTTGGCTGCCCTGGGCTGTCTCAGCGGGATGGTGGGCGGGCTCCTTGCTGGGCCTCCTTCTTGATCCGACTCTTTTATTCTTAAACCTGAATAAAAATAAAAATAATTAAATAACTTCTGAAAAATAAAAATCTGAAAAACTAATTCTAATCCTAAGAAATAAATTCTAATCCTAATGCATAAAAATAAAGAAATAAATAAAAATTAAGTTATGTTGGGAGTGCATTTAGGTGCATCTCCCAGACATAACCACTTCTTGAGGTAGTTTGGCTTGTCCTTCCCTCATGGGGGGTCCTCTTGTTCCTTCAAGTGTTGTGCTATTAGGTTCTTCAGCATGCCATTTGGTTTGTGCTATTATGGTTGCATCACGTTTAACTTTATGCTCTATTCGTCTACCCTCATGGTCAGCTCCCCAAGTTCCACATCTATTAACGTTCTGCCTGTGGCCATGAATGGTCGCCCAAGGATTATAGGGGCTTTTTCATCGGCCTCGCAGTCCAGGATGAGGAAATCGACTGGCAGAATCAGGTTGCCCACCTTTACTAGGATGTCTTCAATTTTACCCTCCGGTTGTACAAACGAATGATCAACAAGTTTAAGCATGATGAAGGTAGGTTTGGCTGGCCCAATTCCTAGTTTATCGAAGACTGCCTTAGGCATAAGGTTAATGCTGGCTCCCAAGTCGCACATGGCTTTTGTTTGATGTTTGATGCCTATCCTGCATGGGATAACAAAGCTGCATGGGTCTGTTTGCTTGGGCGATAGCTTGTTGTGCAGCATTGCCATGCACTCTTCTGTGACAGCCATTGTCTCGAACTCCCCAATCCTCTTCTTTTTAGAAACCATGTCTCTGAGATGTTTGGCATAGTTGGGCATATTTTGAATGGCTTCTATTATAGGGATGTTTATGTGCATCTACTTCAGAATATCCAGGAATCTTTTGAACTGGTGCTCTTGCTTTTGTTGCTTTAGCCTTTTGGGGAAGGGTACCGACGGGCGGATGTCCTCTATGCGTTCCTTGCATTGGAACTTAATCTGGTGAGGATCATCTGCTTCAGGACCGTTGTCTTGTTCAGCTGCCGGGGTGGCTGGTATCGGTGCTGTCGTGGCAGGCTTTTCTTTCTGGTCTGGCTGAGTTTCTGGCTGTTTCTCCACCCTGGGTTCATCCAACTGCTTCCCACTTCTTGTAGATATGTCCTTGCACTGTTCGTAAGTGGGTTTGGTTGATGCCTCTGAGCTGCTGGATGCTGCTCCTATTGTTCGACTATTGTATATCTCTGTGAATTACCCAAATTGGGTCTCCAAGTTTTTTATAGCAGCCTCCTGGTTGTTCATCCTCATCTCCGTCATGTCCATGAAAGACTTAGTTTTATCAATAAATTTATTAGTACGAACAATAAAGTCACTAGTTCTAGTCATAAAGGTATGAAGGGTTGCTTCTAGTGAATTATTGTTTTGTGGCTGTTGAGCCTGCTGTCTGGACGAGTTCTGTTTGTAGCCTCCCCGTAGCTGTTGTGGGTTTGCAGCAGTCTTTGGGTTGCTCCAGGAGAAGTTAGGATGATTCTTCCTTCCAGGGTTGTAAGTGTTCTGCACGGGTCTGTTGTTCCTCTCATATCCTTCCATGAAGTTTGCAGATGCAGTGCAGTCAGAGGAATCATGGTTACCCCTACACTCATTATAAAACGGCTCCACAACCTTTACCTCATAAGCCTTCCCAGTAGGTTTCACGATGCTCATGACCAGCTCTGTTAGCGTGTCAAGGCGGGCATTGAGAGATTATGAGGCTTCTACCTCGTTCACAGTAGCTAGCCGCCTAATGCCGCCTCGGTGGGCTGTTGGATACTTATAATCATATTTGGTGGCCTGGTTCAGAAGCCTCAGTGCTTCCTCTGGTGGTCTGTCAAGGATGATCTCATTGGCTGAGGCATCAATCATCATCCGTGTTGGGTAGTTCACCCCATTGTAGAATATTGATACATGTGTCCAAGCCAGTAGACCATGCAGCGGGCAATTATTCAGCATATGTTGGTACCGCTCCCATGCTTCGTACATCGGCTCATCATCCCCTTGCCTGAAGGCTGTTATCTCATTTCGCAGTCTGTCTGTGACATTGGACAGGCTGAAACGGTCAAGGAAGTCTTTACACAACCCTGTCCAAGTGTTGAACGATCCCACTGGCTGGTTGTTCAACCACTATTTTTCCTTATCCCTTAGTGAATAGGGAAATAATCTCAACCTCAAGACGTCTTGATGGACCCCATGTATTTTAAATGCTCTACAGTTGTCAAGGAATTCTCTCAAGTGCTGCCGAGCATCTTCTGTGGCGGTCCCTCCAAAGTGCCCTAATGTATTGATCATGTTAAAATGACGGGCTTCAGTTCGAAGTTGTCCGCCTCAATATCAGGTTCTGTCACTGTCGGATCGAACCCTCCGAAATCATGTTCTAGATAGTCTCTAGTGGTTCGAACATGTTGGGGCTGCCTGGGTGGTATAGGGGTCCTGCCTTGGTGGATCTTGCGGACCTCTGGGCGACAAGTCTTGCTGCTCATCCTTGCCGTTCGTGGCACCGTCGGTAGGGTTATCGTTTACCTTTGGTTTTCCTTTTTCTTACTTGTTTTTCGCTAGGACTACCATGATCTCCTTCTTAAGTTCTCTTGCCTTATGCTCGATATCGTCGTAAAAGACGAGTTCTCCTTTTGGGTTTGCTCTGGTCATACACTAGGAAATGACACTATAAAATTCTTTTTTTTATTAAAATAAAAAAAATAAAATAAAAAGTAAAGAAAAGGTGCATAAATTAAAAACGAAATTCACTATTACCAATCCCCGACAACGACGCCAAAAACTTGTAGAGCGTTTAGGGTGTACTCTATTTAGGAGCGCAAGTGCACACTCTTGGCAAGTTATAGTATATAAGATATCGTCTCCACGGGGATTAGACAGCTTGGTTCGAATTGTGGTTCCTGCATTGCACAAGTAAAATGATTTGTGATAAGAAAAGTAAATTAAAACACAAGTAAAAGAGGAAGCGATCAAATTAATAGAGAGGGCAGGGTTATGCTGCTCCTTAGTGTGAAACTACGTTGAAAAGGTCAAGTCGTTTTGTGCTGCCACTATATGCTGCCTCGGCGGGTAATGGCAGATTGAGGCTGCATCAACTTTCGCTGCCACAGCGGAACTCTGCTCTTGCAACTTTCGATGTCTTGGCAGGTGGGATGGAGATAAGTCCTGGCGGCAAGTCTGGTATATACTCCAAGTTCGGCAGAGTAATTCTGAAGTGATCCTTCCTATATCTAGGAAAGGATTCTGTCACCATGTGATGTAGGCAATACCTAGCAATCTCAGCAAACCTAACACAGGCAGTCGACGTTTGGTTGCTCCTTTTAGCCGCTGAAATTCTAACTTATGTCTAAGCCGAAATAGTCAACACCTCGACATGATGAGACCGTACTTAATTCTTTCGTGAGTTTGACACTCTCGTGTCTGACAAATGGATTTCTTCAACTGGACTTTTGGAACTAACTGAATGAGTGAGGAACATGAATTAAGTAAACTTGGATTATTTTATTGAAAACAAACTTGAAACCTAAACAACCGTTTTCACAACTAATTTACAAAATAACCCCAAACCCAAGGGAAGTTTAAAACATGACGGCGGTAGAAAACCTAAGCTATGACTAAAGAAAGCTTAAGATGATTTGAACTAGGAGTACAATGAGTATTTATAGACAATAGCTAGGTCTAGTTCTTCTTGAAATAGAAGTATTCAAAAGTAACTTTCCATATTTAATGTGACTTTAAACTCTGACTTCTTTGAGTTGAATGTGGACTTTATCACGTTGCCTTGTCCTGCAAGCAATCTTGAGATTTCACTTCGGCGGCTCTGCCCGCTGCTACAGACGTCGGAAAAATGGAGTGGATGACATCGATAGAATCAGGGTTTTTAGCTCTACAAATCGCACTCCGGTTCTCCAACTCCATATTTTGTGCTGTGGGCAGCAAGGTCGACGGCGGCAGCACTTGGCAGCTACTGTCTTTGGCTGGAACTGCATCAGTACAACTCCATGGTTTGTTTCCTGAGTATCGCATCCTCAGCTCCTCTTTCCCTCTGTCAGCCTTTAGTACCTGAAACCAAAAATACACTAAAGTAGTATCTCTTATTTACCAAATAAAAGATAATCAATACAAGCAAGGCAAAGTAAAGAAATATTGTAAAATGCAATGCATGATCCTAACTATGCCTAAGATGTGCTTAAAAACAACAATAATGTGAGATGGAATGTGTATGAAATATAGAACTTGTGGATACTTTACAAAGCTCCTTCCTCAAGCCATTGAAGGCCGAAAGGAGCCGAGGTATAGACTAAAGAGAGGGGGATGCCTGCTAGACGAAGGGTCTCTGAAGCCCTTGTGCAGTCCCTAAGGGCATGGAGTATGAATTCTTTGCAAGTGTAACGCCCGAGTTTTGGGGTCGGGAGTTGAGTGTGTGAGTCGGGTTCGAGTCGTTGGACTCGATCTAATTAAAATAGACTTTGGTTTTATTTTTAAAAATGTGTTATTTTCACTAATGGAAAAAGTGTGATTTTTAAATAAGGGCAAAAAGGTACTTTTCAAATTAAAAGAAAAAGATGATGAAAAGGGGGTTTTATTTCAAAAGTGTTCATCTTCCTCCTTGGTCCCCTTTCATGTTAAAACCTCCCCAAACCCCATAGTTTCTATTCCATCAAAGCTCTTCATCATTTCAAGTGATTTCAACAAGAATCAAGGGGAAACGTTGGAGAAACTTCGGGCACGATTCCGGAGGTTGTAGAGACTTGACTCGGCTTTTCTCGGTTTGCTTAAGGAAGTTTGGTGAGAGGAATCATTTAAATTGGTTTAAATTGGTTCAAGTGTATGGTTGTGAAGTTGGATTGTGCTTGGTAGGCCAATCCAAGGTAAAGGTTAAGTTGGTAGCTTAATCTCATGTGTGTTTAATGAGCTTTGCTTAGTATACATGATGTAGACTTGAAAAGCATGTGTTGATTATGTATGTATTATATACAATGATGTATGTGATGATTGATATGTTGAAATGCATGATGGATTATCATAGTGTGACTTGAAAGTATGTTTGGCACTAGTTAAATTACCGGGTATAAATGATCGATCATTAGGATGAGAGTGTGCACACGGTTGAGTCAAATTCGCGCGTGGCCTTGGTGGCGTAAAGTCATCAAGGAGGAGTATGGTGATGTAATATTCCACCGGAAATTATATATATATATTATATGTGATGATGAGTGGAATCTCATCCGTAGCGCATGTGATGATCAGTGTAATCCCATCCATGCAAGGTCCGATGATGAGTGTAATTTCACCGAAGGTAACGTTGTTGTTGAGTACGTTGGAGGTGAAAACCCCAACAGAAGTTATCCGCATATCCGAGTAAACTAATAGTTGCCAATATACTTGTTCACGTGATTTTTTGTTAAGATAATTGCTATATATTGTTGGGCATAACATGAGGTAAGATGCCATGTTAATGCATTCTCGTGATGTTAGCTATGATGCTATGTTGATGCTTATGTATGCTTGTGAGTTGTCTTAAGGATGATATGCTTGAACCCTGCATTGTTGTTGTTTTTGTTTTAGAGCACCCTCACTAAGCTTCTAGCTTACGCTCTCATTTTCGACAATGCAGATCATTAGCGTGGAATTAGCAAGGAGCAAGGAAAGGGACATTCCAAGCTTTAGTAGTTGCTCAAGTATGGTTTAGTAAATAATGTGGTAGTTTAGCAATGGGGATGCTATGTGTTTTGTATGAGCATTGTTAGACTCATATGTTGGTTTTGTTGTTAATGCCTTGTTATGGATTGTAAACCATGTTATGTTGTTGTCTAAATGCTTATGTTTGAAGGCTTACGACCTTGATCCACGAATGTTATGCGTTGTTTCGAGAGCATGTAAACCTTGCTAATGGATGCATGCATCTTTGGCTAATTAGACCCTTTATGTATGTCTTGGTGAATGCTTGATTCCCTTTATGAATGGCCTTTCCTCGTATGTTAAGTGTTTGAGCATGCTTGAAATAGGGTGAATGCCTCTAGAGTATGCATATGCATGTCATATCTTGTTTCTTGATGTTTGAGGCATGTTGGGGACTTTTGGAGATGCAAAAACTGGTTTTTAGAAACACACAGGCTGCAGGTGTTTCGGAACGGGTGTGGTCCCAGGGATACCCGTATCGGAACGCGTTCCGGTACAGTTTGGCTACTGTGAACCCCTGTTCTGATACGCGTACCGAAACAGTTTGGCTACTGTAAAGGCCTGTTCTGGAACGTGTTTCGGAACGTCTAGGCGAAAAAGGACCATGTACCGAAACGAGGTGGGCCATATCGGTACGGGTAGTCTAGCTTTTAAAACTAGGGCCCGTTTATCGAAACGGGCAAGCCTGTTTCGAAACACAGGCCTGTAATTTGGGCTTTTGGCATTTTTAAAGGTCTTCAAGTGTTGGTTATGGGTCTTGTTTGTTGTAGGCTTCCCTGTGAGCCTTGTTTGTATTCGTTTTTATTTGGTCCGGTCGCGCATGTAAGAAATTGAACTAACTTGACACTTGGTAAATTTAAATTTACGCTCCGTCTGCATAGTTTTGTCTTTGTTTATCCGCTGTCGTTTCACACATAGGATTTAATGATCCATCTAGACAAGATAATTGAAGAAAATGTGGGACCTTTACGGGTTTCACTTCGGTTTCCCCCGTGTGACCTGCTCGGATCAGTCAGTCGTCCAGACCGGGACGAGGGGGTTACATCAAGATTGACAGAGGGGGCAAGGGCCCATATTGGGGGGAAATCCTGTAGTTTGGAACCCATATGTAGGTCATGGGATCCCATCCGCCATCCAAAGGTCTTAACATTAGGAAGGATCTTTAGTTTGGCCAAAGCTTTCCAAACCCGAGATGGTCGGTTGCGTGACTCCGGGGGACGTTGCAAAAACAAGTACCCCGAGTGAACCGAATAGATTTCGGAATCTTGGGGGTTCCACAAGATGGAATCTCGATTATCGTTGATGATGGGAATGTTGAGAATAGAATTAGCGCCATCAGTCGTGAAATAGTCGCATACTTTAACTGGGTCCCAGCCAACCTGATCGGGGAGCATGAAGTCGCAACAACAATTGTGGACTTTATCTGACACTTTGTATTCTCCGTAAAAGTGAATGGAGGAAGAACCCTTCAGTTATCTTTATGAATCTTAATTCGACTATTCAGACCAGGGCAGTAGAGAAACCCTCCATGGAGGTGTTGCATAGTGTTATAGAGTCCTTGCCAAGCGAACGAGCCACGACGCGACGGATCATCGTCGAGGATGCTGCCGGAAGGGAAATTTTTTGCCTTGTATATTTGACCAAGAAGGGACTCAGGCTCGCAGATGAGCCGCCAAAGTTGTTTACCTAGGAGGGCCATATTAAAATGATTAAGATCTCTAAACCCAATGTCGCCTGCAGACATAGGCAGACATACATGGTCCCAAGGGAGCATGTGCCAGCCTTTCTTGCTATTTTCCCGAACCACCAGTAACGGCGGATTGCAGTAATCATATCGTCAATAATATTTTGGGTTATTTGGTAGCATGACATAACATATTGGGGCAAATGTTGAATAACAGCTTTGATAAAGATTTCACGACCACTAAACGAAAGCAAGTGCTTGTCCCAATAGGATAATCTATCATTAACTTTATCTCGAATGAAACCAAGAGCTTCAGTCTTATTTTTCCCAATGAGAAGGGGAACACCGAGGTAAACACCCGGGTTGTCAACCTTTCGGACTTGCAAAGAGGCATTGATACACTCCCTAATTGAGTGAGAGGTGCGAGGATTATAAAAAATCGTTGATTTTTCGAAGTTAACCGCTTGCCCGGAGGACAAAGCGTAAGTATGGAGTGCCAACTTAAGGTTTTCCGCTTCCTCGGATCTATTATTTATGAAAACCATGCAGTCGTCTGCAAATAAAAGGTGGTTAACGTTAGGACCAGTTCGGCCGGCCCCAAGACCAGGAATAAGGCCATTTTGTTGAGCATCGTTGAGGTATACGGAGAAGCCATGTGTACAGAAAAGGAAAAAGAAAGGTGATAACGGGTCACCTTTTCGTAGGCCTCACTGGGAAGGAAAAAAGGAGAGAAAGAGTTGTTAACTTTAGTAGTAAAGGAGATAGTAGAGATGCATCGCATAATTAGCGAGACCCAAGAAGAATCAAAACCCATACGGAGCATGACATTTTGGATGAAAGGCCATTCCACACAGTCGAAATCCTTTTCCATATCTAGTTTAATAGCAGCACCTTGGGAGAATTTGTTGTATCCAATATTAATCGAGTGGATAATTTCATGAGCAATAAGTATATTGTCCGAAATATTCCGTCCTTGAACAAAACCAACTTGGTTGCTACTGATACAGAATGGGATCGTAGATTTCATTCTGTTAACTAAAACTTTGGCAACTATTTTGTAGATCACAATGCAAAGGCTAATAGGCCTTAGATGACGCATTGTAGTGGGATCCTTTATTTTGGGTATGAGAACAAGTATTGCTTGATTAACCGAGGCCATGTCAGCAGTGCCATTAAGAAGGTCGAGACAGAGTTGGGTGACATCCGTGCCAAGAGTGTCCCAGTGTTGTCTATAAAAACCACTAAGAAGGCCATCAATACCTAGTGCCTTCCGAGGGTCAATATCACGAAAAGCTAGGAGGGCTTCATCAAGAGTGAAGGCCCTTGTAAGTGCCTCATTCATCGCTGGGGTAATGGAGGGGTCAATTTTAGACAGAATTTGGTCAAATATGTGCGGATTGGAGGTGGTGAAAAGAATTTGAAAATAAAGGGATGCAATATTCATGATATCCCTCTGATTTTCTTTCCATACATTGTTGGTATCGTATAGCCCTTGGATTGTTTTTTTTCCGACAATTGTTGGCACGAGCGTGGAAAAAGGATGTATTTTTATCACCATGGGTGAGCTACAAATTGCGGGATCGTTGGGCCCAATAAGCTTCTTTCGAGTCGAGGAGTTTATGAAGTTCAGTTTTGGCGGTAAGATATGCAACCTTAGTTGTCGTCGTCAGAGGATGATTAAGGTATTTGTTAATCTTTTTCGTAAGGGTTTGAATTCGGCCAGTAGTGTTGTACCGCTGGTGCGATTGCCAATCATTTAGGTGAGAGCCTATAGCATGGATCATGTCTAAAGTATAACCATCAGTAGTAGCCCAAGTTTGTTGGACAATGGAAATGCCTTCGTTATGGGAGGCCCAGTTATTCTCAAAATGAAAGTTAGAAGTTGCGGGCCTAGAGGCACGGTGCGTGGGGGAATCAGTGTCTAAGAGAAGGAAACAGTGCTCAGATTTGGCATTAAATTCAGAGGTGACCTATATGAAGGATGGGAGGCCTTCCACGCAGTGTTCTCTAAGAATATATCCAAGCGTTCGAGGATTGTTTGGGTATTAGACCTAGATTTTGTCCAGGTGAACCAACCTGAAGTGGGTTTGCAATAAAAAAGATCATTACGAGAACGACAATCACGGAAGTTGTTGATTTGAGAGCGGGCTCGACGACAGCCCCCCTACTTGTCGTTGTCTGAAAGTATCTCATTTAAGTCACCCCTATTAACCAGGGTAGGCTAATATTGTCGTTAATCGAATCGATTAGTTCCCATGTTTTAATTTTTTAGTTGGTTTCAGGAAAACCATGCATACCCGTGAACAAAGTTTGTGATGATGAAGTTTGAATAAGTGAGTGAATATGATGGTCCGAGCACGAAATCAAATTCATAGTAATATAATTGGAGCAAAATAAAGCATGTCCTGAACAACTAGAACTGGAACCTAAAGAAAAAACTTCAATCATCCCTAAAGAAACACAAAGGCGTGCACAAGCCGCTTTATTCAATCTAGTTTCGCATAAAAAAATGTCTGGGTTGGTCCGTTGGATGTACTACTTCATATTATGAATTGCCTGGGCTTTGCCGATACCTTGGAAGTTCCAACATAGCACGATCATTTCCCTTGGCGGTGTTGAGAATCAACCGCTGCCAGAGAGTTGTTTGAGTTGCTCATCTCAGCCTTGCCTTTAGAAGGTGGAGTTGCCGGTTTAGGTCGCTTAGGTCGATACGGATTTGAGAATCAACCCCGTATACAGTTTCGATATGCGTTCCTGCGTTTCGATACGCCCCAATTTTTTACCTGGAACAGCTCTTTCTGTTTTGAGACAAGGATCGGTATATGCCATCGTGTTTTGATACGAGCAGGTGTAGAAGTGTATTTATGGTGGGAAATAAAGGCTCCAACGCCTTTATTGATGACCTCAACCACCTTAACGGCTAGAAATCAACTCAAGGGTGTAAATACAAGTCTCAGAAGCTTCAGCAACAACTATTGAACCTCAAAGCATCATCCAAGCAATCAAATCCAAACCTTAGTACTTATTGTCAAATTTTTGTACCCAACTCCTTGAGTTCTTATTATAAAAAAATTTTGAGAGTTTGAGGAGTGTTTGTAAATCAATTGGGCTATATTTATCTCGTGAGAGATCAATTGTAATAGCCAGTATTCTTCTTCGTAAAGTGAGAGTCTTGTGGTTCAATCTTTCGGTAAAAAGATTGAACATTTGTAAAAGTTGCCTTCTTACCTTAGAAAAGGGGAAGAACAAATTAGTGGAGAGTTTGTTGAAAATCCTTAGTGAGAGTTATAGTAGGGGATGTAGAGCTTTTTTAGAAGCTTGAACCACTATAAGTGCCTTGTCTATCATTTTTACTTGTTCTTTTTACTCCATTCAATATTTAAAGTTTCAATTCACCCCCTCTTGGCCATATCGGTTAATTTGATCCACTTAACAATTGGTATCAGAGCCTACCTCTTTGAAGGCTTCACAACCATAAGAGGAGATCCTAGAAGAGTGTTGATCAACTTCCAAGTCAAGCCATGACATCTACCTTCGGGCCAAGCATGTACGAGTCTCAATCTATCACCAAACCACCCTTATTCAATGGGGATAACTATCCCTATTGGAATAACTGAATGCGCCTCTTCATCAATTCAAATGATTAAACCATGTGGGATATGGTAGAAGATGGACCAATCATTCACATGGAGAGAGATAAAGAAGGAAGGATTGTTCCGAAGAAGAAGGTGGAGATGAGTAAAGAGGATAGGAAAAAATTGCAAGTGAATGACAAAGCCTTGCACATGCTATTTTGCTCACTCGAACCGGACATCTACTCTAAAGTTTCCTCGATCACAAGTTCCAAAGAAGTGTGAGACACTCTTGAGACCACATACGAAGGAACAAACGATGTGAATGAGACAAAAATTGGGATCCTCAACCTTAGTTACGAGAAATTCAAGATTGAGGCCGATGAGACCGTAACGAAGATGTTTGATCGCCTCTCCATCATCGTAAATGGTTTAAAGTGCTTCAAAGAGATTATCCCCAAAGACAAGTTAGTTTGTAAGCTTCTATACTCACTTCCCGAATCATAGGATGGGAAGAGAACCGCAATTATCGAGGCAAAGAATTTGAAGACCTTGAAGCTCGATGAGTTGGTAGGATCTCTCCTTACTAATGAGATCATGAAACAAGGGAGAGAAGAAGAGAAAAGAAAAGAAGAAAGAAGAGTAGTGAAGCAAGAGGTAGAGAAGAAGAAGAAATGAGTAGCTCTCAAAGCCTCTCAACCACAAGAGGAATGCACTTCTAGTGGGGAAGAAGAGTTTGAAGAATTGGCTATGATAGCAAAAAGATTCTCAAGGTTCATGAAGTTCAATCATGGTAGAAAGTTTTCAAGAAGAACAGAGTTCAAGAACAAGAACACAGAAGAAGAAAAAGAACCACTCATTTGCTATGAGTGCAAGAAGCCATGTCACATTCGCATCGATTGTCCTCAACTAAAGAAGAAGAGCTTTGAGAAGAAGAAGAAGCTCAAGGCTCAAGTAGCAACTTGTAGTGATGAGGAGTCATCATCCGAGGATAAGGAGGATGAAGTGACTAACCTTTGCCTCATGTCCCTTGAGGAGGAACCTATGGTAAACTCTAACTCATCATCTCTTACTTATGATGAACTATATGATGCCTACGATGAGTTGCAAGATGTTTACGATGAATTGGTTAAGAAATATAAATAGTCTATTTTGAAAAACAAGAAAAATATTTTTTGATTTGACATCTCAAAATGAGTCTCTTTCAAAAACCAATTCTGAATTGGAAAAGAAGGTTTTATACTTGATAAATCTTTCAAATGAGCTTAAAAAGAAAAATCTTGATGTTAAGCAACTTCATTTCGATTTTCAAGATTATCACACTAAGGAAGTGAATAATCTTAAAACTTCTCATGCTATTGGGAAAAGTGGTTTTGAAAAGGGTAGTTCTTCAAAAACCCAATATGTAAAGAGAAAACATTTTAACTACAAACAAAGTGGCTCTCAAAGGCATCCTAGAGCTAAGAGGATTAGAAGTATGGGTCCTAAGGAACTTGTAGCTTCTAATAATATTGTTGATACTTCATCTTGGATTCCTAAGGGAACCAAGTTTTGGGGAGCTAACACATATGGACCCAAAATGGTTTGGGTACCAAAATCAAAGAACTAATCTTTGTTTGTAGGGGGAACATTGCTACAAGGCCAAAACATCAAGTAAAAACACACGGTACCTTGATAGTGGATGCTCAAGACACATGACCGGAGACAATAGTAGATTCATAGAGCTCAAGCCAAAGCATGGTGGAGTGGTAACTTTCGGTGACAACTCCAAAGGCCATATTGAGGGCATTGGCTATATTGGTAACCTCTCATCCATTCTTATTAAAAATATATTATATGTCAATGGTCTTAAACATAATCTATTGAGCATTAGTCAACTTTGTGACAAAGGTTTTGATGTTCATTTTGATAAAAATGAGTGTAAAATATTGAACATTAAAATAAATAAAATAATGCTAATTAGTCATCGCATAGGAAACATTTATATGGTGCATTTAGATGACATACATTCATCCCATGCATGTTTAGTTGCACATGATGAGAATGATGCATGGTTGTGGCATAGGAAACTAGGGCATGCTAGATTAAGTGTTTTAGAAAAATTGGTTTCCCAAAATCTAGTTAGAGGTTTACCCAAACTAAAATTTTCATTAGATAAAATATGTGATCTTGTGCTAAGGGTAAACAAAAGAGAACCTCATTTACACCCATTAATGATGTTTCGACTAGTAGGGTGTTACAATTAATCAACATGGATTTATTTGGGCCTATTAGAACTATGAGATTGAGTGGTAAGTCATATGCATTTGTATTGGTAGATGACTTTTCTAGATACACTTGGGTTCTATTCTTAAGTACTAAGGATGAGGCTTTAGAAATTTCATCACATTTACAAAAAATACCCAAAATAATCTTGATATTAAAATCTCATATATTAGAAGTGATCATGGAACCGAGTTTCAAAATATGGGTTTTGAAAATTTTTGTAATGAAAATGGTATTAGCCATATTTTTTCAGCTCCTTGCACTCCTTAACAAAATGGGGTAGATGAGAGGGAAAATAGAACTTTAGAAGAGATGGCTAGGACCATGATGTGTGAAAACAATTTACCTAAGTATTTTTGGGCGGAAGCCACTAATACGGCTTGGTATATTATTAATAGAGTAATGATTAGGTATATTTTAAAGAAAACACCTTATGAGATTTTGAAATCCAAAAAGCCTAACATTAGCTATTTCCACTCTTTTAGTTGTGCATATTTTGTTTTAAACAATGGAAAAGACAACTTAGGTAAATTTTATGCTAAAAGTGATGAAGCAATATTTTTGGGTTATTCCCTAAACTTTAAAGCCTACCGAGTATTTTATAAAATAACTTTGGTTGTTGAAGAGTCTATACATTTTGTTTTCGATGATAATCTCCTTTTGAGGAAGGAATCTTGTGATGATGGTGATGTAAGGATCATTGATGTCATTGATAGAGGACAAACATCAAAGGTGCATGAGATTCCAACTAAAGAAGAGGAAGCACAAGATCTACCTCTTGAAGCCTTGAAGGACTTGACTCTTGAGGAAAAGGAGGTAACATACCCAAGGGAGTTCAATTATGTCAAAGGTGGTGAAATCTTGGGTGATCCATCCAAGGGGGTAACTACTAGATCCTCTCTCAAACTTATGAATCATGTTGCATTCATCTCATGCATAGAATCTAAAAATATCAAAGAAGCATTAAAAGATGATTTTTGGATATTGGCTATGCAAGAGGAACTTAATCAATTTGAGAGAAGTAGAGTATGGACATTAGTTGATAGGCCTAGTAATCAATCTACTATAGGAACTAAGTGGGTATTTAGAAACAAACTAGATGAGAGTGGTAATATTGTGAGGAACAAGGCTAGGCTTGTTGCTCAAGGTTAGACTCAAGAAGAGGGAATTGATTTTGATGAAACATATGCACCTGTAGCTAGAATAGAAGCTATTAGGATGCTTCTTGCATTTGCATGCTATCATGATTTCAAGTTTTTTCAAATGGATGTGAAAAGTGCTTTTCTAAATGGTTTTGTAAATGAAGAAGTGTATGTTGAACAACCACTGGGTTTTGAAGATCCATAATTTCCAAATCATGTTTTCAAACTAACTAAAGCTATTTATGGTTTAAAACAAGCTCCTAGAGCTTGGTATGAAAGGCTTTCAAACTTTTTGATTCAAAAAGGTTTTGAAAAAGGCAATGACATCTTAGTAGTTCAAATATATGTTGATGATATTATTTTTGGCTCTACTAATGAATTTTATTGCCAAGAATTTTTTAAGCTAATGCAAGGTGAATTTGAGATGAGCATGATAGGAGAGCTCTCATTTTTCTTGGGGCTCCAAATCAAGCAAAGGAAAGATGGAACCTTCATCAATCAAGCAAAAAATATAAAAGACATGCTCAAGAAGTTTGGCTTGGAGAACGTAAAGCCTCAAGCCGCTCCAATGAGCTCATCAATCAAGCTTGACAAATATGAGAAAGGTAAGTGTGTCGATTCTAAGCTTTATAGATCTATGATTGGCTCTTTGCTTTACCTTATCGCAAGTAGACCGAATATTATGTTTAGTGTTTGCTTGTGTGCTAGGTTTCAATCTAGCTCTAGAGAATCACACCTAGTTGCCATTAAGAGAATTTTTAGATACCTTATGGATACACCTAATTTAGGTCTTTGGTATCCTAGGAATTCCTCCTTTGACCTTCATGCTTTCTCCGATGCGGATTATGGGGGATGTAAGATAGATAAAAAAATACCTCCGAAACATGTCAATTCTTAGATAGTATGCTCGTATCTTGGTTCTCTAAGAAACAAAATAGCGTAGCCTTATCTACCACCGAAGCGGAGTACATATCCTTAGGAAGTTGTTGTGCTCAAGTTCTTTCGATTAAGCAACAACTCTTAGACTATGGTGTTCAATTAGATATCATACCCCTTAAGTGTGACAACACTAGTTCCATTGTCTCACTAAGAATCTCATCCAACACTTTAGAACCAAACATATAGAAATTAGACATCATTTCATTAGAGACCATGTCTTAAAAAATGATGTAGTTCTAGAATATGTTGATACCTTGAACCAATTAGCAGACATATTTACCAAACCTTTAGATAAAGAACATTTTTGGACCGTTAAGAGAGAGTTAGGTTTAACTAGCCTTCCTTGACCCTTTTAGGTCCCAAATGACCAAAAATGTGCTTGAAATTATTTGATGCTCATGCTTATGTTGATTTGCCTCCTTTTGCGTCTATGCTTGTTGTTAGGGGGAGTATGTATCTGCTTTATTCTATGTATCTTGTTCATATCTCTTGTCAATGCATTTAGGATCATTAGAAATCCAATTTTTGGACACATTTGTGCCCAAAATGTATCTTCTAGGCAAGGTGTATCAGTACAGGCAAGGTCGTTTCGATACGGCATGCTTGAGAAAATCCCTACGCTTAAATCTTAGGTAGATGGTATCGAAACAGCTAAACACATTTCGATACAGTGAAGCTTAATCGAGTTTCGGTACAGTTAAACATGTACCGGCACGGTAAGGTGTTTTGGTATGCTTAAACATGTTCCGATACGCCTTTTGGCGTATCGGTATGCGCAGCCACAGATTATTAATTTGAGTCATTAATTGGTTTCCATCTTCAAACCTACTTTCATTAAAACTCAATCTCTTTTCCCCCCAAAACCTTAGGTTTTTATTCTATAAATACCCATCAAAACCCTTTGTTTTTCACACAAATCTTTGAGGGATTTTACTCCACAACTCAAAACTCAAGGCTATTTCATCAAATTGTGCATCATCTTCAAGCAATCATCCCTAATCCCTTATCAAGGTAAAAATCTTTTCTTTTCAATTTCGCTTATTTTACTATACTTTTTTATGCTAATTTTTGTACATAAAATACATAAATAGTATGGGTTTTCAAGATTTTGCAAAATTTCTTTCAAAATCTGAAATTTTTGTTTTGAATATAAAATTATACTGTTGATGAGTTCTCAAATATGACATATTTCATTTGTTATTTTTCTAGCTATTGGGACTTCTTGCTGCTTAATACATGCTGTTTTTGTTATATTTTGTGCAGGAACTCAATTCTGGAAATAGCAGTGAAAATGGGGCATTTTTGCAGTTTTTATTATGATTCTGTCATGACTGGCATCATGGGCACGACACCGGGCACAACGCGTCTGACGTGGCAGTGACGTGGCAATGACGTGGCGACTTCTAGAAGCTTCTGGGACGTTCTGAGAGATCTTATCAGCTTATCCGATTATATTCCTGCATTTAAATTTCAAAACATTTGAATTGTTTTATCTTTTGTTTATTATTTTAAATTATCTCATCACTTTATCTTTGTAAATCTAAGCCTATAAATACCACCCTTGGTAAAGGCTTAGATCATCATTCATTTTAGTTTTCATCTTCTAGTTTTTGAGTCTTTTTATCTTTGTAAACATTTCTAGCTTTAAATCCAAGTTCATTTTCCTTTAATTTCTTGTTTTCATTTATTTTATGTTATTCAATTGTTTTTCTAAAATCAAGTTAAGTATGATAATCAATATCATGCTTAGCTAAATTCTTTAAGCCAAGAACCAGCCAAGTCAATTCAATTCGTGAGAATTGAACTTGCTTAAATACTTTTGGGGAAATCATTTTTATCTTTCTGCTTAGATAGTTTGGCAATCGGCCTTACTAAAGTTTTTTAAACGTTTTTCAAATCAAAAAGGGCCCTTTGGTATGAATTCGCTTAAAAACATAGTTGGGAGGAAGGATCGGCCTGTGGCAAATTTCGACTTCCTATGAACACTCTTAGCGGCGGTCCGCTAAGGAAAGATAAAATCAGAAGCGATTCTACTTTTAGACAATTTCTGAGTCGGGTTTTTCCTGTTTTATTCTAAATACTTTAACGGCGATAGTCGTGGTTGATTTATTTAAGAACCATCTTTCGAAGATAGACTTGGGAGGATTGGTTACTCGAGAGAAGAACAAGTTACAAAGGGTTGGGCCTCGTAGACTGTAACCGACATGATCCCCGAAATAAAAATATATTTCAATGATCGAAAGAATTGAAGGAGCTGGTTCGAGGCTGATTTACACACTTGGTTTTTCTTACTACTTTTAGTTCTTTTTTCTCTATTTTATTACTTCATCACAAATCATATCACCCCCTTCTTTTATTTATTTGCTTTTTCAGATATTCCTGGGATTTCAGATTCAACAAATTCAAGTCAACAATTCCAGCTAATCTCCCTGCGGATCGACCCTCTTTCCCTATACTTGTTCAATTTCTTTATTTATTTATTGTTGAAAGAGGATTAATTTATATTTATTTTGACCGGTTAACGACGACTTGTCAAAATTGGCGTCGTTGCCGGGGATATTTATTTTCGGCAATTCTTGACTGATTTTTGTTTTATTTTATGACCAGGAAGAATCCGGGTATTTTAGCTCCATACAACCCAGAAATTGAAGCAAGCGCTCGTAGAACTCACGGCGAAACACTTCGACGAAAGAAACAACAAAGCACACGACGACCCGAACAAGAATCCACTTCCGAAACAACACCAATCGAAGAACCTACACAGGAACCAGAAACAATGGCGGACCAAACAATTCGAGAGCTGAACGCAGCCCCTACTGTGCAACAACCCCTTTGCATCGCTTTTCCTCAAGGCGACACTCCCTTTCAGCTCAAAACAGGATTAATTCATCTACTCCCTACCTTTAACGGCTTACCTACTGAAAGCCCACACAAGCATCTTGCCGAGTTCCATATGGTGTGCAGCAGCATGAAACCACAAGGGGTCTCGGAGGACCAAATAAAACTAAGGGCATTTCCTTTTTCTTTAGCCGGAATGGCTAAAGAATGGTTATTTTATTTACCTCCGAATTCTATTAATACATGGGCTGATCTTTCTCGTGTTTTCCTTGACAGGTATTTCCCTGCAGCAAAAGCGACTGAACTTAGGCGAAGCATTTTGAGTATCCAACAAATGCACGACGAATCCCTATATGATTACTGGGAAAGGTTCAAGAAGCTGTGCGCAAGCTGTCCGCAACATGGCCTATCCGAGCAAACACTCCTTCAATACCTATATGAAGGAATGTTACCAATGGACAAAAAGATGGTAGATGCAGCAAGCGGTGGCGCGCTCGTTAACATGACTCCTACTGCAGCGAGGACATTAATATCCATAATGGCTGCAAACTCGCAGCAATTTGGTTCTACAAGTGAACCCAGCCGACGGGTTCACACAGTAAGCACAATTTCATTAGAGAATAAAATTGATAATTTGACTAATATTGTGTATTCTCTTGTTTCAGGGGAGATAAAAGCTGCTAAGGTATGCGGAATATGCACTATGCCAGATCACGCAACCGACTTATGCCCATTATTGCGAGATACATCTGGTGCCCAGGTTAACGCCATACACAACTTTCCCGGACCTCCCTAAAGACCCTATAACCCACATAGCAATACCTTCAATCCCGGTTGGAGAGATCACCCAAACTTGAGCTACGGTAATCAGAACCCAAATTACCAACCTAGGCAACAACCTCCCCACCAAAACCAAGCACCCCAAAAATCTTCACTTGAGTCTATTGTTGAGAGATTGGCAGTTTCGCAGGAAAAATTCCAGACCCAAACACAATCCCATCTCCAGCAAATCGACAAACAAATAAGCCAACTAGCTCAAGCCGTTAACCGTCTAGAATCCCATGGGAAGTTACCATCACAAACTGAAACCAATCCAAGGGAAAATGTTAGTGCGATAACTTTGCGTAGTGGAACTGTGATAACGCCTAAACCGCCCAAGCAAACCGAGCAAAAATCCGACGATCAAGGCAGCTCTTCGAAGGACCAGAACGAAAAGTCTCCACCCATTGCAGGTAACTCTAAATCCAATATTTTTGTTTCTACTTACGAACCTGTTCCTCCTTTTCCAGGTAGATTGGCGAAACGAGATAAAAAGGAGGAAGAGAAGGAAATTTTGGATGTATTTAAAAAAGTGGAAATCAACATCCCACTTTTGGATGTTATTCGGAAGGTCCCTAAGTACGCAAAATTTTTGAAAGATCTATGCACAAACCGAAGGCGATTGTCTGGGAATGAAAAAGTTAACCTTGGTGAGAACGTTTTGGCTATTCTTCAAAGACCATTGCCGCCAAAGTACAAGGATCAAGGTATGTTTGCGATTCCTTGTAAAATTGGGAATGTTGGGATAAAAAGAGCGATGTGCGATTTAGGCGCATCTATCAACGTCATGCCGTTAAGCGTTTACAATAAAATTTCGACTGAGCCTTTGAAGGAAACGCGAGTGACGGTTCAACTAGCTGATCGATCAGTCATCTACCCCGAGGGAGTGCTAGAAAACGTGTTGGTACAGGTAAAAGATCTTATTTTCCCTGCTGATTTTTATATTATTGACATGGAAAATGATCGCAGTAACAACGGATCCGAAATCTTGCTTGGTCGACCTTTCCTATCAACCGCGCATACAAAGATTGATGTCCGCGGCGGCATTTTAACTATGGAATTTGATGGGGAAGTAGTTAAATTTGATATGTATAAAGCTATGAAGTATCCTGATTCGGTCGCAAGTTTAAATTTCGTTGATATTATAGATCCGTTAGCTGATGATTTGATCGAAACTGATTTGTGTTATGACTTTTGTAGGGAATTCACAGATCTCGACGATAAAAACAAAGGCGAAATCATTTCAAATCTTTCTTCCCTTTCTGATTTTCGATTAATTCCAATTCGAACTAAACATTTTCCATCAATTTTGCAGGAACCAAAGCCAAGGTTGGAATGGTTTGATTATATATTTTTAGGCGACAACCAAACTTTGCCAAACACCACCTTGAGTAAGTTGTCGTCTTGGGAAGGAGGTAGAAGCTTAGCTGTTGTTTTGCGCACAAAAAGAAAGATGAAAGAAGACGTTAAAACGACGAGCGATGGACATTACCGCTTATTTGAAGAACTTGCTTTTGAAGAACAAAAAATTTAGCAAAGGTCGTCGAGCTAAACGACGTTAAACAAAGCGCTAAATGGGAGGCAACCCATTCTTTTTTATTTTCGTTAATTTTAATTTCCTTTCTTTTTATATTTTATTTATTTTCCTTTATTTTTATTTTTCTAATTACCTTAATAATTTTTCTGCAGGATTTTTTTTTTCACACAGCAAGAACTCTTCGATCATAAGCTGCAGTCCCATTGAAAGTGGCGCATGATAGCAAACCCTTTCCAACCATTTTCAAAACCCATTGACCGGTTGCTTAGGAATAAAATAAAGTAAGAATTGTTTTCAATTCCTTTCTTTATTTTCCCCCCTTTGAAACCTTTCCCCTTTTCCCTTTCTTTCTTTCCCGGAAAACCACCAAATCCCTAAAACACAACTCACTCAGCCGCAATGCCCCGCACCACGGAAAGCCCCCATTCCTACGGCTTCCACAACACCTCCGCCTTCACCCCCAACCATCGTCCGTCGTTTGCGTCTCTCCAACAGCACAGCCGATTCAGCCACGCCGACTCCACCATGCCCCACACCTCCTCCTCGCCATGGTGGCCGACGACCAGCAACCGTTCGACGGGTGCCCAATAAAATGCTGAACCACCCTTCGCTGCACCCTCTTTCGCACATCCGGCAGCTCCGTTCAAAGCCCTCTGCCGCCGTTGATCCGAGCCACTCATAGTGCACCATTCCCATCGACTCAATTTCATCACTCACGGGGAGTATCTTTTGCCCTTATTATCTTTTTATTTCCTTAATTTTTATGAATTGGGGCAATTCACTTAAGTGAGGGGGAGGGTAATAAATTACCACTTGTCTGCTTGTTTGATTATATGTTTGACTCTGATTAAACTTGAGATGAATTTTTTCTTGCCATTACTTGTTGTCCAGCATGTTGTACTTGTTCTAGTGCTTAGGAATGATTGAATTGGAGCATTTTGATAATCAAATGATATGGGTAATATGCAGTTTAACATCTCTTTTAATTACTCTTGACAGTGTTAATTAAATTTCTCGCCTAGCTTAATCAACTTAGCCTAATTTTGGTAAGATTTGAGCCTTGAGCATGCATTCTTCATATTATGCTCGTTTCTTTTTCTTGAGAGTGTCATCTTGAATTTTAGGAATCTAGAACTTGTGGCTTGCTTACAATTCGAGACTACAATAAGAACGAGGTGCTTTAAAATGATTTAGGCATTAGGCTTTGAACCTTTTCTTTCCCTTTCGTTTTGATTTTCCCTTTCTCATCGCCTAGTGAGCCTTTGTTAGCCTTACACCCCATTTCCTTGGCTTAACCACTTTTTGATTGATCAAATGCTAGAAACTATATTACTAGGCAAATAAGGAGCTGCAATTCGAATAAAGGGCATGATTCTTCGAAATGAAAAAAGAAAAAAAAACAAAATAAAGGAAGCAATTGCTTCGGAAAAAAAAAGAAAAGAAAAAAGAATAAAAAAAACAGTTTCGAAAAGAAGAAAAGAAAAAAAGAAAGAAAAAAATGTGTGTTTTGCTTGCCCATTTTTAGCTCCTTTTTAATGTCTTCACTGCTTATGTTTGAAATATCTTGCTTTGGTCATCTTCTTTTTCTTTCCATCTTTCTACCTTTTTTCTCTAAACCCTCATTACACCTTGAATAAAAGACCTAATGATTTTTGCACCTTGATTCTAATAAAGTAGTGGAGAATTGAACTTGTTACAAGCTTATGGAAACCTTTGTTCATGCATGACTTTGAGTGTTTCTGCTTTAAATTTACCTTTAAAACACTTTGAGTGCTCTTGAGTGTACCTTGGTGAGGATTAAGACTAGGCTAAGATTTGATTAATGCTTGATAAGAAATTGAAAGGAATAAGGGCTGCTCTTTGCTTGTATTTGTTTGGTTTTGATTATGTTTCTTTCATGAACCTCCTTTTGCGCTAGAACTCTTACGATTCTGTTTGATGCTTGTAATGGCTTGAAAAATGCATTATTGGGTTTATGCTAATTCGGACATACTTGAGGACAAGTATGAGACAAGTGAGGGGGAATTTGATGAGTTCTCAAATATGACATATTTCATTTGTTATTTTTCTAGCTATTGGGACTTCTTGCTGCTTAATACATGCTGTTTTTGTTATATTTTGTGCAGGAACTCAATTCTGGAAATAGCAGTGAAAATGGGGCATTTTTGCAGTTTTTATTATGATTCTGTCATGACTGGCATCATGGGCACGACACCGGGCACAACGCGTCTGACGTGGCAGTGACGTGGCAATGACGTGGCGACTTCTAGAAGCTTCTGGGACGTTCTGAGAGATCTTATCAGCTTATCCGATTATATTCCTGCATTTAAATTTCAAAACATTTGAATTGTTTTATCTTTTGTTTATTATTTTAAATTATCTCATCACTTTATCTTTGTAAATCTAAGCCTATAAATACCACCCTTGGTAAAGGCTTAGATCATCATTCATTTTAGTTTTCATCTTCTAGTTTTTGAGTCTTTTTATCTTTGTAAACATTTCTAGCTTTAAATCCAAGTTCATTTTCCTTTAATTTCTTGTTTTCATTTATTTTATGTTATTCAATTGTTTTTCTAAAATCAAGTTAAGTATGATAATCAATATCATGCTTAGCTAAATTCTTTAAGCCAAGAACCAGCCAAGTCAATTCAATTCGTGAGAATTGAACTTGCTTAAATACTTTTGGGGAAATCATTTTTATCTTTCTGCTTAGATAGTTTGGCAATCGGCCTTACTAAAGTTTTTTAAACGTTTTTCAAATCAAAAAGGGCCCTTTGGTATGAATTCGCTTAAAAACATAGTTGGGAGGAAGGATCGGCCTGTGGCAAATTTCGACTTCCTATGAACACTCTTAGCGGCGGTCCGCTAAGGAAAGATAAAATCAGAAGCGATTCTACTTTTAGACAATTTCTGAGTCGGGTTTTTCCTGTTTTATTCTAAATACTTTAACGGCGATAGTCGTGGTTGATTTATTTAAGAACCATCTTTCGAAGATAGACTTGGGAGGATTGGTTACTCGAGAGAAGAACAAGTTACAAAGGGTTGGGCCTCGTAGACTGTAACCGACATGATCCCCGAAATAAAAATATATTTCAATGATCGAAAGAATTGAAGGAGCTGGTTCGAGGCTGATTTACACACTTGGTTTTTCTTACTACTTTTAGTTCTTTTTTCTCTATTTTATTACTTCATCACAAATCATATCACCCCCTTCTTTTATTTATTTGCTTTTTCAGATATTCCTAGGATTTCAGATTCAACAAATTCAAGTCAACAATTCCAGCTAATCTCCCTGCAGATCGACCCTCTTTCCCTATACTTGTTCAATTTCTTTATTTATTTATTGTTGAAAGAGGATTAATTTATATTTATTTTGACCGGTTAACGACGACTTGTCAACCGTATATTTAATTTTATTGTTTTTTTAATTTTTCTTACCAAAATTCCTTTTTATATATGTACATGTTTTTAACCTATATTGTATAGAATTTTCTTTTCCTACCTTGATCAATTGAATTATTTTTGGATCGAATATGATGGTTATGCATACATTGTTTTCTTGTGCCTTTGATTTATTTTCAGATTTTCTTATGGCTCCTAAAAAGATAGCAAGAACTATGGAAGTTAGAGAATCCTCCAATGTTGAAAATGATGGGATTACTCGCCCAAATCTTGCGGTTATTTACCCAAGGTGTTTTCGCACCACGGACGAGATGGACTATTTTCGCCAATTTCAAACTCATGATATCCATCGCGATCGGGTTGTATCTCTTCCCTTTTTAGATTCCGAGCGCTTTAAATTTCGATATTTTCATCTTTTAAGGTGTTGGAGCTTTATGAAATTTTTGGCATTACCACCTATTGTCTAAAAAAATCTTGTTTTGATTTTCTATGTCAATGCCAAGTGTATTGTTGTTCCCAACAAAAAGACTGTGGTTTTTATTGAATCTTATTTGATGGGGAAGAAGATTCGGGTTACTGTTAAGACTTAAACCGATGCTTTTGGTCTTGAAGATATGGGTATAGCCGATGAGGACTCATTAGGACATATCTTAAGTGGTTCTGTTACCGTTCTCGATGCTCATGATCGCATTCTTCACTTGATGATCACTTGGTGGTTCCTCCAATTCAGTGGAAAATTTTCATCCATGCGCCAAGTTGATGATTTTTTGCTTCGATGTTTCCGTGAAGAGAAACGCCCAAATCTTACTCAAATCATGTTTGCCGAGATGGTTTATCTTGTTCAATATCGTCACACCGATCAGGTTACTTCTTTCACTTACGACACCGCTTTGAGTTACTTGTTTACTCAATTAGGTATAGATTGCTCTCATGATGAATCATCGCGTCTCAAGGATCAAATCAATAAGACCTCCCTCATTCGTGCTAAGTTTCACTACATCTACAATAAGTGGGTTCGTCTCACCGAGCTTCCACCCGATGCTATTCTCGACGAACTTCATCAAACGACTCTACCTCAAGGCGCTCAACCGGACAACACGACACTCATGGCCTTTCTCACCGAGCAATTCACAAGCTTGCACAAATCTATTTGCTTCACATCTTTGGAAGAGCGAGTCACCATCCTTGAAAATCACCACAAGTCCATTGATGATCGTGTTGCTTCGATTGCTTCTAAACAAACTTCTTTGGACATGTCTCTTGCGACATTTCATCATGAGTGGAGGCAATCTAGGAAGAACGATGATGATGGTGAAGATGAAGATGACGATGAAGAAGAACCTTGAATTTTGCATCTCATTGCATATCATCTTTTAGGATTTCCCTTTTATACACCTATCTATGTTTTTCCTTTTAGGACCTATGCTTTGATTTCTTGTTCTTAGGATTCAAGTTTCGATATTATGTTTGGATATCTTGGAACCTTTGCTTTGGTTTATTATGCCTAATGATATTATGTTGCTTTAATTTTTCTGTCTTATGCTTTATTTTTTTATATCTTGGTTATATCATTTGGTTCTTCATTGATTTTGATCTAACAAAAAGGGGGAGAAGGGTTAAGCTAATTTTTTTTCAAAACATATCTTAAAGAAAGGGGGAGTACTTAAAAATTTACTTTTGTTTTGTTATATCAAAAAGGGGGAGATTGTAAAACCTTTGTTTGATTTTGATATAACAAATTGTTTTAAGGACTTATTTGCAAAGTAAATAAATTTTTAAGTACATTAATGTCTCACAATTGATAAGTAATTTTAAGCCCAAATTTTTTTGCCAAAGTCAAAACTTAAACCCTATAAAATTTTCTAAGCATTTTTAAGCCAAAAAATACAAAAACGTACAGGTGTTTCGATACACCCAAGGGTGTTTCGATACGGTCAAACCTTATTTGGCTACTAGAAGAAATCGTTTCGATACATGCTTATACTATTTTGATACAACCTTCTTTAGGGTTTAAGAATTTTAAACATCTTGTATCGATACGGCCTTGTAGTTTCGATACGGTCTGAGAGATTTGTAAAATCTTAGCATTTATTATTTTTTATCGTTACTTGTCAGTTATTGGGAACGAACAATTTTTTATAAGGCAGTTAACTCGTATCGGTACGCCTTAGGGCTGTTTCGATACGGATTTTGGTAGTAGCTAAAGTGAGAAAAATTGTATCGGTACGGCCAAAGCCATTTTGATACGACCCCTTATATTGTTTCAATACGCATTCATGTGTTTCGATACGCCCCTATTTATTACCTGCAATAAATCTTTCTATTTTTGGATAGGGATTGGTACATGCCTTCGTGTTTCGATACGGGCAGGTGCAGAAGTGCATTTATGGTGGGAAATAAAGGCTCCAACGCCTTTTGATGACCTCAACCACCCTAACGGCTAGAAACCAATGCAAGGGTATAAATACAAGCCTCAAAAGCTTCAGCAACAACTAATGAACCTCAAAGAAACATCCAAGCAATCAAATCCAAACCTTAGTACTTATTGTCAAATTCTTGTACCCAAATTCTTGAGTTCTTATTGTAAATCAAATTTGAGAGTTTGGGGAGTGTTTGTAAATCAATTGAGCTATATTTATCTTGTGAGAGATCAATTATAATATCCAATATTCTTCTTTGTAAAGTGAGAGTCTTGTGGTTCAATTTTTGGGTAGAAAGATTGAACATTTGTAAAGGTTGTCTCCTTAGCCTAGAAAAGGGGAAGAACAAATTAGTGGAGAGTTTGTTGAAAATCCTTAGTGAGAGCTAAGGTAGTGGATGAAGAGCTTGTTTAGAAGCTTGAACCACTATAAGTGCATTGTCTATCATTTTTACTGGTTCTTTTTGCTCCCTCCAATTTTTAAAGTGTCAATTCACCCCCCTCTTGGCCATATCGGTTAATTTGATCTACTCAACAATTTTGCATTATTCCTTCAAGCGACCGCGAATATTCAGAAACCTGAAAGTGATATTGGCGACGATAGAAGCATATTGCAATGTTTTCCATGTATCCATGATCCGAAAGTACAGTTTCGATCCTTCTCGTGTCATCCAACCAGAAACGGTAGAAATTAAATCATACTTGACGTGTGAGGGGGAGCCTATTCAAATTCTTGTTCGTGACATAAAAAGACTTCGAAACAAGACAGTTCCCCTAGTCAAAGTTCTTTGGAGAAGTCATAAGGTTGTAAAAGCTACTTGGAAACTGGAAGAAACCATGAAAGAGCAATATCCTCAGCTATTCCGTTTAGGTAAAATTCGAGGACGAATTTTCTTAAAGGGGAGAATTGTAACACCCCTAAAATCGGCTTAGTAGTAAACCCGATTTTAGTGATCGAAAAATTTTGATTCCGATAAAAATAATATGGATTATAAGATATAACTATGTGATCAAGTGTTACGAGTATGAAATGAGATATAGTATGTTTATGCCTAAGGGTCGAATTATACGAATTTAATGTCTAAAATGGAAGGATTGGAAAAAGGGTGCTTGAAGTATAAAGCTTCAAGTGTGGAGTGACTAACCGTGTAATTAGAGCATTAAGGGGCTAGTCACCCCATATGTGGCCATGGAAGATGAAGTTTCTTCATCTATAGGTTTGTTTCACCCATGTGGATTAATTAAGAAAAGAATTGGAAGAAGGAAAGAAGGATAAAACACTTACCTTTCGGGTGGTCTGATAACCAAGCAAACACCTCCAATGTTATCTTCTTCCTTAAGCTTAAGCAAGCACCTCCATGAATATGGTTCGAAAGGTTTGATTTTGTGGAGATAATTATTCTTCTTTAATCCTAGGATCCTTCCAAGGTAAGCCCATGGATTAAAACACCTTAATCGTATGACCAATTTTATGGAAAAAAATTATTCAAGAAGGGTGTAGCTAAGCCCTAACAATGAATTCATGTTCTTAAGTCATCCTTGAACAAAATTTAAGTATAGAGAATGAGAATTCCATGATTTTGACTAATTTGAAACACTAGATTTATGTTTGTGATTAAGATTCCATCAATTTGATGAATCCATGTTCTTATTATGATAGAGCAACCCTTTGGTGGTGAAGAATCTCCAAGCTTCTACAAGCAAGCACAAGCCCCTAACAAGGGAGATGTCATCCGGGATTTGAAGTAGTTTCGGATTGTCTGGTGAGTGTAGTTCATGTTTCGGGAATGGTTAGGTGCCATCTCTATTGTGTTTATATGAAATCTATGCATTTACATTGTTTCCATGTCAAGGCTACTATAGAGCAAAGTTAAACAAGTGCCAAGGGTAAGCTAGGTAAGCTTACATATGTGTCATATGCTTTGATTATAAAAATGACATGATTGAGAATGCATGATTTTATGACCTATGACATGAATATATGTATAAACTTTGATTATCCATGAAACATGAAAAATTATGAAATGTAAGTTATCAAGCAAGTTACATGAGAGCTAAGGCTCTAATATAATACATTACATGTTCAAGAACCATGAAAAATATGATATTATGAATGCCATTGGATACAAGTATACTTTGGATACAATTGGCAGGCCATAGAATTCATTGAGCTCATGTACGGGTGGACTACGGTCCTTGGGTTACGACCTTTATGAGGTGAGGCGTAGGGATGTATATGTTTTGGTCTTTGACGAGGCTGAGGGATTGACCATTCATGGATTGGGTGAGGTTCGTTAGGAATTCGTGTATCCATTGGTTACTAAGATCCAAGGCAAATTGACTAGTTAAATCATTGTGCATAATGTTTGCAAGCATGAATTTATATGATGTGTTATGAAACATGAATCAACCAAGCAAGTACTCAAGTAACTATGTTATTAATCATACGAAGTATTAATTATATGCTTATTTGCTAGCTACCTCACTAGGCTCTATAAGCCTAAAATATTCTTTTAATGTATTTTTAGGTTCTAATTTGCTTTAGAGATCAATCGTGCAAGGAAAGTTGCAAGTCACTCCTACAAACATTTTTGTAATGTATATAAGCTATGTTGGCATATGGTTCAAACATGTTTTATGTGTGTTTTGGCATGTAAAAAAATTAGGTTCAATGTTGAATGTTTCATGGATATTAAGCCCACTATGAATGTGCAAAAATGTCTTATAACAAGCCCTAAAAACTACCTACAAGACTAAATGGTTCATATGCACAATAAAATCTCCATGGACATGGCCTATGGCTAGTGTGACAAGTTGGAAGCATGATGTATAAGTCTCATATGCATTAAATATGATTTGGATAGGTATGAATCAATTCTTGGTAGAAAAATTTACCATCTAGTGTAGGGCGTACCGGTACCCTATCTAGTGCGTACCAATACTGCCAGACCAATTTTGACCATATGGGACTGAACGTATTGGTACGGTCGACCATACCGGTACAAAATTTGGTTATTAGAATTTTGTCTACGCTTAGTGTATCGGTACGGGCCCCGTACCGATACATAAATTGACCACTGAAAAATTAGGTAATTAATAGCGTACTGGTACTACCCTTCCATAGTACTTGTACAGAGGTAGTTAAAACGATTATAATTCTGAGCTAAACTTTCAAACTTTTTATTAAGGTCATTAACAATCAACATGTTAATTGTATGAATTGTAAATCTCCAAATCAGCTGAAAATTTGCAGGTAAGCTTATAAAGACATGAATTTGATGCATGTGCCCTTAAGTTCTGAAAATTGTTAAGATTTATTATATTTAAAATTTAGTCCCTAAACTTTGGTTTTGTTGTAATATAACTCTAATCATGAATTCAAGATCAATTTTGGTTATGGTTGAATTAATTGGTATATTGGAATAATAATGAGCATGTGTTTGTGATAAAATTGCATGTTCAATGTATGGTTTATGAAATTCCGGTTCCAGTTTCTGGTAACGCCTCTGACTCGGTTTTGTTCAAGACCGGGTAGGGGTGTTACACCGGGCCTCACTCAGAGTGTACGTTCCCGATGTTGTGTGACACCGAGCCTCACTCCAGGTTTGTGATTATGATTTTGTGTGCTTTTTTCTGGATGATCTGGTGAGATCTCGGGTATTGTTGGGCCTTCTGTGCCTTGTATGATGTCTTGCATGATAAGAGCATGTGTTTAGGCGACTAGTGGTAGCGTCACGTGTTTATTTATCCCTATATATTTCTTATACTAACTTACATGCTTATGTTCATGATTAGCATGCAATATAGTAGAATAGATGTGTACCACTGAGCTTTGTAAGCTCAGCGCTTGGAATTGTTGTTTCCGTGCATAGGTTGATCGTTGGATTACGGGATCGAGGAGCAAGATCTGAGCAGGATTCCAGCAAGCAATGATTTTTCGAGTACGACACTTGTATTTAGTGGGTTGTGTATTCATAGGTCCTTACGTGGTCAAGTCTGTAACTTATTTTGGAATTGTATTGATCAAGTCGTATGTTTAAATGTTTTAAATTAAACCGGAGCTCCTTTGTAACGATTTAATCATTTATCTATATTTTTAACTGTTGAAAACTATTTCATTTTAAATTAAATTGGAGTTTATTTGTAACGATTTAATCATTTATCTATATTTGTAACGATTTTTCGAGGACAACTATTTCGTTTTTTACATCAAGATCATGCTTTCTTACATGTTTTCTGAACTTGGAGTTTGAGGTTTTCTCCATGTTATTAGTGAGTTTTCTAGATTAATTGTGATCTAGAAGGTTCTTAGATTTTGAGGTAATTCTTGGATCATGGCTTCCGTACCACCAACCCAACAATAGCCATCACAAGGTCTGGCTCAATCCCATCAAACTATACTTCTCAACTATATATACCCATTGAACTAAACAAGAAAGCACAATAAACTCCTCTACACCCAAGTCTCCTCCCATTCTCTCACTCTAACCACCACCTTCCTTGGCTCTTCGCTCGCATCAAAACATGCGAATCACCACAAACCACCATCGACCCCATCTTCACTATCATCTCTACCTCCATGTTCGTTGTCTGATATTTTTGACATCAACAATATACATCTAAATTTAATAATTATTAAAATTATATAAATAAATAATAATAATAATATATACATCATTCATATATGCTTAGTAATGATATTAAAAAAATTAATTTTTATAATCTAATTAATATTAATAGATACAAAATATTAATAACTAATAAATTATTCAAACAAATATTAAATATAATTATGTACTTAAATCTCATTTTGCTTGTTCAAACAATCAAACAGTTATAAGATATCAATTAATTTTAACAAACACTTTTTATACAATTAGCTATTGCAATCTACTAGTCAAATCAACTAATGCTACCAGGTATAAGATACCAACTAATGTAATTCATATCTGCTATCAACTATCCACTAATTGCCGAACAAGGCATCTTCAATAATATCAAAAGCTTACAACTTTACAACAATGCTTCTATATAAATACTCTTCTTAATTATCATTCAAATTTATAGTTTTCAGCACAAAGCTAATGGTATTGGTATATGAATATATGATAAGCTGCAGTTTGTTAGGTTTCTCTGTACACGCTACTATATACCTGACAAATAACAATCGTCTATTTGAATGGCACTAGCTATCTCTATTTAGGATTGAAATTGAAAATGTAGAAACCTAGATAAAATCAGTTGCGCCTGTAGCTCAGTGCATAGAGCGTCTGTTTCCTAAGCAGAAAGTCATAGGTTCGACCCCTATTTGGTGCGGAGCTTTGCCCACTTCCTTTTTTTTTTCCCCAAAACCCAGCACCAGAGTGCATCATTGATTCATTTGGAAGAATTGTTCTTTTTTATTTATTTGATTTTTTAGACATAGAAGAAGTTTCATCAAATAATAATGATAAATAAAAATTATACTGTTTTGTAGTAAGATTATGCCATGAATCGAAGGCCATTGGTATTCGGATAGGTAGATCAAGTTCTTAATCATTTCAAGCTTTTGGAAGTTTTCTAAATAATGATATATCCTTTAGGGTCAACTACATAAATAATCCATGAACTTTTAAGTTGTTTGTATTTCAGTCATTGAATAAGGGTAAATTCTATAAAATTCCATGAACTTTTAAGGTGCTTGTATTTTGATCACTAAACTTTATATTCTATTTCATTATGGTCACCAGTGGCAGAACTTGGTAAAAGAGTTTGAGGAGCCAATTTATAACCGAAAAAAAATGATGTTTAAACTTTGAAAATTTTGAAGGTTAAATTTGCATTTTTTTAATAAAATGGGGTCTAACTAAAATTTTTGAAAGGCTTAATGAGAACTTTTAGAAATTATGGGATGACATTTAACTAAAAATATTTAAAAATTGTGAAACTTAATACGATTTTCTAAAATTTTCGAGGAAACCAAATTAATTTTTTTTAAAATTAAGAGACTAAATTATAATTTTTCAAAATTTTGTGAGGTCATTGCCCCACTAGTCCCACGTAGGAAAATTTGAAGATGATAAAGAACATATAAACAATAATATTGCTTTTGTTGTTCAAACCTGGAGTGTCACACCTAGTATTACAGCACCCTTTGTATTTAAATCTAAAATTGAAGGCGATAAAAATGATTATGAACCAGCAAAGGAGGGGTTGTACAAAACCTACTAGGTAATGCTCGAAAAATGGGATATGGTTTGCAATGCAAATAAATCCTTGAGAGTTCAGATCGATGGTATTGAAAAACAAAAGATAAACTACAAAGGATGCCACTCAATTATGGATAAGATTACATTAAGGTCACTTAATTATTAAAAGTTATATTGGGCCACTCAATTATGGGTAAGGTTACATTAAGGTCACCTAATTATTAAAAGTAATATTTGGGTCATTCAATTATGGGTAAGGTTACATTTAAGTCACCCAATTATGAAAGGTTACACTTGGGTCACTCAATTATGGGTAATGTTACATTTGGGTCACCCTTTATATTTAAAAAAATACATCAACTTAGTCATTTTTTCTTCCAAATCACTTGTATACCCTCGTTAAGACTAGAATACTTCATTTGAAATCATTAATTAAGTTAATACAGAAATTGATATATATTTTTTTAAATATGATGGGTGACCCAAAAGTTACCTTACCCATAATTGAGTGACCCAAGTGTAACCCTTAATAATTGGGTGACCCAAATGTAACTTTACCCATAATTGAGTGACCCCAATGTAACTTTTAATAATTGCGTGACCCAAATATAATCTTACCCATAATTAAATGAACTCCTTTGTAGTTTACCCAAAAAAAACAAATAAGAAACTTAGAAAAGATTGAGATAGAGAATGATGTTTTACTTGTTGACCGTGAAAGCGTATTAAATGCATATGCTAAAGAAGCTTGACATAAAAAGTATTGGATAAAATATTTGCCATGGGCAAACTACCTTGTTTGTTAAAGAAAATTAAACTCATGCACCCCGTCTTGGATATTATAATTCAAATGTTTTTTAATATTGTCAACAATCTTTAGAGCATGTGGTTAAAGCTCTCAGTTGACATTCTCTCCTTTCATAGGTTATGAGTTCAAGATCCAGCAGGAGCAAAATTCTCCTTCCCCTTCCCTAGGTAGAAATTGTTAAAAAAAATATTTTTCAATATTATATGAGTAATTATACCATGCACTAGCGGTGGAAACAAATGTTTCCACAAATGCCTTAATTTTAGGGGTTAAAGATTCAGTTTAGAGTTCATAGTTTAGGGGTTTAGATTTATATGCTTAAAATTTAGGGATTGTGGTTTGAATTTAGAATTTAGGAGTTATAGGTAAAAACCTAAATCTCTACCATATTATCGTAAAACCTAAACCATAACCTCCAAACCATACACCTTAACACTAAACTCTAAATTCTAAACCCCTAAACTAGATCTCTAACCCTTGAAATTAGGGCACTTGTAGAAACAAAATGTTTCCATATATTTGCTTTTCTTCCCTTGGTTGGTGGTCGGAAATTGATCTTAGTATTGGTTGTCGACCGCCAAATCTATATTTTTCTTGTTATTTCTTGTTTTAATAAGAATCTCTGCCTTTGTGACACGCGTTTCCTCTGTCCTTGTGACATGTTTTTGTTTGATTTTTTTGTGGTTTGTTTTATATGTCCTTGTGGTATGATTTCAACATACCTTAGAGGTCGATTGGTGCTCGTACATAGATCTTGATGATGCTAATCTCTGATTATGGTTCTGTCGGTGGTCTTAGAAAGATGGATCCCCCTCGGTTAATGGTTGGTTGCCGATGTAATCAGACATGGGTAGCAGAGCAATCTGCCTGATAGCTTGGTTAGCTCACCACTCCTTTTTCACCCCCGTAAAGTGTCTCGTTTGGATAAAGACAGAGGGATTCAGGAAGGTTTCTTGATTTTGGTATACTAATCTCGATGTAAGTGTCTGCTTTTCTTTGCACCATTGTAAGAGACTTTTAGTAGACTTGTCCATTTTTTTCTCTCTTTTTGATGCATTTTATTATATTATCTTTTATGGTGATTAATAAAATTCAGATTCTATTGTTCAAAAAATTTGTTTTCCAATATTTTTATTTATGTATTTTTGTTACATTAATTAAGAAATCACGCACGAATGTTTTTATTTATGATACATGAATGCGTAGGTGCATGAATGCATTGGAAAGTTTAATAGTCACTTACAATCTCTATATAAAGTGTTGTATATGATAAATCATTGCAAGTAATTTGCATAATAGATTAATTTTTCTTCCATTTAATTAGATTATTTATCTTCCACCTTCCAACAAAATGATAATATAGAGTGTTGTTCAATAGTGAAAGGAGATGACCAATAATAGATTAATGTATGGGTTTTTGCAAGTGGTGGATCCAAAGAATCATGGAATGTGTCTTAACTACATATTTTTCTCTAATGGTTAATGATGTAGGAAAAAATACTTTCTACCCAAGTTGAGGACTAACACAAGGTGATTCTCTATCACCTTTCCTCTTTCTTTTTGTGTCAAGTGTCCATGCTTGGATGATCAAGAAGGAACATTGTTTGCCAAATTTCTCCAGGTTTACGATTGGGAGAATATGCCCCGCCATTAGTCACCTCATGTTCGCAGATGATTGTATTATTTTCACGCGAGCTAATTTTGAAAATTGTGACTGTGTGAAAAAGATATTGTCCAAGATCCATATGGCTACAAGATGTAACATCCTGAAAAATGGGCTAGAAGATTCGAGTGAATTATTAGAATCGAATTGTGTTGGGCTCGATATCCTTCAACCGAATTGCTTGCAAAGTGTGGAGAAGATTGATTTTTGGGTGTATGTGGTGGAAGCTAAAGATAGACAAAATAGACAAAGGATTTATAGTGGTTCAAGCTTCTAACAAGCTCTACATCCACTACCTTAGCTCCCACTAAGGATTTCAACCAATTAACTAAGAATTCTTCCCCTTTTCTTGCCTTAGGAGGCAATCAATTACAACCTAGACTCACTCACCAAGTCTAGCAACCAAATCTCACAAATCGAGCTTTGGGATTACTCTCTAACAAGAGAAAACTTAGCAAACTATAAATTTTTGGGTCACGTCGGCACGCCCCGTGGCGCAGCAGAAAAATAATTCGACGTAATCCAACCAGGATCCATGTACAGGAACGAATCCGGGGAGAAAAGATGAAGAGTTACCTTTTAAAACTCTGGAAACTGGAAAACCGACGGTATGTCGGAATAACCACGTCAAGTAAAACCAGAATCGTCACAGGTTCGCAACGACCTCTACGGAGTCCACCCGAACAAAACGAACAAAGTTTCCGCCTCCCTAACACTTAGGGATAAATTTCGACAGGTTTGAACACCTTCCAGGGAGAAGTCGAAATCCCTCCAAGGATTCCTGGGGAGTCTGGAATCGACCAGGAGTTCAACCGAGACTTGCAATCGAGCAAGGGAACCTTCAAGGATTTGCCAAGGGATAAGTAGAACACCAGAAAAATATCGAACAGCTTCTCAGAGAGCTTCCTGGGATATGTCGAATTCCAGTGGGGAATCCCTAGGGGTGTTGTCGAAATCTTCAAGAGGAGGAAGAGGGATGATTTGGTTGCAAGCCCTTGTCCCTTTAAATAGTATTCAGAGACTTAATTCTAGTTGAATTCCTTAAATCCAAGTTCAACCAAAATTCATAGAATCTAATTCTACTTGAAATTGGTTTATATTAAATATACATTATATTTAATAATATTAAATGAAATATATATATTTAATTATGTAGAATCTTATTCTACAAAAACATGGATTTAAATATACATTATATTTAATCCAAATATATATATTTTTTATTATATAGAATCTCATTCTATCTTTACTTGGATTTAAATATATTTAAATATATATTTTTAATTATGTAGAATCTAATTCTACATAAACTTGGAATTAAATATACATTATATAAATTTCCAAATATATATTTAAATTTCTAGAATCTTATTCTATAATATTTAAGTCTCTAAATATTTTTCCATACTCTAAATAATATTTGATAAATACAATATTTATCCAATATTATTCTCATTTAAGGGAGTTGCCGATTTCCCCTATCCCATAGGGGATTTTCGGCAACCTCCCTAAAATAGGAGTATGGTTTCCAATTTTTGTTCGTTTCATTCGAAGGGTGTTACCCTTGTAGTTTCATGCAACGTTAGCAGCAAAATTAGAACTGTTCTAATTTTACAAACAATGAGTGGCATCTAGCAATACATCATTGCTACCTAAGTTGCATGAAGTCATGGTTTGACTTTCCTAATTCCCGAATAAACTTCCTTTATGTATTTCATCCTTTTGTCCTTTATATCTTAGATGAACACAAGTCATGGGTTAGTCACACTTGCGTTGTCTAGCCAGTGTTTCTGGATGTCTTGAGTAGATTATGATAAACGAATCTCTATGATATCTCAAATCATAATATTCGAGCATGGCCATGCATTTTCTAATCTCACTCAATCAAGTGGCCGAAGATATTTCTCCCATTATGTAGGAGGGACAAATCCTTTCTTGATCAACCATATTTCACTACATAGGTCATCACGTATCCAATCATCAGTCTTTATAATGTAGTCAGTTACGACACACGTTTGACTATGTCAAAATACGTAAATCTTTATGTTGAAATCATGTTGATCTCAAGTCGGAGGATTATACATATGTTTATCATGAGCAATGTTGTGACTGTCACATAATTACCCAAGAAACATGCTCATAGCGAGTCAATCCAGTATGGTGTTCTCTAACAAATACTTATGTGTTGATTTTGACATCTCTATGTCAATGACAACGCTTGTCATCAACCACATATTAGTCTTTATATATATTATCACTGTCCATACCCGTAATAATATTTGACTAAGGATCCTATTTAACAATAATCGTATTATTGTATGGACATTATTATCCAATGGTTAGTTTGATGCACAGAAACATACCAAATGATAATAACGGCAATGCCATTACTTGATAAATCTAGTAAAATAGTATGTATATTCAATCATCATATGATTGGTCTTTGGGCATACTCCAACAATCTCACACTAGCACTAAGACCAATCATTCTCGTATCTAATACGATATGGCTTAGTGTAACTGACATGCTTATGCTGTGTCAAAGCTTTGTCAGGGAGTTGACAAAGTTATCAACTTTGTGCGTATGTTGCATACTTTCTCATCTCCAAGATGTAAGTACTTTAGAATATGTTTGGATTTATTGATGAGATCTGGGTTTTATTTGCTTACGCAAAGGTTCCATCGTAACAGAGTTCTGTAGCATCTAATATGATGGGAACAACCCTTAGTTCAGAAGTGAACCCTTTAGATCCAAACATCCTTTTTTATTGCTATGTCGACTGTAATACATTCAGCTTATGTTGTAGAGTTAGATATTGTCTCATGTTGCTAACTCGCAGCATCTTTTATTAATGCAAAACGGATTTCGATCTTTAGTTCCTTTTGATGAGTATGTTATCTACATACAATACTTAGGAAAGTAACAATGCTCCCACTAGCTCTTTTGAAAACAAGACTCCCCTTTGTTTCTAGATAAACCAGACCTTTTGATTGTATCTTCTGAAACGAATATCCCAACTTCGAGAAGCTTGCCTTAGTCTACGGATAGACCTTTGTAGCTTACATACCTTCCAAGTGTTTACTGGAGTGACAAAACCTTTTGGATGTGTCATGTACACATCTGTTTCAAGTTTTCCCTTAGAAAAGTGGTTTTTACATTCCTTTATTTGATTCTATAATCATCGTATGTAACTACTTGCAAGTGAGATTAAGATGGATTAAACATAGCTACAAGGAAGATGCTTTATCATAGTCTATACTATGAAGTTTGTCGAAAACTTTTAGCGACGAATCATCCTTTGTATGTTTTATCATCCATGTCGGTTTTTCCCTTTTGAAAAACTCATCCATACCTCTTAGGTTTTACCCTTTTAGGTAACCAAAGTCTATACTTGGTCTTAGACATGGATTCCATCTCATATCTCGTGGCTCTTAGCCATTTCTCGAATTTTAGGCTCACCATTGCTTTCTGATAAGACCTAGTCTTTATCTTGATCCGAAACGAAGAGTGTTTCCATGTATGAATAGTGAGAAATCCATATTTCTCAAGTATATGGTATTCTCTTAAGGATCAAAACAATGGTTGTGTTTTGTTCCAATGTTCCTTGATCATTTGTGGAACATTCTCAATCTTTGGTTCATAAATTTGTTGTCTAAAATTTCTTCACATTCCAAATTCCATTTTTTCCTTTTGTGAGAGGTAATCTCTTTCGAGAGAAACTCTCGTTTGAGCAACAAACATTTTGTTCTCGTTGAAAAATGAAATCCCTTAGTGATAAGTATTCTCTTTCGAGATAAACTATCATTTGAGCAACAAATATTTTTTTCTCGTTAAAGTTGAAGAAATAATATCCCTTTGTGAGAATTAATCTCTTTCAAGATAAACTCTCGTTTGAGAAACAAACGCTTTGTTCTCGTTAGGATAAACAACAAATGGAGTTTTTAAGGTTCGAAATTTGTAAACATTTTAACATGTAAGTAACCTTAAAACTTCAAAGGTATTCTAGAACAATTCTTAGTCCATATCTTATATGACGTTTCGAAAAAAACACGATCAAGTATGAGAGTTGTTTTTCTAGTGTGTAAAGAAGTCGAAAATGACTTGTTCTGAATCAAAACATGTCTAACATATTTGATTCTCTTTCAAAAACTTTTCGTTCCACTTGTGGGATTTAATTATGGGACAATCCCATATTCTTTGAAAGTTCATCAAACTTTAAATATTCTTGAATTTGATCTCATCAAATTACCTTAATACTTTTAATGAGTTTGAGATTAGTCATTTGTTTTATCTATCTTATAAATATTATTGATTTGATTAGTTTAAAGATCATTGATTCGTTGTGCCATAAGAGATTAAAAGAATAACATTTATTTAAATAATCTCAAAATTAAAATATCTTGTCCTTACAAGATAACTAAAACTTAGGCACAAAATAATAATCTTAAAAACTAAAACAAATATATTTAAGCAAAAACACATGGCCTAATGGATGATGTAGCAACTCTTGCTTTATTTCCATTCGCAGGTCCACGTCTTATTCTGATGCCTTCTCTTTAGAAGCCTCTGAGGTTGATGCCTCACTCGTTTTTGCTTTCTTGACTTCTTGTAGGTGTGTGGGGAAGTTTCTCTTCTAATGTCCGATCTTGCCGCAATGGAAACATTTTCCATCCTTCTTGATTCCCTTCTTAGGTTTCAATGCCTTCTTTCCATCGGTTTTGGTCTTACCATCACCTTTAGACTTTTCTGTCGATTTACCTTTCTTCTTGCCCTTACGGACCATCAGAACAGGTTTAGGTCCTACCTTCTTCAGGTTGATTTCAGCAGTTCTCAACATGCCAAGCAACTGTGGCAGCGTCTTGTTAATTTCATTCATATTGAAATTGAGGACGAACTGATTGAAACTATCCAACAACGATTGCAGGATGACATCAGTAGCTAATTCGTCTTTCAGCGGAAAGCCGAGCTTCTCCAACGTTTGGATGTAGCCCATCATTTTGATGACGTGAGCTCCTACGGGAGATCCCTCACTCATCTTGCATTGAAACAGAGCTTTAGAGGTCTAGTACCTCTCTTGACGAGCTTGCCCTTCATAAATCTCCTTGAGATTTTGAATCATATCATAAGCTACCATGTCCTCATGTTGCTTCTGAAGCTCAGGGGTCATGGAGGCAAGCATAAGACAACCGACATCCAGCATGTCGTCCATGTGTTTCTTAAACTTGTCTTTGTCAGCTCTGGAAGCAGTGGCAACCGGTTCATCAGGAACAAAATCTTCAATGACATATTCCTTCTTTTCATGTTTGAGAACAATTCTCAAATCGCGGAACCAGTAAAGGAAGTTTATGCCATTGAGCTTATCCTTCTCAAGGATAAATCGCAGAGATAGAGTATTATGTGCCATTAATTCTACAACAAAGAAAATATGTTACATAAGTTTTACTAAATTTTAAAATTTATAGATAGGTCTTTACTATAAATTTACTCCCATTATTTTCTTCAAAATTAAAAACCCTCTAGTTTTAATTTTGGAAAAACGTTTCGATAGTTTTTCTAGTGAGTGAGGATCCGTTTTTCACCATTCCTAAATCAGCTTTGGCCAGTCTTTTAGGAAATGGTTATTTAGGTAAGTAACACCTTACTAATTACATCTCATGTAATACCTCATCTTTTGGCGAACAACTCTTGTTCTTTAAATCATCTTATGATTATCCAAAACTTTTAACAACTAGGTTTTCTAATCCTATTAGAACAACCCAGCTAAGTCAATACCAATATCTCAACCGGCGAATATCACTAGCTTATTCTTCGCGTTTAACTAAGATAGATAAATGTGACATTGCTTTGGCAAAGCTCGCATTATATCGATCGAAGCTTTAACGAGGGTAAATATTGGATGGTTAAAACAGACTTGGAATTATAGTGAGGGATTTACTTAATTATCTCATCATTTTAACATTGATCCTATCAATAGAACTATGTTTAACCATGCTTATAAAACATCCATTGCATCACATACAAGGTAAAAATAAGTGATAAATAGATATGCAATGATTATAGCCCTTCTTAACCTAAGGTGACCTGTCCCAAGCCAATGGGAGGACCATTCTACTGAAGATAGAATCTGCTTCTGAAATGCCCGGTCCACCAGGGAAGGCCCACCACGCTGCTACCTTGGTTCTTGCTTTATCTCCATGAGTATTTACAATTTTCATAAACTCGCGTTACATACGAGGGAGTGAGATGAGAAGAGAAGTACAATAGAAGATATAGAAAGGCACGACACGCAGGTCGTATTTATAAAAAACCAAAACTATAAAGGCTATGGGCTATAACCATGCAAAACAAACACCGTGCAATCTAACATGCATTTCAAACATCGTGCGAACAAAGTAACGACGTGTTTACGGAGTTTTAAACTGATTATCCCTATGTTGCGGTTAATGGGCCAAAGAAGGATCACGGCGTTTCATAAACCATTTACGTTAACGAACAAATGCACCAGGTAGGTCAACATGAAAGAGAGGTGGCGCAATAGGCACACTTAAGTACCAGGTCTTTGATGATGCCAATCCTAGACATGCATTTTTCATAACGTCTAACCATAACTATTATAGATTCACCGTGAAAAATAGTTTGATAACTTTTATCAAATTAGAAGCCCTTTCAGAGATTTCATAAATTTATGAAACTATGAAGAACTACTTGTTCTCTAGACTAACTATTAGTCTCAACATGTTAACATTTAACATTGAAGCAACCTAACATAGTTATGATTAACTTGTAATCATTCAGTGACAATCGAAATAAGTCTTTATTAGGTGTGATACGATAAACGATAAATATCTAAATCGAATCAAACATCATGCATCTCATATATAAATATCACCCAAGAATTTAAGTCTGAATTCGTATGATACAAGTGGCTCTGATACCACTGTTGGGTCACGTCGGCACGCCCCGAGGCGCAGCGGAAAAATAATCTGACGTAATCCAGCCAGGATCCATGTACAAGAACGAATCCGGGGAGAAAAGATAAAGAGTTGCCTTTTAAAACTCTGGAAACTGGAAAACTGACGGTATGTCGGAATAACCACGTCAAGTAAAACCGGAATCGTCACAGGTTCGCAATGACCTCTACGGAGTCCACCCGAACAAAACGAACAAAGTTTCCGCCTCTCTAACACTTAGGGATAAATTTCAACAGGTTTGAACACCTTCCAGGGAGAAGTCGAAATCCCTCCAGGGATTCCTGAGGGAGTCTGAAATCGACCAGGAGTTCAACTGAGACTTGCAATCGAGCAAGGGAACCTTCAAGGATTTTCCAGGGGCAAGTAGAACACCAAAAAAATATCGAACAACTTTTCAGAGAGCTTTCTGGGATATGTCGAATTCCAGTGGGGAATCCCTATGCCCATTGGAAGACAAAGATAAAGTTCTTCATCAAGTCTAGAAGACTACAAGCTATCAGATATAGTTGAAGATGGTATGTTCGTGCCTCAAAGAAGCAAAGCGGAGTGGAGTGCCGACGATCGCAAGAAGATGGAGCTTAATTTCAAAGCCTTGCACATCTTGTTTTGTGCTTTTGGTCCATCCATCTATGAGAAGATGTCTTCTTGTGAGAGTTCCAATGACGTATGGGACAAGCTTGAAGTCACATACGAGGGGACCGATGAAGTCAAGGAGACCAAGATTGGGCTCCTAACCTTAGAGTATGAGAACTTCAAAATGGATTCAGAAGAGAACATCGAGAAGATGTTTGATAGGTTCTCCACTATCACCAATGGTCTCAAAGGCTATGGAGAAGCCATCCCGGAGGAAAAGCTTGTTCGAAAGCTCATCTACTCCCTTCCCGAGTCTTGGGACTCAAAGAGGACCGCCATCATCGAAGCAAAGAATTTGAAGACCTTGAAGCTTGATGAACTCATGGGGTCACTCCTTACTCATCAAATCATGAAAAAGAACAAGGAATATGAGAAGAAGAGGGAAGAAATTAGAGCTATGGGATAGAAGAAAATCAAAGGGCTAGGCATCAATGCGGCATCAATGCAAGTGCCATGGCTCTCAAGTCCTCCACTTGCCATCTTGTCTATTCAAGTGAAGAGGAGGATGAAGATGAAGAGATAGTTCATCTCTTCAAGAGGTGTGCACCGTTCATGAAGAAAGCTTTGAGGGAGCTTGAACGTGATTCCAAGAAAAATGAGAGGGCAAGCACTTCAAGCCATAAGAAGAAGGCACATGTGGCTACTTGGAGTGATGAGGACTCCACCGACGATGAACAAGCCAACCTTTGCCTTATGGCCATCGAAGAAGATTCAAGGGTAACTTCTAATTCATCTACTTCATGTTCTTACTCTTTTGATGAATTACAAGATGCCTATGATGATTTGGTTTTAGACTTTAAAAATCACATTTTGAAAAACAATAAAGTGATTTCAAAGTTGAAAATTCAAAATGATTTGATTTCTAAAACCAAACTTGAACTTGAAGCAAAACTCGAGGAGTTTTAACTGAAATGTTTTGATTTACACAAATTGCTTCAAAAAGTTCAAGAAGAAAAGGATTTGATTTCCAAAGAGCTTGAAAAGAAAAACAATTTTGGAAAATCAAATTTCTATGTAAGACAATCTAGTGCCCCTAGATTTGTAAAAGGAAAATGTTTTAGAAGTATTTGGGTTCCAAAAGGACTAACAACTTCAATTAAAAAGGATGACATTGAAAAATGGATTCCTAAGGGGACTAAAATTTGTGCTACTAACGTTTATGGATCCAAAGCAACTTGGATACCAAAAATCACTTGATTGTCTTTTGCTAGGTGTGATGGAGATGTTCAACAAGTCAAACATTGAGGGGGAGCTCCATGCACACAAGGAAGAACACTTGAAGAAGGAAGGCTTCACATCCTCACTTTGGGTTCAAGTGTTGGTAAAAATCTAGTTGTTTTTGCTTTTATTTGTTTTAATTTTTATTTAATTTAACTAGATGATTATTTATGTTGGACTAACATTTTTAATGATGCTTTGAGTAAGGGGGCATTTTAAAATCAAATTCTTATTTTTGTCAATTTTTACCTCTATTGTTATTTTGAACTTAATGTTTTAAATTCTTTTTTATATAACAAAAAGGGGGAGAAATAGTTTGAAAATTTGAATTTTCAAATGAATAAGGGGGAGCTTTATTTGATTTCATATCTTTAATCTCTTATTCACATTTTTAAAGTTAAAGGGGGAGAATCCCAAACAATTTTTCAAGATAGTTTTATTATATCAAAAAGGGGGATATTGTAGAACTAATGTTTTGATATAATAATTGAAAAATGTTTTGGACTAATTTAAAAAGTATTTAAAACAATTTCCAAAGTCCAAATAACTTGAAACTATGTTTAGGGATGTTTTTAAAAGGTTTTACATGTTTTTCAAAGCCAAACTTCACAAAATTGTCCAGACGTTTCGAAACACCTTAGGGCGTTTTGATACGATGCATTCCAGTAGCTAAAACGTTTCGATACTAGTATCGAAACGGGCTTTCCCTGGATAAGGATTTTGCCTAGCGTTTCAAAACGGGCTATGCCGTTTCGATACGCCTACGTGGCATTGACCACAACGGTCATAAACTCCAACGGCTATTTCCCAACTAACTTTTAAATGCAGGTCGTTTCGATACAGGGACAGGCGTTTCGAAACGGGTGTTTTGAAACGGACTAGAGCATTTCGAAATGGGTGTTTTGAAACGGACTAGAGCGTTTCGATACGGGTCCTACGTCAGACTGCAACGGTTCTTTCTACTTAAAGGGTGTTTCGAAACGGGTTCGAGCGTTTCGAAACGGAGAGCTGCAGAACTGCATTTATGGTGGGAATTAAAGTCCTCAACGGCTCCAATTCAATCCCAACGGCTAGTAACGGCTACAAACTCATCAAGGAGTATAAAAGGGACCTCCAAGCATCAAGTAAAGTCTAATGCTCATATTGTCAATCAACAAATGATCAAGAATTGTCTTAGAGCTTAAATTGTCATTTATTGTATAGACAAACACTAGTGAGCCAAAATTGTCAAATTTGCTCAAGTGTTTTAGGTTTTGGGTGAGTGCTATAATTGTGCAACCAAACACCTATTAGAGGGATTTGTGTTTGCGTTATTTATCTCTTTGTAAAAGAGGGTTTGATCAAGGCTTTGGGTAGAAAGCTTGATCGGTGTAAAGGGTTTCCTCCTAAGCCTAGAAAAGGGGACGAATCAATAGTGGATTGATTGGAAATCCTTAGTGGGGAGCTAAGGTAGTGGATGTAGACCTTGGTTAGAAGGTTGAACCACTATAAATCATTGTGTCATTTTTCATTTTAGCTTCCACAACCTTTCCACCCAAAAATCCACCTCTCCACCACTTGGTGAGCCATATCGGTTGAACGAATCGAGCTCCTCACAACTCAACAAACTCGTTAAAGCCGACTCCGATTTACTAGAGCATACTTGAACCACAATCCTTTAGCATACCAAAAGGCAAGATAAAGCATCAAAACCAATATAAAGGCCTTCTACAAACCAAATAACCCTCATAAAACTTGCATCAACATCAAGGAGTCCAAAACACATCTCCCAAACAATCAATAAAATCCCATTGTCATATACCATTACTAAAGTGAAAGTATAACACCATACTTGAGCTTAACAATCCTTGAACTTCTTAAGTCTCCTTATTGCCCAAAACGTGTCAATTATCTGCATTGTTTGTAAAAGATAGCGTAAGCATTATAGCTTAGTGAGGCATGCTCTAGAAACACCAACACAACAATGCAAGCATTAAAACTCTATCTTGAAAACCATTTCTAAAACCATGCTCTTTCTATCTCATGCTTGAAAACCATTTCAAAGAAAATCACCATTTGAAAATCACGTGTACCATCTATCTATCTATCTCATGCATTCAACCAATGCAAATCTCATGGCAAAGCCACACATGCTTGATATTCAAAAGAATTTCATAAATCTTAAAATCTCATATGCATTTCTCATAGCATAAAATCATTTCAACCTTGATACATGTGAATCAAAGTTCATTCTCATATATTGGCATTTCATATTCTATCTTTACTCGGATATGCGGATAGCTTGACTCGAGGCCAAGTCCTACCCCAGTGGGATCTCGCCACCGGACTCTCATGGCGGTATCTATCTTCGCCACAAAGCTTGGGTGTTTCACCAAGACCTACCCCGATGGTATCTCTCATCATTGAACTCTCACTTTGGATCGGGATGGCACTACCCCCATTGCCCGACTCTAAAGAGCACGTACGAATTTTAGTTTATAGTGCACTTTACATCCTATTGGCCGACCAATTATATCTGGTAATCATCTCATCATTTATGCCAATATATTACATTAAAATCATCATCTCACCTACTATTTTGATGCAACATTTCTAAATCAATCTCATCCCATTTCAAAACCACAATTCATGCATAGCATTTAATAAAAGTCTCAAAACTCTTTGCAATGTTATTCTATCTCATGGGATCAATATGAAGCGTCATTTCATGTCATAAACCGTGAATAAAACAGTAGGAATTTGTATATCTCAAATCAAGAGCATGTCAAAAGCATTTAAAGGCATCATTCACATTTCAAGAGCAAATCTAAACATACTTACTTCCGGACTTAGGATGGTGTTTCGAACCAATCCTAGATCCCCAAAACATGTTTCCTTGTCCCTCAAGGACTTCTAAAACCATTTGCACTCACTGATAATGTTTCACTTGCTTGCCGAAACGATTTCTAGGCTTCCGGCACTTTCGGATCGACACCAAACGCGTCCGATGAAGTCTCCCATGTTCATTGCACATAAGAGCAGAGGATTAATGCATCATCATGCATTAAAATCACTAGCCACTCATTCTAACTCGCTGATCTACTCAAAACTAGCATTTCGGCTATCTGAAACAATTGAAATCACTTCCAAACTCTCTCAAATCAAAGCCCAACCAAGATCTAACAATTCTAATCTTTTCTAAACCTCAATCAATATCAAAAATCAACATAAACACGACCTTATACCTCCAGCAATAGCATATCACCAAAAACACCTCAAAAACCACAAATCTAGCATCTCAAACTTAGGAACCCAAACCTATTCGGGATTAATTTGTTAAAAATTCATTCTCAACATCAAATAACATCCAAAAAATGTTAGAAATCAACCTCAAATTAGAGCTTATCATAGAAATACGAAAATCACCAAGATCTCATAAAGGATTTTGAATTTAACAACTATTTCATGTTTATAACATTGTAACAACTCAAAAACCATTAACAAAGGATTGATAACTTGGGAATTTCAATAAAGAACTGATCATTAGAGGAGAAGGACGAAGCTTACCTCTAATGGTTGATCTCTCCTTAATTTGGGTAAGTTTCCTTGAAAATCCAAAGTAAAATCAAAAGGATTTGATGAAACAAAGATAGGAAATCTTTTGGAAGATGAAATCTCAGCAAACAAGAAGAAAATCAGAGGTTCTTTGATGAGAGAAAGGTGTTTGGATGAATGGAAGTTCAGAGAAAATGAAAAGAGAAAATCTATCGTAAAGTTGGTTATGAAAAGTCAACCTTTGATTTTCCTTTAGTTCTCTTTTATTTCTTTAATAAAAATCATTATTAAAAGCTCCCAAATTAAAGAGAAATCTGATGAAAACAATTGGTAAATTAGCTCCTTAAAGATTCAAAGTTTCAATCTTTTACAAAACAGTCACTAGCCAACTTTTGCAAAAACTGCATTTTAGTCACTATACCAAAATGTAATATTTCCAAAGCCCATTTTGTAAAATTGTTTGGGTAAACTACACAGATGACCACTGAACTATGGGTTTGGTGTCAAAATGACCACTATATTATTTTTTGCCGCAAATGCACCACACAACTATTTAAATGGTTCCATTTTAGCCACTCGCCGTTAAAAAAACGAAAAAGTTGACGGAACTGTTAAAAAAATTGGTATAATTACACATTCGGTCCTCTATATTTATACAATATATCAATTTAGTCCTAATTTTAATCTAATAAAATAAATTAATTATTCAATAAGATGGTGACACGTGTCACCACCTTATTGGAAATGGAAAAATGTTTACAAGGTTGCTTCTAAGGGGAATCAAACCTGGGACTTGGGAATGCAAGGGGCAAGTGCTTGCCACTACGCCAAGCACGTTTTTGTACTATTAGATACAATCTTTGATATATATTTAAGTAGTTACGCAACCTTCTTTGCTTGTGCCTTGCTCAGTGACGCAACAGCTCGTGCAAAATTTGCCTGCACAAATAAGTCAGAGTTGGGGATATTTAAATAATTATTCCTGCCTTAGATCTCAACTTGTATATGAACATGTTAATGTTGGAAATGGCTTTCGGTTCACAAGTGAAACACAAAACCAAGGGTAGAGAGGTCTGGGGATGCAGGGGGAATCATTATGAAACTACAGATTGAAGTGTAGAAAAAAATTACTTGAAGAACCGGTTCTTTGGCAAGTATCACATTTCCAGGCTGATCAGCAGATTGAGCTTTCACTGGATGATTTTTAACCTATAGAGGACAAAAAAAGCTTATGAAACCATTTCATCAGCACTCTTATCTTAATCAAGTCAATGCATTGCGTGGGGTGTGAGGTTAAATTTCCAATAACTTAATCAAGATTAACATGTTCGAACCATATTCAGCATGCAGGCCAACATAAAATAAAGGAAATAAAGGACAACTAAAATGAAGTCCTTACCCAGCAGCGCATTATGTCCCAAATGACATCCATGGGAGCATCTGACTTTAGTCCCAATGGATTCACATGAGTTCCAGAAATATGATAACCTGCATTGATCACAGCAGAGCGGAAAATAACTGTAGAAGGGGAAGTGCATTTTAATGTAGAACAGAGGTTGTGCAGACTCAAAAGGAGAGGAACATCAGGCAATTCCTGCAAAACATATACCAAAATAGTGTAAAGAACATACATAGAAATCTCTAAAAAGAGTACAACTCTTCTTTAATAGGTTGGTTTACTCATATATTTGGCATATGCCAACATCTGATACTTGCAAACTTACATAACATCTTACACCTAATGACATGTTTCTCTGCAATATAATACCTTACATGCCACATCTAAAATACTTTGGGTCAAGTTCATCATATTGATCCCTTATTTTATGAAGCATTAACATCACAGAACATAGGATGGCTCACTGTTATTGAAATAAAACCTAACAGAAACAATGTTCTAATATGTCTACAGTTAGTGATTGTTATGGATGCTTTTGTGACCGAAACTTACCTTAGGAAGGGCCACTGATTTCGATTCCTTAATTAAGACTTATACAGCAAGGTCTTATTTCTTAGGTTTCTTGATTTAATGGCTTAGCAGTAGCAAGTATAAATACGCAAAGAGCTAGAGTATATGCAAACAAAGATTGAACGAGGTTAGATCATATGTCGCTGCATATTGATAAATTTATTGCGGAGAATAAATCCCGAGTGTTTGATAAAATGCTCGAGCGAATGGATAACATGATTGCTAGGTTAGTAGCTCTAGGGTCATGAAGATAGACTCTCAAACTGAACAAAACCAAACCATGACAACCTCGACTAACCTCTCTCATTTATCTATATGCATCAAACTCCACTAACCCATCTTGACAAAACCATGGCAGTCACAACCCATCTATATGAGTGCCCAGAATAATCGAACATGTAATAAATGCAGTTGGGCACTAATACTAATTAAATATATATCAAAGATTGTATCTAATAGCACAAAAAAGTGCTTGGCCTAGTGGCAAGCACCCGTCCCTTGCATTCCAAAGTTCTAGGTTCAATTCCCCTTAGAAGCAATCTCTTTGTTAACAATTTTTCACCTCCAATAAGGTGGTGACACGTGTCACCAGCTTATTGAATAATTAATTTATTTTATTAGATTAAAATTAGGACTAAATTGATATATTGTATAAATATAGAGAACCAAATGTGTAATTATACCAATTTTTTTAACAGTTCCGTCAACTTTTTCGTTTTTTTTAACGGCCTGTGGCTAAAATGGAACCATTTAAATAGTTGTGTGGTGCATTTGCGGCAAAAAATAATATAGTGGTCATTTTGACACCAAACTCATGGTTCAGTGGTTATCTGTGTAGTTTACCCAAATTATTTTTACCATAATCATTAATATAATAAATGAGGATTTTTAGATATTTTTCCATATTTTTAAAACATCCCGAACTAGGTTTTCCCTAAACCAACCTCATGGGTTCGAACCGTTCCCAACCGACCCAATTCAACATCTAAACCTCGATTTTGTTAAATTTACTTCTATTTGAACTTTTTTTTAGCAAAACAGAAGTATAAGATGTTTTTACTTATATTTAACTTTTATTTAAGTTTAATTTTTGGGGTTTAAATTTTGTAAAACTAACCAAAAGCTTTTTTGTTAAATCGTTTATTTTTTTAAAGTTTCTAAAAGTTTGTTTTTATATTAGGGCTGGATTCGTCTTGACCGAGTATTAGGTGTTACATGGACAGTTAGACTCTTGGGATTCAATTATACAAATATTAGACTAAATTATAAAATTAGAAATAAATAAAAGTCAAATTCGGGTTAAATAAAATATTTATGGACTAAAATAGACAAAAATAAAACAATGGTAAAAATATTGAACTGAATTATAAAATTAATTAGAAATAGAGAATTTGTTCCTTGTACCATCATCGGTTTTTTATTCAACAAAGAGAAATCAGTGTGGTACAAAAGAATGTAAAAATTGATGTCACCTCTGAAACAATTAGAATAATCAACGGAGGAGAAAGCAGCTAAAATTGGGGATGCTGATTCTTATGCAACAATGGGATGGGTTTTGAGAAGAAGCTCCATTTGTTTTGCAGCTGGTAGGAAAAAAGAGGGGTCATTTCCTTTGAATTATAACAATGAAGCAGTGAATAACTCCATTTAAGATCACCTGTAGCTGGAGGCTTTTCATTACAGCCTTCATCCTATTATTCCTTGTTTTGGATACATCTTTCTTGGCCAAACATCTCATAAAACTTGGGACCACAATTCTCCATTTGTCAAAGCAACCGGGCGTCCTGGAATATGTTGCCTTTCTTTGGACACCCACAATCTACAATAATACACAAAACCATTTAATTGGACTATTCACTATAACTCCAAAGTGGAAGAAAAGATAAAAGCATCCGAGGATTGAATACGTCTTTGTTTGAAGGTTTCTGCTGATCGGTGGAAGGAACAGACTTTGACGGTAAAGCTTTGAATGCCGGTGATGGAGCCGACTCCCTTAAGCTCCGAGAGTAGTGAAGAAGCTGAGCTCTTCTGTTATACCCTTTGCCACCACCTCCCAGCTTGTGTTGAATCAGCTCTTGTTTGATGATGGTGTGGTGCTTCGGCGGCTCCCTCCTCCGGGGTTTCTCCACATAAACACTTACCAACACCGTCTTCCGTTCACGGTATGTTGCCTGAAACTCATCCCGGTTCGTTAATTTGCTTCATCATGAATAAAGTTGAGAAGCTGGAGGGGACTTACCTGTTTGATTGACATGTTGACAAGGAGAGAATTTGAGTTGGAGAAACAATCGGATGTTGCAAAAACAAAAGCCGACCTTGGATCGATCAACCCACCTCATTGATTTTTGCTCCAAATATAACAACTATTTGATGAAATTTATGCAGATTAAACAACACCCTTGACCCTGACCTTAAGACAAAAAAAAAAAAAGTGAATCCCAAGCAAGGAAAAAGAGATTGGATATAGGTAAAATTTAACTCCATCTTTAACAATATAATTCATTTGGGAGCAAACGGCCATCATTATCAAAAAGAGGTGGTTGATGATGAATCACCAATCTTTTGTTGCATTTCTTTCCTCTTGACATTGCCCTTCAACTTAACAAAAAGGCATACACCTAACAAAAAATATTCAAAATTTCTATAAAAATAAATAGGTATAAAGTCAAAAAAATGTCCCTAACGTTTGATTGAATAGTCATTTTTTTTTGTCAAAATAGCCCCTCTACGGATAAAAACTGTTAGTCAACTGACGATAAACAACTTGGAATGACTTGACAGAATAACGCATCAAAAGTAAAAAATATTTTATAGAATTTTATAAAATTATTTTTTAACTGATGTGTCAGTATGTAAAGTCTAACAAATTTGTCTATATGACACCGCTATCGCGACGTGCACCAAGTAAGTTTGTCACGTCATTTCAAGTTATTTATCGTCAGTTGACTAACAATTTTCATCTGCAGAGGGGCTATTTTGACCAAAATGAAACGTTGGGATTGAATTGGTTTAAAAAAAAGAATAAGGGCCAAAATGACTATTCAGTTAAACGTTAGGGGCATTTTTTTTGGCATTATGCCAAAAAAAAAATGTAAAGTTTTCCATTGTTTGTGAGATATTCATATACCATACCACTAAGAATATATAAATAATACGAATGAAAGCATTAGCTGAAACTTTCATATATTCATCAACACAGCGTAAGTAGGCATGTAGAAGGTAGTAAGATTTCAACTTCCGTTTCTCACAAATACAACATTGGTGAAAAAGTTAAAGGAGACATGAATTGTTAAAATAAAGAAACTGTAATCGAACTAGTTATTGTTGGAAGTGGTGTCATCTTGCCAGGTTGCTTGCCATTGCTTGTCATAAAAGGTTGTCTCTTCGATCAGCTTCTTGATGTTATCTAAATCTTCATTCTTCCTGATTAAAAGCACTCCCGAAACAGCTACAAATAATAGAGTCTTGCAAAAGAAGTTGCCCATTTGGTCAACCAAACCTACTCCAGTCAGGCTATCAACCAGATAGGCCATGAAGAAGCCTATCATCGCCGCACGACCTGCATAACAACGAATATAGATTTAAATAAACCAGTAACGCAACTACGTGAGCCACACTGTTAAAATAACGTAGATGATTTGCACTAACCATTAAGCAATTCGGCTTCCGGTAGATGGAACCTCTTCATCCACGCCCACCAAGGTATGATGGAAGTGTCGAACACTACAGGATTGTCGTTACTTGTAGTTTCAGGATTATCCTGGAGCCATTTTCTCCTCCTGACCTCTGAGAAGGAGTTCAAGTAAATTTGTTACAGCAAAATGAATGATAGAATCAACATATGATTTGCATTGATGAAGCTAATATATGCAAACAAGCATAGTGTTTAGTAAAACCACAGGAGACACTAACATCCTATACCTGTTTCTTTTTTCTTTTTCTTATTTTGATTAAATAGAGAGGTATTACATTCTCATGCCGGGATTCAGTGACTTTCATTAATGAAGCTAATATATGAATTCAGTGAAGAGCATATTTTTCATGGCAACTCAGTTCAACTCTGCAAGAGAAAAAGAAACATGAGGCAGTTACACTCACAAAACACCTGTCTGGGCTTTAACATGTAATCACAAAAGAATTCCTTCTCATCTTCAGGCCTAGCCACTTAACCAATATCTATTTCATTTCATGCTGGTGGTCTCCGAGTAGGGTTCTTTTGATGAATATCCTTCTCTATTTAGATGTTGCCGGAGCACAAGCCCACATGGCTTTTCTTTAACAAACGAAAGGGTTTGTCGAAGTAACATTTTTCATTAATTCGGTTTCAAATGGGGAAGTAGAGCTTGCAATGAGTACAACCCATAGCACCTAACAACTGCCAAATATCCATATCTAACCCTTGAGAACTTTAAGAATATACATCCTTGAAGGCTAATCTGTTTTAAATCAATACTCAACCACTTAAACTTAATGCATATGTGAATAGACAATTATTGAGGAAAAGCATCACTACTCTTTGTACCATATCCCCATTTCAGCGAAACAACATAGCTGTAGAACACCAAAAAATGGCAACTATAGGAGAAAACTTTACCCCACTTTGAACTACCATCCCAACAAGTACCAAAACTTTAAGAAAATATCGACTTTCAGGGTAATAGGTAATAAATATCCAACCACTTCACGCATCTAAGTACCACCGCATTCCCATTACATTAACACTGCAAATCCGAGTCTAAAAACCTCTTCTTCAGCAACACTGTCAACTACTATTCCAATTTCCCATTACATCAAAAATGTATTTTACATTAGTTTCATTAAGATCAAGAAACCAATGAGAACAATTAACAATTGATTCAGGTTTTGCATGCAGAATAGAGACAAAAAGAGAATTCACAAAACTGGTCACTTCATATGATATTGTGTATTCTTGAGCAGAAAACAAGAATTGGTTAATTCATTTCATCCGTGAAAATGGAATCATTGAACTGTCAATAAGCAACTAAACTAACGGAAAACTTACCAGCATCAATAACGGCATCCCAGTGAATGCTCCCATTTTTCTCAAACTGTTTCAAGTCCCAAGTCCCACCAATCCAGCTAGGGTCCTCAAAGTTGCTCGAAACCTCAACTTCTGCGCTCGTAGCCGCCCCGTTCGGCCCAGAAGATCCCTCCACGGCCCTTTCAAGAGCGGGGTCTTCCGGGTTGGGCTTTGAGTCTTCAACGGCAGCAGCTGAAGCTCCATTGTCTGGTAAAGACTTGGGGGTGGAAAGGTGAAGAAAGGGTCTGTTGAGAGAGGGAAAATGAGTTGATTTGTGGGTGAAATTGGGGTTGAGAGAGAAGGGTGTAGGAGGAGGAGAAAACAAGGCCATGGATATGGACATGTTTTTGTGTTTTCAGTTTCGATTTGGGTTTTTGAAGAAGAAGAGGCGATGAATTACCCTTTTTCAGTTTCGGTTCATGGAAGAGTATTAGTTTGTATGGACAAGAGTGTGTTGTTTGACGCTAGTAGCCATCTAACAATCTGACTTCAAAGTTAAAACCGTTTGAAGCTTGGGCACTTTTTGTCCAACCATTTACTACATATTCATAAATAATGCTAGTATGCTACAGCTTCCTCCACCATTTCTTTCTCTTTATTAATTTGTCCGCTATTAAGCTTAATACATTTTTATTCCCTAAACTTTACTCATTTTTTCAACTTATTCTTAAATTAGGTTTTATCCATTTTGCCCCTTAAAGTATTCATCATTATTTATTTTACCAATAAACTAATACTGTTAAAAAAAATCTGTATTAACCAATTAGAATTTGTCACATTATTTTTTTATTTTTTTTTATTTTAAAATAAAATATAAATATATTAAAATACTAATAAACCCTCATCTTCATCCCCACTTTTTTTCCTTCTTCCTCACCTCCCATTTCCCCAACTTCTTCACCGTTTCCTCAATCTCCCAAGCACCCCAATTCTTTCCTCAAGTTGTTCGGCTAATCTATCCACCCATAACAATAATTTTAAAATTTATGTCGAAATTGACGGTCTACTCTTTCATCCCCTGCTAACGGTGGCGCCGTTGTTGGTGGAATCAAGCGTCAATCCTTCATCTTCAACCACACGTTTCAGTTGTCGCCTTGCGATCGTCGGCTCTCGCTATCGACCTCCAGTTCTCACCTCGCTCTCTTTAGACCGATTGCATGCAAAAATATTATGTTGAATTCAATGGACCAAAATATAGTAAAAAGATCGCTCCTTTAAGCCATCTTCCTCTTGTTCTATAATTTTTTTTATCTATTTTCATATTCTATCTCTTTACTTTATTCTCGAAAATTTTGATTATGAGTTCCTTAATTTATCTGAAAAGTCGTGTTCTTATTCTTATTAATCTGATTATTTTTGCTGCGAGTTTTCTTTTTGATGATTTTGAAGTTTGAAGATTAATATTTAGGTATATATTTGTGTTTTCTGACATTTTTGTATTTTCTTTAGTTCTTTGAATTTTTTAATTGAGGATAGAATTTACTGATAGATTTTGTTTTTGAGTATTTTTAGACTAGGGTAAGGAAGAAGATGAAGACGATGGGGGAAAGAAGATGGGGGCATTTTGGGTCTTTTGAAATATATAATTAAATTAATAAAAAATTTAATATATTTATTTTATTTTAAAATTTAAAAATTTAAAAATAAATAAGAAAAATGACGTGGCACATTCTGATTAGTCAAGATAGATTTTTTTAACGGGCAGTATGGGTAACGGAAAAATGTTAGGCGCAAAAATTGGCAAGTTGGGGAAATGTGTAAATTTTAGGGGGAAGTGTATTAAGCCTTCATTTTAGCACAAAATCCTAAATTATAAGCTCTAACCCTAAATTTTAAATCTTCAACATACATCTTACCCTAAATTTTCTAAACCCTAACCTTAAATTTTAGTGTTGAGGCATAAATAGGGCACCAAAAAGGATAGAAGATTTTTATTCTTCATTTTATGCTTATATTATAGATGAGTAATTAAAACATACCTACTTTTTTATTTACATTAAACTATTTTTTCGTCAAAGTAGGTACTTAAAATATACAATTTTTTATCTAGGTATCTAAAATATTTTCTTTTATGAAAATAGGTACCTAAAATATTTTTAATCAATGTCACATGTCAACTTATAGAAACCTAGATGACAAAATATATACTTTAGGTACCTATTTTGACCAAAAAAGTATACTATAAGTGCTTATTTTGACCAAAAATACTTTAGGTACTTGGATAATAAAAATAGTATACTTTAAATACATATATGTAATATAAATCTTCATTTTATTAAAAATTTATAATTATTTAATTACATAAATAAAGGAGAGAGAGAGGGGGGGGGGGAGGAAATGTGGTGCAATTTCGAGGGAGAAGGGAGAGAGATTACTACTATATTCGTGGACAACATTTTGACGGCAATACACTGGAAAGGCTTGTGGTTTGCTTTTGCGAGACATGAAAAGGTCGTGAATACCTTCATTCCAAGAAAACTTAGCAGAAATGAAAGAAGATTCGGTTTTGTAATGTTTGAAGATAAGGCAGTGAGGGCAATGAAAAGGTTAAATGGTGTCTTCCTATTTGGAAGTCGAATCTCGGTGTCTTTAGCTCTAAACACCAATAGGAGTCAACCCTGGAGAAAGCCGAATAATGTGAATAATAACCGGTCAAGGGAAGTTCAGATCAATACAAGAAAAATGATAGAGCAACAGAAAACAACAACGGTATGCAGTATCCAGAGTATTGAGGAAAGGCTACATTTGTGGGGTTTGGAAGAAGTTGAGAGTAACTCAGATTCTTCATCGGAATCGAACACAAGCTGGTCACCGGAGGATGAGAATCAAAACTTGTGCTCTAAGGAAAGAATACATTAATGAAGATCACTTTCAGAATAGAGAATTTGACAGCCAATTGGGAGAGAAGGAATTTATGTGCATCGGGCTCAATGTTAATGAGCCGTTAGCAAGCAATAAAAATGTTGTGATACTGGTACCTGAGGATGAAAATATAGTCACTGCATACAGAAAAAAAAGGGAAGGGAAATCAAGCTGGGAAAACAGATATAGCTAACCCAGAAATTTTGACTGTTGTAATTGTAGAACAGGGAATTATGTCATATCGGGCTTTGGAACACATTAGATGCAATCCATCTCGGTTTGGGTCTGATAATAATATTGATCATGAGAGGTTGAGATATGCCTAAGAAGTTTCTGTGATGCTTTAATCTGCTTTATAGTGGAAGGATTGTTTTCACTGCTGGTTGTACAAGTACCAACAAGATTAGCATGTTTGTGCCACCTCCGGCGACATCGATTGGACTTCAGCCAGTGAAAAATCGATGATGGCAGTTTGGAAGAAAGAATGTTCTGGTTCGGAACTCATTTCCGACAAAGATGTTGGTATTGGAAACTAACCTGATACCATGAGGGTTTTCTGGAGAAGAAGAACCACTATGACTTTTCCTCTACTCAAATTACGTTAAAAAAACAGGCATATTAAAATAGGCTCAAGTACAATAACAGTCTTACTAGGATTACAACATTAATACAAGTACATGGAAATAAAAACAATAATATAAACGCAGCACACAAATTTTCGAAATCTGTATAATACGAAATATTAGCATCATACCAAAATTTATATAAATTAAAATAGCTTAAACACATTTATTACACTAAAATACGACACCCAAATTGGCTACATCGAGATATCATTACATGGCACCTAGTACAGGTTTAGGTGATCAAGACTGCAATTAACTAAAGCTTCCTTGCAAGCATCCTACAAGTATTTTGCCAACTAGTTGAGTATTCTACCAACGGCTGTGAAAAATAAAATCATAAACCGTTTCCTCAAAATTGGTCCAAGCAATGAGGGATGTCACCGATAATCAATTTAAACAGCAACGTGAAGCTTCGAAATAAGCGTCCGAATATTGCAATGCCTACAAAAACATGCAGCAGAAACATTAGCAGCTAGTAAACATGAGATTGAGAAAAGAAGTTTTAAAAAGGCATCCATATGCCCGGGACTAATAAAGGAGAATAAATCATGCATTTAAATTGTATCGACCCAAATCCACAAGGTCCAAAAATTGAAGGTGCATACTAAAGTTCTGAATCCATTCATGCCATATTATTGTAATTTCCAGCAGGCAGCATTGATTGCCATGGCTTTGAAGATCTGTGAATTAGCATTAAATGACAGACGACACTAATTTTATTAGGACTGACTATGGCGTGCAATGTATACCCTGAATACTCTTAAATATAATATGCGTAGTGATCGGTTTACAAACGTACATATAATGTGCCATAAACATAAATGTTTTCCGAGAAGTGAGAAAAGAACTAACATTAGTAATAAATCAAAACCAAAAATGATACGAAATTCATGCAGTTGTATGCACATTACACAGCCTTTACACATATATATTATAACATTATGTCAATGCATAAATTATAAATAACAAATAAATTAGGAGGACGTGAGGGGAAAAAACGTACAGTGCAAAAGTTCAGGGCTCCTTCAGGAATCTAAGAATTTTTTTTCTGGCATGCTTTAATACAGCCTACCAGTACACTCAGAAGAACCACAGTAGCATATTTTCTTCTTTATGTCACCATTTTCGTCTCGAACCTGATCTATCATATAATTGTAGTGATATGTCAATTCTTGCAAGGGAGGGATATTCTCAGCAGCAAAGAACATTATGTGTGGGATTCTCAAATCTTCATGGTCATAAAGGACATTTTGTGCATAAAGATTAGGTGAACAACTATGGTTTATGAATCGCCCAATATTGCCACACCGTGCTGCATCAATGGTGAAACCACTTTCCTGTACAACTTGGCAAGAACTTGAATGTGCATCCGGCATTATGGTTGAAAGACCATCCCAGAGCGAACTGTCAATATTATTTCCAATATCAAACAGATACTCATCATTCCCTTTTCTTTCTTCAGCTTCCCTGTCTTCGAGGAGCTCTCCAGCATACTCACAGATAAAACTTCCGGAAGGGATAGAATTTAGGGATCTAACACCCCAGCCTCTTGATTCAGTTTTAAAGATTTCAAGCTGAAATTTTATGCCGTGTTGGCTGACTCTATTATGGCAAGAAGAAGGACAACTGCAATTAGGACCACATTCATAGACAAGGGGCTTTGCTTCAACAATGGCCCCATTATGGTTATAAGGAATCTCTCCTCCATTCTTGATCACACAGGAACAATTCCCTGATTCTGAGCATCCATTAATACAACCACAACCTTTGGGAGGAATAGGGCGGCACCAGTCAGGGTAGATCATGTGAGGTTCATACACAAATGATGGGGGCGTTTCACCATCTATAGTGTTTATAGCACAAATTGGAATTTTCTCCTTCCGTTGTGAAATATCATTTACGCAGAGCCCCTCCCGCACCTTCGATTTCTTTACAACTTTCCAAGCAAGCTCTGGTTGACCCGGAATTCTGACCAGCTTATATTTGTAGACCAGCTTACCATGTGGTCCTGGTTCTTGCTTAAACTCCTCCACTAAATAAAGTCCATCATAAACATATGTCTTACCTCTACTTTCCAACAAAGTAGACGACGACTTTGTTTCCCCACGAATCACCCTTACCGGATTCTTAACAACTTTACTATTTGCCAAAGCAAGGTTTCCTCTTTCAAGCTTTTGGTCCTCTGGTTGTTTACCTTTCTGCATTACATTTCCCCCCTGGCCCATGTAACTCAAGACATCTGAACTATCCAAATCATTCTCATAGCCCCCCGCAGCTATGATACTGGTAGCAATGATCTTTTCACCTTGCTTTACATAATCTATACCACCCTGACTCTGGCGATGAAGGCCAACAATATTGAGCTCAACAAAATACTGAAACTCATCACCAACTTCAACGCCAGGAACAGGTCCTATGATCTGTTTGCCTGTGTTAACATATTTCCCTTTTTCTTTGAGAATTTTTGCAGCTAGGATATCTATCCTCTTACCAGCCTTTCCTTGTTCCTTCATCTTTGATTCTTCTTCTTGTAAGAGCTTCCGAAAGATAGCTTGGAATAAGCGTAAAGTCTCTCTCACTTTGTTCCGTGTAGTCATTGCACCATTATCATGATCTGTAATACTTGGGCCAGGAGGAAGACTCACATCATAACTGCATGAGCTCTGAGCAAAATTATCATTTATGTATTGCTCATCCTGCTGCAACGAGTCTTCCTTGTTCCAAACAATGACCTGACCGCGACCTTTATGAGCAGCCCTTTTTTTGAAAGAACTCTTCTTGGTATTTACTTGTGGTGGTGGCAATATAGCATTGCTCTCTTTTTTTCTTTTTAATGAACCACCAGCCAGGTTAGGTTTGTAGGTGACTTTCCCTTGTCGACAAAGACCATTTGATAAATTTTCTGGACTCACATGATTCTCCTCCAGCGATTGATACTCAAGAGCAGATGAATTAGGAAGCTTTTTCTCAAAATTGTTGCCCTCTTCATAGACAACAATGCGACCCTCCTCTAACAATTGATCCTCAAAAGCAGATGAATCAGGAAGCCTTTTATCAAAACTATTGCCCCCTTGATAGACAACAATATCACGTATAGGGTTTTCCTCCAAGCATCTAGCATATACATCCCCTGTCTCGGTTACTTTCTCAGAGTTCCTATCAAATTCATTTGGTAAAGCTTCACAAGAAGGCTTGATGCTGTTTTTACTCATATTTCCCGAATCCTCCTCCATATCGTTGCTGGAATAAGCTTCATACGCACCTTGATTTTCCATTTTTTCAGAAGCTAGCTCTTCAGGTTTAGATTGAATACCTTCTACAGAGAGCCTAGGAGCACTACCTTCTACTTTACCATCTAGAGTGTGTATATCCTGAACATCCTCTATCACTTGTCTTACATTGGCACATAAGGTCTTTTCCAAGGGGGTTTCTTTATTTACAAACTTCTCTATATTAAAACCCTTGTTCTTCAAAGAGGTAAGCCATTTCGCACGCTCTTCTTCACTAAGAGGTGGAGCATTTCTTCCGCAAAATGGAGGGAAGTCTCTCACAACAGTGACTCCTTTCCGAGGACGATAACTTCTTGCTAAAGTCTTCTCTAAACTGCTCTCAACAAGATGCAAGTTCACACCTCTTTGTGGAACCTCCCCTTCAGAAATGGCAGCATTCTCCTCAGGCAAATCCTTCTGCAAATCAGAAACTTCATTTATCAAACAGGTCGCAACTTCGGAGCCTCCTGAAAAATTTGTTTCACAGTGAACCTTTTCGGCATTATCAGGCAACACTGCTGGCTTTTCACACTGGACCTTATCTGCATAATCAGGCAATAATGCTGGCTTTTCTGACTCGGAAATTGCCTGCCCTTGTGCTCGTTCACTTGGATTGGTTATTAGTGCAGCCAACCTTCCGCACCCTGGCGGAAAATCCCGAACAGCCGACACTTTGCGCTGCTTAAACATGGGGGCAAGGTGACCATTTTCAGTTGGCACCCTTTCCAACCTTCCCTCAGAATGACCACCACTTACCACCTTTGATATCTCTTTATGCAGCATATTATCGGAAACCCCCATTTCAACTCATATATTTACAGATGGCACAAAAACCAACCTAAGAAAACAAAAGTATAAATATCATTGGGTTGCCATTAGCTCAAAGAAACCCCCATTTCAACTTGCTTTACAAATTTCACAAAAACAACCAAAGAAACAATACCATAAATTTCTTTCAAAATAGAAAACAATAGTGCAAACATCATTCGGCTGTTATCAGCTCAAATATTAAACAAAAAACAAAACTAATTCTCAATTTTCTAACCATGAATGAAGCTAAAATCAGAAAATAATGAAAACGAAACCCAAGCCCACGAGAATTTAATTTCTAAAATTAACTTTAACAATCAAATCAAGCCACCGAATAACCTAAAGCTATGCCCTGATACTGAATAACATGTCAATTGAAAGGGGGACGAAGAAAATAGTAAATCTCAAGGATGAAATCGAACTACATACTCAACCGAATAACCTAATGCTTTGCTCAGCCTCAGATCTTCATAAAAACGGGGGGTCAGTTGAAACAAAAATGATCATACATAAAAATCTATAATTTGCAATAGAATCAAAGAAATTAAGAAAAATCTGAAAGGAAATTTAGACAGTGGACATAATATAGAATGGGTTTAAAAGAAAGAAGATGAAATAATCACCATCAATTATCTTCAAACCATATGGCCGCTCAAATGGTCGTGTAAGAAGAAGATGAGAGAAATTGCCGAAAACGGGAGAGTCGTTCTTCTCCTCCTCAGTTTTGTTTTTTTAATCTCAACCAAAATCCGATCACATTAGATGTACAAATAATATAGGGTAAACTACTTAAATTGACCCTTTAAATATAGGGCGTTTTTACATATTTTTAATTATGTTTATGTTAGAGGTGACATAATAATTAATGAAAAATATTTTGTTACTTACCGCTTATTAACAATTATACATACATACATACATACATACATACATACATACATACATACATACATACATACATACATACATACATACATACATACATACATACATACATACATACATACATACATACATACATACATACATACATACATACATACATACATACATACATACATACATACATACATACATACATACATACATACATACATACATACATACATACATACATACATACATACATACATACATACATACATACATACATACATACATACATACATACATACATACATACATACATACATACATACATACATACATACATACATACATACATACATACATACATACATACATACATACATACATACATACATACATACATACATACATACATACATACATACATACATACATACATACATACATACATACATACATACATACATACATACATACATACATACATACATACATACATACATACATACATACATACATACATACATACATACATACATACATACATACATACATACATACATACATACATACATACATACATACATACATACATACATACATACATACATACATACATACATACATACATACATACATACATACATACATACATACATACATACATACATACATACATACATACATACATACATACATACATACATACATACATACATACATACATACATACATACATACATACATACATACATACATACATACATACATACATACATACATACATACATACATACATACATACATACATACATACATACATACATACATACATACATACATACATACATACATACATACATACATACATACATACATACATACATACATACATACATACATACATACATACATACATACATACATACATACATACATACATACATACATACATACATACATACATACATACATACATACATACATACATACATACATACATACATACATACATACATACATACATACATACATACATACATACATACATACATACATACATACATACATACATACATACATACATACATACATACATACATACATACATACATACATACATACATACATACATACATACATACATACATACATACATACATACATACATACATACATACATACATACATACATACATACATACATACATACATACATACATACATACATACATACATACATACATACATACATACATACATACATACATACATACATACATACATACATACATACATACATACATACATACATACATACATACATACATACATACATACATACATACATACATACATACATACATACATACATACATACATACATACATACATACATACATACATACATACATACATACATACATACATACATACATACATACATACATACATACATACATACATACATACATACATACATACATACATACATACATACATACATACATACATACATACATACATACATACATACATACATACATACATACATACATACATACATACATACATACATACATACATACATACATACATACATACATACATACATACATACATACATACATACATACATACATACATACATACATACATACATACATACATACATACATACATACATACATACATACATACATACATACATACATACATACATACATACATACATACATACATACATACATACATACATACATACATACATACATACATACATACATACATACATACATACATACATACATACATACATACATACATACATACATACATACATACATACATACATACATACATACATACATACATACATACATACATACATACATACATACATACATACATACATACATACATACATACATACATACATACATACATACATACATACATACATACATACATACATACATACATACATACATACATACATACATACATACATACATACATACATACATACATACATACATACATACATACATACATACATACATACATACATACATACATACATACATACATACATACATACATACATACATACATACATACATACATACATACATACATACATACATACATACATACATACATACATACATACATACATACATACATACATACATACATACATACATACATACATACATACATACATACATACATACATACATACATACATACATACATACATACATACATACATACATACATACATACATACATACATACATACATACATACATACATACATACATACATACATACATACATACATACATACATACATACATACATACATACATACATACATACATACATACATACATACATACATACATACATACATACATACATACATACATACATACATACATACATACATACATACATACATACATACATTCGTAGTCCAAATATGCCCCCAACGTTTCAATTTGGTCCAAATATGCCCCCGTTAGATGGAAACTGTCAGTCAACTAACGTTCAACAGCTGATGCTGACTGGACTTGCCGCGTATTAAGATCTGCTGATGCCACGTCAAAATTTTTTTATAAGCTGTTGACCGTCAGTTGATTGACAGTTTACATCCAGCAGGGGCATATTTGGACTATGAATGAAACGTTGAGGGCATATTTGGACCAAAAGAAAGAATAGGGGGCCAAATGACAAAACAAGCAAACGTTGGGGGCATCTTTGGACCAAAAAAAAGAATAGGGGGCCAAATGACAAAACATGCAAACGTTGGGGGCATCTTTTGTCATTTTGCCTATAATTAACTCATTAAAACCTATAATCTATACGAGATTGTGGAATTTTGTAGGAAAATGTTACAACGAGGACCTTGAAACAAGATAAATTTTAGGGGAAATTGCAAAAAAATGTTATTAAATTACATAAATATTACATCTTTGAATATTTATGTAAAGATTACAGACAGGGTAATATTTTCTGCAGTTACACAAATGTTCAATTGCATAAAATATTAGTAATAATTTATATAAATTTCTTTAAAATTAACTTATTTTAAGTTATGGAGGTTTAATCATCCATCACGACATCGTTATCAATAAAGGAAAAAAGGCGGGAAAGTTTTCTAGAGAAGAAAAAAAGGCGGGAAATCACATAAAAAAACAGAAAGAAGAAATTATATGTAAGAAAACAAAACAAAGCTTTCTTCCCTTCACGCTATAAGATGTTCAGTTTTCGTGGAATGAAAAAGAAAGGCTTAGTTGTAAATAACGAGGAACTCGAACGTTAATTGTAAATATGTCATCCTCCTACGAGTGCGGCTTGCAAAACTGTTTTAGTTCAAAATATGGGGTCGGTGGAAGAAGAGCTGCAAAATGATGATAACTGCAACGATGAGCCGGCGATCGGAAATGTGATGAGAATGATTCAAACCCGGGTGCGGTGGAGGAGAAAACGGGCATTGCCATCCTGGATTGATCAGAGGGTGGAGGGTGATGAAAATGCAGATGAGTGAGCCGGAATTGCCTGGGAAACAGATGGAACTTGGAAAAGCAAGGCAATCCATATGCAGATGCAGTGTTTCTTTTAATTTTGCTTTGCTTCTACATGAATGCAACATTTGAAATACTTCTGGTTTCTTTGCAGAGTCTGTTTTTGGTTGTTTTACTTCACATGGTGCGCTTGTGCAGGTCCAGTGATGGAAAAGTACCATTAAAGCAATATCTACGATTCGATATTTGAAATGAAGTCTTAATTCACACTTAAATGAAAAATAAGTGCCTAATTTTCTTTTTTTAATTTTAAGTGTATAAAGTTTATATCGTTGTAATTTTAGGGGTCTGACCGTTAAGGCGTGTTAAAAAAATCTGTCAACCAATCAACACGTGATACTAATTTAAATTTTTTAAGAAAAAAACTTAAAATTTTCAATTTTAAAAAATTCCAAATTTTTTTAATTTTTACAAAACAGTCCCTAAATCCCTAAAAAATTTCAAACAAAACCAAACCTTCAAATAGCTGTGGCTTCTGCCGCCAAACGTCGCCCTTGAGCACACTCTTTTGGTTGTCGGACCTTTTCACCAACACAGCGTCGCTAAAAACGTTTAACGTCGAATGCAAAATCTATGTTCGACTGGCACACCGTTCAATGTTTTTGATGATGTCGTGTTGGAAGAAACGACTGCCTAAATCCAACGACCAAAGGAGTGTGCTCAAGGACGACAATCGGCGATTTGGGAAATTTTAAGAATTAGGAGACTATTTATAAAAATACAAAATTTTGGGATTTTCTAAAAAATATATTTTTTAATAAAAAATATTTTAAGTTTTTAATCTTAAAAAAATAAAATAAGCATGTCACGTGTTAAGCATTGATTGATTAACAATTTTTTGAACACCCATTAACAGTCATGTACCTAAAATTGCAACAATGTAAACTTTAGGCACTTAAAATACATATTTTAATAAAAATTATTTTAGGCACCTAAAGTTCAAAAGAGGTATACTCTGAGCACTTATTTTTTTTAAGGAATATGTATGTAGTATTAAAGTACCTGCATTCGCATTCCTTACATACTAACTTGCACTTCGTTTCTGTGGTCTACATTAACAACACTGCTATTCATTCAAATGTAATAGTGTTACTCACTAGTAACTATTGAGACATTTTCCAACTTCAATTATGCCTCCCTCACATTCACATATATTCTAAACCCACCACTTCCCCTTTCTTATCCTAGAGGTGATTGCTTGTAAGGACAAAATCCCTTTTATTCTATTTTTCTCTCCCCACTCGGCAAATCCAAAAGGGTGTATATAAAGTTTCTGTTTCTAGGCAAAAAAAAAAAACCTGACAGTTGCATACAAAATATTGAAAATTACCATCTCTTCTGCATTTATTTTGAGCTATATATTACAACCTGTTGTCAACCTATACAAAAAACAAACCCACCTCTAATTCATCTCTTAGCATTCTGAGTTTGGAAAGGTCAAGGGGGGAAAGGAGCACCAGCAAACCTCATTAAGACTTCAGTGTTTAGCATGCAAAATATGTCAACCCCACTCATGGGATCTAGCAGAAGCATACATTAATAGTTTTAGCGATAAAAAAAAAAGGCAATGCTAAGGATGGATAGGATGCGAGTGTGCCGAGCTACTACTAGTGCTTGCCTGTTGCCCAAAACTTGGAGCAGGATGAAGCAGCTCTGCCTGTGGGAATGAGCCGTTGGGCAGCACATCCAGCAGCAAATCTTGGTCGGAGCTTTCATCTACAAAATGAAGAGAATCCAGCACGAGAGAGCTACCATCGGGAGGCAAGTTGAATAGGCTTCTTGGACTAAAGCAAGAACCATCATTGTCTACGAGTTCTTTGTTTTCACAAGAAGCCTTCATGATCACCCTTTTGGGGCTCTTTAAAGTCCTTGGTTCTGAAAAATGAACATGTTTTTGTTGAGCAAAAATGCCAGTGCAACCCAAAACAATCACAAAAGTTCACAATTTTAACACTAGACTTAAATGCTGAAATTTATTTAGTTACAGAGAAATTTTCTTCATACGCCGTTGTGTTGTTAACTTTATTCCCTTCGCCCAATTTATTGATTAATTTGTGTAACTACTTTAACATTTTCCTTGTTATAAAACCCAAGGGATCCAATCTGTAATATAATTTAACAAGATTTAATCCATACAACAACAGCAAAGGAAATTTTTGAACCTGGAAAATGTTGAATTTGGTTGTCACATGATCTCTTCATTATTACCAAATTATTCGAAGCAATGGCATTTGGTCCTCTAGCAGTCATAGATCCTCGGATACTTTTACATTTCTACAGCCAAATAAATGCTACTATGTTCAGTAATCCAATGGGCAAAATATGTTCGTGTCAAGATGTTTAAGAAACCTATTCATTCATACCTTATATGTGTGATGGCGTTCCACCCAATGGGATTTCGTCAAGTTGCACAATGCAAGTCTTTTCAATGTCTTACAGTCTTCAGCTTTCACTCCATGGACAGAGATATTAAAGACCCCTTCCTCAAGTAGTTGCTGAAAGTAACACAAGTTCTCCTTGAATTGAGGGCTTTCAAACATGCTTTCGAGGCTGCAGGTGCAAGGACAACTATCAGTGATTCACTGTCATGTTTTCAGCTATTGACCATCTCTATATGTAACTAATAGCCATTATTAGTTTCCTTAAATATCTAACTTCCATGATATGTGCATCTGACACTTCCAAATAAAAACATGGTTATTTATTATCAGTAAATGCATTCCACCATACACAAAACATGAACTATATAGATGTTATGTTTGACCTCTTGATAATAGGTTAAAAGGGATACCTATTAGGGATTTTGCCAATGTCTAGTGGAGGTAGATACTGCAGTAACTGTTGCTGCTCCTCCTTCGTTAAATATTTCACAAATTCCTCAATGTTGAGAATGTCCTGCACCATACAAAAAAATCATCATACAATGGAAAAATTACACGTTTGATAATATCGCAGCTGTAGAATTCAGTTCTAAAGGATTTTCCCAAGAGAAAGAAAGAATACAGAAATAAGAGAACTTACATTCAAATCTATGTTACACAGTGGCGAATTATGACTTTCCAGCAGTAGTGATTTTTCATGCTTAGCTTTGTCCCTATCAAATTAAAAAAAGAAGAAGAAAATGAATCAAAATGTTATCACCATTGCCAATTCCTCCTCCCATTGCACAGCCGCTATGAGATTTATCTTAAGGCCCATGAAACGTGTGTAATGATGACAGTAGATACCAAATATTTTCCTGAAAAATGGAGACATTACTACTTGGAAGCTTTTGAGATTAATGTCATGCCTTGCATTGGGGAAATGTACCTTCTCTTAACCTCTCTAAGTGGCATTGGAAAATTAATATCTTCAGTAAAAAACTCATGGTCCATACAATTCTAGTTCCGTAATTGGCAGACTCTGTTGTAACTTGTAAAATATTATTGTGAAAAGATTTACCTATTAAGTTGCTCAAGCTGCATGCCTTGTCCAGCAAGGTTCTTAGCCCTTTCAATTCCATGTCCTGAAAACTTGATGCCCTTGCTATCATTATATGCAGGGAAGCTTGAAGAATGCGAAAAAGCATCATTTCTTGAGCACTGTCTGTTTTCAACTGAGAGGGAACTAGCTTCTGATTCCTCTTCCCGGGCTATTGAGCTTGGGTGTCTAATTAAAACACTTCCATGTCCAAACTCAACAGAAACCATGGGTGTCTCACTCTCAAGAAGCAAATCCTCCTCCGAAGATCCAGAGAAGTATGAAGACTGTTGTTCATGTAAAATAGTATACAAATCTTTTGTGAGTTTCTCGACTGGAGATGGCTTTGGATGATTTACACCAGTTCTTTTCTTAGAAGGTACCATTGAGTCCCACCCGTTAGATTGAGCAGGGCCTAGAGAAAGAAACAAAAGAAGACAACTTAAATCAGTATATCATTCATAGTGTTTTAAAAGTACAAACATAGAGCACTACGAGAGGTTTTGATATAATAGAGAGGTAAAATCTGAATCATGTTGTCAGCAACTTTCCACTTATAACTACAGCTTAAATTTATTGATCTCAAAGATATGATACACTTTTCAGCTTCAGTTGAGCATTCGGAAAGTGAAAGTATTAAACCAATGCTTATACTTTTAAGAAGATATACAACCATTTTCCAGAGTTAAGTATATTCCATTGAATGAAGTATGTGACTTACTAGGTCTTTCCTTTGATGACACAGACAAAATGCAATATACAGCTATCATATAGTCAAAACGGTAATGAGGAACATGATGGCATTATGTCCAACCTGTCAAGTCACTAGCATCGGCATACCCAAATTGGGCACAGCTTTCAGAATTAGATATGGCAGATCCAGAACTTGATCTATTACTAGTATCATCGTCCACAAACTTACGGTTACCCTGATTAAAATCAGGGACAACTGCTTTATCATGATTTGATTTTCTTTTCAGCAGTTTTACTTCTTTGTTCTTATTTATAGATATGATCTTCAATCTGGAAGTCCTATGATCCTCATAATCATCAGGTTCAACCCTGGCATGAAGTGGGGTATAATTTGTCAGTGTCCCTTTAGTCCTCCACCGTGATCCACATGCATTGCACAATACTGGCTTCTCAGGAGGTCCATTACGCCAAAGAGGGGTGCCTATCACAATGCATTGTTATTAGTAATTATAGACTAATGACGGACAAAGGAAGTTTATAATCAAGATATGTTTATACAGGAGTCATTAGCCAAATTTTATAGAGGTTTAGAGTCAATGGAATAAAAATTAGTTATAACCTAAGTCATTCTATAGACTTCTTCAAAATACGGTCGTAGGATATACATTATCAAGGAAAGACTCGAGTAAGAACCGAAGGAAAGAGGGACTTGCATTTGTCCTCAAAAGTCGATATTTGACATCATCATTTTGTAAGGCCTTAATGTTGGATGCAATTCCTAAAACAATTTAGGATTTATGCTTTTGCTTCAACCAAGGTAACAAGGACAAATGGAGCTTTCATTAAACACTTGTACTTGACAAAAAATCAGCACTCACTCAGTGACCAGAAACAATAGAATACAGCTGAAATTAGTTGAGTTGCAGCATTTGGTGAAAATACAGCAAGTTCTAAACACTTAAAATGTTTGAAGAATGGTACAAAGAATTTAACACTCACAAGTAATTCAGAGTGAGGTTGAAATGTTTCAAGAGGAAAAACAAAACAATGGACTTCAAAGTAGAATAGAATGTTTATCAAGGAAAGTAAAAAGAGTAGAACAGTGGTTCACATTAGAATTCCAGTCCAATGGAAGTCGACAATTCTTATCAACAAAGACCAAAATAGTTTTTAGCATTGAATATTAAGCAATAGCTTGTTTAAGAAGAGAAAATGAGCAAGAAATCCATCAATAACTCAATGATAATTGCATCTGTATAGGAGTCCAAGAGGACTGAGGTTTGACTTGAAATTCAGGCTTATGAACACTTATGGAGCGATGGGAAAGGAATGTCAATTTCATGTTGAACATGAAACTAGCCAGCATTCAACAACATAGGCTCTGCGATTCCCCTGTATCCAGTAGAATTCAGTCTCAAATTGCTTTATGAGAAAAGCTGGAACTTTGAACAAGACCCCAAGAGATAATAATAATAATAATGAAGAGAAAGTGAATGAAGTTGAGAGAAACAACTCGATTCAGTAAACAAACTCAACTTTAAAGCTTTGCATGGATTGAGAAAGGACAACTTTTGTTCTATATTCATATGCAAACAGAATAACACAAAGAACAGCAGCAGAAATTCTAGAATTTATTAACTTTGTCCATGTAATCTGTTCATTTTCTTCCTAAAGCCATTCCCAAATTCCAATGATGGAATTATTTATCCAAGCATATAAAACATACACCAAACCACTAATTTATACAAAAAGGTTGAACATTAACAAATATCCCAGGACTCAACATTTTTAGGCTTTATATTCAAACAATTAGCTGGAGAAACAAGAACTCACTTGTAACTCCACAGTGATAGCAAGGTCCATGTTTGCCCATGTCTCTCTCTTTTGCTCAAGGGAAGAAAAACAAATTAAGAAAAGATAAAAATTGAAAACAAAAAAAAGAGAGAAAAATTAATATTGACAAAAACTTTGATTGGTTTCTTCAAACTTTCTATAACATACTCAACTGGGCATTAAAAGCTTTTTCTTCAAAACCCAGAAATCTAGTATAGTTTGCAGAACAAAAAAGAAGTCCTAAATAAAAATGAAAAATACCCAGAAGTATTTTATGTCTTTTTTTTTATCAGTCCAATAAACATAATTTTGAAGAGAATAAAGAAACAAGAAAATCAAGAAGAAGATAAGGATTTTAGAAATGGGTATTTGAGCTTGGAATCTAAACACTCCAATGAAGAGGAAAAAATTGAAGAGGAAAGACTAATTGTGAGGAATCTGTGAAAAGAGAGAGGAGAAATGGGAAAGAGAAATGTAATCTGCTTATATGACATTTCTCTTAGTCTTTGGTAATTTTTGAATAAATGCATTATTTATTTATTTATTCATAAATTTACTATGTCAAAGATTAAAAAAAAGTATGGTAATAGTAAAAAATTTGGGAAATTGTTGAAACTTGAAAGAAGAATATTGCATATATCCTGTTGACTATAGACTTTTTCAGCTTTGCTTTTGATGCCTATAAAATAAAATTCTCACAAAAAAAATTGTTCAAGGAAGATACATGTGTATTTTACTAAGTATATTGTTTTATTAAAATATATTATATGATTTTTAAAAAAACAAAATAGCTATATGATTCATATATATTTTAAAAAATAATTAAATGGTATAATAAATAACAATTTTATTATGGCTCTGTTTGGTAAATGATTTTTTTAGTCAAAGTTAGATATTTAAACCATTTTTTGAAGTTTGACTAGTCAATCCCGCTAATTTGAATGTTTGATAAATAGAAGATTGTGATAGCGGATTAAGGTGAAACCTCTCAAATTGAGAAGAAAAAAAACTCATTTTAGGAGTTTTTTGGGTTAAAGGATTGTATATAAGAGTTGTAAAGACTTTTTTTCTTAACAATCACAAAAAAAATTCTCTAAATAACATAAATTTGAATAAGCAATAAAATTAAAAATAATTTCATAAATAGAAAAATTAATAAATACATCTAAAGTTAATAACTAATAAAATTATATTTTAATATAATTTTATAAATAAAAAATTAATATATACATATAAATTTAATAATTAATAAAACCATATTAAAATATAATTTCATAAATAAGAAATTAATATATAAATCATTCAAAAATGCTTAATAATATTGTATTAAAAACTAATTTTATAATCTAATTAATATTAATAGATATGAAATTTTGATAATCAATAAATTATTCAAATAAGTATCGGATATAATCAAATCCTTATATATTATTTTGTTTGTTTAAATAATCAAGCATATGTCGGTTAATAATTAAATTTAACCTCTTTTATACAATCAATTAATGCAATCTGTTAAATCAGTTAATATAAGTCACTATTAACTAATATAATTTATTATTAACTATCAATTATCCGCTAATTATTAAATATGACATATGTATTTTTAAGTTAAAACATATAACCAGTAGATATTTACAAACGTATTGTTTTTTATCAATTAATTAATTAATTAATATTTATGTTTGGGTGTGTGATGGCATGATGTTGATAATTTGTTTAGTGGGTCTTTCTCTAAAAAAAAGTTAAAGGGTCACTTTTGCCCTTGTAGTAGACTTAATTTATCGATTTTGCCTCCATAATAGTTTCGCATTAATTTAGTTCCTGAAGTAGTTCAATTGCATCACCGTTGTCCATTGACTGACGAAAGCCAACATTAGCCGTTACGGTGGTGATGTGGAAGTTTAGGATGGTGTGGCAGAGGGCAAAATTGATTTTTCAAGCGAGTTCGAGGGTAAAATTATTTTTTGGTTGAGTATGAGGGTAAAATTGATTTTTAGGTAAAAATACGAATTTAAGAAAATATTAAAAATACTAAAATAATGTAAAAATAATAATAATTAAAAATGTTTTATTAATATATGGCTAAAAATAATAAAAATTTAAAAATAAGTAAAAAATATAAAATTAAAATATCATAGAGTATTAAATTATAAATTATTCAAAAATTAAAACTTACAAATAAATTTTACTCTTTAATCCTAATTTCTAAATTTCAAACCCTAAAAATTAAAACTCTAAATTGCAAGCCTTAAATCATAAACCCTAATTGAAATTTCTATCAATATAAAGTGAGTATGAATCATAAAAGTATGTGTATAAATTTAATCAAGTAAAGGGTTTAAATTTTAGGGTTTAAAGTTTGTGATTTAAAAATTAGACTTAGAGTGTAGAGTTTAATTTTTTAGTATTGAGAGATAGGAGCACCAAAAAGGTAAAATATTTTTGTTCGGTTGAGAGAATCACATTAACCGGAATTTAGAATTATTTCTTTCTTACACTTTTGAAGAGAAAGAAAACCAAAATTAGTCATTTTTAATGAAGGTTTTTATATTTTTTTAATACTCTATAAACATTTCAAATTTTAATTATTAAATGATTTATAATTTATTAGCTTATGATATTTTAATTTTATAATTTTTACTTATTTTTAAATATTTTTAATTGTTTTATTATATTTTTAGTCATATATTAATAAAAAAATTATTTTTAATGTTATTTTAATATTTTTGTATTTTACTCATATTTTTTTGTGTAAAAATGAATTTTTCCCTCGTACTCAACTAAAAATCAATTTTACCTTCGAATTCGTTTGAAAAATCAATTTTACTCTCTGTCACGTCATTGTAAACTATCACGTCACTATCATAACGGTCAACGTTGACTTCCGTCAATCAAGGGGCAAACAGTAATGTATTTAGACTACTCTAAGAACTAAATTAATACGAAAATATCATAAGGCCGAAATCAATAAACAGGACTAAAGTAACTTTTTAGCCTAAAAAGAATAAACCTAATTTCCACCGTCCCGCGTGATGATCTCTGCCACGACTCATTATACACCGTCCGATTTAATTTACAAGCGTTGTCAAATCGGGCCCCACTCAACGAATTTCTTTTTTTTTTCCTTTGGGGCTTTAGGTAGATCTAATGGAGGCTCACTCTTTGTAAAAGCAGTACCAAATACAAACTAATGAAAAATTAAATAGAAACAAAGACTTAAAATTTTCTCCATTTTTTAAATTAATTTCCACTGTTTTTTTAAAATTTATAATTACATTAATTATTGAAAGATGGAAACATTAGGTAAGAGCTAATTAAATTAAAAATTTAATAACTATATAATTTTAATAACATAAAATACAAAGATCTATTAATTGACTTAGTGGCTAAGAATGCTCATTTTGTATGGGATCGAATCTCAGCATGAGAATATAATACTTCATTATTTAATTCAAAAATAACATAAAATACAAAATATAGCATATATTATAAAACATAATATATAAATGTGGATTTTTTAATAATAATACCTAATAAAAATTCAAAATAATTTTAAGTTGTTATAACAGTAACAATCCTTATTGTAGAAGGTCTTGAACATTTTATTTTATAATCCCTACAAATTTTGGAATTTTCCTTTGACATATAGAATAGCCTTCAAGGGACTTTACTTTGATGGCTGTTAAAGTTTATATTTTTAATTTTAGAATTGATTTTTTTAAAAAATATCGTTAAGATTCACCATAATGATATTAATCAATTAAAAATTAGTTGATTTTAATATATATTTTTAATATTTTAATTTAGTTACATGATAATATGGATTAATATCCTATACACTGGCGGTGGAAACTGAAAGTTTCTACAAGCGCCTTAGTTTTAAGGTATATGGAGTTAGTTTAGGGTATAGGGTTTAGGGGTTTAGGTGTAGGGGTTAGAATTTAGGGATAGTTGTTTCAATTTAAGGTTTAGTGTTATAATTTAGGGTTTATAGGTTATGGTTTAGTTTATAGGGTAATATGGTGAGGATTTAGGTTTTAACCTATAAACCATAAATTATAACCATAAACCTTAAATTGAAACAACTATCCCTAAATTCTAACCCCTACACCTAAACCCCTAAACCCTATACCTTAAAACTAAGGCGCTTGTGGAATCTGAAAGTTTCCACCGCATGTGTATAGAATATTTATCCTGATAATATATGTTTTTTTTCAAATCCTAATTCTAATCCTAATCTTACTTAGAGGGGAGGGGAAAAGAGGAATATATGGGAAGGAATGTGGTGTTTATAGTGGGTCTAGAACCCATGACCTAAGAAAATATGAGGGAACAAAGACGGACAGCTTGGCCAACCGGCCAAATATGCTTGCTCACATGATAATATATGCTATTTACTCTCAACCATTTCCGATCTCTTAAAAAATAAGGATAAACTATTGCAATGATCACTTATGTTTTCGTCCAGTATAGTTTTGGTCACCGATTTTTAAATTCGACCGATAAGGTCACTTACGTTTTCGATATGTAAACTTCTAGTCACTCGAAGTTAAGTGTCGTTAAATGGTGACGTGGTTGTTAAAGGGAAATTTATATAATTACATATTTGGTCTCTATTAGATACATATTATATCAATTTGATCCTAATTTGAATTAAATTAAATTAATTAATCACACAATTAAATACTGACACGTGTCACCTGGTTAGATGAGGAAAATAAAACAAATAGATGTCTAACCTTGGCTAGGAATCAAACACAAGTTTCTCTGGTTGTTAGTGGAATGATTTTACCACTAGATCAAGTGGCCATTTATGATGTAAAATACAATATATATTTTAGTTTGTTGTTAATGCAAGGAAAAGAAAAAAAAATATGAATTATGGGGTCTGGAACATGATATACTTGAGACGCATAAAAAAACATTTAAACTACCGTAGAAATATAAAATTTAAAAATAGTTATTTCATGATTTTAAAAAAATTGAAATTATATTAAAAAATCATTTAATGAATTCAAACTCACGAATATAACTCTAATCATAAAATAAGTTTGGTTTCGTTCAGTGAATTTTTAATATAATTTTAATTTTTTATTTAGTTAAATTAAATTTTGTTAAAAATAAAAATGTATACCATGAAATAGGAAATAAATAAGATTAACAATAAAATTAAAGTTCACTCGAATATATATTTTTAATATAATTATATATATAATGTTGTCCACTTTAATTTAATTATTATATATTTACAGTGGTTTAAATGTTTTTTATGTGTGTCAACTATGTTATGTTCGAGTCCTCTGTTGCGGAATGCGGTCGTCGAATAGAGCAAAAACGCAACTGATAATTTGAGAAAATAATAATGAAGATAAAAGAGACACAGATTTTACGTGGAAAACCCCTAAATAATATAGGGTAAAAACCACGGACAAAGGTAGAAGAATTTCACTATGAGAAAATAGGAATTACAACTTCTCTCAATCTAACAAGGAGAAAACAATGACAATTCTCTCTTGATAAAAAAGGAGAAAACAACTCTATGAAAACTCTCTAATTTCTCTAGTATTGAGAGGAGGTTAGAATGATTTGGGATGTGTAAGAATGGCAAATGGCTAGGCTATTTATAGTTGAGCTTTAGGGACTAAACTTGTAAATAGCCTAAACTTTAGGGACCAAAAATTAATTATCCCACTCCACTTTTCCACCTAATTTACAACCCATAAATTTGGCCACTTTCGGTGGCATAGCTGTCACCAGCTTTCAACAATCTCCCACTTGAAGATTTGATTGGAACAATCATATCTTCACACCATTCTTTCTACCTCGTACTTTCCATGTTGCTTACGTCTCTAACAGACCACAAGAGGATCGACACCAAGTAAACTTATCAGTGTTGATTGCTTTTGTCATGAAATCTGCTATGTTGTCATCGGTATGGATCTTCTGCATATCTATCGTCCCTTCTTCCACTTTCTCACGAATGAAGTGGTATTGGACCCGAATGTGTTTTGTTCTTGAGTGAAAAGCAGGATTCCTTGCAAGATGCAAGGCGCTCTGACTGTCACAAAACAAAGAGACATTCTCTTGTTTGTGCCCGAGCTCCTCCAATAGCATTTTCAACCATATTGCTTCTTTACTGGCTTGTGTAGCTGCTACATATTCTGCCTCCGTTGTTGACGTAGCCACAACCGATTGCAGTTTTGAAACCCAGCTTACAGCTCCACCAGCAACTGTAAACACATACCCTGTTGTAGATTTGCTTTTATCCAAATCTCCTGCATAGTCAGAATCGACATACCCGCTGATAAGAAAGTCTGATCCCCCGTAACATAATGCAACATTTAAGGTCCCTTTGATGTATCTCAGGATCCTTTTCACAGCATTCCAATGCTCTCTGCCTGGATTCGCCATGTACCGACTAACCACTCCCACTGCTTGTGCAATGTCTGGTCTTGTACAAATCATAACGAACATTAAACTTCCCACTGCTGATGCATACGGTACTCGAGACATCTCCATCCTCTCTTCTTCACTGCTAGGACTCATACTGGAGGATAATTTAAAGTTAATAGGAAGAGGGGTAGAAATTGGCTTACAATCTTGCATGCTGAATCGTGACAAGATCTTTTTCAAGTAATTCTTTTGTGAAAGCCAAATCTTCCTACTACTTCTGTCTCGGTGAATTTGCATCCCTAGAATCTTGTTTGCTGGTCCCAAGTCCTTCATTTCAAATTCCCTAGCCAGTCGTGCCTTTAATTCTTCAATATGATCTTTGTTGGGGCCTGCAACCAACATGTCATCTACATACAACAGCAATATAACAAATTCGTTTTCACCAAACCTCTTGAAGTAAGCACAAGGGTCTGCATTAAGTCTGTTGTATCCAAGGCTCATGATGAAGGAGTCAAATCTCTTGTACCAACACCTCGGCGCCTGCTTTAAACCGTACAGAGATTTGTTCAACCTGCAAACCAAGTTCTTCTTTTCTTTTTCTTCAAAACCTTCAGGCTGGAGCATGTAAATCTCTTCTTCAAGATCTCCATGAAGAAAAGCTGTTTTAACATCTAGCTGCTCTAGATGTAAATTCAATGTAGCACACATTGCCAGGACAACTCGAACCGTTGTTAGTCTAACCACAGGAGAAAAGATTTCATTGAAATCAATACCTTCTTTCTGAGCATATCCTTTGACCACCAGTCTTGCACGATACCTCTCCACTTGATCGTCACCATTTCTCTTGATTTTGAAGACCCATTTGTTACCAATTGGCTTCCTTCCTTGTGGTAGTGGCACAAGTTCCCATGTATTATTTTTATGAAGGGCTTCGATTTCTTCTTGCATTGCCGCCATCCACTGCGAAGCATCTGAGTTGTTCATTGCCTCCTCGAATGATGATGGCTCACCGTCCTCCGTTAAAAGGCAGTATGCAACATTACCTTCTATAACATAATCTGAGTGCCAATTGGGGCGTCTTCTCACACGATCTGATTGACGAGTTGTTGGAGCTTCAGAATTCTCTGGTTCTGATTCCTCGAGCTCTGGTTCTGCTTCAGAACAATCTCTCTGTTCAAACTCATTTTCAACATGTATCTGTGTAGTCTCTGGCTTTTCTTTATTAGTGCTATCATCTTCTTCTTTTCTTTGTAGCTTATCTTCTACAAAGATAACATCCCTGCTGATAATCACTTTGCGGGCAGTGGGATCCCACAAGCGATACCCCTTTACTCCATCAGCATACCCCAAGAATTTACATTTTCTGGATTTTGGATCCAACTTTGAAATTTCTTGGGCATTGTACATCACGTACACAATACTTCCAAATATATGGAGGTTTGAATAATCAACTGGTTTACCAGTCCACATTTCCATCGGTGTCTTCAACTCAATTGCAGTTGATGGAGCCCGATTCACCAAATAACAGGCGGTATTGACTGCTTCTGCCCAGAAAGCTTTTTCTAGCCCTGCAGCTCTCAACATTGCTCGTGTTCTTTCTAACAGAGTTCTGTTCATCCGCTCTGCCACTCCATTTTGTTGAGGAGTGTATACTGTTGTGAACTGTCTTTTGATGCCTTCTTTTCTGCAGAAGTCATCAAATTCATCACTTGTATATTCACCTCCATTATCTGATCTGAAACACTTGATCTTATTTCCAGAATCAAGTTCCACCCGCGCTTTGAAAACTTTGAAGGTTGAAAACACATCTGCCTTCCTCTTGATAGGATACACCCAACATCTCCTAGAGTAGTCATCAATGAAGGAGACAAAATACTTTGCTCCGCCTAGGGATGTAACCGGTGCTTGCCATACATCAGAGTGAACCAATTCTAGAACAGCCTTGCCTCTAGAATTTGATGTGTTGAATTTTAATCGATGCTGCTTACTTGTAATACAATGTTCACACAAAGGAAGTGATACCTTTGTTAAACCCGGAAGTAGCTTTTGCTCCACAAGGACTTTCATTCCCTGTTCTGACATGTGTCCAAGTTTCTGATGCCATAACATGGTAGAATCTGAACTACATGAGGCAACAGAGGCTTCAGCTTCTAGCAAAGTCTCTCCCTTCAGCATGTACAAATTTGCAGCTATCTTTTCACCTTTCATCACCACAAGCGCTCCATGGAACACCTTCATGATTCCTTTCCGTGTTTCAATCTTGCTTGCATTATTATCCAACAATCCGTAGGATAATAAGTTTTTCTTCAAGCCTTTCACGTGTCGCACATCTCGAACAACTTTGGTTGTCCCGTCATACATCTTCAATTTGATGGTTCCAACGCCAACAATCTCCAAGGCATGATCATTGCAGCTGTACACAGATCCTCCTAAGATAGGTTCATAATTATAGAACCATTCTCTTCTTGAGGTCATGTGATATGTGGCTCCCGAGTCAATAAGCCATATGTCTGCAAATCTTTTTCTGCCTTCCATGGCTGTTGCTGCTTCACAACAGAGAGCATCTCCATCATCTGAAGTGTTTGCCATATTTCCTTGAGGATTGGAGTTTTTAGGTAAACTCCAACAATCCTTCTTCATGTGACCCTTCTTTCCACAGTTGTAGCACTTTAAATTCTTCTTACTCCTTGACTTTGATCTACCATGATTGTGACTGCTACTTTGGCCACGTTCTGTTGATCTTCCTCTCATCACCGTTAAGGCCTCTGCTTGTTGCAGATTTCCTTGTCTGTCTTCCTTGTTCTTGCGCCGATTTTCTTCTTCTAGAACAGCAGCTGCAACGTCATCGAAGACTAGATCACTTGTAAGGTTGTTGTTTGTCAAGTTGATGATGAGTTGATCATACGAATCAGGTAGACTTTGAAGCAGAAGTTCAGCACGTTCTTGTGACTCTATTTTATAGCTTAGGGATGTAAGCTGAGAAAATAGAGTATTCAACGTGTTTAAGTGCTCTGTCACTGAAGTAGATTCTGACATCCGAAGAGTGTACAATTTCCTCTTAAGGAAAATTTTATTGTGCAACGATTTGACCTCGTATAATTTTGCGAGGTGATCCCAAATCTCCTTGGCTGTCTTCTTCTCCTCGATGCTTGATAGTACTTCATCTGCTAATGCTAAATGAAGGTCTGCAATAGCATTCTCGTCCATCTCATTCCATTTCTTGTTATCCGTAAAATCTGCCGGCCTTTCGCTGATAGCCGCTAGACATCCGTTTTTTCTTAGGATGGCCTTTATCTTCAATTTCCACAGTGAGAAATTTCTCCCATTGAACTTTTCAATATCAAATCTCGTTGCCATAGCTTCTATTTCAGATAGCTCCCACTATTTCACCTTTTTGACGTGAATAGTGCCCACCACCTTCAATGAATGAGTAATATCTAACTTACTTTCTTATGATGGAGGATCCACTTTTCAGTGGCAACCAACAGAGAATACGGTAAGTAGATATACACACCCAAATCTGGCTCTGATGCCAATTGTTGCGGAATGCGGTCGTCGAATAGAGCAAAAACGCAACTGATAATTTGAGAAAATAATAATGAAGATAAAAGAGACACAGATTTTACGTGGAAAACCCCTAAATAATATAGGGTAAAAACCACGGACAAAGGTAGAAGAATTTCACTATGAGAAAATAGGAATTACAACTTCTCTCAATCTAACAAGGAGAAAACAATGACAATTCTCTCTTGATAAAAAAGGAGAAAACAACTCTATGAAAACTCTCTAATTTCTCTAGTATTGAGAGGAGGTTAGAATGATTTGGGATGTGTAAGAATGGCAAATGGCTAGGCTATTTATAGTTGAGCTTTAGGGACTAAACTTGTAAATAGCCTAAACTTTAGGGACCAAAAATTAATTATCCCACTCCACTTTTCCACCTAATTTACAACCCATAAATTTGGCCACTTTCGGTGGCATAGCTGTCACCAGCTTTCAACATCCTCTTAATCCATATTTATTTCTTTTTCTTGTATTAACAACAAACTAAAACATATATTATATTTTGTATTTTATATCACAAATGGCCACTTGATTTAATGGTAAACTCATGCCATTTACACTCAGGTGAACTTGGGTTTGATTCCTAGCCAATGTAAAACATCTCTTTGTTTTAATTTCCTCATCCAACTAGGTGACATGTGTCACCATCTAATTGGAGGAGGAAAATAAATTTATTAAATAAAAATAAATAATTAAGTTCTTCCAATAAGGTGATGACACGTGTCGATATTTAATTGAGTGATTAATTTATTTAATTAAATTAAAATTTAAATTAAACTGATATAATAGGTAACTAACAGAGACCAAATATGTAATTATATAAATTTTCCGTTAACAGCCACGCCACCCATTTAACGGCACTCAACTTCGAGTGACCAGAAATTTACAGATCGAAAACGTAAATGATTTTATCGGTCAAATTTAAAAATCAATGACCAAAACTGTACTAAACAAAAACATAAGTGACCATTACAATAGTTTACCCTAAAAATAACAACACTCGTTTTTTACCAGTACCACTAAATGAATTAATAGTCCTTCTAGGAATCGCATAAATCCAACTACTATGAAATTATGTTCCAAATCTGATGGCTGGAAAATATTAATTAATAGTATTTAAAATTTAATCAAAGGGATGAGTCAAAATTGCCAAAAAGAAAGTCATACCTATGGCCAAGGACGAACGATGACTTTAAAAATAATTTATTTTTATTGTTTTTTTTAATAAAGATAAAAGCTCAAAAATAGTCCCCACTATTTTACCGTTTGGTCATTTTAATCCTATTTTTTTGGTGCAAACAACTACCTAACGTTTTATTTTTCGTTCAAATTTCACCCTTGTTTGATGAAAATCATTAATCAACTAACGATCAACGCCTAAGACTGACGTGACATGTTTGCAGGCCATGGGAAGATGACGTGGCACTACCACGTGACATTTTTGCTGACATAACTGTTGGGTTTTTCGATGCTCGAATCGATCAACCGATTATGCTCGCCAAGTGGTGGAGAGGTGGATTTTTGGGTGGAAGGGTTTAGGAAGCTGAAAGAATAAATACACGATGATTTATAGTGGTTCAACCTTCTAACCAAGGTCTACATCCACTACCTTAGCTTCCTACTAAGGATTTCGCAATCAATCCACTAATTGATTCGTCCCCTTTTCTAGGATTAGGAGGAAACCCTTTACAACCCTCGAAGCTTTCTACCCAAAGCTTGAAGGAAAACCCTCTTTACAAAGAGAAACAAATAAGCAAACTCGAACCCTCTAATAGGTGTTTTGTTTGCACAATGAAGCACTCACCCAAAACTTAAACACTTGAGCAAATTTAACAATGTAAGCTCACTAGTGTTGTCTAAGCAATAAATGAACAAATAAAGCTCTAGACAAGTTTTTCACTCATAACGTTGTGACAATTGAAGCTCTTGTCAATCTTGATGCTTGGAGGTCTTATTTATACTCCAAATTGAGTTCCTAGCCGTTTATGGCCGTTGGGGATGTTTCATAGCCGTTGGGGATACAAAATAGCCGTTTATTTCCCACAAAATGCATTTCATCAGCCTAGTGTATCGATACACTATCCCCTGTATCGATACGGTCTTGAAAGTCTGATATAGCCGTTGAGCTTTCTGCTGATGCGTATCGATACGCATGCCTGGCGTATCGGTACGGTCCTGCAAATTCAAAAGACCGTTGGGAATTGACCGTTGGCGTATCGGTACGCGATACCACCGTATCGGTACGCGACTAGCCGTTGAGCTATTTGAAAACATACCGTATCGATACGTGTAAGCGTATCGGTACGGGTTTAGACACCGTATCGATACGCATAGCCGTATCGATACGGGTTTTAGCTACTGGAATCCAAAACCCTAATGTGTATCGATACACTATCCACTGTATCGATACTGTCACTTAAAATGCTCGGTTTTGACTACTTTAAATGTACTTTAAGTCCATTCCAGAGCTTTAAAAACCCTTAAACATATTTTCAAGTTGTTTTTGACTAAAAACATATTTTAAATTCTTCTCAATTTAGTCCAAAACATTTTTCAAATATTATATCAAAACCTTAGTTCTACAATCTCCCCCTTTTTGATATAATAAAACCAACTTGAAAAATTGTTTGGGATTCTCCCCCTTTAACTTTAAAATTGTGAATAAGAGATTTAAGATATGAAATCAAAATAAAGCTCCCCCTTATTCATTTGAAAAATCAATTTTTCAAAACCATTTCTCCCCCTTTTTGTTATATCAAAAAGAATTTAAAATGACATTTAAGTTTACGATAACATAGGAGAAAAAAAATTTGACACTTAAAGTTTTGGTTTAAAATTGGCTCCCCCTTACTCATAGCATCATCAGAATGTTAGTCCAACATTTATGAATATCTAGTTGAATTAAAAAAAATAAATCAAATAAAATTAAAAACAACTAGAAATTTTTACCAACACTTGAATCCAAGGGAGGATGTGAAGCCTTCCTCTTCAAGTGTTCTTCCTTGTGTGCATGGAGCTCCCCCTTAATGTTTGACTCGTTGAACACTCTCCATCACACCTAGCAAAAGACAATCAAGTAATTTTTGGTCTCCAAATTGCTTTGGATCCATAGACGTTAGTCGCACAAAATTTAGTCCCCTTAGGAATCCATTTTTCAATTTCATCCCTTTTAGTTGAAGTGGTTAGTCCTTTTGGGACCCAAACACTTCTAAAACATTTTCCATTAAAAAATCTAGGGGCACTAGATTGTCTTACATAAAAGTTTGATTTTCCAAAATTGTTTTTCTTTTCAAGTTCATTGGAAATCAAATCTTTTTCCTTTTTGAGATCATCGACTTCTTTTTGATGATCTCTTTCCATCGTTTGAAGCAAGTTTTGTAAATCTAAAACTTTAAGTTCAAAATCTTTGATTTTTGCTTCAAACTCTAAATTGGTTTTAGAAAGCAAATCATTTTCGGTTTTCAACTTTGAAATCAATTTTTTATTTTTCGAAAATGAAGCCTTGAATTCAAAAACCAATTCATCATAGGCTTCTTGTAACTCATCAAAAGAATATGAATTTGAACAAGATGAGTTAGAAGTTACCTCCCCCTCATTGAGGGCCATCATGCATAGGTGGGCTACTTCATTATCGGTGGAGTCTTCATCACTCCAAGTGGCCACATATGCTTGTTTTGAAGATGATCCCTTCTTTTTGAATTTGTGGGAATCCTTCATCTTCTTCATCGATTCATGCTTGGATTTTTCCATTTTGCTCTTCATGAATCGTGCGAGCTTGTTGAAGAGATAGTTCATCTCTTCATCTTCACTATCCTCCTCACTTGAATCTACGTGATAATTTGTGGAGGATTTGAGAGCCATGGCATTGAAGCCAAGTCTCTTGATTTTCTTCTCTCCCATAGCTCTAATTTCTTCCCTCCTTTTCTCATCCTCTTTATTCTTCTTCATGATTTGATGAGTAAGAAGTGACCCCATGAGTTCATCAAGCTTCAAATTTTTTAAATTTTTGGCTTCGATGATGGCGGTCCTTTTTGAGTCCCAAGACTCGGGAAGTGAGTAGATGAGCTTTCGGACAAGTTTTTCTTCCGGGATGGCTTCTCCATAACCTTTAAGACCATTGGTGATGGTGGAGAATCTATCAAACATCTTCTCGATGTTTTCTTCCGGATTCATCTTGAAGTTTTCATACTCTAAGGTGAGAAGCCCAATCTTGGTCTCCTTGACTTCATTAGTCCCCTCGTATGTGACTTCAAGCTTGTCCCATACCTCCTTGGCACTTTCACAAGAAGACATCTTCTCGTAGATGGTTGGGCCAAATGCACAAAAAAGCATGTGCAAGGCTCTACAATTTAGCTCCATCTTCTTGCGATCGTCGTCACTCCATTCCGCTTTGCTTCCTTGAAGCACGAACGGACCATCTTCAACTATGTCCCATAGCTTGTAATCTCTTGACTTCAAGAAGAATTTCATCTTTGTCTTCCAATGGGCATAGTGATCTCCGTCGAAGAAGGGCGGTATGTTGATGGATTGCGACATTTTGAGCCGGTTGGTGAAATGTTGATCGAGCTTGCCGGATCTTCTCAATAGGATGTGAATCCCCTTCAATTGAGCCAAGCTCTGATACCAATTGTTGGGTTTTTCGATGCTCGAATCGATCAACCGATTATGCTCGCCAAGTGGTGGAGAGGTGGATTTTTGGGTGGAAGGGTTTAGGAAGCTGAAAGAATAAATACACGATGATTTATAGTGGTTCAACCTTCTAACCAAGGTCTACATCCACTACCTTAGCTTCCTACTAAGGATTTCGCAATCAATCCACTAATTGATTCGTCCCCTTTTCTAGGATTAGGAGGAAACCCTTTACAACCCTCGAAGCTTTCTACCCAAAGCTTGAAGGAAAACCCTCTTTACAAAGAGAAACAAATAAGCAAACTCGAACCCTCTAATAGGTGTTTTGTTTGCACAATGAAGCACTCACCCAAAACTTAAACACTTGAGCAAATTTAACAATGTAAGCTCACTAGTGTTGTCTAAGCAATAAATGAACAAATAAAGCTCTAGACAAGTTTTTCACTCATAACGTTGTGACAATTGAAGCTCTTGTCAATCTTGATGCTTGGAGGTCTTATTTATACTCCAAATTGAGTTCCTAGCCGTTTATGGCCGTTGGGGATGTTTCATAGCCGTTGGGGATACAAAATAGCCGTTTATTTCCCACAAAATGCATTTCATCAGCCTAGTGTATCGATACACTATCCCCTGTATCGATACGGTCTTGAAAGTCTGATATAGCCGTTGAGCTTTCTGCTGATGCGTATCGATACGCATGCCTGGCGTATCGGTACGGTCCTGCAAATTCAAAAGACCGTTGGGAATTGACCGTTGGCGTATCGGTACGCGATACCACCGTATCGGTACGCGACTAGCCGTTGAGCTATTTGAAAACATACCGTATCGATACGTGTAAGCGTATCGGTACGGGTTTAGACACCGTATCGATACGCATAGCCGTATCGATACGGGTTTTAGCTACTGGAATCCAAAACCCTAATGTGTATCGATACACTATCCACTGTATCGATACTGTCACTTAAAATGCTCGGTTTTGACTACTTTAAATGTACTTTAAGTCCATTCCAGAGCTTTAAAAACCCTTAAACATATTTTCAAGTTGTTTTTGACTAAAAACATATTTTAAATTCTTCTCAATTTAGTCCAAAACATTTTTCAAATATTATATCAAAACCTTAGTTCTACAATAACATTTTTAAAAATTATTTAATTATTCTTTAAAGAAAATATTTTTTAAATATTTTTAACCAATTGCCATGTCAGCAAAAATGACACATGACAGTGTCACGTCATCTCCCCATACTCTACAGACATGCTACGTCAGTCTCAAGCGTTGGTCGTTAGTTGACTAACGGTTTTCATTCAACAAGGGTGATATTTGAACGAAAAATAAAACGTTAAGGGGTTGTTTACAAAAAAAAAAGAATTAAGACTAAAATTAACAAAAAGGTAAAACATTTGGAGCTATTTTTGACCTTCCGCCTTTAATAAAATATTTGGCCCTCACATTCTTTTAAAAATATTTTAATTTTTATTTCTTTTCTCTCCAAATCCTCAAATTTTTATTTTTGTTAAATTAAACCAACTAATTGAAAAAAATAACAGGTTTTTTTGAAACAAAAATAACAGGTTTTAATGATTTTTATATATTATATAATTTCATATTTTCTGAATTATAATAATTTAAATATATATTAAATGTTTGAACTTTTAGTAAGCAAAAGGACAACATCGCTGACACAACATTGAAAATAGATAAAATAGTTGACATTGATTTAATGAATTTTTATTTTTATATCAATTTGTTTAATTTGAAAAAAAAAATAAAAATCAAGAAAAACGGAAAAATTTTAAAACTAATATATTTCTCGAAAAAAGTTTGAGCGGAAAATAATGTAATTAAAACTATTTGAGGCCACCATTCAATTATTGGGCCTGTTACATTTTAACCCCAATTGAGGGGTGATATTGCTGTTAATGAAAATTTATATAATTATATATTTGGTCTTTATTAATTATTTATTATATTAATTGATCTTAATTTTAATTTAATTAAATAAATTAATCACTCAATCAGGTGTTGACATGTGTCATCACCTTATTTGAGGTATTTTTTGGCTTAGCTGGGAGTAAATGGCACGAGCGTGTCACAGAACCAAGTGACCATTTGTGATATGGAGAACAAAATGTAATATATGTTTTAGTTTGTTGTTAATACAAGGAAAAAGAAATAAATATGTATTAAGGAGTCTTGAACATGACACACTTGGCATACATAAAAATATTTAAACCAATGTATAAATATAATAATTAAATTAAAGTTGGCAACATGTTTGTATATAATTTTTATTTTTAATATAATTTAATATATATAAATATATAAAATATTGTCAACTTTAATATAAATATTATATTTCTACAATGGTTTAAATATTTTTATGCGTCTCAAGTGTGTCATGTTCGAGTTTTCTAATTCCACATTTATTAAATTTTCCTTGCATTAACAAAAAACTAAAACATATATTATATTTTGTACTTTATATCACAAATGGCCACTTGGTTCAATGGCAAACTCACGCCATTTACTCCCAAGGGCACCTGGGTTTGATTCTTAGCCAACCCAAACATGTTCTTTGTTTTATTTTCCTCCTCCAATCAGGTGGTTTTATTTTCCTCATCTAATCAAGTGACACGTGTCACCACCTGATTGGTGGAGGAAAATAAATTTATTAAATAAAAATAAATAATTAAATTCTTTTAATAAGGTGACACATCACCTAATAGAGTGATTAATTCATTTAATTAAATTAAGACTAGGATCAAATTGATATAATAGATAACTAATAAGGACCAAATGTGTAATTATATAAATTTTCTTTAACTGCCACGCCACCTTCCGTTAGATTTTAACAGCCAGTGGTTAAAATAGGACCAATTAAATAGTTCAATGGTTAAATTTTTAATTTTTAATTAAGTGATTAAAATAGGACAAACTTAATAATTAATGGTGACCCAAATAATTTACCTTTAATTTTTTAAAAACATTTTATATAAACAAGCATCATCATCTACAATGTGCGTCATAATTATGACCTCTACGTGTAATCTCATCTCGTGAAAAAACCTTTGATTTAGTCATTTATATTTTTAAGACAATGGCTCCTTTTTCAATAAAATAAGTACCCAAAAAATTGCTTGTGATTGTCACTTATTTTATCCTCATTTGCTTAATTTTTTTAAATTAAATGATGAAATATCATAAAAATAAAATTTAATACAACATTTGTCATTAAGGATGAAGTAAATTAGATTATGAGAGTCATTTTTACAACAATTTTTTACAATATTCAATTTAAATTAGTAAATCAATAAATCGAATGCTAATAATTATAAAATATATATGCTTTTTACTAACGGGGTTAGTTCAAGTGGCAAGCAGTTTGGTATTCCTTAAGTAGGTCTCGAGTTCGAGGCGTTGTGTATGTAAAAAATCTCTGTTGGAGGACTCACCCACCAAAACTAGATATGCGACGCGAGTCGATTTAAATTAGTTAGGACGAAGTCCTAAAAATCAGAAGGACAACCATATATATATTACGGTTATCTAACCATTGCGTAGAAGGATAATTAGTCTCAAAGGCTTGAGGGAGCATTTAGTTAAATTCAAAGTTACTCGATCTAGAAAAAAAAAAGGTTTAAGAGGCCATTCTACCTTTGAAGTAAACTTAAATTACTAATGTTGTTTTTACCTTTTAATTGTATTAATTTTTTTTGAAGTTATTCAATTGCATCAAAATTTTTATTTGACCGATATTAACCGTTCAGTGCTGACGTGTCAGTTAACACTGTTGATTTGGTGACATTTTGTGCTGATGTGACGGTCCACAATGTTGATGTGATAGTACACGTGAGACGACGACACGACATAGGGGCTGAATTGATATTTTTAGACGACTTCAAGGATATAATTGATTTATTTGAAAGTTCAAGGGATTATTCAATCTTAAGTTAAAATAAGAATTTAAGAAAATATTAAAAATATAAAAATATAAATATAATAAAGAATTCAAAAATTAAGTAAAAATTATAAAATTAAAAATATAAAAATTATAAATTAAAAATATAAAAAAAATCAAAATTTAAAAAGATTTAAACCATTGAAAAAGTCTGTCTCTCGTTAGCCTAATTCTATTATTATTCTTTAAACATATTTTCAATGGAATCATATAGTAATAAGTCAATTTTGTGTAGAAAAGTAAAGAAAAATTGAGTTTTATTTTTTCTCTAGTACAAGATTGATTTCACTAAAAATATTTTCAATGAATAGTAATAGACTCAAACTGATAAAGTTGAAGACTTTTTTAATGAAAGTGTTCAATTTTTTAATACTTTATAAATATTTTTAAATTTTAATTTTTTATATTTATAATTTATCATTTTATAACGGCTCTCCATATGTAAATTTAATTATCGCATAAATTTTTATATAACAAAAAGTAAAATAAAAATAAAAATAATGTCAACCAAGTTTGTAGTGTGCTCATTAATATCGTCACAATTTTTAAATTTTAATGTTTTTTTTAATAATTTTAATAATTTCTTAAATTCTTAATTTTTTAAATAAATAAGTCCTTGAACTTTTTTGTCCTTAAACTCGGTAAACAATCAATTATGTCCTCAAAGTCGGCTAAAAAATCAATCCATGCCCTATGCAACGTCATCATCACACTGTACTATTGTGCCAACATTGTGGACCGTCACATCAGCACAATAAACCGCCATGTCAGCATCGTTAATTACTACATCAGTACCGTAAGGGTCAACGCCAGTCAAAGGGCAAAATTGAAGCTATTGAATTACTTTGAGCGCAAAATTAATGCAATCAAAAAATAAGAACAATATTACTGATTTGAGTTTGCAAATGATTCCTTAAGCCAAAATTTTACAATAGTTAACCAAATTTGTGTTGCATTAATAAGAGACATTAGGTCATAAGTTGGATTATTAAAAACTCTTCTCCAATTCTCTTATCATAAAAATGAAAATAAAATCAAATAAATTGAAATGATTTGAAGTATCAACCAAATTTATGAATTTTTATACTAATTTTTAACAAGAAATAAAATTTAATTAAAATAAAGAAATATACAACAGAATACATCACAAACATGTGAGTCTAAATGAAATTTTTAATATAAGACTAAAAAAGGCGGATAACAATCAACCGTTAGATGGGGTCTATGATGATAACATTAGACCGTAACTGTTGGATTAAAAAAATAAAAATAAAAATTGGTAAAAGGCTGAAGTGGTTAACCGGTTACCATTGTAAACATAAAAGGGGTATTAAAAACCGGCCGATATAATCGATACCCCCAAAAAAACGCACTCCTCATTTTCTTTTTTCCATCTTCAAAATTTCAATTCTACAAGTGCGAGTTGGATTACATTCACTTAGATTTGAGGTAAGATTCTTCATATTCACATATGAAGCTTCAAAATAAGATATAACCACCGATTCGAGTTTTAATCTAGTGGCTAGGGTTTTGGTATGTTTATGGTTTAGTATAGATTTTGAAGGATTTTGGTAGATGGCTGATCGATGTTGCACGTATTGAGTGCAACGCAAACGGTGCAAGTATACACGTCGCAAGTAATAAAGTGATATGATAAGTATCGAGTATCGTCTCTACATGGATTGGTTTGGGCCACTTTGCTTAAGTTACTGCGTTGAAAAAGAAATAAATTGATAGAGATGAATAATAAGTAAAATAAACTAAACAAAATAAAGAAAATAGAAAAAGAGTGATCGATTTAAGATAGTAGGCTGAGTTTTCGTGAGTCGTGGAGTGATAGTTGAATGGACCATCATGGTAATTGAGTTCTAGAGTAGCTCAATCGTTTCGTCAATTGGATCCAATTGGATTGCCTGAGCAACTGGGCGACTTCCTTCAAAGTTCGGCGAAGCGTTCTTCAATGGTTTCTCGTTATCCTTAACTCAAAACAATATTAATTGTGCGTACCTTGATAATACATCCTTGCGTGAACCAAGGGTGGACAACAACCGATCTTTCGCTCCTTTTAGCCGTTGAAATTCGTAACTTATCCCTAAGTCGAATTAGTCTTCACTATCGATTGATTGAATAAAGACCATGCTCATTCGTTTCTTGAATCTAACTCTCTCGATATTAGATAAATGGATGAATTTATGAGATTCTCTCCCAATTCACACGCAATCAAAATTAAGAACCAAGAATGAACAAACTTTGAATTAAAATTGCAAACTCAGATACCTAAGCAAATTCAATCCTGCACACATGAACAAAAACACACATACCCGCAGTACCTTTTTCCACAAAAATCGACCAAACTATGAAATCAAGCATGACGGTGAAGGAAATCATGAATTAATGCATGAATGACTAGTTATACAACTAATATGAGCCTAAGTCTAACAATAATATGAGTAAAAAGGATAATAAAAATAGTACTTTTGAACACTTAACACACCCCAAACTCGAACTATTGATTGTCCTAAGGCAATGCAAAACTAACAATTACTTGCCAAGACTTCAATCATCAAAGACATGCATTTAAACTGAATTCAAACCTCAGAACCGTGGCAGAAAGTATGATCACCTTTTGAATTTTTCGGGTAGTACAAAAATTTCCCAGAACCAAACTATAAGGCCTGTGACAATGTGTATGCGTAGTTCTGTACAAATTGATTTTCAAGATTCTATGTGAACAATAGGTTTTTAACAATTTAATTACTAATGTATTTATTTTTGTTTTCACTAAAGCCAATTTCAGGCACCTCTAGCGATTCAACAATTTCTTATTTTAATTTAGCCGACTAGAGCCAATTTCAGGCACCTCTAGCAATTCTTTAACGTGCATTAACTACTAGATCCAGTTTTGGGCACCTCTAGCAAGAAATTAACTTTTAATTTTAATTTACCCAAATTTTAAGCAACCTAAGTTCACTAACTTTCTATCAATCAACAAGTTACAACCGTGTCAATGATATTTAGCATCATAGTAAGATTCTAAGTTCTTTTCATGCAATCCTAAAATTAAAGGTTCTTTCAATTAAGTACAGTGACAAAATTCATCATTGGGTATTCAACAAGTCCAAGCAATTAAATACAGTCAAAGGCATGATAAGTAACATATGCAACATATATGTAATTACAAAAGATGAATGCAACTAAAGATGAAATAAATAAAAACAAACACTCCCCCCAAACTCAAAGGAAGCATTGTCCCCAATGCATGCAATTACAGAAAAGTAAAAATAAACTAAAATGCAAATGGGTTAGTCAGAAAGGTCGTCACCTCGAATGATGAGTTTCTTTCTGTAACGCCCGGGGTTTGGAGCCTGGGAGATAACCGAGTTTGGTTAAACCGGTTCGGGTTAATTTAATAAAAAGGAAACATTTTAAATGAACAAAAAGGGGTTTTTAGGAAGAAGGGCAAAAAGGGGTTTTGGTAACTTTTAAAGAAAGGGTTTTTTATTTCAAATCACCATCATCTTCTTCTTTCCAGCACTTTCCCCATCTCTTTTATTAAAAACCTCCATTGTTACTATTCTATTGCTTCCACCCTCTTTCCCACAAGTAAGTTTTTAAAGTAAGCATTCCATTGTTTTGATTTCTTTCTTCCCTTAAGTTGGCATTAGTTAAATATTCCTTAAAAATCCATTATTTAGAATTATTTCAAAAATGCTTTGAGTTTGAAAAATAGTAAAATGAAGGGATTTTCGTATGGGTCTTTTGATGCCATGTTTAAGGGAGTTTTTAATCTTGTTTTGGTGTCTTAAAAATGCTAAAATGGCGGCTTATGGTAGGGAACCCGAAATGGGTCTAAAATGGGATTTTTGGGTTGAAAAGGTTGAGTTTTTGGCTTGGTTTTGGGTTGAAATCGTGGCTGGTGGTTTCTTTGATGTTGGGGGATGTTTCTAGATGATATTGGGTGTGTTTTGATGTTTGAAATCGATGGATTCAGTTTGGGGTTTGTCTAGAACGAATTTGTGGAGTTTTGGGCGAAATTTGGGCTCGAATCAATGTGTTTTGGTTGCAAGGAGTGGGTTTTTGGGTTGTTGCTGGTTTACAAGTGTATTAGCATCCTAATATTTTGTTTTGGGTTGTCTTGAAGCAGAGGAGATTGAATCGAGTACTTTGGGCGCGATACCGGGTGTTGCGGAGGCTTGAGAATAGTGTTTCGGTTTTCGTTTGGGCTCAATCGGTGAGTAGAAACTGTTTTGAGGTTTTAAATATGATTCAAAGGGGATTCTTGGGGGTTTGGGTGGAGCCTTAAGGGCTAACCTAAACCCAAATGTAAGTTTGCCTATACTTTCCTTGCTTAGTTTATTGTTGGTGTACGTGTTTATGCGTGTTGTGATGTTGAATTCGGAATGCTTTTATTCTCGTTTTAATGTTGCTGTGTTGTCGTAGTAGATTTCAAGCCTCACGTGATGGTTAGTTGTTGTGAACGGTGATGTGTAGTCCCACCGGTTGTGACTAGTAGATGAGTACGGTGATGTGTAGTCCCATCAGAAAAATGCTAGTTGTTGTGAATGGTGATGTGTAGTCCCACCGGGATGGTTGTGCATGTGGAAACCACGGTTCGTTTGTGTTTCCATTTTGTTGTATATTTTCCTTAAATGCTCTTGCTTTTTAAACTAAACATATGTTTTGAAACTGCATTGTTGTGTGTGTTTTAGAGCTCCGCTCACTAAGCTTTTAAGCTTACGCTCTCTTTTTCCAACAATGCAGATCGTTAGAGGTCTCGGGAGGCAAGTGGACAAGGGAGGAGTTCTTGGAGTTCTTGCTAAGCTCAAAGTATGATTTTACTAGTTGTAATAATGCTTAGACAATGAGAATACTAGACCTTTATGTTAGGGAGTTGGTGTTCAAACTCCTATGTTTGACATTGTTTATGTTGCTAGCATGTTTTAATTGTTGATACCATGTTTTGTTGAGGATTGTCATGGCTTTTGGTAGATTACTTTGCATTTTGGCATGTCGGTGTTTTTGAAGCTAAGTGCTCTTATGTGCTTTAGACTTGAAATCCATTTTATTGCATGTATGCATGTTTGAGGTCATGTTTAGGGTGTCTTGCCTCTAGATTGATTGTATATTGAGATGCCATGTGGTTTGTGATGTTTCGAGGCAAATTTGGGGACGTTTGGAGATGTCAAAATATGTTTTCGGGCCAAACTATGCCCAGGCGTTTCGAAACGCCTAATATGGTTTCGGAACGGTCGAGCTCCAGAGGTATTCGTATCGGAATGGGGGCGGTGCCGTTTCGGTATGATTTGCCACTAGAGGTTCCTGTTTCGGAACCATGTAAGGCCGTTCCGGTACGTTTGGCCACTGGAGGTTCCCGTTCCAGAACAACGTGGGACCGTTCCGAAACGGCTTGATGTTGCTTTTTAAATGGAGCCCGCGTTTCGAAACGGGAAGGCCTGTTTCGAAACGCAGGCAGTTAAAACAATTAAATGGCATCTTCGAGGGTTTCCAAACGTTGTGTTTCAGTCCCTAATGCTTGTATGCTTCCTAGTTGAGTTTAGATGTGTCCTTTGTGATAGTTTTGCCTCGTGGGTATGAATTTGACAAATAAGCTGCTTGGTAAGTTTAAATTATCGTATGTCTTCTAATTGGTTCGTGTTTTCGCTTTCGTTCTTCCTTTGTTGTCTCCACGCATAAGATTAAAGATGATAATTAGACAAGATAAAAAGAAAAAATAGGGTTGCTAATCGGAGTGAGACCTTAACGGGTTTCGCTTCGGTTTTTCCCGTGTAACCCGTTCGGTTCGGTCTGTTGGCTAGGCCGAGACGAGGGGGTTACATTTGGTGGTATCAGAGCCTCGGTTACGAGGTCTCCCGGGAAGGTAAGTCAGGTAAGTTTGTTTTTTTGGATTGGTTGCTATTGCTCGGTGTATGAAAGTATGTTTTATTGTTCTTGGTTGAAGTTTAGTCGAGTGTTCCCATTGCTAGGTGTTGTCATTGGAAAATGGTTTTGGTTTAAAGAGCTTGAGAACTTGGATCATTGCCCTTGCTAACCTCATTTTTTCTTGTGTGTGATGTGTTTGATGTTTTAGATTTTATCTTCGTTATGGTAAGACCGAGAGGACGACCTAGAGCAGGTAACCAGACACCCGGGGATGAGCCTCTTGTTCCTCCTGCTTCCGATGGTAATGGGGTGGGTGGCGAAGGTAATGTGCCTCAGGCCGGTGCGAATGCTAGAGGTGATGGTAATGGACCTCAGGTCGGTGCAAATGTTGGGGGTAATGGAGCTCAGGCGGGTCAGGGTCCGGCAGGTGCGGACATGACTCATCTAATTTAGACTATAGCCGGGGCTTTTCAGACACCTTTAGCCGGTATGCATGCTGCAGCGCACCTCAGGGTGCGGGGATATGTTTACCCCTTAAGATACTTCGTAGTTTAGGCGGAGTTAAGTTTCGTGGTTTGACTCCCGAGGGTTCAGAGGCTTGGCTCGAGAGTACTACACGCATATTTGGCCAGATGGAGTATTCAGACACTCGTAAGTTAGGTTGTGTTGTCTCCTTGCTTCAGGGAGATGCGTATGCTTGGTGGACTACCGTTACTTTGGGCATGGCAGAAGCAGATGTTACTTGAGAATTTTTCAGAACATCCTTTAAGAAGAAGTATCTTGGAGTCCGAATGCAGGATGAGAAGAAGAGAGAATTTATGGCCTTGGTTCAGGGTAGTAAGACAATGTCATAGTACGAGGTTTAATTTGTGAGGTTGAGCCAGTATGCTCCCGAGTTGGTTCCCAGCGAGAGGGAACGGTGTGAGCATTTCCGATATGGTCTGACTAGGGATATGAAGACGTATATGCTCGCTTCTGATTACACCGAGTTTGATGTTTTGGTTTCTAGGGCCAAAGATATTGAGCAGAACTTAGGCTCGAGTGCCCGTACTAGTGGGTCTGATTCCGAAAAGAGACATGCGAATTAGGACAGAGATCATGCCAAGAGGCATAGAGATATGAGGTAACAGCCCGATTCGAGACATAGGGGCGGTAATCATGGACGGGGCCATCAGGGCCAAGAAGCTGTTGTTCACACTTCTGAGTGCACTAGATGCGGAAGATGCCATTAGGGCGAGTGTATGGGTACCTTTAGGGTATGTTGGAACTATGTTTCCCGAGATCATTTGAGGCGTAACTGTATACACCCGGCTAGGGGCAGACCGGCTCTAGCTAGGGGGTTTGAGCATCAGAGAGGCTGTGTGCGCAGTCGAGGTAATTTTCAGCCGAGGAACGATGGTTAGAGGAATTTAGCTCATGTGGTGGCAGTTCAGCCCGAGGGTGGAGGACCGGCTAGGGTGTATGCACAGCGAGAGGCTGGGAATGACACGGATGTCATCGCAGGTTATTTCTCGTTACAGTCATTGACTTTGCTTTCTTTGATAGATTCAGGTCCGACACATTCGTACATTTTGGGTGAACATGCTAGGTCCTTAGGGTTATCGTATGAGTGGTTAGAGGTAGGTGTAAATGTTACTAGTTCTTTCGGTGAGACCGTGGTAGTTAGGAAGATGTATATGAGGTGTCCTTTGATGATTTAGGGTCATGTGTTTCCGGTTGACATGATGGAATTGCCGTTATATGGTTTTGATGTGATTTTGGGCATGGATTGGCTCGTAGAGCATAGAGCTAGGGTAGACTTTGAGACCAAGAGAGCCTCCTTGAGGCTTACGGATGATTTTGAAGTTGTAGTGGTGGGCGAGAACATTAAGTTCCTGTCCAATGTTGTTTCTGCTCTAGAAGCTCAGAGATTGATGGATTCGGGTTGTCAGGCGTATTTGGCTTATGTGATGAATCCGAATATGAGTGAGGTTAGACCGCAAGACATTAGAATAGTTTGTGATTTTCCGAGTGTTTTTCCGGAAGAGTTGCCGAGTTTGCCCCATATAGGGAAGTTGAGTTTGCTATTCAGACGTATTCCGATTCTGCACCCGTGTCTATTACTCCGTATAAAATGGCACCGAAAGAGTTAAAGACACAACTTCAGGAACTTTTAGATAGAGGTTTCATTAGGCCTAGTTTTTCTCCGTGGGGTGCTCCGGTCTTGTTTGTGAAGAAAAAAGATGGCAATATGAGGATGTGTATAGACTATAGGCAGTTGAACAAGGTAACAATGAAGAACAAGTACCCTTTTCCGCAGATAGATGACTTGCTTGATCAGTTGAGAGGTGCTTCAGTGTTTTCGAAGATTGATTTGAGATCCGGTTACTATCAGTTGAAGGTGAAGGATGTGGACATACCGAAGACAGCTTTTCGTACACGTTATGGGCAGTATGAGTTCTTGGTAATGCCTTTTGGGTTGACTAATGCTCTAGCTGTATTTATGGATATGATGAACCGAGTGTTCCACGAGTTTTTGGATAGGTTTGTGGTAGTGTTCATAGATTATATCTTAGTGTACTCTAGGACCGAGGAAGAGCATGATGAGCACTTGCGGCTAGTGCTTCAGTCTTTGCTTGAAAATCAGTTGTATGCCAAATTAAGTAAGTGCAAGTTTTGGATTAGGGAGGTAGTCTTCCTTAGTCATGTGATCTTGGCCAATGGAATTAGTGTGGATCCTAAGAAGATAGAAGCCATAGTGAGTTGGAAACAACCGAAGTCAGTGACAGAAATCCGTAGTTTCCTAGGCTTGGCGGGGTATTGTCGAAGATTTGTCGAAGGATTTTCGAAGATTGCGGCACCTTTGACTAAATTGCTTCAGAAGAATGTTCCGTATGAGTGGTCAGATGCAAGACAACAAGCGTTTGAGAAGTTGAAGAAAGCTTTGATCGAAGCTCCTATTTTGATTCAGCCTGAATCGGGGAAAGAGTTTGTGATTTACAGTGATGCATCGTATGTAGGTTTAGGTTGTGTGCTTATGCAAGAAGGTAAGGTTGTAGCTTATGCTTCGAGACAGTCGAAGGTTCACGAGAAGAACTACCCACTCATGATATAGAGTTAGCCGCAGTAGTGTTTGCTCTGAAGATTTGGAGACATCACCTTTTATGGTGAGAAGTGCACCTTTTAAACCGACCACAAGAGTTTGAAGTAATTGATGACACAAAGAGAGCTGAACCTTAGACAACGTAGGTGGATAGAACTTCTTAAGGACTATGACCTTACGATAAAGTACCATCCGGGTAAGGCAAACATAGTGGCCGATGCTTTGAGTAGAAAAGTGGCAGTTGAGTTGCGAGCTATGTTTGCGAGATTGAGTGTGTCACGGGATGGCGGTTTGATAGCCGAGTTACATGTTAAACATTCGTTGGTTCAGTTGATTCGAGAGAAACAGTTGCCAGACGAGTCTTTGGCACCTCATGTGCAAGATATAGCAGAGGGTAGGCCTACAAATTTTTGCTTTGGTGAGAATGGGATCTTATGTTTCAAGGATAAGATAGTAGTTCCAGAAGATACTGAGTTAAGATGTACTATCTTGAATGAAGCTCATAACAGTCCTTTTGCTATGCATCCGGGTAGTACAAAGATGTACCGTGCGTTAAAAGAAGAGTACTACTGGATTGGATTGAAGAGAGATGTGGTCGAGTTTGTGAGTAAGTGTATGATTTGTTAGCGAGTTAAGGCCGAGCATCAGTTTCCTTCAGGTTTGTTACAGCCGTTGAAGATTCCAGAATGGAAGTGGGAACGTATTACCATGGACTTTGTGTCGGGTTTACCGTTGACTCCTTCGAAGAAGAATTCAACGTGGGTGATAGTTGACAGATTCACCAAGTGTGCCCATTTCATACCTATTCATACTACCTACACCTTAGATAAGTTGGCCGATCTGTACATCAGTGAGATAGTGAGATTGCATGGGGTACCAAAGTCGATCGTATTAGACCGAGATCCGAGGTTTACAGCTAGATTTTTGGGAGTGTTTGCATCGTGCCTTGGGTACTTGGTTGAACTTCAGTACTTCGTATCATCCGCATTCAGATGGTCAGTCAAAGAGAGTTATTCAGGTGTTGGAGGACATGTTGAGGTGTTGTATCATCGACTTTCAGGGTTCTTGGGAGAAGCACCTACCGTTAGTAGAGTTTGCATACAACAACAATTATTAGGCTAGTATTCAGATGGCACCGTATAAATCTTTGTATGGTAGGAGGCGTAGAACACCTATTTGTTGGGCCGAGGCCAGACAGAAGCTAGTACCGATGCAAGACTTGCTTAAGGGCACTACCCAGAAGGTAAAATTGATCTATGATCGCTTGAAGGCAGCTTCAGACCGACAGAAATCGTATGCCGATTTGAAAAGAAAGGAGGTAGAGTATGTCATGGGCGAAAAAGTGTTTTTGAAAGTCTCACCTTGGAAGAAGGTGATGAGGTTTTGTAGGAAAGGTAAGTTGAGCCCGAGATTCATTAGACCTTACGAGGTAGTTCAGAGGATCGGTACCGTTGCTTATAGATTGAGACTTCCGACAAAGTTAGAGAAGATTCATGATGAGTTCCACCTTTCGATGCTTCGGAAGTATAGGTCGGATCCGTCTCACGTAATGCCAGTGGAAGAGATTGAGTTGAACCCAGACCTGTCGTATGATGAAGATTCGGTTGAAATTCTTGCTACGGATAGGAAAGCGTTGCGTGGGAGATCTATCGAGTTAGTCAAAGTTTTGTGGAGACACCGAGGTGTAGAAGAGGCTACTTGGGAGAGGAAAGAAGACATGGTAAGAAAGTTTCCATATCTCTTTTCGTCAGGTAATTTCGAGGATGAAATTCCTTAAGTGGGGGAGAGTTGTAACGCCCAGGGTTTGGGGCCCGAGAGATAACCGGGTTTGATTAAACCGGTTCGGGTTAATTTAATTGAAACGAAACATTTTTAATGAACAAAAAGGGGTTTTTAGGAAGAAGATCAAAAAGGGGTTTTGGTAACTTTTAAAGAAAAAAGATTTTTATTTCAAATCACCATCATCTTCTTTCCAACACTTTCCCGATTTCTTTTCTTAAAAACTTCTATTGTTACTATTCTATTGCTTCCACCCTCTTTCCCACAAGCAAGTTTTCAAGGTAAGCATTCCATTGTTTTGATTTCTTTCTTCCCTTAAGTTTTTATTAGTTAAATATTCCTTAAAAATCCATTATTTTGAATTATTTCAAAAATGCTTTGAGTTTGAAAAATAGAAAAATGAAGGGATTTTCGTTTGGGTCTTTTGATTCCATGTTTAACAGAGTTTTTAATCTTGTTTTGGTGCCTTAAAAATGCTAAAATGGTGGCTTATGGTAGGGAACCCGAAATGGGTCTAAAAATGGGAATTTTGGGTTAAAAAGGTTGAGTTTTTGGCTTGGTTTTGGGTTGAAATCGTGGCTGGTGGTTTCTTTGATGTTAGGGATGTTTCTAGATGATATTGGGTGTGTTTTGATGGTTGAAATTGATGGATTCAGTTTGGGGTTTGTCTAGAACAAATTCATGGAGTTTTGGGCGAAATTTGGGTTCGAATCAATGTATTTTGGTTGCAAGGAGTGGGTTTACGGGTTGTTGCTGGTTTACAAGTGTATTAGCATCCTAATATTTTGTTTTGGGTTGTCTTGAAGTAGAGGAGATTAATTCGGGTACTTTGGGCGCGATACCGGGTGTTGCGGAGGCTTGAGAATGGTGTTTCGATTTTTGTTTGGGCTCAATCGGTGAGTGGAAAGTGTTTTGAGGTTTAAAATATGATTCAAAGGGGATTCTTGGGGGTTTGGGTGGAGCCTTAAAAGCAAACCTAAACCCAAGTGTAAGTTTGCCTATACTTGCCTTGCTTGGTTGATTGTTGGTGTACGTGTTTATGTGTGTTGTGATGTTGAATTCGGAATGCTTTTATTCCCGTTTTAATGTTGTTGTGTTTTCGTAGTGGATGTCAAGCCTCGCGTGATGGTTAGTTGTTGTGAACGATGATGTGTAGTCCCATCGGTTGTGACTAGTAGATGAGTACGGTGATGTGTAGTCCCATCGAAAAATGCTAGTTGTTGTGAACGATGATGTGTAGTCCCACCGGGATGGTTGTGCATGTGCAAACCACGTTTCGTTTGTGTTTACATTTCGTTGTATCTTTTCCTTAAATGCTCTTGCTTTTTAAACTAAACATATGTTTTGAAACTGCATTGTTGTGTGTGTTTTAGAGCTCCGCTCACTAAGCTTTTAAGCTTACGCTCTCTTTTTCCAACAGTGCAGATCGTTAGAGGTCTCGAGAGGCAAGTGGACAAGGGAGGAGTTGTTGAGTTGTGAGGAGCTCGATTCGTTCAACCAATATGGCTCACCAAGTGGTGGAGAGGTGGATTTTTGGGTGGAAGGGTTGTGGAAGCTAAAAAGAAATTTGACACAATGATTTATAGTGGTTCAACCTTCTAACCAAGGTCTACATCCACTACCTTAGCTCCCCACTAAGGATTTCCAATCAATCCACTATTGATTCGTCCCCTTTTCTAGGCTTAGGAGGTAACCCTTATACACAATCAAGCTTTCTACCCAAAGCCTTGATTGAAACCCTCTCTTACAAAGAGATACAAATAAGCAAACTTAAAACCCTCTAATAGGTGTTTGTTTGCACAATTAAGCACTCACCCAAAACCTAAAACACTTGAGAAAATTTGACAATTTTGGCTCACTAGTGTTTGTCTATACAATAAATGACAATTTAGGCTCTAAGACAATTCTTGATCATTTGATGTTTGACAATATGAGCATTAGCCTTTACTTGATGCTTGGAAGTCCCTTTTATACTCCTTGATGAGTTTATAGCCGTTACTAGCCGTTGGGAATCAATTGGAGCCGTTGAGGACTTTAATTCCCACCATAAATGCAGTTCTACAGCTCCCCGTTTCGAAACGCTCGAACCCGTATCGAAACGCTCTTTAAGTAGAAAGAGCCGTTGCAGTCTGTCAGGGCATCCGTTTCGGAACGCCCCTTGGCCGATTCAGAACACGTATCGAAACGCTAAGACCCGTATTGAAATGCCCTGCATTTAAATGTTAGTTGGGAAATAGCCTTTGGGGTTTGTGACCGTTGTGGTCCATGCCACGTAGGCGTATCGAAAGGGCATAGCCCGTTTCGAAACGCTGGGCAAAAATCTCATCCAGGGAATACCCGTTTCGATACGAGTATCGAAATGTTTTTGCTACTGGAATTCCTGTATCGAAACGCCCTAAGGTGTTTCGAAACGCCTGAACAATTTTGTGAAGTTTGGCTTTGAAAAACATGTAAAACCCTTTTAAAAACTTCCCTAAACATAATTTCAAGTTGTTTGGACTTTGAAAATGTTTTAAATACTTTTTAAATCACTCCAAAATATTTTTCAATTATTATATCAAAACATTAGTTCTACAATCTCCCCCTTTTTGATATAATAAAACTCACTTGAAAATTTGTTTGAGATTCTCCCCCTTTAACTTTAAAAATGTGAATAAGAGATTGAAGATGTGAAATCAAATAAAGCTCCCCCTTATTCATTTGAAAATTCAATTTTTCAAACCATTTCTCCCCCTTTTTGTTATATCAAAAAGAATTTAAAACATTAAGTTCAAAATAACAATAGAGGTAAAATTTGACAAAAATGCAAATTTGGTTTTAAAATGGCTCCCCTTACTCAAAGCATCAATAAAATGTTAGTCCAACATTTATGATCATCTAGTTGAATTAAATAAAAATTAAAACAAATAAATGCAACAACAACTAGATTTTTACCAACACTTGAACCCAAAGGAGGATGTGAAGCCTTCCTTCTTCAAGTGTTCTTCCTTGTGTGCATGGAGCTCCCCCTCAATGTTTGACTTGTTGAACATCTCCATCACACCTAGCAAAAGACAATCAAGTGACTTTTGGTATCCAAATTGCTTTGGATCCATAAACGTTAGTAGCACAAATTTTAGTCCCCTCAGGAATCCATCTTTCAATGCCATCCTTTTGAATTGAAGTACTAAGTCCTTTTGGGACCCAAATACTTCTAAAACATTTTCCTTTCACAAATCTAGGGGCACTAGATTGTCTTACATAGAAATTTGATTTTCCAAAATTGTTTTTCTTTTCTAGCTCTTTGGAAATCAAATCATTTTCTTCTTAAACTTTTTGAAGCAAATTTTGTAAATCAAAACATTTTAATTCAAACTCTTCGAGTTTTGCTTCAAGTTCAAGTTTGGTTTTAGAAATCAAATCATTTTGAATTTTTAACTTTGAAATCAATTTATTGTTTTTCAAAATGTGATTTTTAAAGTCTAAAACCAAATCGTCATAGGCATCTTGTAATTCATCAAAAGTGTAAGAACATGAAGTAGATGAATTAGAAGTTACCCTTGAATCTTCTTCGATGGCCATAAGGCAAAGGTTGGCTTATTCATCGTTGGTGGAGTCCTCATCACTCCAAGTAGCCACACGTGCCTTCTTCTTATGGCTTGAAGTGCTTGCTCTCTCCTTTTTCTTTGATTCTCGTTCAAGCTCTCTCAAAGCTTTCTTCATGAATGAGGCACACTTCTTGAAGAGATGAACTATCTCTTCATCTTCATCCTCCTCTTCACTTGAGTAGACATGATGACAAGTGGAGGATTTGAGAGCCATGACACTTGCATTGATGCCAAGCCCTTTGATTTTCTTCTCTCCCATAGCTCTAATTTCTTCACTCTTCTTCTCATCTTCTTTGTTCTTCTTCATGATTTGATGAGTAAGGAGTGACCCCATGAGTTCATCAAGCTTCAAAGTCTTCAAATTTTTTGCTTCGATGATGGCGGTCCTCTTTGAGTCCCAAGACTCGGGAAGTGAGTAGATGAGCTTTCGAACAAGCTTTTCCTCCGGGATGGCTTCTCCATAGCCTTTGAGACCATTGGTGATGGTGGAGAACCTATCAAACATCTTCTCGATGTTCTCTTCCGGATCCATTTTGAAGTTCTCATACTCTAAGGTTAGGAGCCCAATCTTGGTCTCCTTGACTTCATCGGTCCCCTCGTATGTGACTTCAAGCTTGTCCCATACCTCATTGGCACCCTCACAAGAAGACATCTTCTCGTAGATGGTTGGGCCAAATGTACAAAACAAGATATGTAGGGCTTTGCAATTAAGCTCCATCTTCTTGCGATCGTCGGCAGTCCACTCCGCTTTGCTTCTTTGAGGTACGAACGGACCATCTTCAACTATATCCCATAGCTTGTAATCTCTAGATTTGATGAAGAACTTCATTTTCGTCTTCCAATGGGCATAGTGGGTTCCGTCAAAGAAAGGCGGTTTGTCGATTGATTGTGCCATTTGAGCCGGTTAATGAAATAGTGATCGAGCTTGCCGGATCTTCTCAATAGGATGTGAATCCCCTTCGATTGAGCCAAGCTCTGATACCAATTGTTGAGTTGTGAGGAGCTCGATTCGTTCAACTGATATGGCTCACCAAGTGGTGGAGAGGTGGATTTTTGGGTGGAAGGGTTGTGGAAGCTAAAAAGAAATTTGACACAATGATTTATAGTGGTTCAACCTTCTAACCAAGGTCTACATCCACTACCTTAGCTCCCCACTAAAGATTTTCAATCAATCCACTATTGATTCGTCCCCTTTTCTAAGCTTAGGAGGTAACCCTTATACACAATCAAGCTTTCTACCCAAAGCCTTGATTGAAACCCTCTCTTACAAAGAGATACAAATAAGCAAACTTAAAACCCTCGAATAGGTGTTTGTTTGCACAATTAAGCACTCACCCAAAACCTAAAACACTTAAGCAAATTTGACAATTTTAGCTCACTAGTGTTTGTCTATACAATAAATGACAATTTAGGCTCTAAGACAATTCTTGATCATTTGATGTTTGACAATATGAGCATTAGCCTTTACTTGAAGCTTGGAAGTCCCTTTTATACTCCTTGATGAGTTTATAGCCGTTACTAGCCGTTGGGGATCAATTGGAGCCGTTGAGGACTTTAATTCCCAGCATAAATGCAGTTCTGCAGCTCCCCGTTTCGAAACGCTCGAACCCGTATCGAAACGCTCTTTAAGTAGAAAGAGCCGTTGCAGTCTGTCAGGGCATCCGTTTCGGAACGCCCCCTGGCCGTTTCGGAACACGTATCGAAACGCTAAGACCCGTATCGAAACGCCCTGCATTTAAATGTTAGTTGGGAAATAGCCGTTGGGGTTTGTGACCGTTGTGGTCCATGCCACGTAGGCGTATCGAAACGGCATAGCCCGTTTCGAAACGCTGGGCAAAAATCTCATCCAGGGAATACCCGTTTCGATACGAGTATCGAAACGTTTTTGCTACTGGAATTCCCGTATCGAAACGCCCTAAGGTGTTTTGAAATGCCTGGACAGTTTTGTGAAGTTTGGCTTTGAAAAACATGTAAAACCCTTTTAAAAACTTCCATAAACATAATTTCAAGTTGTTTGGACTTTGGAAATGTTTTAAATACATTTAAATCAGTCCAAAATATTTTTCAATTATTATATCAAAACATTAGTTCTACAAGAGTTCTTGCTAAGCTCAAAGTATGATTTTACTAGTTGTAATAATGCTTATACAATGAGAATGCTAGACTTTTATGTTAGGGAGTTGGTGTTCAAACTTCTATGTTTGGCCTTGTTTATGTTGCTAGCATGTTTTAATTGTTGATACCATATATTGTTGAGGATTGTCATGGCTTTTGGTAGATTACTTTGCATTTTGGCATGTTGGTGTTTTTGAAGCTAAGTGCTCTTATGTTCTTTAGACTTAAAATCCATTTTATTGCATGTATGCATGTTTGAGGTCATGTTTAGGGTGTCTTGCCTCTAGATTGATTGTATATTGAGATGCCATGTGGTTTGTGATGTTTCGAGGCAAGTTTGGGGACGTTTGAAGATGTCAAAATATGTTTTCGGGCCAAACTGTGCCCAGGCGTTTCAGAATGCCTGATATGGTTTCGGAACGGTCGAGCTCTAGAGGTACCCGTATCGGAACGGGGGTGGTGCCGTTTCAGTACGATTTGCCACTGGAGATTCCTGTTTCAGAACCATGTAAGGTCGTTCCGGTGCGTTTGGCCACTGGAGGTTCCCATTCCGGACCAAGGTGGGACCGTTCCAGAACGACTTGATGTTGCTTTTTAAATGGAGCCCGTGTTTCGAATCGAGCATTCCTGTTTCGAAACGCAGACAGTTAAAATGGTTAAATGGCATCTTCAAGGGTTTCCAAACGTTGCGTTTCAGTCCCTAATGCTTTTATGCTTCCTAGTTGAGTTTAGATGTGTCCTTTGTGATAGTTTCTGCTCGTGGGTATGAATTTGACAAATAAGCTACTTGGTAAGTTTAAATTATCGTATGCCTTTTGATTGGTTCGTGTTTTCGCTTTCGTTCTTCCGTGTTGCCTCCATGCATAGGATTAAAGATGATAATTAGACAAGATAAAAAGAAAAAAAATAGGGTTGCTAATCGGAGTGAGACCTTAATGGGTTTCACTTCGGTTTTTCCCGTGTAACCCGTTCGGTTCGGTCTGTTGGCTAGGCCGGGATGAGAGGGTTACACTTTTGGGTCGTTTGCTTGATTCTTTTTTTGGTCCGTGGTGGTTTGATGCGTGTGGATGGTACCACATGAATAGCATTTGTTGGGCCTCCATTTGCTCCAATCGGTGTGTCAAGGGGCGGAGCTTTGCTTCGATTTGATCTATGTTTGTTGAGGCAGGTTCACTTTCCTGGGCATCCGTAGTTTCCGAAGCAATTGTTGTTGCCTGGGCAGTGGTCGGTGCAGGAGATTTCATTGGCATGTTGGTTGTGATTCTTGATGTGGAAAAGAAAAGAAAACAAAGAAAACCTGAAAACTAAAGATACTTAAGAAAAATAAGATAAAATATCTCCTAAAACTTCTGAAAAATAAATAAAGAAAAATAAAATAAAATAAAAAATAACCGAAAATATAATAAAGGTCCAGAAATTAAAAACGAAAAATTAATTTTTTTAGAAAGAGCATTTCCATGCATCTTCTAAGGTTACTGCATATCCGAGACAACTTGAGGATGGCCGTTTTCGATACTTCTTATAGTCCATCCACACCCTTTATCGAGTGACAATATTGCCCAAAATGAGTTGGGCCAATGTGCTCGCAGCTACTCCCCTTTGCGTTACCATGGTGGAGGTGTCTTTCTTTCGTGTTCTCTTGTAGTCAATGCACATCTTCCACCTTGCTACTGTTCCTGAAGGCATGAATATATTATTAGGAAAAATTATATCAAAATCCAACCATTTAATTACCTCATTCTCGTCGAAATCCGTCATGGTTGGATGTAGCCTTCGTTGTCGTGGTAATTGTTGTGCCAGTCAATTGCCGTGGTAATTTTCTGCCAAAATTCTATGTAGGTCAAGGGAATGACCAAGTTTATGAAAAGCTTTATGAAGCCAACCACCGTTTTCTTTAGGCCTCTCAAATATCTCCATCAGTAGAGATTCTGACGGCGTCAAATCTACTAGCATTGGTTCTTCGAGAAATACTTGCAATGGAGGAGGTGAGTTTTTAAAGAATTCAAAAGATTCAACCATTACATGTTCATATTTCATTAGCGAAGTATTGTCATCTCGTTGCTCTTGCATGTGGTCATGCAATTGTCTTGACAAATGTGGATAAGAGCAATCTTTATATTCTTGCTTCACCATCAACGTTGTAACATTCTGGGCATCTGATTCCTCAGAATTTTCTATAGCATCACTCTTCTTAGTCGCACCGAGTGTTGTTGCGGCATCACTTTGTTTAGGCTCCTCAATCTTTGTCATGGCAACCCGTTGCATATGCTCATCATGTGTTGGACAGTCTCTCTCATTGACATGCTCTCAACTTGGAGATTTTAGTTGGTCCTCACACATCGAAGAGCTCTCTTCGCATTGCTCATTTTCCTCTTGCCTTGTGACTTTAGTATCTCTAGGAATGAATTGTTTGTGCATGTTATCCATGACATTTAATCTCCTTGATTGATCTTCCGTTTCTCTCAAGAGTACATCCATCCTGGCTATACTCGTATCCATGGAATTTAATAGCTGTTGACTAGGGCTAAATTGCCATGACATATATGTTGCCGTGGCACTAGGCAGCTAATAAGGACTACATTACCAAGGCATATCTGTTGCTGCAGCAAAATTGTTATGGTAAATTTTTTTGAGCTTTTTGATCATACCATGAAGTATTCTGCTGTTGGTTTCATCTATGGCTCTCCATGTAGTCATATGCACCGGAAATGTGAGGGCAATTTTTAAACACACGATGTTCTCCACTCGAACTTAAAAATCAATCCACTAATTACTAAAAATTTCGAGTTATTCGAGTTTCCATTTTATAATTCACTTTATTTAAAATTTTTTGAGTCGAGTCGAGCTTATGAAACTTCGAGTCGAGTCAAGACGAGTCAAATTTTTTACCTTGACTCGAGTCAAAAATTTTAATTTTTTCGAGTCGAGTCGAATTTTTCACCCCTAAATCTGACACGTTGAGCAGGTGATTTTCTTGATGCGAGTAGGCTTAGTTGTGTTCAGTGTGCTACTATTAGACCTGACAAATTTTGTTTATAAGTTAGTTGGATTTTGATGATGATCACTTTTGTTATTTTTGTTAATTTCGTTTAGGCGTGTTTTAGCCGGTATCTTAATTTGCACTCAATGTAGTTCTCTGACTCAAAAAAATTTAATACGACTCTTTGACCAACAATTTTCGTCGTTGACTGACAGTTCTGTTAAAAATATGCGGGCATAGACTGTTACCCCTACCAAATCACTATGTTTAGAAAGTTAAAAGGTGTTGAGTTAGATTTTTTTCTTACATGATTTTTACAAAATAAAAAAATATTTAATTTAATAGAAAGCCCATCTTTATATCGAGAAACCTTAATCCCCTATTCCTTAAAAATCCAAAGCTAAATCAGTTTAAATGTTTTAAAATCGAAGAAATTAGAACCCTAGTATTATTCTCTCCCCCATTTATCCTCTTCGAACCTAAAAGTAAAACCCCTTTCGGAAGTGAAACTGGTAGGTTGTTTTTGTGAATATATATATATATATATATATATATATATATATATATATGATTTTGGGATAATATGGTGTTGCGATGGATTTTGTTAGCATTCTTTTTTTAGGAATTTCTAGTAGTAATTTGACACTAATTTTTATGTTTTGTTTTTCCACGGTTTCTGTACCTTGTTGGAAGCAATATTCAAAAATAAAAAATTGAAATGAAGTCTAAACATAACTATTTCATATAGGTTTCAAAGGGATTTTAATTTCAAATTATTCGTTTTTAATCCATAACTTCCTATTGAAGTCGTGAGAGATTAGAGATGAAAGGATTACCAATGAATGGTGAACAACAAAAGAGCAATGGAGGAACCAATACTTACCTCATATTGGTAATGACCAACAGATGATCAATGCCTTTCACTGGCACCAATGTTGACGAACAGAGCAAGGAGATGCTAGAAATCTCGATTTAGCTTTGGAATTTTTAAGGAATAGGGGATTAGGTTTCCTGATATAAAATATTTTTTTATTAAATTAAATAATTTTTTATTTTGTAAAAGCTTCGTAAAAAAAAATCTAACTCAACACCTTTTATCAGTAAACGTAGTGACATACTAATGATAACGGTACATATCAACATAGTAAAGATAACGTTCCATATCAACACATTTTAACAAAATCGTCAGTAAACGACAGAAATCGTTGATCAAAAGGCCACATTGAGTTTTTTTTTTTGAGTTATAGGGCTACATTGAGTGTAAATTAAGTTCAAGGGTCACATTATTTTTTTTTTAAAAAGTTTGAGGGCCTCCCATACTCTTAAACCATCTTATCACAATAAAATTGTCAATCTAATAAATATAAATATTTTATACACAGGCGGTGGAAACTGAAAGTTTCCACAAGCGCCTTAGTTTTAGGGTATAGGAAGTTAGTTTAGGCTATAGGGTTTAGGGGGTTAGGTGTAGGGGGTTAGAATTTAGGGATAGTTCTTTCAATTTAAGGTTTATGGTAATAATTTAGGGTTTATAGGTTAAAATCTAAATCCTCACTATATTTCCCTAAAAACTAAACCCTAATCTATAAACCCTAAATTCTAACCCTAAACCTTAAATTGAAACAACTATCCCTAAATTCTAAACCCATACATCTAAACCCTATACCCTAAACCAACTCCCTATACCCTAAAACTAAGGCGCTAGTGAAAACTTTCACCGCCTGTGTATAGGATATTAATTCATCTAATAAATACTATCTTTTTAGTATACTGGTGCAATTACATGATAACATATGTTCTTTGATCTTAATCTTAGTCTTTTAAAAACGAAAATTATTGTACAAACATGGATTGACGCAAAATTTTATGTTGGAGACTAACTTATAAAATTCTAGATGATACGAACTTAATTTTTTTTAGGGTAAACTAACCCAATGACCACCATACTATGGTAAATGTATTAAAATGACCACATTAAAAAAATCGACTCAATTGACCACCCAAACTATTGAAATTGGATCAATGTGACCACCAACCGTTAATGGGCTAACGAAAGGTGACGTGGCAGTTAAAAAATTAAAGGTATAATTACACATTTGGTCTTTACTATTTACACATTCTTTCAATTTAGTCCTAATTTTAAACTAATAAAATAAATTAATTAGGTGGTCACCACCTTATTGGAGGAATTTAATTATTTATATTTGATATAATAAATTATTTTCCTCCTCCAATCAAGTGGTGACACGTGTCACCACCTATTTAGAGGAGAAAAACAAATTTCAGCATACATGCTACTAAGAGGATTCAAACTTAGGCATTGTAGAAGCAAAGGTAGTGGGATAACCACTACACTAAGAACAATATTGTGCTATGAAACACCAACTTTAATATATGTCTCATTGCTTTGAAACAAAATCTAGTGTTCTTCACATGCTGTTTCACTTAATTTTATTTCGTTAATTTGTTACATAGCAGTGCAAGGTTGGTCTTAGCCAGTCATGCCTTACCGGAAAACAACCACTTTCTTTTCCATCTGTTTGTTCATTCTTCTTGTTAGTAATCCTGATCTTGCTAAAATTTCCATGGAACTGGTTATTTCTACTGACCTGCCTTAGGCCCGGCCCTGGGCAGGGGCAGAAAGGGCACCCGCCCAGGGCCCACAGTTTTAAAAAATTATATGTTTATAATTTTATTCGAATTGTATTTGTTTTTAGTAGTTTAATTTTTTTAATATTTGTTATTAGGGGCCCAATTTTTTAATATTTGTTAATAAAAATTTATTTTTTTCCAATATTTATTATTAGAGACCTACTCTTAAAATTCAACTTTTTCTAATACTTGTTATTAGGGGCCCGTTTTTTTAATATTTGTTATTTTGGGCATACTCTTAAAATTCATTTTTTTCAATTATTGTTATTAGGAGCCCAATTTTTCAATACTTGTTATTATGGACCTACTCTTAAAATTATTAATTTTTTCATTACTTGCTATTAGGGACATAGATTTAAATAATAGTATGCAACCACAACAACGACTGTTACATGACGATAGTGGTAGAGGCAGAGCTAGAATTTTCTTATAGTGAGGTCATGAGTGAAGTATGATGTATTGGAGATTTCTATACTACTAAAATAAGCATTGTTGACCGCATACTCCAAACAAATTAAGTGGGGTCAAATCTAATATTTCCTATGAAAAATCTATATTACCTCCTTAAAAGTTTTATGCCCCAACAAATCAAGCAGAGTCAATTGCACCCCCAATTTATATGCTACATCCGCTCATGATAGCGGCACCATCTAAAATCGCGTTACTTGCAATTTTTATGTCCACAATAACATATGTTATTAAGATATTTCACAACCACGATATTTATAGTGACCGAAATAGCATCTATAATGCCCGCAACCACAATAAAACCAAACATGACTGTAAATACGACGACAATCGCAATTTAAATTCTAATTTGGGGCCCATATTTTATATTCGCCCGGGGCCACCAAAAATTCAGGACCGGCCCTGTCTGCCTATAAATTACAATCAGCTATATAAATATGCAGGCGTCTGCTTAACACGTGTAGATGTTTTCATCATTGATGTTGAGCATTTGTCTATAAGTTGCCCTTTACTGTTTTTGTTACTTGATTATTTTCTGAATTTTCATTTTCTAAATGAACTTGCAGGACAGTCCATTAGTGATAGTGTTTTGACTTCAACAGCAATGGCAAGCACGAACTGATCGGGTAATTGTTGATCTTACTTTCTTATGTTCATTTTCCTTCAAAACAATAAGACATATATTAAAGTTGGTGTTTTATAGCACAATATTGTTCTTAGTGTAGTGGCTAACTCATTGCCTTTGCTTCTACAATGCCCAAGTTTAAATCCCTTTAGCAGCATGTATGCTGAAATTTATTTTCTCCTCTAAATAGTGTCACCACCTAATTAATTTATTTTATTAGTTTAAAATTAGGACTAAATTGAAAGAATGTGTAAATACTAAAGACCAAATGTGTAATTATACCTTTAATTTTTTAACTGCCACGTCACCTTCCGTTAGCCCATTAACGGCTGGTGGTCACATTGATCCAATTTTAATAGTTTGGGTGGTCAATTGAGTCGATTTTTTTTAATGTGGTCATTTTAATACATTTACCATAATATGATGGTCATTGAATTAGTTTACCCATTTTTTTAATAAGGGTAAAAATAGATTTCAATAAGAATTTTTAAAAATTTTAAATTATATACAAATTTTAAAATTTTAAGGGACGATCGCTCCCTCCAACCCCGTCTATCCTTGCATGCAAGGAAATTACTCAAACCCAAGTCTTCTAAAGATAACAAACAATGGTTTCTTTCCCACTAAGACCACTCAATGATAAATTAAACCTAATAAATAATGTATAAACTCGTTGTATAGATAAATGGTAAACTACATAAATGACCACTTTACTATTGCAAAAGTTGCGATCTGACCACATTATTTTTTTTCGTCACAATTAAATCACCAAACTATTTAAATGGTATCAATGTGACCACCAGCCGTTAAAGGTTAACAGAAGGGTGACGTGGCAGTTTAAAAAATAAAGGTATAATTACACATTTAGTCCTCGTTACTTATAAACTTTATCAATTTAGTCTTAATTTTAATTTAATAAAATAAATTAATTATTTAATAAGATGTGCATATCTTGAGAGAGAGATCCTCTCACTCAACCACTGAGACGATGCAGAACACCTCTGCATCCCAATTTTTGCAGCTGTTTGTTGCCATACAAGAAGCTTGATCATGAAAATTAAGCAAAAAATGTGTTTAGACATAGACAGTGTCACTGCATTAGTAAATGCAAAGAAAAATAGCAAATCAAATAGCTATGCAACCACAGCTCAACTACCTGATAATCATTATCACGAGCATTTGAAGGTATGCTCACACAAGGGAAATCTTCTAGAGCTCGTATGCCTGACTTCATGATTTGCGTATTTGGGCATTCAATGACCGCAAGAATAGATCCTTGATGTCCATGCCTGTCAAGAAACATAGTAGTACATTGATGCAGGCTTTCTTAAACAAAAGAAACAAGTAAAACTAGAAAATGATTAGGGATGTGGTTTAGGGTTTTACTTTGTAGGGTTTATGGTTTAGATTTTAGGATTAGGGATATATATATATATATATATCAGAAAAAGCCTCTAGGAAAAAATAATTAAAAATAAAAATTGTATTTTTGGTGAAAAGTCATAGGTAAAACATAATTAGTATGATGCAACACCTGAGTTCACTTATAGCTCTTTGTAAACTCTTTTCAGCTTCCTTGACATTTTCAACATAGTTCACCTGAGAAAAGTAAATACAAAAATAACATAAATATAAGAGACAAAATAACTCGGAGATAAATCAGTAAAGCTACAGTAAAAAAATATAAACTTGCCTTGAAAGAAATACCATTACGAGCTGGTGGTTCAATAGACAAAGCCTGGCAAGCTTCACGAAAATATTTCTCGAGGATATGTGGTGATATACTTTCATTTTCATGGTGAGGATTAACTACTACCACATACACTGCTCCTGATGAAGAAAAATAGGCACCATAAATGGCACGACCTTCACAAATACTGAAGAAGCAAAATCAACAATGTAAGACAACAAGCAGAATGAAAAAGAAGCTCAAGACGATTTGATATTAGATTTTTCCTAATTAAAAGGTTCAACTATAGACTATCCAAAATCATAGAATAAAAGATATTTAGAATTGAAAAGTTGGTAAAAGTCTGCATACAAAAAGGTGCAGGTGTGTTCATTATTGCAATTTTTCTCTGTTTAAAAAAACAGGCAGCTATACTACAAGGAATAAATATGTTCTGCAGATCACAATAATAAGGGATATATATGTGGTCTGATAAGGAATTGTTTGGCATCAAGACTTACAACACAATGTATAAAATCTTGAAAATTTTAGTTCTTTGGCTCATACATATATTTAAAAGGGTTACTTCTAGCATGAAAACATGCTTGGTGTAGTGGCTAAGTCATGACTTCTAAATCACCCATAAGTGGGTTCAATTCTTACCATTGGCATGTTTGTGCAATAATTAATTTATTTTATTATATTAAAATTAGGACTAAATTGATAGAGTTTATAAGTAACGAGGACTAAATGTGTAATTATACCCTTATTTTTTTAACTGCCATGTCACCCTTCCGTTAACCTTTAACGGCTAGTGGTCACATTGATACCATTTAAATAGCTTGGTGGTTTAATTGTGACGAAAAATAATAATGTGGTCAGATCGCAACTTTTACAATAGTAAGGTGGTCATTTATATAGTTTACCCATAGATAAATAATGTCTCCAAATTAAAATCCCGACTTTTGTCGTCCAAAATACTTTCAGAAATTACAAACTGAGAACCATCTCTTTTGCGTTTTCTTATTTTAACCGCGCAGCAATACTAAAGTAGTATAGAGACAAAAAGAACTGAGCTTAATGAGTTGACTAGACAAAAGATCAGATATGTTGAGGGCCAATATCCTCGAAAGAGCCAACCCAAAGACTTGTTTCTTTAAAGCATGCAGGCATGCGCCACACTCAAGCCCCCCTTCTCAAACCTATGTTACTCAAACTCGGTGTATGTGTCGAACAAACACGGATATATGCTAGATTTTTCCAAGTTTTTCTATACACTTGGAGGATCCTTGGAGATCATATCCTCATATCAACGTTTGACACTTGTGTCAAACAGATATTTGATGAAAAATGAAGAGTCCTAACAACATAAATAGAACAATCCTAATCGAAGCCACAATTACGGCGTATTTCTAACACAAACGTGAATCACAGAGTCACCAAAGTACTACAACATGACCAATCAAATCAGATAGCTCTTTCTCCAAAGTTGCAAAGCACATCAGAAGGCAGAAATACAGGTCAATTACCTCTCTTACCTATGTTTGTACACGGGAAATATATATATATATATATAGACGTTGCACTCATAGCAAAAGATCCAGATTCAGAAACTACAGCCGCACAAATAAAATTTCTAATCTCCGCTTGCACAGCCCTTACATCCACAATGGACACATTCGATAACCTTTTCCTCCCTGAGGTGTTTGGGCACACGGCAGACACAAGTTGTAGCAAAGTTGTGATCCCGTGGTTGCATGCATCTCAAGCAGCACAAACGCTCATAACCCGGCTGCCATAAGTAAAACAAGAAACCATAAAGATACACTACTACAAGATTGAATTGTAGATTCAGAAAGATGGAGCCCAAGAGAGAAGGAAAAAGAATATAAAGGAGTGCGTCTGAAATATGAATATATGTACATGAATGTATCAACCTATATTCACAGACATCAATGGACAAACTATAACATGACATGATCTGTCAAATTTTGAATAAAAAAGCATCCCCTAATATGAAAAGATTGAGTAAATAATGAAGTACCATGAGTTTACGATTAAATGATTTCCCAAATGTCCGTAACCGCATCACCATCTAAAAACACAACAATATACTATACTTTTGAACATTAATCTATATAACAAACGGATGTGTTAAACAATCGAAGTCTCATATAAGTGAAAAATCAGATTGGAGGAACACTTGATGCTAGTGAAACAGGACGCGGAAGGAGCAGAGGCAAACCTTCTTCCATTTAGCAATAAGGTTGCGATCGGCATAGCCTTGGTCCAAGCAGAACTCATATAATTCCTTAGATATTTCCTTCCTCCGGTGGTAAAGGTCAAAAATATAACGGCTCTTCTGATGTGCAATTTTGAAAATAGGCCACAAAGTCTCACATTTGCGCTTGCCATCATGAGGATCATTCTCAGCTGTCCCAACACCAAAGAGTTAATAATAATAATAATAGTAATAACAACAACAATAATAAAGATTGAATATGTAAGTTTCATGCAGAAGAACCAACCTTCTCTCATCTTTGCTTGTAGTTCACGAAGGGTAGGCTCAATCAACTCCCATCCTTCCGGATATTTTACACGGTTTGTCTTCACCTTAGGCATTGTTCTACCTGTCATTGATGCACTTCACAAAATAAATACTACATACATTCTTTCCTATTAGTTTCATCATGCCACAAAATCAATCTTTTACTAATAATTCTGCAATCACAGCATATTTTCCTAGTTCTTTAGTTTCTATACAAGTAACTTTAGGTATAAGCAGAAATTCCCCAAATTGAAAAATTAATTTTTTCTAAGAAGTTAAGAGACCCTTGATTGCATAACCCTATCTTTTCTATAGAACTTCATATTTCCGGGTTAAAATTTCGATTGAATGAGAACACACGATGCAGAACAGTCATTTAGGGTTTCAAATAGAGGCTGGGTAGCTAGTGGTGTCGAAGCCGCTATTTCGTTGTAGCGGCGCCGACCACAACAGTTGTGTGAACAAATATTACATCAATAGCGACGGATCACAGCAAAAAATAGCAGTGCAACGGAAATAGGAAACGCAGAGGCAGGGAGCAAATAACACAACCAACCATAACTCAAAGTCTCATGACTCAAATAGAAATCTTCAATTTAAGTTTAGGATTTCAAAAATTACCTTATTTAAATTCCTGGTCTTTGGTCTGACCGAAACTTGAAGGCAAGAGAGGGCCTTGGGTCAGGGACGGGAGGATGCTGAGAGGTATAAGATACGAGGAACACAGAGACGAGTATGGCGAAGAGAGATCAAAGTAGGCGGAGATTTTGTAAAGGCGCACTGTTTTTTATTAGGGTTGTAAAAACAGGTAATCGGATGTGTTTCATGTCGGGTACTGTCAGGTCCGGGTAAAATTAAATATAGGTCATTTCAGGTCATTTTTCTGTCTTGACTCGAGTCGGGTGCGGGTCCATTTCAGGTCGGGTCAAAACGGTTCGGGTCCGAAGCAGATAATTGACAGGTTAATTCGGGTTCAGATACACTTCATGTCGGGTTCATTTCAGGTTCGGGTAGACTTCAGGTCGGGTTCATTTCAGGTCGGGTTCATTTCGGGTTCGGGTAGACTTCAGGTCGAGTTCATTTCAGGTCGGGTTCATTTCGGGTTCGGGTGAACTTCAGGTCAGGTTCATTTCAGGTTGAAGTAATTTAAAAAATAATGAAAAGAAAAATAATGAAAATGGGTCAATTTGGAATAAAAATAAAGTTATGTGAAGTATAATGAACAAAAATATCAAAATAAATTTAGAAAACGTAAAAATACAATGAATATGGGTCAAATTGAAATAAAAATAAAGTTTTGGGGACTAGAATGAACAGAAATATCATATTAAAATTATAAAACATTGGGCATTCATTTGAAAAACAAATGAATATGGGTCAATTTGGAATACAAATAAACTTGTGGGGATTATAATGAAAAAACAAATTAAAAGTATAAAACATCAGACAAATGAAAAATAATGAATATGTGTCAATTTGAAATAAAAACAAAATTTTAGTGACTATAATGAACAAATATATATAAAAAAGATTATAAAATACTAAAAAGGAATTAGGGTCAATTTGGAATAAAAATAAAGTATTAAGGACTATAATGAACAAAAATATCAAATTAAAACAATGAAACATTTTAAAAACAATGAATTGTGGTCAATTTGGAATAAAAATAAAGTTTTAGAGAGTATAATGAACAAAAATATTATATTAAAATTTAAAAATATCGGGCTAATTTTTTTTAAAAATGAATAGAGGTCAATTTAGAATACAAATAAAGCTTTGGGGACTATAATGGAAAAAACATCAAGTTAAAAAACTAATGAAGAAATGTACCAAATTATAAATAAAAAACATTGGGTGAATATAAAAAAATAATGAGTGGGGATCAATTTAGAATTAAATAAAAGTTTTAGTATGACTTAAAATAAATATATTATATATTTTAATATGCCTTATTATTAAATTTGTCTATATATGTCTTAGTAAAAATTTTATATGTACTATGTATTTTAGTATATATTAGATTTTTATTTATTAAAAATAAATATTTTTATTTATCAAGTTTATATTTATTTTTACTAATTACTTATTAAACAAATTTTTTATTTATTAAAAATAAATCTTTTAATTATATATATAATACATCTTGTTAGATACCTAACATTTTTAACTATTCAAATTATAGATATAGACTTTTTCATAATAATTCATAATATTACTTCATATCATATATTAAAAATATCATTATTACTTATTATGTATCAATTATCAAACCAGGTCAATATCAGTTCAGGTACAAAACAAGTCGGGTTAAAAACAGGTCGGGTCCAAAACAAGTCGGGTCTAATAACAGGTTGGGTCCAAAACAAGTCGGGTCTAATAACAGGTTGGGTTTAAAACAGGTCGGGTTCAAAACAGGTCAGGTAAAATCGGATCTCGGATCGATTCAGTCAGGTAATATCAGGTAATTTGCCAGGTCGGTCTCGGGTTCGGGTTCGTTTCAGTCGGACACAGATCGGGTTCGGTTGCTACAGTAACATGTTTAACTCGGGTTCGGGTCAGCAACAGTCAGTTACAGTTCGGGTTCGGGTCATCAAATTCTCGGGTCAAATCAAGTTCTGACTCGAGCAGGTTTTAGGCAGGTTTTCAGGTTCTGACTTGTTTTTACAACCCTATTTTTTATAAGGTAAACTACAGTCTAGTTGAATTATTAGTAGAGTTATAATCAGGTCGCTCAATTATTAGTAAAGTTATAATTGAGTCACTATATTAATGTTTTTGTTATAATAAGGTTATTCTTTCATTAAAATGCATACATATAATAAAATTTAGTATAATGATAGTTTTATTCTTTAAAACTTATATATTCTACCAATTTAGTTCTAATTTAAAATAATTTAATAAATTTAACCGTTCATATTTAGAAAAAAATATATCAATTTAGTCATTTTCGCCTCCCAAATCTTTTGTATACCCTTGTTAACATTAGAGTACTTCATTTAGAATTATTAATTAATCTAATACAGAAATTTATAAATCTAAATATATTTATAATTATTTTAATGGTAGACATGTAATTAATATCTGCATTAAAATTAAACCCATTGAAATCTATTTAAAATTATTTACGGAAACCTTCCGGTTTTAGTTACTACTACCACATAATTTTCTACAAAAAGTTCATATTTTCGTATAATTATACAATTTTCTTAGTAATTTCATTTTTTAAAATTTTTGAATGAATTTTTATTATTTTAAAATAAATCTACTTTTATAGCTATAATTATGTTGGGCTCGTAATCCTTCAACCGAGTTGCCAAGTGGGGGTGAGCTGGCTTTGTGATGGAAGTGGTGGAAGCAATTGGAAATTAAAACTTTGACACAAGAATGTATAGTGGTTTGACTTTTAAACAAAGTCTACATCCACTACATGAGATCTTCATTAAAGATTTTTCACAAATTCACAAATTTGTCTTTTTTTTTCAAAGATCAAAAATAACCTTTACACAACCAAAACTTATACTCCAGAGTCTTGCTCAACCCTCTCTTAAAGAGAATACAAATGAGCAAATAAGAAAAACTTCGCAAGGCTGATATGTAGTTAAACAATCTCTCTAACATAAATGTTGGTACTTGGTTTCATGATGATCCATGGTTGCTTGAAGGTCCCTTTTAAGTCCTCTAATGAGTTCTTGAACGTTACTTGCCATTAGGGATTAATTTCAAGCAATAAATGCTCTTTGGTGCATAGGGTATTGGTACTCGGGATAGGGTATTTGTACCCGTATTAAATAGAAAGAGCTGTTAGACACAATAGCACAGGTCATATCGGTACTCAACACAAGGGTATCGATACTCGCCCTTGCGTATCGATATTGATGGTCAGTATCGGTACAAAAAGTGCTCACTAAAATTTCTCTTAAAGCATACTGTATCGGTGCTCGACTTAGCTATACCGATAAGGGCCACTTCGTATCAGTACCGAAATAGGGTAGCGATACTGAAGGTCAGTTTTTGACTTTTAAAGCCTTTAAAAATATTTGTTCAAGTAAAAAACTCTTCAAAAAATAGTTCAATCATATTTTTCAAGTTATTTGGACTTTGAATAATTTTTGTTATATTTCAATTAAGTCTAAAAATATTTTTTAATTTGTTATATCAAAATCTTTATCTCAACGATCCCCTTTTTGTAATATTTGATGGAACTTCATCACATGATGGAGACCTTGTGATTGACATTATGGACGAAAACATGGTTGAGGGTTTGGACAACATTGGTCCGGGGCTCAGTGTGGACTAGTAAGTTCATATATATTTTGCCTATTTTTTTATGATGACGAGTTTATTATTTTGGAATTTTCAGGATGTGGCTAGAATTTCTTTTCAATATATTTTTCAGTCGTTGGTTGGTGAACATCATCCAAAGGTAGTTTCAGTATTTGAAACTAGGGTGAGTGACAGACGTGCTGATAGAGTGATGACGTCCTTGGGTTTTTCTCGCTCTTTCCGCATTGAAGCACATGGTTTTGGTGGTGGCATTTGGCTTACGTGGGATGACTTGGTGGATATGGAGAATTTACAATTTTCAAATCAGTTTCTTCATGGTCATTTCAAAACGAATAAGGTCAGGTATTGGGTGCATTTTACCTTTGTCTATGCGAGTCTGGATGCATCTAAACGAAAGATTGTTTGGGACAAGATTGTCGCACTTGATCTTAGGATTGATGTACCTTGGGTGATCAGTGGGGACTTTAATGTCATCCTTTCTCAGGATGAACGACCTGGGGCTCGGGCAATGTTATTGATGGGAGCCGTCTCTTCGCGGATTTCACGCATAATGTGGGCTTGATGGATCTAGGATTTCGGGGGCAATCTTTTACTTGGAGTCATGGTGATTTATATTATCGGTTGGATCGTTTTGTGGTGAATACTACTTGGGTTACATAGTTTCTTGATTCTTTTGTTTTACATATGGATAAAGTTGGTTCAAATCATTTCCCTTGTTACTTCATCTTACAGATGTGCAACGGAGCCCGTCTAATAGACCTTTTCTCTTCTTAGCCGTCTGGCAAGAGCACCCGCATCTTTAGGAATTTTTACTTTCAGTTTGGAAGGGGCATGTGCCTATTGAGGTTAACATGGAGAATTTTTGTTCAGAAGCTACCATGTGGAATAAGGAAGTTTTTGGCCATATTAAGCAAAAAAAAAGGCGTCTTATAGCACATTTATGTGGTATTGATCGCGCGCAGCAGGTGGCTTATTCTAAGTCGTTGGCCGTTTTCGATAGGAAATTACGTGATGAATTAGACATTGTTCTTGAACAAGAAGAGAGTTTCTGGAGACAGAAGGCCTGTTCTAATTGGATTCTAAAGGGTGATTGCAATACTTAATATTTTCATGCTTCGATTCTTGCTCGTCGTAAGTGCAACACCATTACTGCTCTAAAATTGGGGGATGGCACTTGGTGCAATGACTAACATGAGCTCTCGGCAGCAGCCTTGGACTTTTATAAAGGTTTATTCTCAAGTTTGATCATGGTAGGATCGAAGTTTGGGGTTCGAGGTCATTTTTCGGTGGTAGCACGCGACCAATTAGATGTTTTGGCTAGTCTATTAACTAATATTAAGATTAAAATGGCCATCTTCGATATGAGACCATGGGAAACCCCGATATTGATGGTTTCCAAGTGGCTTTCTATCAACGTAATTGGTTAATTGTGGGGGATTCGGTGTACGGATTAGTTTGGGAGGTGTTTGAGGGAAGGGATCTACCTTCAGATATTAATTGTACTTTACTTGTGTTTTTTTTTTTCTTCTGAAAGTGGACATCCTAGAAAAGATGAGCCAAGTTCGGCCAATTAGCCTCTGCATGGTGCTCTATAAGGCAATTCCTAAAGTAATAATGAATCAACTAAAGCCTCTATTACCAGGTTGGGTATCAGAAAACTAGACAAGTTTCATTCCATGCAGAGCTATCCTAAATAACATCTTCATTGAACATGATGTAGTTCATACAATGAGATAGAAGACTGGCCGTAAAGGGTGGGTGGCAATCAAGATTGATTTGGAGAAGGCCTATGATTGTTTGGAGTGGGGGTTCATTAATGATACTTTATTGGATATTGGAATTCCGGATACTCTTTGAGCTTTGATCATGCGCTGCGTTTCATTGGTCTCTACTCATGTTCTCTGAAACGACTCTATGACTGAGTCTTTCTTACCATCTCGTGGTATCCGAAAAGGTAATCCTCTATTCCCATATTTGTTTGTTCTATGCATAGAAAGGCTAGTTCAAGCTATTTAGTTGGAAATTAGTAACGGTCAAAGGAAACCATTTGTACGTCTAGAAATAGCCTTGGTATTTCTCATTTATTTTTTGCGAATGATATGATTTTGTTTGCCGAAACATCTAACTTGCAGAGAGTTCTAATTCAGACAATTTTGGAGAATTTTTGTGTTGCCTATGGTCTTAAAGTTATTTTAGCCAAGACTACTATTTTTTTCTCCAAGAACGTTTGTTGATCGGTAAAAACGTTCATTAGTAACTGTTGAACATACGCTTTAATTTTGATATAACTAAAAACCTAAGGACTAAAATGAAAATATCAAAACAAATTTAAAAGTCCTTAAAATTCCCTATATCTTGTTAAAGACTATTTCATAGCTAAAAACAAAGGCTTACAAAATATTTTTTAAAGTATTTTAAAGTCAAAACAGGGAATTTTCAAACCCCGTTTCGAAACGGCCCAAGGCGTTTCGAAACACTTTCAGTTCGAAGTGCACCTGTTCCGAAACGGGTATCGGAACGGGTCAAGGCGTTTCGAAACGGTATGCCTCGTTTCGAAACTGTTCTTCATTTAAACGAACAAAGGGCAACGGTCTTTAAACTGATTTTTGAAAATATATAGGGCGTTCCGAAACGGGCTTAGGCCGTTTCGAAACACCCCTTTGGCAGTGGCATAGCCGTTCCGAAACGGCCATAGGCGTTTCGAAACGGGCTCTCGTAGACGCTCCTAACGGCTATATTATTTGAAAGCCGTTCCGAAACAGGTGACCCCGTTCCGAAACGGTAGGCGTCTGGAAGCTGAAAAGTTGTGAGAAAAACAACCCCAACGGCTCCAAAGACTCTCCAAAGGCTCCTAACGGCTATAGACTCAAACAACACTATAAATACAGCCTTGGATCAATATTGAAACAACAAGAAAGAGGAAGAAACATCAAGAAAGCATATTCAAGCATTCAAGCTTCCAAGAGTTTATATCAAGCTTATTTTTCGATCTTTCTTGTAAAAACACTAGAGTGTTCTCCGTTGTAATTCTTGAGCTAGTGTTTTTCGGGTGTGTGAGAGAGCTTAAACTTCGCAAACACTTTCCTTGTGAGGATTTTCTAGTTTGCTCATTTGTATCCAACTTTGGGATAGGATTCAATAGGCTTTGGGGTATAAGTCTATTGAAGTGTGTAAGGTTACTCCTTGTCCTTAAAGGAAAGACAAATTAGTGAATTTGTGGGAAATCCTTAGTGTGGACGCTAAGGTAGTGGATGTAGACTTTGGTTAGAAAGTCGAACCACTCTAAATCGCTTTGCAATTTTTATCTTTGCAATTAGCTTCCGCCGCAACTTTCAAAAATCCAATTCACCCCCCCTCTTGGCTTTATCCGATCGATTGTCACGCTCAACAATTGGCATCAGAGCTTTGGTTCATTAGAAGGTCTTACAACCTCTTGAAAAAGATCCAAGAAGTGTGCAATCATCTACAAAGTCATCCATGGCATCTACCTCAAATGTTGTAGCTTGGGGAGATTCTCAACCCACCAACAAGCCTCCCTTCTTCAATGGAGTAAACTATGCCTATTGGAAAAACCGCATGAAGCTCTTCATCCAAGCTTATGATCTTGAAGCTTGGAAAATCATCATGAGAGGATACATAGCACCAACGAGCAATATTGAATCATGGAGCGTTGAAGAAGACAAGGGATTCTCAACAAATGCAAAGGCTATGCATCTCATCTTTTGTGCCCTTGGCCCGGACGAGTATGGAAGGGTGTCATCTTGTTCCAATGCAAAAGAAATTTGGGACAAACTTGAAGTTACACATGAAGGAACAAATCAAGTAAAGGAGACCAAAATCGGGCTCCTCAATTTAAGTTATGAGAACTTCAAGATGGACCCCGAGGAAGACATCAAAACCATGTCCGATCGATTCTCCGTGATCGTAAATGGTTTAAAAGGTTATGGCGAAATAATCCCCGAAGATAAACTTGTGAGGAAGATGATCTACTCTCTTCCCAATTCATGGGATTCAAAGAAAACGGCCATAATAGAAGCAAAGGACCTCAAAGTTCTCAAATTAGATGAACTTATTGGTTCCTTGCTTACTCACGAAATGATGTCAACGGGCAAGGAAGAAAAGAAGAACGAAGTGGAGAAAAAGAAAGTTGGTCTTGCTCTTAAAGCATCCAAAAAGGATGATGATTCAAGTGAAGAAGATGAAGAAAAAGAGATGGCAATGTTTGCCAAAAGATTTAAAAACTTCATGTTGACCAACAAAGGAAGAAGATTCCAAAGAGAAGAGGGATTCAAAAGCAACAAAGGGAGAGATCCTCTAACTTGCTATGAGTGCAACAAACCAGGACATATCAGGATCGATTGTCCTCAACTAAATAAAAATAGCTATGAGAGGAAGAAGCACAAGGCTCACGTAGCTACTTGGAGCGATGACTCTTCCGACGAGGACGAGGATGAAGTAGCCAACTTGTGTCTTATGGCTTTTGAGGATGACTCAATGGTAACCTCTAATTCATCTTATTCATTTGATTATACTTTTGATGAATTACAAGAGGTTTATAATGAATTAGCCTTAGAGTATGAGAAGTTGATTTTGAAAAATAGAAAAATTACTTCAAAATTGAAAAATGAAAATGACTCTCTCTCTAAGACTAATAAGGAATTTGAAAGTAAATTTGGAGAAATGCAAGTCCAAATAAACGATTTTGAAAAGAAAAATAAAGACTTGCAAAATTTACTTTCAAAGATCCATGAAGATCATCAAAAGGAACTTGATGATCTTAAAGCTTCTTTCAACAAAATTGGGACAAAATTAGTTGAAAAATGTGAAAATTCAAGACCCAACTATGTTAGAAAGAACTATCATGGGTATAGACAAAGATCACCTAATCGAAAAAAGATTAGGAGCATTTGGGTTCCAAAAGGACTCATTGCTAACAAAGATTTTGATCTATTGTCAAAATGGATACCCAAAGGGACCAAATTACTAGGAACTAACTCTTATGGACCCAAAAGAGTTTGGGTACCAAAACATACATAGTTCCTTTTTGTAGGTGTGTTGGAGCCATGATATGCAAATTTGAAAGATCTTGAAAGCTCTAGACACACATAATGGAAGGACACTTGAAGAAGTTCAATCGACATATCTTGACTCAAGTGGTAACAATTTTTTTTTTTTTTGCAAAATTTACTCTTACATGTTGATTTAAATGAATATTTTATGTTAAAACATGTTTGAGATTCCCCATATGTTGTATAAATGCTTTTAGTGAGGGGGAGTTATGTTTTGCATGTGTGCTTAATTTTTTTTTTTTTATGCTTTTCCTACTCAATCATATCATATATGCATGTTTGGCCTCTTAGAAAATCATTTTCTCTGCATTTTAGAGCCTCATCTGCACTTCCAGGCCCAGGTGTATCGAAACGGGTTAACCCGTTCCGATACGGATGCCTTAAAATTTGTCCTGAGAGAAGGGCGTTTCGAAACGGCCCCAGGCGTTTCGAAACGTTTTCGGTTCGATGTAAGGGTGTATCGGAACGCGTTCCGATACGGGTCAAACGTGTTTCGAAACGGTCATACCCGTATCGAAACGAGTTGTCGAAGGTTTTAAGAAGGGTCAAACCCTAGCCGCCCCGTTCCGAAACGGTCATGACCGTTCCGAAACGGCCTCGCGGACAGCCCTATTTAGGGCTTCTAAAAGCTCAAAATCCTAATTTTTATCAAACTCTTAAAACCCTTAAAACCCTAACCGACCCCCTTCTATAAATACCCTCTAAAACCCTTTGTTTTTCACAAAATTGTGAGGGGTTTTGCTCTAAAACACATATCTAAGCAAGCTTCATCAATCTTGTGCAAAGATTTCTCTCAAATCATCCAAAATCCCAAACTAAGGTAATTTTTCTTATTTTTCTTCTTTTTCAAATTATGTTCGAATCATAGGATAGAAAAATTTATTTTTGTATACATTATATGTTTTTAGTTGTGGGTTATTCGAATCTTGTAAAAACTTTTCAAAATCTCAAAATTTTTGATTCGAATATAAAATTTTTTAATCGTATTTTTTTTAATTTTGTTTTTCAAAAACCTAAGTGGGATTTCCTATTGGATTGATTTTAATTATCAATGCATACAATTTTAAAACTCTTGCTTAATATTTTAGATGGCGGATCAATCAAACAAAAAGCGCAAAGCCGTTCAATCCGGTGAATCGAGCATTCGTCCAAATATCACTCAGCTCTTTCAAAAAACTCTTAGAACTCCAGACCAGCGTGCTCGTTTTACTTATGTCAAGGACTTTGCAGTTCGTAAGGAAAGAGTTATTGATGTCAATTTCCTTAATTCCGAGCGATTCCTCTTTCGGTATCTTGGTCGTTTGGATGAGTGGGATCTTCTTTTCTTCTTAAGCATCGAAGATATTTGCTACAAAAACATGGTACTCCTTTTCTACTCTAATGCTCGTTTTCTTTACGATGAAACCAAAACCGAGATAGTAGGAATTGAGTCATCTTTGTTGGGAAAGAAGTTTGTTATCAATATTGCTCTTTTGGAGTCTGCCCTTAAACTCAAAAATGAGGGTCTTGAAGATGAACGCCATTTTGGCACTTTTACCGGAAAAGCTCTAAATTTAGATGTACATGATCGTGTGCTTCATCTTATTGTTTCTTGGTTTATTCGACCATCCGGGGGTAAATACTCCCACATCCGAGAAAAAGATCACTTTTGGCTAGAGTGTTTCCGTAGGGGTGAGCGCCCAAATGTCCCTAAAATTATTTTTGCTGAGATTGTCAATAACATTAAGCTTATTGACACGAATGAGTTAATTTCGTTCACCTATGGGATTGTTTTGAGTTTCCTCTTCCATCATCTCAATATTGACTGTACCTATGACTTCCCGGAACCTCGCAAGACCAAGATTGGAGAATCCTCTCTTCGCAAGTCAGGATTCACTTATGTGAATGGTTTTTGGGAAAGGGTTGATAGGGAAGCGGTTCCTCCTCCTGTTGCTCCTCCGCCTCAAGATCAAGTGGGAAACACTGATGCTCTCACTACTCTCCTTACCCAGCGATTCAATGCCTTAGATTCTAGACTTGATACTATGGACACTCGCATTGCTTCAAGCTTTGAATCTATGGGCAATCGGTTGAAGAATGTTGAAGATGGTCTTCATACTCTCTCAACTTCGCATGCCAACCTTGATCTTTCCTTCTCTACACTTTATGGGCAATGGACAAAGTTTCATCGTTCGCAAGCCAAGGATGATGATGATGATGATTCGGATGACGAGGCTTAGGATAGTCATATCATATCATATTATATTATCTATGCATTTAGGATTGAGTTTGTTTCTTCATGTTTTATCATGTTTTTAGGAACCTACAATATTGATCGATTATCTTGGAATTTGATTATGAACTTATTGTTTATGCTTTGGATATCAATTATGATTGCTTATTATTGATTATTGGTACTAATCTTCTTTATGAGCTTGTTTCTTTTTGATCTAACAAAAAGGGGGAGAAGATAGCCATGCCATGCCACCAAATTTTTTTTCAAACTATTAACAAAATTTTTTTCAAACTATTAAAATTTTTAAATTTTTAAATTTGTCTTAAGGTTTTGATCATTGATTTCAAAAGTCACAAGTTTTAAATTTCAAAACCTATCTTAAATTAAGGGGGAGTTAGAATATCTTCAAAACTTTCAAAATTCTTAAAAATTCTAACTTTGGTTTTGTTATATCAAAAAGGGGGAGATTGTTGAACATACGCTTTAATTTTGATATAACTAAAAACCTAAGGACTAAAATGAAAATATCAAAACAAATTTAAAAGTCCTTAAAATTCCCTATATCTTGTTAAAGACTATTTCATAGCTAAAAACAAAGGCTTACAAAATATTTTTTAAAGTATTTTAAAGTCAAAACAGGGAATTTTCAAACCCCGTTTCGAAACGGCCCAAGGCGTTTCGAAACACTTTCAGTTCGAAGTGCACCTGTTCCGAAACGGGTATCGGAACGGGTCAAGGCGTTTCGAAACGGTATGCCTCGTTTCGAAACTGTTCTTCATTTAAACGAACAAAGGGCAACGGTCTTTAAACTGATTTTTGAAAATATATAGGGCGTTCCGAAACGGGCTTAGGCCGTTTCGAAACACCCCTTTGGCAGTGGCATAGCCGTTCCGAAACGGCCATAGGCGTTTCGAAACGGGCTCTCGTAGACGCTCCTAACGGCTATATTATTTGAAAGCCGTTCCGAAACAGGTGACCCCGTTCCGAAACGGTAGGCGTCTGGAAGCTGAAAAGTTGTGAGAAAAACAACCCCAACGGCTCCAAAGACTCTCCAAAGGCTCCTAACGGCTATAGACTCAAACAACACTATAAATACAGCCTTGGATCAATATTGAAACAACAAGAAAGAGGAAGAAACATCAAGAAAGCATATTCAAGCATTCAAGCTTCCAAGAGTTTATATCAAGCTTATTTTTCGATCTTTCTTGTAAAAACACTAGAGTGTTCTCCGTTGTAATTCTTGAGCTAGTGTTTTTCGGGTGTGTGAGAGAGCTTAAACTTCGCAAACACTTTCCTTGTGAGGATTTTCTAGTTTGCTCATTTGTATCCAACTTTGGGATAGGATTCAATAGGCTTTGGGGTATAAGTCTATTGAAGTGTGTAAGGTTACTCCTTGTCCTTAAAGGAAAGACAAATTAGTGAATTTGTGGGAAATCCTTAGTGTGGACGCTAAGGTAGTGGATGTAGACTTTGGTTAGAAAGTCGAACCACTCTAAATCGCTTTGCAATTTTTATCTTTGCAATTAGCTTCCGCCGCAACTTTCAAAAATCCAATTCACCCCCCCTCTTGGCTTTATCCGATCGATTGTCACGCTCAACAGTAACTCTTTTGGTTTTGAGGAGGTAACGGGTTTTGGGAAGTACTTGGGGGTTCCTCTACTTCATAAAAGAGTAACCACTAGTTCTTACAAGTACTTGGTGCAAAAAAACTTAGTGGTTGGAAAACTAAGTCTCTTTCTCTTGTGGGACGAATTACGTTGGCCAAAGCAATTCTTTCGGCTATTCTGGCGTATACTATGCAAACAACTGTCACTCCTAAAAAGATTTGTCTAGAACTTGAAAAAGTTCTTCGACTTTTTATCTAGGTATCTCTGAATCTGGGAGTGGTATTCATCTTGTGAGGTGAGCTTGTAACACCTCTTTCCCTGCCTAATAGAGAACCGAGTCGGACAGTGTTACCGAAAGACATATTCAGAGGTCAAAAGCTAATTTGGAGTTTGGAAACTTGTTTGTAATGGTTTATTAGTCTCTTTTAAGATGTAACACATTAACTTATTAACTACTTACTCAAATTGGGGTCAGTTTTAAACTATTTCAAACTTAAGGACTAAATTGTAAATTTTACAAATTAAAGGTCCTCATCTGAAATTTATGTTATCATACTAAAGTTAAACTTACTAATTATTAGTCTGTGAAATTTCATTATCAACCGAGGTTATTTATCTATCTGATTAGACGATACAATATTTAGTGACCATTTTGTAAACTGTTCAAAACTATTTTTATTTGAATTAACCTATCAAACGATTTCCAAACCTTACCAAAATTTTACCAGCAAGCTTAAAAATCATATTTCTAATGGAATACAAAATTTTAGAGCGCTTTGAATTCATTTACTAAGGTTTTCCTGATTTAAGCCAAACATACCATTTTAGTCATTTTTAGCCTTGTTAACAAGTCGTTTTAGGGCCTTTAAGCCTATTACAAACCTCAAACAATATACACATTAAAAAGAGTTAAAAGTAACTTAAACAACTAATTTACCACCATTTTAGGAGTTCATAGGGTTAATGTACATTACTCTTAGCTCAAACGTGACTTGCCAAAACACCAACTAGTCTTGATCTCGATCTGTTAGTCTTATCAACCTGAAATGTATGAACAATGAATGCATTAGACTTATATACTCTAAGTGAGGTAGTCATAAACAATGAGTGGACATGGCGTGTAACAATACATGTTTTAACGATACTCATAATCACATGTTATACGTAATCATTATACATATCTAGTATGACATCAATAAAACATGTTATTCAATAATCAATGTCAAAGCATCATAACAAAGGCAATATCAATAATCAACATTTTTTATTAGATCGATTCAACTTTATTTGGATACACGAATTCCGCCACAACACCGACAATAACAATAATGGTCGTGTCATATTTCCTCTGCCGCACCAATTGACCAACTCACAACACATCCCTCCGTTGCACCAATGGCCGAAGCCCAATACCCACACCAATGAGCTCATGAGTTCTATGACATGCCAATTGTATCCAATACTTTCGAATCTAAGGTTCAACAATCAATAGTCCAATTACAATATTTTAATAACAATATTTCCACATCAATATATCAATAACAATGATTCAATACAGTAATTCAATAACAATAGACATATATCAAAGTTTCAATAGCAATGTGCAATAATCAGTATTCAATGCTCAATATACCATACTTACTCATGCTTACCACTAGGACTTTCGATAAAGCTTTTATGCAAAGACCTTTAATACGATGGTTAGAAATACAATAAGCAATAATCAATGATTCGAGATGGCACTTAGCCAACTCTCGAGACTCCGACTACACTCACTTCGATATTAAGGTTCTCGAATAATGATTCCTTTGTTCCTAGCATTTGTTGGAGATATTGGTTTAGTCTTTTCCAATTCATGAGCTAGGTTAATCAATAGAAATTGGTTAGAATCGACAAAATGACATCGAATCAATATAGAAATATTAAAGTCAAATTCAAAGCTTAGATTAACTAAGGATTTAAGCTCACCTAATCGAAGAAAAGATTCGATATTGTTAAACCAAAAATTCGAGCTTACCAACCCTATAATGTATCGGATTTGCTTCTCCCTTTTTCTTAATTTTTTTTTTTGTTATTTTCTTAACAAAAACATCCCCTCCTTATATACTTAATTTCACCGGCCACCCTATTACTTTCCACACTCCACGTAAGTGTGAGTGTGTATGACCTAAGGTCATGATGGCCTTCCATTTGCCACGTATGGTCAAAACATGGCCACCTTAATTTTTTTTGCTTGCCATTCTTCAAAACGTGGGATAGCCTACGGCAACTCCTTCAATTTGAAGGAATTGGTCGTGGGTCCCATAGCCATTGTTTATCTTTTTTAATAATAATAATAATAATAATAATAATAATAATAATAATAATAATAATAATAACGGTTAACTAACCGAATTTCAAACTTAATTTTAAGTAGACTAATTTTCGGGGTGCGACAAAGTTGATGGGTGTCGTCCGTAGTTGCATGCTGGTCTCGGTTTTCGGTATATGCATGCACAAAATGATGCTTTCATTATGAAGTTAGCATTTCAATTGCTCACCCGTCGGGATGCACTGTGGATGTGCTTTCTTCAAGCTAAATATAAATGTCCTTATGGTGTTCTGATTTCGTTACGAAGGAGTAATTGGTTGAGTGAATCGAATGATCGATATGAACCAAGAGGGGGTGAATTGGATTTTTAAAAGTTTAGGTGGTGGAAATTACAAATTAAAAAGATGGACAAGGAATTTTAGAGTGGTTCAAGTTCCAAATGAACTCTACATCCACTACCTTAGCTTCACTAAGGATTTGCAACAATTCCACTAATTGTTCTTCCCCTTTTCTAGGCTAAGGAGACAACCCTTACAATTTTTGGGTAGAAAATAAATTTTCTACCCAAAATTTAACCAATCCTCACACAAAGATAACAAAGAATTTGATGGCTAAGATAGTATCTCTCAATACAAATTGTAGCCCAATTACAAGCACTCAACCCAATTGAAAAAGATAAGAATTAAAATTACAATTGGGGTTTCTAGACAATTTTGGGATTTAAGCACAAATGCTTGGATTTGATGTTTGGATGTTTGCTTTTGGATCAATAGTTGTTGCTGGAGCTTTTAGAGGTCCCTTTTATACCTTCTCATTGATTTCTAACCGTTGTGGTTGTTGCATTCATTAATAGAGCCGTTGATGGTGTTATATCACCTCCATAAATGCAGTCTGCAACCACCCGTTTCGGAACGCGGGAACCTGTTTCGAAACGGACCAAAATAGAAAGAGCCGTTGGGGTGCATTTAAGAGCCCGTTTCGAAATGGATTGAACTCGTTTCAAAACACTTTTGCCACTGTCAAGGGTCGTTTCGAAACAGCTTGAGCCCGTTTTGAAACACCCTAACGGTTTCTGAAAATTCAGTTAAAAACTTTGCAACGATCATATTTTTCAAATCAAAAATGAAGAACCGTTTCGAAACACTTGAAGTCGTTTCGATACGGGTTCTTATGTTCTAAAGCTGTTTCGATACCCGTTTCGGAACAGGGGTTGGCAGTGGTGAAATCGTTTCGAAACGCCTTAGGCTGTTTTGAAACAGGGGCTTGAAAAACACTGTTTCGGCTTTAAACACTTAGAAAATATTTGAAAATCTTAGTTTTTAACTTTGGCATTGTTGAGTTGAGAGGAGCTCGATTCGATCAACCAATGTTGCTCACCAAGTGGTGGAGAGGTGGATTTTTGGGTGTTAGGGTTTAGGAAGCTAGAATGGAAATTGGCACAATGATTTATAGTGGTTCAACCTTCTAACCAAGGTCTACACCCACTACCTTAGCTCCACACTAAGGATTTCTCAATCAATCCACTATTGATTCGTCCCCTTTTCTAGGCTTAGGAGGTAACCCTTACACACAATCAAGCTTTCTACCCAAAGCCTTGATTGAAACCCTCTCTTACAAAGAGATAAACAAAGCAAACTTAAAACCCTCTAATAGGTGTTTGTTTGCACAATTAAGCACTCACCCAAAACCTAAAACACTTGAGCAAATTTGACAATTTTGGCTCACTAGTGTTTGTCTATACAATGAATGACAATTTAAGCTCTAAGACAATTCTTGATCATTTGATGTTTGACAATATGAGCATTAGCCTTCTCTTGATGCTTGGAGGTCCCTTTTATACTCCCAAATGAGTTTGTAGCCGTTACTAGCCGTTGGGATCAATTTGGAGCCGTTAAAGACTTTATTTCCCTTCATAAACGCTGTTCTGCAGCTATCCACATCGATACGCATGGAACCGTATCGGTACGGCCTTCATAGAAAGTAGCCGTTGAGCTCTTGCCAGCCTAGGCGTATCGATACGCTTGAGGACGTATCGGTATGGGTTCACATTTGAATGGCCGTTGGGAAATAGCCGTTGGGGTTGGTTGAAAGGGGATCGGTACGCTTACCTGGCGTATCGAAACGATCCCGATGCGTATCGAAACGGCAAGGGCCTGTATTGATACGGGTTTTGACAGTGGCCAAATTGGGGCAAAAAGGTATCGATACGGGTAAGACCGTATCGGTACGGGTACTTTGAAAACACAAGTTTGGCTATTAAAAACATGAAAAATCTTTGCCAAAAACCTCTTAAAATACCTCAAACATAATTTCAAGTTGTTTGGACTTAAAGACAAGTTTTAAATTCTTTTCAAATTAGTCCAAAACATTTTTCAATTATTATATCAAAACATTAGTTCTACAATCTCCCCCTTTTTGATATAATAAAAAACCACTTGAAAAATTGTTTAGGATTTTCCCCCTTTAACTTTAAAAATGTGAATAAGAGACTAAAGATATGAAATCAAATAAAGCTCCCCCTTATTCATTTGAAAAAACAATTTTTCAAACCATTTCTCCCCTATTTGTTATATCAAAAAGAATTTAAAACATTAAGTTCAAAATAACAATAGAGGTAAAATTTTGACAAAAGTATAAATTTGGTTTAAAAATGGCTCCCCCTTACTCAAAGCATCATCAAAATGTTAGTCCATCATTAATGATCATCTAGTTGAATAAACTAAAAATAAAATAAATAAATGCTAAAACAACTAGATTTTTACCAACACTTGAACTCAAGGTAGGATGTGAAGCCTTCCTTCTTCAAGTGTTCTTCTTTGTGTGCATGGAGCCCCCCCTCAATGTTTGACTTGTTGAACATCTCCATCACACCTAGCAATAGACAATCAAGTAATTTTTGGTATCCAAATTGCTTTGGATCCATGAACATTAGTAGCACAAATTTTTTACCCCTTAGGAATCCATTTTTCAATGTCATCCTTTTTAATTTAGGGACCCAAACACTTCTAAAACATTTACCATTTTTAAATTTAGGGGCACTAGATTGTCTAACATAGAAATTTGATTTTCCAAAATTGTTTTTCATTTCTAGCTCTTTGGAAATCAAATCCTTTTCTTCTTGAACTTTTTGAAGCAATTTTTCTAAATCAAAACATTTTAATTCAAACTCTTCAAGTTTTGCTTCAAGTTCAAGTTTGGTTTTAGAAAGCAAATCATTTTGAATTTTTAACTTTGAAATCAATTTATTGTTTTTCAAAATGTGGCTTTTAAAATCTAAAACCAAATCATCATAGGCATCTTGTAATTCATCAAAAGAGTAAGAACATGAAGTAGATGAATTAGAAGTTACCCTTGAATCTTCTTCGATGACCATAAGGCAAAAGTTGGCTTGTTCATCGTCGGTGGAGTCTTCATCACTCCAAGTAGCCACATGTGTCTTCTTCTTATGGCTTGAAGTGCTTGCCCTCTCCTTTCTCTTAGGTTCTCGTTCAAGCTGTCTCAAAGCTTTCTTCATGAACGGGGCACACTTCTTGAAGAGATGAACTATCTCTTCATCTTCATCCTCCTCTTCACTTGAGTGGACATGATGGCAAGTGGAGGACTTAAGAGCCATGTCACTTGCATTGATGCCAAGCCCTTTGATTTTCTTCTCTCCCATAGCTCTAATTTCTTCCCTCTTCTTCTCATCCTCTTTGTTCTTCTTCATGATTTGATGAGTAAGGAGTGACCCCATAAGTTCATCAAGCTTCAAGGTCTTCAAATTCTTTGCTTCGATGATGGCGGTCCTTTTTGAGTCTCAAGACTCGGGAAGTGAGTAGATGAGCTTTCGAACAAGCTTCTCTTCCGGGATGGCTTCTCCATAACCTTTAAGACCATTGGCGATGGTGGAGAACCTATCAAACATCTTCTCGATGTTCTCTTCCGGATCCATTTTGAAGTTCTCATACTCTAAGGTTAGGAGCCCAATCTTGGTCTCCTTGACTTCATCGGTCCCCTCGTATGTGACTTCAAGCTTGTCCCATACTTCCTTGGCACTCTCACAAGAAGACATCTTCTAATAGATGGATGGACCAAATGCACAAAATAGAATGTGCAAGGCTTTGCAATTTAGCTCCATCTTCTTGCGATCGTCGGCACTCCACTCCGCTTTACTTCTTTGAGGCACGAATGGACCATCTTCAACTACATCCCATAGCTTGTAATCTCTTGATTTGATGAAGAACTTCATCTTTGTCTTGCAATGGGCATAGTGAGTCCCGTCAAAGAAAGGCGGTTTGTCGATTGAATGTGCCATTGAGCCGGTTGATGAACTAGTGATCGGGCTTGCCGGATCTTCTCAATAGGATGTGAATCCCCTTCGATTGAGCCAAGCTCTGATACCAATTGTTGAGTTGAGAGGAGCTCGATTCGATCAACCAATGTTGCTCACCAAGTGGTGGAGAGGTGGATTTTTGGGTGTTAGGGTTTAGGAAGCTAGAATGGAAATTGGCACAATGATTTATAGTGGTTCAACCTTCTAACCAAGGTCTACATCCACTACCTTAGCTCCCCACTAAGGATTTCTCAATCAATCCACTATTGATTCGTCCCCTTTTCTAGGCTTAGGAGGTAACCCTTACACACAATCAAGCTTTCTACCCAAAGCCTTGATTGAAACCCTCTCTTACAAAGAGATAAACAAAGCAAACTTAAAACCCTCTAATAGGTGTTTGTTTGCACAATTAAGCACTCACCCAAAACCTAAAACACTTGAGCAAATTTGATAATTTTGGCTCACTAGTGTTTGTCTATACAATGAATGACAATTTAAGCTCTAAAATAATTCTTGATCATTTGATGTTTGAAAATATGAGCATTAGCCTTCTCTTGATACTTGGAGGTCCCTTTTATACTCCCAAATGAGTTTGTAGCCGTTACTAGCCGTTGGGATCAATTTGGAGTCGTTGAATACTTTATTTCCCTTCATAAATGCTGTTCTGCAACTATCCGTATCGATACGCGTGGAACCGTATCGGTACGGCCTTCATAGGAAGTAGCTGTTGAGCTCTTGCCAGCCTAGGCGTATCGATACGCTTGAGGGCGTATCGGTACGGGTTCACATTTGAATGGCCGTTGGGAAATAGCCGTTGGGGTTGGTTGAAAGGGGATCGGTACGCTCACCTGGCGTATCAAAACGATCCCGATCCGTATCGAAACGGCAAGGGTCTGTATCGATACGGGTTTTGACAGTGGCCAAACTGGGCAAAAAGGTATCGATACGGGTAAGACCGTATCGGTACGAGTACTTAGAAAACACAAGTTTGGCTATTAAAAACATGAAAAATATTTGCCAAAAACCTCTTAAAATACCTCAAACATAATTTCAAGTTGTTTGGACTTAAAGACAAGTTTTAAATTCTTTTCAAATTAGTCCAAAACATTTTTCAATTATTATATCAAAACATTAGTTCTACAGGCATATTCTTAAAATCATATGAGGATGTTTGAGGACTTAAAAATTCGTTTTGACATTTTCAATTTAGTCCTTAGGTTCTTTAGTTATATCAAAATTAAAATATCAGTTTCACATAATTGCTCTTCTCTCTAGCAAGGGCTTAGTGTGATATGGAATGATGTCTTTGACAATATTTTGTGGAACCTTGGTCATGGCCGTGATGCAGATTTTTGGAGGGATCCTTGGTACCTAACATTGGGCCGTTGATCGCATATGTCTGGCCTGTGTTTGCCAGTGAAATACACAGTGTGTCGGTTTCGACAATGGCCACTTTAGATGGTGAGTGACAGTGGTCTCAACTCCAACATTTGTTACTGTCACATGTGCTCCTTCGAATTGCTGTTGTCAAAGGCCTTAATGTCGATATTCAAGAGGATTCCAATTGCAATGGTGCACCGGATCGTAAGTTCAAAGTTAAGGCTGTGTATTGTCACGAACTTATTCTCTCCAAATGATCCGTGCGGCATTAGCACTCTCACCACGATGCTTACAAGCCTCTTCTCACGCAACGCTATGGCTAAACACACAATTAGCTAATGAAAACACAAGAAACTTGAGAAGGCTAGAGAGTTTACAATGAAAAGACCTTGTATTGAACTTAGAAAGGAAACTTTACAAGAGAGATAACTTGTGTGAATTATGGGATGGATTATAAATGACACTAACTAGCCTATTTATAGGCACCCACCTCCCTAATGGATGGTGGAGATTTATTTGATCGGACGACTCACATTTTGCCTCCCAAAATATCTTACAACACCTAGGAGTATCTAGATAATTCCATACTTATCTAGTATTATCCTAAATGGTCTAAAAGCTCTATCATATACTAGAGTTGTCCCTATAGATCTACACTTGTCTATAAGCTTCTAGAATGTTTCGAAGATGTCCAGTCTTGCCCTGAGCCTTTCGGAGTTGTCTCGATGCTTCCACGAACTTCCCGAGCCTTCTAGGTCCTTCCGGGTGAGCCTAGATTATTGTGGAGCGTCCTGGAACCTCCTAGAACATGGTGGAATGTCTCAAGAGAGTTGTGGGCCTCTCTAGGCCGTTCTAGATCCTTCCTTAGATCATGCTTGGCCTTATAATGTCCAAGGCACTCCATTTTGCCTAGGTTGGCTCGAGTGCACCTAGGGGGCACTTCTCAGTCGGTCCTGGTACACCTTGGTGGGGCATGACATTGTCCCCCACCTGATCTCGCGACATCCTCGTCACGTCTCGATTGGGCGGATGAGGCGTTGTCACCATGCTTCCGCTGTCTCCTAGTTCGCCTCTTCTTCACCCTCGGCTTGACAGTTTTTCCCTTGGCTATCACACTGGGTCGCACACTTGGTTGGACCCTTTTGGCCCTCGTTGTCTTAGCCTGGGAAGCCTTGCTCTCCTTGTGCTCATCCAACCCCTTGGATGGCTTGGCTTGATCGACGCCTTTGTCAAGCCTTCTTGTTCCATCGACTCCTTTGATGATGGAAACAAGCAGTCTTCTATCGGGACACAACTTCATCACATGAGGTCCATCACATAGGTAGCACTTCACCCTTGTGCATACCTTCCCTTGCGGTATGGACTTAGCCTTCCCGTTGCCACGATCCCCTTTCGTGGACTTGACCCCGTCGACACATCCTTGCTTTCCCCTGACAAGCTTGGTTGGTGGCTCGGCCTTACCTTCGGCCATTGGAGATGGTTGGTCATCTTCTTGCTCTACCTTGAGCATCGACCCTGGCTTAAGTCCCTCATCGCCACGTCCCTCGTGGATGGAACTTCCCTCGTTCCTCCCGGTGTCCCCCACCGATTGAAGTGCTGAAATCACTTGCATGGATCCCATCTGTGCACCCTCGTCGCCACTGTCGCTGCCACTACCTTCTTGGTGCTTGGCTAAGAGCGAAGTAAGGGCTTAGCGTTGCGGACATTCCCGCGTCCAATGGTCATTGTCACAGATGAAGTAGTTGTTGGGTGGTGACTTCCTCGCACCATGATAGTCTTTGGACTTGCCCTTCCAAGGAGACGAGTCTCGACGCTTAGACTTGTCTTCCTCGTGACCCTCCTTGCGATAGCTCCTCTCTCCCCCACCTTTGGCATGGCCATCTCTATCATCCTTTGGCCTGGGGGTGAACTCCCTATGGCTAGAGTAGTCGATGAGACTCTCGACTACGGAAATGGCATCGACTAGGTTCTGCACCCCTCGACGCCTTATCTCACTCTTTGCCCATTGTTGAAGTCCATCGACAAAGTTAAAGAGTGAACCTTTGTCGGAGAGATCGGGGATCTCAAGCACCAGCCTTGTGAACTCCTTGACGTAGTCTCTGATGCTCCCCGTTTGCTTAAGCCGACGCAATCGAGCTCTTGCCTCATTCTCGGCGTTCTCCGGATAGAACTGCCGTTTAAGTTCCCTTTTAAAATCATTGAAGGTAAAGATGGTGCACGTACCTCTCTCAATGTCAAGATGCATTCTCATCTACCAAAACATCGCGGTGTCGGTGAGATTAGAGCAGTCTTCTAAATCATGGTGGCATCCCCCTCGATGCCAACGGCTCTGAAGTATTGCTCCAAGCCATACAAGAAGTTATCCACTTCTTTAGCATCGCGTGACCCCAAAAATGTCTTAGGTTTGAGCACCTCGACCCTTCTGGTCTCGTATGAGGTGGTTAACCCCGCGGCCATGGCGCGCTTGCATAATGCAAGGTCGCCTTGCAACGTCCCTAGTTGGGCATGCACGTTGGCAAGTTCACGTTGGAATGACTCATGTACTTTTGTAAGCTCTCCTATGAGCGTGTGGCGGACTTCACTCATTTCCGCGTACAAGGTCTCTTCTAGCTTGATCTTCATAGCCTTCACGGCCGTGTGGATCTCATCGTTCTCCGCCTCGAGGCCTTCAATCCGTTCTTGAAGGTCGTCCACGTGGGCACCCATGCCCCCAACGCTTTCCTCCACATGAGTCAAGCGTGACTCCAAGCTAGAGAGTGTGTCCTTGGACTTGGCACGAGGCCTTGTCTCCACAAGGTCGGCCCTTACTTCACACCCATGTTGGTCATGTGTGACCTCGGTCTCCGACGGGCTAGCAACTTGGTTCTTTCCGGTCTTGGCCATGCTCACAATGATCGAAACACGCTCTGATACCAACTGTCATGGACTTATTCTCTTCAAATGATCCGTGCAACATTAGCACTCTCACCATGATGCTAACAAGCCTTGTCCCACGCAACGCTATAGCTAAACACACAAGAAGGCTAGAGAGTTTACAAAGAAAAGACCTTGTATTGAACTTAGAAAGGAAACTTTACAAGAGAGATAACTTATGTGAATCATGGGATGGATTACAAATGACCCTAACTAGCCTATTTATAGGCACCCACCTCCCTAATGGATGATGGAGATTTATTTGATCGGACGGCTCACATTTTGCCTCCCAAAATATCTTACAACACCTAGGAGTATCTAGATAATTCCATACTTATCTAGTATTATCCTAAATGGTCTAAAATCTCTATTATATTCTAGATTATTCTAGAGTTGTCCCTATAGATCTACACTTGTCTATAAGCTTCTAGAATGTTCCGGAGATGTCCAGTCTTGTCCCGAGCCTTCCGAAGTTGTCTCGATGCTTCCAAGAATTTCCCGAGCCTTCTAGGTCCTTCCGGGTGAGCCTAGATTGTTGTGGAGTGTCCTGGAATCTCCTAGAACATAGTGGAATGTCTCAAGAGAGTTGTGGACCTCTCTAGGCTGTTCTAGATCCTTCCTTGGATCATGCTTGGCATTATAATGTCCAAAGCACTCCATTTTTCCTTGGTTGGCTCAAGTGTACTTAGGGGGCACTCCTCGGTTGGTCCTAGTGCACCTTGGTGGGGCGTGACAGTGTGCTCTAAGATCGCAGCCTATTTATGGTCCTCATGATATCATTTGGGGGATTGTGTCAAAATTTCATGGTTTGTAGCGGAATAAGACTTTTATTTGGTTTGCATGCTGTGATAAGCTAATGAAGAACGGGGAACGAGTTTGCAGACATTTCACCGTGGATGGACGTTGCCCTCTTTGCATTGTCGTTTGGAAAGATACGGGTCATATGTTGCATTTGTGCCCATCGACAATCTTGGTCTGGTCAATATTAATTAAGCAAGAGAGGCTAGTGGAGTTTTTAACGATGGGTTTTATAAAAAGGATTCGTCTCAATTTTTCGGATTTTAGTTATTTTGCCAATGATAGTAGAGATTGAGACCTTATATTTGGCGTTGTTCTATGGAACTTGTGGTTGTTTAGGAACTCTATTGCATTCAACAATTCGTTGGAGGATAGTGGATCGGTTCTTGAACGGAGTTGCAGGCTTCTAGCTCTCTCGGTTCATGCTGCGCAATCTTCGTATGAGTCTAGTCCGGTCAGCTCAATGCAGCAAAATTCGATTTCCTAGACTCCACCTCAGAATGGTTAGATTAAAATCAACAGTGATGGGTCTCGGGATAATGTTCACCTTTTTTCATCAAAAAAAAGTTTACTTGCAAAGTGGATTTAAGAAAACCAAATTTGCCTTTTATTAACTAATTATTCTTCTATTCATCTAATTTGATTTTTTGTTTTAATCATCCAATTTTTATTTTTAACTAACAGAGGCATCGTTTGCTGAAGTGGGCTTCCACACTCTTGCAGTTCAAGTGTCACCCAGAACACATGAGTGTAAACATGTCGACGCCTCCGAAGAACAACACAATGTCGTGCATTGAATGGGCGGAGGTATTCGATTCATTTGTAGCTTGCAAAGTTGATGTCGCTTAGGACATAAATGTTACATGATCATCCGCACTTTTAAAGATCAATTTTCATTCGAGACGTAGAAGTACGGGAATCTTGATGCCCTTAGATAATAACACAATACCATATGAATAATCATGATATCATAGCATCATATGGGCGGAGGCTACTAGTTCTCTTTACTCATCGCAATATCATATGTAATTTTGAATAGTAATCTTCGTTTATTTGATCAATGCAGAATTAAGCGTTGGATCAGCAGGAGCAACATCTACTGGAGCATGCATCGACACTTATTGAGATGTGTGGGGCTCGATTCGATCAACCGTTCTTGCTCGCCAAGTGTGGAGAAGTTGGATAATTGGGTGTTTTAGTGGGATGTGAAAATTTGGCAATTTGACACAATGATTTATAGTGGTTCAACCTTCTAACCAAGGTCTACATCCACTACCTTAGCTCCCCACTAAGGATTTCCAACAAATTCACTAAGAATTTCGTCCCCTTTTCTAGGATTAGGAGGAAACCGTTACAACCCTCAAAGCTTTCTACCCAAAGCTTGAAGGAACACTCTCTTTACAAAGAAAGACTTAGCAAACTAGAAATCCCTCTAAAAGGGGTTTGTTTGCAATTCTAAGCACTCACCCAAAACCTAAACACTTGAAAAAATTTAACAATGTAAGCTCACAAGTGTTGTCTAAGCAAGAAATAAACAATTTAAGCTCTAGACAAATTTTGACATCATAATGTTGTTACAATTGAAGCATTAACCATTACAAGATGCTTGGAGGTCCCTTTTATACTCCCAATTGAGTTTGTAGCCGTTACTAGCCGTTGGGGATGATTTGGAGCCGTTGAGGACTTTATTTCCCTTCATAAATGCTGTTCTGCAGCTATTCGTATCGATACGGGTGTCACCGTATCGGTACGGCCTTTATGAGGAACTAGCCGTTGGGCTCTTGCCAGCCTAGGCGTATCGATACGCTTGAGGGCGTATCGGTACGGGTTCACATTTAAATGACCGTTGGGAAATAGCCGTTGGGGTTGGTTGAAAGGGGATCGGTACGCTTACCTGGCGTATCGAAACGATCCCGATCCGTATCGAAACGGCCAAGCCTGTTTCGATACGGGTTTTGGCAGTGACCAAACTTGGGCAAAAAGGTATCGGTACGGGTACAACCGTATCGATACGGGTACGTTGAAAATACAAGTTTGACTATTAAAAACATGAAAAATCTTTGCCAAAAACCTCTTAAAATACCTCAACCATAATTCAAGTTGTTTGGACTTAAAATCAAGTTTTAAATTCTTTTCAAATTAGTCCAAAACATTTTTCAATTATTATATCAAAACATTCGTTCTACAATCTCCCCCTTTTTGATATAATAAAACTTACTTGAAAAATTGTTTGGGATTCTCCCCCTTTAACTTTAAAAATGTGAATAAGAGAATGAAGATATGAAATCAAATAAAGCTCCCCCTTATTCATTTGAAAATTCAATTTTTCAAACCAATTTCTCCCCATTTTTGTTATATCAAAAAGAATTTAAAATGACATTTAGGTCAAAATAACATAGGAGGCAAAAAAAGAAAAATTGACACACTTAAAATTTTGGTTTTAAAAATTGGCTCCCGCTTACTCAAAGCATCATAAGAATGTTAGTTCAACATATATGATTATCTAGTTGACTTAAATGAAAAATAATCAAATAGAAACAAATGCAACTAGATTTTACCACACATGAATTCAAGGTAGGATGTGAAGCCTTCCTTCTTCAAGTGTTCTTCCTTGTGTGCATGGAGCTCCCCCTCAAAGTTTGACTTGTTGATCACTCTCCATCACACCTAGCAAAAGACAATCAAGTGATTTTTGGTATCCAAATTGCTTTGGATCCATAGACATTAGTAGCACAAAATTTAGTCCCCTTAGGAATCCATTTTTCAATTTCATCCTTTTTAGTTGAAGTGGTTAGTCCTTTTGGGACCCAAACACTTCTAAAACATTTTCCATTCACAAATCTAGGGGCACTAGATTGTCTTACATAAAAATTTGATTTTCCAAAATTATTTTTCTTTTCAAGTTCATTGGAAATCAAATCTTTTTCTTTTTGAACTTTAAGAAGCAAATTTTGTAAATCAAGACATTTTTATTCAAAATCTTTCAATTTTGCTTCAAGTTCAAGATTTGTTTTGGAAAGCAAATCATTTTCAATTTTTATTTTTGAAATCAACTTTTTGTTCTTGGAAAATGATGCCTTGGATTCCAAAAGCAAATAATCATAGGCATCTTGTAACTCATCAAATGTATAAGAATTTGAAATAGATGAGTTAGAAGTTACCTCCCCCTCATTGAGGGCCATCAAGCATAGGTGGGCTACTTCATCATCGGTGGAGTCTTCATCACTCCATGTGGCCACATATGCTTGTTTTGAAGATGAACCCTTCTTTTTGGATTTGTGGGAGTCCTTCATCTTCTTCATCGATTCATGCTTGGATTTTTCCATTTTGCTCTTTATGAACCGGGCAAATTTGTTGAAGAGATAGGCCATCTCTTCATCTTCACTTTCCTTCTCACTTGAATCTACATGATGGCATGTGGAGGATTTGAGAGCTATGGCACTAGCATTGATGCCTAGCTCCATGATCTTCTTCTTCCCCATCGCTCTAATCTCTTCCTTCTTCTTCTCCTCTTCTTTGTTTTTCTTCATTATTTGATGAGTGAGAAGCGACCCCATGAGTTCATCAAGCTTCAAGGTTTTGAGATTCTTGGCTTCGATGATGGCGGTTCTCTTTGAGTCCTATGACTCGGGAAGGGAGTAGATGAGCTTTCGGACAAGCTTCTCTTCCGAGATGGCTTCTCCATAAGCTTTAAGTCCATTTGTGATAGTGGAGAACCTATCAAACATCTTCTCGATGTTTTCTTCCGGATCCATCTTGAAGTTCTCATACTCTAAGGTTAGGAGCCCAATCTTGGTCTCCTTGACTTCATCGGTTCCCTCGTATGTGATTTCAAGCTTGTCCCATACCTCATTGGCACTTTCACAAGAAGACATCTTCTCATAGATGGTTGGGCCAAATGCACAAAAGAGCATGTGCAAGGCTTTGCAATTAAGCTCCATCTTCTTGCGATCATCGGCACTCCATTCCTCTTTGCTTCCTTGAGTCACGAACGGACCATCTTAAACTATGTCCCATAGCTTGTAATCTCTTGACTTCAAGAAGAATTTCATCTTTGTCTTCCAATGGGCATTGTGATTTCCGTCGAATAAGGGCGGTTTGTCGATGGAATGCGCCATTTGAGCCGGTAGGTGAAATTTTGATCAAGCTTGCCGGATCTTCTCAATAGGATGTGAATCCCTTTCGATTGATCCAAGCTCTGATACCAATTGTTGAGATGTGTGGGGCTCGATTCGATCAACCGTTCTTGCTCGCCAAGTGTGGAGAAATTGGATAATTGGGTGTTTTAGTGGGAGGTGAAAATTTGGCAATTTGACACAAGGATTTATAGTGGTTCAACCTTCTAACCAAGGTCTACATCCACCACCTTAGCTCCCCACTAAGGATTTCCAACAAATTCACTAAGAATTTCGTCCCATTTTCTAGGATTAGGAGGAAACCGTTACAACCCTCAAAGTGTAGAACTAATGTTTTGATATAATAATTGAAAAATGTTTTGGACTAATTTGAAAAGAATTTAAAACTTGTTTTTAAGTCCAAACAACTTGAAATTATGTTTGAGGTATTTTAAGAGGTTTTAGGCAAAGATTTTTCATGTTTTTAATAGCCAAACTTGTGTTTTCAAAGTACCCGTACCGATACGGTCTTACCCGTATCGATACCTTTTTACCCCAGTTTGCCCACTGTCAAAACCCGTATCGATACAAGCCTTTGTCGTAACGATACGGATCGGGATCGTTTCGATACGCCAGGTAAGCGTACCGATCCCCTTTCAACCAACCCCAACGGCTATTTCCCAACGGCCATTTAAATGAGAACCCGTACCGATACGCCCTCAAGCGTATCGATACGCCTAGGCTGGCAAGAGCCCAACTGCTAGTTTCTGATGAAGGCCGTACCAATACGGTTACGCGCGTATCGATATGGATAGCTGCAGAACAGCATTAATGAAGGGAAATAAAGTCCTCAACGGCTCCAATTCATCCCTAACGGCTAGTAACGGCTACAAACTCATTTGGGAGTATAAAAGGGACCTCCAAGCATCAAGAGAAGGCTAATGCTCATATTGTCAAACATCAAATGATCAATTATTGTCTTAGTGCCTAAATTGTCAATTCTTGTATAGACAAACACTAGTGAGCCAAAATTGTCAAATTTGCTCAAGTGTTTTAGGTTTTGGGTGAGTGCTTAATTGTGCAAACAAACACTTATTAGAGGGTTTTAAGTTTGTTTTGTTTATCTCTTTGTAAGAGAGGGTTTCAATCAAGGCTTTGGGTAGAAAGCTTGATTGTGTGTAAGGGTTACCTCCTTAGCCTATAAAAGGGGACGAATCAATAGTGGATTGATTGAGAAATCTTTAGTGGGGAGCTAAGGTAGTGGATGTAGACCTTGGTTAGAAGGTTGAACCACTATAAATCATTGTGTCACATTTCAATTTAGCTTCCACAACCCTTCCACCCAAATATCCACCTCTCCACCACTTGGTGAGCAACATTGGTTGATCGAATCGAGCCCCACACAACTCAACAATTGGTATCAGAGCTTGGCTCAATCGAAGAGGATTCACATCCTATTGAGAAGGTCCAGCAAGCTCGATCACTTTTTCATCAACCGGCTCAATGGCATATTCAATCGACAAATCGCCATTCTTCGACGGAACCCACTATGCCCATTGGAAGACAAAGATGAAGTTCTTCATCAAATCAAGAGATTACAAGCTATGGGATGTAGTTGAAGATGGTCCGTTCGTGCCTCAAAGAAGTAAAGCGAAGTGGAGTGCCGACGATCGCAAGAAGATGGAGCTAAATTGCAAAGCCTTGCACATTCTATTTTGTGCATTTGGTCCATCCATCTATGAGAAGATGTCTTCTTGTGAGAGTGCCAAGGAGGTATGGGACAAGCTTGAAGTCACATACGAGGGAACCGATGAAGTCAAGGAGACCAAAATTGGGCTCCTAACCTTAGAGTATGAGAACTTCAAGATGGATCCGGAAGAGAACATCGAGAAGATGTTTGATAGATTCTCCACCATCACCAATGGTCTTAAAGGTTATGGAGAAGCCATCCCGGAAGAAAAGCTTGTCCGAAAGCTCATCTACTCACTTCCCGAGTCATGGGACTCAAAGAGGACCACCATCATCGAAGCCAAAAATTTGAAGACTTTGAAGCTTGATGAACTCATGGGGTCACTCCTTACTCATCAAATCATGAAGAAGAACAAAGAGGATGAGAAGAAGAGGGAAGAAATTAGAGCTATGGAAGAGAAGAAAATAAAAGGGCTTGGCATCAATGCAAGTGCCATGGCTCTCAAATCCTCCACTTGTCATCATGTCTACTTAAGTGAAGAGGAGGATAAAGATGAAGAGATAGTTCATCTCTTCAAGAAGTGTGCCCCGTTCATGAAGAAAGCCTTGAGAGAGCTTGAACGAGAACCTAAGAGAAAGGAGAGGGCAAGCACTTTAAGCCATAAGAAGAAGGCACATGTGGCTACTTGGAGTGATGAGGACTCCACCGACGATGAACAAGCCAACCTTTGCCTTATGGCCATCGAAGAAGATTCAAGGGTAACTTATAATTCATCTACTTCATGTTCTTATTCCTTTGATGAATTACAAGATGCCTATGATGATTTGGTTTTAGATTTTAAAAGCCACATTTTGAAAAACAATAAATTGATTTCAAAGTTAAAAATTCAAAATGATTTGCTTTCTAAAACCAAACTTGAACTTGAAGCAAAACTTGAAGAGTTTGAATTAAAATGTTTTGATTTACAAAAATTGCTTCAAAAAGTTCAAGAAGAAAAAGATTTGATTTCCAAAGAGCTTGAAAAGAAAAACAATGTTGGAAAATCATTTTTTTATGTTAGACAATCTAGTGCCCCTAGATTTGTAAAAGGAAAATGTTTTAGAAGTATTTTGGTCCCAAAAGGACTTAATACTTCAATTAAAAAGGATGACATTGAAAAATGGATTCCTAAGGGGACTAAAATTTGTGCTACTAACGTTCATGGATCCAAAGCAATTTGGATACCAAAAGTCACTTGATTGTCTTTTGCTAGGTGTGATGGAGATGTTCAACAAGTCAAACATTGAGGGGGAGGTCCATGCACACAAGGAAGAACACTTGAAGAAGGAAGGCTTCACATCCTCCCTTGGGTTCAAGTGTTGGTAAAAATCTAGTTGTTTTTGCATTTACTTGTTTTATTTTTAGTTTATTCAACTAGATGATCATAAATGTTGGACTAACATTTTTAATGATGCTTTGAGTAAGGGGGAGCCAATTTTAAAACAAAATTTTAAGTGTGCCAATTTTTTGCCTCCTATGTTATTTTGAGCTAAATGTCATTTTAAATTCTTTTTGATATAACAAAAAGGGGGAGAAATGGTTTTGAAAAATTGAATTTTCAAATGAATAAGGAGGAGCTTTAATTGATTTCATATCCTTAATCTCTTATTCACATTTTTAAAGATAAAGGGGGAGAATCCCAAACAATTTTTCAAGTTAGTTTTATTATATCAAAAAGGGGGAGATTGTAGAACTAATGTTTTGATATAATAATTGAAAAATGTTTTGGACTAATTTGAAAAGAATTTAAAACTTGTTTTTAAGTCCAAACAACTTGAAATTATGTTTGAGGTATTTTAAGAGGTTTTTGACAAAGATTTTTCATGTTTTTAATAGCCAAACTTGTGTTTTCAAAGTACCCGTACCGATACGGTCTTACCCGTATCGATACCTTTTTGCCCCAGTTTGGCCACTGTCAAAACCCGTATCAATACAGGCCCTTGCCGTTTCGATACGCATCGAGATCGTTTCGATACGCCAGGTAAGCGTACCGATCCCCTTTCAACCAACCCCAACGGCTATTTCCCAACGGCCAATTAAATGAGAACCCGTACCGATACGCCCTCAAGCGTATCGATACGCCTAGGCTGGCAAGAGCCCAACGGCTAGTTTCTGATGAAGACCGTACCGATACGGTTACACGCGTATCGATACGGATAGCTGCATAACAGCATTAATGAAGGGAAATAAAGTCCTCAACAGCTCCAATTCATCCCTAACGGCTAGTAACGGCTACAAACTCATTTGGGAGTATAAAAGGGACCTCCAAGCATCAAGAGAAGGCTAATGCTCATATTTTCAAACATCAAATGATCAATTATTGTCTTAGTGCCTAAATTGTCAATTCTTGTATAGACAAACACTAGTGAGCCAAAATTGTCAAATTTGCTCAAGTGTTTTAGGTTTTGGGTGAGTGCTTAATTGTGCAAACAAACACCTATTAGAGGGTTTTAAGTTTGCTTTGTTTATCTCTTTGTAAGAGAGGGTTTCAATCAAGGCTTTGGGTAGAAAGCTTGATTGTGTGTAAGGGTTACCTCCTAAGCCTAGAAAAGGGGACAAATCAATAGTGGATTGATTGTGAAATCCTTAGTGGGGAGCTAAGGTAGTGGATGTAGACCTTGGTTAGAAGGTTGAACCACTATAAATCATTGTGTCACATTTCAATTTAGCTTCCACAACCCTTCCACCCAAATATCCACCTCTCCACCACTTGGTGAGCAACATTGGTTGATCGAATCGAGCCCCACACAACTCAACACAAAGCTGTCTACCCAAAGCTTGAAGGAACACTCTCTTTACAAAGAAAGACTTAACAAACTAGAAATCCCTCTAAAAGGTGTTTGTTTGCAATTCTAAGCACTCACCCAAAACCTAAACACTTGAGCAAATTTAATAATGTAAGCTCACAAGTGTTGTCTAAGAAAGAAATAAACAATTTAAGCTCTAGACAAATTTTGACATCATAATGTTGTTACAATTGAAGCATTAACCATTACAAGATGCTTGGAGGTCCCTTTTATACTCCCAATTGAGTTTGTAGCCGTTACTAGCCGTTGGGGATGATTTGGAGCCTTTGATGACTTTATTTTTCTTCATAAATGCTGTTCTACAGCTATTCGTATCGATACGCGTGTCACCGTATCGGTACGGCCTTCATGAGGAACTAGCCGTTGGGCTCTTGCCAGCCTAGGCGTATCGATACGCTTGAGGGCGTATCGGTACGTGTTCATATTTAAATGGCCGTTGGGAAATAGCCGTTAGGGTTGGTTGAAAGGGGATCAGTACGCTTACCTGGCGTATCGAAACGATCCCGATCCGTATCGAAACGGTCAAGCCTATTTCGATACGGGTTTTGGCAGTGACCAAACTTGGGCAAAAAGGTATCGGTACGGGTACAACCGTATCGATACGGGTACGTTGAAAATACAAGTTTGACTATTAAAAACATGAAAAATCTTTACCAAAAACCTCTTAAAATACCTCAACCATAAATTCAAGTTGTTTGGACTTAAAATCAAGTTTTAAATTCTTTTCAAATTAGTCCAAAACATTTTTCAATTATTATATCAAAACATTAGTTCTACAATCTCCCCCTTTTTGATATAATAAAACTTACTTGAAAAATTGTTTGGGATTCTCCCCCTTTAACTTTAAAAATGTGAATAAGAGATTGAAGATATGAAATCAAATAAAGCTCCCCTTATTCATTTGAAAATTCAATTTTTCAAACCAATTTCTCCCCATTTTTGTTATATCAAAAAGAATTTAAAATGACATTTAGGTCAAAATAACATAGGAGGCAAAAAAAGAAAAATTGACACACTTAAAATTTTGGTTTTAAAAATTGGCTCCCCCTTACTTAAAGCATCATAAGAATGTTAGTTCAACATATATGATTATCTAGTTGACTTAAATGAAAAATAATCAAATAGAAACAAATGCAACTAGATTTTACCACACTTGAATTCAAGGTAGGATGTGAAGCCTTCCTTCTTCAAGTGTTCTTCCTTGTGTGCATGGAGCTCCCCCTCAAAGTTTGACTTGTTGATCACTCTCCATCACACCTAGCAAAAGACAATCAAGTGATTTTTGGTATCCAAATTGCTTTGGATCCATAGACATTAGTAGCACAAAATTTAGTCCCCTTAGGAATCCATTTTTCAATTTCATCCTTTTTAGTTGAAGTGGTAAGTCCTTTTGGGACCCAAACACTTCTAAAACATTTTCCATTCACAAATCTAGGGGCACTGGATTGTCTTACATAAAAATTTAATTTTCCAAAATTATTTTTCTTTTCAAGTTCATTGGAAATCAAATCTTTTTCTTTTTGAACTTTAAGAAGCAAATTTTGTAAATCAAGACATTTTTGTTCAAAATCTTTCAATTTTGCTTCAAGTTCAAGATTTGTTTTGGAAAGCAAATCATTTCCAATTTTTATTTTTGAAATCAACTTTTTGTTCTTGGAAAATGATGCCTTGAATTCCAAAAGCAAATCATCATAGGCATCTTGTAACTCATCAAATGTATAAGAATTTGAAATAGATGAGTTAGAAGTTACCTCCCCCTCATTGAGGGCCATCAAGCATAGGTGGGCTACTTCATCATCGGTGGAGTCTTCATCACTCCATGTGGCCACATATGCTTGTTTTGAAGATGAACCCTTCTTTTTGGATTTGTGGGAGTCCTTCATCTTCTTCATCGATTCATGCTTGGATTTTTCCATTTTGCTCTTTATGAACCGGGCAAATTTGTTGAAGACATATGCCATCTCTTCATCTTCACTTTCCTCCTCACTTGAATCTACATGATGGCATGTGGAAGATTTGAGAGCTATGGCACTAGCATTGATGCCTAGCTCCATGATCTTCTTCTTCCCCATCGCTCTAATCTCTTCCTTCTTCTTCTCCTCTTCTTTGTTTTTCTTCATTATTTGATGAGTGAGAAGATACCCCATGAATTCATCAAGCTTCAAGGTTTTGAGATTCTTGGCTTCGATGATGGCGATTCTCTTTGAGTCCCATGACTCGGGAAGGGAGTATATGAGCTTTCGGACAAGCTTCTCTTCCGGAATGGCTTCTCCATAACCTTTAAGTCCATTTGTGATAGTGGAGAACCCATCAAACATCTTCTCGATGTTTTCTTCCGGATCCATCTTGAAGTTCTCATACTCTAAGGTTAGGAGCCCAATCTTGGTCTCCTTGACTTCATTGGTTCCCTGGTATGTGATTTCAAGCTTGTCCCATACCTCATTGGCACTTTCACAACAAGACATCTTCTCATAGATGGTTGGGCCAAATGCACAAAAGAGCATGTGCAAGGCTTTGCAATTAAGCTTCATCTTCTTGCGATCGTCGGCACTCCATTCTGCTTTTCTTCCTTGAGGCACGAACGGACCATCTTCAACTATGTCCCATAGCTTGTAATCTCTTGACTTTAAGAAGAATTTCATCTTTGTCTTCCAATGGGCATAGTGATTTCCGTCGAAGAAGGGCAGTTTGTCGATGGATTGCGCCATTTGAGCCGGTTGGTGAAATTTTGATCAAGCTTGCCGGATCTTCTCAATAGGATGTGAATCCCTTTTGATTGAGCCAAGCTCTGATACCAATTGTTGAGATGTGTAGGGCTCGATTTGATCAACCGTTCTTGCTCGCCAAGTGTGGAGAAGTTGGATAATTGGGTGTTTTAGTGGGAGGTGAAAATTTGGCAATTTGACACAAGGATTTATAGTGGTTCAACCTTCTAACCAAGGTCTACATCCACTACCTTAGCTCCACACTAAGGATTTCGAACAAATTCACTAAGAATTTCGTCCCCTTTTCTAGGATTAGGAGGAAATCGTTACAACCCTCAAAGCTTTCTACCCAAAGCTTGAAGGAACACTTTCTTTACAAAGAAAGACTTAGCAAACTAGAAATCCCTCTGAAAGGTGTTTGTTTGCAATTCTAAGCACTCACCCAAAACCTAAACACTTGAGCAAATTTAACAATGTAAGCTCACAAGTGTTGTCTAAGCAAGAAATAAACAATTTAAGCTCTAGACAAATTTTGACATCATAATGTTGTTACAATTGAAGCATTAACCATTACAAGATGCTTGGAGGTCCCTTTTATACTCTCAATTGAGTTTGTAGCCGTTACTAGCCGTTGGGGATGATTTGGAGCCGTTGAAGACTCTATTTCCCTTCATAAATGCTGTTATGCAGCTATTCGTATCGATACACGTGTCACCGTATCGGTACGGCCTTCATGAGGAACTAGCCATTGGGCTCTTGCTAGCCTAGGCGTATCGATACGCTTGAGGGCGTATCGGTACGGGTTCACATTTAAATGGCCGTTGGGAAATAGCCGTTAGGGTTGGTTGAAAGGGGATCGGTACGCTTACCTGGCGTATCGAAACGATCCCGATCCGTATCGAAACGGCCAAGCCTGTTTCGATACGGGTTTTGGCAGTGACCAAACTTGGACAAAAAGGTATCGGTACGGGTACAACCGTATCGATACAGGTACGTTGAAAATACAAGTTTGACTATTAAAAACATGAAAAATCTTTGCTAAAAACCTCTTAAAATACCTCAACCATAAATTCAAGTTGTTTAGACTTAAAATCAAGTTTTAAATTCTTTTCAAATTAATCCAAAACATTTTTCAATTATTATATCAAAACATTAGTTCTACAACACTTTTGTAGATAAGGCATCTTTCAAGACATAGAAGTATGGGCATTTATATCGTTGAACATGTTGTAAAAATATATGCCTAAGCATACATCTACACTTTTGCATATCAGGTGTCACTTGGGACACGTGAGTGTAGGCATCTTAACACCTTTGGATGACAATGCAATGTTTTACACTGAAAGAGTAGATATATTCAGCATGTCTTTGTAAAGTTGGTGCCGTTTAGGACATAAATGATATATAAACAATATAACCTATGACTTTTCACAGGTATCTTTAGTTTGTTATGATCAATGATGCTTTTTGCGTCGGATACACAAAGTCTTTATCTGCCATAGCAGCCATCCATATTTTTGCAAATCAGGTGTCTTTCAAAACACAGAAGTGTGAGCATCTCGACACCCTTGGATAAAATTACGATGTCATAGCATCAAATGGGCAAAGGCATCACATTACTTATTCTCTATAGACGAATGAAGTCAAATAATAGAAATGTTGAAACATATAGAAGCATTCGAAGAAATAATAATCATCAACAGTTTTATACATTCATCCAAAGTTCAAACAATAAATTGTCAATGCATCCACTCATTTATAAAACAGTTACATCATTTAATCATCCACCATTTAAAGATATACATGTGCTTAGTTATAGTAGTTTAAACAAATCTTCCTATGATGCGTACTAATTTCCTAGGGTGCTTGCAGCAGTGAGCAAATCTTCCTAGAGTTTGCACTAATCTCTTAGGATATTTTGAGCAGCCGGTAATGCTTCTTATGGCATATGTCAACTTCTAAGGGAGTATGCCAACGTCTTAGGGTTCTTTAACTGATAGGACTTTTCCTAATACTTGGAAGCTTTGAGGAGAAAGAGCTTGCGAAAGAACTGTTATGAAATGGCCTAGGTAGTGATCATGCCTTCATCCTCTTGGACATCATGAAGCTTTAATACATCTTTTATAACCTGCACACAGTAGCAATTGAGCAGTGGTGGTTACCCTTTATCGTATAAATTACATTTACATCGTCGAACATATATTCTAGAGATGTCTAAGCTCTAAACCACTTAATGTGGTAAGCACCACTAATACAAGCAAGATTACAAAATGAAAAGAAAATGAAAAGGTTTGAGTTGGTGATGTTTCCTATGCATGTTAGGCTCGTGCGTTTTGAAGGTTCTAGGCCATTCGTGGGATCCATTTTCACGGCTTTTCCACCCGACAGCGTGTTTCCTTAGAATGGGAAGTTGATTCATGGATTGACTGGAGTTGGTGACTTCCAATTTCCTTTGCGGGTGCTTCTACGGTTGTTGCTGCTTCGGTTCTACCTTTGCAAGATAGTTTGGAGAATTCTATCATCAGGGTTTTAGGATTTAGAGCCTTTCCAAGAATCCACCTTGCATATGCACTGTAAGTTGTTGGTGACCAAGGTATGCGAGGTGTTCCTATTACAACCACTGTAGTAGTGCCTCGTAGTGGTAGGATGAACCTACAGGCTCCATAAGTGAGGCCTAGCTTCTTCTAAAAAGTTGTAAAGCCTCACTAGATCACAAACCTTCATCGGTGGATGTAGCAAAAAGTTGTCATCCGTCGACACCTCAATATAACCTTCAAATGTCTGTGGTGAGAAGTTGTCAACCCATTTTTTGTATTGAAGCTTTGCATGGCGACTGTGGCACTTTTAAAGTTCATTTCTGTTGTCGATTCGACCGTTAGTATCGTTGGTCACAAAACTTTAGTGTGCTAGGAGTGCTACCAAGAGAGCCACTATGACTGGTTATCTTGGTTGGAAGGATCTCCATGCTCACCACCCCAATTTTTTATGCCAACATGAAGAGGAACCAAACAAGGGAGATAGAGAGGCTCAGGGCGGAGACTCGCAAACAACATGGCTACCTGAGCCATGAATAAGATGAGTAGATAGAGAAGATGGGTACTGCCCTCGAGATCTAACTTGCCTTCTCTCTTCACTTTCCTGGGTATATATAATCTCTAGGATTGCTGATGATTGGATAGTGTTAGGCCTATTGATGGGCCTATGGATGGGTTGGAAGAGATAGATCCAACTTTCGAGTATTTAGGCCTTACATGTTGGCCACGTGGATACCATGTTGAGGTGCTTGGTAACGTCTTGTAACGCCCCAATTTTGGGCTTAGGAGTTTTGATGATGGTTTTATGGTTATCCGAATCTGATTTTGAAGTTCGAGTAATTTAGGGTGAGTTCAGGGAAAACAACCCTCGAGTGTTCTTAAAAATGTGGAAATAATTTCTAAAATCCTTATATATTATATATATGTTGTGTGCGAAATCAATTTTGGAAAATGAGTTTCGGATTTAAGACATTTTGGTCTAGTGACTAAAATGCGAATTTTCAAAACTGTTTTAGTGACCGTTTCATAAAAGAATCAAAACATTGAATCTTTAAGGAGCTAATTAGCCAAGTCTAATTTCAGACTTTTCCCTTATTTATTTTATTCTTAAAAGTGATTTTAAAATAGTTTTCAATTATATTTTAAAAACGGTTTTATATCATCCAAGTTTTGACGTTAAAAATTTCCAAAAGGCTTTCTTCACTCTCTCTTCAACCAAGCACCATTTTGAAAGCAAGTTTTCAAAGGTAAACTTCCTTTCAAGTTGATTTCTAATCATCAAATTCTTTCCTTATGATTTTCTTCTAAAACCCAATTGTTTTCTCTTAGATTTCTTAAGCTTTTTCTTCAAAATCAAGGGAAAACTCTACCATTAGAGGAGAGCTGCGTTTTTCTCCTCTAATGTAAGGTTCTTTATTGAAATTCCCATGTTATTGATTCTTTTATTGTTTTAGATTAAAGGTTTTACAAATATATTTATGAAAAAGTGAGAAATCAAGCTAAAAATGATTGTTTAGTGAGTTTCATTGTTGGATCAGGTTTTCCTGGGTTTTAGATTGTTGTGAGTAATGTTTTTGATGTTGAAATATGTTCGGATAATGGCTTAATCAAAGAAATCCCGGATTTGGTTAAGTTGACGAAGTTTCGGATTGATATTTTTGGGTTTTTGGCTTGGATTTGTGAGAAATCAGTAGCTGATGATTATTTGATGGTGGGTTAATGTTTTTGGATGTTATTAGATGTATTTATGATGTTAATTTTGTTGGGTTTTGGCTGGAGATCGTTTGGGTTAATTTATTCGATGTTTTCAGCTTATTTCGGATATGTTTTAATGGCGGATTGTTGCTAGATGACGAGTCTCTGTTTTCTAGCAAGTTTTTGGGTTGAAATAAAGTCTAATGCTCTATTTTGTAATGGTTAGAAATAGGGGTTTTGGATTCGGAATCATCTGACGCTTTTTTGGGTGATTCTGTGGCTTAGATCGGTGTTTTGGCTTGAGTTTGTGGTTTGCTGGTGAGTAGAAATGCTTTTAAAGCCTTAACGTGGTTAAGGGCATGTTTTAAAGGGTTTGGATTGTGCCCGAGAGACCAATCTAAGCTCAAGCATAAGTTTGGGTGTTTTCGCCTTTGTTTTCATCTTGTTTTTGATTGTTTTGGTTTAATGTGTTGATGATGCGTATGCATGGATGATTATGATATATCCTGTTGTTCTCATGCATAATGAGTTGTTTTAAATGTGGCTATATGAAATTCCATGAGTTAATGTCATGATTACAAAGTTGTGAAATTATGTTGAGAAATGTCATGTTTTGTACATGCTTTGAAAATGGATGTTGTGATCATGTTTATGCTTTGACATTAATGAATGTTTCTGGAGGTAAATTGTATATTGGCAAGTGATTATATATATCGGATATGTTGATCAATCAATAGGATGTGGAGAGCTCTATAATACAAAATTTGCGTGCGTGGTATCCTTCGGTTTCACAATAGAGGTAGTGCTATTGTGATGCGAGTGGTAGGGGTAGTGCTATCACCAACGGGTTCTGCGGGTAGTAGCATCCCGACCGAAGTGAGTTTTATGCATAGGTAATGCATGTGACTTGATGAGGGTAGTGCCATCAAGGAGTCCGTATATTCGATTTGAGAGTCATAAGAGTAGTGCTATCACCATGGGCTCTGTGGGTAGTGGCATCCCGGATCACTTGTGGCCAATATACATGTGTTGTTCTTATTATATTTATGTTATGTGTTGGCATGATGTTTTATCATGAGTTGGTAAGTTATGCTTGATATGCATTGGTATTGCATGGTTTGCACGAATTGGTAAGCTATGGTTGATTTGCATCGGTAATGCATGAATTGTGGTATTATGGTTTTGACTTGAGGTTATGCCTTGCGTTGAAATTTCTGGCTTGTTTATGTTTTTGTTGTAAGGAAATGATTTGAAGGAAGGTTTTGGTTTTATGAACGAGTTACATGTTTTAAAAACTACATTGTTGTTGCTTTGGTTTTGAGCACCGCTCACTAAGCTCTCTAGCTTACGCTCTCTTTTCCAACAGTGCAGATCGTTAAACCTTTCGAGACAGCAAGGGAGAAAGGGAGGTGTCCAAGAGTCCAAATCTTAGCTCAATTACGGTTTATTCCAATAGTAGTGTAGTAGCAATGGGGCTAGACCTTTATGAGTGTTAGGAGCGTTTGTTGAACTCTCTCTTTGTTGAGACAAGTTTGTTATGATCCTACAATGTTGTGTGAAGTACGGTTTCATTGTTTCCATGCTTATCTTGTGTTTTGACCTCTTATGCAAACGTGGATCATCGTATGTTTCATTCTTGTTTAATTAAAGTGTTGAAATGCTCTTGTTTGATGTTGTTAAGTTCATTTGCCTGTGAAATGCATGATTTGTTGATCCTTTGTTGTTCGTATGTTATTGGAATACTTTCGGTGAGCTTCGAAAATGCCTAAGACCCTTTTTGAACCAAGCAGTGCACAGGGGTTTCGAAACGGGCTCGGCCGTATCGAAACGGGCATGAATTTTGCCTAGTCGTTTTGAAACACCCCTTGGTGTTTCATAACGTTTTGCCTCTGGAAAATCTGGCTTTGAAACCCTGTTTCGAAACGAACAGTGGTGTTTCGAAACGCCTGGCAGTTAAGTTAGTTAAAGGCATCTCCTATGGTCTGTTTTCTTGCGTTTTGGTCCCTGGTTGATGTTTTATCAATTGTATGAGTTCGGATGGTCGTTTCATGATGTATTTTGGCATATGTGTATGAAAACTGACTAATTGCAAGAGGGTTTTCTCTTAGATTTCTTAAGCTTTTTCTTCAAAATCAAGGGGAAAACTCTACTATTAGAGGTGAGCCGCGTTTTTCTCCTCTAATGTAAGGTTCTTTATTGAAATTCCCATTTTATTGATTCTTTTATTGTTTTAGATTAAAGGTTTTACAAATATATTTATGAAAAAGTGAGAAATCAAGCTAAAAATGGATGTTTAGTGAGTGTCATTGTTGGATCAGGTTTCGCTGGGTTTTATATTGTAGTGTGTAATGTTTTTGATGTTGAAATATGTTTGGATAATGGGTTAATCAAAGGAATCCCGGATTTGGTTAAGTTGATGAAGTTTCGGATTGATATTTTTGGGTTTTTGGCTTAGATTTGTGAAAAATCACTAGCTGATAGTTATTTGATGATGGGTTAATGGTTTTTGATGTTATTAGATGTATTTATGATGTTAATATTGTAGGGTTTTGGCTAGAGATCGTTTGGGTTGATTTATTCATTGTTTTAGGCTTATTTCGAATATGTTTTGATAGCCGATTGTTGCTAGATGACGAGTCTCTATTTTCCATCACGTTTTTGGGTTGAAATAAAGTCTAATGCTCTGTTTTGTAATGGTTAGAAACAAGGGTTTTGGATTCAGAATCATCGGACGCAATTTTGGGTGATCCGATGGCTTAGTTCGATGTTTTGGCTTGAGTTTGTGGTTTTTTGGTGAGTGGAAATGCTTTTAAAGCCTTAACGTGGTTAAGGAAATGTTTTAAAGGGTTTGGATTGTGTCCGAGAGACCAATCTAAGCTCAAGCGTAAGTTTGGGTGTTTTCGCCTTTGTTTTCATCTTGTTTTCGATTGTTTTGGTTTAATGTGTTGATGATGCGTATGCATGGATGATTATGATATATCCCGTTGTTCTTATTCATAATGAGTTGTTTTAAATGTGGCTATATGAAATTTCATGAGTTAATTTCATGATTACAATGTTGTGAAATTATGTTGAGAAATGTCGTGCTTTGAAAAGGGATGTTGTGATCATGTTTATGCTTTGACATTAATGAATGTTTCTGGGGTAAATTGTTTATTGACAAGTGATGATTATATATATCAGATATGTTGATCAATCAATAGGATGTGGAGTGCTCTATAATACAAAATTCACGCGTGTGGTATCCTTCGGTTTCACAATAGGGGTAGTGCTATTGTGATGCGAGTGGTAGGGGTAGTGCTATCACCAACGGGCTCTGCGGGTAGTAGCATCCCGGCCGAAGTGAGTTTTATGCATCTGTAATGCATGTGACTTGATGGGGGTAGTGCCATCAAGGTGTCCGTATACCCGATTTGAGAGTGATGGGAGTAGTGCTATCACCATGGGCTCTGCGGGTAGTGGCATCTCGGATCACTTGTGGCCAATATACATGTGTTGTTCTCATTATATTTATGTTATGCGTTTGCATGGTGTTTGATCATGAGTTGGTAAGTTATGCTTGACATGCATCGGTAATGCATGGTTTGTACGAATTGGTAAGCTATGGTTGATTTGCATCAGTAATGCATGAATTGTTGTATTATGGTTTTGACTTGAGGTTATGCCTTGCGTTGAAATTTCTAGCTTTGTAATGGTTTTGTTGTAAGGAAATGATTTGAAGGAAGGTTTTGGTTTTATGAACGAGTTACATGTTTTAAAAACTGCATTGTTGTTGCATTGGTTTGAGCACCGCTCATTAAGCTCTCTAGCTTACGCTCTCTTTTCCAACAATGCAGATCGCTAAACCTTTCAGGATAACAAGGGAGCAAGGGAGGTGTCCAAGAGTCCAAATCTTAGCTCAAGTACGGTTTATTCCAATAGTAGTGTAGTAGCAATGGGGCTAGACCTTTATGAGTGTTGGGAGTGTTTGTTGAACTCTCTCTTTGTTGAGACAAGTTTGTTATGATCCTATAATGTTGTGTGAAGTATGGTTTCGTTGTTTCAATGCTTATCTTGTGTTTTGACCTCTTATGCAAATGTGGATCATCGTATGTTTTGTTTTTTTGTTTAATCAAAGTGTTGAAATGCTCTTGTTTGATGTTGTTAAGTTCCTTTGCCTGTGAAATGCATGATTTGTTGATCATTTGTTATTAGTATGTTGATGGAATGGTTTCAGCGAGTTTCGAAAATGCCTAAGACCCTTTTTGAACCAAGTTGTGCACATGGGTTCCGAAACGGGTTCGACCGTATCGAAACGGGCATGAATTTTGCCTAGTCGTTTCGAAACACCCCTTGGTGTTTTGGAACGGTTTGCCTCTAGAAAATCTGGTTTTGAAACCCTGTTTCGAAACGGGCAGTGGTGTTTCGAAACGCCTGGCATTTAAGTTAGTTAAAGGCATCTCTTAAGTTCTGTTTTCTTGCATTTTGGTCCTCAGTTGATGTTTTATCTATTGTATGTATGAGTTCGGATGGTCGTTTCATGATGCATTTTGGCATATGTGTATCGAAACTGACTAATTGCAAGAGGGTAACCTTAATTTCATATTAAGTCCCTGTTTTATGCTAGAATTGCATTTTGTTCCATGTATGCTTGTTTGTCTGTTCGAAGTTTGCTTCTTCGTGTTTTTATCCGCTGCGAGTATTCCTCACCTAAGTTTTGATAAGTGCATCTAGAAAAGGTAGTTTTAAAAGTTTTTTCTTCTTTTAGGGTTGCTAATCGAAGAGAAATCTTCGGGTCTTTCTTCGGTTAGTCCTGTGTGACCACCTTAAGTCAGTCTGGTGGCTAGGTCGGACTGAGGAGGTTACACGTCTTATCTTCAGGCAACCTGAGGACTCAGGAAGCATTAGTCCCCAAAAAAGTCTTCTTCCTAAGGAACAAATTTTGTTACTTCTCCTTGCAATCTCTTGAAGGGGGCATATCATTGCAATGCAACCAACTCGTCTAGCTGTACATATGACATGGAAATAGAGGGTTATTGTCCTTTTGTAAGTTATAGTGGGGACCAACCTCAATGAGCTTGGTATTTTCCTCATGTTAACAATGGTATGTTCTTCCTCGTCAAGGATAAGTGGTGAAGATGATCCATTCTTTCAACCGATAAAAAAGATAACATGCAAGGGGAAAGCATAGAAGCTCATTGAAACAAAAGGCAGTAATCTTAAACATGACCAAATTGAAAGAATGTCTAAATAACGAGCGCTAAATTTAGTTAACTTTTTTTAAATTAGGACTAAATTGATTGAATGTGTAAATATGGAGATTAAATGCGCTATTATACAAAGTTTCATAACAGCCACGTTAAGTACTTAATGACCTTTAACGTCCGAGTTGTCGTCTTGTAACAAAACATAAAGTTTAATTACCATTTTTTAACTTTTGAATGTTTTGCTACCATTTTGTATTTTAAACAAAGTTTAGTTACTATTTTGGTACTTTACCCTTAATTTTCTTTACATAAGCTATATATATATCTTTTACCTTTATTTTTCGTTACTGTTTCTATTTATATTGTAATTATACATTTTACTTGACTTTAGTTTATATTATAGTATATATTTATTTTGGCTGTGATATATTATATTATATATTATTTAAGCAAGTAAATTTGGCCGGTTGGCCAAGATGCTAATCTTTGTTCTCTTATTTTTTCTAGGTCATGAGTTCTAGACTTATTAGGAGCACCTTCAAGTAAAATTAGAATTAGGTTTTGTCAAAAAAATAGTATATACTTGTGTTTTTAAAACCCTAAAATTATATTTTACATTTACATTTTACATCTCCCTTAAATATCATTTCATACTTTCATTTTGCATGTTTAATACTTGCTGCATTATTCATAAGCATTCTGATTTCAATAAAAATTTCGGTAATGTCTTTTTATTAGGAAATTCGAGGGGTAGTTTCTATACATATTGAGATGCGACTTTCTTGATGACTCAATGTAAATGATCATCCTTTCAATATATTAAATAAATTCTATCATCATGCATATTCACACTTTTAAAATATGGATAATCTTTACCAGATGTTACTTTTGTTTAGGACGTGTTCTATTTCGGACACTCAAATTGAAAAAAAAAATAGATTATTTTGGCCACTTATGTTTTCGAACCTTATCGTTTTGTCACCCGGGAGTTAGTCTCCGTTAACCCTCATTAATACGATGATGTATTACGCTAATAAAAAATGTTAATTTTAAATTTGACTCTCAAACTTTTAAAATTTTATTTTTTTCACCATTTTCACTAAAAAAAATTCTCAAACTCTAACCCCCAACCCCTCCCTCTATAAGTAAAATACTGATTATTGTTTACTAAAACAAGAAATAGAATTCGGATTGTTCATGCTATTTATTCCTATTTCACCCATAAAAGCATACCCTTAAGGTGAAAAGTAAATGTTTGGAGTTTTATCGATTGATCTAACAAAAAGTTATAATCTACAACTTGTCTTGTTTTAGTTTTCTCCCGATTTCAATTTCACTGGCATTATATATGTTGGCAATCCAAAGCTACTAACATGATAAATGCTGCACCACGTTGTATGTTTCAGTCATTCACTTTAGACGGTACTCTCCTACTAATTGAGGATGGTTCAAACGATATTCCCATATAATAATAAAATAAGAAGAATTCAGAATGTTTTTTTTTTTAAAGGAAAGAATTCAGAATGTTACCTCCTCAATATTGCGCAGGAATGGATTTCTTACGGCAAATTGTACAACAGCTCTACACTTGAATGTTTTGTGACCCCTCTTTCCGTTGCTAAATCAAGAAATGAATTACATACCAGAAGTTATGAAGGCAAAGAGCAACAGTGATAACACCATGCCATATATTCAAGCAGATGTTGTATTTTCAATTTTGCATGCTCAACATCCATACAGATCTGGGAAAATGTCAGGAAATGAAGAAAAAAAAGTAAAGTTTTTTAGAGGAAGGAGTTGGGGTTTGGGTTAGAGATTGTTGTTTCAATAAATTTTTATTAAAATGACTGGTTTTTTTTGGATGATCCCTTCACACCCAAATAAAAAAAAATTCTGGCGAAAACTGATTATTTTTAAAGATTATTTCGATAACTTCACTGGGAACACCTTTTTAAAGAGTCATGTCACAAGTCGATTTCGTGTTATCTTTGTGATAAAAATTATAAATTCAAGTCAATTTATTTTATTATCTCATTCATGTTTTTTCAATAAAGATTTTCGTTTGAATTCCCATTTAATTCATGCAATGTTTCATTTGTAAATAGTTGTACTGATTTCTTTGTTCATGCTATCCGATTGTTACAAGTTTTGAATTTTTTTTTTGTTTTGGTTTTTGTTAAAGGTTTGAGATTTTCTCCTCACCCACCTTGCACGTACATTTCTGTATAACTTGAGATTTATATTGGACTTCATCCTTTTAAGTGAAAGCGAGACATTAATTTTTGTGAGATTTTTACCTCTGTGCGGGATAATGAATCGCTTTCGGAGTACATATGTCTTATGTCTTCTTGTAGTTTTTACTTTTATGTAGCATATTGAAATGTATCATTTCAGATTGAACTCGATTCATATTAGCCTATAATAAGTGACGATTGGGGCCTTATTAATCTTAGTAGGCGACTCTGAGGACAATTCGAGTACTTTGTTCCTTTAGAACCAAAAAACATTTAACGAACTATAAGATCTTATGTTAGGTAGAGCCATATCGAACCTTTAGTGAATACTCAAATAAAGTACATGAGAGAAGCACACCTAACCTTGGTTTATTTCTTGCTTTATATTCATTTTTTTAATTTAGTAGATTAAATTTGAATAAAACATATTGGGTAGAAAGCATGATGAGATGTGATCTCCTTTATTGAGTAGAAGCATGTGGTAGAAAGCATAATTAGGTAGTATTTCTTTTACCGAACAAAAGCATTTTGGGTAGTAAAAATGGCTGGGTAAGATCGAATAAAAACATCTTGAGTAAAACATGACTGAATAAGATTTCCATTACATGTGGATTAGAAAGCATGTCCGGATAAAAATTTCAATTAAAAATACAATGATTAGTAAACATGCTAGGATTTATGTTTTAATTAGACCTCCAAGCATTCCATAAGAACAAAAGATATCTACTCGGACAACCTTCATACCACATTCTCATCGGTCGGTGATGTTCTCAAGCTCCTCCAATCTGGACAGAACTGTTTCTGATGGGGCGTCGAAGATGACCCCCAGATTAGCACCCACCATCAGAGTTTTTTCCGTCTCCTCATTTACTACCGATTCAACAGATTCAACCGGCCTGGGGGAGGAACGCAGGTGAGATTGAGGGATTCGTGAATTGTCGGTCGAACAGATAGTCTCAGTGGTTTTCCTCTTCTTTTTATTTTTCAGAGGCTTTGATTTGGAGAGACTATTGGACTGGGGAGCCCAACACTTAGGACCCTGCCCTCTAGCCAGAAAGTCCTGAGGGCTAGGGCTGATAGAGTTGCCCCAATTATTAAAGGCTTCCACATTAGTATCCACGAGCCCAATTTCCACACTCTGAAGACGAGAATCGTTGGAAATAGCTGGCCCTACTTCCAAGTTTATTTTATTAACCGATCCAAATTGAGGTCTGGAGACCATGACAAAATCAGATCTAATATTAACCTCATGTAAGATATTTGCGCTGTTTTGGGAGTGGGAATCAGTGACCACAGTAATCATTGCAGCCTCCTTTTGTAACCTAGAACCTGACTTAGGAATAAATGTCTCATCATGGGGATTCTCTGGAGAATGCTCCCTAGGCCTCGAAGAAGTCACCACATTTACAGGCGAATCTTCAGCAATAACTTCTTGTTCGAAATTCAAAGGGTCACCGGAAAAATCCCCGGCAGCTTCCCCCGGAGCTCTTCCATCAATAAAGATCCGTTCTTCTTCATGTTCCACCGCCTGAACTTTAATCTGGAATGTTAGGGGGTTAGGCAAAGCAGAAAAAGTCAGGGCAGTTTCTAGTGTGATCAAATCCAACGGTGCCAAAATAGTATTTCTCCAAGAAACAAAGATAACAGTAGCAAAATCATGGTGCCTTAAACGCCTGAAAAGCACCAATTGCAAGGAAGTAGCTTTATCTCCCTCTTTAGGAGCTTCCGGTGGGTTAATTTCTCTGTGGAATAATGATTTTTTCTGCGTTAAAAAACAAATTATTTTGAGCAGAGCAGTCGTGATTATAGGCAAATTCGTGAAAGTAGGATCTGATTGTGGGCTAATCAATATCTATGCTCCAAACGGTGGAACAGAGAGAAGGGCACTGTTTGATGAGCTTTCTTGCTTGCTTGAGAATCTGAAGTTGCCTATTCTCCTAGGGGGAGATTTCAATTGTGTTAGAGTTGCAGATGAAAGATTTGGTTCCTCTCTTAATAGTCACGAGATGGAGTATTTTTCGGATTTCATCAACAGGAACAAGCTTCTTGATCCCCCTTTGGATGGGGATAGTTTTACTTGGTTTAAAGGGCGTAATATGGTTGCTGCAAGTCGCATCGATAGATTTCTGTTTTCACCTGAATTCCTTCTATGGTTTCCAAACTTAGTTCAAGTTGCATTACCCAGGAATCTCTCGGACCACAATCCGATTCTTCTGAAAGTTCGAACAAAGTCCCTTACTGCCAAGCCTTTCAAGCTATTCTCGCACTGGTTGGATGTCCCAGAACTAACTGAACTGGTACGAGAGTCCCTATCTACCTCAGTTTCGAAGGGGATAATGGTCTCGTTGAAAGCCACAAAGGATCTAATCAAAAAATGGGTTGCGGAGTTCCGGACTAAGGAAACTAAATTGATAGCTGACTGTGAGAGGAAAATTGTGGATCTTGAAAAGCAATTGTGTACTTCGGGTTTCAATCATGTTGCGGCAGGGGAAATTCAAAGTCTAAGGCAGGTTCTGTGGGAAAAGTATCGCAGGGATGAACGGGAGTGGTTCCAGAAGTCGAGAATCAAGTGGTTCAATGAAGGCGACAAAAATACGAAATTCTTCCACATCTCAGCATCGGTTAGGGGCTGTAGGAATAGAATCTCTTCTATCGTCAGCAACGGACGGGTGATTACTGATCAAAAACTGATTGCTAAAGAGTTTGAAGATTTTTTTCCGTAAGATTTATAAGAAGCCTCGCACTGTTCCAGTCAAGTCCCTTGACTGTGAGTTAAATAAACTAAGCTTAGCTTCGGCCAATGGCTTGGAAGTTCCTTTCTCTGAAGAAGAAATCTGGCAGGCAATCAGATGCTCCGATGGTAACCGGGCCCCTGGCCCCGATGGCTTCAATTTGGACTTCTACAAGAAAATGTGGCCCTCTATTAAAGATGCAGTGATGGGGTTCTTTTCCGATTTCTATGAAGGCAGAGTTTCTGAAATCAATTTTAATCGCACCTACATCACACTGATTCCGAAGAAGCCGAACCCTTCCTCATTCAATGACTTCAGACCCATCTCCCTCATTGACAGTCTCTATAAAATTTTGGCTAAGGTGCTGTCCCGCAGATTAGCTCGGTGCATTAGCGAAGTGGTGGGTGAGTTGCAGTTTGCCTTCACCCCGGGTAAGCAAATCTCGGACTGTTCCCTTATAGCTAACGAAGTGATTGATGAAGCTAGAAAGAAAAAGTATGGGGTAGTTGTGTTTAAGGCTGATTTTAAACGTGCTTATGATAGTATTGATTGGGAGTTTCTGGATTTGGTAATGTGTAATATGGGGTTCGGATGGCGCTGGAGGCAATGGATTAAAACTTGTGTTTCGTCGGCTGAAATCGCTGTTCTAATCAATGGTCTACCTACTAGATTTTTCCCAATCGAATGTGGCTTGAGGCAGGGGTGTCCCCTATCACCCTATTTATTTAACATTCTTGGTGAACCTCTCAGTGCTTTAATCAAGAAAGCAGTTGCGTTAGACCTGTTTAACGGGATTACGATTGGAAATTCAGTGTCCGTCTCCCACTTATAGTTTGCAGACGACCTAATTGTATTTGCTAGAGCTGATGCACACAAAATCATGAACATCAAGAGGCTCCTCCGTATTTTCGAATTAGCCTCGGGGCTGAGTTTAAACCTCAGTAAAACAAGCCTAATTGGGATTAATGCGGAAGAAGGTTCGGTGAAGCACTGGGCTGAGACTATGGGTTGCAGAGTGGGCTCTCTGCCTACAACCTATCTGGGATTGCCATTGGGAGCTCCGAGAAATATTCAGACTATTTGGCAACCAATTATAGATAAACTATCGCTCAAACTCGAAGGTTGGAAAGGCTCCCTGCTATCCTTCGCAGGTAGAATAATTTTGGCTAAACATGTCCTGAGTAGCCTACCCATTTATTTCCTCAGTCTTTTCCTATTGCCTTCTTGTGTGGAGCAAAAGATTAATAGCATTATTGCTAAGTTCGTATGGGGCCCAAATAATAGCAGGCCCATTCATTGGGTCAAATGGTCTATTGTTACTAAACCTAAAGATATGGGAGGCTTGGGGTTGGTGAACATGAAGACTAAGAATAGAGCCCTCTTAAATAAGTGGCTTTGGCGATTTAGCACAGAAGTAGACTGCCTGTGGCGTAAAGTGATCGTGGCAAAACACGACTTGGATGAACGCTCTTTAATTCCGAGTAAACCCCCTGACAAAACGGTTTCTTGGATATGGAAAAATATTTCGTCGCCGCTGAAGAGCTCCAATGACTGTTTTACTTCGAATTTACGATGGGTACTTGGTAATGGATCTTCAATCCAATTTTGGACGGATAATTGGACCGAAGTTCCCGCCCTCAAATTGGCATTTCCGAGAGTCTTTAGTGTTGCTGTAAAGAAATCAGGTATGGTTTGTGAGTTTGGCACCAAATCTCATGAGGGCTGGAGTTGGAATATTATAACTAGAAGGAATCTGTTCGAATGGGAGAAACCCTTGTGGGAAGAGTTTTTTGGGGTTTTAAATCGTGCCTCTCAAAAATCACTTTCTTCGGATCAATTAAAGTGGGCTGGTTCCTCTTCCGGTATTTATAAAGCTAAGGATTATGTTTTGACAGTCAGTCGTGTAGGGGAACATCCAGATAGTTTCTGGAAACTCATTTGGCTCAACATTGCTCCACCGAAAGTAGAAATTTTCCTTTGGAGAGCAGTCCTGAATAGAATCCCTACTGCGAATGGGCTCCGACGTCGAGGTTTACTAGGCGTGGGGTCAGGTTCATGTATCTTCTGTTTATCTGAAGAAGAGACCGTAGATCATCTTTTCTGCAGGTGCAATTTCTCATGGAACATTTGGCTTAGATGGTGCAGAATGTGGGGATTTTACTTTATTATGCCTGGTACTCTCAAAGGACTGGTTGAGAGTTGGCATGCACAGCCAATTAAACGCAACTCCAAACCGATCTGGTCTATGGCCCTATTCGGGTTCGTGTGGTCAATTTGGTTGCATAGGAACGAAGCCATATTCAGTCAGAAACAAATCAGTTTAAATATGCTCTTCGACGTGGCTATCCATCGTATCGCCTTTTGGTGTAAGTGTAAATGGCCTTCTTCCCTTCTCTCCACTTTGGATTTTGCCACCCACCCTAATCTTTTAAGGATAGCCACTGTCCCAGCATCCAGAACTAAGGCTTACAACTGGGTTGCTCCACCTAAGGGGTCCTTGAAGTTTAATGTTGACGCCTCTGTTAATGGGAGCTATGGAATCAGCGGCATTGGGGGAGTCTTACGCGATGACAAAGGTATGGTACTAATGAAGTTCTCCAAACCTAATGGCTATTCTGACCCGACGGGAGCAGAACTTTCTGCTATAGCGGAAGCGTGTGAATTATTTGGGGCGTCTAGCTGGTATCCGAAGTTCAAGATGCTGATCGAAACTGATTGTCTTCTAGCAGTTAAGTGGATTTCCGAGAATGTTGTGTGTCCCATGGTGTTTGCAGAGTTGGTTAATAGGTGTAAGGAACTCTGTTCGAACCTGGATGTAAGAGTCGTCTTTGCCTTCAGGGAGCTCAACACCCTAGCGGACAGGCTAGCTAAAGATGGTAAGCAATGTAGCAATGTTTCTGTGTGGGTTGCAGGTGAAGAAATGAAGTAGGGCGGGAATAACTACAGTGATGTGAGTGATCTAGTGCCACAGGTCCGTTGCTTTCTATTCCTATCAGTCGTGCCTGTAGGTTTCACTGGATTAGTGTTTAATGTGTCCAATGTGGGAATATTTGTACTCCCTCATTCGAATTACTGCTTTGTAAGACTCCTATGATTGATAATAAAATGGGCACTCTTTTCCCCCTATTTAGGTTTAGAGGGGGTTTTTAATGAGGCCCGAATCTTTCCAAAAAAATTAGACCTCCAAGCATTTGACAATTAAATTTTGGTTCAATAACTCTTCGAGTTAAAACACATTTCAAGTCCATGTACTTTTTTCCAAGCTAGTCAATTAAATTTCTGTTCCCAATTTTGTAGTTTAATTGCTTATTTTGCCCCAGTCATGAAATTAGGTAAGTTTTTTGAACAAGAAATTAGATAAGTTAATCCTTATCCCCTAGTTTTATGTGTTCGTCTTACGATTTATGTTCAGAATACGAGACTAGTCTTTCCAACAATATCATCTAAAGTAGAGTAGAATCCTTATACCCTATTCATTTAGTTTAAACACATTTCAATTCCACATCAATTTCAAAACTAAAACAATTTGACCTCATAATAGTGTATCCTGATTTCATCCCTGAGTAAGAATAACATATTGAAATAAATAGATTAGCTGATTTTGATTTATCATTTATATCTATTAAATGAATTTCTTATTTGGAGATTAACAAACACCCACAAAAAATAGCACAATTAGGATAATACGGGATTCGTTTTCTAGCAATGCAGAGGGCGACAAGTAAATTTCAATCACGGAAAATGCAAAACATATTAACATGTTATTAATTTGACGTATTCTCCCATGCACTAACCGTCAAAAGATGCAGGAAACAAGACCTATCTTTTGTTTGGTATATTAACAGTGTTTTAGTACAAAACGCAAGAAAACGACTTGTATTCATCACAAGCTTCATCTTTCTTAAGGCAAACAGATCAGATGAGCAAACTTTCCCAGCTACTGTTTTAGTCACGCCTCTTCTTTTTCTTCTCGCCTTTCTCGGCTGAATTTTTCAACTGAAACAAGTGCATTCCATGTTAGATGGGGTATATCAGAACGACATACAATTAAAACCAAGATGCTAAAGGAATTAAAAAAGGAAATTTAATCAGATATTGTAGCTCAACTCACCATAATTATCAGAATGCGGACAAACACGGCAACAAAATCAGTGAAAAGGGTAAGGGCGTGCTTCACATAGTCCAGGTCACCCAAGTGAGCCTTCTCAATTATGTCCTGGGTGTCCACTACCATGTAACCCACAAAAACCAGAAGGCCAAAGTACATCTGTAATAACAATCAAATTCAGCCCGAGGAATGTCGGTCAAAGCCTATAGGAGATTTTCACGTACTACAAGAACACCGACTTTACCACCTCATATTCACTCACCTCAAACATAAAGAGGGCTGTGGAACCACCAAAGATGGAGGAAGCAAAATGCAACCAGAGAAGCATGGACACACCAGAGGAAAGCAAGCCACCGAGGTAAAGGTACTCTCTGCGCCTTGCTAACATAGCAGCTCCTGAAAAACATGCAAAGGCTAATGCTGTTCCCACAAATGCAGCTACCAATACACTGTCATAAAGGAGAAGGCACGGTAAGCATAGATATCATTCTTTGTCGTTATTTTATGGAATGAAAGGAAGAAAACACATAAAGTCGCCCATCTAAAATGAAATTTATAGATGTAGATAAGGGTAGAAACAAAATAAAAAAATTAAGCATAATCATCCATCACTACAAAGAGCCCCCCTAACCTTTGAAAGTATCATATGTCGGGTTTCAATTTAGGTAACAATAATCCCCTCAGCAAAGACGAGTACAATTGTCAACACTATCCCAAAATCTAAGTAGGTCCATGAAATTGGATATATACATATATTATCCATTGAACAGTGAAAGAAAAATAATACCTTGGGTCAATCTGAATGGCCAAGTCAATTAGAGGACCAACTGAAGCCCCTTCAAACATTGCGGATGCCATCAGAAGAGAAACCCTCTTTTGCTGCAAAGTTTTCAGTACCAAAACAACATATGAATTCTAAGCATGCAGAAAGGACTTTAATATTTGAAGACAAATCAAGCTAGACTATTTACCTCTTGATAAGGAGGGATAGAGAGGAGCCAAATTATGGTTCCAAAGCATGCAAATGTTGTGAGGTAGCCCCCAATGTTCCAAAGGATATGGACATAAGCCCCAACAGCAGAGGCAACCAGTGCACAGCATAAGGTCAGATAAACCTGCCAATTCAGATAATCAAGAAAACCAATTTCGGGAACATAGAACAAGAAAATAGATAAATTTATCATAAAATCAGAATCATAGGAAGTTGAGAAATTCTAATTTTTCAGATTCAGAACCGAAGAAGAATTAACCCAAGAGATCAACAAAAAACAAGTAAATGCTCGAAACCCTAAGTTACGAAATGGGGCATATTAAAAAGGAATGAAATAACAAGAAATTGAAGGGAAGATTACCCTTTTGAGATGTGTCTGAACGGTAGGAGAAATCTGGCGGAAATTCTTGAGGGTATCGTAACTCCAGTTGCTTCTGGATTGAGAATCAAAGAAGGCGTCCATTGTTTGTTGAGAGAGAAAGTAGAAGGAAATGCTAATAATGTTCGGCAGAGAAAGAAACCGTCCTGTGTTTTTAAAAGTGTCTAGTTTCACATAGTTTCGCGGAAATTTCTAGATGGCTAAGTTGGAAGAATTACAAAATGTTACCGTGGTGCACCCTAGGGCCCAATCTGCCGCACACTTAGGGGCCATTTCCAGCACCCATGGGGCCTCAATCCGTTCAGCCCACTCTACCGCACCCATGGGGCTACAATCCAGCCGAGCCGTCCGCCCAAGGGGGCCTTGTCAAGCACCCTGGGCCTGTCCGTGCAGCCTTGTCCGCGCACACCGTAGGGCCTGTCCGACCAGCACCGAACAGGCCGCCCAGTAGCACCCGAGGGCCTGTCTGCGTAGCACCCAAGGGCCTGACCGAGCAGCCCGGCCAGCCACCCCTATGGGCCTATCCGGATTTTTACCATCCATGGCCATCCAAGCCCACTCCTTGGGGAATATCTATAATAATAAAGCATCCACTCATCCCTTGAATCAAGCATCCAATCATGCCTTGATTTATGGAGGACCAAAACCCATGTTTCATGGAAAGAGGACCCACCATGATTGAAGGAATCATGGATAATTATTTCTTGCTTTATTAGGTGGCTTAGGCCAATCTTGGCCATTGGATGTAATCATTAGTGACCGTTAGATCAGGAGGTGCTAGGCTATAAAAAGGGCCTCACCCCCTCATTTGTAATCATCCTGAATTCTCTTTGCTTTCATCTTTCTTTCATTAATAGAAGCTTAGCAACGTCGAGTACTCTTTTCCCCCTAACTAGGCTTAGAGGGGGTTTTTAACGAGGCTCTTCGTTTTGCAATTACTCGAGCCATCTCCTTTCTTTCTTTCTTCGCAACGCTTCCGCAACTCTAGCCAAGCCAAGACTTAGCTTCAAGGCTTACTTGGTCCCTTTCGAAGTTCCTTTCCCGACCAAGTGCCGCACGAGCTAGCCATATAAGTCTAGCCCCGTGACAAGTGGTATCAGAGCCACGTTTTAGCGAAGAATTATTCGAGATGACGAACCCAAGTGATGTTGCCGCCGACAGCACCTCAAAGCCTATGGAAACTCGTGGTGGAAAAGCCAAGAGGAGTAGTTCGAGAGATGCCATCTCAACCTTGCAAGACAAAGTTACCCGTTTGGAGGACAACACGAATGAGTCGAGAGATAGACTCGATGTTGTCGAGAGCCGACTAGATACGTTGGAATCTCGGGGTGGTGATTGCAAGGATGATTCCCAAGATCTCGAAGATAGACTCGAGACTGTGGAGTTGGAGAATCGTTCTCTTAAAGATGGGCTAACCGAACTAGAGAAGGCGATGAATGTGCTAAGGGCCGAGCTCAACATCTATAAGTCCGCCGTAGCCAACGGACTTGTTTCAAACCCGAGTAGAGTGCTAGCCGATGTGCCGAAACCAAAGGAATTCAAAGGATCGAGGGATGCTCAAGAAACCGACACTTTCTTGTGGAGCATGAACCAATATTTCCGCAACACCAACATCGTGGACGAATCCACTAAGGTAAATATTGCTTCAAGTTATTTTACTCACAACGCTCTTTTATGGTGGAGACGTAGGTGTGCCGAGGAGTCCGATAAAGACGTCCCCGTAGAGACTTGGGAAGACCTTCAAGATGAGATTCATGAAGCGTTCTATCCCAAGAATGCTCAAAGAGAGTTGCGCTCAAAGCTACGCCAACTCAAACACGATAACAACATCCATGAGTACGTGAGAAAGTTCACCGAATTAAAGCTTCAAATCACCAACTTAGGAGAAGATGAAGGCTTCTCGATTTTCATGGATGGGTTGAACCGATGGGCTAACATGGAGTTGGAAAGACGTGGTGTCAAAGATCTTTCACATGCCCTTGATGAAGCCGAGGCGATAGCTAAGTTTGAAAAGCGAGACTCGCCCAAACCAAAGCCAAAATCCAAAGGTTGGGGAGACAAGAATGCCAAAGCCGGAGGTGAGAGAGTTAACCATGAAAAGATTTCCAACAACAATCGACAAGGCCGATTTACTAAGCCACATGAGAGACGAGGTTTGGAATGCTTCCATTGCAAAGGACCTCATCATATTCGAAATTGCCCACAAAAGACAAGCCTTTATACCGTCAAAGTCAACGACGAGCCCACAACCCAACTTGGAGCCATCGTAAGTAATCTCCAAGTAAATTCTTTATCTAACAAGCCCAAAAGTGGTCTTATGTTTGTAAAAGTCACGATTGCCGGAAAGCAATTGCGTGCACTTGTGGACACCGGAGCATCCGAGTTGTTCATTTCTGAAGGAGCCGCCCAAAAACTCAATCTCACTGTGTTGAAGACGAGTGGGTGGATTAAGACGGTCAACTCGAAAGAAGCGCCCATTGCCGGAGTTGCAAAGAGGGTCGAGATCCAACTTGGTAGTTGGAAAGGCCGCGAGGATATTAAGGTAATTCCTCTTGATGATTATGATCTTGTGGTTGGATTATCCTTTTTGGACAAGATTAATGCACTTCTCTTGCCATTTGCCGATGTATTGGTTGTGCTTGACCGCGCCCAACAATGTTTGGTCCCCGTGAGTCGAGATGTAGGTATCCAATCCAAGATGTTATCTTCCATCCAGTTCCGCAATGGTGTGCGAAAGGAGGAAGAGTCTTTCCTTGCCGTGCTCAAGGAAGACGAGGCGATAGAAGCCGAAGAAGTTCCCGAAGAAGTGGAACGTGTCCTCGTGGAGTTCAAGGACGCTATGCCTTCCGAATTGCCGAAGGCTTTGCCACCCAAGCGTGAGGTGGATCATCACATTGAGTTGGTACCAAATGCCGAGCCGCCGAGTAAAGCACCTTATCGAATGGCGCCACCGGAGTTAGAAGAACTCCGAAAGCAACTTAAAGAGCTCTTGGATGCCGGGTACATTCGCCCATCCAAGGGTCCATTTGGAGCACCCATCCTCTTTCAAAAGAAGAAAGATGGTAGCTTGCGCATGTGTGTCGACTACCGCGCTTTAAACAAACTCACGGTAAAGAATAAATACCCTATTCCTTTGATTACCGATTTATTTGATCAACTTGGAAGTGCTAGATTCTTCACAAAGTTAGATCTACGTTCGGGGTATTACCAAGTTCGCATAGCCGAAGGTGACGAGCCCAAAACCGCGTGCGTCACAAGGTATGGTTCTTTTGAGTTTCTTGTAATGCCATTTGGCCTTACAAACGCTCCCGCAACATTTTGCACTTTAATGAATAAGGTACTTTCACCTTTTCTTGATCGCTTTGTTGTCGTCTACTTAGATGACATTGTCATCTATAGTAAGACTTTCCATGAACACTTAATGCACTTGAGGAAGGTTTTGCAGGTTCTTCGTGAGAACGAACTCTACATCAAACGCGAGAAGTGTAGTTTCGCTCAACAAGAAGTTCCGTTCTTAGGCCACATCATTGGAGGTGGTAAGATCCGAATGGATCCAAGCAAAGTTCGAGCCATCGACGATTGGGAACCGCCGACTAAGGTAACCGAACTTCGTTCTTTTCTTGGTTTAGCTAACTATTATCGTAAATTTGTGCAAGGTTACTCCGCCATAGCTACGCCTTTGACCGAACTCTTGAAGAAGGACAAAGCTTGGGAATGGAATCCAAGTTGTCAACAAGCGTTCGAAAGGCTTAAACAAGCCATGGTAAGTGAGCCCGTTCTTGCCTTGCCCGACCATTCCAAGCAATTCATCATCCACACCGATGCATCCGATTATGCCATTGGTGGAGTTTTGATGCAAGAAGGCCATCCCATTGCCTTCGAAAGCCGAAAGTTGAACGACACCGAAAGGCGCTACACCGTTCAAGAGAAGGAGATGACCGCCGTCATCCATTGCCTTCGCACATGGAGACATTATATATTGGGTTCCAGGTTTGTCGTCTTTACCGATAATTCTGCCATTTCTTATTTTCTAACCCAAAAGAAATTGTCTCCTAAGCAAGCTAGGTGGCAAGATTTCTTGGCGGAATTCGATTTTACAATGGAGCACAAGCCCGGAAAGACTAACACCGTGGCCGATGCGCTTAGCCGAAAAGCTAGCCTTGCCTCCATTAGCCAACCAAGTGGTGAGTTGTTAGAATCCATCAAGGAAGGCTTGACGCACGATCCCACCGCAAAGAATTTGATCACCTTTGCCAAAGAGGGTAAGTCACGCCGATTTTGGGTCGAAGATGATCTTCTATTCACAAGAGGCCAACGCATTTTCGTCCCCTACTTCAACAATTTGAGAAGGACATTGATGAAGGAATGTCACGATTCGAAGTGGGCCGGACACCCAGGTATGCATCGTACCTTAGCTTTACTTAATGAGCGTTATTATTGGCCTCGTATGAATGAAGATGTAGAAGCATACGTGAAGACTTGTCTTGTTTGCCAACAAGACAAGATCGAAGCAAACAAGCCGATGGGACTTCTCCAACCTTTGCCAATACCGGAAAGACCATGGGAAAGTATTTCTCTTGACTTTATTATTGGTTTTCCTTGTGTTAATAACTTTTCGAGTATCATGGTTGTAGTAGACAGATTTTCGAAGTATGCTACCTTCATTCCCGCCAACAAGACATGCCCCGCCGACGAAGCCGCTCGTCTTTTCTTAAAGCATGTCGTAAAGCTTTGGGGTATTCCAAAGTCAATAGTAAGTGATCGGGACGCTCGGTTCACGGGTAAGTTTTGGACCGAGTTGTTCAAGTTGATGGGTTCCTCCTTGAACCTTTCAACAAGTTTTCATCCACAATCCGATGGGCAAACCGAGAGGGCCAACGCATTATTGGAGATCTACTTGAGACATTTCGTCAGTGCATCTCAAAAGAATTGGCCCGACTTGCTAGACGTGGCCCAATTCTCCTACAACTTGCATAGGAGCGAAGCCACGAACCAAAGTCCGTTCGAGATAGTGATGGGCCAACAACCACTCACACCGGACGCCATCGTGACCAAGTACCAAGGTCCGAATCCAGCCGCCTTCCATGTAGTGAAGGACTTGCAAGAGCAACGAGACTTAGCCAACGCTTGCCTCCACAAAGCAAGCAAGCGAATGAAGAAGTGGGCCGACAAGAAGCGACGCGACGTCGAATTTCAGGTAAATGATTTAGTTTTGGCCAAACTTAATCTAACACTTCGAAATGCTTCTGTTCACAGGGCTCTTGTAAGGAAGTATGAAGGCCCATTTCGTGTGATCAAGAGAGTAGGCAAAGTGGCCTACAAACTAGACTTGCCGCCCAACATTCAAGTCCATCCCGTCTTCCATGTTAGTGTCCTTAAGCCATATCACAAGGACGAGGAAGATCCGGAGAGGAACACTTCTAAGCGAGCACCCGTTGGAATTAGGGCCTCGTTCGAGAGAGAAGTCGAAGCCATCGAAGCCGATCGAGTCATTCGACGCAAAGGCTACCAACCAAGGCACGAATACTTTGTGCTTTGGAAGGGACTAACCGAAGCCGAGGGTAGTTGGGAGCTAGACAAAGACTTGTGGCAATTTGAAGACAAGATTGCCGATTTTGAAGCCCAACGAGCGACGAGGGCGTCGCTCAATTCGGTGGAGGAGAATGTTACCGTGGTGCACCCTAGGGCCCAATCTGCCGCACACTTAGGGGCCATTTCCAGCACCCATGGGGCCTCAATCCGTTCAGCCCACTCTACCGCACCCATGGGGCTACAATCCAGCCGAGCCGTCCGCCCAAGGGGGCCTTGTCAAGCACCCTGGGCCTGTCCGTGCAGCCTTGTCCGCGCACACCGTAGGGCCTGTCCGACCAGCACCGAACAGGCCGCCCAGTAGCACCCGAGGGCCTGTCTGCGTAGCACCCAAGGGCCTGACCGAGCAGCCCGGCCAGCCACCCCTATGGGCCTATCCGGATTTTTACCATCCATGGCCATCCAAGCCCACTCCTTGGGGAATATCTATAATAATAAAGCATCCACTCATCCCTTGAATCAAGCATCCAATCATGCCTTGATTTATGGAGGACCAAAACCCATGTTTCATGGAAAGAGGACCCACCATGATTGAAGGAATCATGGATAATTATTTCTTGCTTTATTAGGTGGCTTAGGCCAATCTTGGCCATTGGATGTAATCATTAGTGACCGTTAGATCAGGAGGTGCTAGGCTATAAAAAGGGCCTCACCCCCTCATTTGTAATCATCCTGAATTCTCTTTGCTTTCATCTTTCTTTCATTAATAGAAGCTTAGCAACGTCGAGTACTCTTTTCCCCCTAACTAGGCTTAGAGGGGGTTTTTAACGAGGCTCTTCGTTTTGCAATTACTCGAGCCATCTCCTTTCTTTCTTTCTTCGCAACGCTTCCGCAACTCTAGCCAAGCCAAGACTTAGCTTCAAGGCTTACTTGGTCCCTTTCGAAGTTCCTTTCCCGACCAAGTGCCGCACGAGCTAGCCATATAAGTCTAGCCCCGTGACAAGAAGGTAATCTTCACCAGTGCTCCATTTGTTTAGGTATATTTTATTTTGATACTAGAATTCAAAAAAGATTATTTTAGTCATTTATATTTAGAATCATTTTTATTTTGGTCCCTTGACAGTTAGTCTCCGTTACTTAAAAAAATTAGTTTCTAATTTAACCCCCAAACTTTCAAAATTTTATTTTTCACCATCTTCCTAAAAAATTATAAAACAAAAACTCCAAAAAAATTAAATCAATGACTATAACCCAACACTACAACCGTGAGTTATATTTGATTTTGTAACGTATTACTTCATCGTTTGATATTGAGGTCATTCTTTTCATGCAGAATCAAACCAAAGCAGAAGAGAGAAAAATAGAAGAGACAAAGAACACTGCAGATCCAACAACCCTCATTAATCTGACCAAAAAACTATCCCTTAATGGCTGTACTCGAAAGAGCATTGCTGTAAAGAACCCGATAGCAAGTACATTTTCTTATGTCCCTGCACTATAGCCATTCAAGCTTTAACTTAGTTAAGACGTGTAAGGGTTCTAGTTTTTAGTCTTTTTCTGCTTCTAAAGTTATTTTTCTATGTTTTATTTAATTTATCTTTTTTTAAGAAAGTTGAGATTTGACTTTTTAGTTCTCAAGCAGTGAAATTAAATTAGTTTTGGTTGGGGCATTATGGTTAATTCTTGAAATAGTTAATTTCTTTGTGTTCCTTAATAAAGCATTAATAAATATGAAGATAACCATTTGATTAGAAGAAGAAATATGTATGTATTCCGTTTCTTAGCCTGCTTTTTTCGTGGATCTTTGTCTGCAAAAAAAAAATCTTACACTAACATAACCTGTTTATATATAAAATAAATGATAAGTAAATACTTAAAGACATTTTGAGTAGCTAATATCTCCACTTAGTTACTTGTACAATCAAATATAACTCAGGGTTGCAGTGTTGGGTTATAGCCATTGATTTAATTTTTTGGGTTTAGTCTTATAATTTTTGAGAAGATGGTAAAAAATAAAATTTCAAAAGTTTGGGGGTTAAATTAGAAACTATTTTTTTAAGTAACAGAGACTAACGACCAAGTGACCAAAATAGAACGATTTTAAACGTAAGTGACTAGAATAATCTTTTTTGAATTCTGTGACCAAAATAGAACACACCCTAAACGAAATGGACCACTGGTGAAGATTACCCATTACAAAAATAGTGTATTGGAATATTTTAATTCCAAAAATATGGTTGGAACCAAATTATTTCCCACAATATTGCATATTATTGTTCAAACCAGTATACTGGGGGAGTGCATATCGTTTTTGAACAGTGTTTTTGAAAAAAAAAATACCCCAAAGAGTTCAACCCGTCTTTAAATAGTTCCTAAAAAAATTGAAATCCAAGTGAAGGTTTCTACCAACCTTTGAATAGTGTTTGAAAAAATACCCCCTAGCCCTAGGAGTTCAATCCGCCTTTGAATAGGGTTTTTTTGGTTAATTTTTAATATTTTTATTATTAATGTAGTATAGTTGGGAAAAATAATATTTAATTTAAAAAAGGTTCAAATTAATTATTTATGTTTATTATAAAAGTATAGTAAGGGTTATTGGGTTTATTTTTTTATCTCATTGGTAATCTTCGGGAAGGAGTATTGAGTTTATTTTTTTATTATCTGATTGGATGAGTGAGAAGATTTTTTTAATTGGTATAGGGTTGTAGTGATGTGATGAAGTAGTGGTGTAGGTGCAGGTGTAGGGTGGTAATATAATATTTTTTAATTATTATATGATCGGTAAGCCTCATGTTTAGGGTTATTGGGTTAATTTTTTATCTGATTGGTAGCTTGGTGAAAGAGACGTACTACCCGTTGGCTAAGGTTTGGTCCGTTAAAGGGAAGCATATCGAGTCCTTTATCTGATTGGATGAATGAGAAGATTTTTTTTAAATTGATATATGGTTGCAGTGATGTGATGAAGTAATGGTGTAGGTGCAGGTGTAGGGTGGTAAGATAATTTTTTTAATTATTATATGATTGGATGGGTGAGAAGAATTTTTTTAATTATATAGGGTTGTAGTGATGTGACGAAGTAATGGTGTAGGTGCAAGTGTAGGGTGGTAAGATATTTTTTTGTATTATCTGATTGGATGGGTGAGTAGATTTTTTTAATTGATATAGGGTTGCAATGATGTGATGAAGTAGTAGTGTAGGTGCAGGTGTAGGGTGGTAAGATAATTTTTTTAATTGTTATGTTAGTTTTAAATAATATAGGGGTAGTGTAATTTTTCTGATTTGAAACCTATTAGTGAATATTAAATTTCGTGTAGGGGTATGAAAGGGAAAAAGTATATTTTTTTTTCTTTAAATATGTTATGTTGATGTTGGGGGAGGTAATTTGTTAGAGATTGAGAAAAAAATTGAGTAAAGAGAGAGCAGAAGAAGAAAGTTGTGGGAAAAATATTGTAAGTGGGTTTGAATATTTAGATTTTTTATCCGTATAACTTTGATGTTGTTTGAAATTTAATTGTTATGTTCGAATAATGAATATTGTAAGTCGATTTGAATATTTTTTCTGAACATGCAGAGAAAATGAGCAACAACAGCTTTGTGGCGATTGTCCATTACAATGGACAAAATGTGAAAACTGATATCGGTATTGTATTTGAATCTGAAAAGCCTATGAAGATGAGATTTAAAAAAGAAATTTCTCTTCGAGTATTGAAGGAGAAGATATTAGAGAAAATTGTATCTCAGATTAATGGTTTGCGGTATCGATCGCTGACATGTCACAATCCAGTTAGATATTCCGCAATAGCTCTTAAAGATAATACAGATGTGGGAATAATGATCGTAGAGCATGAGTCTATGGATATTCGAAATGTGGAGTTGTTTGCTAAGATGCATGATATTCCCAGCACATCCAGAAACGTTGTTGGGAAATCTAGTCAAATGGGTTTCGGTAACGAGTTTGATATGTGCAGAGGCAGTTTTGTCTCAATGTTGGCAAGCGGGACATATAGTGGATTCCATCAAGGTGGGTCGTCGACATATGCAACATCACACGGGTCGACTGTTGATCCGGCTGTTGATCCGACTGTTCAGAACCTACAAGGTCGATGGGGAGAATCACTTGAAGATTCGAGCGAAGATGAAGATATTGGGGATCCTAATTTGTTCCCCGATGACGTTGGTGTAGCCCCTAATTTCGGTGTTAGAGAATTTTTCCCGACCGGGGGCGACATTACATTCTACGAACCTCCTGCTCACATGAACTCGGTTGATTTCGATGCGATGAGGGCACCGCAATTCCCAGATATGCCTTAATTAACTTCGAGTCAGCGTGGTGAATTAGTTTTTAGGCTTCGGTTTTATGAAAAGAATAAAGCTACATTGGCAATTAAAGAGTATAACATCATGCAACATGTGGACTACATGGTTGCAGAATCTACCCCGAGGACTTTCTTTGCGAAGTGTATGAAATATGGACATGGGTGTAATTGGAAGATTCGAGTTTCGTACGGTAAGAAGATAGATCGTTGGGAGGTGACAAAGTACAACGACGATCACACGTGCTTACGAACATCCATCGACTAAGACCATAGGAAATTGGACTCGAATGTAATAAGCCATCATGTGATGAAGTTGGTCGAAGCGAATCTAAGGGTTCCCGTTTCAGCAATTCAGGCAACCATTGCGCAACATTTTTAATATCAAATAAAATACAAGAATGGGTGGCTTGCAAGGGTAAAGGCATTGCATTTGGTGTACGGTGATTACTAGAAGTCATACAATGAGCTACCGACTTTATTAGTAGCAACGACTCATTTCATCCCAGGCACTATCGTGAGGTACGAAACAAAGGATGCATACAACTGACAAGGCCAACTGGTTGAAGGTACAAAATTTTTCCATCGACTGTTTTGGGCGTTCAAGCCATGCATTGCATGCTTTCCATACTGTAAACGTATGATACAAGTCGATGGCACGTGGCTGTATGTGAGATACTCTCACATACTGTTGATTACCGTTGCGCAAGATGGTGAGAGAAATGCCATTTCGATTGCATATTGTTGAGAGAGAGACGGAGGAAGCTTAGAATTTCTTTTTGACCAATTTACGTGAGCATGTTGTCCTACAAGATGGGGTCTGCATTATATATGATCGAGGGAAGGTATCAAAGCAACAATTAATCGAAGGGGAAGTTGTTGGAAGCCTCCGTACGCATACCATGCATATTGTGTTCGTCACATCAGTAAGAACAACTATAACCGGTTCAAAAATCCATACCTTCGCAATGAGATTTTAAGCATGGGTAAGTATCATTTTTCAAACTTCTTTTTTACATATGGTCATCTAATTATGTGATTTGATTTTGTAGATGCTAACAACATGTATTATGACACATGATATCAACTAGTACAGCCAGAATTTGAGAGGAAGATGGCGAATTTACAAAAATACGGCGAGAATGTTTAGAGTTGGGCCAACAATATTGAGAGGGAAAATGGACCCAATCGTATGACGAATGTGGTAGACGGTACGACCAAATGACAATCAACTCTGTCGAGTGCATAAATGGAGTATTAAAAGGACCACGTCATCTCCTAATAACAAGCTTGGTGAAAGAGACGTACTACCGGTTGGCTAAGGTTTGGTCCGTTAAAAGGAAGCAGATCAAGTCCTTAATAAATATGGGACAACGTTGGGCTCAGGATATTGTGACAAAAATGCAGAAAAATGTGAAGAATGCAACGTCGCTGACCGTTCATGCATTCGACTGACAAGGCCAGACTTTCGATGTTGTTGGTTCAGACGCAACAACGAAGTAGCCCACTCAAATGTATTTCGAGTCGATTTCAGAAGAAGATGGTGTGACTATGGAGAGTTCCAAGCGTGGCGATATCCATGTGCTCATGCAGTTGCAACATGTATGTATGCGGGGGTTGACTCGTACAACTATGTTGACGAATGCTTCGATCTTGAACGGGTTGTCCAAATTTATAGAATTGAGTTCCCAGCGATCGCGAATTCAATGTACTGGCCAGTAGTAGAGCATGAAAAATGGTTACCGGATCCTACACTTCGTAGAACTCCAACAGGCTTACCTAGATCGACTCGCATCCATACCAGTATGGATCTCCATCAGAGAGAGAAGGGACAACGAAAGAGATGTACAATATGTAGGGTTGAAGGCCACTCGAAATCAAACTGTCCAAATGAACTGAGATATGTGCCAACTTGTCACTAATTTATTATGTGTGTTTGTACTCCAACTCATCCATTGCCAAATTCTTATAGCTTCAAATTTTATCGGCAAGTTTTACTTCTTCTAGCATATTTATATGGTAAAAAATAATGGAAAAACTAAAGTCTCTTATTATTAAAAGCAGCAAAAAAATGTGCCTTTCAATTAAAGAATGAAAACTTATTGCCTAATATAGTTTAAAATTAGAAAAGCTTTACGGATCAAATTTTAATTTTTAAATTTCACCAATTTCAATTTTAATTTTAAATTTTAATCCATTAAAAAACCTTTTGAGATTCTTCAAATTCATGATATGATAATTAATTTAATATTTTACAAATGAATAATAAAAAAACATAACATAGTGAAAAATAAAAAAATAATAACATTCAAATACAAACCCAAATTCCTGATAATTTATTACACAAAATACATAAAATCATTTTTTTCTTTTGCATCCTCTTACGTAATTTTTGACAATGAGCGAATATTGTCGAAAAATAAGTGTGTTTCCTGAAAATCTTACGTCGGCTTCTATTTTGCCCCGGGATCCTCTTCTTCAGCATCCTCCTCTTCAGCGGCCTCTTCAGTGTAGTTCACCTCCTCAGTCACCGAGGGCATCGGAGGTGGTGTTGTAAACATGTCCATGTAACCGCTCTGCCCCCCCATAATCCATCCTATAATCTCTGGTGAATTCAGGGCATTTTGTATTTCCTGAAAATCAATGCTTTGTCCATAGTTCGAGTACCGAGGTGACTCTAGAGAAACAAAATCGGGTGTGTATAAAATAGCATCATCAAACCCGTGAGTTGGAGCTGAGCTCGGGCCCACTTCTGGTTGTACAATTGTTGGAGCCGAGCTCGGGCCTCTTCATTGTAGTTCATCCTCTTTCATTGGAATGCGATGCGGTATCGTCGAACCTCTGTTGTTCCACATATTAATGTATTCGATGTGTATGACTTCCAAATTTACTTCCGCCCTACCGCGTCCATCAAAATCGTGCAAATAGTCATACTCAGTGTGGGGATGCGGAACGGGCAGGCGGAAGCCAAACTGCCTCAGCACCCTGTCGGGAAAGTGGAACTCGACAATTGAAAAGTAGATCAACGGTGTAACACTAGACCACTTGTTTGAATCCACCAACAGCTCATCCGGTACACAAATGAGATCCTCGTAATTGTTGTAGGGCATCCAAATAAACTGCAATATAAACAATAGAGTTATAATAAGACATCTACCTAGTTCTATAATTTAAATAATATACTGTAAGTATCTATCTAACTAAAATTTATACAATACTTGTTAAAAGAAAATTTAAACAATACAGTTAACCGCATACCTGCTCCTGACAATACAAATCAATCTCCGCTTTAAATAATTTCAAGTTGTTCTTCGTCAATCCCGGCAACTCTTTTTTCTCGTACCATCTGCATACAAATCGGAAAAAATGTTTTTAATAAATAAATAAAATTATTTTTAAAATTGAACTCTTAGGATAATTACCTGGCGAAAAAAGAGAATTGTATCGATGTTCGAGTCAACGGTGTCCAGAACGGAAGTCGTTGCCAAGCCCACTCCCGCAGCAACAACAAACAACCACCAATACCGCAAACCTTATGACCATTTTCTGTTTTAGCGCCTTGCACAACTCACGATACAAGAATGCTAGTACGGTCGATCCCCAACTATATCCAACAGCTTCCCACGAATACCTCAAAAACGTAGATACCATGTATGAACAACATTGCCAAATTTATCTGGCATCAGTATACCTCCAATGAGTTGAAGAATTTAAGCTCGACTGGCATTATAAATCACAGCCACCGAACTATATTCACCGAGCTTAAATTCACTTTCCAACCAACTCAATTTCACACGACCTCCTTTCAAATTAGATTTATCTGGCACCTTCCCAAGGTAAAATGCGCAAAGTGTTTCAGGTGTAGCTTTCGTCTGGTCAATCGACTCATCCCCAGTCAATGGTTCCCCGATTAATGGTGCCCCGTTTACTGGGAGCCCGATAAGCATGACCACGTCTTCAAGTGTGATCGTGCATTCCCCACACGACATATGGAAAGTATGGGTTTCTGGCCTCCAACACTCGATCAGAGCGGAAATCAACCCATACACCAACTTGTACCCTCGAATGAATGTCGCATAATAAAATCCGGACTGTTGCAAAAATTCGATGACTCAATGATCCGGATTATTTTTGGCCATGGTCACATGATGCTTAAATGTATCCTCAAAATCCTGTAATTATATTATTAACATAATTGAATTTCTAATAATAAATAAATATATTATTAAGAAAATTGTACCAACTCAGGAACCGGCAGACTACTTATGTGTTGATCCTGTAACCGCAATAAAGGAGTTTGCTCAGCCATCCTACAGGACAAGTAAGAATATATTACAACTCGATACTAAATATGCAATATTAAAAAATATTTTGCTAATAAGCATAATTAACTAAAGTTTACAGACAAAATTTATAATACTTTTAGTTTAGTTTTTTAATTTTTTAAAATTCTACGAAATTTAAATTTTGTTTAAATTTCAATTCAACTACACTACTAAATTAAACGACTAAATTTATTTTTTTACAAACTAGTTACTAATTTTCTAATTTGCCTTCATAACCCTTCAATTTTAAGATTTTTACGACAAGTCACTAATTTAATAATTTGCTTACATAACCCTTCAATTAAACATTACAATATTAAAAGTTAAAAATTTTAAAAAATAAAATTCAAGAACGTACCTCCATCTTCACAAATTTAAAAAATTCAATCAAACATCAACTTAAAATTTTTTTCATACTTACTATACTTCTTCAAATCTCTCTTTCTTTAATCTCTTCACAAATTTTCTTCTCTTCAACCACCTATTTAACACAATAATTTGAAATATAATAAATTCAAGAAACTAAATTTTTTTAAAAATATATGACAATATAAGATTCAAAATATTTAATTGAAAAATAATAAAAATTCGTAAATACAAAAAAATATTCTTACATTACAAATCAATTAAAACTACTTCAAATAATTTTCTAAAATAAAATACTTACACAATATCCTCTAAATCTTCTTCTTCTTCTTTAATCTACCTTCTCCAAAATTTCACCACACAAAACATATCAACCTTCAACCCATATTTAACCCCAATTACTTTAAATTTTAACCACACAACCCACCTACCATTTATCCAATAAAAAAAACACAACACCCGAGGCATGCATGCATGCCATGCCTCTGCACCCCCACCCCACCCACGAAAAAGCCTGTTGTGTGCAGACAGACCATTTTTTTAAACACTATTTAAAGGTCGGTTGAAATCCTCACTTGGATTTCGATTTTTTTGGGGAACTATTCAAAGACGGGTTGAACTCCTTGGGGGGAATTTTTTTATTATTTTGGGTAAAGTACACAGACGGTCACTGAACTTTGGTAAAAAAATAAAATGATAACCAAACTTTCAAAAATCACAAAATGGCAATTAAACTTTATGTTTTATAACAAAATGGTAACTAGGCGTTAAATCCCGTTAAGTGTCTGTTATAAAATTTGGTATAATAACACATTTAGTCCTTTATATTTATACATTCAATCAATTTAGTCCTAATTCAAAACAATTCACTAAATTTGGCCCTCGTTATTTACGCTTTCTTTCAATTTGGTTCAAGCTTGGTTCAAACTTGATCGCATTTCACTTCTAAAGTTTCAAATTGATTCAAGATTTTTTTTATAAAAAATAGCGAGCAGCTTGAGCTCACTCTATTAGATTTGATTAAACTCATTTATTTGGTCAAAAATGAGGTCCACATTTCGTTTCTTTTTTCACCATTTGCAAATTTGGGTAAAACTCTATGGTAGGCTTTTGGTCACTGCACCGATGCCTGCAGCTCTTGCATACGACTTGCTTAAATATTTTTATTGTCACATTTGAAATATCCCTAAATTAAACGCTTTAAAAATGTTTCCGTCTCACTAGAACTAAGTTCCCTTACCCATTTTTGCTTTGAATTTCTCTTAATTTTTGTTAGGTTAGTTGTTTGCATGTCTGAAATACAGTATGAGGAAGCCATACAAATTTGTAAATTTATGGATGCATTTAATAAAAGTTGGGAATGGGGAAACAAAATCTTTTATCAAAAAATGAAGAATGGTTGAATTATCACCGTTAAAACTGTGGCAGTTCTAATTTGATTATCATCCATGTTTACTGTATTATTTGCTTTTGTGGACGACCTTTTGCTGATGTTTCTCTTTGTTAGTGTAACGCCCCGGGTTTAGGGCCCGCGAGATAATCGAGTTTGGTTAAACCAGTTTGGGTTAAATTAATTGTGAGAAATCATTTTTAATAAACAACTAAAGGATTTTAATGAAAAGGGGGTAAAAAGGGAATTTTGGAATTTTTTTAAAAAAAAGGGTTTTGAAAATACCATCATCTTCTTCAAACTCTTTTCACGTTGCTTTTTCTCAAACACCATTTCTACTATTCCGTTGGTGCAAGCTCTTCATCCAAACTAGTAAAAAGGAGGGGTTTTTGGAGTTGAAAATTTGAGTTTGATTTGTTGTTGTGGAGAACTTTGGGCTGATGGTTTCTAGGCTTTGGGTAAGTGTTTTGGATGTTGAAAGGTGTAGTTTTGATGGTAAATTTGTTGGGTTATTACTGGATTTTGGTTAGAGTTGATTTGATGATGTTTTCAGATAACTTCGGCTTCGAATCGATGAGTGAATGTTGTTGAATATTGTGTTTGTGAATTTCAGTGGGCATGTATGTTGAAAAGGGTATTAATACTCTGTTTTGGATTTTTTAGAAGCAACAGAAACAGATTTGGGTACTTCGGATGCGATACCCGGTGTGGCAGAGGTTTGAAATCGGTGTTTCGGCTATCGTTTGGGTTCTACCGGTGAGTGGAAATGTTTTTGAGAGTTTAGGTTGAGCTTGAAAGGCCAACCTAAGCTCGAGAGTAAGTACTAAATGTTTACGTTTTACTTTTTCGGAATTCTTTACTTCAATCTTGCTGTGCATTGTTGATATGAGATGAGATGAATATGTGTAATTGATTAATGAGTGTGGTATCCTATGTTGGTTTACATGATGATTGAGTATTGGCAAATATGAGAGTCTTACCGGGTATAATTGGTCGACTATAGAGTTAGAATGCACTTGTAAAAATTCGCGCGTGGCCCTAGTGATATAAGATGCCATTAGGGAGGAGTATTGTGATGTAAGATGCCACCGAAAGATTTATTGTTAGACCTCGGTGATGTAAGATGCCATCGTGAGTCTTGTTGTTCTTATAGATTCGGTGATGTGAGATGCCATCAAATCCAATCCGCGTATCTGAGTAATGTAACCATAGTTGCCAAATGCACTCCTTGTGTTATAAGATTGAATGTTATTATGTTGGTGGTTGAGAGCTATTCTATGTTGTTTATGTTGTTGCATTGCTTGATGTGAGATGCAAAGCACATGTAGGATTGTTGAAAATCATGTTGATGAAATTTATGCGTGTGGTTTTGTTTACAACTCATAAATGGTTTTTATTAAAACTGCATTGTTGTGGTAGTGGTTTTGAGCACCACTCACTAAGCTTTTATGCTTACGCGCTCCTTCCCAACAATGCAGATCGTTAGTGATCCGAGAAGCAAAGGGAGGCGAGGGAAAAGTTCTGGTGATCGTAGCTTAAGCTCAAGTATGGTTCTAAGTTGTAATAATATATTAGGAATGGGAATACTTGCACCTTGCGTTAGGGAGGTTGTTGTAAACTCCCATGAGTTGTTCATGTTGCTACTTGTTTTAAATGTTGAAACCATGCTATGTTGAGGCTTGCTTTGGCTTTTGGTTAAATGCCCTATGTTTTGGACTTGTTGTTGTTTGAATTAAAGTGTTTCTTTTGAGCTTTTAAGATTTGAATCCATGTTTGTGTGTATGCATGATTGAAACGTGTTTTTAGGGTGTTTTGCCTCTAGAATGGTTGCCTTAAGTTGTATGGATGTTTAGAAGTTAATTGGATGCTTGTTTAGTGAGTTGTTTTGTTTCCTCTTTTGCTTAAAATTTGCAGAAACCAGTCTTTCTGGGCAGGGCGTATCGATACGCTCAAGGGCAGTATCGATATGGTCCCCTGTTTCAAGCCTATCATATCGATACACGGGGGCGTACCGATACCGTTTTGGGTCTCTGGAAATATGAGATTTGGCGAGAATTTAGGGTATTGGTACGGGCTTTAGGTGTATCAGTACGGTCCTTGAAGTTGACGTTGGGAGCTTGACCATTAAGGGTGTATCGATACACTCAAGGGCAATATGGATACGGTCTCTTGAAGTTGACCTTGGGGAGTTTGACCGTTGAAGGCGTATCGATACGACCTGTGGAAAATTCATAAAAATGTTACCTCCAAAGTCCGTCTTGCTTGATTCGAGTTCGTGTTTGCTTGCCCGCTGCATGTTACCTCACATAGGTTAAAGATGGCATTTAGACAAGATTAATTTTAAAAAGTACAATTAGGTTTGCTAATCGGAGTGAAGCCTTAACGGGTTTCGCTTTGGTTTTCCCCATGTAACCCATTCGATTCGGTCTGGTGGCTAGGCCGGGTCGATGGGGTTACATTTGGTGGTATTAGAGCCTCGGTTACGAGGTTTTTCGGGAAGGTAAGTCAGGTAAGTTGATTATGTGTATGTTTGTCTATTTTTTATGGTGTTTGTGAGCATGAGTTTGTGTTTTTGCTGATGTTTGAAGATTGGTTAAGCATTCCCATTGCTAGGTATTATTATGGTAAAGAGATTTTGATTAAAAGAGCTTAAACATACGAATCCCTTCCTTTGCTCACCAAGTGTTCTTTTCTCGTGTTCTGTGTTTGTTGTTTTAGATTGTTTTATTATTATGGTAAGACCGAGAGGACGACCTAGAGCGGGTGTCCAGGCACCCGGGGATGTGCCTCCTGCTCCTCATGGTAATGGGGCGAGTGTTGGAGATAATGCACCTTAGGCTGGTGCAAATGTTGGAGGTGATGGTAATGGACCTCAGGTGGGCCAGGGTCAGGCTGGTGTGGATATGGCCCAGTTACTTCAGACTTTAGCCGGAGCTTATCAGACGATTGTTGCTGGTCTTCATGCTGCAGCACCACCTTAGGGTGCGAGGACAGGTTTTCCTCTCGAGTGACTTCGTAGTTTAGGCGGAGTCGAGTTTCGTGGTATGTCTCCTGAGGGTTCGGAGGCATGGCTTGAGAGTACTACACGCATCTTGGGTCAGATGGAGTGCTCGGACACTCGTAAGTTGGGTAGTATTGTTTCGTTGCTTCAGGGAGATGCGTATGCTTGGTGGACCACAGTTATCTCAAGTATGCCCGAGGCCGAGGTTACTTAGTAATTCTTCCATAATGCGTTCCGCAAGAAGTACCTTGGTGCTTGTTATCAAGACGAGAAGAAGAGAGAATTCATGGCTTTAGTGCAAGGTAGTATGATCGTATCCGAGTTTGAGGTACAATTTGTGTGCTTGAGTCAGTATGCTTTAGAGTTGGTTTCCACTTAGAGGGAAAGGTGTGAGCGGTTCCATTACGGGTTGGTTACGGAGGTGAAGACCTACATGCTTGCTTCTGATTACACTGAGTTCAATGTCTTGGTCACTAGGGCCAAAGACATTGAGCAAAGTCTAAGTTCGATTGCTCGTTCAGGTGGCTCCAATTCATGGAAAAGGTCCGCCGAGTGGGAGCGAGACCGTAACAAGAGACATAAGGATAGAAGGCACCAACCGAACTTTAGGCGTGAAGGTGGTAACATGGGACGAGGCCATCAGGTTTGAGGTTTCGTTGCTCGCACGCCCGAGTGTGCTAGATGTGGGAGGAACCATTTCGAAGAGTGTTGGGGTACTTTTCGTGCTTGTTGGAATTGTGGATCTTAGACGCATTTTAGGCGTGAGTGTTCTTATCCCGGATAGGGATGGTCAGGCACCTGCTAGAGCTGTTGAGCATCTGTAACCCCCTTAGCCCGGCCTAGGCGGTTCACCCGAACTACAAAGATTACACGGGGAAAACCAAAGTCAACCCGAAAGTCAACCTTGATTTACGACCCTTTTTTTCTTTTTAATCTTGTCTAGATACACATTAACCCTAAATGAGTACTCACGGGATACGATAGCGAAAGGCACAACGATCGGTTTTCAAAAAGGGACTCAATTGCACAATATACAAATTTAGGGACCAAAATGTAATTTCTGAAAATTAGAAGATCTTTACTGATTTTAAAGTTACCAACATGAAATTAGACAAGTTACATGCTTCTCTGCCAAATTTCAACTTAATTGGACATCTCAAACTCAAGCAATTGCAACTTTAACATTTGAGACTAAAATGTAAAGCTTGCAAACTTCATCACCATTCAAATCAGTGCCCAACAGTCACCTGTTTCGAAACACCCACCTGCCGTATCGAAACACAGGATCGGAATGACGTTGACCGTTTCGATACGCGGGTTGGTTCCGAGACTGGTTCCGAAACGAGGCCTTCCAATGGCCAAATCGTTTCGAAACATCCCTTAGCGTTTCGGAACATGAAGGCCATTTCAGGCCCCCGTTTCGAAACACTAGGGGGTGTTTCGATACGGTTTGCCCAGAAACAGCAGCAAATGCTGGTTTTTCATGCACAAACTCGATCAAACACATCCAAATGACTTCCCAAGCATGTCAACAAGTCAACACACATTCAAGGTGCACATATAGAGCCCCTAAACACCTTCATATCATCAAATAAGAAAATTCATAAGTCTAGAGGCATGCATCCTAATATCCAAACCAAATAGAGAAAACAAACCTCCAAACAAGCAATAAAGGCCATTTACAATTCAAATCAATCAAGGCACACATGCCACAACCTTAGGGAGTTTAATACATCTCCCAAACAAAACTTAGGTTCTCATTGCCAAATTATCAAAACTAATAGTGTACGAAAACTTCACCATACATGAGCTTGGATACCCTTGGACACACTTAGCTTCCTTGATGCCCTTAAACACCTCAATTATCTGCATTATTGGTAAAAGAGAGCGTAAGCACAAATGCTTAGTGAGGCAAGCTCTAAATAAAACCAATACAACAATGCATTTTTAGAAAACACTTTCAACAAAGCTTTTAAACCACAAGCTCATCTCTTTCTCATGCTACCTTACATCATTTTCAAGCATCTCACACTTCGTTACATTTAAATACATTATATTGGCTTTCAAGTGATAGTTCATAACCATTTCAACACAAAACACAATCGGATACGCGGATTTACAAGCGTTGTCCCACACGCTTCATACACACTACCGGACTACACAAGGTTCACACTCAAGAGCAATCCCTCCATTGATGTGACACCCGTGGTGGAGTATAACGGTACAATCTCAACCCCTCAACACCACTCATCGGTAGTTGTATAATTCCACTAACGAGAGTAAGGGACACATAACACAAGATCCACACGCGGAATTTACAACCACCGTTGTGATCTTACCTCAATCGTTAGGGTACTTGGATGGAGTTTACGGTACAATCACAACCCCTCAACATCCAAGGCGACTTTACTTACGGTGCACCCAATCCTATAGTCGGCTAACTATATCTGATTCAAGTACTTAAAAACCATTTCATCACTTGCCAATATACATCAAATACCATCATCAACTCATTGTTTTAAGCATTAATCAAAGCCACTTATCATCATGCATCTCCATGCATCATAACCAAATTAATAACATGTCAAACCAAGGATCTCTTACCTTGAGCATCCTTCAATACATGGCTTTCAAAACCAGCATTAATCATGCTAAAACATGCTTCCAAAACAGTAATTAAACATGCATTTCATAACTAATGCATCAAACCATAACTTAGCACATCCGAGGGAGTTTTTCCGGAAACTTACTCTTGAGCTTAGCTAAGTTGTTTAGACTTAAACTAAGCTCCCAAAACCTCCAAATAATCATTTCAAAGCTGGAAAACTGTCTCCACTCACCAATTACGTTTCGCATTGCTCGCCGAAACTGTAACTATGCCTTCGATACTCCCGAACCAACACCAAAAGTGTTCGAAGGTGTCTCCCCTGTTTACAACACATAAGAGCAGAGGATTAATGCATCATCATGCATTAAAATCATCAGCCACTTCTCCTAAACTCGCTGCACCACCTAAACTCAACATTTCGGCTACCAAACACAATCGAAATCACCTCCAAACTCTTCCAAAACTTAACCCAGCCAAGATCTATCACTTCTAATCATTTCTAAACATCAATTAACATCTAAAACAAACCTAAACTCGTCCTTATACCTCCAGCTATAACAGAACACCAAAAACACCCCAAAAACCACCATTTTCATAAGCAAAAACTTAGGAAACACAACCTATTCGGGATTGCATTGATAAAACCTCATTTAACATCCAAAATACATTAAAGAACCATCTCAAAACAGAGCCCAATCAATTACAACAAAAATCTTCAAGATCTCTTCCAAAATCTTGAGTTTTAAGCCAAAATCTTGTCTCTAACATTAAATCCATTTATAAAACTTTAATAAAGGATTGACAACTTGGGAATTTCAGTAAAGAACTGAGTATTTAGAGGAGAAGAACAATCTTACCTCTAAATGGTGATTTCTCCTTGATTTGGGCAAAATTCCATGAAAATTCAATGTGGAAATCAAAAGGATTTGATGCAAGATTGATTAGGAACCAATGACTGATGGAAATATCATCAATTGAAGTGAAAATATATGTGAAAGTTGCTGGATAAAAAGTGTTTGGATGATGGGATTTTGAGAGAAAAAGGAATGAGAGAAAATTAGAGAAAAGGTAGTTATGAAAATCAAAAGGTAGTTTTTCCTTTTCTTTTATTTAATTAAAACATTAATTAAATCACCCAAATTAAGGAAAAATCTGGAGAAAAACATTTTGGGTAATTAGCTCCTTAAAGATTCAAAGTTTCAATCCTTTACAAAACAGTAACTACTAAACTTTGCAAAAATCGCATTTTGGTCACTACACCGAAATGTAGTATTTCCAAACCTTATTTTGTAAAATTGATTTCACCACTCTCTTATATATATTAAATGAGGATTTTTAGATATTTTTCTATATTTTTAAAGCATCCCGAACTAGGCTTTCCCTAAAACCTTCTTTTATATTCGAACCGTTTCTCAGACCGGTCCAACCAAACCCTAAACTTCTAAGCCCAAAATTGGGGTGTTACAACATCAGAGAGGTCGTGGGCCTGGCCGAGGTAACTTTCAGCCTAGGAATGATGGTCAAAGGAATGTGGCTCACGTTATCGCGGTATAGCCCGAGGGAGGTGGACTAGAGTTTATGCACAACCTGAGGCTGGGAATGACACAGATGTGGTCGCAGGTAATTTTGTGTTACAGTCCTTATCTTTGCTTTCGTTGATTGATTCTGGCTCGACACATTCGTATATTTTGGGTGAGCATGCAAGATCTTTAGGTTTTCCTTTTGAGTTGTTAGATATAGGTATGAATGTTACGAGTTCTTTTGGTGAGACAGTTGTAGTTAGGAAAGTGTTCCGGAGATGTCCTTTGATGGTTCAGGGTCACGTGTTTCTCGTTGACATGATGGAGTTGTCCTTTTATGGTTTCGATGTGATTCTGGGTATGGATAGGCTTGTGGAGCATTGAGCTAGAATAGATTTTGAGACTAAAAGAGTTTCTCTGAGGCTTTCAGATGACTACGAGGTAGTAGTAGTTGACGAGAACATTAAGTTCTTATCCAATGTTGTTTCAGCTTTAGAGGCTCAGAGGATGATGAATTTGGATTTTCAAGCTTACCTAGCCTATGTGATGAATTTGGATATGAGTGAAGTTAGACCATGAGACATCAGAACAGTTTGTGACTTTCCGAGTGTTTTTCCAGAAGAATTGCCTGGTATGCCTCCAGATAGAGATGTGGATTTTTCTATTGACATGTATTCAGATTCTGCTCCCGTATCGATTGCTCTGTATAGAATGGCACCTAAGGAGTCGAAGGAGTTGAAGACACAACTTCAAAAGCTGTCAGATAGAGGTTTTATTAGGCCTAGTATTTCACCTTGGGGTGCTACGGTTTTGTTTGTGAAGAAGAAGGATGGCAGTATGAGGATGTGCATAGATTATAGGCAGTTGAACAAGGTAACAATGAAGAACAAGTATCATTTGCCACATATTGATGATTTGCTTGATCAGTTAAGAGGTGCTTCAGTGTTTTCGAAGATTTATTTGAGATCGGGTTACTATCAGTTGAAGGTAAAAGATGTGGACATACCAAAGACACCTTTCTGTACACGATATGGGCACTACGAGTTCTTGGTAATGCCCCTTGGTTTGACTAATGCCCCAGCTGCATTTATGGACATGATGAACAGAGTGTTTCACGAGTTTTTGGATAGGTTTGTAGTAGTGTTCATAGATGACATTCTAGTGTACTTTAGGACCGAGGAAGAACATGATGAGAATTTTCGATTAGTGCTTCAGACATTGCTTAAAAATTAGTTGTATGCCAAGTTAAGTAAATGTGAGTTTTGGATTAGGGAACTAGACTTTCCAGGTCATATGATCTCAGCCGAGGGGATTAATGTGGATCCCAATAAGATAGAAGCAATAGTGAGTTGGAAACAACCGAAGTCAGTGACAGAAATACGTAGTTTTCTAGGTTTAGCCAGATAATATTGAAGGTTTGTTGAGGGGTTCTCGAAGATTGCTACACCCTTGACTAAATTGTTACAGAAGAATGTTCCGTATGAGTGGACATATGCAAGGCAACAAGCGTTTGAAAAGTTGAAGGAAATATTGATAGAAGCTCCTATTTTGATTCAGCCTAAACCATGGAAAGAGTTCGTAATCTTTAGTGACGCATCGTACGTAGGTTTAGGTTGTGTGCTTATGCAAGAAGAAAGAGTTGTAGCTTATGCTTTGAGACAGTTGGAGATTCACGAGAAGAATTATGACCTCACGATAGAGTACCATCCGGGTAAGGCAAACGCAGTGGCCGATGCTTTGAGTAGAAAAGTGGCAGTTGAGTTGCGAGCTATGTTTGCGAGATTGAGTGTGTCTCAAGATTGTGGTTTGATAGCCGAGCTTCAGGTTAAACCTTCGGTAGTTCAGTTGATTTGAGAGAAACAGTTGCAAGACAGATCCTTGGCACCTCACGTGCAAGATATAGCCGAGGGTAAACCCACAGATTTCTGCTTTGGTGAGAATGGGATCTTATGTTTTAAGAATAGAGTAGTTGTTCTAGAAGATGCCAAGTTGAGATGTACTATTTTGAATGAAGCTCATAACAGTCCTTTTGCTATGCATCCGGGTAGTACAAAGATGTACCGTAGGTTGAAAGATGAGTACTTCTAGATTGGGTTAAAGAAAGATGTGGCCGAGTTTATGAGTAAGTGTATGGTTTGTCAACGAGTTAAGGCCGAGCTTCAGTTTCCTTCAGGTTTGCCACAGCCATTGAAAATTCTGGAATGAAAGTGGGAACGGATCACTATGGATTTTGTGTTAGGTCTGTCGTTGACTCCTTCGAAGAAAAATTCAGTATGGGTAATAGTTGACAGATTCACTAAGTGTGCCCAGTTCATACCTGTTCATACTACTTACACCTTAGACAAGTTGCCCGAGTTGTATATTAGTGAGATTGTGAGGCTGCATGGTGTACTGAAGTCTATTGTGTCAGACAGAGATCTGAGATTTACAGCGAGAATTTGGGAGTGTTTGCATCGTATCTTGGGAACTTGGTTGAACTTCAGTACTTCGTATCACCCAAAGTCAGATGGTCAGTCAGAGAGAGTTATTCAGGTGTTAGAGGACATGTTGAGGTGTTGTATCATCGACTTTCAGGGTTCATAGGAAAAGCATCTACCGCTAGTAGAGTTTGCGTACAATAATAGTTATCAGGCTAGTATACAGATGGTGCCGTATGAAGCTCTGTATGGTAGGAAATGTAGAACACCTGTTTGTTAGGCCGAAGCTGGACAAAAGCTTGTACTCATGCCAAACTTGCTTAAGGGCACTACCGAGAAGGTAAAACTGATTTGCGATCGTTTGAAGGCAGCTTCAGCTAGACAGAAATCGTATGTAGATTTAAAAAGGATAGAGATTGGGTATGCTATTGGCGATAAAGTGTTCTTGAAGGTTTCCCTGTGGAAGAAGGTATTGATGTTTGGTAAAAAGAGGAAGTTAAGTCCGAGATTCATTGGTCCTTATGAGGTAGTTGAGAGGATTGATCCTGCTGCTTATAGGTTGAGATTGCCATCCGAGCTTGAGAAGATTCATGATGTGTTCCATGTTTCGGTGCTCCAAAAGTATAGATCAGATCCATCTCATATTATTCCAGAAGAAGAGATTGAATTGAATCCAGATTTGTCGTATAATGAAGAACCAGTCGAGAATCCTATCTACAGATAGCAAAGTACTACGAGGTAGGACCATAGAGTTGGTGAAGGTCTTGTGGAGACATCTGGGTGTGGAAGAAGCCACTTGGGGGAGAGAAAAGCGGATATAGAGAGCAATTTCCGTATCTCTTTCCATCAGGTAAATTTCGAGGACGAAATTCCTTAAGTGGGGGAGAGTTGTAACGCCCCGGGTTTAGGACCTGAGAGATAATCGGGTTTGGTTAAACCGGTTCAGGTTAAATTAATTGGGAGAAACCATTTTTAATAAACAACTAAAGGATTTTAATGAAAAGAGGGTAAAATGGTAATTTTGGAATTTAAAAAGAAGGATTTTGAAAATACCATCATCTTCTTCAAACTCTTTTCATGTTGCTTTTTCCCAAACACCATTTCTACTATTCCATTGGTGCAAGCTCTTCATCCAAACAAGTTTTCAAGGTAATCTCTCTTTTGTTTTGATTTTCTCTTCCTTAAACTTATTGTTGGTGAAATTTTCCTAAAATCCATTGTTTAAATTTGTTCCAAAATACTTTGTGCATGAAAAGAGGAAAATGAAGGAATTTTCGCTTGGGTTGTTTGATGCCATGTTTAAAAGTGTTTTAACATGTTTTGGTGTTCTAAAAATGTTGGGATATTGGCTTAATGTAGGGAAACCCGAAACTAGTAAAAAGGAGGGGGTTTTTGGAGTTGAAAATTTAGGTTTGGTTTGTTCTTGTGGAGAACTTTGGGCTGATGGTTTCTAGGCTTTGGGTAAGTGTTTTGGATGTTGAAAGGGGTCGTTTTGATGGTAAATTTGCTGGGTTATTGCTGGATTTTGGTTAGAGCTGATTTGATGATGTTTTCGGATAACTTCGTCTTCGAATCGATGAGAGAATGTTGTTGAATGCTGTGTTTGTCAATTTCAGTGGGCATGTATGTTGAAAAGGGCATTAATACTCTGTTTTGGATTTTTTTAGAAGCAACGAAAATGGATTTGGGTATTTCGGACGCGATACCCGGTGTGGCGGAGGCTTGAAATCGGTGTTTCGGCTATCGTTTGGGTTTTACCGGTGAGTGGAAATGTTTTTGAGAGTTTAGGTTGAGCTTGAAAGGCCAACCTAAGCTCGAGGGTAAGTATTAAATGTTTACGTTTTACTTTTCCGGAATTCTTTACTTCAATCTTGCTATGCATTGTTGATATGAGATGAGATGAATGTGTGTAATTGATTAATGAGTGTGGTATCCTATGTTGGTTTACATGATGGTTGAGTGTTGGCAAATATGAGAGTCTTACCGGGTATAATTGGTCGACCATATGGTTAGAGTGCACTTGTAAAAATTCGCGTGTGGCCCAAGTGATGTAAGATGCCATTAGATAGGAGTACGATGATGTAAGATGCCACCAGAAGCTTTATTGTTAGACCTCAGTGATGTAAGATGCCATCGTGAGTCTTGTTGTTCTTATAGATTCGGTGATGTTAGATGCCATCAAATCTAATCCGCGTATCCGAGTAATGTAACCATAGTTGCCAATATACTTCTTGTGTTATAAGATTGAATGTTATTATGTTGGTGGTTGAGAGCTATGCTATGTTGTTTATGTTGTTGCATTGCTTGATGTAAGATGCAGAGCACATGTAGGATTGTTGACAATCATGTTGATGAAATTTATGCGTGTGGTTTTGTTTACAACTCATAAATGGTTTTTATTAAAACGACATTGTTTTTGGTGTGGTTTTGAGCACCACTCACTAAGCTTTAATGCTTACGTGCTCCTTTCCAACAATGCATATTGTTAGTTACCCGGGAAGCAAATTGAGGCGAGAGAAAGGTTCCGGCGATCGTAGCTTAAGCTCAAGTATGGTTCTAAGTTGTAATAATATATTAGCAATGAGAATACTTGCACCTTGTGTTAGGGAGGTTGTTGTAAACTCCCTTGAGTTGGTCATGTAGCTACATGTTTTGAATGTTGAAATCATGATATGTTGAGGCTTGCTTTGGCTTTTGGTTAAATTCCCTATGTTTTGGACTTGTTGGTGTTTGAGTTAAAGTGTTTCTTTTGAGCTTTTAAAATTGGAATCCATTTTGTGTGTATGCATGATTGAAACGTGGTTTTAGGGTGTTTGTCCTCTAAACTGTGATAAGGTTTTTTGAGGAAACCGCTAAGTGAGGCCTTATCACTATTTTCTTCTTGAAAATGGGGTTTTATTTAAAAAAGGGAGAAATTCGGATTTATAAAAAGGATGAAAATTTGGAGTCGCCACCGGCCATTAAGGTAGGCTGGACACCACAAAACCAGAGATTTGTTTAAAAGCGGGTTCGGGAGTTGGTTACGTGTGGGGAAGGATTAGCACCCCCATCACGCCCGAAAATCGGTACCAAATTGCTTGTTGCCTTTTGATCGATAGAAATTATTTAAAAACCGAAGTGGGTTTAATAGGAATGTTCTTAAATGAAAATGCGACTTAAATAGCACGGGCAATGTAGAATTGTGGCTTTGGAATTAATCGAACATTTAATTAGAAAGGATGACGGTACACCGGACCGTAGACTAAACCGACATCATATAAGACTTACTGCCGTGTTAGTTTAGGGTTCGGATCCCGTACGTCACCTTTATGCATGATGCAGGCAAATAAAGGATGATGTGTGTTATTTTTCCTTTTTTATGCTTTCGCTTACCTAAAGACGGTGAAAATTAACCCAAATATTTGATCGACATCCATTAAGCTAGGACTGTCGTATCTCGGATACCGAAGTTAATTAATACCTCTCTTTGGGTATATTTAAAATTAATTAATTATCTAGCAACCGGGATACCAAAAATCGCATGAATGACATCTAAGAATGCATGTCACAAACATATATTCGAGCAATCATAAAAAGAACAAACAATGCACATATTAAAATAGCACATGCAACACACAAAATAAAGCTAACTAGGCATCAAAAATACATGTAAAAGCATACAACCATATATTAAAAAAACATTAACCACATATCATATATTTACATCAAATGAACATAACAACATGGCAAAATAAATACACATAACAATATGCAAAATAACATATATCCGATGCATGAAAAAAAACATAATAAAAGGCATGGATAACAACCTAATATAAGTAACATGGCATGCAAAACATATATTCGATATCAAATAATAAACAAATGCATGAGCAACAAAATCATTTAACACAAATATAATGCAAAATTAAAGGCTAGAAAAAATGCAAACTCATGGGGACTAAAATGGTGAATCACCTATTAAATAACAATTAAAACCATGAATAGGGGCTAAAATAAAAGAACTCGGAAAGCCACAAGGACCAGAACGGGAATTAACCCATCCGACCATCGATCAGAATGAAAACGGTGACCAAATTGAAAAAAAAAGAAACATGCAAGGACCGCGGAGAGGATTTAATAAAGCGGAGACCCTTACTCGCGTAATTAAAATGGCACGGAGGCCCTTAAAACGAAATTAGACCAGATTTAAAAAAACAAAACAACTATATAAGCTGTGTTAAAACAATTTTTAGCCCTTTCCTTCATTTTAATTAACCCTAACGCACCGAGAGACCCCCCCTCTGAAAAGTTCGGCGCCGTCAGGGTTCCGGTCGCCGTTGTCGGCGCCGAAACCCTAAAAAAACCTTTTTTTCTCTCTTTCTGAAACCAAAACGACCCCCTCTTTCACTCCCTTTCGGAAACCCGAAACCAAAAATAAAATAAAAAACCTTTTTCGAAATCCTTTTTGTTTCAAAACCTCGAAATTGTTTTGTGTTACCACCTCACCGACTCAACGCACGAGGTCTCCGGAGAGATCACTGGGCTTGTCGCCGGCGAGGGAGGCGAACGGACGAGAGGAAGATGAAGAGTCGCGAAGGTAAAAGCTTGTTTTTTCTTTTGTATTCTTTGGTATAGAAATGAAATAAAAAAGATATACCTCTGGTGAACTTCTTTTTGTTTGTATTGATTCCGACCTTCGATTACAAAAGCTCTCCGGAAAATCTCTCTGATCACAATTTCCCCCCCTTGAATCCACCCTTACATTCTGCGTGTTCGGGTTTATATAGCCCGAGAAATTTGCATTTTCTTTTTCTAAATACATGAAATATCCGCTGTCAATTGCTGATGATTTTGTTGGTATCCTTCCGCTGTGACTCTGATTTGTTGCCTGTGATTTCTGGTTTTTGCGTTTGTTTCATATCTGACATTTTGGTTATTTTTTGACTGCTTTCGAGGCTCGTACGAGGGGACCAGAAGCACGGGGTGCGTGAACCGGCGTCGTGGAAGCTGGAGGCCGTAAGCCGACGTGGATGGGGGCCTCGATCTTGGCCGTCAACGTCGTGGAGATCGAAGGCCGCGATTTGGGCGTGGGTTGCATTCGAATGGTCAGGCGGTGAAGCGCAATCGCGCGTGTGGGGGTCGAACCGTCACCTGGTTTGGCGCGTGCAGCGCGTCGGGCATCCAAGAGTCTCCTCCTGGTGTGATCTGGACCGTCAGATCTAGATCAGATCTGACGGTGGAGAAAAGAGGCGGCTGCATAACAGAGGATAACAATTAGGGTTTTGGGTTTAATTGGTTTTGGGCCCGAAACATGCCTTGTATTATTTATTTTTTGGGTTTTTAGTATGTAATGGACTCTTAAAATATATAAGACTCTAGGCTTTATTATTAATAGTTGGGCTTATTCATATTAATTCGGGCATGTTGTTTATTTAGCATGTGTTCATATATATATATATATATATAATTTTTGAGTTTTTAGATTCAATTCAATAATAATAATAATCATAATAATAATAATAATAATAATAATAATAATAATAATAATAATAATAATAATAATAATAATAATAATAATAATAATAATAATAATGATAAGTACATAATAGTATTAATAACTATAATGATAATATAGTAATGACTATGATAAATAATACTAATATACGGTAATAATATAATAATAATGATGGATGAAATTAATATAGATAATAATATAAATAATAATAATAAATGATAATAGTAATAATACTGTAATAATAATAACAGTAATAGATAATAATATTAATAAATATAATACTTATAATAATTATAATAGATAATAATAAGAGTAGGTAATAATAATGGATAACAATATGAATAATAATAATAATATAGACGATAACATAGTAATAATGATAATAGTAAAGAATAAAATCACTAATAATATGATATCTAAAATATGGTAGATAATAATAAATAGTGATAGTAGGTAGTAATTAGTAGAAGATCAATAATAGAACCCAAAATTCTAATAAATAATATGTATATATTTATGTATTAACTAAACAAAGCTCCATGTGAATAAACAAAGCCCACTCTTATTTAAGCATATGTAAGGGTCAATTAGCCCGAACAAAATTAATGTATACAAAATGGTTGCCTTAAGTTGTATGGATGTTTAGACGTTAATTGGATGCTTGTTTAGTGAATTGTGTTGTTTCCCATTATGCTTAAAATTCGCAGAAACCAGTCTTTCTGGGCAGGGTGTATCGATACGCTCAAGGTCAGTATCGATACGGTCCCATGTTTCAAGCCTATCGTATCGATACGCGGGGGCATACCGATACCGTTTTGGGTCTATGCAAATATGAAATTTTGGCGAGAAATTGGGGTATCGGTATGAGCTTTAGGCGTATCGGTACGGTCCTTGAAGTTCACTTTGGGAGCTTGACCATTAAGGGCGTATCGATACGCTCAAGGGTAGTATCGATACGGTCTCTTGAAGTTGACCTTGGGGAGTTTGACCGTTGAAGGCGTATCGATACGGGCCCTAGGTGTATCGATATGGCCTGTGGAAAATTCATAAAAATGTTACCTCCAAAGTCCGTCTTGCTTGATTCGAGTTCGTGTTTGCTTGTCTGCTGCATGTTACCCCACATAAGTTAAAGATGGCATTTAGACAAGATTAATTTTAAAAAGAAAAATTTGGGTTGCTAATCGGAGTGAAGCCTTAACGGGTTTCGCTTTGGTTTTCCCTGTGTAACCCGTTCGATTTGGTCTGGTGGCTAGGCCGCGTCGAGGGGGTTACAGTTAGGCTATAGATGGTGCTGATGGGTTTCAAAATACCCATCAAATGCAACAATTTGGATCTGCAAAATTCAACATAGAACAAGTACTGTTTATTTATTTTATTGTTACTCCTCTTGGTTCTCGTTGTTTTTAGTTGTTGTTGTTGTTATTCTCTTCTTTTTCAACCGACTGTGAAGCTGAATGGTTGATAATCAGGTTGTTTTTATTATTAAGAAAGAACATATAATATGGGGGCCACTGTTAAGGCCTTCAACTTATAAGAGAAGTATGTAGAGTCTGTCTTATCTAGAATCACAAAAGATATACTTTTGCTTGATGATCTGGCTGCGGAAGAAACATTACAGGTATAGTCTATCACACTGTATCCTAGTCTTCCTAGCGTTTACATATTTCAGTTAAAATATCCTAACCATCAACTTGTTGAACAATTGCAAAGACTAATCCATTTGATGCTGGATAACCTATCCTCTTTATTGAAGTCTCTGAGTTCCGTCCTCGATTCTAGTGGGAAGTCAGAGGACTCCAGCAGTCCTATAGATGATATCATATCATCCTTGCGAAAAATTCGCAAACTGGTCATGAGCGCTATACCATAGATCTCCTAAGCATAATAACTGATATAAGACTTGGCTAAGATGTGACTGTCAAGACGTACAATGGGAAGTCTTTCACTTACATTGTCCGCTTCGACACTAGGATACCAAATGGTTTCAAATACTTTTTTGTCTGTGCAAAATACTGCAGCATGCATTCTATCATTTACAGAAAAAGAAACCCAAAGAAAGAAAGTTAGGAATTTTGATTTAAGGACCAAATTGAATGAATGCGTAAATATCGAGGGATAAATTTAGTGAATTGTTTTGAATTAGGTCTAAATTGATTGAATGTATAAATCTGAAGGACTAAATATGTTATTATACCAAATTTTATAACAGACACTTAACGAGATTTAACGCCTAGTTACCATTTTGTTATAAAACATAAAGTTTAATTGCCATTTTATTATTTTTGAAAGTTTCGTTACCATTTTGTTTTTTTACCAAAGTTCAGTGATCGTTTGTGTACTTTACCGTGTTATTTTTTTCTTCCAAAAACACTGCTAAAAAACGGGGTGCACTCCCCCAGTGTACTGATTTGAACAATAAAATGCAATAGTGTGGGAAATAATTTAGTTTCAACCATTTTTTTGGAAATAAAAATTCCCAATAAAATATTTGTGGAATTTTTCCGGCTAAGTTTTTTAACTACTTTATTAATATGTACTGAAATTGAAATTTCTCTCAACTTCGCTAGGAATTCTTCCTGTATCTAATTTTGAGGTAAATCAAGTTACTCAACTTTTAAAATGTTTTTAATATAATCACGAAAATCGTAAAATTATAATTAAAATTATTTTTTTTGGATATGCTAATGTGATTATAAGGTAGTATTGTTCAATTTTCTTAGCTCTTTAAACGCACACACTGTGCACACATAGTGCTCGAACCCGAGTCACCTGAATAAAATATACCATCTTTTACCAGTAGGACCACTCCATGAGTTCAATTAACGACAACTGACGTCACACATTCAAATATCATCGTGGTAGAATTTGAAATCGGAAAATCATAAATGAGTCATTTAACTTTCTAGAGTTTTTAGAAATGACACCAGACTTTCTAGATTTTTCATTTTTGACCTCAAATTATTGACCCTTTGCATTTTTGTATTGGTTTAGCTAGAATTGAAAGTTTAACCCTTGCACTTCCGTATTTTTCATTAAAGTATCCTTCAACTTCAAAACTTACAATCTAGTCCTTAAATTATGATTTTTATCAATTAAGCCTAATAAGCTCTGATCTAAGCATAAGACTTTTTACGTTTTGATAAAATATTATATTTAGGTTGTACCGTGACAAGAAAAATAAGGCAAATACAAAAAAAATGTGTTTCCATAAATTAAACTTAGGACCTTAAAGGGAGGATATGCAACACCTAACCACTAGGTTTCGTAATGATTTTTGAATAATTTGATAACAAAAATATTATTTAAGTTAAATTTTGGCAGATAAATTAATTTCATTTTTATAATATTATATTAATAATTAATAAAATATATATTTGAAAAATGTTATATATATTTAAATTCTAAAATATTATAAAAATAAATTAATCTTTATAAAATAAATTAATATTTTCGAATTTAAATATTATATATTAATATTAATATTTGATATAATATAATATAAAATGAATATACAATATTTAAACTAATTATGAAATTAAATCAATTTATATCATGAAAAAATATATTAATATTTGAGTTTGATATATTATAGAATAGCCATATTATTCTACATTTTATAATTTATATTTTTATGAAGTAAGTTAAACTAATTTCATAATTTAATATAAATATTGTTTATTTATTTTTATTATATTATATCAAACTCAAATATCAATATATATATATTTAAAATTTAAAATATTATAATAATATTTATTATTTTAATTCTAAAATGTTATTATTTATTTTAAAAAAATTATAAGATTTTTGGAATTTAAATAGATGTGCATATATATATATATATATATACCATTTTATAAATATATATGTTTTGATTAATTTAATTTTATAAGATAAATAAATGTAATTTATTTGCCACAATTTATCTTAAATACTACTATTATTAAATTATACACAAATCCTTACTTTGACTAATGGTTAGGTGTTGTATATTCTCCCTTTAAGATTTGAGGTTCAATCCTAGTAAACTCTTTTTAGTAGTTTTTTCCTTATTTTTCTTGTCCATGTATAACCTAAATATAATATTTTATCCAAACATAACAAAATCACATGCTTAGTTGAGAGTTATTAGGCTTAAATGGAACTTAGAGGCTTAATTGAGAAAATTCAGAATTTGAGGATTAAATTATAATTTTTTGAAGTTCAGCGATACTTTTCTGAAAAATCTCAGATGCAAAAGAGTTATGTGGGTTCCAAAAAATCCATGACCAAATTGCAAAATTTCTAGATTTTGAGGTCAAAAGAGCAAAATTTGAAAAGTTTGGTGCTGTTTTTGAAAACCTTAGAAAGTTAAGTGGCCCAATCTATGATTTACCCAATTATAAATTACACTATTTTGACATTGGGCATGTCATCAGCTATCGCAAGTTGTTTAATAGTCTAATGATAGAAAAGAAAGTTTTTTTAACAAAGATAATTTTAATAAGAGTTTTTCTATTTTGATGATCATATTGAAAGTGTTTTAAAATCAATGACCACCAATATAATTTATTCTTAATTTTAATGATATTCTTCATATCAAAAGAGTTTTAATAATTTATAATTAGTATTACATATAAACTTTGAAATCGGAAATAATAATTAAGATATTTATAATGTTTTTGATTAAGTCAAAAAGTTTAGCATTACAAAGACAAATATCAATATTCGAACTCACATGAAACAATATAAGCACCCTTGACCACTAGGTCAATCAGTTGTCAAAATAAAACATTTAGGGGTGTTTGGTTCACGGAATGTAACATTACTGTAACACCCCAAAATCCGGCCTAGTCGGAATTAGGTCCCGGTGATCGGAAATTTCATATCCAAACATTGTATCAGCTAGTTAGTTATTGATATCGGACTCTAATTGAGTTAAATCATTGCCATCAGACCCTATTAAATAGTACCGAAAACATTACAGTGATTAAATTGAGAAAAAATACAAGTTGGAGAGCCAAACCATAGTATGGTGAGAGTTGAGGGACTAATCTTGCGATTAGCCCCTCTTTAATTAAATTTCACCTACGTGGGATAGCCAGAGAGCTTTCCTTAAATTGAAGGAAAGCTAAATAGTTAAAATATTGTAAAACAAAAGGGAATAGAGAGTCTTACCCGAGAATTCTAAAGTAAACACCTTCATCTTCCTCCTCATCTTCCTTGAAGCATACACCTCCATTGGAGAAAATTTTAAGCTTTGCTTTTTCTTCGTTTTATGAATATCGAATTGTTGCTATCGATCAGGTAAGCTATATTCCTCAATCGGTTATTCGATTCTATGGATATATCAAGCTTAATCTTAAGTTAGGGTTTTGAATATCCATGGATATCTCATCGTTACCATCTATATTGAAATCGAATATCGATTTTGATGTTGTTATATTGATTTTGATATCGTAATATTGATCCTAACAATCTCCCTATTGATTTCCTAGATCATGAAGTTGATAAAGAACATCCATCGTCTCCAACCAAAGCTAGGAATAAGAGGATTGTTATCTGAGAGCCTTGAAAGCTTTAGATTGTCAAGGTGAGTGTAGTCGGAGTCTTAGGATTAAGCGAAAAGCCTTCCCGAATCCATTATTGTTGTCTTCGTTAATTTTTACTCACATTGCTATTGGAAAAAGTTGTATTGGATAAGTAAACGGACACCTTGGTAAGTGTCGGTAAGTTCGTCATTGAGTATCGGATATAATTATTGGTATCATCATTGAGCATTATCATTTATATAGACATTGATATAGAAACATTGCAAAGAAATCATTGATTATTATTATTAACATTGAACCATGAAACATAGATTACGAGACATATTGGCTATTGCTGATATTGAAAATCATTGGTCATTGGAATACTCATTGATTATTGAAATGGACATGAACATTGGCACCTTGGATTTGAATAGACATTAGATACAATTGGCATGCCATAGAATTCACGAGCTCAATGTACAAGTGAACTACGGTCCTAAGGCTACGGCCTATACTAATTTGGCGAGGCGGAGGGATGTGTATTGATATTGGTCATATTGGCGAGGCGGAGGGACTAGACCATTTATTGACTTGGCGAGGCGTAGGAATTCGCGTATCCACTATCTTGATTCAATCCAAGGATTAATGATGAAAAGAATATGTTAAACATTGTATATTGTTGCAAATCGTTGACATAGATAAACATGAGATCATATATATTGATACTTGACATATTGTTGTTCATATTTCTTATGACTACCTCACCAGGCATCGTATGCCTAACATGTCTCATCTAATGCATTTTGAGGTTGAAAGGATCGTGTATTGGATGATTGGATTGGAAAAACAAGACAATTCACTACATGCCTTAAAGTAATGTATTTTGATCTTAAGAACTCCTAGGAAGGTGGCAAAGTAGTTGAACTAGACATTTATGGCCCTAAATGGCCTTTTTGGTGGGCTTAAAAATGGCTTAAAAGTGCATACTCAGTTCATAAAAGGTCAAAACATAGTAAACGTATTCGTATGATCATGAAACTTAGCATGCTAGTAGTTTATACCATTGAAATATTGTGTGTGAAATTTTGTTGCATTTGGACATCATTCAGTAGGTTAGATTGAATAAATACCAGCGAAAATCTGTTATTACATGTCAGGCCGTATCGAAACGGGTGATTGCGTTTCGATACATGTAAGCATAATTAAGCCTGAGGAATAGGGCGCATCGGAACGGGTTATGGCTGTTTCGAAACATTTTTTCACTGAAATTCTTCATTTCGATATGGATTTATAGCGTATCGAAACAAGTCAAAGTCAAAGTCAAAGGAAGTCAACCCATTTAGATACAGGGCATGCCCGTATCGATACGGTCTAATGAGTAAGGTCAACAAGGGTTGACCATTGTCCACCCATTTCGAAACAGCCCTAGGGTGTTTCGATACGGGGTTAGTTAAGTTAGTTAAACGCATATAAAACAGTTTGCAAGGTTCACAGATTAGTCATTGAATAATGAAATATTAAATTGAACGAGCTAATGGTCTTCAAATTGTATGAACTTTTATAGATATGTTAATAATGTAGTGAATTTCAATCTGGTAAAGTCGATTGCATTGAAGGACCTCAAATTTGTTGAATTTACAGTTTAGTCCTTGAAACTTGTATTAATTGCAATTTAGCTCCGATTGATTAATTATTGCTTCGTATGGATTAATTGGACTAAAATGTGTTGAGGTATTGTGTTATTGTATGAGATTGGTTTAAAGGTTAATATTAAAAAGGAAATTTTGTCGCACCGATTATTGTATTGATCATCGTCAGCACCTTCTGACCGGTTTTCGACCAGACCAGGAAGGGGGTGTTACATTTGTTGTATCAGAGATAGAGTTTAGTCGATTCTAGGACTAAACCGAAGTTTGTTGCATTGTTATTGTGTTACTTTGCCACCTAGGAGTTATATGTTGTCACTTGTCAACTAATCCGATCTTTCATATAGATATGTCTGAGACTAGTGAAGCTCATATAGATGAGCTTGCTACCGGCTCCTCAACGCATGACGAGAAGATTAGAGGAGGAAATCCTCAGAACCCACCTCAACCGTAGGACCCTCATGTTCAGGGTACTGAACCTGCAATACCTACCGCTCAGGCCGAGTGTTATAAGAACATGGCTGACATGTTCAAGCAGTTTATGACTGCTATGAGGACTGAATGGATCGTGCAACCTATTGCCCATGTCGTTCAATAAACTCGAGCACCTATTGATAAACTCTCACAGTACTGAGCTTATACATTCACTGGACAAGATGAAGACAACCCTGAAGTTGCCGAATACTGGTTGGATAACACCTTGCGAATTATGAATAAGTAACTCCAGTGCTCGGACGAGCACAAGCTTGAGTGCGCCATCGCATTGCTGGCCGATGAGGCACTCCATTGGTGGGAAACTACCATTTTGACAGTTTCGGAAGACACGGTATCTTGGGAGTTCTTCCTTAGAGAATTCCGCAAGAAGTATATCAGTGAATTTTACCTTGCTGAAAGGCGAAGCTCCTTCCTTCGCCTCAAACAGGACGGGCGACCGATCGAATAGTACATCCATGAATTCTTCAAGTACTGTAGATATGGTGCTGAGTACATTAAGGAAGAGGAAGAAAAATGCCAGATGTTCTTTGCAGGGCTTAATAATGAACTACGCCCTATGTTCACTGCGTTAGGCATTTCTGATTTCCATGACCTTGTGAATCGAGTTATGGCCACCGAAGCTGCACAAAGAACTCAACGAGTTGCTGGGTCTAGAAAGTCCAAAAAGAGGTTCAGGGATAATTCTCGACCTCCGAGATGGAACAAGAAAGGGAGATATCAAGGCCCCAAACAAAATATCTATCCACAGCCCTCCCATTCTGGAAACATTGAGAGACCTCATTCTGTGACCCAGTCCTTTTCCAAAACAACGTTTGTTGATAGTACTGGAGGTTCAAATCAGGGCAACCAATATCCACTATGCAATTATTGTCAGAATAGGCATCCAGTGGGTCAATGTCTTAAGCAGACTGGAGCCTGTTACTACTGTGGTGAGCATGGTCATTTTATTCGTGATTGCCCTTTGAATGCAACCAAATATGTTGTCACACCGACTACTGTTGCTTCTCATGCTCAATCCTTTCGAGGTAAAGGATCGAGGTAAGGATCATCGTGAACTTTCAGACGATCGAGTGGTCCGGGGAAACCCTTTGGAAAATAAGATTCAAAAGCTCCTGCCCAAATGTATCATGTGAGGAGTAGAGAAGAAGAGGATGAACATGATGTCATTGCAGGTACCATCGAGCTATATTCACATTCCTTATATGCATTGATTGACCCTGTTTCTACTCATTCTTTTCTAAGTACCATTGTAATTAAGAAATATAATATGTCTTCCGAACCAATAGCATCGAGAATTTCTGTAACCAATCCTATAGGAGATTGTGTCACTGTGAGGGTAGTGTGTAAGAAATGCCCCTTAATAATCCAAGGAATTCCTTTTCTGGCCAATTTGTTGGCTTTACCGATCCATGAATTCGATGTCATCCTAGGCTTAGATTGGCTTAGTGAGCATCAAGCCTGGGTAGATTGTTGTAAGAGGAAATTGTATCTCCGGGGGTTTGGGTAAGGAGAGTGATGTTTTGATGAACGCGAGAAATCCATCATTGCACGCTTTGGCGTTGGAGTCTAAAGTTGAGCTACAATTGCGAGACATTGACACCGTATGTGAATTCCCTAATGTCTTCCCTGGTGAACTTCCAGGATTGCCCCCAACCCGTGAAGTGGAGTTTGGCATTGAGGTGCAACCCGAGACTGCTCCAGTTTCCATTGCACCATACCGTATGGCAGCTATAGAATTAAAATAATTAAAGACCCAAACTCGAGACTTATTGAGTGAAGGTTTCATTCAACCGAGCTCTTCACCCTGGGAGCTCCAGTTCTCTTTATTAAGAAGAAAGATGGTTCTATGCGATTGTGTATTGACTACCGATAATTATATAAAGTAACCATCAAGAATAAATATGCATTGCATAGAATAGACGACCTGTTCGATCAGCTAAAGGATGCCTATGTGTTTTCCAAGATCAATATAAGGTCAGGCTATTATCAAATGAGAGTCAAGGAGTGTGATGTACCAAAGACTGCCTTCCGTACAAGATATGGACACTACGAATTCTTGGTGATGCCCTTTGGGTTAACCAACGCACCAACAGCTTTTATGGATTTGATGAATCGAGTCTTTCGGCCTCATCTTGACAAGTTCGTAGTGGTGTTTATAGATGACATATTGATCTATTCCAAGAATGAAGTAGAGCACCAAGATCATATTCGTATTGTGCTTCAGATCTTGAGAGAAAAGCAGTTGTACACGAAGTTCTCTAAATGTGAGTTTTGGTTCACCGAAGTTGCCTTTCTGGGACATATCGTGTCGGCTTCGGGTATTCAAATGGACCTGAAGAAAATCCAAGCTATTGTAGAGTGGCATCCACCGAAGAACATTGGTGAAGTTAGAAGCTTCCTTGGTCTTGCTGGCTATTATCGGAGATTTGTGAAAGGGTTTTCTATGTTAGCTGCTCCTTTAACTAAGTTGTTGAGGAAAGAAGCTCTTTTTTTCTAGACCGAGGTTCAACAACGAAGTTTCGACCAGTTGAAACAAGTATTGACTCATGCACCCATCCTAACTCAACTCGAGTCCGGGAAAAGACTACACAGTTTACAGTGATGCATCGCACCTCGGGATGGATGTGTATTAATGCAAGAGGGTAAAGTCATCGCTTATGCTTCGAGACAACTTAATCCACACGAGATTAATTACCCCACCCACGACCTTGAATTGGATGCAGTTGTCTTTGCATTGAAAATCTGGAGACATTACCTTTACGGAGAAATATGCTATCTCTTCACATACCATAAGGGCCTTAAGTATCTGTTGACTCAAAAAGAGTTGAACCTTCAGCAACGGAGGTGGATGGAACTCCTTAAAGATTACGACCTTGTTATTGATTACCACCCGGGCAAGGCCAATGTTGCAGTTGATGCACTCACCCGCAAACCTCTTCCTGGTAAGCATTGACAATAAATTTGGAGTTATATGTATTGTATAGTACGTTAACATATTGTAACATTGCTATATTGTAGCCCCTCGAGCAATTAATGCTCACTTCTGACTTCGGAAGCATCGTTGTTTTGTAGCTAAACTCCAAGTTCAGTCTACCATCGTTTCGCGAATCAAGGATTTGCAAGAGCAAGATCCTGAGCTTCAATCTATTGTCTCCAAGCTATTGGACAACCCTGACTTCAGAATTAATCCCGAAAGACTCTTGTGTTTTCATGACCGAGTCTGTGTGCCTAATTATGAATATCTTCGCACCGATATTCTTTCTGAAGCTCATTCAAGTTCTTTTTCTGTTCACCCCAGGTCTGTAAAGATGTACAAGGATCTGTGGGAACTCTATTGGTGGCCAGGCATGAAGCAGGCCATAGTTGATTTCATTTCTAAATGTCTTACGTGCCAACGTGTTAAGGCAGAACATTGTGCTCCTACTGGATTATTGAAGCCTGTCGATCCACCGAAATTGAAGTGGGAAAAGATCACTATGGATTTTGTTAGTGGTTTACCGTTAACTCCCGCAAAGCATGATGCCATATGGGTCATTGTATATCTTTTCACGAAGTCATCTCATTTTATACCGGTCAGAATGGACTACAGTCTCCCTAAACTAGCTGATTTGTATATCAAGGAAGTAATCCGACTCCACGGAGTAGGGATGGGCAAAAATACCCGACCCGATTGACCCGACTCGAAAACCCGACGACCCGAACCTAAAATATCGGGTAATTCCTGGAAAAAAATTACCCGACCCGACAAATTTACCGGGACACGGGCCGAAAGTTTCCCCTTACCGGGTACCTGACCCGACCCGATAAAAATTAATATATATTTTTTATATTTAAAATTATATTTTTATTTTATGTTTCTTAATATTTTCACTCTAAAATTAAGTTTAAATCCCTACATTTTCTATGTTTGTATTATATTCTTTTAAGTTTTAAGTTTAATTTTTTTAAAAAATAATTTTGTGTTTAACATGTTTTTTTTATTAATTTTAGAATTAAAAAAATAAAAAAATAGGAATCGGGTACCCGAATTTTACAGGTTCCCGAATCCCGGGTACCCGAATTTTACGGGTTCCCGAATCCCGGGTACCCGAATATAATAGGCCGGGACACGGGCCGCTTAATGAGGTACCCAGATGAACCGGGTACCCAAAAACCGGGTACCCGACAATTCCCACCCCTACCACGGAGTACCTAACTCTATTATCTCTGATCGAGATCCTCGATTTGCATCTCGGTTTTGGAGAACCTTACAAGGAGCTCTGGGCACCAGAGTTAATCTTAGCACAACCTTTCACCCTCAATCTAACGATCAGTTAGAAAGGGTAATCCATGTAAATCATCGAAAAATTTGTCCATTGAAATTTTAGAAACTTGCATTGTTATTGAACCTTTCTATACAGATCTTGGAAGACATGCTTCGGGCATGCATTATTGATTTTGGTGGAACTTGGGAGAAATCTATTCCCCTTGTTGAATTTGCCTACAATAATATTTACCAAGCATCAATCCAAATGGCCCCGTATGAAGCATTGTATGGTAGGCGATGTAGAACTCCATTGTGTTGGTCGGAGCTTGGCAAGGGAAAGATGTTAGGCCCTGGCTTGCTTTGAGAGACTGAAGAGCAGGTCACCGTTATCCATGATCGTTTAAAGGATGCCTTTGATCGACAAAAGGCTTATGTTGATCTTAAGAGAAGAGATATCGAGTATAAAGTTGGAGAAAAAGCCTTCCTCAAGGTATCACCGTGGAAGAAGGTTTTACGGTTTGGAGAGAAGGGAAAATTAAGTCCCCGATTCATTGGACCCTTTGAAGTCATTGAAAGAGTAGGCCCCATGGCATATCGACTATTGTTACCTTTAGAATTGAGTAAGATCCACAATGTTTTTCACGTATCGATGCTTCGGAAGTATCGTTCTGATCCTTTGCACATTGTGGAACTGAAGTCTGTAGAACTTCGACCAAATCTATCCTACGAGAAGGAACCAGTTCAAATTTTAGCAAGAGAAGTCAAGATGCTTCGCAACAAAACTACCGCTAGTTAAAGTGCTCTAGAGGAGCCACGGCGTTGAGGAAGCCACTTGGGAACCTGAAGAGACCATGAAATAGCAATATCCATATCTCTTCGGTCCATGCAAAAATTTGAGGACGAATTTTTCTTAGGGGGGGAGGAGAGTTGTAACACCTCAAAATCCGATCTAGTCGGAATTAGGTTTCGGTGATTAGAAAAATCATATCCAAACATTGTATCGGCTAGTTAATTACTGATATCGAACTCTAATTGAGTTAAATCATTGCCATCGGACCCTATTACATAGTACCGAAAACATTACAGTGATTAAATTGAGGAAAAATGCAAGTTGGGGAGCCAAACCATAGTATGGTGGGAGTTGAGGGACTACTCTTGCGATTAGCCCCTCCTTAATTAAATTTCACCAACTTGGAATAGCTAGAGAGTTTTCCTTCAAAGCTAAATAGTTAAAATATTGTAAAACAAAAGGGAATAGATAGTCTTACCCGAGAATTCTAAAGTAAACACCTTCATCTTCCTCATCCTCTTCCTTGAAGCATACACCTCCATCAGAGATAATTTTAAGCTTTGCTTTTTCTTCGTTTTATGGATATCGAATTATTGCTATCGATCGGGTAAGCTATATTCCTCAATCGGTTATTGGATTCCATGGATATATCAAGCTTAATATTAAGCTAGGGTTTTGACTATCCATGGATATCTCACCGTTATTATCTATATTGAAATCAAATATCGATTTTGATGTTGTTATATTGATTTTGATATCGTAATATTGATCCTAACAATATCCCTATGGAGTTCCTAGCTCAAGAAAGTTGATAAAGAACATCCATCGTCTCTAACCAAAGCTAGATAAGGGGATTGTTATCCGAGAGCCTTGAAAGCTTCGGATTGTCAAGGTGAGTGTAGTCGAAGTCTCGGGATTAGGTGAAAAGCCTTCCCGAATCCATTATTGTTGTCTTCGATCATTTTTACTCACATTGCTATTGGAAAAAGTTGTATCAGATAAGTAAACGGACACCTTGGTAAGTGTCGGTAAGTTCGTTATTGAGTATCGAATATAGTTATTGGTATCATCATTGAGCATTGTCATTGATATAAAAATTGATATAGAAACATTGCAAAGAAATCATTGATTATTGTTATTAACATTGAACCATGAAACATTGATTATGAGACATATTGACTATTGATAATATTGAAAATCAATGGTCATTGGAATACTCATTGATTATTGAAATGGATATGAACATTGGAACCATGGATTTGAATAGACATTGGATACAATTGGCATGCCATAGAATTCATGAGCTCAGTGTACGGGTGGACTACGGTCCTAAGGCTACGACTTATATTGATTTGGCGAGGCGGAGGGATGTGTATTGATATTGGTCATATTGACGAGGCGGAGGGACTAGACCATTCATTGACTTGGCGAGGCTTATGAATTCGCATATCCACTATCTTGATTCAATCCAAGGATTAATGATGAAAATAATATGTTAAACATTGTATATTGTTGCATAGCATTGACTTTGATAAGCATGATATCATATATATTGATACTTGACATATTGTTGTTCATATTTCTTATGACTACCTCAATAGGCATCGTATGCCTGACGTGTCTCTTCTCATGCATTTTCAGGTTGGAAGGATCGTGTGTTGGAGGATTGGATTGGCAAAACGAGACAAGTCACTACAAGCCTTAAAGTAATGTATTTTGATCTTAAGAACTCCTAGGAAGGTGGTAGAGTAGTTGAACTAGTCATTTATGCCCATTTTGTTATGTTTGTGATATGCATATGTTGTAATATGGTTAATGGACCTAAATGGCCTTTTTGGTGGGCATAAAAATGGCTTAAAAGTGCATACTCGACTTATATAGGTCAAAACATAGTAAACATATTCGTATGATCATGAAACTTGGCTTGCTAGTAGTTTATACCATTAAAATATTGTGTGTGAAATTTTGTTGCATTTGGACATCGTTCAATAGGTCAGATTGAATAAATACTAGCACAAATCTATCATTATAGGTCAGGCCGTATCGACACAGGTGATGGCGTTTCGATACGGGTAAGCATAATTGAGCATGAGGAATAGGACGTATCGGAACGGTTCATGGCCGTTTCGAAACATTTTGTCACTAAAATCATTCGTTTCGATATGGGTTTATAGCGTATCGAAACGAGTCTAAGTCAAAGTCAAATGCAGTCAAACCGTTTCGATACAGGGCATGCCCGTATCAATACAGTCTAATGAGTAAGGTGAACAACGGTTGACCGTCGTCCACTCGTTTCGAAACAGCTCTAGGGTGTTTCGATACGGGGTTAGTTAAGTTACTTAAAGGCATATTAAACAGTTTGCAAGGTTCACAGATCAATCACTGAATAATGAAAGATTAAATTGAACGAGCTAACGGTCTCCAAATTGTATGAACTTTTACAAATATGTTAATAATGTAGTGAATTTCAATCTGGTAAAGTCGATTGCATTGAAGGACCTCTAATTTGTTGAATTTATAGTTTAGTCCCTAAAACTTGTATTAATTGCAATTTAGCTCCGATTGATTAATTATTGCTTCGTATAGATTAATTGGACTAAAATGTGTTGAGGTATTGTGTTATTGTATGAGATTGGTTTAAAGGTTAATATTAAAAAGGAAATTTTGTCGCATCGATTATTGTATTGATCATCGTTAGCACCTTCCGACCCAGTTCTCGACCAGACCGGGTACGGGGTGTTACAATTACTCTTGGGGATAATATTCCCAAAATAATTATTTACCTGACATGTTATTGAGATTGTTACATTATTTTGTTTGGCTTGTTTGGCAGGAATGTATTTTACTTGACATATTATTGGGATTTTATGATTTACGTAAAGCATACGTAAAGCATATTTTACAAAATTATCCTTGTCATATTTTTTAACAAATCAAAATTCTAATATTAAAGTGGAAATTTTTGCATGAATATTCATAGGAAATATATTTTTTTATCATTTTTAATTTATATATTTTTCTTTAATAAATTATTACACAAATAATTTAATATGTTTATTTTTAGTGTTATAGTACAATATTATATATTTGAATATATGCATACATAATATATAAATTAATTGTGATATATATAATTATATATTTGAAAAATATAAAGAAAAATTCAAAATAATAAATTTCTATAATAATTATCATGTTCATTACTAATTCAAATGTACTAAAAACTAACTATAAATATTATATCTATAATTTTTATTACCCAATTTACATTAATTTTAAAATCTAAAGTCAAAATTTAAATTCGACAATTTTAAACAGTATATGTATTTCAAAAGTGAATAACAATTTTTTTATCATTTAAATAAAACAATATTATTTGTTCGAGAGGAAATAATATTAAAAACTATATCTATTATTTATTATTATTTTTATTTTTTAATGATGAATGTGGTTTAGATATTTTATTATGCAACAATTTATGTTAGGTAAATATTAAAATAAAATAATATTATTAGAAAAATAGAAAAAAATGATTTACATGAATAAAAAACATTATTTCAAAGGTATAGCCCAAGGTAGTGAGAATGTGTAATACCTAAGAATAGAGAATGTCATTTTCATCATTTTTTTAGGGGGGGGGGGGGAGAAATTACAGTTAGGGAGAAATTCTTCTAAACCAAAGGTTGGTACGTAATTTTAGAAAAAAATTATCTATGGTTATGGTCTTTTCTGCAAACGAAACGTCTCCATATAATGATTTAATTTTACAACCGATTGCTAACTAAATTTATTGTGTATTAGGAAAAGACATATATTGACATTTAAACTTGTAATTGTAAGTAGTCGCGGAGCTACATGGTACATTGAAATGTCATCTAACGCACATTTTTTTTTAATTTTTTAATAATATCTAATAAGAGTATATTAAAAACATTAAAAATAAAATTGACACTACTTTAAAATAATAACATAAAGTCAAAAATTCTCCTAGCGTTTGATCAAATAGTCACTTTGATATTTTAATCGTGATACTTAGCAAAGGCGCGTTTTTTCAGTCGCACGTTTTCAGGATCGTGCCACGTAGACAAAAGCGCACCCATTAACTACATCTTTTCCCTATAGGTCCGAAAGGATGCTATTTTGGTAAATAATTTTTAAAGTTTGTTATTTTCATAATTAATTAAAATAAAAGGTACATTTCGGTAAAACATCAAAAAGAAAGAAATCCCAGTAAAAAAAATAACTGAAACTATATTGATAGCTTTTTTATTCTTTGCGTAGTCTAAGGTTCAAGTTTAACCCAAAGAATAGGCCAAGCATCTCTCGTTTTCCTTTCCTTTATCCATATTCTTCAGCGGGTCCAATTTTAGTTTGGCAGGAGCGACGCATGCATACGTGCATAGGTATTAGATACTATTCATATTTACCTCATATTTTATGCGAAAACTACATGGTGGTCACCAAACATATATGTTTTTCAGTTCTGGTCACCAAACTGATTTTTTGTCGAAAGCGTCTCTAATGTTACATTCTTTTCCTGTTTTGGTCACTAGTCATTAAAAAATTAACGGTGATGCTGATATGATTTTTTAATATTTTTTTAATATTATTTTTTAATTTTTTTCTCTCATCCATTTATTATTTTTTAAATTTTTTTATTCAAACTAATGTAGTGGTGACACGTGTAATCACCTCAATAAAGAACATAAACTAGATTGAGGAGAGGGCTGAGAATTGAACCGGTGAAAAAAAATCTAAATGGTATATGCAAAACAATATGATTTAAAATACTTTAAAATTTTGTTTAATTAATATAAATTTATAATATATAGATACAAACAAATACTTATTATGAATTTATTTATTTTATTTAAATAATATTTAATTTAGATGTGTTATTAATTTACTTCATTGATGGGTAAAAATATGAGAAAAGTATTACTAAATTAAAAATTAAAGTGAATAAAAATATTCAATTTTTATTTGAAGAAAAGGGTGAGCCTCCTTAAAAAATTCCTCTAAAGTCGCCACCGGCCTAGGTCCGACAGAGACCACCTAAGAGGAAAAGAGTACCCTTAATTCATTATAATGAATGAGATGAAATCTCGTCGGTTACAATAGAGCGTATGTAGTCGGGGTAAACCGAATAAAAAAAGATAGACGACAAAGACTGCATGACCCTAGAGGCAGGCACATGGACAACAAATTTAACCGCCCTAGGTACAAACTGAACACAAAAACCATCAGAACTAGTCAAAAGAAGGCGAGCATTCTCAAAATGAGGCCCTAACATTGACAAATCATTTCCCTGCCGATTCAATTTATTAGCCACAATAGCAGAATCGGTTTCAATGACAACATTAGACCAACCTCTCTTACGACCAAGCTGAATGTAGGCTATAACTGCCTGAAGCTCGGCCAAAGTGGCACTCAGGCAACCAGCCGAGTGCTGAGCTAACCCGCCAAGGACAATACCTTTATCATCCCTTGTAATAACTCTAATGGCTGCATCCTTAGAAGCCGAAAGGAATGCACCACCGATATTGATTTTGATAGTCCCTGTCCGCGGAAGGAAGGTATGGCTTGTCTCGTGGCAGCAAGGACGTGAGGCGGCGTTGGCGAGTCGAGGCTTGTCATCGTAGCAGCAATGTAGTCTCAGATAAGACCTTTAGAGTTGAGCACTGTGAGCCAGGGTGGTTGAAGTCTATCATTAATGAACCCAATCATCCCTACGATTCCATAAATTCTAAAGAATAGTAAGAAATAGGGCAAAAAGTGCTATATGGGAGCATGGAAGCCCTTTCTTCAAGCCACAAGAGCATACATGTGGTGTGGCTGAAAATAATACCATCTTGAATGCCATCCAAACGTAGAGCCTCAGTCGAACCCTGACATTCACGTAAGGCATGGATGGTCATTTCTTGGACTAAGCAGCAAGGAGGACATGTGCCGAGTGCCAGGTTTGTTGTCTGAAGTCTTTGAAAAGTCGGCAGGGCATCATGACCTACCCGCCAGCCAAAAGACTGAATCTTAGGCACAATAGGAAACTTGGAAAGTATCTTCGAAATGCGCGAGGGCCGGTTTAACGGGCCAGACGACATTTTCAAGAAAAAATATCCTGATTTAACTAAGTAGATGCCAGAATCATGATTACTCTAAAGCACCGTGTCACGATTTTCATTGATAATAGGAACATGGAGGATTGCTGTTGAGTTTTGAGGTGCTCGATTCCTTCAACCGATCTTGCTCACCAAGTGGTGGAGAGGTGGAATTTTGGGTAGATGTGGTGTGGAAGCTAAAAGATAAATGACACAATGATTTTAGAGTGGTTCAACCTTCTAACCAAGGTCTACATCCACTACCTTAGCTTCCCACTAAGGATTTCCAATCAATCCACTATTGATTCGTCCCCTTTTCTAGGCTTAGGAGGAAACCCTTATACACCGATCAAGCTTTCTACCCAAAGCCTTGATCAAACCCTCTTTACAAAAGAGAAAGGTAAGCAAACGTAAATACCTCTAATAGGTATTTGTTTGCACAATTTTGCACTCACCCAAAACCTAAAACACTTGAGTAAATTTGAAAATTTTGGCTCACTAGTGTTTGTCTATACAAAGAAATGACAATATAGCTCTAAGACAATTTCTTGATCATTTGTTGATTGACAATTGAAGCATTAACCATATCTTGATGCTTCGAGGTCCCTTTTATACTCCTTAATGAGTTTGTAGCCGTTACTAGCCGTTGGGGTTGATTTGGAGCCGTTGAGGACTTTATTTCCCACCATAAATGCAGTTATGTTGCTACCCGTATCGAAACGCTCGAACCCGTTTCGATACGCTCTTCAAGTAGAAAGAGCCGTTGCAGTCTGATGAGCATCTGTATCGAAACGCCATGGGCCGTATCGAAACGCTAGGCACCGTATCGAAACCCTCTGCATTTAAATGTTAGTTGGAAAATAGCCATTGAGGTTTATGACCGTTGTGGTCGATGCCACGTAGGCGTATCGAAACTACATAGCCCGTATCGAAACGTGGGGCAAAAACCTCATCCCGTAAAGACCCGTTTCGAAACGTTTTGACACTGGAAGACACAGTATTGAAACGCCTGAGGGTGTTTCGATACACCTGGACGGTTTTGTTAAGTTTGGCTTTGAAAAACATGTAAAACCCTTTAAAAACATTCCCTAAACATAGTTTCAAGTTATTTGGACTTTGGAAATAGTTTTGAATTCTTTTTAAATTAGTCCAAAATATTTTTCAATTATTATATCAAAACATTAGTTCTACAATTGTGTTAGAATCGTCCAAATCAAAGTAACGACGAACTGTAGCCTCATCCCAAGAAGGTTGTCCTCGTAGCATTAAATTGCGGCAATGAATATGCAGTTCATCATTATTCGTGTAATCACCATATAAATGGAGCGCAGACGCACCACCCCAATTATCCATGTGCACACGAATCTTGCTATTGATGCCCGGCCTTCGGAAGAACCCAGAGTGCAGCTTATGCATGGCTTGGTAAAGGCCTTTCCAAGCGAATAAAGCTTTCTTGTTAGCCTCAGCGTCAAAGATATTCCTAGAAGAAAAGTAATGTGCCCTAAAGACACGAGATAATAGTGAATCAAGCTCATTGATTAGACATGTAACCCCCTCGACCCGGCCTAGACACCTGACTGAACCGAACGAGTTACATTGAGTTTGCCGAAAGAAACCCGTGAAAAGATTATTCCAATTACGCCCATTATTTTCTTTTATCTTATCTAGATAAAAATTATTAATCTTTGGTGTACATGCTACCATCGGTTCTAATCTCACCCTAAACGAACATCAATAGGGCTTTCAATTGCATTCATGAACATTAAGAGAACAAATTGTAAATCTGGAAAAATTATAAAGACTTAGCCCAATTTTAAGTTACCAATCCTTAATTAATCAAGTTCCATACTTCCTTTCCAAATTTCAGCTCTAAACGATCATCCGAACTCATTTAATTACATGCATAATAATCAGGGACCAAAATAGAAGAATCTAAAACCTTTAATCATCAAAATAACTAACATATCGATCAGGTGTATTGATACATTCCTAAGGTGTATCGGTACGCGGGGGTGCATCAATACAACTCATAGGTGTATAGATACAGAGCATATCGATACAGATCATAGGTGTATTGCTATACGGGGGAGTATCGATACAACTCCTAGGTGTATTGATACATGGAAGACCAGTAGCTTAAAACACACTTACCTGTATCGATACACTTCTACCTGTATAGATACACCTGGCCAAAATACACTTACTTGTATCGATACACCTGACCAAAATACACTTACCTGTATCGATACACTTCTACCAGTATCGATACACCTTGACCTGAAATGTCCGATTTTACTGGTTTTTCACATTTCCAAGGATCCCAACATGTTTCTATGGCACATAAACATAGACACCAACCATCTAGAGACTATTCTATGCCAAACCAACTAAGAAACATGATCATAACATGGCAATATGCTTCAAACAAGAATCTAGAGGCATGCATCCTAAAGACCATCCAACCAAAACCTCAAAACATTAATCCATTACCAAACAAAGCATGATAGACCATTTACAAGTATATAGCTGCAATATAAACTTGCTCAAACAGGGAGTTTAACAAAACATCTCCCAAAACACAACAATGAACCCCATTGTCTTTATTACTAAAAGTCTAGTTTGAAACCATACTTTCAAAGAACGAAGCCCTTGGATCCTCCTTGCTCACATGGTGTCTACACCCCTTTAATTCTCTGCATTGGTGGACATAGAGAGCGTAAGCACACTAGACTTAGTGAGGAGTGCTCAAAACAAAACACCAATAATGCAATTTAAAACCAATTTCTCAAAACCATTAAATCATAATTTCAATCCACTTATAAAACATCATGCATTCAAAATCATGCACTTAAACTTTTCCAAAACCATCATATTAAACCATATGCCCCAAGTATCATTAACCAATAATAAATACCATTGCCAAACCTCAATTTAAGCCTTCCCATATAACAACCATATGCAAAGCTTAAAGAGTAAACATGTATAAGTCTCATTATACAACATAAACCTTTTCATGATACATTAGAAATTATATTGGCTTACAAGTGATCATTAACCAAGTTCTATTCCCAAAATATCATATCGGATACACAGATTCATAAGTGTTGTCCCAACACTTCATACATTCTCACCGACATCTCAATGTTCACACACGTGAGTTTTCGGTACACAATATAAACCCCTCAACCGTTGTGACACACATGGTGGAGTATTCGTTACACCGTATAAACCTGTCAACACTACTCATCGGTAGATGTATAACCCCACTAACGAGAGACGGGACACTACTCTTCCTCGACCGTTAGGGTACTTGGATGGAGTATTCGATACACCGTATAAACCCCTCAACATCCTAGGAGACTTGTTTATAGTGCACTCAATCCTATATTCGGCTAACTATGTCCGATAGCATTTTCAAAATCACTTCTATACCATCAGTTGCCAATATAATTTCACATTTAACTAAGTACCTATCTGTTTTAAAAGCATCAACATTAAACCATTTTCCAATGCAACAAACTATGCTCTAAACACAAGTATAAAGCATATACTTACAAGGATCACTTACCATGTGCATCCTTCATCATCTCATCATTAAAAATAATATATCACGTACTTTAAACATGTTTTAATAGTAGGTAACATGTAATCAAAACCAAGTGCATAAAAACCATTTCATTATAGCACGACTGAGAGAGAAAACCACTTTATACTTACTTCTGAACTTAGAAAAGTGTTTCAAGCTCAAATATAAGTTTCCAAACCACCTTTAAAATATTTCAAAGCTGGAATCCACGTTCTCGCTCACCGACACGCGAAACTTTAATTTGCCGACGCGAATTCAAGCGTCTGAAGCCTCCAAAGCCTCACCGATCTCTTTCGGATCAACCTCCCATTTTTAAAGCACATAACAACAAAGGATTAATGCACTGAAATGCATTCTAAAACCTAGCGAAACAAAACCTCAACATCACCTTGCTAATGGCTATCAATCGCCAACCGAAATCATCACCAAAACACTTCTAAACATAAATCGGCCACAAACTAACATTTCAAACCACCAATCATCATTGATTAACATCCAAAATCATCATATTATAATCCTTATAACTCCAACATTCATAAAACCACCACAACTCCACAAAAACCCAAATCTAGCAACCTATTAGAGATTCACGTAGTTTTAGGATTACAATGTTAAAACCTTTATCTTAACATTATTAAACTTCAAAATCATGATTAAAATCAATCATAAACCCATCAAAATAGATCCAATCCGAAAATCTTGTAAATCCATAAATTAAATCTTGATTTCATCATGTCCTCAAATTAAATCACAAAACCTTAATATAAACAACATTTGAAGAGTCAAGAACTTGGGAATTTCAGTAAAGAACCTTTCATTAGAGGAGATGAACGAACCTTACCTCCAATGATTGAGTTTCCCCTTATTTTTTTGTTTTCTCTTAAAAACAATGAGATTTAATAAGATATTTAGAAATCTAATTGAAGAATCATTTAGGAAATCAAGGATTAATGAAAACAAGATCATTACCTAGAATTCTATGATAAAAAAGAGTTGTTTGGCTGAAAGGATTTTGAGAGAAAATATGATAGAATGAAAGTTATGTCAAATTCTCATTTTATGAAATAACCAACTTATTAACTAATTCCTCTTATATTTCCTTAATTAAAATACTTTTTAAAATAAGTCTCATTAAGGGAAAACTCAGATTTAACCAATTGGTCAAAAAGCTCCTTAAAGATTCAATAATTTGACTCTTTACAAAACAGTCACTAAAACCAATTTTCAAACTTTACATTTTGGTCACTAGTCCAAAATGTTACATTTCCAAAACTCATTTTCCAAAATTGATTTCACCAAAACCTTTTATATATTTAAAAAATATTTTAGATAAATTTTCCATATTTTTATCACCTTCCGAATAATGTTTTCCCTGAACTCATCCCGAAACTTACCTGAATCTGACGTCCATTCCTTAGCACAACAAACACAAAAATAGAAGTAAGGAGCGACCTTTTATCCATGGAATTTGACAGTGAGGTAGTAGAATTCGATGTTTATAAGGCAATGAGGTATCCTGATTAGGTTGAATCTGTTAACTCAATTGATATTGTTGATCCATGTATAGAAGAGTATGCAGATTCTAATGTTTTTGATAACTTTAGTATCGACTATGAGCTTTGCGATAATGAGGAAGAAAGGGAGAACGAACTTGTTTCCTTTATTAATTCTGATTTAGCTTTAATTCCATCTAAGACTAAACCTTTGCCATCTATTTTGCAGGCTCCGAAGTTGGAATTAAAGGAACTCCCATTTCACCTTAAGTACGCCTTCTTGGGAGATAATGATACCTTACAAGTTATCATTTCAAATGAATTAACCAGAGAGGATGAAGTCGACCTTGTCACAGTCTTGCGAAAGTATATGGAAGCAATCAGTTGGATGGTTGCAGACATCAAAGGACTTAGCCCCTCAACTTGTATGCACAAGATCAAAATAGAGGAAGGGGCAAGGCCGTCTCGACAAGGTCAACGACGCTTGAATGATCCCATGATGAAGGTAGTACAAGCCGAAATTCAAAAACTTCTAGACGCCGATATTATATATCCAATCTCGGATAGCGAGTGGTTAAGTCCTATTCATGTTGTTCTTAAAAAAACGGCGTCACGGTAATCAAAAATGACGAAGGTGAGTTAGTTCCAACTCGAGTTCAGAATGGATGGCAAGTTTGCATAGATTACAGGAAGTTGAATTCTCTAACCCGAAAAGATCACTTTCCTTTACCATACATTGATCAAATGATTAAAAGATTAGCGGGTAAATCTCACTATTGTTGTCTCGATGGTTTTTCAGGTTTCTTTCAAATTCCCGTAGCCCCTGAGAACCAAGAGAAGGCCATGTTTACATGCCCATTCAGAACCTTCGCCTATCGACGAATGTCGTTTGGACTATGTAACGCTCTGGCTACGTTCCAACGATGTATGATAAGTATATTTTCAGATTATGTTGAGAAGGGGATTGGAGTATTTATGGATGACTTCACTGTATATGAAAATTCCTTTGGTGAGTGCTTGCTTAATTGAACTAATGTATTGAAACGTTGCATTGAGTTTAACCTTGTACTCAATTACGAAAAATGTCACTTCATGGTCAATAAAGGCTTAGTGTTAGGACATATAGTATCTTGTGAAGGAATTTCTGTTGATAAGGCTAAGACAGACATTATCCACTCACTCCCATACCCCACAATTGTGAGGGATATCTGCTCTTTTCTTGGACATGCAGGTTTCTACAGGCGATTTATAAAAGACTTCTCAAAGATAGCACAACCTCTATGTCGGTTACTGCAGAAAGATGTAGAGTTTGACTTTACATCCGAATGTAGAAAATCGTTTAATGCAATTAAGGGGAAACTTGTATTCGCGCCTATAGTGCAACTGCTCGATTGGAACTTGCCGTTTTAAATTATGTTCGACGCCTCAGATTTTAGTGTTGGAGCGGTACTTGGTCAAAGGAAAGAACGAGAGCCTCATGTCATCGCCTATGCATCAAAAACGCTTGATCCAGCGCAACGCAACTATTCAACTACAGAAAAAGAACTATTTGTTGTAGTTTTTGCTTTAGATAAATTCCGCTCTTATTTACTTGGGACTAAAATTATTGTTTTTTCTCACCATGCAGCTTTGCGGTATCTGATGAGCAAGAAGGAAGCAAAACCGAGGCTGATCCGGTGGATTTTACTCCTTCAGGAGTTTAATCTTGAGATAAAAGACAATAATGGGAGTGAAAATTTAGTGGTCGATCACCTCAGCCGAATCCCACTGACTAATTCGGATTCGCCTATTAATGATGAATTCCCTGAAGAAAATTTAATGATGGCGCAAGCCTCAACACCTTGGTTTGCGGACATCGTGAATTATTTGGCTACATGTGAATTGCCCCTTGACTTGCCACATTCAGAAATTAACCGAATCAAGAGGGAATCCATGTTTTATATTTGGGATGATCCCTACCTTTGGAGACATTGTTCCGATCAGTTAATACGACGATGTGTAACCGAAGACGAGGTAAAATCTATCCTTAATTTCTGTCATTCATATGCATGTGGTGGACACTATGGACCTAAAAGGACATCTCATAAAATTCTTGAATGTGGATTCTATTGGCCGAATATTTTTCGTGACACATATTTATTTTGCAAATCATGTGATAAGTGTCAAAGAGTTGGTAACTTAAGCCGACGTAATGAAATGCCCCTAAATCCTATTCATGTTTGCAAAATATTTGATGTGTGGGGGATAGATTATATGGGGCCATTTGTATCGTCATTCGATAATATTTATATTATTTTAGCTGTTGATTATGTTTCGCGATGGGTTGAGGCAAAAGCTACAAAAAATAATGATGCTAAAACCACTGTCAAATTTTTGAAAGATTGTATTTTTTCCAGGTTTGGCACACCGAGAGCGCTGATATGCGACAAATGGAAACATTTTATCAATCGAGCCATCGATGCGCTAATGAAAAAATTTGGCGTCACCCAACGCATCGCGACGTCGTACCATCTGCAAATGAATGGTCAGGCGGAGGTATCAAACCGCTAAATTAAGACAATTCTTGAAAAGATCGTGAAACCCGATCGGAAGGATTGAAGCGTTAAGCTGAATGACGCACTATGGGCAAATCGGACAACGTATAAGGGTCCTATCGGGATGTCTCCTTATCGCCTTGTTTTGGTAAGCCGTGCCATTTACCAGTTGAATTGGAGCACCGCGCGCGTTGGGCAGTCTAAAAATGCAATATGGAAATGGATCTAGTTGGCAAAACGTGTAAACTCGATATCCAGGAGTTGGAAGAAATTCGAAAAAATGCCTACGACAGTTCAAAAATTTTTAAGGAAAAAAATAAAGATTTTCACGATCGTAATATTGCGTTTAAATCATTTTATATTGGTCAAAAGGTTTTATTATTTAACTCTAAATTAAAACTTTTTGCAGGGAAATTACGGTGAAAGTGGCTTGGACCGTATACAGTGACTAATATTTTTTCCACATGGTGCAGTGGAAATTAAAAGTAATTTTGGAGAGCCATTTAAAGTTAACGGTCAACGGCTTAAACTGTACTATGACAATGCTCCGGTTGGTCTAGTCGAGGAAATTCGTCTAATCGAACGTATCACTTGAATGAGTTCGTCAAGCTAGCGACGATAAACAAGCGCTGGATGGGAGGCAACCATTTTCTTTATTTATTTCTTTATATTAATTTTGCAGTTTCGAATTTATTCTTATTTTCTTAATTTCAATTTTATTTTATTTTATCTGATATTTATAATATATTATTTATTATATATATATTTAGATTTACGTAAGTTAAATATATATATCTTTATCTATTATCTTATTTTTAAATTTAACCCTTGGTGGTTTATTTTTATTATCTTAAATTATTATTTATTTTAAATTTTAAATCATAATATATATATATATCTTTTAAATTATTAATATATATATATATCTTTATCACCTATATCTAAAAATTTTAAAATAAAATTATCCTTTTACAAAATTTTAATTATCCTTTTATTTCAAAAATTAAAAAAAAAACTAACATAATTTTCCCCTACCTTTTCTTTATGAGCCAACCCCCATCTTCTCTGACGAGGCTGCTGTCGTGGCCGTAATTGATCAGGGTAGTCTCTCCTTTCCTCTCTTTTACTCTAGTTATCATTTTAGGACAAAAAGCTTTAAGTGAGGGGGGAGATATGCTTATCAAATTTTCTTTTTGCTTTATCCGAAGCTTGTCTTATGCATGATTTTATGATAATCCTTGTCCCGTAGATTGATGTGTTCCTATACTTACTTTGTGATAATAAAAAACTTTGACTTGCTAGAAACTTTGCTTGCATGATGGATTTTATTTGATGGCATAACCTATGTTCCATACTTGTTAATAGAAAATGGGTGCACTAAAGAATTGCTTTGTTACTCTTGTTTCTTTGAATTTATTGCATTAATGCTTGTATACTTAATTTTTGTGAGAAGTTCATATTTAGCCTTATTTGCATGAGAAAGAAAAAATAATAAAGGCTAGAGGTGCCTATCACCGGCTTTAGCTCGAAAAAAAAGAGAGAAAAAAATGAAAAAGAAAAATAATAAAAGCTAGAGGTTCCTACCACCGGCTCTAGCAGAATAAAGCTATAAGTGCATATCACTGGTTCTAGCAATGAAAAAAAGAGGAAAACAATTCTTTTGCATTTATGGTTTAGATTTGAGTTCTTTGCAAATTTTATGCATGCTTGCTTAGTTTGATATTTTCTGAGAACATTGAGTAATTTTAGCAAACACTTAAGTGATCCTTGCTTTATTAATAAATTGTGGGATTTATTCTTATTGCCATCTTACTTAAATTTTTTACATGCTTAGTTTCTTGTTGAGTTAAAGTGATTATTTCATGTTGTAAGCTAAGAGACTTAGATGTTTAAGGATGAGGATTTGAACTTAAATTTTTGATACTTGAGGGCAAGCATCGGATAAGTGAGGGGGAATTTGATGAGTATCTATTTTGGTTGTGTTTTTGGTCCTTATTTCGATTAAATACAAGTTTGAGGGACTTAACTGGCCTGATTTATGTTGTTTTCATGCAGGGGACGTGATGCTGGAAATAAGCTGGAATGCTGCAGGAAATGCTGGAGTCGTGGGCAGATTCATGGGCATGAATGCTGACTGGGAGCCACGTCAGCGTCTTCTAGAAGCTGACGTCAGCAGCAGTGATAGCTTATCAAACCGCTTATCAGATAGCCTATCTCCAGATTTTTGAATTTTAAATTTTAAACTTTAGATAATTATTTTGTTTAATTTTTAATTATCATTTTAGGTTTACCTAGGTTATTTGAAGTACTATAAATACCCCTTTTGGGGTAAGACTTTATCATCAATTTGAATAGCATTTCATTTTTCTCTTGGAATTTTTACTCTTAGTTATTTTTCCTTATGTTCTTTTCTTATTTTTCTTTAGATTATTTCTAAAACGTCGAGCAAGATTAATTTAATAACCATTCTCGGCTAAATCTTCTTAAGCCGAAGGCTTATGCAATGACACATTCTCAAGGCGAGGTTTGAAATTATGCTTCAAACATTTCGGAAACTTCTCTCGATTTCTTCATACTTTATTCCCTAAATCAAAATGATTTTTAAACCCAAAGATTGACTTTGGAGAAAAACAATTGTTTTGATTTATCAAGTGGGAGGAAGGATCAGTTATTGAAACAAATCCGACTTCCAGGGAACACACTTAGTAAATAGATTACTAAGGGAAATTGAGATCGAATCGTTTTTATAGAAATAACCTTTCGAGTTGGTTACGAGCTTAAAGAATTTGTTTTCTCAAACATTGAATTGGTTTAGACAAATTTTCAAAACTGAAACCAAAAATTGATTTTGGAGATTCAGTTTACAAGAAAATTCAAGGATTGACCTTGAAGTAATTTCGCCAACAAGTTTTTCGAAATCAAAAATCTCTATCAATGAACCGAGTAGAACAAGTCAAAGCTTAGCCAAGGCTGAATATCTCTATTGTTAGTTTTACTTCTTGCTCTCTTAAATTATTTCATTGAAATCCCCCCCCCCCCAAATCACACAAATTCAATTCCATCATCTCTTGGTTCAGAAACGTCAAAGGCGCAACAAGGAAAGTCCAAGTCCTTGTGGGTTCGACTCCTACTTCCCTATCTATATTTAATTTAATTCTTTTGTTTATTTATTTATTTGGAAGAAGGAAATTATTCTTGACACGTTACGACGCATGTCAATCCACTCCACAAATACCTTAGGTGTCAACCCTCGAAACTCAACTTCTTCCAAACTACAGAGGCACTCTAAAAGCAACTCACAGTTGTCCAACAGCTGGTGCAGTCTGATGCATCCCAGGCGCTATGTCACCCAACACTAGCCCAACTAGAGCAGGTTGTACTTACTTCGGGGCGACAAACCCCATGAGATATAACATTCTCCTCAAATCTTTGCCCAAAGGAAACAAAACCACTCTAGTTCTTACTACATCTCTCGGTCGTAACATAGAACATTTCTAAGGTATGATAATTTCAACAAAACAAAACAATCAGGCCAGCTTCAAGCAAGGATCCAAGGCTTCCAATTCAAATAAAAAAATTTCAGACTATAGTAATAAGGCAATGGTTTCCCCAAAACATACCCCATACGACATATCACAATCAACATACATAAAACAATCATTGTGCATAACAAACAACAACATTCAACCAATATCAACATCCCACTTAATCGCAAACTTGGTTTAAGCAATCAACAACAACGCTAACCAATCACAACTTACCTCCCAAATATCGTAAACCTGGTTCTTATACCAACAAATGTAACCCCCTCGACCCGACCTAGACGTCTAACTGAACCGAACGAGTTACATTAAGTTTGCCGAAGCAAACCCGTGAAAAGATTATTCGAATTACGCCTATTTTTTCTTTTATCTTATCTAGATGAAAATTATTAATCTTTGGTGTACATGCTACCAGCGGTTCAAATCTCACCCCACACAGACACCAATAGGGCTTTCAATTGCATTCACGAACATTAAGGAACCAAATTGTAAATTTGTAAAAATTATAAGGGCTTAGCCCAATTTTAAGTTACCAATTCTAAATTGATCAAGTTCCATACTTCCCTTCCAAATTTCAGCTCTAAACGATCATCCAAACTAATTTAATTGCATGCTTAATAATTAGGGACCAAAACAGAAGAGTCTAAAACCTTTAATCATCAAAATAACTAACATATCGATCAGGTGCATTGATACAGTCCTAAGGTGTATTGATACGCGGGGGTATATCGATACAACTCATATGTGTGTAGATACGGGGCGTATCGATACAACTCATATGTGTGTAGATACGGGGTGTATCGATACAGCTCATAGGTGTATTGATACATGGGGGCGTATCGATACAGCTCCTAGGTGTATTGATACACGAAAGACCATTAGCTTAAACCAAACTTACATGTATCGATACACTTCTACCTGTATCGATACACCTGGCCAAAATACACTTCTTCCTGTATCGATACACCTGGACCTCAAATGTTCGATTTTGTTGGTTTTTCACATTTCCAAGGATCCCAACATGTTTCTATGGCACATAACCTCAAAACATTAATCCATCTAGAGGCTATTCTATGCCAAAACAACAAAGAAACATGATCATAACATGGCAACATGCATCAAACAAGAATCTTGTAACGCCCTGGTTTTGGGCCTAGATGTTTTAGACGTCAGATCGGACCGGTCGAAAATGGTTCGAATCATTTTAGGAGGTTTAGGGAAATCAAGGATCGATAAAGGATAAAAATATGGTAAAAATTGATAAAAACCTTTAAAATCATGTTTAAGGGGTTGGTTAAATCAATTTTATAAAATGAGTTTCGGAAGTGGTACATTTTGGGTAGTGACCAAAATGTAAAGTTTCAAAGTTTCGGAAAACTACAAAATTCAAAAAGGGAGTCAAAATCTTAGAATCTTTAGGAAGCTATTGTACAATTACACCTTCCTTAAATTGACATGTGTTTTAAAAGGATTTTTTAGATTATTAAATAGAAAGTATTTTTATTTAATTAAAATGTTAAAATAGAATAATGAGAAGTTTTTCACGTAACTAACTTTCATTATTCAACAAAATCATTTTCTCAACATTTTCTCCAGAATTCTTTTCTCCCAATCACTCTCTCTTTGATTTCTAACCCATTTTCAAGAACTCTCTTCAAATTCTTCAAGCTTTGGGAAAGGAAAACTTGTCAATCATTAAGGAGGGCAAGGATTGGAGGTAAATCCCGTCCTCAACCTTCAATCTAGGTTCTTTATTGAAATTCCCAAGATCTTTGACTTCTAAATGTTGTTTTTGGCTGAGTTTTTATTATAGTTTTGATTTGAGATCAAAATCTTGTAAAATTATGATTTAAATCTTGATTTTCGGATGGGTATTGATGCACTCTATTTTGGATTAGTTTTAATTGAGTTTTGAGTTGATTATTATGTTGAAAAAGGGTTTTGATAATATAGATCCTGAAATCCTTGAGATCCTTGAGTTTCTTGATGGTTTTAGTTAGGTTTTTGGGGTGAATTGTTGAAGTTATGTTTGCTGGAGGTATAAGGATTTAGGTTGTTTTTAGATGTGTTTTGATGTTTATAAATGGTTGAAAGTGATGTATGTTGGCTGGGCTTGGTTTAGGAAGCAATCGATGTAGTTTTCGGTTGTTTCGAATGGGTAAATTGGTGTAGTTTTGGTGAGCAACGAGTTTTTGTTTAGTTGCTGGTGTTGAAATGCATTTTAATGCATTTGGACTTTGTTTTGATGATCTAAAAATAGGGGATATTGATCCGGAAGCAAACGAAGCATTTTTGGAGGCTTCGGAGGGGTGATCTTCGCGTCGGCAAGCGAAGTTTCGTGTATCGGTGAGTGGAAATGGATTTTCCAGCTTTGTAACGCTTTGAGCGTGGTCTTGGGAGCTTAGTGTAAGTTTGATACACTTAGCTAAGCTCACGAGTAAGTGATTCGAAAGTCTCTCACCGAATGTGCTATGTTTTTGTTGGAAATGCACGTGAGTTGAATGTGATTTTGATTACTGTTTTAAAGCATGTTTTAAGCATTTTTGATGCTGGTTTTAATGCCATTTGGTTAAGAATTCATTTGGTAGGTGATCCTTGGATTTATGAGATATATGCATTTGAGTTTAAGCATGTTTATGCTTGTGAAAATGGCATTGCGATTTATGCTTGTAAAACAGTGAAATAATGATGTTGAATGATTATATTGGCAAGTGATAGAAATGGTTTTTGGTTACTTTAATCGGATATAGTTAGCCTGCTATAGGATTGGGTGCAGTGTGAATAAAGTCGCCTTGGATGACGAGGGGTTGTGATTGTGCCGTAATCTCCATCCAAGTACCCTAACGATTGAGGCTAAGATCACAACGGTGTATGATTTAATCCCGTGTGTGAGTCTTGTGGTATGTGTCCCGTACTCTCGTTAGTGGAATTATACAACTACCGATGAGTGATGTTGAGGGGTTGTGATTGTGCCATTAATCTCCATCACGGGTGTTGAGGGGTTGTGATTGTGCCATTAATCTCCACCTTGTGTAGTCCGGCAGTGTGTATGAAGCGTGTGGGACAACACTTGTAATCCGTATATCCGATTGTGTCAATTGTGTTGGTTTTGATATGGTTGAGATTGATCACTTGCGAGCCAATATAATGTTGATGATTAATGATTAAGCATGACATGCTTGGGAATTATGCTAGAATGCATGTGATGCTTGGTTTAAGCATGAGCAAAGGATTTTGCTGTTTTTTTTAATGATGCTATTACCACGTGGTTTTAAAAGTGCATTGATGCTTTGAAGAGCATGTTTTTAAAGGAAGGCATGAGTTTGCAAATGATGATATATTGGTTTTATAAAATGCATTGATGAATGTTTGTTTTCTTTAGCGATCCTCACTAAGCTTTATGCTTACGCTCATTTGTTTCATCAATGCATAGAATTGAGCAATCAAGAAAGTCCAAGAGCAAGTGGAATCCAAGCATTTTTGTCTAAGCAATGTATGTGGTTTACCTTAGTGTAATAAGAGGCAATGAGTGGGATTTCTACTCCTGGTTTTGTTGGTTGTGTTTGACACCGTGAGCATGTTTGGTTTATGTTTGTGGATTTGTAAATGGCCTTTAATTGGTTTATGATTTGGCTTATAGTGTTTTGACTATGCTATGGCTTGTTTTCTTAAGCATGCTTTAATATCTAATGTTTCACCATGGTTTGGATTGCTTGATGAGTATGTTATACCGTTGTTGATGCTTACATGTTTAGTAGGTTGATTATAGCTTGTAGTTATGATCTAAGCTTGTTTAGATGTGGTTAAATGTGTGAAGATGACTTTTGGAAATGCATTTCTGGTATGCGTATCGATACACGGGGTCGAGTATCGATACGCTAAGGCCAAAACCAAGCTTTTCAGCTTAGGTGTATCGATAAAATTTGTCCGCGTATCGATACGCCTAGGTAAATGTTTGAAGGCTGTTCCGATACGGGCTTGGGCGTATCGATACCTTTTTCCCAAGAGTTGCTACTTTCGATTTGCGTATCGACACGGGGAGAAGCGTATCGATACGAGTTAGTTATTTTTGTTATTGGAATCTTTAAAGCTCTGAATTTATGCATTTTGGTCCCTGATTAATGTTTGTTCAATTAGTTGAGTTTGGATAATCTATTTGGGATGAAATTTGACATGCTGGCATGATACATGACTAATTATGGATTGGTAACTTTAAAAACAAAAAAGTCCTAGTATTTTCTATATTTTACAATTTGGTCCCTAAAAGTCTAAAGTATGCAATCGAACCCCTAAATGATCTCCGATCGATGTGCCGTTTTCTTCTAAGTGCCTTACTGAACACATAGGATAATAATGTGCATCTAGAGACGATAAAAAGGTTGTTAATCGAGGTTGACTTTTACGAGTTGACTTCAGTTTTCCCCGTGTAATCTTCTTAGTTCGGGTCGGGCGTCTAGGCCGGGCTAAGGGTGTTACAAATCTAGAGGCATGCATCCTAAAGACCATCCAACCAAAACCTCAAAACATTAATCCATCACCAAACAAAGCATGATATGCCATTTACAAGTATATAGCAGCAATATAAACTTTCTCAAACAAAGAGTTTAACAAAACATCCCCCAAAACACAACAATGAACTCCATTGCCTTTATTACTAAAAGTCTAGTTTGAAACCATACTTTCAAAGAAAGAAGCCCTTGGATCCTCCTTGCTCACTTGTTGCCTCTACCCCTTTAATTCTCTGCATTGATGGAAAAGGGAGCATAAGCACATTACGCTTAGTGAGGAGTGCTCAAAACAAAACACCGTCAATGCAATTTAAAACAAAATTTCTCAAAACCATTGAAATCATCATTTCAATACACTTATAAAACATCATGCCTTGAAAACCATGCACTTAAACCTTTCCAAAACCAGCATATTAAACCATATGCCCCAAGTATCATTAACCAACAGCAAATACCATTGCTAAACCTCAATTTAAGCCTTCCCATGCATAACAACCATATGCAAAGCTTAAAGAGTAAACATGTAAAAGTCTCATCGTACAACATAAACCTTTTCATGGTACATCAACAATTATATTGGCTTACAAGTGATCATTAACCAAGTTCCATATCGAATACACGGATTCGCAAGTGTTGTCCCAACACTTCATACATTCTCACTGGCATCTCAAGGTTCACACACGGGAGTTTTTGGTACACAATATAAACTCGTCAACCGTTGTGACACCCATGGTGGAGTATTCATTACACCATATAAACCCGTCAACACCACTCATCGGTAGATGTGTAACCCCACTAATGAGAGACGGGGCACTACTCTTCCTCGATCGTTAGGGTACTTGGATGGAGTATTCAGTACACCGTATAAACCCCTCATCATCCAAGGTGACTTGTTTATAGTGCACTAAATCCTATAGCCGACTAACTATATTCGATAACTTTTTCAAAACCATTTCCATACCATCACTTGCCAATATAATTTCACATTTAACAAGAACCTCACTATTTTCAAAGCATCAACATTAAACCATTTTCCAAAGCAACAAAACAATCTTTAAACACAAGTATAAAACATATACTTACAAGGATCACTTACCATGTGCATCCTTCATCATCTCATCATTAAAAACAATATATCACATACTTTAAACATGCTTTAACAGTAGGTAACATGTAATGAAAACCAAGTGCATAAAAACCATTTCATAATAGCATGACCGAGAGAGAAAACCCCTTAATACTTACTTTCGAACTTAGAAAAGTGGTTCAAGCTCAAATCTAAGTTCCCAAATCACCTTTAAAACTTTTCAAAGCTGGAATCCACGTTCTCACTCACCGGCACACAAAACTTCAATTCACCGATGTGAATTTAAGCGTCTGAAGCCTCCATAGCCTCATCGATCTTTTTCAAATCAACCTCCCATGTTTTAACCACATAAAAATAAAGGATTAATGCATTGAAATGCATTCTAAAACCCAGTGAAACAAAACCTTAACATCGCCTTGCTAACGGCTACTAATCGCCAACCGAAATCATCACCAAAACACTTCTAAACTTAACCCAGCCACAAACTAACATTTCAAACCACCAGTCATCATTGATTAACATCCAAAATCATCATATTATCATCCTTATACCTCCATGATTCATAAAACCACCACAACTCCACAAAAACCCAAATCTACCAACCTAAACAATTAGAGATTCACATAGTTTCAGGATTACAATGTTAAAACCTTTATCTTAACATTATTAAACTCCAAAATCATGATTAAAATCAATCATAAACCCAACAAAATAGACACAATCCGAAAATCATCTAAATCCATCAATTAAATCTTGATTTCATCATTTCCTCTAATTAAATCACAAAACCTTAATAGAAACAACATTTAAAGAGTCAAGAACTTGGGAATTTTAGTAAAAAACCTTTCATTAGAGGAGATGAACGAACCTTACCTTAAATGATTAAGTTTCCCATTAATTGGTTGTTTTCTCTTGAAAAACAATGAGGTTTAATAAGATATTTAGAAATCTAATTGAAGAATCATATAGGAAATCAAAGATTAAGGAAAACAAGATCATTATCTAGAAATCTCTGATGAAAGAGAGTTGTTTGGCTGAAAGGATTTTGAGAGAAAATATGAGAGAATGAAGGTTACGCCAAATTCTCATTTTATGAAATAACAAACTTATTAAATAATTCCTCTTATATTTCCTTAATTAAAATACATTTTAAAATAAGCCTAATTAAGGGAAAACTCGGATTTAACCAATTGGTCGAAAAGCTCCTTAAGGATTCAAAGTTTTGACTCTTTAAAATACAATCACTAAAACCAGTTTTCAAACTTTACATTTTGGTTACTAGTCCAAAATGTAACATTTAAAAAATTTGTTTTCCAAAATTGATTTCCCCAAAACCATTTATATATTTAAAAAGGATTTTAGATAATTTTCCACATTTTTATCACCTTCCGAAATATGTTTTCCCTGAACTCATCCCGAAACTTACCCAAATCTCTAATCTCGGTCCAACAGACTCTAAAATCATCCCAAAACCTCTATGCCCAAAACCGGGGCGTTACAAGACGTCAAATTTTCTTGCCCAATAGAGAAACATTAAAGAGATGCATATCACGGAAGCCAATGCCACCGAAATTCTTAGGGGTACATACCAAATCATAAGCAATCATAGGCCAACCCTTTTTATTGTCGCGACACGACCACCAGTAACGGCGTACAGATTTAGACATACCATCAATTAGGTTCTAGGGCAGCAAGTATCAAGACATGACGTACTGAGGGGGAGACTGAACAACCGATTTGATGAAGACTTTGCGGCCGTTGAACAAGAGAAGATGATTGTTCTAACTGACCATACGCGAGTTCACTTTGTCTCGAGTAAATCCTTGGGCAGTCGTTTTATTTTGCCCTATCAAAATAGGTTTTCCTAGATAAATTCCAGGATCGTTCATCTCCTGGACATGAAGAATATCATGGACAGCTTGCTTATGGCCATTAGTGGTACAGGGGCTGAAGAAGATGGTGTTTTTTTTTGAAATTGACCGCTTGCCCCCGAAGAGGAAGCATAAAGATGAAGAATTTCTTTAACTCGTGTAGATTCTTGAATATTATTCTGAATAAAAATCATACTATCATCAGCGAAAAGTAGGTGATTAACCCGAAGACCATATCGACTAGCGTAGAGTCCTTGAAAACACCCCGCCTGCTGCTCAGCGGTGAGTGTAACCGAGAGTCCTTGTGTGCAAATAAGAAACAAAAAAGAAGAGAGAGGGTCCCCCTGCCTTAATCCCCGCTGGTGATAGAAAACCGGTGAGAGCGAGCCATTTACCCGGGCCATAAAGAAAATAGATGAGATGCAGCGCATAATGATATCCACCCACGCCACATCGAACCCCATTTTTAACATAATATTCTTTATGAAAGACCATTCAACCCGATCGAATGCCTTTTCCATATCAATTTTAAGAGCAGCTCCCTGAAAAGGACCACTGCCATTCGAACGAAGGGAATGCACCAGTTTGTGCGCCACCAGAATATTGTCTGTGATACTCCTTTCTCGGATGAAAGCCGCATGATTTCTGTTAATGCAAGAGGGCATCACATGTTTCATACGATTGGCAAGCACCTTTGCCACAATTTTATAAATTACGGTGCAGAGACTAATGGGCCGGAGTTGGCGCATAGAGATAGGCTCACTCACTTTTGGTATTAGGACCAGGACTGTTTGGTTTACTAAAGTCATGTTTGCATCCCCTTTAAGAAGGTCCAAACAAAGCTTAACGACATTCGGGCCGATAGTATCCCAATACTGCCGATAAAAGCTACTTGGAGATCTATCAATTCACGGGACTTTCCTGGGATTTATATCCCGAAAGGCAAAAGTGACTTCATCCGCAGTGAACGGCCTAGTTAAAGCCAAATTAATATCAGGTGTGACTGATGAGATAATATTGTCAAGGATTAAGGGGTCCATTGTTGGAGTCGAAGAGGCGAATAAATTCTAAAAGTAAATTGTGACAACTCTTGTAATTTCATCCGTACCTCTCTGTCATACATTGTTGAGATTGAATGGACTTTTAATATGATTTTGCTTCCTCCTACCCGATGCATGAGCATGGAAAAAGGACATGTTCTTATCCCCTTGTGAAAGCCATGTAATTTGATAACGTTGAGCCCAATAAATTTCCTTGTTATCAAGGAGATGTCGAAGCTCAGATTTAGCTACAAGAAAAACCCCAATATCAGCATCAGAAAGGCGGCCACACATACATGAATTAATTTGTTTGTTCAATTCGGTAGAGTCCATGCGTTGTTGATCTTGCCATGTCTTGAGGCAAACCCCAACATCTTGAATCTTACCAATGTTCGAACCAGGTGCAGTTGCCCAGGATCTTTGGACCGTTGACACGCAGCTTGCATCATGAGCCCATCAACTTTTAAATAAAAAATGGTAATATTGAACTGTCTGTGGTTCATACAAGACGTGAAAAGTCTCCATAAAGATGCCACAATGGTCCGAGTCCGTGTTATATTATGATACAACACGATGCCCGGGATAAGCATTAAGCCACGATGAAATAGCCACAAAGCTATCAAGGCGCTCAAGGATAGGCGAGGTATGAGAAGTAGATTTGGTCCATGTGAACCCGCCCTTAGTTGGTTTACAGTCAAACAAATGATTCTGAGATAAGCAATTCCTAAAGCTATTAACTTGTGAACGAGCACGTCGACACCCATCTTGTTTTTCATTATCAGAAAGGATTTCATTAAGATCTCCCCCAATCAGCCAAGGGAGAGGTGATGAAGAGCTTAAAGTATCAATTAACTCACAAGTTTTATTTTTTTGATTTGTATTAGCGTAACCATATATACCTGAAAATGATATTGGTCAAGATTCGTACGAATAAGAATATCAATATGGCGAGCATAGTATGAAACCAAACCGACGATATTTTTATTATTCCAAAGGAGTATAAGTCCCGAACAATTACGATTGCTATCGAAAGTGATACATCCGTGCATATTTAAAGCTAATTTTAAATGATCATTACTAGAACTATTCAAACGATCCTCACTAAGGAAAACAATATCATGATGAAAACTAGCAACAAATTGCCCTAAAGACTGAACTGCCTGAGGCTTATCGAGACCTCCGTAGTTCCAACACATGAGCTTCATTTTTCTCGGTGGGGTTGAGTATCAACCTCCGCCGAAGAGTTTTTTACGCTGCTCATCCCAGCTATAGATTGTTTAGAATCTTTGGTAGTAGAATGTGATGAAAAACGGTGTTGTTTTGCCTTGATAACTTCCGAAAGAGTAGAGCCTCTCTTTGAAACACGAGTGATTAGGGGTGGCATTGGGGCAGTTCTAGGATGGGTTTGCATTCCCCACTCCGTCCCCTACACTTGCGGGTACGGTTTCGGGGAATCCCCATTAAACATTTCAGGGAATTTTTCATCCACATACCCATCTCTTACGTATCCCCGCGGTTTTCTGTTAATCCCTATACCCAAAAACTAAACAAAACTTCATACACTAAAAAATACTCAACAATAAATCTCCAAAATTACAAACATAAATGATAAATTTAATTTTACCAACAAACAAACCATTTCAAAAACTATAAAATATGGCTAAAATATTAGCTATTGAAACATGGCAGACTACACTACCTTTAAAAGAAAATATGTAACTAATCATCTATAGTTCCAAATCATAATCTGTATGTTCTAAAATGAACTAAATTTGATAATTTTTCCAACCATATAAATTACCTCTTCTTACCTTTGCTTACTCAAAAAATTAGTAACTCCTAATATATAAACTGAAATCAAGAACCATTTGTTTTAAACGAATCTAGACTTTTGTATGCTTATAGAAATATAAGACTCACTTCCTGATTTATCTTGTAGAATATTTTGTTATTTTTCAAAGTCACTAATAAAACTATTTTTTAAGAAATATGTTGCCAAATTTTTATGACCTTTCAACATTCAAATATTTATTTTTTAAAATACATATCAAAATGGATCACCATGTATTATAAACAAAACTAGACTGAATCATGTTCACACTGATATATAAACCACTTTCTAATTATTTTTATGGACTTTACGAAGAATTCCTAAAATTACTCTATTCGGCCCTACTCAGCTTATGGGAGAATAGATTTTTGTTAAAAACAGGTAAACTACCCTTATAGCTATCAAAATTTGTAAAATATCGGGTATCCCTGCAAATATTTTTAGGGGATCCCCAAGGTGATTTATATGGGTACGGTTCAGTTATCCCCACAGTTCAGATACAGCAATCCCCATCCCCAACCCCATTTGAGCTTCAATGATAAAACTTCCCCCGTCCCCATGGATGAAGATTTCGGTTATTCCCCATACCTGTCGGCTCAAATCCCCATGATTTTTGGTTATTCCCCACCCGATTGCCACCCTTACGAGTGATCGGCTCTTTTTTGTCACGTTTGGCAGAGACGGTGGAGCGTGACTGCATGGCCATCCAGGCATCAAAATCAGACATCTCTACAGTCGGTACAGACTTGTCCGAAGCACCCTTACTCGTTGTGCCTTCAATAGCAAAAATAACATAGGCCACTTTGCCTTTCGCTATCGCAAAATCAGCAACAAGGAATGATCCATCAAAAAGAACAGATGGTGCATGTTCGATAATCTCATCAGCCACCATGATTGGGGCTTTAACCGAAGCTCCAGGCGTAGAATCAGGCCCAACAGTTTCTATTGTTGCATTAGCAACAACCGTAGCAGCAAGAGTAGGGGACGCTGCTGCTTGTTGGGAAACAGCAGGTGGGGATATCGCAGCGGCTGGCGTAGCAGGGATGGTCTTGGCTGAGTCGGTTGTGACCCCCGAATTCAGTCTGGGCACATGGACTGTTTTAGTGGAAGTAGCTGCGAACGGGCTACTGGGCTGGAGATCGGTACTGACCAAATCAACGTCCCTAAAATTTCATCATTTTTAGCTATTGGAGTATTCTCTCCCACATCTGCATTCAAATGAACTTCCATTTTATTCATAATGAAAGAAAATAAAAAATAATATTCTTACCACTATCGTTACTTGGCATACGTGAAGGTAACATAACCTCATGGTAACGGATTCGACCTCTTGATCGTGAGATTCCCCCTTGAGGTTTAGGAGGATCGACTCGTAGCCAATCCCAATATTGTAATTTAGAGGGATCAATAACCTTAATCGTTAGGTAGGAGGAGGTCGGGTGACTAATGATGTTGCAATCATGTCATAGCAAGAGAAGTCGTTGGTACTGAAGAGGGCATAGTTTCAATGTGGCTCCAGAACCACCCAATGCCACACATCGACGGATTGGCTTTGTAGTATCCAGAATAATCCAAACACGGAGGAAATCACCTATGTTGCCATCTATAATCCGAGTATCTGTTCCAACAACGGTTCTAATGCAAGATTCAAAGGAACGACCAATATCATCACCCTTCTTATCACCATCCATCAAAACAATTGGGATGCGATGAATACAGACCCAAATGCGTATATAAGTAAAAGAATATTCATCTGTTGAGCATTTAGGGTCGAAAGGGAGAAGAGCAAGCCAGTCCTTCTTATAGGTCCATGGTCCTCGTTTAAGGAATTCATTACGCTTTGATGTCAAAGAGAATTTGAACAGAAAGAAATTGGGCTTTAGTTCAGAAATCGAAAGCACCTTATCATTTTTCCAAATCGCACGGAAGACACGTATCAAAGTAGTACCATCTATTGGCTTATTCGTGATGACCTTGCCGATGATTGACAAATCACAATCTTCAGAGGGAGATTTCCAATTGACGGAAGGAGTGAAAACCACCCCTTGTTCTTCAATGGTGAATTTAAAATCACCCAGTCGTTGAAGGATGAAGTCTAGAGCCATTGATTCAAGAGAAAAAAAAAACTCTGAGTATAGGAAAGAAAGGAAGTTGGCATATGAAAACCATGGGAGAAAGTTGACACCAAATTGAAAAGCCTTAAGGCTTAGGCTTAGGTTTAAGATAAATATTAATGGGAAGACATGTAAATTAAAGTTTGATTCAACTTTAATTAGAGGTGATTTCGAACAAAAATGACATTTAAAATCAATGTTGAATCAAATTTAATAAAAGATATAACCAATCCAATTTTAAAATTTAAAGTCAATTATGAATGAACTCTAAGAAAGAAAGAGTCCAATCCAAATTTAGAATTTAAAATCAGGTTTGAATGTATCAGGCGAGCTTTAAGGAAAATCAAAATTGATGACATCTAATATCAAAATTGAATCGATTCTTAACATGGATAAATCCATGTCAAAGGTAGTAGTTAATTTTGACTCCAATCCGATTTTGGCACCTAGTTTTGGATTGGAAACTACCATAGAAAGATTGAAGTTGAATTTCAGTCCGGTTTTTTTTTTTTTTGAAAGGAATTTCAGTCCGGTTTTACTACCCAATATGAATATGATGACATTTAATTGTAAAATTATTCGATTAGAGTCTAAATCCAAAACAAAGGCAGTCTCTAAATCCAAAATTAAATTAAATCTAATCAAGGATAAATTCAATCCAAATTTATCATCTAAATTCGAAAATGAGCTTACCAGGGAGATAATTAAGGAAATAATTAATGTGATGATTTTAAGAAAAAGATGGATTTAACTCTAATTAAGGTAAAGTCAAACCAAATTTAACATCTATATTTTAGTTTGAATGAATACTAATCAAGGAAAGATCCAATCCGAGTTTAGAATATAATTTCAGATTTGTATTTACCAGTGCGAGATTTAAGGTGAAAAGTAAGATGATGACATCTAATATCACCATTGAATCAACTCTTAACAAAGATAAATCCAAGTCAAAAATAGTATCAACATTCAAAATTGAATTAAATCTGAGTAAGAATGCATCCAATCCGATTTTGATCACCAAATTTCGTATTATAAGCTGCCATTGAGAGAGTAACATCAAAATTCAAGTTTGAATGAGCACTAATTAACAATAAATCCAATCTGATTTTAGTAAATAAATCCAGGTTTGAATTTGCCATGGCGAGATTTAAGGGTGAAATTAAAATGACGGCATCTAAAATCACAATTAAAGCATCTTTTAATAAAGATAAATCCTTGTCAAAAGTAGCTTCATGATTCGAAAGTGAATTAATTCTGAGTAAGGCTGAATCCAATCCAAATTTATCATCTAAATTCAAAAATAAATGTACCATGCGAGATTTAAGGAGAATTAAGGTGTTGACATCTAATATCACAACTGAATTGACTCTTAACATGGATAAATCCAAGTCAAAAGCATCAACAAAATTCAAAAAGAGATTAACTCCAATTAAGGGTGAATCCAATCTGATATTAGCACATAATTTTCGATTAGAAACTACCATAGAGAGATTTAGGGGGAAATTCAATCTGATACTATCACTCAATAGTAAGGTTATGGCATTTAATCTCAAAATTGAATTTACTCTAAAAGAGGCAAAAGTCAGATCAAAGGTAGCGTCTAAGTTAACAATATATTATTTTGGGTTGTTTTTATAAATTAAAAATAAGCTATAGTGATATATGATTTAGCCTGGTGGCTAAGTTCTTGCTTCCTTTATCATGAGGACTTGGGTTTGATTCCCATGTCTTCCCATTTAGAAATTTCTTTTGGTTTTTTGAGTTCCTTTTTATATATTAACACCGGTTTGTGGTAAAATATTATTACATATGTGGTTTAGCCTAGTGGTTAATGCACCTGTATGGTGCCTTTGGCAGTGACGGAGCCTGGATTTTAATATAATGAGGTCAAAGTGAAGTATGAGGTAGAGAGGACTCTCATATTACTACAATAAGTATTGTTGACCCCATACTTCAACAAATTAAGTGGGGGGTCAAATCTAATATTTCTTATTGAAAAAAATCTATATTAGCTCTTTAAAAATCCATACACCAATAAATCAAATGGGGTCAATTGCACCTCCAATTTCTATAGTGCCTCCGCCCATTGCCTTTGGGGATGCAGGTTCAATTCCTATCCTTCCTCAATCTAATTTATTTTCTTTGTTGAGGGGGTGACAACATTGGTTTGAATAATAACTTTAAAATATAATACGTGGATGAGAGAGAAAAGAATAAAATATTATTAAAAAATATTTAGAAAAGTCTACGTCAATGTTATCGTTAATTTTTAACGGTTGGAGACAAAAATAGGAAAGAAACGTAACATTAGATATGTTTTTGATGAAAATTTTAATTTTTTAACGGCTGAAAACCAAAATACGAAAGAAACGTAACGTTAGATACATTTTTTATGAAAATTTTAATTTTCTAACGCTGGAGACCAAAATAGAAAAGAAACGTAATGTTAGAGAAGTTTTCGATGAAAACTTTAGTTTGATAACCAAAACAGAAAACGAATATAATTTAGTGACCACCCATGTATTTTCCCCATATTTCTACTTCAGGTAATGGATATAGTTACAACATTGGCACATGTAACCACATATTTTAATGCATTTATATTTACAACAATGAGAACTACATTTAAAATTAGAGTAAAGTATACAAAAGGTCACTAAATTATACCTGAAAAAACAAAATGGTAACTAAACTTTCAAAAATGACAAAACGGCAATTAAACTTTATGTTTTGTTATAAAATGGTAACTGTGCCGTTAACCTCCGTTAAACAAGTGACATGGCTGTTAAATTTTTTTTGTATAATAGCACATTTAGTCCTTCATAGTTACACATTCAATCAATTTTGTCATAAGTCGAAGAAATTTAATAAATTTAACCCTCAATTTTTACACTTTGTTATAAATCATTCCTAATTCTAAAAAAATTATAGCTAAGAACACATGGGCATATGTGTAATTAGGACTAAATTTAACCCTCAATTTTTACACTTTGTTATAAATTTAACGTTGTTCTTAGTTTTAAATTTTGTAGAATTAGGACTAAATTATAACAATGTGTAAAAATTGAGGGTTAAATTTAGGCTTAAATGAAAAATATGTGCCTAAACTATACAATTTTTGAATTTTAGGTGCCTAAAGTATTTTTTGTAAAAATATGTGCACAAAGTTTCAACTGTTATAATTTTAGGTGCCTCGTGTTAACTACCGTTAATTTTTAAAAAAAATATTTTTTTTATTTTTTTCATTTTTAATTTCTTTTATTTTTTAAACTTATTTTTTTAAAAATCTCTCTAAATTTACAAAATTCACAAAATAGCCCCCAATTTCGAAATTCCTAACTCATCAAAACTCAAATCACGATTTGAATTGATTCCGTCACCGATGGCCACGCCACCGCCCGCCACATCCGTCGTTGGACCACCACGGTCGTTTACCCTACCACACCGTCGCCGAAAATAGACCGAAGTCGTGCAAAACGTCGTACGAAGGCCGAAATATTCAAAAAAAAATTATTCAAACGATTTGCAATGAGTGGCGGCTGAACGACGACGATTGGTGCATGGGTGCTTGGGAGAGGGGAGTATGCTCCATTCCATCCCCGGAATCATGGCCAACGACGGCGGGAGTGGCTGAATTGAGGGATTTAGGTATTTCGGGATTTAGAAATGTATGAAATTGGGGCTTTTCTGGGATTTAGGGGATTTTTTTTTGAAAATTTCAATTTTTTAAAAATAATTTAAAATTAAAAAAAATAAAAACCTTTCACGTGTCACATTATATTTGGCTAACAAGTTTTTTTAACGGCCATTACCATTTTGTCATTCTTAAAAGTTTGGTTACCATTTTATTTTTTCGGATATAGTTTAGTGACAGTCTGTGTACTTTACCCTTAAAATTATTGTCGACGATGCTTTTAGCGCTTCGGCAAGATTGTCCTCAGGGGTGGCTCGTGACTATGAGGGTTTTGCTTTAGTAGGATTTGCGATGAAGCTGGATGGTACCGATTCGACAAAAACAACGGAGGCTGCGACTTTTCACGAGGGTATTTGAATGACTATTGCTAATGGTTGGTCGGATGCTACGATCAAAGGTGATGCATTGAGTGTGCTCAATAGGCTTGCGAACCCGAGTCTTGACATCTTGACCGTGGGAGTTCATCTTTAGGAAGCTCGTCAAAATCTACGGAGTTTTGGTAACTTTAAGAATTCATCATGTTAACAGGATGGCTAACTACATTGCACATACTTTAGTTCATTGGGCTTTAGGTGGAGATTCCCTTGTAATTTTTGATATGGATCATCCGAATTATATCTTGTCACATGTTTTGTCAGATGCGGATAATAGTTGAATAAAATCATATTCGTTTCCGGAAAAAAATGAGTACTACAATAGATACATTTTTGTATAAAAACCTTTAATCATTTAATGATCCTTTCTCCCAACAATATATTCTTGTTGCTGTTGTTGGTCTTGGAGTCCAAGCTGACCGTCTATCTTTGAAAGCGCTATGGAACCTCAGATTTTAATTTATTCATGCCAAAAGTCATGCTTAACTTCATCCTATGTTATTATTCTTACTCTTGGATTAAATGTAAAGCAAGCTTGGTATATCCTTCAGGAAGTGTCATCCCTATGGGTGGAACTCGAAATTTATTATGGAAAGGACCAAAATATGATTAAAAAATTAACATACTAGTGAAGACAATACAGTTGTCGTAAAGTAGTAAAAATGGAGTGGGTAAGGGTCTCACGGCGGCGCGACAGATCTTCAGCGAACGGGGAGAAGCGTCTTGGAAACGCCCGGAGACTAGAGGATAATCAACACTACTGGAGTAATCGAAGCAAAGGAACTCAGAGAGAAAGGTTGGCAAGGTTCAAGTTATCCGACAGAAATAGTTCTTCCTGCTACAAGGCGGCGGTGTTCGTAAATTTTGTCAGCAAGAGAATTCCTCAGGCTACCCTCAGAGAGGCTTTCGAAGTGTATGGCAAGGTTTCTGGAGTTTACATAGCTTACAACAATCTTAAAAGGATCAAATCGCAGGGCACTTTTGCATTCGTAAGATTCTTTAGTATGGAGGATGCCCTAAGAGCAGTAGAACGAGGAAATAACAGACTAATGGACGGGTTTCGCATCAAGGTTTTTTTGGAAAAACGAACCTCAACGATCTTACTATCTCAGGAGAAACCAGCTTTGAAGAATAATAATCAAAAGCCGCAGGGAACTCAAAGCAACTTTCGGAAAGATGGCCGTTCTTATAGAGAAGCACTCACACACAATATGCAGAAGGAAAACACTAGTGATGCTGTTAAGATGACAACCAATGGCCCAGAGGTTAAGATGACAACCAACGGCCCAGAGGCTCCTGGAAAATGTACAGAGATAATCAGTGAATCATCTCTTAAGGATGAAGCTACCATTCAAGTGTCAATAGCAGAATCGGATCTATATTGGCTTAAGCTATGTATGGTCGGCCAGATAAAAACTATGTATGACGCTGATTTTGTGTAGCAGGTATTGAGAACTGAAGGTTTTCACGTTAAAGTAAGCTCCTGGTCTGGGTCTTATGTCATTATAAATTTCTAAGAAGAAGAACAAATGCCCATCTTTTGAGATCTAAAGGAAGATATGTTGAAATCGTGGTTTTTGGACATCGACACGGTTGACCGTTTTATGAATGAAAAAAAAGCTCAAAGTTTGGGTTAATATGGAAGGCATTCCGTTAATCGCTTGGCAAGACGAAGTGATGCTTAGAATCGGAAGCCAGTGGGGAAAAGTTCTGCGGGTAGATGAGGACACTTCAAACAGAAGAAGACTAGATGTTGCCAGAATATTAATCGGGGTCAGTTGTTTGTCAGACATTCCGGCGTTAGCGACATTGTTCTTACATGGAGAAAAATATCAGTTAAAAATTAGACAACGGAGTATGAAGATGAGCATTGTTGGATCGACCGAGATCAACTACTCAGCTCCGCCGTCAACTCACCGGGAATCTGTACAGACAACCAAAACAAAACACCCACCGGAATGTTTAATGAAGAAAGTCCCAAGGACTTCGGACAGTGTGCATTTAGAACAAGTGGATGCTTCATCTGGTCCCAAGGAATTGAATCCATCACGTGCGGATAATACTTTAAACAACATGGATACTCAAAAGTCTGCAAATACTAGGGTATTTCGAGTTGAGAATCCAATGGGGCCCGACCCAACCAAAACGGCAGAAGATAATTTAGTGCACGTACCCGTTGAGGCTGACTCGGACTCAAGTAAATCCACTGGCCACAGTGTTTCATTTGGCCCAACCTTCGACAATGCTACGGGCCTTTTCTCGATAAGGCCCAAAATCGTGAAAAAAAACTGGTATGTATCATCCCTGTTTTTCAGATCGGGGACGGACAGAAATCAAAAGGGGTCAGGCAGTGCTCCACCGAAATTGGTTGCAAGCGAAAGGATTTCAGGCAAGGAAGGGTTAAAATTCCTCTCAAACGCAACTCTGAAGCTAACAAGCTCAGACCTAGAGGTTGCAAATGAAGCCAAGGAAACCTTGGAGGTCTGTGAATTTTTAGGGCTTTCTTTTGAAGCCAACGAGGACGACATCTTGAGCCGGCTATCGGAGCAATGAAGGGCAAGAGAGGTTGATCCGGGGGTATTTTCGTGTTCATTAATTGCTGAATGCAAAAATATTTTATAATCTCATGGAACATACGGGGGTTAGGAAAATTTGAGAAGAAAGCAGTGGTGAGGAATTTGTTGAATAAGGAAAAGCCGAAAGTCATGTTTGTGCAAGAAACCAAGCTACAGGAAGTAGATGCAAGCTTATCTCGAAAGATTCTAGGCAAGAACTGCAAATACCAGTTGTGTTTTACACCGTCAATTGGAGCGGCAGGGGGTTTATTCACCATTTGGGACCCTGATTTTTTTGCTGCGAAAATAGCCAGGTAACCCAGAACTACATTGTTAGCTATGGTCGTTTTGTTGAGAACGATTTTAAATGTATGTTGATAAATGTGTATGCCCCTAATAACGACTCGAAGAGAAGTATTGTTCTGAACAATCTAAAGGAGCTAATTCTGCAATCAAATCTGCCAGTTCTAGTAGGAGGGGATTTCAACGTTGTGGCTTCAACTGATGAGAGAATTGGTTTGTACTGTAATTTGAATGCAATCAAATCCTTTGCTAATTTTATAAGTGACTTGTCTTTAGTAGATTTACCGTTGAACGGAGGCAAGTTTACTTGGACGAACGGAAGGGGGAGTCCTGCTTTCAGTTGACTTGATAGATTTCTTTTGTCTACTGATTTCTTACTTTGGAAACCTGATCTACTACAAGTTCTATTGCTGAAAAGCATCTCGGACCATTTTCCGGTTAGTTTATCGTGTTTAGAAAAGGATTGGGGCCCTCGTCCTTTTAAGTGGTTCGAATACTTAGCTGACGACAAAGATTATCTGAAATCCATCAACCTGTCTTGCTCGAAGAATTTGGGTAATGGGATCATTGAGATTTTAAAGGATTGCAGAAGAGTGTCTAAGGAATGGGTATCTAAGCTCTCGAGAGATACAGACAATTCCAGCAAAGCTCTACAAGCAAGATGCTCGTTTCTGGAAAAGGCTAGATCCTAGGGGAATTTGAGTTTGGAATGCTTTGAAGAATTAAAGGAGTGGAGGAAAAAACTTTGGGAGGCTATAAGAAGGGAAGAACGGGAATGGATTCAGAAGTCGAGACTAAATTGGGCAGTGGCGGGTGATCGTAATACAAGATTTTTTCACCTCGTTGCGTCTGCAAGGAGAAGAACTAATCATATTCCAAAAATTTCCGTTGGGGGAAAACACTTTGCTGATCTGATGGATATTAAAAATGCAATCAGGGAGCACTTCAACCAGTTCTACAACAAATCAAGAGTCTTACCTGTAAAAGAGTTCGATTGCGGTTTGAAGTGTATCTCGGAAGCCTCTGTTAGTAGCCTGGAAAAACCTTTTTCTACAGAAGAAATTTGGGTTGCCTTAATGTCCATGGATTCCTCTAAAGCTCCCGGACCCGATGGATTCTCAATGGGCTTTGTTAAGAAGTTCTGGCCCTCCCTAAAAGGTGACATTCTCGATTTTTTTGATAAACTTTACAAAGGTGAAGAAGTGTTAGCACAGATGAACTATTCCTTTATTGCGTTAATTCCCAAGAAACAGTGTCCAACTCTCATTGAAGACTATCGTCCGATTAGCCTTGTTAATTGCATTTACAAGTTGCTGACCAAAGTTCTAGCTAAAAGACTTGGACCGATCTTGGAAGAAGTAATTGGGGAGACTCAATTCGCTTTCAGCCCTGGGAAGCAAATCCTGGATTGCTCACTAATCGTAAATGAGATGATCGACCACGTGAATAGAAAGGGTTTGAGAGGAGCAGTTTTTAAAGCGGATTTCAGGAATGCCTACGACACCGTTGATTGGACATTTCTATTGCTTATTCTGAAGAAAATGGGCTTTGGGGAGAAATGGCGTAGATGGATTCATGAGTGCGTGTCGTCCGCAAAGATATCGGTGTTGATCAACGGGTCTCCAAACTCAGCCTTTTTCAATTGGTAGAGGGCTTAGACAAGGCTGTCCCCTATCCCCCCTACTGTTTAACATTGTGGGAGAGGCTCTGAGCGCTTTACTGAAAAAATGATGCATAAAAGGATTATTCTCTGCAACAAGGATTAATAACAGCAACATCGAAATTACACACATCTAGTATGCAGACGACCTTATTTTGTTCTGTGGTGCAGCAGAGTCTGAAATTAGAAATATTGTGAGAATATTGAAAGGCTTTGGAGTTGCTTCTGGACTGGAATTAAATCTAGAGAAGTCTAAAATTGCTGGTATCAATCTAGATAATGGCACAGTCGATAATTGGGCAGCTTTGATTGGTTGCCAAAGGGAAAACTTTCCTAGCCTTTACCTGGGCCTACCTCTAAGAGCTAATAAAAACTCGACACAGTTGTGGGATGTTATCGTTGAAAAGGTCAGAAAGAAGCTTACAGGGTGGAAATCAAAACTCTTATCTTTGGGCGGCAGAATTACCCTTTTGAAGTCAGTATTGGTAAGCCTTCCAATTTATTACTTATCAATTTTTCAAATGTCGAGTAGTGTAAGCGCAGTACTTACTGGTTTAATTACAAAGTTTCTGTGTGGATCCCTTGAAAAGAAAGCGATTCACTAGATTAGATGGGAAACACTTCGCCTTCCCAAGGAATTTGGTGGTCTAGGTTTAGTTGATTTTAGAGTTAAAAACCGAGCCTTGCTAAATAAGTGGATATGGAGGTTTGGCACGGAATCCGAGGCCCTTTGGCGTAAATTAGTTGCTGCAAAATACGAAGGCAAAAACAAGAATCTACTACCTCTAAATACGGCTCCCAAGAACAAATCCTAGATTTGGAGATCTATAATCAAACCATTGAATACTCCTAATGACAGTTTCTGCAAAAACATTAAACAGGTTGTTGGAAATGGGGAGTTCATCAATTTTTGGCATGATACATGGGCTTATGAAATGTCTCTTAAGGAAGCTTATCTGAGAATTTATGCGCTTGCCTCGTTAAAAGATGGTAATATTGATATGTTTAGGACTGAAGCGGGAGGTAGATGGACTTGGCACGTTGAGCTCCGCCGAAACTTGTTCGATTGGGAGAAGAAGGTGTGGGCTAGTTTTCAGAATTTGATCAACAATGTAACAATTGGGATCCTGAGAAATGACAGCCTGTGTTGGTTGACCTCCGTGAACAGATTCTACACACCAAAATCTTTTTGCTCCATATCCACTAATGAGGGCCAACTTCAAAATGAGTGTTGGAAGCTTTCATGGACTAATATTGCACCACCAAAAGTCGAAGCATTTTTGTGAAGACTGTTACATGGCAGAATTCCGACAAAAGTGGAATTGATTAAGAGGGGTATTCGAAGTTTATCCTCAGCTAATTGTCCATTATGTAATGAAAAGGTGGAAAGCACAAGCCATATAATTTACCTTTGAAAGGTGAGCAATGTTGTTTGGATGCAGTGGTGCAATCTATGGGGAGTTTCTTTGGCTATGCCCGGTAACGTTAAATTGTTTTTTGTTTATTGGTGTTCGCTTGAATCTAATTTACGATCAAAAGATATTTGAAAGTTGTCTTTTCTTTGTGTTGCTTGGACAGTTTGGACCTGCTGGAATGAGGTGGTGTTTAGGGCTTCAAAATTCAATGCTATGCAAATTCTTGATCTTTGTCTGATTAGAATGGGAAGGTGGTGTGTGGCAAAATGGCCTGAGACCTTTCTGTCCGCAGACACAATCGCGAAGAACCCCATCGAGTTGAACTTGAAGCAATCATCATTACGTGATCGAACTCCATTCAAATGGGAACCTCCCCTACTGATTCACTGAAGTTTAATATCGACGGAGCAACAATCAAAGGTTTTGGCAACGCAAGCGTTAGAGGGATCTTAAGGAATTCCAGAAATGAATCTCTAGTGTTGTTCTCCAAAGCTGCTGGAGTCGTGGACGCCACCACTGCGGAATTATTGGCCTTGAAAGAGGCATGCACCATCTTTGGCAAATCGAGTTGGTCATCCTCATACAAGTTAATCCTCAAAACTGGCTGCTCTTTAGCAGCTTAATGGTTCGAAAACCCCATGGGGGCACCTCATGTGTTTAGACAGCTTTTGGATGACTGCTGCAAGGGTTGTGTGGGTTTCTATTGTTCCGTTAATGTTGTCCCAAGGGAAGCTAATGCCAGTGCGGATAGGTTGGCCAAAGCGGGAATATCGCGAAGCTCGGATTTTTTCTGGAGTTGTGCGCAGTTGAATACCGCTGATGCTGCGCAAGGTTCATGCTGTTAATTAGGGTGCTGGTGGTTATTTTTTAATTTTTCATGTAATACACCTGCCCCATCGGATGTATCTCACCGGACTACCATAGACTTAGTGCACTCTTTTTCCCCATTTAGGATTAGGGGTTTTTTTAATGAGGCATGAGTCTTTGGTTTTATGCTTGAATAAAATAAACTTTTAAAAAAATTAACATACTAGGGGAAGACTTGAGAAGCCAATCAAAGATAAACATAAGTCTCTAAACAGATCATCAACAATAAAACACGGCTTCATACAAAATCATCAACACGCAAACAAAAAAAATAGAATCACATAATAGGAAAAGACTTGAAAAGCCAATCAACTAGCCATGAAGAGAAGGAAGCTAAAATCCACACAAAAAAACATCAAACCCATAGTCCCACGAAGCAAAACTGAAAGGTGATGATGAGCGAGATAAAATGCATGCCTCCTTAACAACGAGGAATCATAAAATTAACATTAAAAAGTAAGAAATATATATCTCACTTGATTTATCAAAAGTTCAATAGATACAAATAAAGAAGACAACAACAATAGCATATAAAAATTAGTGAAAACTACATATTTAGTACTCAAACTATTTTTGCGTTACTATTTTGGTACCCCAACTATTATTTTTGGCAAAATGGTACCTAATATTACGTTTTTGTTCCATTTTGGTACCTCTGCCATTTAAAATCAACGAAAATGGTGACGCGGCTTAGGTTAATAACAGTTTTAGTCCAAAAACTTCTACAATCTATCAATTTATTCTAAAATTCTATCAACTTAAACATTATTTTAATTTTTGGATTAAAATTGCAAATTCTTCGATTTTCTTATTCTTCTAGTTGAACACCTTTTTGGGTTTTAGAGGTTAAAAAACATGCTAGGAACAATAAAAATTTAGGATTTCGGGATCAATGGGGGGCTATTGTGAGGTCTATTGGAGGACCCAAACTCCACGATCGGGATACCAACGAGAATACGAGGGGGTGGGAAAGGGATGAGATAAAAAACTATCACAATTATGATGATGTTTTACCCCAAAATTAAGATGATGTTTTAAATTGATGGATTTTGGACTAAACTAATAATATATAAGTGTTTTGGACTAAAACTGTGAGTATACCAAATCACGACATCATTTATGCAAGTTTTTAACGGCCAGTTACCAAAACAGAACAAAAAGGTAACGTTAGGTACCATTTTGCCAAAAATAATAGTTGGGGTGCCAAAACAATAATGCGGACATAGTTGGGGTACTAATATGTAGTCTTCCCTCAAAATTAATCTTAAAAAATACATACCTTATTAAATTTCATTTGAGTTGGGCTTGCATCTCTTCGATCAAATAAAAAGTATCAATAATCTCACCAGTACTAAGTGTCTCTTTAATCTACTCTTTAATATAAACCAATAGATAATCTCTTAAAAAGTTATCTTCCATTCGGCTACGAAGATTTGTTTTCACAATTTTCATGGCAGAAAAAAAAAAACTAAATTACAAATATCATCCATGTTGCTCTAATGTAGCGGTAAATACAAGATGAATCAATACTAGACGAAGTAGCCTATCCACCAAAGGATATATTTCTGCTTTCTCTGTAGTTACGAGTAATCAAAACAAATCACCAAGAGTAGACAACTTCTTTAAGTTTGGATGAAGTGGAACATCTACTACATAATGTTGCAGTTTATACTTCAAATGATTTTTTTCTTGTTCTGAAAATTTAGTAAGATAAAAATTCTTAGCTAAATTGCAAATATCATCCATGTTGAATGACTTAACCAAAATAAAATATCGTGATACTACATTGCCATCTGCATTGAGAATACCATCTATAAGACTAAACAAAAAGAGAAAATCGAAACGAGATAAAGCCCCTAGTATTGTAAAAAGACAACAAGAAAGGTGTGAACATGGCTTAAACCAAATGTGGTAAAACTAACAGCAATATAAGAAATTGTAAGGGAAATTGGTGGAAACAAAAGTCTTAACAGACCAATAAGTTTCTATTGCATCGTTTTTAATTTTATAAACTAATGTGGAGAATTTGATAATTTGGTTCCACTAACTATTTAAATGTGTCCATATAAGCTGTAACACCCTAAAACCGGGCCTAGGATTATTTCTATCAATTCAAAATCCCAAAATAGTGAAACAAATCACATTGAATAGGATGTAATCAAGGACCAAAATGCAAGATCAATGAAACCTAGGTGCCGAATCTTAAAGGAATTAAGAGATGATTGAATTAAGGAATTAATTGAGAACTTGAATGAAATTAGTGACCAAGTAAAAGTGACCTATTGAATGGTGTAGGAAATTATGAGTTTGCATGATAAATATATACATTCCTAAGGTTGCCCTTGATTAAGCTATTGATTAAAGATTAATTAAGGTCAATTTAGTCATTCCATAATTCCACAATCTTGATGAAATACTACCATCTTCTTCATTTTGTTCTCTTACCCGATTTGAAGAGAGAACTTTAGAGAGAGAGAAAAATTTAGAGAAACACCTTGAATGAATGAAAATTTAAGCTTGCATGTGGATAATTTTCCATAGGAATTGATTTAACAAAGCAATGTAAGCTTCCAACCTTCTCACTCTATTCGAATATGTTGTTAGGTTAGCAAAATTGAATTGTTGCTACTTTTATTGAATTAATTCATGTTGATAGCTTGCATGATACTTGAATTCGATGGTAAATATGTTAGATTAAGATTATATAACTAGGAAATTTGTTGGAATTGAGCAAACTATGGGTTATCACATTGAAAGTGATAACCGAATGTATTATAAACTCTTGTGACTAAATTGAGAAACTGAGAAAGATATGTATTGAACTGGAAAAAATGATGTAGGACAAAATTGTTAGAAATTAAGTTTACTACTGACTTGAAGTGACAAACAAGTAGAATTGCTATTAAATTGAAGGAATTTGACCTTAGAGTGAAACTGGTCACATAGAAAGCTTAGTTGATAAAATTAGGGACTGTTTTGAACAAATTGGTAAATTCAGGATTGAATTGGATAAGTTTAAGGGCTGGAAATGTTAGTTAAAAACAAGAGAGGTACTGGAATGGGTACTAGATAAACTGAATTGCATGAATTGTGGCTGAATAGGTTGTTTAGTTGTGTTCATTGACACATTAATGAAATTTGGACTAATCTAGAAAATCTGTTAAGTTGAGGACTTAACTGGATTTATTAAGGGCTAATTTTGATATGAAAATATAGGGAAAAACAAGGGATATTATGGTAAAAAGGGCTAAATGAACTAGTATGGGACCTAGGTTAAACATCTCACTAATGTGGACCTAGATACAATCTCGCAGTTTCAAAACTGTAAAATTGACCCAACTTTAATTAATAAATTGTATTGATCTAGAAAAGATAAAAATATGATCCATATATGGATGGAAAGATAATTGAATTAGCTTTCCAATGGTATAAACTAATTGAAAATCTAATGTGTAGATTAAAAGTTATAGGATGATTAGTAAGCAGTGTGCAAACTACCAGGACAGAAACTGTTTTGTATAGTATAGTTCAATTGAGCTTAAATTGCTAATGTAATTGATTCTAATGATTCCTTTATGTTATGTATGGCTTGCTAGAGCAAAGAATAGAGGAAGTGGTTGAAGGATATAATAGAGGTTCATCAAAGGATAGATAAAATGAAATTGTTAGTAATATGATTTATATGCATTATTATGTATGAAGTGAAATATTTTAAAGTGGCCTCAAATTGTACGTGTCTTGTTTCGATTCTTGCATCCGAAACTCCTCGCTCTTAACCCGGGCGAGGGTTGTTACATAAAGTGGTATCAGAGCTTTAGATCTAGATTCAAGAACTAGATTGAGTTTACATGCATTATATAGGATTGAGTTATGCCACCTAGGAGTCGTATTCTCGATATACTTGTGTATTTCCTCATCTAACTCTTTTTATTCAATCGTAATATGTGCGAGACAAGAATAGCTCGAGACAATGAAAGTCCCCGAGGATCCTCTAACGAGGGAGGAAGTGTAAGGTTTAATCAGAATATTTTGAGACAACGCGAACCTTAAGAAACCGTTCAACCTCGAGTTCTAGCTCAACCGCAGCAGAATGCTCCTGCTATCCAAGCTATCCAGAGGGAATGTCTCCTTAGTATGAAGGAGATGTTCGATCAACTCGTATTGAACCTTAAACAAGATCAAGCTCTTGCTCCTCCTGCTGCTACATCGAGTAGAGCCTCTATTGAAAAACTTGCCCAACACCGAGCCTATACCTTTACTGGTGCAAATGATGAGAAACCCGAGGATGATGAGTATTGGCTCGAGAACACTATCAAGGTTGTGACTAAGCAGTTACAATGCTCAGACAAGCATAAATTGGAGTGCGTTGTAGTCCTATTAGCAGATGAAGCTATGAGCTGCTGGGAAACCACTATCCTGACTGCTCCGGCGGAAGCTGTAACATGGAAGTTCTTTGTTGATGAATTCAAGAAGAAGTAAATCAGTGAACAATATCTAGTCGAGCGAAGGAAGCGGTTCTTGTATCTCAAGCAAGCCAATCGACCAATTGAACAATATGTAGCTGATTTCTACAAGTATTGCAAGTACGGCTCATAATACATAAAAAATGAGGCTGACAAGTGTCGTATGTTCATTGATGGCTTGAATGAAGAGCTTAGTCTCATATTTACAACCCTGGGCGTTGCGGATTTTCAAAACCTGGTTAACCGAGCCATCGCAACTGAAGCAAAGATGAAAGCCGCGGAAAGGAGAAAGGGTGAAAACCAAAATGATAAGAAGCAAAAACGAGACGATAAGCTTAATTGGCAATCCAAGAAAGCCAAGTATCACAAACAGAGCTCATCGACCTATAATTCTGCTCCGAGAAGCAATTTCACGTCGAGACCTCAATCGGTGAATAAGCCCTCAGTCCCGATTATCTCTATAAATAGCACAAGAAATTCCGAGAAAGTTCCCACTTGTAATTACTGCCACAAGCTCCATTTTGGTCAATGTTGATCTCAATCAAGCCTATGCTATGTGTGTGGTGGAGCTGACCATTTTATTAAAGATTATTCTAAAAATCAGAATAAAGCTTCAGTTCGATCCACTGCAAATCCAAGTCCAGCACCATCTAATCGAGGCAAAGGCCCGAACAAAGCTAAATCGGGAAATCATGGCAAGGGTAAAGGAAACCATTAGAATGCCCCTACCTACACTCACCGAGAATCTCGAGCTCCTGCTCGTATCTATCATATTTGGGGAAGGGAAGAGGAAGAATCTCCCGAAGTTATCGCAAGTATTGTCCAACTAAATTCAATACATGTTTATGCTTTGATAGACTCAGGATCCACTCATTCATTTCTATGTGCAAACTTGATAGAAAAATTGAACTTAAAGCCTGAACTTGTTCGAACGAACCTTGTAGTCTCTAATCCATTAGGGGGAACTTCAAATATAAACTTGATTTGTAAAGACTGCCTACTTACCATTCGAAATATGCCTTTTATTGTTGATCTATACATTTATCCAACTCGTGAGTTCGATTTAGTATTGCGATTAGACTGGTTAAGTAAACACGAAGCTTAGGTAGATTGTCAAAACAAGAGATTGTATCTCTGGGTTTAGGAAAAGATTCCATACTCCTAATCGATAAAAAACCTACCTTTATTTTTGCTTATATGGTCCTACAAGATCAAATTGAATTCGGTTTACCTAAAATTTCAATTGTTTCTAAATTCGTTGATGTTTTTCCTGAGGAACTTCTTGATCTCCCTCCAACTAGAGAAATGGAATTCGGGATTAAAGTTCAACCTGGAACAAGCCCGGTGTCCATTACGCCCTATCGTATGGCACCAGTTGAGTTGAAAGAGCTCATGAAGCAAATTCAAGAACTTGAGGACAAGGGATTCATTCAACCCAGTACATCTCCCAGGGGTGCTCTTGTCTTGTTAGTGAAGAAAAAGTATGGGACATTGAGGCTTTTTATTGATTACCGACAATTGAACAAAGTAATGATCAAGAACAAGTATCCGTTCCCAAGGATTGAAGACTTGTTCGATCAACTCAAACATGTTGTCATGTTTTCCAAGATCGACCTTTGATCGGGCTATTATTAGATGAAAGTGAAGGATGATGATGTGCCCAAAACGGCTTTTAGAACAAGATACGGTCACTATGAATTTCTAGTAATGCCATTCGGGCTAACCAATACCCCGACCACATTCATGGATCTCATGAACAGAGTATTCAAGCCTTATCTCGATAAATTTGTAGTCGTCTTTATCGGTGACATCCTGGTCTACTCTCGTACTAAGGAAGAACATGCTGAACACCTACGATTTGTCTTGCAAACTCTCCGAGAACGTTAATTGTTCGCCAAATTTTCCAAGAGCGAATTTTGGCTATCGGAAGTCTCGTTCCTTGGCCATGTCATCTCGGCTCAAGGAATCAAAGTAGATCCGAAGAAAATACAATCCATTGTTGATTGGAGACCTTCGAGGAATGTAAGTGAAGTCTGAAGCTTTCTCAGTTTAGCCGGGTACTATCGAAGATTCATTAAGGGATTTTCCATTGTTGCCTTGCCTTTAACTAAACATTTTCAAAGGATCAACCAATCGAGTGGTCGGAAAAATAGCAACGAAGTTTCGACCAACTTAAGCAAGCCCTGACTGATGCCCCGGTCCTTATCCAACCAGGATCAGGAAAGGAGTTCACGGTTTATAGCGATGCATCTCATTCGGGTCTTGGATGCATCCGAATGCAAGGAGATAACATAATTGCTTATGTCTCACGCCAATTGAAGCCTCATGAACTCAATTATCCGACACACGATTTAGAACTTGCCGCAATCGTGTTCGCTCTCAAAATCTGGAGGCATTACTTGTATGGTGAAAAGCAAATGTTGTTGTTGATGCCCTTAGTCGAAGACCATACTCGGGTAATTCTCCTTAAATTAAAATCCCTGAATATTCGAATTAAATTTAGTCTTTCTTTCTATGCAAGAAACCATTCAAACGCTTGCTTCTTTTGCAAGTAACCATTCGAATTCCACCTAATAGCTTTGTTTAATCTTGTAGCTTCAAATGCTATAAATGCTCATCTACGAGTATATCAAAAACGAGGATTTTTGTCTAAACTACAAGTCCAATCCAGCCTAATCTCGAGAATTAAATAACTACAACAAAACGACCCTGAACTTCAAACTATCATCTCGAAGCTTGGCTCAGAAGCCAATCAAGACTTCTCCATTCATTTGAATGGCATTCTCTAATTCAAGAATAGAGTGTGTATTCCAAACAACGAGGAATTGAAGAATGAAATTTTGCAAGAAGCTTATTAAAGTCCTTTCTCGATACATCCTGGATCTGTCAAGATGTATAAAGACCTTAAATCCTTGTATTGGTGGCCTAGTATGAAGTCAGCCATCACTGATTATGTATCTAAATGCATGAACTATCAAAGAATCAAAGCTGAACATCGAGCTCCCACTGGATTGCTCCAACCTCTTAAATTCCCTCAGTGGAAGTGGAATCAAATTACTATGGATTTTGTAACCAGTCTTCCTTGTACTCCAAGAAAATGTGATGTCGTGTGAGTAATAGTTGACTGATTTACTAAGTCAACTCACTTTATCCCTGTTAGAATGAACTATAGTCTGGAAACTCTAGCTGACTTGTACATTTATGAAGTAATTCGTTTACACGGAGTTCCTACTTCAGTCATCTCTGATAGAGATCCTAGATTCACAGCTCGATTTTGGAGAACCTTGCTACAAGCTCTCGGAACTAAGTTGAATCTAAGCACGACCTTCCATCCTCAAAGTGATGGTCAATCTGAAAAAGTGATACAAGTGCTCGATGATATGCTTAGAGCATGTGTTATTGACTTCAGAAAGAACTGGGAGAAATCCATACCTCTCGTAAAATTTGCTTACAACAACAATTACCAAGCTTCGATCCAAATGACTCCATTCAAAGCTCTGTATGGAAGGAGATATAAAACACCTCTATGCTGGTCCGAGTTTGGTGAAAGCAAAGTTCTTGGTCCTCAATTGCTTCGGGAAACCGAAGAACAAGTCCAAATCATCCACAACAGATTGAAACAGGCCTTTGATTGGCAAAAGGCTTATGCTAACTTAAAACGGAAGGATATTCAGTACAATGTAGGAGACAAAGTATTCCTTAAAGTTTCTACCTAGATGAAAGTTTTCATATATGGCAAAAAGGGAAAGCTCAGTCCCCGGTTCATCAGACCATTTGATGTTGTTGAAAGAATTGGTTCTGTGGCTTATCGATTGGAACTCCCCAGTGAATTCGATAAGATTTACAATGTCTTTCACGTCTCAATGCTCCAGAAATATCGATCAGATCCATCTCACATCCTTGAGCCTGAAGAAATTGATCTAAACCATGATTTATCTTACGAAGAGGAACAAGTTCAAATCCTCGATAAAGAAATTAAAAGGCCTCAAGATAAGAGTGTTCCTTTGGTGAAGGTCTTGTGGAGAAACCATAAGATGGAGGAAGCAACCTCGGAACCCGAGGATACAATAAGAAAGCAATATCCTTATCAATTCAATTTAGGTAAGAATTTTAGGGCGAATTCTTCTTTTAAGGATGGGAGAATTGTAACACCATAAAACCAGGCCTATGATTATTGCTATCAATTCAAAATCCCTAAATAGTGAAACAAGTCACATTGAATAGGATGTAATCAAGGACCAAAATGCAAGATCAATGAAACCTAGGTGCCGAATCTTAAAGGAATTAAGAGATGATTGAATTAAGGACTGAATTGAAAATTTGAATGAAATTAGTGACCAAATTAAAGTGACCTAGTCGAATGGTGTAGGAAATTATGAGATTGCATGATAAATATATATTCCTAAGGTTGCCCTTGATTAAGCTATTGATTAAAGATTAATTAAGGTCAATTTAGTTATTCCATAATTCTACTATCTTGATGAAATACTATCATCTTCTTCATTTTGTTCTCTTACCCGATTTGAATAGAGAACTTTAGAGAGAGAGACAAATTGAGAGAAACACCTTGAATGAATGAAAATTTAAGATTGCATATGGATAATTTTGAAATAGGAATTGATTTAACAAATCAATGTAAGCTTCCAAGCTTCTCACTCTACTCGAATATGTTGTTAGGTTGGCAAAATTGAATTGTTGCTGTTTTTATTGAATTAATTCATGTTGATAGCTTGCATGATACTTGAATTTGATGGTAACTATGTTAGTTTAAGTTTATATAACTAAGAAATTTGTTAGAATTGAGCAAACTATGGGTTATCACATTGAAAGTGATAATCGAATGTATTATAAACTCTTGTGTCTAAATTGTGAAATTGAGAAAGATAGGTATTGAACTAGAAAAAAAAAATTGATGTCAGACAAAATTGTTAGAAATTAAGTTTACTAGTGACTCGAAGTGACAAACGAGTGAAATTGCTATTCAATTGAAGGAATTTGACCTTAGAGTGAAACTGGTCACATAGAAAGCTTAGTTAATAAAATTAGGGACTGTTTTGAACAAATTGGTAAATTCAAGATTGAATTGGATATGTTTAAGGGCTGGAATTGTCAAGGGATGTACTAGAATGAGTACTAGATAAATTGAACTGCATGAATTGTGGCTGAATAGGTTGTTTAGTTGTGTTCATTGACACATTAATGAAATCTGGACTAATCTGGAAAATCTTTTAAGTTGAGGACTTAACTGGATTTATTAAGGGCTAATCTTAATATGAAAATATAGGGAAAAACAGGGGAAATTATGGTAAAAAGGGTTAAATGAAATAGTATGGGACCTAAGTTAAAGAGCTCACTAAAGTGGACCTAGATACAATCTGGCAGTTTCGAAACTGTAAAATTGACCCAAATTTAATTAATAAATTGTATTGATCTAGAAAGGATAAAAATATGAGCCATATATGGCTGGAAAGATAATTGAATTATCTTTGCAGTGGTATAAACCAATTTAATATCCAATATGTAGATTAAAAGTTGTAGATAGATTAATAAGCTGTGTGCAAACTGCTAGGACATAAATTGTTTTGTATAGTATAGTTCAATTGAGTTTAAATTGCTAATATAATTGATTTTAATGATTCCTTTATGTTTTGTATGGCTTGCTAGAGTAAAGGATATAGGAAGTGGTTGAAGGATATAAAGGATGATTATCAAAAGATAGACAAAAGGGAATAACACTACAAGACTAGCTTGGAGTATAGTGAGTGTAACTCCACTTAGGGTTAGGACTTAGGTCCTAACCAATCTCTTTTCTTGTATGGATGCCATGTAAAATGAATAATAAATATTTGGTAATTAAGGGAAGAATAAATTGAATTGAAAACCTTCTTGATGCCATATTGAGTTGTGATTTGGACTGAATTGAATACCTTGATTATACTATGATAATTTCATGCCTAATTTTCATGTTCACATATGCATTGCTTATGCCAAAGGTATGTAATGGCATGCTAGCTTGCTTGGATTCAAGGTATGTTAAACATGTATAAATGAATTGTTAGATTGAATGCCATGTTAGATTGAATGCCCCTTTGTATGCCAATAGGTTCGAATGCCATGATCTATTGTATGCCTCTATGTATGCTAACAAGTACGAATTCCTTGATAGATTGAATGTTTGTGATGTATGAATCTTCTATGGATTAAACCATAATTGAATGCTCTCATGTATGCTGAATTGTTCGATTGACCTAAGAGTTTGATTACTCATATATGATGTTTGTTCACATGTGTATTGAACTAAGGACTCAATGTCTTCATAATCCTTAAGGGAAATTGATCTTGAAATACTTGTGATCTAATCAATTAATGTGCAAGTTTTTGCAATTAAATGACTTAATAAGACCTTGGTTGCTTGTTATTTATAGGTAGAACGACATGTCTTATAGTCTAGACCTCGACTTGTTTAGGTACTCCTTGTACCATCTTGATTGGTGTTGTATACACTTCTTGTTTAGATACATTGGGTATCATCTTGCTAGGTACCTTGTGTACCATCTTGTGTGGTGTTGTAGACACATTCTTGTTTAGATACCTTGAGTATCTCCTTGTACTTGTGACTCGATTACTTAGTCTTAGCTATCTACCAAGGCAAACTAGATTAAATGGAACATGAATGAAAGACTTGAAAGTATGAATGATGAATGAGTAATGTGATTCTTGATAATGTATTTGATATGAAATGAAATTATGTGATTGAATTGAGTGTATGCTACCTTAATTGCTTATGATTGAAAAATAATTCACACGTTGGATTGAACCTATTCGACTAGGACTTATTGTCACCTTAATTGAGATTGTTAGATGTTGATTGATTCAATTGTGATGAGCTTGAATGATTCCTTGCTTCCTAGGCTATTGTATTCGAATATTGTATGGAAGGACTAGCTAGGATAAACTCCAACTAAATAATAATTGATTCATAATATTAACAACCTTGTAACACGATATGTAGTTGTTACCTCAGTAAGTACTCAACGTACTTATCACTCTTGTCTTTTATTCTTCCCAAAATCAGGTTTAAAGTGACCAAAGCTTCCTCAATCTTAAACCGAGCATACACGAGTGAAGAATTGAGAGAGTATGGCTTGTCTTGTTTTTGTTGCAGTCCTAGTAGGTGGCCTAATGTTGTGTCTAGTTATTCAAGTCCCATGCATTTGGCTTATTTGAAAATGTATATGAGATGCATGTAAGGATTTAATGAGTGGATGGTAATGTTTTCTGGTACTTAGCATGTAAATAAGTATGGATATGGAACTATGAACTTAAGGTTATTAGCCACCTTTGGTTATGTATATATGCAAAGGCTAACAGTTTGAGGTTGTGTTTAATTGTCTTGTTTTATTGGTATATCTCTCGATTGCTTCGTTATTGGATTAACATTTACATGTATAAATATGATTGTTGAACATCATAGGTAACTCAATTAGGAAATTGTTCGAAATTGAGCCTTGTAGAATGAGCATGAATTCGAATGCCATCTTGATCCTTAAGCATGATGATTAAATTGTTCCTTGCCAATTAATCGTGTTGTTTGAATTACTCCCTTGTTAATTAACCTTGATGTTCGAATGATACCTTGTTATGGAATGCTTGTTCAATTGATTTCATGGTTTAAATGTGTTATGTTCGAATGGTATAGGACCGATCATGTTAGCCGATTAATCCAATTGAATTTAATTGTATCTTGTTCATATATTGTTTTGGGATTTGAATGAGTACGTATATAATGAGCAATGGTAATTTGTTTGAACAACAATGTTGGTAATCATGAAATGAAATTGTTAGTAATATGATTTATATGCACTATCATGTATGAAGTGAAAAATTTTAAATTGGCCCCAAATTGTATGTGTCTTGTTTCGATTCTTGCATCCGACACTCCTCACTCTTAACCCGGGCGAGGGGTGTTACATAGGCTTTATCAATGTAACGTCGAGGTTCAAGGCAACAAAACCTTCAAGGTAAAAGCTCTAAACAAGAAGAAGAAAAACAACCTACAAGCCAAGAAGAACCTCCAACCAAACAATATACAGACAACACTATTCTTTATGTCAACAACATACTTCAAGTCCGCACCCACCTACTTTAGTTATGACAACTAAATGGTTAGAAAAGATGATGTAAAAGTTTGGCGGACGAAGTCCAAGACTCAAGGTTGTGATAAAGAATGCGAACATGAACATTACAAGGAGCGCAAGCGAGAGCATGAACATTATCGTGATAAAAAAAACGTGGCTGCACCCATAATCATAACCATGATTGTGATTATGATTCTCAATGCAATCGACACTAAGAATATGATCGACGTTGCAGTGATCGAGACTAGGATATAAATTATGACTATGATGAGTTACATGACAAATTGAGGAGATCTAGATACAAAGATAATTAAGGAAGGAAACAATCTTCTGATATTCAAGACGATGATACTGATGAAAAATTTTTAGAAGTACCAAAGTACACTATTCTGATGTGGAAATCTTGGCGTGACAAAGAAATGTTCAAATTAAGGTGCAGTGTTGAATATTATAATTTAAACATAATATTTTATGATTAGGTGTAACTCTTCATAAACCCTTTATTAGGTGTAACTCTTCATAAACATATATTAATGGATGGGGTAACTATTCATCATGAATAGATATGACTTTGCATGATGAATAGATGTAAATGAAGAGTTGTGATTGTTTCAATAGTCATATACAATACCTATATAAAGCACTGTAAGCAAAGTAATTGTATTCTAAGTAATTTCTAAGTGTATTTTGAAGTGCATTGTTATTTTTTTTCTAAAAATGAAAGATTGTGTTATTTTACTTCCATATTCTTTGGGGTCAAACTAATATTTTTAAAACATTGATAATAATGTTTAGTTATCATCCTGTTACCTGTATTTTCCACCAAACCTTGTGAGAAAAGATCTACTTTTCGTCCTCTTCCCTTTTCTTTTCAACAAAACATACTCTTTTCCAATCAACCAAAATAAGAAATTAACTATTTGTTGACAGCATATCAACTTATGAATGGAATGAAAATACATTCGGAAATAAGTACTTAGTATAATATGGAAAAGATTTTAAAAAAAAGCACACACAAAATTAGGAAAATTGCACTCTCTCCATCCAAGCATTATACAACGAAGTAGACAAAAATTAGTGGCTACCGTACTTTGTAAAGGGGGCGTCTATATTTCTTCCGTAGATGAATCTACAAATGGTGCTGAGGATGATGAAAATTTCAACAGAAACCCAATTAGTATCCCAATCAGTCCCACAACAAACGCAAACATCAAGGAGAAGCCGGAGTCATTCCTACGTTGTCGTCGTCTCTTCAGAAAATCCTGTTGCACCAAAACACGACTGCACTGTTTACATATAGATCACGAGTCCAGAGCCGTCCCTAGGAATGGGCAAAAGAGGCATCCGTCCAAGTTCTTATTTTTAATAATATTTAATATTTTATTTTAATTTTTTCAATATTTGTTATTAGGAGTCCAATATTTATTATTAGTGTCCGATTTTTTAACACTTGTTATTATGGGTTTAATTTTCCCCAAATATTTTTTTATTAGAGCTCTACTCTTAAAATTCTATTCTTTTCAATATATGTTACTAGATGTCCAATTATTCTCAATATTTATTATTAGGGTTCTAATTTTTTTAATACTTGTTATTATGGCTCAATTTTTCTATCAATAATTATTATGAGTCTACTCTTAAAATTTAAATTTTTCCAATATTTATTATTAAGTATCTAATTTTCCCCCAATACTTGTTATTAGAGGTCTAATTTTTTCAATACTTGCTTTTAGGACCCTAATTTTCTTCAACACATTTTATTAGGAGTTCATTTTTTTTTTCCAATATTTGTTATTAGGGGCTCAATTTTTTATCAACAATTATTATTAGGAGTGTACTCTTAAAATTTAAATTTTCTCAATATTTGTTATTAGGGTCTAATTTTTCCCCCGTTACTTGTTATTAGAGGTCTAATTTTTCAATAATTGCTATTAGACCCTAATATTCTTCAACATTTTTTATTAGGAGTTCAATTTCCCCAATATTTGTTATTAAGGGTCTACTCTTAAAATTCATTTTCTAATATTTATTATTAGGGGTCTAATTTGTTCTCAATATTTGTTATTAGGAGCCTAAATTTTCCAATTTTTCTTATTTGAGATATACTCTTAAATTTTTTTACAATACTTATTATTAGAGAGCCAATTTTTTCCTAATACTTTTTATTAGAGGCGTAATTTTTTCTTCAATATTTGTTATTAGGATATACTCGAGATTCAGTTTTTTTATCAATACTAGATATTCCAAAAATTATTTTTTTTTCCAAAAATTGTTGTTAGAGATATAATTTTTTTTTCAATACTTGTCATTAAAGACCTATTTTTTAAGTTCGAATTAGGGCCACTAAAATCTCACGAACGCTATGCACGAGGGATGGAAATCGCCTGCCCCTTATCATGCATCCTTTTATGCCCCCACTTTAAAATAGTGAGTTTAAGGTTTAAAATTAGGGGTTGTAGTTAGGGTTTAGGGAATTAGTGGTATGTTCTTTTTTAGGGTGTAGGGTTTAGAGTTTAGGATGTAAAAATTAGAGTTAAGGTTTAGAATTTAATTTTTAAGTAATTTTTAGTGTGGGCATAAAAGGAGGCATGATTAGAGGCAGAGGATTTTTAACCATGCACGAGTCACGACAATAGTGAGCTGTGTGTGTAATGGGTAAAAATCTCCTGCCCCCTAACCATGTCTCCTTCTATGCCCCATGTCTAAAAAATTGTTAAAAATTAAATCTTGCCCCATAATTCTAATTTTCATATCTTAAACCCTAAAAAATACACACTATCCCTAATTCCCTACACCCTAACCCTAAGCCCCAACTTTAAACCCTAAACCTTAAATCCTAAACCCACTCTTTTAAAGTGGAGGCACAAATGAGGGCATACTTAGGGGCAGATAATTTCTATCCCTGTGTAATGGTGTACTCCATAATATAAACAAGAACAAAATTACAAAGGGAGTAAATCTGGCATTCTTTTTCAGGCTCGGCTTAAACTGTTTAGTTGAGGATTTTTATGTGGATGATAAAGTTTTACCGGTTGGATTGGAAAATCTGAAGTAAAAACATACCAGCTCCTGTTGCAGCTGCAGTGTTTGGCGAACGGCTGCATCTCTTTCATCCTTCAGGTGCTGCACAGTCTGGTTCATGAGTGCAGAAAGGAAATGTAAAAAACAAGACATAAAAACCAGAAGAAAAAAAAGGAAAACAATTACATAGAAGACAGGCAAAACGGGAAAATGCAAGCATAAGCAGATGAATGAGTAGACTCACGGAGTTTGAATCAGTGCCTTGTTCTGGGTAGGTCTTAAATCCTTCATCTTCTGAATTTCCTCGAGCATAGAAAACTTTAAGCTTGCACTCTTGTATCTCCCTACTGCTTTCCTTATTAAACTGGGTGCAATTGCAAAATGCAAACACATGGATGACATTCCAATTTCCAAACATATCATAAATTATTCTGATTCTGAATGTCCGTATTCTTACAGTATCTGCCGGAAGGTCATCCGCATCAGCATTTGAAGGCACTACGGTACTCTGTAGCAGAAATTTGTCTTTGCATTGCATATCTGGGGGATACTCCCGTTGAGCTTGGAGAGTGACTGACGTTCAACCAAAATCAGTATTTGAAGCCTCTACTGAGATGGTTTTAGTTAATAAATAATACCTTTAATGACAGATGAATCCCAAGGCTGCACAACGCCGGTATTTGGTCGCACAAAGTACTTCTTAGGTGAAGTCGTTTTAACCTAACCACTTGGGAGGGTTAATACTTAATAATTAAAACCATACAAACATAAGAAAACCACACAGGACTCAGCTGCATTTGCAACGGTACCTTAAACGCCACATGGTGTTCTGTGTTGTTCACCACTTTAAGATCACAAAAGCTTGGCTTTTCAAGCTCAACTGAAAACATGAATGAATAGCAATTAAATCGTCAACTTTCACATGCATCCAATGGGACTCTGCTTTTACATGCATACGAGTACGAAGATGGAACTTACAAGCGAACTTGAGGCCATTTGGTTGGACAGAGATCAACTGATTATTCCCATCAGCCGTCATGACTGGGTCCGCCAACCCTATATCTTCACTCTCTTATAAAAAAAACAAAACAAAATGAGGCGCATAAACTTTCAAAACCTAAGGATGAATGATAAATCAACAAAAAGAACCCCAAAACGTAGAAAAACCAATTATGTAAGGAGGGTTTTCTAGTTTGGTTTTGAAGAGAGGGAGGGATTCAGTCAATATTAATGAGCGGAACTAACCTGTGGTGCAAACTGCAACTGTCTCCATCCAAATCCGAGGTTTCCTCTTTTCTTTCCAAGGAAACACCGATTTAGCAGCAAACAAAGTTTACGTGGCAGTTAATAGATGATAATGTTAGTAATTTTTGTACACGTAACAGTTTATATAGATGATTTTATTGACTGGTTATTTTGTCTTAATATATTAGAGTAGCAAATAATTCAGATACTCTCCAACTATTTTAAAAATATGAGTCTACCATATGCGACGAACATTGATGAACATCACTAACGATGAACACCATTAATTTTTTTTTTAATTTTAAAAATCTAAAGGACTAAAATTATAATTTAAATTATCTCTTAAAAAATAAAAATCAAATTTAATAATTACTTTATAATATTTTTTTAATAGGTTAGAATCAAATATACTCAATTCTCCTAAACCCTAACAAAATCAATCTTTTAAAAAAATAGAAATCAGTTTATAATTTTTTAATAGATTAGAATCAAATATACCCAATTCTCATATTATTGATTCTAATCTATTAAAAAATTATAAATTGATTTCTATTTTTTTAAGAGATTGATTTTGTTAGGGTTTAGGAGAATTGGGTATATTTGATTCCAACCTATTAAAAAATATTATAAAGTAACTATTAAATTTGATTTTTATTTTTTTAAGATATAGTTTTAATTATAATTTTAGTCCTTTAGATTTTTAAAATTTAAAAAAAAAAATTAATGGTGTTCATCGGTGTTCATCGTTAGTGGTGTTCATCAATGTTCGCCGCCCGTTGTAGAATTTTCCTTTTAAAAAATAATAATTAAACTCTCCATCCGATCAAATTTTTTATCTAAATATAAGAAAATGAATTTTATTTTATCAATATTCAAATTTTTCAAAATTGAAATAATTATAAACTCTAAAATCTATAAACATTAAAAATTATGAAATATTTCAATTCGACAAAATAAAAAAAAATTTAAAATGAATATAATTACTAAATGTAACCTTATCCATAATTGAGTGACCCAAGTGTAACTTTTAATAATTGAGTGACCTAAATGTAACTTTACCCATAAATGAGTGACGTCCTTTGTAGTTTACCCTAAATCAAAAACTTAAAACTTCAACATTCATATTTAATCCAAATACCAATCCAAAATATTAAATTCATAAAATCATATGAATTAAAAAATATAAAGTAATAGAAAATAAATACGTTCTCAATGATTCAATATGACGAGGCTCTGATCCTACTTTTTAAAACTAAAACATAACTTAATATGAAAACCTAACCTAGGATCTATCATATCAAACCATCAAGAACAAAATACTAGATGCGGAAGCGTAACTGAATTTCTCTTTAAATTAAAAACCTAGAATCTTGATGTTGAAATCTCGAATCTTTGGAATTGATCTTTCAAGAAGATATGTTTTCTCTTGACATAAAACTCTTTGACGGGAAAGGAAAGAAAAACAAGATAACCTATTTCTTGGGGACCACTAACTCTTTATATAACTAATTATTATAATTAGATATAATGGATATATAATTATGTTCCTCGTCAAATTATAAATACATCTTATGGTATCTAAAATTTTATTTGCATGACATTTTAATACTCATGACTTGCCTAACATAATTGGTCATTTAATTTTGTGTCATACTTTATATTGTCATTATAAACTATACATATATGCTCACAATTGTATATTTTAATCCAAAAAAATAAATGGTATTCATCTAGGATCCAAGAAAACCTCAAAAACTAGAAACCCTCTAGATCACAATTAATCTAGCAAAATTACTAATATGATCAGAGAAAACCTTAAAACTCCAAGTTCAGCAAATCGATAAGAAAGAATGATCTTGATGAATAAAATGAGAGAGTTGTCCTCAGGTACCCTCTTGATTGCAATTAACCAAGCAAACACCCTCAAGCGGATCTAACCAACCAACCCTACCAAACGCAATTGAATGGGTAGGCAAGAGTGTGAAGACAACCTCCCTCACGAAAATTAAAAGATTCGTGTTGAAGAAGCTTTGATAGAAAAATTAGCAAGATGAATCCGTCAACTTTGAAAAAAATGCCCATGGCCAAAAGGTTTTTTGTAACTCAAAAATTCATAAGGTTTTGTTTTATTAATGAAACAACTATACCTTTAAATAGATTACAAATAATGAGTTTAACTTGAACTAGGAAAATTAAGATAGTAAAATAAATAAATAAACATATTTTATTTAACCTAAAAAGTAATAAATAAATAAATTAATCTTAAATCATCTAAATATCTTTATAAAGAGTCCTACATTGAAATTAAGTACAAATAATCAATACAATTATTGAAAATCGGTAATATATAATAATTCATGTATTAAAGCCGTATAGAGATCTCTACTCGCATAGTCTTCACTAAAACGAACATAAATTGAGTTCTCGGCGTCAGATTGAAGCGTTTCAAAATACATTTGAAAGATAAGAGATAGACGATCGATTCATAAGAAGTTATCTTAACCCAAAACTGCTTAGATCTCATCCAACAAAGCTTTGCACGTTGGTTGATTTTTCATACTTGCAAAAGGACCTCTTTAAAATATTGAAATTATTTGTTTTTCCCTCCTAGGCATGCATCATTCTCCCCTGCTGAAAAATTCGTCTCGGATCTTAAAAATTGATTATCACAACCTTCAAGTCTCTTAAGATGTCTTCTGGAATGTAAAAAAATTAAAATTATGATCTATATAGAGAATTTTTTTTCAACTACTAGAGAAAGTAAAAGATAATTGTTTTAAATACCTAAACCAAAACTCTCACTACCAACTAATACAGAACCCAGGATCCGAGAAAACCTCAAAATCTTAGAACACTCTAGAACAAAATTAATCTAGCAAACTAAAATGATCCCATAAAATCTCAAAACTCTAAGTTCAGTAAATCGATAAGAAAACATGATCTTAATGTAGAAAACGAGATACTTGTTCTCGGGTACCCTCTTGATCGCAATTAACCAAGCAAACACCCTCAAGTGGCTCTAACCAACCCTCATAGACGCAATTGAACGAGCAAGAAAGAGTGTAAAGACAACCTCTCTTATAGAAACTAGAAGATTCGTGTTGAAGAAAGCTTCAATAAAAAAATTACCAAGGTAAATTCGTCAACCTTGAAAAGAAAATGGTCCATGACTAAAATATTTTTTGTAACTAAAAAATTAATGATGTTGTGTTTTGTTAATGCAACAAATATGCATTTAAATAGGCTACAAATAAATAGTTTAACTTGAACTAGGAAAAGTGAGATAATAATAAAATAAATAAACATATTTTATTTAACCTAACAAAATAATAAATAAATAGCAAATCTAATCTTAAATCATCTAAATATCTTCATAAAGAATTTTAGATTGAATTTAAGTACAAATAACCAATAGAATAATTAAAAATCTGTAATAAATAATAATTCTCGTATGAAACCCGTATAGAGATTTTTACTTGCACAGTCTTTGTTAACTTGAGCAACCGACGTCAGATTGATGCGTTTGAAAGCTAAGAGATAGACGATCAATTCATAAGAAGTCACTTCAACCCAAAACTGACTAGATCCCATTCAAAAAACTTTGCATGTTGGCTGATTTTCCAAAATTGCAAAAGGACCTCTTTGAAATATTGAAATTATTTGTTTTCCCTCCTAAACATGCATCAAGTGTCCTGTTAGGTTGTAGTTAGGGGTGGCAATGGGATGGGGCGGGGCGGGGACGATTTTGTATTCTCCACTCCGTCCCCAACACATAGGGGTACGGTTTCGGGGAATTATCGTTAAACATTTCAATCATTTTTTCGTCCTCATATCCATCTCTTACGAATCCTCGCGGTTTTCGGTTAATCCTCATACCCACAAAAATAAACAAAATATTAAACAAATACCCAACACTAAATCTCCAAAATTACAAACATAAATGATAAATTTAGTTTTACCAACAACAAACAAACCATTTCAAAACTATAAAACATAACTGAAATATTGAAAATGACAGCCTGCCCTACCTTTAAAAGAAAATATGTAACTAATAATCTACAGTTCCAAATCATGATCCGTTTGTACTAAAAGGAACTAGATTCGATAATCTTTTCAACCATGTGAACTACCTCTTCTAATTTTACACGTACGATTTATGGTGAATTTCTAAAGTCGCTGCCGTTGTTGTTTTTGGAAAAAGTCTATAGTCTTTTTTTTGAGCTTTTCTCACTCAAAAATTAATAACTCCTAATATATAACTCGAAATCAAGAACCGTTCATTTTAAACGAATCTAGAGTTTTGTATGGTTATAGAATATAAGACTCACTTCCTAATTTATCTTGTATAATTTTTTGTGATTTTTCAAAGCCACTGCTAAAATTGTTTTCTAAGAATTCCGTTGTCAAATTTTTATGACATTTCAACATTCAAATATTCATATTTTTTAAAATACATATCAAAATCGATCATCGTATATTTTAAACAAAACTAAACTGAATCATGTTTACAACGATGCATACACCACTTTTAAATTATTTTTATAAAATTTACGGAGAATTCTCAAATTTATTCCAGTATGTCACACTGAGGTTGTGGGAGGTTTGATTTTTTATCGAAAAATGGGTAAATTACCCTTATGCCCATCCAACTTTGTAAAATATTGGGATCACTGCAGATATTTTCAGGGATCCCCACGGTGATTTCTAGAGGTACGGTTCGATTATCCCCACGGTTCGGAAATAGCAATCCCCGTCCCCATACCCATTTGAGCTTTAGTGATAAAACTCTCCACGTCCCCGTCCCTGTCCCCGTAGGTAAAGATTTTGATTATTCCCCATACCCATCGGTTCGGATCCCCACGGTTTTCGGTTATTCCCCTTGCCACCTCTAGTTGTAGTGAATTGTTTGGCCTGCAATTGGGAAAATAAGAACAACTTATTTGTAAGACTTTAATACGTGATGATGCCACGGAGTCTAATTCATTGATTAGCATGTATTGTAAATGTGGAATGTTGAATGATGCTTGGAAACTATTTCTTGAGACAAATCGAAAGGATGTTGTTAGTTGGAATGCAATGATTTCTTGTTATGCTCAACATGATTTCTATTTGTTTGAAAAGATGAGGAGTGAAGGAATAAGGCCAGATTGGATCACTTTTTTTGTTCTTCTTTCGGCCTATAACCATGCATGGGTGGTAGATATCTGGGTTCGATGCTTTGATTCCATAGTGAATGATTATGGAGTTAAACCTAGACTGAGTCACTATTCATGTATGGTAGATATTAGGGATTATGGACTTGCTTAATCTCGAATCAAAAAGTGCAGTTGGGTATGTGTTCGGTTCGTTTATGTTTACGAGCAAGCTCGTTTAACGACTCATTTATAAGCTTGTTTACCCAACTTTCTTTTCTTTTTTATTTTTTACATTTTAAATATTGGTGAAGTGAAGAACTAAATTGAACATGTTAAGGTTAATATAGTCTTTATTAATTAGGGTTTATAAGTTAGTTAAGTTAGTTAGTTATTCCTTATGTGTATATATAAACATTATCAGCTTTGTATTTTTCATTCATTCGATTTGATCAATAAAGAATTTGTTATTCACTACATGGTATCAGATGAATTCCTTCTGATTTCCGCTTCTTCTCTTTCAACTCTGTTAAGAATTTGTTTTCAGTTTTCTTCTTTTTTCGATCTTTTATTCCTCTGTTTGTTATGGGGGAAGTTGGTCTCAATGATCAGTTTAACAACGGTGCCAATCCCTATTACCTGCATCAATCAGATAGTCCTGGGATTACTCTTGTTACTCAGCCTCTTTGTAATGACAATTACAATAGTTGGAGGCGATCTATGCTCATGGCTTTGTCAGCCAAGAACAAGGTGGGTTTTGTAGATGGCTCGATTCCTTCTCCAGCGTCGACTCATCAGAATTTTGGAGCTTGGACGAGGGCTAACAATCTTGTTAGTTCTTGGTTGCTCAACTCGGTTTCTAAAGAAATTTCTGCTAGTTTGATATATCATTCATCTGCTGCTGATATTTGGAAGGATCTTCAAGATCGTTTCCAGCAGAATAATGGTCCAAGATTGTTCTCTTTGCGCAAGAAACTCAGTGAACTTGTTCAAGGTCAATCTTCTGTAAGTACTTACTATACCCAATTGAAGATTTTGTGGGATGAATTGATGCCTGTTAAGCATGTTTGTACCTGCTCTCTTTGTACCTGTGATGGTGTTCGTAAAATGGTTGAAGAACGGCAAAAGGAGCAAGTCTTACAGTTTCTAATGGGTTTTAATGATTCTTATGCTCATGTCAGGGGTCAGATTTTACTTCTTGATCCTATGCCCTCTATTAACAAAGTTTTTGCCCTAGTTACTCAAGAAGAAAGTCAGCGTGTTATTAAGCTGACTAATCATGTTACTGATACTATTTGTGCTGTTAAATCCATGAATAGTCAGTCTGTTAAATCTTTTAATAATCAACGCAAAGGTCGACCACAATGCAGTCATTGTGGAATGTTAGGTCATATAAAAGACAGGTGTTATAAGCTTCATGGTTTTCCACCTGGGTATGCTTCTCGTTCAAAGTAGAATTCTGTTAATCCTGCTCGTGCAAATGCTTCAGTGGATGCTTCTTCCCAAGATCAAGCTTCTAATGATTCTTTAAGTGCTAATCAATGTCAGCAGTTAATAGCCATGCTTACAAGTCAATTACATGCTGCATCACATTTTGACAATTCTGCACATGCTTCTACTTCTGGTAATTTGGCTCCTAATCTTGCAATGCAAGGTAAGTCTTTCTTCTATGTTAATAGCTTTTCAACTGCTGATATAAACTCCTGGATCATTGACTCAGGTGCCTCTAGGCACGTTTGTCGATCAAAAGAGCTTTTTGAATCCTTTAAACCTATTTCTGGTGGAACTATTATGCTTCCCAATAAAACTGTTGTTCCTGTTCAGTTTTCTGGTGATATTCGAATTTCTTCAACTCTTCTTCTTCGAGATGTGCTCTTTGTTCCTCAATTTAGTTTCAACTTAATTGCTGTTAGTTGCTTACTGAAGGATTCCAATGTTAATGTGTTGTTTAAAGATGATTGTTGTCTCATTCAGGACCCTTGGCAAATGATTGGGAAGGGTGAGCTGCATCAAGGGTTGTTTCTGCTTCAATCTTCTTGTTCTTCTGCTTCTACTTTTGTAAATAACACTAGTTTTAATTCTCTTTCATGGCATGATCGTCTTGGTCATCCTAGTCATCGTGTATTACATTCCTTGAGAAATATTTTGCAGTTGTCTGATCATAAGCAACATTTATATGAGCCTTGTAAAATTTGTCCTATGGCTAAACAACAATGTCTTTCATTTCCTTTATCTATTTCGCGTGCTTCATCTCCATTTGAATTGGTTCATGCTGATATTTAGGGACCTTTTAAACATCCTACTTATAATAATCAACATTTTTTCTTAACATTAGTGGATGATTACACGAGATGCACATGGACCTATTTGATAAAGCATAAGTCTGATGTTCTTGCTCTTGTTCCTAATTTTATTTCCATGATTCGTAGACAGTTTGGTTATGAATTAAAAATCTTTCGATCAGACAATGCTCCTGAGCTTTCTTTTACATATCTTTTTGCCAAGCTGGGAATTATTCATCAGTTTTCCTGCGTCGAGACACCACAACAAAATGTTGTTGTAGAAAGGAAGCATCAGCATCTATTGGCTGTTGCTCGTGCTCTTTTCTTTCGATCAAAGGTTCCTATACGTTTTTGGGGTGATTGTGTTTTAACTGCTACTTATCTTATAAATCGATTGCCATCCAGTGTTTTAAACAACAAGTCGCATTATGAAATGTTATATAATGTTGTCCCTGATTACATGCGATTAAGAGTGTTTGGATGTCTGTGTTTTGTTTCAATCCTTAAGTCACATAGGTCTAAGTTCTCTGAACGTGCTCTTCCTGGCATCTTTCTTGGCTATGCTCCTGGAGTAAAAGGTTATAAAATTTATGTCCTTCAATCTCGTTCGATTGTTATTTCCAGAAATGTTGTCTTTCATGAAGGTCTTTTTCCTTTTCACACCATTTCTGCTAATGATCCCATTATCGATCCTTTTCCATCTCTTTCCTTACCTGCCAATATTTCTGATCATTTTTCAGTTGATATTGATCCTTTAAATTCTCGAGGCTCTCCTAATTTCATGTTTTCAGATTCCACTTCTCATGTTTCTCCTGGAAGTGGAGATTCTAGTGTTGGTCATTCGATTACACCAATTGTACCTACTGCCTCTGATGGACCTGTTGCATGCGATGGACCTGCTGCATGTGATGGACCTGCTGCATGCGATGGACCTGCTGCATGTAATGAGCCTATTGCATGTGATATACAAGCTGGTCATACTTCATGTAGTGTGCCTAATGAACGCAGTGAGAGTAACCTACCTTCTAATGAAGTTGTTGTTCCTGAAAGTTCTTCCACGCGCAATGAGCTACAAGTTACCAGGCGTTCTACACGCAACTCTAACAAACCATCTTATCTACAGCAATACTATTGCAACACTTTACCTTCTTCTTCTTTGTCTTCCCAGCACCCTATTGAAAATCATCTATCTTCTGATCGATTGTCTTGTTCATACAAAGCCTTTGTAGCCAACATTACTTCTGCCTATGAACCAACTTTTTATCACCAAGCTGTGAAGTATCCTGCTTGGAGGCAAGCCATGGCAGAAGAGCTTCAAGCAATGGAGGCCAATAACACCTGGACGGTTGTTCCTCTTCCTGAAGGAAAACAAGCAATTGATTGTAAGTGGGTTTTCCGAATTAAGTATAAGGCTGATGGAACAATTGAGAGACACAAGGCACGATTGGTCGCAAAGGGTTTTACTCAAATTGAAGGCATCGATTATGTTGATACATTTTCCCCAGTTGCTAAAATGACCTCTTTTAAGGTTCTTCTTGCCCTTGCTGCCATGAACAACTGGCATTTGTTACAGCTTGATGTCCATAATGCTTTCCTCAACGGAGTCCTTACTGAAGAGGTTTACATGAAATTACCTTTGGGATACTCATCTTCAACAGAACCAAATTCAGTTTGCCGCTTGAACAAATCCATATATGGCTTGAAACAAGCTTCCAGGCAGTGGTTTATCACTTTCTCGCAAGTAGTTCTTCAATTTGGTTTTGTTCAATCACCTTCAGACCATTCCTTATTCACCAAAGGTTCTGGGGACAACTTCACTGTTCTTCTTGTCTATGTCGATGACATAGTTTTAGCAGGAAAGAATCTTGATCAATTAGCTTCTGTCAAGGAATTTTTGCAGCAACACTTTAAGTTACGTGACTTAGGCACTTTGTGGTATTTTCTTGGTTTTGAGATAGCTAGAAATTCAGCTGGTATCTCCCTTTCTCAAAGAAAGTATGCCCTGCAACTTCTTGAAGATACAGGTCTCTTAGCTTCAAAACCTGTCACCACTCCTCTTATCACTCCACACAAGTTAAGCTCATCTGAAGGAGAACCATTGGATGATCTTCAACAGTATCGAAGGTTAATTTGACGTTTGCTATATCTCACGCACACTCGACCTGACATCACCTATTCTGTTCATCTTCTAAGTCAGTTTGTGTCCATGCCACGCCAACCTCATCTTCAAGCAGCTAATCATTTACTATCCTATATCAAAACATCACCTGGTCTTGGATTATTTTTCTCAGCATCATCTAATAAGCAGCTGAGTGGTTTTGTTGACTCAGATTATGCTGCTTGTCCTGACTCTCGACGGTCCATTACTGGATATTGTATGTACTTTGGTAATAGTCTCATTTCATGGAAATCAAAGAAACAGCAAACCGTCAGCCGTTCTTCTTGCGAAGCAGAATATAGGGCTATGGCTTCTGCAGCCTGTGAATTGATCTGGCTTGCTTCTCTTCTTTCTTCATTTGGTGTAAAAATTTCATCCACTTCTCTGTACTGTGATAACCAATCGGCAATACAGCTTGCTTCAAATCAGATGTTTCATGAGCGATCAAAACATATAGAGGTAGACTGTCATTTTATCCGAGACAAGGTTCGAGAAGGCTTCCTCAAGTTGTTCCATGTGCGTTCTGCTTGCCAGCTAGCAGACATCCTTACAAAGTCTTTGCACACTCCTGCTTTTGATTCCATTGTAAGCAAGATGGGTCTTGTGAATATACACAAACATCCATCTTGAGGGGGGGATGTTAAGGTTAATATAGTCTTTATTAATTAGGGTTTATAAGTTAGTTAAGTTAGTTAGTTATTCCTTATGTGTATATATAAACATTATCAGCTTTGTATTTTTCATTCATTCGATTTGATCAATAAAGAATCTGTTATTCACTACAGAACACATGATGATTTTGAAGTTCAAACTGTAAATCAATAATTTTGAACACATGGTCATTTTAAATATTTCGCAACGAACATGTGGACAAATATATAAACGAAAATGTCCGTGAAGGTTAAACGAACGAACACGAACACGTTCAAAACTAAATAAACGAGCATGAACACTTTCAAAAATAAATAAAAATCCTAAACACATCCTTGTTCATTCAAGTGGGGGAGATGGATGAATATGTTTGTTTTCATTGATGTAAAATATATTTGTAAGCATTTAGAAGAATTTTACGGGTTCAATGGTCTCCTGCCCATCACCTGTAGTTAAAATTAATGTGGATGCAGGGTTCTCACTAGTGCACAAGAAAGCTTCCTCGGGATTATGATTCCCAAGAATTAGGGAGAAACAATGGTATCTTGCTACCACACCCGGAATTAGCATCTATTCATGAGAACTTGTATGAGTTGGGCGGTTATGTTCCGGATCTTCAATTTGCATTGCATGATGTGAGAGCTTCTATTACGGCATAGTGAAATGCTGGCAATTGCCCAAAATTCCACACACAACTCCAATCAGGGCGTTCAAGAACATGGAGAGTGTTTTTGTGGTCGTTTAATCAAATATATAATACGAATCTTCTCAACTTCCATGACCTTGTTAAAACATAAATTTAAGACCCTGATATTAACTATTTTGTACAAACGTATTCTTAAAAATCAAATACAATTAGAAGAATAGAAATTTAACAGAGCACTAACCATAGACGAGAATAGGAAATATTCTGAAATTCATATCGAAAGCATTTAAAAAACACTAGTTTTACATGCAACAAATAAGCACAATAGAGCAATATGCGCCCCACTAAAAGAAACTGATTTTCCTTAAGATGAGCAGCAACCAGACTTCTGGTCGATTTGCTGTCCTCGAATCTGCACTGTTGCAGGTCTTGCATTGTTCATCGCTGGCTGGCTTGCCATCCTGCCAATACCCATAAAGAAATAAGGACCCATAAATTCAAAAAATAAAAAAATAAGGGCCTATCAATTTAAGAAGAAATAAATTCATCTATCATATATATGTGTGTGTACCTATTCTTGATTGAAGCAGCCATGGCCATGAAAGCTTCTTCAACGTTCGTGGCACTCTTAGCACTTGTTTCCATGAAAGGAATCCCAATTTCATCTGCAAAGGCCTGTACAATGGAAATAACTCATGAATGACGAAATGTATAAATTCGCAACAAATGCGTCCAATCAATTTACCTTAGCTGTTTCATAGGACACAGCTCTGTTTGCTGTTAGATCACACTTGTTCCCAACTAAAAGCTTGTTCACATTATCACTGGCATAGCGGTCAATTTCATTTAGCCACTGCTTCACATTGTTGAAACTCTCTTGGTCTGTCACATCGTAAACGACCTGCCAAGATGTTAGCAGCATGAGTTCAGTTCTGATACTTGCATAAACAGAAAATAAGGGAGGAACTACACGGATAAAATGCAAAATATGGCACTTACTATGATACCATGAGCACCACGATAATAGCTACTAGTTATTGTCCTAAAACGTTCTTGGCCGGCAGTGTCCCACTGAATAACCAGTGATAAACATGAAAAGGCAATCAACAATGGTTAGATAAAAAGATGCAAAGCCATACCGATTTTAACTGTATAAATCATCAAATAATTCTACAACAGGAAAGTAAAAACAATCCGAGCAATGAAAAAATGAATTTTCAAAATTGGAACTGAATAGAACTGGGAGAATGAACAAATCACAGCTAAATAAGGAAAAGAATAGGCGCACCACAATTGTAGCATGGGTTCCAAATAAATCATGATTAACAAAAGAAATGATAGACAACCAATTACAGGCTTACTATTTGGAGTTTGATGGTTTTCCCATCCTGTTCCACAGTGCGGATTTTCTGCAGATCGGAATACGACTTGTAATTAATTTACCATTCACAAGATGAACAGACTACTGCTATAAAAGTACTGAGACAATACGTACGAAGTCAACACCGATGGTACTGATGTAACTCTCCAGATATGAATCATCCTGGTTTGCAAGAATCAATTGAGTTCAAACGCATAAACTTTTAATTAAAAAAACATCTCAAATCATGAAGCTAAGGTCAAAAGGCATGAAACTCAAAGAGAAACCAAGAACTTACAGCAAACCTCAAAAGTAAACATGATTTCCCAACACCAGAATCTCCAATAAGCAAAAGCTTAAACAGATAATCGCTGCCACAAAAAAAAACAATATTCAGAATAAATTCTGAAAATAGCCAAAATTTCAACATATAAACAAACATCCCATGAAAGTTCCTAATCTATCAAAATTCGAATTTTCACCACAGCAGTATGAGCTTTTTATACGACTTCAGAGTACCGAGTAACATAAATCCACTTGATTACTTCAACTTAAGCCACAACTTTCTTTGATATATCTTCAATTCCTCCATAAATTTAAGAAATCACTTCTATAAGTCATGACTTTGAGCCTCAATAAATTATTTATTAGCTAACTTAGCATGAGGAAAACAATAAACACATCAGAAACTTCAATCAATCGGATCTGATTAACCAATATAAAGAATGAAACACAGATATCTGGGGGATACAAATAACCGCTAATTCAAAAGAATTTTAATAATAAAAACCAGATCTATGGAAAATAAACCAAAAACGAATGATTAATATAAACCAAAATAAAAGAAATTAATAGGTTACCATTTTTCTCTAAGATTTGATGAGGAGAGAAGAAAAAAAGCTTACTATTCGGGATTCATGATGGCGACGAGATAGAATAAGCTAAATCGCGAGATGCGGAAGCAGATGACAAAGGAAACCAGAAATTGGACCTTGCAGATAGAACTAACGGTGATTTGAGACGCCGCCGGAAAAAATGAAGAAGGAAGAGAACTTTTGTTGCCGTGAAACGGTAGAATAAATCGATGAAGTTAAAATGGCACGTACGCGTTGTTGTAATTGTTTCAGTTATAAATAAACAGCGGCAAACTACTTCATTGACCACCGTACTATTAAAAAAGTCGTGATTTGATTATATTTTTTTTTTGAAGTAATTAAATCATCAAACTATTTAAATGGTATCAATGTGACCACTAGCCGTTAAAAGTTAAAGACAGGGTGACGTGATCAAATAAAAAAGATATAATTGCATATTTAGTCTCTGTTATTTACACATTATATCAAATTAGTCCTAATTTAATTTAATAAAATAATTATTTAATTAGGTTATTTTTATTTAATTTAATTAATTAATTTTTCTCCTCCAATCAGGTTGTGACACATGTCACTTGATTGGAAGAAGAAAATAAATAAAAATAAATAAATATGAATTAAGGGAACTCGAACATAACACTTTTGAGATGCATAAAAACATCGGAACCGTTGAAATAAATCTAATTTAAATTATGTTCGTGAGTTTAGATTCGTTAAATAAATTTTTAATATAATTTTAAATTTTTTATTATGTTCATTTAAATTATAAAATTATATCAATTCATTTAAATTATGTTCGTAAGTTTAGATTCGTTAAATAAATTTTTAATATTATTTTAAAATAAATTTTTAATATCAATTTATTTAAATTATGTTCGTGAGTTTAGATTCATTAAATAAATTTTTAATATAATTTTAAAATTTTTATTATGTTCATTTAAATTATAAAATTATATTAATTCATTTAAATTATGTTCGTAAGTTTAGATTCGTTAAATAAATTTTTAATATTATTTTAAAATAAATTTTTAATATCAATTCATTTAAATTATGTTCGTGGGTTTAGATTCATTAAATAAATTTTAAATTTTTTAATATAATCATAAAGTTATATCAATTCATTTAAATTATGTTCGTGAATTTAAATACATTAAATATAATTTTTAATATAATTTTTAATTTTTAATATAATAATTTAATTAAAATTATTAACAATTTATTTATTAGATTTATTTCAGCGGTTCAGATGTTTTTATGCATCTCAAAAGTGCTATGTTCGAGTCTCCTTAATTCATATTTTTTTCTGGCATGGGCAACAAACTAAGATATATATTTTGTTTTGTATCATGCATCATAAAGATCTACTTCGCTTAGTGGTAAGCGTGTGTATCTCCATTTAGGGCAACCGTCCCATTAGTAGCAGGATGCTCCTTTTATTTATTTTCTTCTTCCAATCAAGTGACATGTGTCACAATCTGATTGGAGGGAAAATAATTAATTAAATTAAATAAAAATGATTAAAGTCCTCCAATAAGGTGGCGTGTCACCACCTAATTAAATAATTATTTTATTTTATTAAATTAAATTAGGACCAAATTGATAGAATGTGTAAATAGTAGAGACCAAATATGTAATTATACATTTTTAACTAGCCACGTCACCCTGCCGTTAACCTCTAACGGCTAGTGGTCACATTGATACCATTTAAATAGTTTGGTGGTTTAATTACTTCGGAAAAAAAGTGATGTGGTCAAATTACAATTTTTCCAATAATATGGTGGCCAATGAAATAGTTTGGCCAATAAACAACCTCACTTGTTGGAATTTTAATCAATTTGATTAAAATTTAAAGAGTAAAACACCACCGAGGTCATTAGCAACGTTCAACTGATCGTTTTGATCACTGAACTTTTTATAGTTATAAAATGTCATATATTTATCGAATTGCTATAAAATGATAATTGTGACGTTATAATAATAATTATTATTATTTAAAATTTTAATGATAATTTTGTAATAGTTTGATGAAAAAATTTTGAAAAGAAAAAGAGCTTCACTAAAACCCTTCATAACTGGTATCAAGCAAAAGCTCGATTCCGGACATTGGAGGGAGGAAAAGAGTTTTCAAGAGGTTTTATTAACAAAAAAAAAACAAGCATTGATTACGACACATGGACAGAGGATTCTTTTCCAATACAAAGTACAACACGAGTGTTCCTATACCAGTACAGAATAATAAGTGGTTTACTTGAAGAAATAAAAACCTGCAAACTCGGCAACCACAAAGACCAACAGCTTGTTCAATCACCACACAAGTATGTTGTCGGCGCAGATGCTTCTGCTACTCGGCATCAAAACCATAAAGCCTACCGAAGACAAGCATCGGGACGACATCCATATAGCAAAGCAATGGCATCAAAGGCCAAATATCGCGATCTCCAAAACTCAAACGATGATCAAGATGACCATTTTGTAGCCATTCAAAAAGTTCAATTATCATTTTATAGCTTTTGAAAGTTTAGTGACCAAAATGATTATTTGAACATAGTTTAGTGACCTCTTTGTACTTTACCCAAATTTGAAAAAGGTAAAACTACATATTAATCACTCAATTTTCAGTGTCTTCCTATTTTGGTCACATAACTTTCAAAATTATTAATTTTACAATTAAACTTTTGAATTTTTCTCTATTAAGTCACTCATTCGTTAATTCTTAACGTTGCTTAAAGTTTCTAGTAACATTATGCAAAAACCACATAAAAATTCCTCTTCAACACAAATTTTCAGAATCACTTTGATTCACCGACGTTAAACTATTTTCTTCCAACTATGAACAATAGAGAGGTTGAGAAGAATGAGAAAAGCAATATCATCTCGATTCCATGTTGATCAAAGAGATTGCATATCAGACCAAGATACGGTTGAATCTTTAATTTGAGTTTTATTGATTTAAGGGAGTTTCGAGAAAAATCAAATTTAAAAAGAAAGAGAGGAGGATGAGGAACACTTTGGTACCAATTATGTTACAAATGATAGTTAGTGTCGATCAAATGATGGTGGAGAAAGATATCAACCATAAGGAAGAAGATTAAAAGTAGGTCAATATGA